>CM038147.1:306450558-307909395 GCA_021437245.1 Aegilops speltoides | reverse complement strand
TTCTTGCCTTCCACGCCAAGGAAAATCCCATCCGGACACGGGACGAAGTCTTCAATCTTGTATCTTCATAGTCTTGGAGTCCGGCCAATGATGATAGTTCGGCTATCCGGACACCCCCTAGTCCGGGACTCCCTCAAGTACCAAAGTAATCCAGGAGTGGAGCACTGGTCAACGGTCAAGAACATCCTGAAATACCTGAAAAGGACTAAGGATATGTTTCTCGTTTATGGAGGTGACAAAGAGCTTGTCGTAAATGGTTATGTCGATGCAAGCTTTGACACTGATCCGGACGACTCTAAGTCGCAATCCGGATACGTATTTATGTAGAATGGTGGAGCTGTCAGTTGGTGCAGTTCCAAGCAGAGCGTCGTGGTGGGATCTACATGTGAAGCAGAGTACATAGCTGCTTTGGAAGCAACAAATGAAGGAGTCTCAATGAAGGAGTTCATATCCGATCTAGGTGTAACACCTAGTGCATCGGGTCCAATGAAAATCTTTTGTGACAAGACTGGAGCAATTGCCTTGGTAAAAGAATCCAGATTTCACAAGAGAACCAAACACATCAAGAGACGCTTCAATTCCATCCGGCATCAAGTCACGGAGGGAGACACAGAGATTTGCAAAGTACATACATATCTGAATTTTGCAAACCCGTTGACTAAGCCTCTTTCACGAGCAAAACATGATCAGCACGAAGACTCCATGGGTGTTAGAAACATTACTTTGTAATCTAGATTATTGACTCTAGTGCAAGTGGGAGACTGAAGGAAATATGCCCTAGAGGCAATAATAAAGTTGTTATTTATATTTCCTAATATCATGATAAATTTTTATTATTCATGCTAGAATTGTATTAACCAGAAACTTAGTACATGTGTGAATACATAGACAAAACATAGTGTCCCTAGTATGCCTCTACTTGACTAGCTCGTTAATCAAAGATGGTTATCTTTCCTAACCATAGACATGTGTTGTCATTTGATGAACGGGATCACATCATTAGGAGAATGATGTGATGGACAAGATCCATCCGTTAGCTTAGCATATGATCATTACAATTTCATTGCTACTGCTTTCTGCATGACTTATACATGTTCCTCAGACTATGAGATTTGCAACTCCCGAATACCGGAGGAACACCTTGTGTGCTATCAAACCTCACAACGTAACTAGGTGATTATAAAGATGCTCTACAGGTGTCTCCGAAGATGTTTGTTGGGTTGGCATAGATCAAGATTAGGATTTGTCACTCCGTGTATCGGAGAGGTATCTCTGGGCCCTCTCGATAATGCTCATCACTATAAGCCTTGCAAGTAAGGTGACTAATTTGTTAGTTGCGGGATGAAGCATTATGGAACGAGTAAAGAGATTTGCTGGTAACGAGATTGAACTAGGTATGATGATACCGACGATCGAATCTCGGGCAAGTAACATACCGATGACAAAGGTAACAACATATGTTGTTATGCGGTTTGACAATAAAGATCTTCGTAGAATATGTAGGAGCCAATATGAGCATCTAGGTTTCGCTATTGGTTATTGATTGGAGATGTGTCTCAATCATGTCTACATAGTTCTTGAACTCGTAGGGTCCGCACGCTTAACATTCGATGACCATTTGTATTAAGAGTTATGTGTTTTTGATGACCTAAGTTTGTTTGGAGTCCCGGAAAGGTTCTGGAGTGATTCAAACATTTTTTGGAGGAGGTACCGGAACCCCCAGGGGGAAGAAATGGGACTTAATGGGCTTTAGTGGAAAGGAGAGGAGGGCCGCAGGGTGGTCGCCCCCCATGGCAGGTCCGAATTGGACTAGGGAGGGGGCGGCGCCCCCCTCTTTCCTTCTCCCTCTCCTACTCTTTCCCTCTCTCCCCTCTTGGAAAAGGAAGGGGACTCCAACTAGGATTGGGAATCCTAGTTGGACTCCCCCTATAGGTGCGCCCCTCCTAGGCCGCCGGCCTCCTCCATCCCTCATTTTTATACGGGGGCAGGGGCACCCCAAAGCATAACAGACAATCTCTTAGCCGCGTGCAGTGCCCCCCTCCATAGTTTAACACCTCGGTCATATCGTCGTAGTGCTTAGGCGAAGCCCCGCGCCGGTAACATCATCAACACCACCGCCACGCCGTCGTGCTGACAGAACTCTCCCTCGACCCTCTACTGGATCAAGAGCTTGAGGGACGTTATCGTGCAGAACGTGTGCTGAACACGGAGGTGCCGTACGTTTGGTACTTGGATCGGTTGGATCGTGAAGACGTTCGACTACATCAACTGCGTTACTAAACGCTTCCGCTTTCGGTATACAAGGCTACGTGGACACACTCTCCCATCTCATTGCTATGCATCTCCTAGATAGATCTTGCTTGATCATAGGAATTTTTTTGAATTACTACGTTCACCAACACTTGCTTCCAAGGCCCTGGATGTACTGCATGAAGGCGCGGCTTGTGAACTGGGTGTCGTTGTCGGCGATTACTCTGTTGGGTACTCCAAAACGACACACCAGTCCCTTGAAGAACTTGATAGGTAACTGCACCGTCACCTTTCTCACTGGTTCCACTTCGGACCACTTTGTAAACTTGTCGATTGCCACGTACAAGATTTTGAAGCCCCCGATAGCACGGGGGAAGGGGCCCAAGATGTCGAGCCCCCATACTGTGAAGGTCCAGGATAAAGGGATGGTCTGCAAGGCTTGAGCTGGTTGATGGATATTCTTGGAATGGAACTGGCATGCTTCACACTTGGTGACGAGCTCACTAGCATCCTGGAGGGCGGTGGGCCAGTAGAATCCTTGCTGAAAAGCTTTCCCCATAAGTGCTCTTGATCCCAGATGTGAGCCACACACGCCTCCATGTATCTCTGCCAACAGCACTAGTCCATTCTCTTGACTGATACACTTCAGCTTCACGCTGTTGGGCCTCTTTCTGTACAGAATGTTGTCCACAAACTGATACATACTTGACTGCCAGGCCACTTTCTCAGATTCCTCTGGATTGTCATGAAGTTCTCCAGTTTGCAAGAATTGGACTATGTGTTGTGCCCTTGTCGGAGCCTATGGCTCGAAGACAAGGACTAAAGGCATTTCTTCAGTTGTGGGAGCAATTTCTCCAATAGCAAGAATTTGGAATTCTGCTTGAGAGCATGGCTCACCAGTTAGCATAGGATTTGCCCTGGCAACCTTCTCACCAGCGGCTCTAGGGAGGTCTGCCGAAAATGTTTGCCGGTGTTGAGTTTTCTTCTTTTTCTGGACAAGGCTGATGGAGAAATTGTCGGTTGGGTGAGGTGGAGCACAAAAGTACCTGGTTCCACTGGAAGCTTCTGTGCAGCGCACTTCGACAGGTGATCATCAATGCTGTTTTCTGCACGAGGTACATGCTTTGTTTGCGGCCCGTTGATGTGTTCCTCCAGCTTCCTCACCTCTTCCACGTAAGCTTCCATCAACGGGCTCTGATAAATCTTGTTCATCTGCTTCACAACGAGCTGGGAGTCGCTGCGTATGATCAACTTTTTGATTCCCAATTCGACAGCAACCCGGAGCCTGACAAGGAGCCCTTCATATTCTGTTGTGTTGTTGGTGGCATCTTCCCTGGGGAAATGCATTTGGACGACGCACTTGAGGTGTTCTCCGGTGGGCAGAATAAGTAATACTCCTGCGCCAGCACGTTGGAGCGAAAAAGCTCCGTCAAAGTACATGACCGATTCCTTAGGGGCCTCCTTGCCGGGGAGGGCAGTTTCCACAATCTCTTCATCAGGCATTGGCGTCCACTCTGCTATGAATTCTGCCTGTGCTCTACTTTGGATAGTTGTTGTGCTCTCAAATTTCAAGGCAAAACTTGATAGCTCCAGAGCCCACTCTACTCTCCTACCGGTAGCTTTGGGGTTCCTCAAGATTTGCTGTAGTGGGAGGCAAGTCACAACAGTGATCTCGTGGGCTTGAAAGTAATGGCACAGTTTCCTCGAGGCCATGAGGAGGCCGAAGATCAATTTTTGGGCGCTAGAGTACCTTGACCTAGCCCCCTGCAAGAGGAAGCTAACAAAGGAAACTGGTCGATGCACCATCTTCATTCTTGCCACCCCTTCCCGCCTATCAGTGCAGATCTGTGGTTTCCCTTTGATGCCACCAGTAGGCCGTGTCGGCGACAAAGCTGGTTCAACACTGGGTCGTTCCGTCGCAGAAGCTCCTCCGCTATCAACTTCCCTCTGTGCCACCAAGGCAACACTGACCACTTGATTTGTCGCCGCTAGATAGAGCAGCAACGACTCTTGTGGTTTGGGTGCGACTAGGGTCGGAGCAGAGGAGAGGTAAGCTTTCAAATCCTGCAGCGCAGCCTCGACCTCTAGAGTCCATTTCATTGGGCCGGATTTCTTCAAAATTTTGAAGAACGACAGGGTGTGCTCAGCGGATTTGGAAATGAACCTGCTCAATGTAGCCACACAGCCAGTCAGATGTCTCACATCCTTGATGGTCTTTGGGGCTTAAATCTGTTCTATCGCGTTGATCTTGTGAGGGTTGGCTTCTATCCCTCGTTGAGACACAAACAACCCAAGGAGCTTGCTGGATGGAACGCCAAACACACATTTCTCTGAGTTGAGCTTCAAGTTGATCTTCCACAAATTTGCAAAGGTTTCTTCTAAATCCTCAATGAGTGAAGATTTGTCCTTGGTTTTGACCACTATATCATCCATGCATGCTTCAATGTTCCTGTGCAGCTGTGGTTTGAAACCAGTTTGCACGATCCTTGCGAATGTAGAACGAGCACTTTTCAGCCCAAAAGGCATACGCATAAAGAAGTACGTGCGACATGGGGTGATAAAGGTGGTCTTTTCCTCGTCTTCCTTGGCCACGAAGATCTGGTGGTACCCAGAGTATGCATCCAGGAAGAAAAGCAAGTCACATCCAGAGGTGGAATCAACAATTTGATGAATGCACAACAAGGGAAAGGGATCCTTTGGACTAGCTTTGTTCAAGTCAGTGAAGTCAATACAAAGTCTCAACTTCCCATTAGCCTTGCGCACCACCACCGGATTTGCTAACCACGTTGGATCTAGTACCCCTTGGACCAAACCTGTTGCTTACAACTTCTTAACTTCCTCAGCAATGAATTGTTGCCGCCCCAAGGCATGCTTCCTTACTTTTTGCTTGACAGGGCGGGTGTGAGGACAAACAACAAGGTGGTGCTCGACTACCTCCCTGGGAACATCGGGGATGTCAGATGGTTTCCAGGCAAACACATCAACATTCGCCTGCTTGAAGGCAACGAGCACATTTTCCTATTTGTTGTCAAGGGTAGCACTAATGGTGAAAGTACTATCAGTGCCATCCTGCCACGCCAGAACTTTCTTGGTTGCAGGGGGCAACCTTGGATCTTTTGCTAGTCGAACTCTTCGGCAAGTCGTTGTCGGGCATAGCATACTCCAAAGAGGCGCGCTTCCTAAAGTCCTTATCAGTGTCCTCGCCGGCTTCCTTGACTTCCTTCTCTTTCTTGGCAGGAGCTGAGGTCCCAACGGCCTCCACTGCGACCGCATCCCTATACGTCTTATCCACACAGATGACTACATCTCTCTGATCTGACGGGATGGTAATGACTCCCATAGGACCAAACATCTTCAAAGTGTTGTAGGCGTAGTGGGACGCCGCCATGAACCTGGCCAGACCTGGTCAACCAAGAATCCCGTTAAATGGCAGGGGTAGTTCAACAACATCAAGCACAATCTTCTTAGTCCTGAAGTTTATTTCCCCGCCAAATGTTACCAGCAAGGTAATCTTTCCATTCGGCTCGCTCCTTCCTTGGTTCATTCCTTGGAAAGTGCCAGTCTTCTTCAGGTCTTCATATGAAATCTGGAGTTTCTTCAGCACATCAGGAGAAATCAAATTCAAGCCCGCCCCACGGTCAACCAACATCTTGGTGACCTTGAGGTTGCAGATTGTTGGTGAAACCAACAATGACAAACATCCCACTGCAGTAGTGCGGTCTGGGTGATCCTCAATGTCAAAGATGATGGGCGTGCAAGACCACTTGAGAGGTTCTCGAATGCTTGCTACTAGTTTTGAAACATTAACCTCACACGCCAACTACTTGAGTTGGCGGTGAGAGGAGTGCAAAGACGCACCTCTGTCAATGCACATGGCCTCAGTAGCTTTCTGAAACTCCTGTTCACTGGTTTCATCATCCTCTTCTTCGTTGTCATCCTCATTTTCTATCTTCTCATGGCCCTTGGTGGGTTTGTCCTTCTGCTGGTCAGGCTTGCCACTGTATCCATTACGACCACCGCGGCTTTTCCTGCCAGCACCATTCTGACTTCTCTCCTTGTCGCGCCTTTCATACTCAGCTTTCTGCTTCTGAACCAACTGCTCGACTTGCTAGCAATATCGAAGGTCATGACCCTTGGTCCTGTGGATCTTGCAGTACGGCCCGTCAGACTTGACGATTTTGTCAGCAGCCGCTGCCGCCCGACAATCAGCGCATGTAGGAGCTTCCTTGCCGGGCATCTCAGTTTTTGCTTTCTTGTCGGTGCTAAGATTACCGGCACTCTCAACGACTATCACTGCTTTCTCCTTTCGCTTCTTGTTGCGCTTCTTGTTCTTCTTCCTAGGGGTGGCAGGGTCGTCATCGTCCTTCGAATCGACTTCGACACCCTTGGAAGTCTTCTCCCTTCTTTAGTACGAGCACACTTATCCGCCGGCGTGTAGAGCTCGCTGACGGTCTTGGGTAACTGAACATTCATCTTGGCCCGCATTCTGTGGTTGCGCACATTCGTATGAAATGCGGCAATCATAGCTACCTCGTGTACCTTTGGAATGTTGTGCTGTACTTGGCTGAACCTCTGTAAGTATTTGCGCAAACTCTCTCCCTCCTTCTGCAGAAGGGTTTCCATGTCGCTAGGCCATCCTAGCTCTTGGTGTCTGCCAGTAAAGGCGCCCACGAACTCGTTGCACAAATCTGCCCAAGAGGAGATGGAATCCTCCGGCAAGTGCATTAGCTAGGACCTCATGTTCGGCTTGGGAGCCGATGGGAAGTAGTTGGCAAGCACTTCACATCCCTTCCCCCGACGGCTTGAATGGCAATCGTGTAGATGCCCAAAAACTCTGTCGGGTTCAGCTTTCCATCATACTTCTCCGGCTAGTCAGGCTTGAAGGTGCGAGAGGATGGCCATTGGACTTGCCGTAGCTCGCGAGTGAAGGCCGTGCAGCCTACCTCGTAAGGCCACTAGCACTGGGAGCGTGCTCATCAATATCGACACCATTATGCATGTCTGACTGACGGCGTGTCTCGCGACGCCACTCAATGGTGACGCGGGCGTCCTCCTTTGTCCTTTCTCTCAACACTTGATATTGATCTTGCTGGAGTCGTGGACTAGATGAAGCCATTGATGCCTCATCATGATCATCAATACCTTGGGGTTGCTGAGCTCATTGTGGCCACCCCTGAGCGGGCTGCCGCGGAGGGGACTACACGTGGGTCGCGGTCCTCCCATATTGGTCACCAGCACGGGCCGCTAGCGCCGCTTGTTGGTGCCGTGATGGCTCTGTGAATGGCATCTTGTTGATCTTAGCAAATCCAAGAAGGCTTTGGATGGTATCCCTCCACTCGTCCATCCTATCTGGTGTTGGAGGAAAATCCAGCAACATCTAAGCTCTCGCCACCACTTCGTCTGCCATCTCCGACATGGCGCGGGAGGTAGAGTGTGACACGGCTAGGCTTATGGTCGAGCCAGAAGGAGCGTCATCGGGCTCTCGCCGCCTCAGGCCCGCTGCCAGAGTGACCTGACGCGAACGAAGCTGTTCTTGGTCAGCTGGGCTCTTCCCGTGCGGATGTGGTCGTTATGGGTCGACGGCGCCGCTCGGGGTGTTGTTGCGTTCGCCCAACAACAATAGAAGAAGAACACCGCAATAGAAGAACACCGGAAAGAAATAATACCCTTTTGGGCACCGCTTCGATTTGGAAGCCTCGGTGGAGAGCACCGGCGTGCGCGGATACGCCCACGTCTCCGTCGACGGAAGAGTAGAACTCCTCCATTGGCGCCGGGGAGTGAGCTTCGGGAAGCACTCGCTCTGCGCGCGCCTCAAGCCGCAACGCCTCGGCCGACTTCGTGGTCTTGCCGGTCTTGGGGCCATGGCGGAAGCGGCGGAGGGGGCGCGGAAGTGTTGAGGGCAATGGCGGCGACGGGCGGCGGAGCGCTGCTCTCTCTCTTTCGGCTTGGGAAGCGGAGGGGAGCGGCGGAGCTTTCGGAGGAAGAAACTGCAATTGGCGAAGGTGGGGGGAACGGCCCTGTTTCCTCTGCTTATAAACAGGGGAGGCGAACGTTACGCATTTCCTGAGTTAAAAATTACCCACGATCTCTCCCACGACGCCTTGCTGATTGGCGCGTTCTGCTCGGGAGGACGCGTGAATCTGGTGGATTTGGTTTGGACCGGGCCACGCGCGTGCCCATGCCCTGTTTTGGGCCTGGCCCAACAGCGCTCGGCACCGTGTATGGCCCAGGCCCCGGGGCTCCTGTCGGTGTACTAAAGTAGGGGTACCTTAGTACCCCGAACTTGTGCACGGGCAGTCGCAGCGTCCCGCGGCAAGGCTTGCCGGACATCCGCCAAGATCCTTCGTCATTCCCATTTACTGCCATTCAAGAACAAAGTGTTAACTGTGAAGACAAGGCCCCGGCAAGAGGAGCTTGCCGGGAAGGACAAGACCCCAGCAAGAGGAGCTTGCCGGGAAGGCCAACCAAGGCATTGCAAGAGACTTGCCACGACGTGCTGCGCGTCCCGGCAAGACCCGGCGAGCGACAAGCTTGCGGGTGCGACAAGTCGGCGATCATGCAAGGCGCTTGCGCTGGCTCCACTCTGCGCCCATGCTCCAAACATCCGACAGCGTGTCGCCGCAGGATCGCTCCTGGTGCACGTGGCGGGTAGCTGTGAAGCCCAGCGGTGCGAGGTGGCAAGTGAGGATGACTAGGAGGCCATCGTGGCGATCGGTGGCGCCCTAACGATCGCTTCCGACACTGTTGGAGCGACGGACGGGCATTAAATGCCCTTGTCCCTGCCGTCGAGTTAGGTAGGGGCCTTCATTGATAGCGGTTGTACCAACCCGCGTTTTACTTTACCCTCTCTCTGCGTTGCCACTGTCGGTGACCCTTTAGACTATAAAAAGGAGGCCCATGCGCGTAGAAAGGGTTCGACTCATTCGACACTCTGACATATCCACGCTCTCAAGCAAGAACAAATACAAACACAAAGCAGCGGTAGGAGTTTTATCTCTCCGGGAGAGCTCGAAGCTGGGTAAAATCCTCGCGTGCTTGACCTCGATCTGCTCTTCGAGGCGCCCTCCGCTCCTGCCCGGACGAAAAGGGCCCTGCCCCATAGGTGCTCGTTCCCACGACATCTTTGGCGCGCCCGGTAGGGGCGTCGAGGTTGTCTTGCCCGGTCTTGGCCTACATCAACATCTTCATCGACATGCCACCGAAGAAGAAGCCTTGGAGGTGGCCGCTCCGTCCACGTCGATCCCACCGCCCGGACAAGCGGGTGGTGGGGTGGGCGCCGCGGAGGGCGCCCGGCGGTGGGACTCACATCATCTCTGGTACAAGGACAAGGCCCATAAGCTTCAGCGTATGTACATCGCCGCACCCTCCAGGGGTGCAGGATCGACAACGTCATGGTGCTCCTAGCACCGTATTACGCGATGGAGCAAGGCCGAGCTGGTGGATCGCGGGACGCTCAAGGCCAACAAACGCGTCAGCATGTTGGCACGAGCGCGGTACGATCGCCTGGACGAGATGTTGCTCCTTCTAACACTGTTAGAAGTCTGAGCATATCTCGCTCCTCGCGTCGTTCGCCACCACCGCCCAAGACTCCAGAGGAAGCGCTGGCCCGGGCCCAGCTGCTTCTAGACTACCCTCCAGTGCCGGACAAGATCGACGACTGGAGGATCACCATTCAGAGCCTCATCGGCTTCACCAACGGCGACAAGCCCCGGCAACCGAGCACATCGAAGCCCCGGCAAGACGCCCAGGCGCAAGCCGACGCCGACAAGACCGCTGGGGGTGCCACTACCGTGCACTCCCCGCCCCGAAGGCCAAGATCGCCGACTCGCCGGGCCAACATCGACACCGACTCCACTGCATCGTCGGACCCGCGAGCTCGCCGCGATCAACGCCAAGTTCTTCAAGAACGTCGGCACGAAGACGCTCGCACTCGCATCGAGCGTCGGAGAGAAGCGCGACGTCAGTCTGACAAGCGCTGGGCTCCTGATTGATATGCATGCGCCCGAAGAACCGGGCTGCTTGCCGTCTGTGATAGGTTGCCCTGCGTTCACCCGTGAGCTGCGGCAGTCGAAAGGGCCAAAGACCAAGAACTTCAAGCCGAGGCGTGCGAAATGCGATGGCGGGATACATCTGTCGAGTTCCTCAAAGATCTACACCATAGCGGTGCGGGCTGCGGGGCGCGACGACAAGATCTCGCCAACTACTTCCGCTGGTGCTCAAGCCCAACGTCGATCTTGGCTCATGCACTTGCCAGACAACTCCATTTCTTCGTGGGCGGACTGTGCCATCGGTTTGTCGGCGCCTTCACGGTGACCACAAGCCCCATGGCGGAAAGCGATCTTCATTTGCTTGCCCGAAGGAAGGAGAACCCTGCGCAAAGTACATCAGAGATTCAGCCAAGTGCAGCGCAACATCGAGCGTCCACCCTGCCGCGGTTATCAGCGCGTTCCATCAGAACGTGCGTAACTGCAGGATGAGGAAGGAGATGGCGATGTGCAAGATTAGAGATGTCAGCGAGCTCTATGCTCTGGCCGACAAGTGTGCATGGGCTAAAGAGGGGAGGAAACTCCCCGGAGAGAACGTAGGAGCAGAAGGATCTGAGAGTGAGGATGCCCCTCCGGCAAAGAAGAACCGGAGGCGGAATAACAGAAAAGGGAAAGCTAAGGATGTGCTAGTTGTCGAGCAGTCCGGCAACGGAGGCGGCGCCGACAAGGCCAAAGCTGGTGACTCCGGCGAGGCTGTGGTGGCCGCCGACAAGTAGGACGGCTCCGGCAAGCAGTACTGCAAGATCCATCGCACCAAGGGCCATGACCTCCAAGCTTGCAAGAAGGTTGAGCAGATGGCAGAGCTACAGAAAGCTGAATATGAGTGTCGTGACAAGGAGAAAGCCCAGGAAGGTGGCGGAGGATCCAGCAAGAAGCGTCCCGCCCGGGGAGGGCGCCGCGGCAAGGCCAAGCAGCGGCAAGGAGACAGACCTCCCCGTGGCCGCGATAAGGATGAAGACGAAGATGAAGATGACGAGATGGAGGAGGATGAGACCGACGAGCAAGAGTTTCAGAAGGCAACGGAGGTTTTGTGCATTGACGGTGGTGCTTCTCTGCACACCTCGCACCGCCAACTCAAGCAGTGGGTGCGGGAGGTAAATGCAGCAGAACCATCAGTCGAATCGCGCAAGCCCCTGAAGTGGTCTAGCACGCCCATCGTCTTTGATGTTGAGGATCACCCTGATCGCATCACTGCGGTCGGGTGCTTGCCGATGTTGGTTTCGCCAACCATCCGCAACCTCAAGGTCACAAAGATGTTGGTTGACGGTGGTGCCGGCCTAAATATGATCTCTTCTGAGGTGCTCAACAAGCTCCAGATCCCCGACAGCGAGCTCGAAGAAACTGGTACCTTTCAAGGAATCAACCCGGGAAGGAGCAAGCCCAAGGGAAGATCCACCTGCCGATGCGTTTGGTAGCGAGCTGAATTTCAGGACAGAGAGAGTCACATTTGATGTTGCTGATTTCCCATTGCCCTACAATGGGATACTCGGCCGTCCAGCGCTTGCCAAGTTCATGGCAGCCTCTCGTTATGCTTACAACGTGCTCAAGATGCCCGGTCCGATAAGTGTTATTTCTGTCCACGGCGACAAGAAAGATGCACTTATCTATATCGACAAGATATACCGGGAAGCAGCAGCCGTAGCAGAGCGCAAACCACTTGCCGCTGAAGCTCCCGGGGGGAAGAAGAAGAAGACCAAGTCCGGCAAGAGTAGCTCTGATGCCCACTCCGGCAAGCGCACCTCTTCGGAGTGTTGTGCTACCGTCGAGGACGCACCATCGAGCTCCACGGCAAGTGCAAGAAAGCGAAGACAGTTGCACGAGACCAAGAAAGTGGCCGCCAAGGAGGGCGGCATCGGTGGTACCTTCACCATCGATGCCACGCTTGACCCTAAATAGGAAGCGCGCTCATTGCTTTCTGCGGGCGAATGTCGATGTGTTTGCATGGCAACCATCTGACATCCCCGGTGTTCCCAGGAAAGTAATTGAGCACCACCTTGCCATCTGTCCTCACGCGTGGCCCGTCAAGCAGAGAGTCAGGAAGCAAGCGGTGGAATGCCAAGAGTTCATAGCAGAAGAAATCAAGAAGTTGGAAGCGGCGGGCCTCGTCAGAGTACTCCATCCAGCGTGGTTAGCCAATCCGGTGAGTCGTGCGCAAGGCAAGCGGGAAGTGGAGGCTTTGTATTGACTTCACGGATGTTAATAAAGCTTGTCCCAAAGATCCATTTCCCTTGCGGCGCATTGACCAGATTGTCGACTCCACGGCGGGATGTGATCTGCTTTCATTTCTTGATGCATACTCGAGATATCATCGAGATCTTCATGGCGAAGAGGATGAAGAAAACCGCATTCATTACTCCATGTAGCACGTCTTGCTTTGTACGAATGCCTTTCGGACTAAAGAATGCGGTTCAACATTTGCAAGAGTAGTCAGTCATGCTTTTGAGCCACGAATGCGCGAAATGTAGAAGCATACATGGATGACATAGTGGTCAAGAGCAAAACAGAGAGACTTTGGTTCAAGATCTGGAAGAAACTTTTGCAAATCTCGCAAGGTCAATCTCAAGTTGAACCCGAGAAGTGCGTGTTTGGAGTTCCTTCCGGCAAGCTTCTCGGGTTCTTTAATGTCCCAGAGGGATTGAAGCCAACCCGACAAGATCAAAGCCATCGAGCAGATTGAAGCCCGAAGCGCGTCAAGGATGTGCGAAGGCTTGCCGGCTGTGTTGCTGCTCTCAGTAGGTTCATTTCTAAGTCTGCTGAGCGCACCCTGCCATTTTTCAAAATTTTGAAAAAGGCAGGTCCAATGAAATGGACTCCGGAAGCGGAGGCTGCACTACAAGACTTGAAGAGATACATGTCCTCCACTCCAGTACTTGTCGCACCTAAACCACAAGAAAAGTTGCTGCTGTATCTAGCGGCAACCAATCAAGTGGTTAGTGCTGCGTTAATGTGGAGAGGAGGCGATGAGGAGCTAGCAACGCGGCAAGCGAGTCCAGCGACAAGCAGGGGCTTCTCCGTCAAGCTCTAGTCGACAAGGATGAATCATGCAGCGCGGAGAGAAACGAAGGAAGATGGTGCGGCGCCCGGTTTGTTTTCGGTTCCCTTCTGCAGGGGGCTAGATCAAGATACTCTGGAGTACAAAAATTGCTTTTCGGCCTTCTCATGGCCTCGAGGAAGCTGCGCCATTATTTTCAAGCACACGAGATCACGGTTGTCACTCGCTTTCCGTTGAAGAGGATATTGCAAAATCCGAAGCACCGCGGCGGGATTGTCGGTGGGCCTTTGGAATTGTCAAGCTTTGGCCTTAAGTTTGAAAGTACTTCAACTATCGAGCGAGCATTGGCAGAATTCATAGCGGAGTGGGCGCCAACACTTGATGAAGAAACTCCGAGAGAGCATCCCGTCAAGGAAGCGAGCAAAGAGTGGGTCATGTACTTTGATGGTGCCTTTTATTTGCAAGGTCTTTGGCCTTGGTGTGCTACTTATCGCACCACGGAGAGCACCTCAAGTCGTGATCAAATGCACTTTCCCAAGGTGCAAGCAACAAACAATCTGGCAGAGTATGAAGGCTTGCTTGCGGACTCGAGATCATGGCGAACTTGGGATCAAGCTTATTGTCGGGGTGACTCACAGCTTGTCGTCCGCCAAGTCAACAAAGATTATCAAAGTCCGTGATGGAAGCCTACATTGATGAAGTGAGGAAGCTGGAAGAGCATTTTGGCGGCTGCCAGATGGAACATGTTCCAGAACTTCGAGCGACATTGCGACGGGCCTATCAAAGTGCGCCGCCTCAAGTTACAATGGAACCAGGGATTTTTGTGCTCAAGATGACTCAGCTATCGTAACACCATTAGCGAGACAGACCAAGAAGAAAAGTTGGTTTTCGCGACTACTTTCGTGAGCTCCCGAAGCCGCCGCCAAGAAGGTCCCAGGATCAACACGAAATCGCTTGAGGCAGTTTGCTCCGACAAGCCCTAGGGTTTGTTCGTTGAAGCAGAGGCTCCCGACAAGCTGTGTCGACACGCTTGCCGGGAACATCACGCTCGACAGTCCCAGATTCTTGCCGTAAAGCGGATGTTCCCATGGCAGACATTTGCGCCTTTAGTCCTTTTGTTTGAGCCACAAGCTCCGACATGGGCACTGCAGATAGTCCATTTCCTCCAAGCAGGAGAACTTCGAAGAGCAAGAAGAAGCGGAAAAGTAGCCCGGCAATCAAGTATGTACTAGTTTGTCGACGACATCTTTCATGAAAGAAGATTCAGCGGAGTGAAATTGAAGTGCATTTCCGGGAAGAAGGGCAGGCTGTTGGCGGAGATACATGGAGGCATATGTGGTCACCACATTGGCGCAAGAGCACTTGCCGCAAAGCTTTCCGGCAAGGTTTCTTTGGCCGACAGCCCTCCGGGATGCAAGCTGCACAAGTAACCAAGTGTGAAGCGTGCAGTTCCACTCCAAACAGATTCATCAACCAGCTCAAGCTCTCCAAACAATCCCTTTATCACGGCCATTTTCGATGCAGGGGCTCGACATTCTCGGCCCTTTTCCCGAGATGTCGGGGCTTGAGTTCTTATGCGTGGCAATCGACGGAGTTCACGAAGTGGCCGGAGGTGGAGGCGATGAGGAAGGTGACAAAGACAATCAGCGGTCAAGTTCTTGGTCAATTGTTTGCCGTTTGAGTCCCTAACAGGATCATCACCGACAACGGCACACAATTCCGAACCACACCTTCATGCGATCGTCAAGATCTTGGCACCAAGATCTGCCGCTTCCGTTGCTCACCGAGAAGCAGCGGTCAAGCGGAGAGAGAAGCGGCTGAAGTGCTGCGCGGGCTCAAGACCAGAACTTTCGACGAGGCTGCACAAGTCTGGAAAAATTGGATCGAGGAGCGGTGGTTCTTTGGTCGTCGGGGCGGCGCCAAATCGAGCCACTGGCGGACACCTTCGCTCTTGTCTATGGAGCGAGGCGGTTCTCCCCAGGAACTTCGTATCTGGATCGCCTCGAGTGCTCGCTTATGAGCGAGCTTGAGCAAGAAGCGATTGCGGCAAGATGACGCGCTGCTCCTCGAGGAGGATCGTCTTCGTGTTTGTCTGAGCTGCTTGCTACCCGACAAGCTTTGTGCCGCTACCATAACCGCCAAGGTTAATGCGAAGCTTCGAGGCGACCTTGTTCTTGGTAGCGTTCAATCCGCCAAGAATTCCAACAAGTTGACGCCGAGGTGGGAAGGCCCTTATCGGGTAAAGCGAGTCACTAGGCCTGGCGCTATCCGCCTTGAGACCAAAGATGGCATTCCGGTGAGCAATTCCTGGAACATAGAGCATCTTCGTAAGTTTTACCCATAAGGCGCGGTTACCGGAACCTGCTGTCCCGGCAACCACCTTTTGTACAAGTCTTGCCGCTGTTGCATGTAATCCTTTGTACAAAGCCATGCGCAGATCCCGTGCATAAATAAAGATCATATGTTCAGTACATGTTGTCAAAATTCATGCCTTTTTCTTTTTAGCATGTATACACTGACACTTTGTGCAGAACTTGCCCCGATAAGCAATAACGAGCCTTAAGGCTCCATAACTTTATTTTCTCTTCTTTCTTTTGCTCAAGAAAGATTCCTCCGCCCACAAGTTCACGGGGAGGGAGAAGGAGAAGATAATGATGTGGACTAGGCGTCGTTCAAAAAGCATAAGCCTTGCGGGACACAAGCGACAGAAAAGCTAAGTTGCGAAGTTAAGCACGGTCGGTTTAAATTTTAAGTTATATTCCTTGAGCGACCATGCCTTGTATGGAAAACACATGCTTGCGGAGGAACGCGTCGTGGTTAAGTTAAGCCCTTACTTTGTTTGAGTCCGCTCAATAATGAAAGTGTCTGCGACTAGCCCGACAAGGTTTCTTGCGGAGAGCAACACCGCCAACGCTGTGCGATGTTCCGCACTCGGCGCTTCGCGGCAAGTGTGTTTGCACCGCAAGTTCCCTAAAAGCGTAAGGGTAGAAACATACAAGGAATGGAACCGAATAAAGGAAGTAACATAGCAGATAGTACCCAGAATAAAGTTATATTACAATAAATAACTTGCGTGCTCTAAGAGATTGTTCCTATGACATATCTAGCAGCGGTAAGAAGAAGGAAGGGAGAAGAAGGGTGGCCTAATCCACAAGCTCGCCATCAATCTTCCTGACTTCATTGACCTTGTCCACGATGGGTGCGACAATGGCTTTGAGCTCTTCAAGATCAGCACCCGTTGGCAGCTTCTTGAGGACACGGGAGAGGTCGAGGCGGATTACGGAAGAGTATCTTCACCAACACCTTCTCAAGACCTTGGCGCAGATTACCGCGTGACTCGTCGGCCCGGCTTCTTGGAATCCTTTCTCGGAGTTGCTGCGAGCCGTCACCACACCTTGAAGAAAAGAAGTAAGCTTGGCTGGGCTGGAGGTTCTCGTCGAGGAGTACCCAAAGCCCGCCAAGTCCAGCTCCGCCAGCTCCTCGTCGATGGATGCAGCAATGTTGGCGAGGCCCTCATCGAGCTCCTGTAGCCACGAAGGTGTTACGAGTCTCGGCGGCCCTCATCAACAGCTCCTCGTTGCCCTTGAGCTCTTTCTTCAAGTCATCCTCTACGCCTCTTGGCGGCGTCCGATGTCTCCGTCAAGGTGGCCAGCTTCATCTCGGATCAGCGCTTGAGTCCTTGGCGTTCGGTTCCTTGGACTTCTCGGCGAGTTGAACTTGCGGTCGCCATGGGCAAGTGCATCCTTCTCGCGTTACGGCTGGAGTCTGACAAGCTCTTCATTCTTCTTTCCCATATCCGCCTCCAGCTGTGCCACTTTCTCCTCTAACTCCTTCTTGGCGGCCTCGGCGGCCTTGGCGGCGTCCTTTGCCTCCTTGAGTGCCACCAAGTGGTTGTTCTCGTGCATCGAGCTCCTCCTCGTGGCTGTCGGGTTCACCTTCTTCTGCGTCGGCTCACCTTCCCTTTGGACATCTCCTCGGCGGCGAGCCTCTGCTGCTCCTCGTCCTCGGCCTTTTCCGGGATGAGCGCCTTCTTTGCCTCGTCAAGTTCGCCCTCTCCTCCGCAATGGATCGGAGGGCCTTGCAGTTGCAGCTCTTGAGCTCCTCGCATGCTTCTCTATGTCAACTCCTGCCCGCGACAAGCGCTTCCCGAGACTCAAGCTTGGCTTGCGGGCGTGATAAGTGACACCAACTTCCGGGCAGTTGCTCCTCTTGAGACTTCGCCCTTCTTCTGCCGGCGCGTCAACCTTACCGGCCCAGGCGTAGTACTTCCCGTCAAACTCCTCTCCTTCGACCCGGCGCCACAGGCTCGGCGCCCGAGGAAGCTTGATGTATACACCCTTGCCGGCCTTCAAGTATCGCTGGTGGGGCTCCTCGAGCCAGCTGCATCAGCCCAGCCGGAGGGTCGTGATCGGTCTGGCGCCTCGCGCTCCTGCACCCTCTGGTCGTCGATCGATCGCGGACCCTCGCCAGCTCTGCGCCCGGCAAGCCTTGGCGGCTTCTTCGTCGGCGGGTTAAATCGTGCCGGCCTCTTCCTCATCGGCGGCAGCGTCTTGATGTGCCGTGTGCGCCTTCCTCGCCGGTGGCCTCAGTTTCCATCGGGTCTGCGAGAGGGGGATCTAAGAACAGGAAGAGGAAGGAAAAGTCAAGCAAATATCCAAAAAAGAAGAAAGAAGATCAGAAGAAGAAAAACCCAAGGGAAGATTTCCGACAAGGAGGGTTACCTGTGCTAGGCTCCGTAACCATGGGCTCCACCACTGGGGGCTCATTGGTTCCGCCCTTGCAGGGACCCCTCCCTTGCCGGGGCGCTCCTTGTCGAGAATCGCCCTTGGCGGTGTAGTCGAAGCCGACAACACCTCCGGGCGACCTCTGATGCTCTGGTGGGCTGTTCTGCTCCTACACAAGTAAATCAACAATCAAGATGTCGACAAAGAAGAAGCACCCATCGCGGACCTGACAGAAGTGAACCAAACACTTCTGGCGAGGGCTGTCTTTGGGGCTCTTTGCAAGGAGAAGGAACCGGGTCCGTCAAGGTGGTCTCGGACGTGTCTTCTGCCATCACAGCAGGATCGTCCTCGATGACAACCACGGGGACCTTGGCCCTCTTCGCTGCCCTCTCGGCCAGAGTCCTGAAATGAAACAGGAATTCAGAGAGAGACAAATCAGATGCAAGACAAGCAACAACAAAGATCGAAGAAAAACAAGTACAGCAAGGAGAGAGCCTTACTCTTCCTCCTCTTCTTCCTCCTCGTCGGAGCTCAGCGCAGAGAGGTCGAAGTCCGGTACCCTTTCTGCTGGGCGGAGGAGTAGGCTCCTTGGGCGTTCTTGGGGCTGCAGCGGGATCGGGCGTGGCGGCCAGAAGACCCGCTTGATTGCTTGGCACACACAGGACCCTCCAGCGGCGGCAGTACTTGCATGATGGGCGTGTCCCACGGCGCCTCGGCTGCTGGCCTGCCTGCCCTCCTGCCCGTATCTCCAACTCGGCGGAGCGCCTTCTTGGTTGGAATTGGGGCTCATTGAGGCTCCGCTGCGGCAAGCTGCTCGAAGCAGTGGCGCTCGCGCCTCGGCGGGCTCGCTCGCTCGGCCTCGGGCTCCCCCTCGCCAACGACCTCTCCAGCAAAATCCTCCCTGTCAGCAAGGCTTGCCGCCTCGACCGCCTCTGCCTCCTCCAACGTGAAGCCCTGCTGGCGATGTACCGCATCTCATTTTCGGTGGAGTTGCGGGTGAGGAGCCTCTTCTCGTCGGCATTGACTGCTACCTCCATCAAGCCATCGAAGAATTGCTGCACGACGTCGTCGGCGGGCTCCATCCAAGTTGGGCTTATCCCGTGCGAGTCGCACTCTGGCATCATTAGCGGATCTTGGTCGCGGCTGGAAGTTGTTGCACAATGGGATAGCGCCTGCGGCAACTGAACCACTACGGATGGTTGGAGTCATGTTTGAACAGCTCCTTGACATCCGTCAAGCTCGGGGATGTGAAGTTGAAGTTGAGGCACAGGGCGCAGCCTCATGATATCCGCCGGGCGCCAAACAGCGGCGGGCCTCCCCTGCGAGAGAGGCGTCGACGGCGAAGGAAATCGCGCCAAGCGCCCTGCTGTGAGCCCGGCAAGCTGGCCGGAGGATTCAGTGGTGGCAATCTTGACTTAGCGTCGTCTGGCGACAGGCGCTCGATCGCCGCCGCGAACTACCCAAGTCTGGCGCGGATTGGTGAATGGCTGCGGATTGGCATCACAGATCCAGCACCCTCCGCCCTCCACTCATCCCACTTGCTGCGGGCTTCGCCCGCGGATACACCTCCTTCATGCCGATTCGTGAGGTCGAGGCGATTCCGCCCGACGGTGGCTCTCCTTTCTCGGCTCGGGGGGTGAAATAATGGCGAAAAAACAGCAGCAGGTGGATGATGCGAAGTTCTCGCGAGGTGTCGAAAACCGCCATTGTCGAGCGGCGTTGGGGGTGAAATCGAGAAGATGAAACCCGCAGGTATTCATGATGTCGCGAAGAAATCGAAAAAATTGGGCGAGCCCGCAATAGAAGAACACGGAAAGAAATAATACCCTTTTGGGTACCGCTTGATTTGGAAGCCTCGGCGGAGAGCACGGCGTCTTGCGGATCGCCGCGTCTCCGTCGACGAGAAAGTAGAACTCCTCCCTTGGCGCCTTGGGGTGAGCTTCGGGAAAAGCTTCGCTCCTTGCGGCGCCTCAAGCCGCAACGCCTCGGCCGACCGTGGTCTTGCCGTCTTGAGGCCATGGCGGAAGCGGCGGAGAAATGAAGTGTTGAGAACAGCGGCGGCGGCAGGCGGGCGCTGCTCTCTCTCTTTCGGATTGGGAAGCGGAGGGCGGAGCTTCGGAGGAAAAAACGCAAGTGGCGAAGGTGGGGGAACGGCCTGTTTCCTCTGCTTATAAATAGGGGAGGCGAGCGTTACGCATTTCCTGAGTTAAAATTACCCACGATCTCTCCCACGGCGCGCGATTGACCCGTGCCGTTCTGGAGGGCGCGGTGAATCTGGAGTGGATTTGGTTTGGACCCGGGCGCGTGCCCGTGCCCTATTTTGGGCACAGCCAACAGCGCTTCGGCACCGTATATGGCCCAGAGCCGGGGCTCGGTCGGTGTACTAAAGTAGGGGTACCTTAGTACCCGAACTTGTCTGCGAGCGATGCATAGCGTCAGCGGCAAGGCTTGCGGACATCCGCCAAGATCGCCGTCATTCCCATTTCTCGCCATTCAAGAACAAAGTGTTAGCTGTGAAGACAAGGCCCGGCAAGAGGAGCTTGCCGGGAAGGATAAGACCCGGCAAGAGGAGCTTGCGGGAAGATAACAAGGCATTGCAAGAGACTTGCCACGACGCGCTGCGCATCCCGGCAAGACCCGGCGAGCGACAAGCTTGCGGGTGCGACAAGTCAGCGACTGCGGCAAGGCGCTTGCCATGGCGAAGCCAGCACTCTGCGCCCACGCTCCAGCACATCCGACGACGTGTCGCCGCAAGATCGCTCCTTGTGCATGTGGCGGGTAGCTGTGAAGCCCAGCGGTGCGAGGTGGCAAGTGAGGATGACTAGGAGGCCATCGTGGCGATCGGTGGCGCCCCTAACGGTCGCTTCCGGCACTGTTGGAGCGACCGGACGGGCATTAAATGCCCTTGTCCCCTGCCGTCAGAGTTAGGTAGAGGAGCCTTTGTTGATAGCGGTTGTACCAACCCGCATTTTTACTTTTTTACCCCTCTCTCTGCGTTGCCACCTGTCGGTGACCCCTTTAGACTATAAAAAGGAGGCCCATGCACATGTAGAAAGGGTTCAACTCATTCGAGACTACATCATACCCACGCTCTCAAGCAAGAACAAATACAAACACAAAGCAGCAGTAGGAGTTTTATATCTCCGGAGAGCTCCGAAGCTGGGTAAAATCCCTCGCGTGCTTGACCTCGATCTGCTCTTCGTCGCCCTCCGCTCCTGCTTGGGACGAAAGGGCCCTGCCCCATAGGTGCTCGTTCCCACGACATCTTTGGCGCTGTCGATTGTACTAAAGTAGGGGTACCTTAGTACCCGAACTTGTCTGCAGGCGGTCATGGCGTCATGACAAGGCTTGCGGACATCCGCCAAGATCGCCGTCATTCCCATTTCTTGCCATTCAAGAACAAAGTGTTAGCTGTGAAGACAAGGCCCGGCAAGAGGAGCTTGCGGGAAGGATAGACCCCGGCAAGAGGAGCTTGCGGGAAGAATAACAAAGGCATTGCAAGAGACTTGCCACGGCCAGCTGTGCATCCGGCAAGACCGGCGAGCAACAAGCTTCGGGTGCGACAAGTCGGCGACATGACAAAGGCGCTTAGCGGCCCCGAAGCCACCACTCTGCATGCGCTCCGGCACATCCGGCGACATGTCGCCGCGGGATCGCTCTGGTGCACTGGCGGGTAGCTGTGAAGCCCAGCGGTGCGAGGTGGCAAGTGAGGATGACTAGGAGGCCATCGTGGCGTCGGTGGCACCCCTAACGGCCGCTTCGGCCTTTGTTGGAAGCGACCGACGGGCATTAAATGCCCTTGTCCCGTCTTGTCGAGTTAGGTAGGGGCCTCGTTGATAGCGGTTGTACCAAACGGCGTTTTACTCTTTACCCCTCTCTGCGTTGCCACATGTCGGTGACCCTTTAGACTATAAAAAGGAGGCCCATGCGCACGTAGAAAGGGTTCGACTCATTGAGACTACAGACATACCCGCTCTCAAGCAGAACAAATACAAACACAAAGCAGCGGTAGGAGTTTTATCTCTCGAAGAGCTCAAAGCTGGGTAAAATCCCTCGCGTGTGACCTCGATCTCCTCTTCGTCGCCCTCCGCTCCTGCCCGGACGAAAAGGGCCCTGCCCATAGGTGCTCGTTCCCCGACATCTTTGGCGCGCCCGGTAGGGCGCCGAGGTTGTCTTGAACCTGATCCGGTCTTGGCGCTACATCAACATCTTCATCGACATGCCACCGAAGAAGAAGCCTTCGGAGGTGGATGCTCCGTCCACGTCGATCCCACCGCCGCCGGAGCAAACGGGTGGTGGGGTGGACGCCGGCGGAGGGGCGGGCGCCGACGGTGGGACTCACGTCATCACCAAGTCCAAGGACAAGGCCCCGCAAGCTTCAGCGTCTGTACATACGCCGCACCCCTCCCAGGGTGTGCAGGATCGACAACGTCATGGTGCTCCTAGCACCGTACTCGCATTGGAGCAAGGCCGAGCTGGCGGATCGCGGGACGCTCAAGGCCAACGAACGTGACAGCATGTTGGCACGAGCGCGGTACGATCACCTGGACGAGATGTTGCTCCTTCTAACACTGTTAGAAGTCTGAGCATATCTCGCTCCTCGCATCGTTCGCCACCATCGCCCATGACTCCAGAGGAAGCGGCGGGCCCACTGCTTCTGACTACCCTCGGCGCGGACAAGATTGGCGGCGGAGGATCACTATTCGAGCCTCATCGGCTTAGCCAGCGGCGACAAGCCCCACAACCGAGTACATCGAAGCCCGGCAAGGCGCCCGAGCGAAAACCGGCGCCGACAAGACCGCTGGGGTGCCACTACCGTGCACTCCCGCCCGAAGGCCAAGATCGCCCGACTTCGCCGGGTCAACATCGACACCGACTCCTTTGCATCGTCGGACCCGCGAGCTCGCCGCGATCAGCGCCAAGTTCTCCAAACGGCGACGAAGACGCTTCGCTTTTCGCATCGGCGTCGGAGAGAAGCGACGACGTCGTCGACCAGCGCTGGGCCCATGTTGATATCGTGTGCCGGGGAACGAGCGACTTGCGTCTGCGGGGAGGTTGCCTGCGTTCACCCGTGAGCTGCGGCGAGTCCGATGGCGATACCAGAACTTCAAACCAGGCGTGCCGAGAAGTGCGATGGCAGGATACATCCGTCGAGTTCCTCGGCATCTACACCATAGTGGTGCGAGGCTGCGAAGCGCGACAACAAGATTTTCGCCAACTACTTCCGCGGTGCTCAAGCCTTGTCGGATCTTGGCTCATGCACTTGCGGACAACTCCATTTCTTCGTGGGCGGACTGTGCCATCGGTTTGTCGGCGCCTTCACGGTGACCACAAGCCCCATGGCGAAAGCGATCTTCTTTTGCTTGCCCGTAAGGAAGGAGAACCCTAGCGCAAGTACATACGAGAGATTCAACCAGGTGCGGCGCAACATCCCGAGCGTCCACCCTGCCGCGGTTATCGCCGCGTTCCATCGAAACGTCGCGTAACGCGAGATGGCGAGAGATGGCGATGTGCAAGATTAGAGATGCCAGCGAGCTCTATGCTCGGCGACAAGTGTGCACGGGCTGAAGAGGAGAAACTCCGGAGAAGAACGTAGGAAGCGAAGGATCGGCGGTGAGGATGCCCCTCCGGCAAGAAGAACCGGAGGCGGAATAACGAAAAAGGAAAGCTAAGGATGTGCTGGTTGTCGAAGCGGTCGGCAGCGAAGCGGCGCCGACAAAGCCAAAGATGGTGACTCCGGTGAGGCTGTGGTGGCCGCCGACAAGCAGGACGGCTCGGCAAGCAGTACTGCAAGATCCATCGCACCAAGGGCCATGACCTCCAAGCTTGCAAGAAGGTTGAGCAGATGGCGAGCTCTGAAAGCTGAATATGGCGTCGTGACAAGGAGAAAGCCCGGGAAGGTGGCGGAGGATCCGGCAAAGCGTCCGCCGGGAAGGGCGCCCGCGGCAAGGCCAAGCAGCGGCAAGAGACGAGCGTCCCGTGGCGCGATAAGGACGAAGACGAAGATGAAGATGACGAGATGGAGGAAGATGAGACCGGCGAGCAAGAGTTTGAGAAGGCAGCGGAGGTTTTGTGCGTTGGCGGCGGTGCTTCTCGCACCTCGCACCGCCAACTCAAGCGATGGGTGCGGGAGGTAAATCTGGCGAGAACCATCGGTCGAATCGCGCAAGCCCTGAAGTGGTCAGCCGCCCATCGTCTTTGATGTTGAGGATCACCCGATCGCATCAACTGCGGTCGGTGCTTGCCG
This sequence comes from Aegilops speltoides, assembly GCA_021437245.1. Classification (NCBI taxonomy): domain Eukaryota; kingdom Viridiplantae; phylum Streptophyta; class Magnoliopsida; order Poales; family Poaceae; genus Aegilops; species Aegilops speltoides. The sequence goes on along the minus strand of CM038147.1, from coordinate 307,885,137 downwards.
ATGTTGGTTTGCCGACCATCCGCAACCTCAAGGTCACAAAGATGTTGGTTGGCGGCGGGGCGGCCTAAATCTGATCTCTTCCACGGTGCTCAACAAGCTCTAGATCCCGACAATGAGCTCGAAGAAACTGGTACTGTCAAGGAATCAACCGGGAAGGAGCAAGCCCAAGGGAAGATTACCTTGCCAATGACATTTGGCGTGAGCTGAATTTTAGGACGAGAGAGTCACATTTGGCGTTGCTGATTTCCCATTCTTGTACAATGGGATACTCGGCCGTCGGTAGCTTGCCAAGTTCATGGCAGCCTCTCATTATGCCTAGCGTGCTCAAGATGCCGGTCCGATAAGTGTTATTTCTGTCCACGGCGACAAGAAAGATGCACTTATCTGTACCGACAAGATCTACCGGGAAGCGAGCCGCAGCAGAGCGCAAACCACTTGCCATCAAGCTCCGGGGAAGAAGAAGACCAAGTCCGGCAAGAGTAGCTTTGATGCCCACTCCGGCAAGCGCACCTCTTGGTGCTTTGCGCTACCGTCGAGGACGCACCATCGAGCTCCACCGCAAGTGCAAAAAGCGAAGACAGCTGCACGAGAGACCAAGAAAGTGGCCGCCAAGGAGGGCGGCACCGGTGGTACCTTCACCATCGGTGCCATGCTTGACCCTAAATAGGAAGCGCTTTCGTTGCTTTCTGCGGCGAATGTCGATGTGTTTGCATGGCAACCATCGACATCCCGGTGTTCCCAGGAAGTAATTGAGCACCACCTTGCCGTCTGTCCTCTGCAGCGGCCCGTCAAGCGGAGAGTCGAGGAAGCAAGCGGTAGAACGCCAAGAGTTCATAGCGAAGAAATCAAGAAGTTGGAAGCGGCGGGCCTCGTCAGGAGTACTCCATCAACGTGGTTAGCCAATCCGATGAGTCGATGCGCCAAAGCGAGCGGGAAGTGGAGGCTTTGTATTGACTTCACGGATGTTAATAAAGCTTGTCCCAAAGATCCATTTCCTTGCCGCGCATTGACCAGTTATCGACTCCACGGCAGGATGTGATCTGCTTTCATTTCTTGATGCATACTCAGGATATCATCAGATCTTCATGGCAGAAGAGGATGAAGAGAAAACCGCATTCATTACTCCATGTGGCACGTACTGCTTTGTGTGAATGCCTTTCGGACTAAAGAATGTCGGTTCAACATTTGCAAGAGTAGTCAGTCATGCTTTTGAGCCACAGCTGCACAGAAATGTAGAAGCACACATGGATGACATAGTGGCAAGAGCAAAGACAGAGAGACTTTGGTTCAAGATCTGGAAGAAACTTTTGCAAATCTACGCAAGGTCAATCTCAAGTTGAACCCCGAGAAGTGCGTGTTTGGAGTTCCTTTCGGCAAGCTTCTTGGGTTCTTTGTGTCCCAGAGGGGGATTGAAGCCAACCCAGACAAGATCAAAGCCATCGAGCAGATTGAAGCCCCGAAGCGCGTCAAGGATGTGCGAAGGCTTGCCGGCTGTGTTGCTGCTCTCGATAGGTTCATTTCTAAGTCTCTTGGCGGCGCCCGCCATTTTCAAAATTTTGAAAAAGGCAGGTCAATGAAATGGACTCGAGCGGAGGCTGCACTACAAGACTTGAAGAGATACATGTCCTCCACTCCAGTACTTGTCGCACCTAAACCACAAGAGAAGTTGCTGCTGTATCTAGCGGCAACCAATCAAGTGGTTAGTGCTGCGTTAGTAGCGGAGAGGGAGGCAGATGAGGAGCTAGCAACCGCGCAAGCGAGTCCAGCGACAAGCAGGGGGCTTCCCCGTCAAGCTCATGTCCCGACAAGGATGAATCTGTGCAGCCGCAGGAAGAGAAACGAAGGAAGATGGTGCAGCGCCCAGTTTATTTTGTCAGTTCCCTTCTGCAGGGGGCTAGATCAAGATACTCTGGAGTACAAAAATTGCTTTTCGGCCTTCTCATGGCCTCGAGGAAGCTGCGCCATTATTTTCAAGCACATGAGATCACAGTTGTCACTCGCTTTCCGTTGAAGAGGATATTGCAAAATCCAGAAGCAACAGGCAGGATTGTCGAGTGGGCACTGGAATTGTCAAGCTTTGGCCTTAAGTTTGAAAGTACTTCAACTATCCAGAGCCGAGCATTGGCAGAATTCATAGCGGAGTGGACGCCAACACCTGATGAAGAAACTCCGGAGAGGAGCATCCCCGTCAAGGAAGCGAGCAAAGAGTGGGTCATGTACTTTGATGGTGCCTTTCCGCTGCAAGGTGCTGGTGCAGGTGTGCTACTTGTCGCACCCACCGGAGAGCACCTCAAGTACATGATTCAAATGCACTTTCCCAAGGAGCAAGCAACAAACAATACGGCAGAGTATGAAGGCTTGCTTGCCGGACTCAGGATCGCGGCAGAACTTGGGATCAAGAAGCTTATTGTCAGGGGTGACTCACAGCTTGTCGTCCGCCAAGTCAACAAAGATTATCAAAGTCCGCTGATGGAAGCCTACATTGATGAAGTGAGGAAGCTGGAAGAGCATTTTGGCGGCTGCGCAGATGGAACATGTTCTAAGAACTCGAGCGACATTGCGACTGACTGTCAAAGTCGCGCCCTCAAGTTACAATGGAACCGAGGATTTTTGTGCTCAAGCTGACTCAGCCATCTGTAACACCATCAGCAGGACAGACCAAGAAGAGAAAGTTGGTTACTGGCGACTACTTTCCGGCAGAGCTCCCTGAAGCCGCCGCCAAGAAGGTCCCCAGGATCAACACAGAAATCGCTGAGGAGCAGTTTGCTCCGACAAGCCCTAGGGTTTGTTTCGTTGAAGCAGAGGCTCCCGACAAGCTGTGTCCCGACACGCTTGCCGGGGAGCATCACGCTCCGGCAGGGTCCCAGATTCTTGCCGTAGAAGCGGATGTTCCCGCAGCAGCATTTGCGCCTTTAGTCCTTGTTGTCGAGCCACAAGCTCCGACATGGGCACAACAGATAGTCCATTTCCTCCAAACAGGAGAACTTTCCGAAGAGCAAGAAGAAGCAGAGAAAGTAGCCCGACAATCAAGTATGTACCAGTTTGTCGATAACATACTGTACAGAAGAAGATTCAACGGAGTGAAATTGAAGTGCATTTCCCGGGAAGAAGGACAGGAGCTGTTGGCAGAGATACATGGAGGCATATGTGGTCTACACATTGGCGCAAGAGCACTTGCCGGCAAAGCCTTCCGGCAAGGCTTCTTTTGGCCGACAGCCCTCCAGGATGCAACTGCACAAGTAACCAAGTGTGAAGCGTGCCAGTTCCACTCCAAGCAAATACATCAACCAGCTCAAGCTCTCCAGACAATCCCTTTATCCTGGCCATTTTCGGTCTGGGGGCTCGATATCCTCGGCCCCTTTCCCCGAGCTGTCGGGGGCTTCAAGTTCTTGTACGTGGCAATCGACAAGTTCACGAAGTGGCCGGAGGTGGTGGCAGTGAGGAAGGTGACAGCACAGTCAGTAGTCAAGTTCTTCAGGTCAATTGTTTGCCGTTTCGGAGTCCCTAACAGGATCATCACCGACAACGGCACACAATTCCTGACCGCACCTTCATGCGGTACATCCAAGATCTTGGCGCCAAGATCTTCGCTTCTTGCTCACCCGAGAAGCAGCGGTCAGCGGAGAGGGCAACGCTGAAGTGCTGCGCGGGCTCAAGACCGAACTTTCGACAGGCTACACAAGTCACGGAAGAAATTGGATCGAGGAGCTGCGGTGGTTCTTTAGTCGATCGGACGACGCCAAATCGAGCCAGCGGCGGACACCTTCGCTCTTGTCTACGGAGCAGAGGCAGTTCTCCCCACGGAACTCGTATACGGATCGCCTCGAGTGCTCGCTTATGACGAGCTTGAGCAAGAGCAGTTGCGGCAAGATGACGCGCTGCTCCTCGAGGAGGATCGTCTTCAGGCTATTGTACGAGCTGCTCGCTACCAGCAAGCTTTGTGCCGCTACCATAGCCGCAAGGTTAATGCCAGAAGCTTCGAGGAAGGCGACCTTGTTCTTCGGCGCGTTCAATCCGCCAAGAATTCCAACAAGTTGACGCCGAGGTGGGAAGGCCCTTTTCGGGTAAAGCGAGTCACTAGGCCTGGTGCTATCCGCCTTGAGACCGAAGATGGCATTCCGGTGAGCAATTCCTGGAACATAGAGCATCTTCGTAAGTTTTACCCATAAGGCGCGGTTGCCGGAACCTGCTGTTGCATGTAATCGTTTGTACAAGTCTTGCCGCTGTTGCATGTAATCGTTTGTACAAAGCCAGGCGCAGATCCCGTGCATAAATAAAGATCATATGTTCAGTACATGTTGTCAAAATTCATGCCTTTTTCTTTTTAGCATGTATACACTAACACTTTGTGCAGAACTTGCCCCCGGTAAGCAATAACGAGCCTTAAGGCTCCATAACTTCATTTTCTCTTCTTTCTTTTGCTCAAAGAGAAGATTCCTCCGCCCACAAGTTCACGGGGGAGAAGGAGAAGATAATGATGTGGACTAGGCGTCGTTCAAAGAAGCATAAGCCTTGCCGGGACACAAACGACAGAAAAGCTAAGTTGCCGAAGTTTAAGCACAGTCAGTTTTAAATTTTTAAGTTATATTCCTTGAACGACCATGCCTTGTATGGAAAAAACTGCAGCGCGGAGGAACCGGCTCGTGGTTAAGTTAAGCCCTTACTTTGTTTCGAGTCCGCTCAACAATGAAAGTGTGCTGCGACTAGCCCCGACAAGGTTTCTTGCCGGAGGCAACACCGCCAGCAGGCTGCTGATGTTCCGCACTCAGCGCTCGCGGCAAGTGTGTTTGCACCGGCAAGTTCCCTAAAAGCGTAAGGGTAGAAACATACAAGGAATGGAACCGAATAAAGGAAGTAACATAGCAGATAGTACCCAGAATAAAGTTATATTACAATAAATAACTTGCGCGCTCTAAGAGATTGTTCCTATGACATATCTAGCAGCGGCAAGAAGAAGGATGGGAGAAGAAGGGTGGCCTAATCCACACGCTCGCCATCAATCCTCCTGACTTCATTAACCTTGTCCACGATGGGTGCGACAATGGCTTTGAGCTCTTCAAGATCAGCACCCGCCGGCAGCTTCTTGAGGACGCGGGAGAGGTTGAGGCCCGGATTACGGAAGAGTATCTTCACCAACACCTTCTCCAAGACCTTGGCGCAGATTGCACGCGACTCGTCGGCCAGCTTCTTCGGAATCCTTTCCCGGAGTTGCTGCAGAGCCGTCACCACACCCTTGAAGAAAAGAGTAAGCTTGGCGCTGGGCTGGAGGTTCTCGTCGGGGGAGTACCCAAAGCCCGCCAAGTCCAGCTCCACCAGCTCCTCGTCGATGGATGCAGCAATGTTGACGAGGCCCTCTGTCCAGAGCTCCACTGTAGCCCTGAAGGTGTTCTGAGTCTCGGCGGCCCTCGTCAACAGCTCCTCGTTGCCCTTGAGCTCTTTCTTCAAGTCATCCTCTCGCCTCTTGGCGGCGTCCAGTGTCTCCGTCAAGGTGGCCAGCTTCATCTCCAGATCAGCGCTTGAGTCCTTGGCGGCGTTCAGTTCCTTGGCCTTCTCGGCGAGTTGAACTTGCAGATCGCCATGGGCAACTGCATCCTTCTCGCGTTCGCGCTGGAGTGCGGCAAGCTCTTCATTCTTCTTTCCCATATCCGCCTCCAGCTGCGCCACTTTCTCCTCTAACTCCTTCTTGGCGGCCTCGGCGGCTGCGACAGCGTCCTTTGCCTCCTTGAGTGCCCCGCCAAGTGACTGTTCTCGTGCATCAAGCTCCTCCTCGTGGCTGTCTAGGTTCACCTTCTTCTGCGTCAGCTCACCTTCCCGCCTGGACGTCTCCTCGGCGGCGAGCCTCTGCTGCTCCTCGGCCTCAGCCTTTTCCAGGATGAACGCCTTCTTTGCCTCGTCAAGTTGCGCCCTCTCCTCCGCAATGGATCGGAGGGCCTACTGGTTGCGGCTCTTGAGCTCCTCCGCATGCTTCTCTCTATCAACTCCTGCCCGCGCGACAAGGGCTTCCCGAGACTCAAGCTTCGCTTGCCGGGCGCGGTAGAGTGACACCAACTTCCGGAGCAGTTGCTCCTCCTCAGACTTCGCCCTTTGCTGCTGCCGGGCGCGTCAACCATGCCCGGCCCAGCGAGGCGAGTACTTCCCCATCAAACTCCTCTCCTTGACCGCGCCTCAGAACTCGGCGCCCGGGAAGCTTGATGTATCGCCCTCGCCCGGCCTTCAAGTATCTTGTTGGGGCTCCTCGGGCCAGCTGCAGCAGCAGCGGAGGGTCGGCGGTCGGTGCAGCGCCTCGCGCTCCTGCACACTCCGGGTCGTCAGTACGATCGCCGGACCCCTCGCCAGCTCCTGCGCCAGCAGTCTTGGCGGCTTCTTCGTCGGCGGGTTCGTCAGCGCCGGCCTCTTTCTCATCAGCGGCGGCGTCTTCAGTATTGCCGCGTGCGCCTTCCTCGCCGGTGGCCTCAGTTTCCATCGGGTCTGCGAGAGGGGGATCTAAGAACAGGAAGAGGAAGGAAAAGTCAAGCAAATATCCAAAAAAGAAGGAAGAAGATCAGAAGAAGAAAAACCCAAGGGAAGATTTCCGACAAGGAGGGTTACCTGTGCTGGGCTCCGTGACCATGGGCTCCACCACTGGGGGCTCACTGGGCCCGCCCCTTGCCGGGGACCCCTCCCTTGCCGGGGAGCGCTCCCTTGTCAGGGAATCGCCCCTTGGCAGCGTAGTCGAAGCCGACAGCACCTCCGGGGCGGCCTCTGGTTGCTCCTGGTGGGCCTGTTCTGCTCCTACACAAGTAAATCAACAATCAAGATGTCAGCAAAAGAAGAAACACCCATGCGCGCCCCACAACAGGAAGTGAACCAAACACTTACGCTGGGGGCTGTGCTGGGGGCTGCTGCGAGGAGAAGGAACCGGGTCTGTCAAGGTGGTCTCGGACGTGTCTTCTGCCATCACAGCAGGATCGTCCTTGATGACGACCACGGGGACCTTGGCCCTCTTCGCCGCCCTCTCGGCCAGAGTCCTGAAATGAAACAGGAATTCAGAGAGAGCCAAATCAGATGCAAGACAAGCAACAACAAAGATCGAAGAAAAACAAGTACAGCAAGGAGAGAGCCTTACTCTTCCTCCTCTTCCTCCTCCTCGTCGGAGCTCAGCGCAGAGGTCAATCTGCACCCTTTCTGGGCGAGGCGGAGGAGTAGGCTCCTTGGGCGTTCTGCGGAAGCTGCGGCGGATCGTGTGGCGGCCGGGAAGACCCCGCCTCGGTTGCCGGCGCAGCCTGGGACCCTCCCGCGGCAACGGTACTTGCCGCGGTGGAGCGTGTCCCACGGTGCCTCGGCTGCTGGCCTGCCTGCCCCCTGCCGTATCTCCAACACGACGGAGGCGCCTTCTTGGTTGGAATTGGGGCTGCGCTGGGGGCTCCGCCTGCGGCAAGCTGCTCGAAGACGGCTGGCCACTCGCGCCCTCGGCGGGCTCGCTCGCTTCGGCCTCGGGCTCCCCCTCACCAACGACCTCTCCGGCAAAATCCTCCCTGTCGGCAAGGCTTGCCGCCTCGGCCGCCTCTGCCTCCTCCAACGTGAAGCCAAACTCGCCCGCGGCGGCGGCTGCCGCCGCCTCTTCAGCCCTGCTGGCGATGTACCGCATCTCGTTTTTGGTGGTGTCGCGGGTGAGGAGCCTCTTCTCGTCGGGATTGACTGCTACCTCCGTCAAGCCATCGAAGAATTGCTGCACGACGTCGTCGGCGGGCTCCATCCAAGTTGGGCTTATCCCGTGCGAGTCGCACTCTGACATCATTGCACAGATGCGGTCGCGCTGGGAGTTGTTGCACAATGGGATGACGCCCTGCGGCAACCTGAACCACTCTGGATGGTTGGCGTCATGCTTGAACAGCTCCTTCAGCATCCCGTCAAGCTCTAGGACTGTGAAGTTGAAGTTGAGGCCTGGACGCAGCCTCATGATATCCGCCGGGCCGCCAAACAGCCAGCGGGCCTCCCCTTCTGCGGAGGCGTCGACGGCGGCGAAGAAATCGCGCCAACTGCCTCTGCTGTGAGCCCGGCAAGCCTGAGCCGGAGGATTCGGGTGGTGGCAATCTTCAGCTTGGCATCGTCCGGTGACAGAGCGCTCCAGTCGCCGCCGCGAACTACCCGAGTCTGGCGCAGATTGGTGAATGGCTGCGGATTGGCATCACAGATCCAGCACCACTCCGCCCTCCACTCATCCCACTTGCTGCGGAGCTCGCCCGCCAGATACACCTCCTTCATGCCGATTTGTGAGGTCCAGGCGATTCTGCCAGCCAGTGGCTCTCCTTTGTCGGCTCGGGGGTGAAATAGTGGCGAAAAAGAGCAACGCTTGGGTGGATGCCAGCGAAGTTCTCGCAGAGGTGTGCGAAACCGCCATTGTCATAACGGCGTTGGGGGTGAAATCAAGAAGATGAAACTCGTAGGTATTCATGATGTCGCAGAAGAAATCAGAAAAAGGTGGGCAGAGCCTGCAATAGAAGAACACCGAAAAGAAATAATACCCTTTTGGGCACCGCTTCGATTTGGATGCCTCGGCGGAGAGCACTGGCGTGCGCGGATGCGCCCGCGTCTCCGTCGACTAGAAGAGGTAGAACTCCTCCCGCAGCGCCTTCGGGGTGAGCTCGGGGGGGGGGGGGAAGCACTCACTCCTTGCGCAGCGCCTCAAGCCGCAACGCCTCGGCCGACTTCGTGGTCTTGCCAGTCTTCGGGGCCATGGTGGAAGCGGCGGAGGGGGCGCGGTAGTGTTGAGGGCAACGGCGGCGACGGGCGGCGGAGCGCTGCTCTGTCTCTTTCGGCTTGGGAAGCGGAGGGGAGCGGCGGAGCTTTCGGAGGAAGAAACTGCAAGTGGCGAAGGTGGGGGGAACGACCCTGTTTTCTCTGCTTATAAACAGGGGAGGCGAGCGTTCGCATTTCTGAGTTAAAATTACCCACGATCTCTCCCACGGCGCCGCGATTGGCGCATGCCGTTATGGGAGGGCGCGGTGGATCTGGTGGATTTGGTTTGGACCCGGGCCGCGCGTGCCGTGCCTGTTTTGGGCTGGCCCAACAGGCCTTCGGCACCGTGTATGGCCTAGGCCGAGGGCTCTGTCGGTGTACTAAAGTAGGGGTACCTTAGTACCCGAACTTGTCTGCGGGCGTCGCAAGATGTCCCGCGGCAAGGCTTGCGGACATCCGCCAAGATCGCCGTCATTCCCATTTACCGCCATTCAAGAACAAAGTGTTAGCTCAGAAGACAAGGCCCGGCAAGAGGAGCTTGCGGGAAGGACAAGACCCGGCAAGAGGAGCTTGCTGGGAAGGCCAACTCAAGGCATTGCAAGAGACTTGCCACGGCAGGCTGCGGCGTCCGGCAAGACCCGCGAAGCGACAAGCTTGCGGGTGCGACAAGTCGGCGACCGTGGCAAAGCGCTTGCAGCGGCGGCCACCACTCTGCATGCAGCTCCGGCACATCCGACGGCGTGTCGCGCGCAGATCGCTCACGGTGCACGTGGCGGGTAGCTGTAAAGCCAGCGGTGCGAGGTGGCAAGTGAGGATGACTAGGAGGCCATCGTGGCGATCGGTGGCGCCCTAAGCGTCGCTTCCGCCTTTGTTGGAGCGACCGGACGGGCATTAAATGCCCTTGTCCCTGCCGTCGAGTTAGGTAAGGGCATTTGTTGATAGCGGTTGTACCAACCCGCGTTTTTACTTTTTTACCCCTCTCTCTGCGTTGCCACCTGTCGGTGACCCCTTTAGACTATAAAAAGGAGGCCCATGCGCACGTAGAAAGGGTTCGACTCATTCGGGACTACAGCATACCCACACTCTCAAGCAAGAACAAATACAAACACAAAGCAGCAGTAGGAGTTTTATCTCTCCGGAGAGCTCCGAAGCTGGGTAAAATCCCTCGCGTGCTTGACCTCGATCTGCTCTTCGTGCGCCCTCCGCTCCCTGCCGGACCGAAAAGGGGCCCTGCCCCATAGGTGCTCGTTCCCCACGACTAGGAGCATGTCCCGTCTCTGCCCCTCCAGGCGACACGACCGGTGGGTCTTGGCTCGCACCAGAGCGGGCGTCAATGTCGCATTGATTGAGTACGTCGGTAGGGTGAGCGGGAGGAAGTTGTGCATCCCCGTGACTCGCACCGGCGGAAGTACTATTCGGGGCATGTTGAGGAGGCCGGGCCGTGCCCGCGGCCCCTGTCCCCTGATCGATCCATGACGAGGTCATTAGAAGCACCTCCCGCCTCGCTGGCTCCAACTGTCGCAGCCGCAGCGCCCACAGCCACGTGTGACGAAGTCTTCGAGGTGGAAGGATGCGTCCCTACTCCATTTCTCTTCTTGGGAGCCATGAATGATGAAGATTGATGAAGATCGACACGCTGGCTACTCCTTCAGGTTCGCACAAGCGACGCCCCTCCCTGGCACGCCAAAGATGTCGGCATGGAAGCACGATAACCTATGGGTCATGAGTGCCCCTTTGTGGTTCGGCATGGAGACGACCATGTTGCATAAAGAGCAGAAACAGTAGGGGACAACACGGCGATGGACTCTCTATTTTTACCCAAGTTCGGGCCAATTTGCAGCATAAAACCCTACTCCTGCTGTGGTGGTGGATTGATCTGGGGGAACATGAAGGCTCGACGCGCCCTGGCCCAGCAAGGTTGTCTCGGGGAGAGTGACATGAGCGTACAAGTGTTCTGGGATCGAATGTCCGAACCCCTTGCTAGGTTGCCTCGGCCCTCCTTTTATAGGTTAAGGGGTGACCACAATGGCAAAACAGTCATTTGGGTGTGATTAGATAGCTTACAGTGCTATCATACCTAACTCTGACAGTTAGGACAAAGTGCATTAAATGCACTGCTAAGTGTCATGTTGAGGGTGAAGCCCGGCAAGCCTGTCGCGCCGCTTATCTGTCTCTTCTTATCAGCTTGACACGCCTCCTGGACGGGTGTCAATAGAGCTAATGTCTTCTCTTTTATGCTGCCACGTGCCTGATAGGTTCCACCAGGGTGCTTGGTTCCTTGACACCGCATTGATAAATGACTTGGGTGCGATGAGGTGGAGCGGTGGCGTCTCGGTGAAGGTTCCCCGGAAAGGGAGCTTGGCGGGTTTTGGTCTCGGTGGCCCCGGCAACCCTGCCGGGGCGAATCTGGACCTGTCCTGAGGTGCGGCCTCAACCTGTCCAAGATCTCCTGCCCAACAAGGGAGGCCTTCCCAAGGTGGCCTTCTGCTAGTCTTGGTCTTCTTAATGCTCTCCTTGATCTCATGAAGAGCGGCTTCTCTGGCTTAACTTTATGTCATGCATTGGTGCTAGATGTATGATCATCAGCATGCCTGTGCATGAGTCCAGTCAACAAACATGGATGTTTGTTGCACTGACACGACGTGTCCAAGGTGCCGCCAGAACATGCACCCCGAGACAACCTCGTTCACTGCCATTACTCTTCCTCTCTCTACAAGGCATGCACACTGGAAAACCATAGAAGGAGACTCACCATTGAAGATGACAGTATTTCAGTGTCTCCTGATGCACCAGAGCATGAGAGCTATGATTGTGTACTAATCCATGGCCTCCCTCGGCAATGGAGGCTCTTTGGTCCTCCAAGCAAGATGTCACATCCCTAGTATCTAGTGATGCACTAGGCCAGCTAAGCATGAATGCATGATGTTTGAATTTTCTTTAAACCTGAATTGTGGGGATTCGAAGCCTCAGAAGACATTTTTAACAAATTTCAAACCCAAGTATTTTCAATGAACCTAAAATGCCCTTCTTTAATGTATGTTATTTTTGGTAAGAGATTATAACTCAAATCAAAAATCATGAACATTTTTAAGGAATTGTTTGGGACTTTGAATTAAATCACTATGGTATTTATTTGGAGTTATATTTCTCTACAAAAGATTTATAAGTCCAAAAATTATGTAACTTCTTGTGTGCTTTGGATAATTCCACAATTAGAAAACATAAATAAAGACACACACACAAACACACACACAAAAAAGAGAGAGAGAGAGAGAGAGAGAGAGAGAGAGAGAGAGAGAGAGAGAGAGAGAGAGAACTTACTTGTGTGTACAAGTTAGATGGCTCAGCCCACCACGGCCAAATATGTCTTCAACCTTGTGCCTACTAGCAGGGGAGGACATGGCCGAGAGCGCCAGCTCCTACTTCATGCTGTCAAGCCCTCATGCATCCTTATCTCGCACAGAGGAGATGCCCTAGACGTCTCGATCCATCTCCATCTCTCTCTGCTCACTTTCCCACTCTCTTCCTTGCTCTCCACCACATGCTCGAGACCGCCATTACCGCGCCGCCATGAATGTTGTAGCCACTTTGTTCCCCTTGCCTAACCACTATGTCCTTAAATTGTTTACATTGAAAGTTACTTGCCCCTTTGCATGTTTTGATTTTTTCCATGCATGTGTTTGTATATGTTGTGCTTCCAACTTGCTTATCTTGAGCAATCAAGTATGTGTGTGTTGGTTTGCACATCATGTACGTGTGCGTCGTGCGTTGAGCCTTTTTGCTTCTTGTTTGTATCCTAGTTGGCTCATGTGAGAGATTAATGGAACATCCCATTTTGGGGGAGTGATGTGCTTTGTGCACCTCACAGTCCTATAAATGTGTGTACATGAGGAATACCATCTAGTATTGATATTACACGATTATCTAGTCGCTAGGTGGTACATTTCTCATGAGAAATTCAAATTCTAAAAATTCCATTGATTATCTCATGTTGGATCCTCTTATTGCCTCTTGTTAAGTTCTTATTGGTATCACATTATGGGGGAGTAATATGCTATGTGCATATTACAAGCCTAGAAAATGTGTACATTTGAGATATTGTCTCCTAGAATTGATATTGTAAATTATATTGTTCCTAGGTGACATGTTTGCTCTACAAGTGGCAATTTGCTTGTGTTTGTTGTGAAGATGATGTTGGATATCCTTGTTATCTACCACCGGGAATTATTTCCAAATACTTCTTGTCTTTTGACAATTGGTAGTCACTTATGTGTGGTAGAATTTATTGATCATCTTTACATTGGCTTTTGTTTCTATTTGCCTTTTCTCTTGCCAAGGTCTGTGTCAACTCCTGCTGTCTTCCCTACCACTTGTGGATCTTGTTTATTTCTTGTTCTTGTCTTGTGTTTTCTAGATATAGTGAAAGTGGTGATCCCACATTGTGCATTTTGTATTCAAAAGCAAATTCTCTCTAGTGCACAACTCGTGGGGGAGCTATCCTATTTTCTTTAGAACACTCTTCTTGTGATCCTTATCAAGTGTGTGTTAGTGGAAGGCAAGCCATTTTCTTTTGGTACCTTGTGCCATCATGGAACTTTGTTGAGAGCTTGGTTTGTTTGGAACCATCCTCTCTTTGGGAGTTTGACATCTTTAATTTAGTGTGTATCAATGGATATCTCATTCCTTGATGTATCTTTAATGATATCTTCCAAGTGATGATTTCTCCATTTGGTATCCTTTTCACTTGGCATTTCTTTGTATTTTGGTATCAGTTCTTGAAAGTCTTGAGCATGCATTTTAACTTCATGTAGTTCCTTTGGCATTTTTTCTTTCTTTGACCCAATATATAGGGGAAACTCCACCAAGTCTCAAATTGGATGGGATGTGCATGAGATTCATTTTCATATCTATATGCACACATCTATGTGGAGTTTGTCCTATGTATTGTTGGTTCTCTAACTCTTTGGTCCCAATGAGTTTGGGTACCATTTTGTTTGTGTTGTTGTTCTAGGAACAATTGGAGATGCATTGGATACTTGGCTCATTCAAAAGGAAGGTGTTGTCACCATGTGCTTATTGGAGTCAAGCTAGGATGATCAATGAACTACTTTCTACCTTCAGTTGGTATCTACTACATCCTTCCAATGCTATCTCGGTAACAAGTATCATCATCTACTACATGCACACATTATTGCATCAATCGTGTGTAGATTGTATCATGTCATGTTATTCTTTATTTCTTGTGATACTTGTTTCCTTTCTCAAAGCATCCCAACAATGATCTCTTGTTGCTAGTTGTGATGTCTTTGATGGTTGTGTGGTAGGAATTCATTTATATACAATAAGACCACATCTAGCATTGGGCTATGCTTCCAAGCACATATCCTATTGGTATATGTATGACTTCCTTTTGGATATCTTGTTCCTTCGTGTTGTAACTATTTCAAGTGTACATCCTTATTTGTAGATATATATCGTCATGATTTCGTCTACCTAGACCCTTATACACTTGAGATAAATTACATCCTAGATGTTATCCTTTCTTTCACGTCCACCTTGTCTTTCTTATGTTATTTCTTTGGTGGCTCTGTGAAAGCTTTTGCCTTGAGTGTGTGTCTTATCTCGTTGCATCTTGATGCACTCTTGTGTGGTGAAGATTTTTTTCCTCATGCTTATCTTGACGAGGCTTTTGCCATCTTAATTGGTATCCCTTGTCTTGATGATGCTTATGCTTTCTATCTTCACCTTGGGTTGTCACAAGTGTTGGTTATTCATTTTGCATATTTAGTGTTCTTGTGAACCCATTTGCTTAGTTGTGTGTGAGAATGAAAGGCTTTGCACCGTGTATCTCATTCATTCGAGGCTATGTTGGTGCTTATGCTCATCAGTGTATTAGTCTTCTCATGTGCTTTGCCATGACTCACACACATCATTTTGGTTGAGCCTATTCTTAAGTTGCCTCTTTTACATGTTGCTCAACCATGTGTTTGCTGCAAGTGCTAGGCTTAGTTTCCTTTATGCTCACTTGCACTTGTTGTTTGTTTCTATTGATTTTGGGGGAGCTATGATCCTATTTTGTGCACTTTGTATCCAAATACAAAAATTATTATGTGTGCACAAATCATGGGGAGCTTCTCTAGCTTTTTAGAATACTCCTTTGCTCATATCATAATATACTTCATTCATGTGGCTCATAGGATCTTTGGTCTAGTTGGTTCAATTGATATCCTTTGATTGCTTGCTTCAATTGGTATCTTTTGATTACTCGATTTCTTGTTTCTCTCTTTGTTATGTCTTGTGGCATATCATTCTTTTGCAATCTTTGGGCCTGAATATAGTTTGTCTTCCTCCAAGTATTTACCATTGGATATGTGTATTGCATTCCACTCTCTTTTTGAGAGATACACAATTTATGGAGGAACACTCTTTATATTGGCCTTCTAAGCTTTTCACCCATTTTGGCAATCGATGCCAATGGGGGAGGAGTTTCAGAGAGTTTTGTGGAGAAGTCTTCAGAGTTTTCTACTTTCTTTGGTTTTGGTTCCTAAGCATTTGCATCCCATTCTCATGCATCATTGGTTGTTGCATTGCATGGTGATTCATAACTCCTTGTATAAACTCTCTTGAAAGTGATTGTCATCAATTACCAAAATGGGGGAGATTGAAAGAACATGCGGTGCCCCCATGTTTGGTTTTGGTAATTGATGACAATCTCTTTGGACTAATGGTTGCCTTGAGTTATATTTGAAGGTTTTGTCCATAGGCTTTTCTTGAAGTCCATGTGTTGGTTTCAAGGAGTTTATGAGTTGACCAAGGTGCTATTAAGGAATTATCCAAAGATTGGTCATGTGAGTGTTGAGCTTATTGCAAGCATGTTTTGAAGAAGAATATTGTGTGATCATTCATGTTTACCTTTAAGACATCATCCAAATGAAGGGAGTTGGAAAGATTCAAGGTTGATCAAGACTAAGTCAAGAGTGAATCAAGTTGATCAACTCACAAAGCGTAGAAGATGTACCGAGAGGGATCAAGTGATCCCATGGTATGGTAAGCATTGTCAATTACGCTCTGTGTACTAACCCATGGTCTTCGTGAGAGTTCTTTGTGGGGTTAGGATGCGGTGTGCAAGTTCAAGTGATGCATCACGAAGAGATCAAGTGCTTGAAGCTTGCTGCCCATTGTGGTGACAATGGACTTGTGAAGATGAGCCGAAGAGTGGCTCACCCATAGTGGACTATTGGGGAGCAATCATCCAGTCTTCATCGAGACAACGCAATCAAGAAAGGTCGTCCAACTTGAGGGAGTCAAGATCGTCATCATCTAGCTCAAGTGGACCATGTGCAAGGCAAAGGTTTTCCCTTGATAGGTTTTCTATTTTACCAGTCTCATGGTGGTAGTTGGGAGACCGGGTTATAGGATCGTTTGCCGTACTATCAAGGGGGGCTCTCAAGCTGGTAGCTTGATCGTATCGTTAGTAGAGAGCTCAAACCATTGCATCCTTGCATCTTGTTTCTTGGTTCTTATTTGATTCTCTTCGTGAGTCTTAGAGCTTATGGTCATCTTGATGACAAGCTTGAGTTCATTGAAAACGGAGTTTGCATGCGTCTTCTATGATGTTTTCGGTGTTGGAGGTTTTACCGGTCTTTTCCGAGGAAGGGTTCTCAGCATTTTCTTATGGGACTTTTCTAATTTGCTTCTTATTGATATTTCTTTCAAGATTGTGTTAGCCCTTGTCTCTAGCTTTCCAACAAACTTGGTTTCGGAGTTCGTTTGCAAAAGTTGTGGCAGTTTTGGTGTTCTGAAAAGGCTGCAGCGGTACTACCGCGAATTGGAGCGGATGTAATTTTTTACTACCGCTCCATAGTGGTACTACCGCGGTTCCTACAGCGGTAGTACCGCTCCGGACCAAAAACTTGTCCCAAGTCCTGCGGTGGTAGGCTCGGGTGTAATTTTTTAGTACCGCTCGCAAGCAGTAGTACCGCTACCCTTAGAAGTAGTACCGCTAGGGGTAGTGGTAGTACAGTGAGGTCAAGTGGTACTACCGCTCCGACAGTTCTTCTGGCCTTTTTGCCTCCTCGCTGTTGTGTTTTGAAGGGGTACTACCGCCCTAGCGGTAGTACCGCTCCTTGGAGCGGTAGTACCGCTCTGTGCAGGCTGTGAGCATAACGGTTGGATTTTTCCCCACCTATAAAAGGGGGTCTTCTTCCCCATTGAACCTCATCCCTTGAGCTCGTGTTCTTCCCCCATTGTTGACCTTCTTCGAGCTTGCTAACTCTCAATCCCTCCATGGATTCTTGCTAGGTTTTGAGGGAAAAGAGAGAGGATATCTAGATCCACTTTTCCACCGATCACTTTCTCCTCTATGTGAGGGGAACCCCTTGGATCTAGATCTTGGAGTTCTTGGTGTTCTCCTTCTTGTTCTTCCTCTCATATTCCTCCCTAGCATTAGTTGCTTTGGTGGGATTTGAGAGAGAAGGACTTGGGTACTCCGTGTGCCCTTGCCATTGCATTTGGTGCATCGGTTTGAGTTCTCCACGTGATATGTGGAAGTTACAAGTTGAGAAGCTTATTACTCTTGGGTGCTTGGTACCCTTGAGCTTGTTAATCTTGGGTGTTTGGACACCCTAGAGTTTGTTCCTCTTGTTGGAAATATGCCCTAGAGGCAATAATAAAAGTATTATTATATTTCAATGTTCATGATAATTGTCTTTTGTTCATGCTATAACTGTATTATCCGGAAATCGTAATACACGTGTGAACACTTAGACCCCAACATGTCCCTAGTGAGCCTCTAGTTGACTAGCCCATTGTGATCAATAGATAGTCATGGTTTCCTGACTATGGACATTGGATGTCGTTGATAACGGGATCACATCATTAGGAGAATGATGTGATGGACAAGACAATCCTAAGCATAGCATAAAAGATCGTATAGTTCGTTTGCTAGAAGCTTTGCCAATGTCAAGTATCTCTTCCTTCGACCATGAGATCGTGTAACTCCGGTTACCGTAGGAGTGCCTTGGGTGTATCGAGCGTCACAACGTAAGCTGGGTGACTATAAAGGTGCATTACGGTATCTCCGAAAGTATCTGTTGGGTTGACACGGATCGAGGCTGGGATTTGTCACTCCGTATGACGGAGAGGTATCTCTGGGCCCACTCGGTAATGCATCATCATAATGAGCTCAAGGTAACCAAGGTGTTGTACGGGATCATGCATTACGGTGCGAGTAAAGTGACTTGCGATAACGAGGTGAACAAGGTATTGGGATACCGATGATCGAGTCTCGGGCAAATAACGTACCGATTGACAAAGGAATTGCATACGAGGTTTGATCGAATCCTCGACATCGTGGTTCAACCGATGAAATCATCGAGGAGCATGTGGGAGCCAACATGGGTATCCGACCCGCTGTTGGTTATTGCCGAGAGTCGTCTCGGTCATGTCTGCGTGTCTCCCGAACCCGTAGGGTCTACACATAAGGTTCGGTGGCGCTAGGGTTAGTAGGAAGTCAAGTATGTGACTACCGAATGTTGTTCGAGTCCGGATGAGATCCGGACGTCACGAGGAGTTTCGGAATGGTCCGGAGGTAAAGAATAATATATAGGAAGTGGTATTTCGGCCATCGGGAAAGTTTCGGGGTCTCCCGGTAATGTACCGGGACCACCGGGTGGGGCCACCTATCTCGGAGGGCCCCATGGGCTGAAGTGGGAGGGGAACAAGCCCATAGTGGGCTGGTGCGCCCCCTTAGGCCCACCCCCTGCACCTAGGGTTGAAACCCTAGGGGTGGGGCGCCCACTGGCTTGGGGCACTCCACCCCTTGGCCGCCCCCCCTTGGAGATTGGATCTCAGGGCCGGCCTCCCAGGGGCCTATATAAAGGGGGAGGGGGGGCTGCTGTACCCATCTCCAAGGCGCAGCCCTCCCTCCCCAACATCTCTCCTCCTCCGTAAGAGCTTGGCGAAGCCACAGCCGAGATCTGCTTCTCCACCATCACCACGCCGTCGTGCTGTCGGTGGAGCTGTCTTCCTCAACCTCTCCTTCCTCCTTGCTGGATCAAGACGGAGGAGACGTCGCTTGTCCCGTACGTGTGTTGAACGCGAAGGTGCTGTCTGTTCAGCACTTGGATATCGGTGATCTGAATCACGTTCGAGTACGACTCCATCATCACCTTGCAAGCTTCCACACGCGATCTACAAGTGGTATGTAGATGCAATCTCTCTCCCGTTGCTCGTTGCTTAGATGAACTCATAGATGGATCTTGGTGAAGCCGTAGGAAAAATTTTAATTTTCTGCAACGTTCCCCAATAGTGGTATCAGAGCCAGGTTTATGCATAGTTCTCTAATGCACGAGTAGAACACAATTTGTTGTGGGCGTTGATCTTGTCATCTTACTTGCCTCTACTAGTCTTTTCTTGCTCAACGGTATTGTGGGATGAAGCGGCCGGACCAACCTTACGTGCGCTTCGTGAGACCGGTTCCACCGGTGACATGCACTAGTTGCATAAGGTGGCTGGCGGTGTCTGTCTCTCCCACTTTAGTTGGAGCGGATTCGATGAACAAGGCCCTTATGAAGGGTAAATAGAAGTTGACAAAATCACGTTGTGGTGATTCGTAGGTAAGAAAACGTTCTTGCAAGAACCCAATCGCAACCACGTAAAAGATGCAACAACAATTAGAGGGCGTCTAACTTGTTTTTGCAGCGATTGATCATGTGATGTGATATGGCGAAGTTGTGATGAATGATGAATTGTGATGTATGAGATCATGTTCTTGTAATAGGATTCACGACTTGCATGTCGATGAGTATGACAACGGCAGGAGCCATAGGAGTTGTCTTTATTTTTGTATGACCTGCGTGTCATTGAAGAACGCCATGTAAACTACTTTACTTCATTACTAAGCGCGTTAGTCATAGAAGTAGAAGTAGTCGTTAGCGTGACAACTTCATGAAGACACGATGATGGAGATCATGATGATGGAGATCATGGTGTCAAGCCGGTGACAAGATGATCATGGAGCCCCGAAGATGGAGATCAATGGAGCTTGATGATATTGGCCATATCATGTCACAACTATATAATTGCATGTGATGTTAATTATGTTTATGCATCTTGTTTACTTAGGACGACGGTAGTAAATAAGATGATCCCTACAAAATTTCAAGAAGTGTTCTCCCTAAGCGTGCACCGTTGCTACAGTTCGTCGCTTCTAAGCACCACGTGATGATCGGGTGTGATGGATTCTTACGTTCACATACAACGGGTGTAAGACAGTTTTACACAAAAAAACACTTAGGGTTAACTTGCGAGCCTAGCATGTGCGGACATGGCCTCGGAACACGGAGACCGAAAGGTCGAACACGAGTCGTATGGAAGATACGATCAACATGAAGATGTTCACCGACGATGACTAGTCCGTCTCACGTGATGATCGGACACGGGCTAGTCGACTCGGATCGTGTAACACTTAGATGACTAGAGGATGTCTAATCTAAGTGGGAGTTCATAATTTGATTAGAACTTTATTATCATGAACTTAGTCTAAAACCTTTGCAAATATGTCTTGTAGATCAATGGCCAACGCTAATGTCAACATGAACTTCAACGCGTTCCTAGAAAACCAAGCTGAAAGATGATGGCAGCAACTATACGGATTTGGGTCCGGAACACGAGATCATCCTCATAGCTGCCAGAAGCAATATGTCCTAGAAGGACCGCTAGGTGGCGCTCCGTCGAGAGAACCAAGGCGTTATGAGCGCTTGGCAAGCTCGTCTTGATGATTACTCCCTCGTTCGGTGCGGCATGCTTTACGACTTAGAACCGGGGCTCCAAAAGCGTTTTGAGCATCACGGAGCATATGAGATGTTCAAGAGCTGAAACTAGTTTTCCAAGCTCATGCCCGGTCGAGAGATATGATGTCTCCGACAAGTTCTACAGCTTGTAAGATGGAGGAAAACAGTTACAAGGTGAGCACATCCTCAAGATGTGCAGGTTGCACAACCGTATGACCCAAATGAACATTAACCTCCCAGATGAGGCGGTCATTGACAGAATCCTCGATCGCTCCCACCAAGCTACAAGAGCTTTGTGATGAACTACAACATGCGAGGATGGTAAAGACCATTCTGAAGTGTTCTCGATCTTTGAAGTCGCAGAGGCTGAAATCAGAAAGAACATCAAGTGTTGATGGTCAATAAGACCACTAAGTTCAAGAAGGGCAAGGGTAAGAAGAACTTCAAGAAGGGCGGCAAGGATGTTGCGCCGCCCGATAAGCCGCTTGCCGGAAGAAGTCAAAGAATGGACCCAAGCACGAGGCCGAGTGCTTTTATTGCAAGGGAAGGGTCCTTTGGGCGGAACTGCCTCAAATACTTAGCGGATAAGAAGGCCGGCAACACCAAAGGTATATTTGATATACATGTAATTGATGTGTACCTTACCGATCTCGTAGTAACTCACAGGTATTTGATACGGTGTCGTTGCTCATATTTTTAACTCACGGCAGGAGCTGCGGAATAAACGGAGATCGGCGAAGGGACGAGGTGACGATCGCGCCGGGAATGGTTCCAGAGTCGATGTGATCGCCGTCGACACGCTGCCTCTACATTTACCCACGGGATTAGTTTTGAACCTTAATAATTGTTATTTAGTGCCATGTTTGAGCATGAACATTGTATCCGGATCTCGTTTATCTGAGATTGCTACTCATTAAGTCTAAGAATAATGGTTGTTCGATTTATATGAGAGATATGTTTTATGGTCATGCTCCGATGGTCAATGGTTTATTCTTAATGAATCTTGGCGTAATATTACACATGTTCATAGTGTGGATGCCAAAAGATGTAAAGTTGATAACGATAGTCCCACATACTTGTGGCATCTTTGCCTTGGTCACATTGGTGTCAAGCGCATGAAGAAGCTCCATCTTGATGGACTTTTAGAGTCTCTTGATTATGAATCGTTTGACACATGCGAACCTTGCCTCTTAGGCAAAATGACCAAGACTCCGTTCTCCGGAACAATGGGCGAGCAACCAACTTGTTGGAAATCATACATACCAATGTGTGCGGTCCAATGGCGTTGAGGCTCATGGAGGATATCGTTATGTTCTCACTCTCCGATGACTTAAGTAGATATGGGTATGTCTACTTAATGAAACACAAGTCCGAGACCTTTGAAAAGTTCAAGGAATTTCAGAGTGAGGTAGAGAATCAACGTGACCGAAAGATAAAGTTCCTCGATCGGATCGTGGGGAGAATACTTAAGTCACGAATTTGGTACACACTTAAGAAAATGTGGAATCGTTTCACAACTCACGCCGCTGGAACACCTCAAATAAACGGTGTGTCCGAGCGTTATGTCGCACTCTATTGGATATGGTGCGGTCTATGATGTCTCTTACCGATTTACGCTATCATTTTGGGGATCGCTCTAGAGACAGCTACATTCACTTTAAATAGGGCACCGTCTAAATCCGTTGAGACGACACCGTATGAATTATGGTTTGGAAAGAAACCTAAGTATCGTTTCTAAAAGTTTGGGGATGCGATGCTTATGTCAAGAAACTTCAACTGAAAAGCAACCCAAGTCGGAAAAATGCGTATTCATAGGATACCCTAAGGAAGCTGTCGGGTATACCTTCTACTTAAGATCCGAAGGCAAGATCTTTGTTGCCAAGAACGGATGCTTTACGGAGAAAGAGTTTCTCTCGAAAGAAGTAAGTGGGAGGAAAGTAGAACTTCGATGAAGTACTACCTCTCGAGCGGGAAAGTGGTGCAACAGCAGAAAACGTTCTGTGATGCCCACACCAACCAAGAGGAAAACAATGATGATGATCAAGGTACTTGGATCAAGTTACTCTTGAACTTGAAGGTCCACAAGGACACGTTCCGCACTGCAGTGGTACGGCAACCTGTCATGGAAATCATGTTGTTGACAACAATGAACCTTCGAACTATGAAGAAGCGATGGCGGGCCCGGATTCCAACAAATGGCTTGGAGCCATGAAATCCGAGATAGAATCCATGTATGAAAACAAAGTATGGACTTTGACAGACTTGCCCGATGGTCGGCGAGCGATAGAAAATAAATGGATTTTTAAGAAGAAGACGGACGCGGATGGTAATGTTACCATCTATAAAGCTCGACTTGTCGCTAAGGGTTATCGGCAAGTTCAAGGGATTGACTACGACGAGACATTCTCTCCGTGGCGAAGCTTAAGTCCGTCCGAATCATGTTAGCAATTGCCGCATACTATGATTATGAGATATGGCGATGGACGTCAAAACGGCATTCCTTAACGGACATCTTAAGGAAGAGTTGTATATGATGCAGCGGAAGGTTTTGTCGATCCTCGAGCGCTAACAAAGTATGCAAGCTCCAATGATCCATTTATGGACTGGTGCAAGCATCTCGGAGTTGGAACATTCGCTTTGATGAGATGATCAAAGCGTTTGGGTTTATCTTGAGACTTATGGAGAAGCTGCGTTTACAAGAAAGTGAGTGGGAGCTCAGAGCATTTCTCCTATTATATGTAGATGACATACTCTTGATGGGAAATGATACAAAACTTCGACAGCATCAAGGCCTACTTGAATAAGTGTTTTTCAATGAAGGACCTTGGAGAAGCTGCTTATATATTAGGCATCAAGATCTATAGAGATAGATCGAGGCGCCTCATAGGTCTTTCACAAAGCACATACCTTGATAAGATTTTGAAGAGGTTCAAAATGGATCAGTCCAAGAAGGGTTCTTGCCTATGTTACAAGGTGTGAGATTGAGCTCGGCTCGACCACCCACCACGGCAAAAGATAAAGAAGAGATGAGTGTCATCCCTATGCTTCAGCCATAGGATCTATTATGTATGCCATCTTGTGTACGGACCGATGTAAACCTTGCCGTTAGTTTGGTTGCAAGATACCAAAGTAATCCCGGCAAGGAACACCGGACAGCGGTCAAGAATATCTGAAGTACCGAAAAGGACAAAGGACATGTTTCTCGTTTATGGAGGAGACGAAGAGCTCGTCGTAAGGGTTACGTCGGCGCTAAGCCGACTCGGATCTGGATGACTCTAAGTCACAAACCGGATCGTGTATATGTTGAATGGTGGAGCGATGAGTGGTGCAGGTGCAAGCGAAGCGTCGTGGCGGGATCTACGTGTGAAGCGGAGTACATGGCAGCCTCGGGGCGGCGCATGAAGCGATTTGGGTGAAGGAGTTCATCACCGACCTAGGAGTCATACCCAATGCGTCGGGGCGATCAAACTCTTCGTGACAACACTGGAGCTATTGCCCTTGCCAAGGAGCCCGGTTTCACAAGAAGACCAGCACATCAAGCGTCGTTTCAACTCCATCCGTGAAAATGTTCAAGATGGAGACATAGAGATTTGCAAAGTGCACACGGATCTGAATGTCGCAGATTCGTTGACTAAACCTCTCTCGCGTGCAAAACATGATCAGCACCAGAACTCTATGGGTGTTCGATTCATCACAATATAACTAGATTGGTGACTCTAGTGCAAGTGGGAGACTGTTGGAAATATGCCCTAGAGGCAATAATAAAAGTATTATTATATTTCAATGTTCATGATAATTGTCTTTTGTTCATGCTATAACTGTATTATCCGAAAATTGTAATACACGTGTGAACACTTAGACCCCAATATGTCTCTAGTGAGCCTCTAGTTGACTAGCCCGTTGTGATCAATAGATAGTCATGGTTTCCTGACTATGGACATTGGATGTCGTTGATAACGGGATCACATCATTAGGAGAATGATGTGATGGACAAGACCCAATCCTAAGCATAGCATAAAAGATCGTATAGTTCGTTTGCTAGAAGCTTTGCCAATGTCAAGTATCTCTTCCTTCGACCATGAGATCGTGTAACTCCCGGTTACCGTAGGAGTGCCTTGGGTGTATCAAACGTCACAACGTAACGGGTGACTATAAAGGTGCATTACGGTATCTCCGAAAGTATCATTGGGTTGACATGGATCGAGATGGATTTGTCACTCCGTATGACGGAGAGGTATCTCTGGCCCACTCGGTAATGCATCATCATAATGAGCTCAAGGTGACCAAGGTGTTGGCCACGGATCATGCATTACGATGCGAGTAAAGTGACTTGCGATAACGAGACCGAACAAGGTATTGGGATACCGACGATCGAGTCTCGGGCAAGTAACGCACCGATTGACAAAGGCAATTGCATACGAGGGTTTGATCGAATCCTCGACATTGTGGTTCAACCGATGAAATCATCAAGGAGCATGTGGGAGCCAACATGGGTATCCGCACCCGCTATTGGTTATTGCCCGAGAGTCATCTCGGTCATGTCTCACAGTGTCTCCGAACCGTAGGGTCTACACACTTAAGGTTCGGTGACGCTAGGGTTAGTAGGAAATCAAGTATGTGACTACGAATGTTGTTCGAGTCCGGATGAGATCCCTGACGTCACGAGGAGTTTGGAATGGTCCGGAGGTAAAGAATAATATATAGGAAGTGGTATTTCGCCATCGGGAAAGTTTCGGTCTCCGGTAATGTACCAGACAACCGGAAGGGTCCCGGGGTCCATCGGGTGGGGCCACCTATCCGGAGGGCCCCATGGGCTGAAGTGGGAGGAACCAGCCCATAGTGGGCTGGTGCGCCCCCCTAGGCCCACCCCCTGCGCCTAGGGTTGAAACCCTAGGGGTGGGGGGCCCACTTGGCTTGGGGGGCACTCCACCCCCTTGGCCGCCCCCCCTTGGAGATTGGATCTCCAGGGCGGCCCCCCAGGGGCCTATATAAAGGGGGAGGGAGGGGGGCTGCTGTACCCATCTCCAAGGCGCAGCCCTCCCTCCCAACATCTCTCTCCTCCGTAAGAGCTTGGCGAAGCCACAGCCGAGTCTTGCTTCTCCACCATCACCACGCCGTCGTGCTGCCGGTGGAGCTGTCTTCCTCAACCTCTCCTTCCTCCTTGCTGGACCAAGACGGAGGAGACGATGCTCGTCCCGTACGTGTGTTGAACGCGGAGGTGCTGTCCGTTCAGCACTTGGACATCGGTGATCTGAATCACGTTCGAGTACGACTCCATCATCACCTTGCAAGCTTCCGCACGCGATCTAGAAGTGGTATGTAGATGCAATCTCTCTCCCGTTGCTCGTTGCTTAGATGAACTCATAGATGGATCTTGGTGAAGCCGTAGGAAAAATTTTAATTTTCTGCAACGTTCCCCAACACCTCTTGGGTGCCTTGGCGCCCTAGACGGTTGGTGTTGTTCGGAGCTCAATCATTGTGGTGTAAAGATCCGGGCAAGCGTCGGCGTCTTCAATTAGGTTGTGGAGATCGCCCCAAGCAATTTGTACGGGTTCGGTGACCGCCCTCAAGAGTCCCTTAGTGGAATCATGGCATCTTGCATTGTGCGAGGGCGTGAGGAGATTACGGTGGCCCTAGTGGCTTCTTGGGGAGCATTGTGCCTCCACACCGCTCCAAACGGAGATTAGCATCCGCAAGGGTGTGAACTTCGGGATACATCGTCGTCTCCGCGTGCCTCGGTTATCTCTTTCCCAAGCCCTTTACTTATGCACTTTACTTTGTGATAGCCATATTGTTCTTTGTCATATATCTTGCTATCACATAGTTTCTTATCTTGCTGAGCATAAGTTGTTGGTGCACATAGGTGAGCCTAGTTGTTTTAGGTTTTGTGCTTGACAAATTAACCGCTAGGTTTATTCCGCATTTGTTCAAGCCTTAACCGTAATTATTTTAAAGCGCCTATTCACCCCCCCTCTAGGCGACATCCTCGATCTTTCATGATGTAAGATGCTCTGGTGCTGTGGAGTAGTCGTTTTTGAGGGAGGGGGAGAGGAAATGGGGGTGCCGTGTGGTTGGGGGAACCGGAAGTTCACAAAGTAGCCCCAACCTATTATGTAAATGAGGGCCGTGTTGTAACTATTGTTCTCCATGCACCAAGGACAAAAGGGGAATTTTGCATGCTAAAGACTAGCTGGCGGAAATTTTAGAAGGAGGCAGGAGAGTTTTCCGCTCGCAGGATCGTTCATATCTGGTTTCAACTAATTTTGGACAGTGCTAGCGGGAAGGTCATGCGAGACTGTGTACACAGGGCACACGTCATCAGTTAATAACTGGTATGAAGTCCACCCTAGGAAAAATACAATAACTCGGGATGATGCCCCGATAACTTGGACGTTCACATGGTGCGAGCAATCGTACACGTGTAGAGGTGCGTTGACAAAAAAACGGATCAAACGCTCAGCCTATGTATTTATCATGTAAATATATAATTTAGTGCCATTGGTTATTTATTTTAAACATAATTCATCGACGTCTTAATTTTAATATAGAGGCACAAAAAATTGGATATTGTAGTCCCACAAAAGAAATGGATATTGTAGTCCGCTACTTAAAAGCGTTACCTCATATGATTACATGGCCTTCATTTCATAAATTGCATACCCGTTGAATTCATATATTACTTCATCATAGAACCTTAAATCATCCAAGACTAATGAATTTGAATGCAAAACTAACAATGGTGCATGTAGACGATAACTACAGTGGTTGTTTGAAGAAACATCACTGTAATTTTGGCATCCACAATTGAAAAGTACTATTTGGAGAAAAAATGCGATATGTGAGTGTCCAATCTTTATTGCGTTGATGTATCTTTGGCCATGATACGAAGTAGATATTGATTTATGTTCAAGCAATGCACGTCCACGATCGATAGATAGTGATACGTGAATGAATTGTGCAATCTCTCTCACATGCATACACATCTCATTTCTCCGTGTGCATCGGAATCACACACGTGCACTTTGTGTATTTCTCTCCCTCCGTCAAGGTTAGAATTCGTCTTTCTACCCCGTCCTACAAGTCTCTCGCAGAAAAACACACATGCTCTCTCTGTCGAACATGGCCACCATACCCCTTTAATTCTGCCCACCCACCGCCACTAATGTCTCAGAGTATAACTATGTCTCGCACACATATGAATAAGGTTAACGCAAGTCCCAGAACCATATGAATACATACAATGGGACTCCAGCAGAGCACCTTTTGTTTTGAGATTTCGCTCACACACACACACGACATTGTTTCCCTCATCATTTTTAGTCGGCACTTGCATGCACACCGCTTATTTATCTCCGTGATGCTTTAAGTATGCCTTGCACACATGCTATCTACCTATCCCTTAATATAGATAGGTATCACACAAACCCCTTCTCCCTATATCTAAGTGTCAATTCCCCCCCCCACACACACACACCCACTCCCACACACACACTTCCCGACACTGAAGGAGTAGGGGACACCTCGATCTTGATACTGATCTGGCTTCTCTCTCAAACACACACACACACTTCCCGACACTGAAGGAGTAGGGGGACACCTCGATCTTCATACTAACCTATCTACTCGCTTCTCTCTCTCTCTCTCTCACACACACACACACACTCGCTAGTTGTGCCTCTATGCCTACTGCACGCACACTCTCGATACGTCTTTCTCTCCCCCTCCCACCCCCAACACAAAAGAAGAGTGACAACTCGATCTTGATCTTAATCGATCAACTGGCTTCTCTCTCGAACACACACGCGCGCGCGCGCCCGCATGCTAGTTGTGTCTCTGTGCCTCGCTCACACACACTCGATACGTCTTTCTCTATGTTGCACCCTCGATATGTACACCTCGCGCGCGCACAGCTGTAGTGACGATGATGCTAAACCCAATGTGCCTTATTTTTACGGGCCTCATGTGATAGTTTTCACCCTGTTTTCTGTTGATTAACAAGGCAACGTTTTCTTTGTTACTACTAGTGAATTTGAGATCATTCGGGGCAGACATAAAATATATCACTTCAACCCAATTACCACAGTAACTATTTTAAAAGAAACTAGCACTACAAAAAAAGACAGATCCGTGACATTTTGGGCCGAACAAATTTTTTTGTCATACTTATGACACTTCTTTGATGATAATTATGACAAAACCCGGTATCATCATAGATGTGGTGGGCTCCTACTTCTATGACAAAAACATCATGATAGAAAATGGGCTTTTCCTCCTGGGCGGGCTGGAGATTCACCTGCATGACAATCTTTGGGCCATCCATGATGGAAAAAATCATGGTAGAAGCGAGGGCGAGAATTTTTTTGGGGAGTCCCCGGTTATGGTGGGTGGTTAGGGCCGAGCGATGCACAGAGGTTTGCGCATTTCTCTCATACATGTACGCGCGTGTGTGCGAGGCATTGCGCTCTAAGTGAACCTGAGCGAGGCGTTGGGCTCTAACTGAACCCGAGCGATTGCACTAGCTACGTTACTGAACCCCGATCGATCCCTTGCTGTTAACTGAACCCTAGTGATTCCTTCGCTACTGCTGCTAACTGAAACCGATCGAACCTGCTGCCTCTTGATGAACATTTAACATGGGGGTTGGTTGAACAAGTCGCGACATACGTGGTTGGGGTTGGATGAATAGTTCCCAGTGTGGGTTGGATGAACAGAATCCCATGGTAGTAGAGGTCGTTGCTGCTGGATGAACAAGGCTCCGATCGAGGAGGTGGGGGTGCATGAACAGTAGCCGGTGGAGGGAACCCGTGGAGGGCTGGTTGAACAGGACCCCTTGGGGGGGGCTGGTTGAACAGGACCCCGTGGAGGGCTGGTTGAATAGTAGCTGGTGGAGGGCGGAGGAATAGGACCTCATGGAGGGATGGATGAACAGTAGCAGGTGGAGGCTGGATGAACAGGACCCCGTGGATGCACAATAGCTGGTGGAGGCTGGAGGAAGTCGACGGTGGATGAACAGTAGCAGGTGGAGGCTGGAGGAAGTCGATGATGGATGAACAGTAGCCGGTGGAGTCCCATTCGGCGGTACCCCACACCCCTCCCAATGAACAGGACCCCCGTTTCTACTGTAGGAGGTCGAAGAGAGGTCCATTTCCTCCGTTTTGCGGTACGCCACACCCCTCCCGATCATCAGGACCCCGTTTCGACCGTAGGAGCTTGAACAGAAGTCCGTTTCCACCGTTTTGTGGTAGGCCAGACCCTTCCTGATGAACAAGACCCCCTTTTGACTGTACACGGTCGAACAAAAGGTCCGTTTCCTCCGTTCTATGGTACACCAGGCCTCGTTTCAGCTATTTCGTCCAAGCCGGTTGGCTCCCAATGAACATGACGTGTTCCGACCCAGTGGCTTCGCTCCCGATGAACATGACGCATTCTGACCCAGTCACATGGCTCTCGGTGAAGACGACGTTGTTTCCTCCGTTCCAACCCAGCCAGTTAGCTGCCGATGAACAGGACGACGTCGCTGCCATCCATTGCCTATCCATGTACACGAGCCCTGGCCATACGTATGCATGAGTACGCATTCGAGACCCCGCCCATATGTACGTACGTAGCCATATTTACTATTGCAGCACCGTCATACGTACGTGTACATGATATAGACGGGACTGCATGACATGCTACGTCGGCGCCTCTACTTCAACATGTGCTACTCCTTACATAGCCACGGTATGTCGCAGCAGAGAGACCAATCAACCGCTACGCATGTACGCGTTCGTGGCCGGACAGATAATGCTACTTTCGCTTCAACCTGGTGGGTCACAACTGTCAGGGGGTAAGAAGGCAGTTCCTTCCATGCGAAGATAAAGCCAGTGGGTCCCAGCTATCAAGGGGGAACATTTTTTTGTGAAATACAGAGGCCCTTCCGGTAGGTCTGAGGTGTCAGGTAGAGGAATCATTATTTTGTGCATAATAAGGAGGCACTTCTTTGCGTGCGGCCATGGACCCAGCTGTCAGCCTCTCCACTTACAGTCCTCTTCTGATGGCTGTCGTTTGTTGATCGCGTGGACAATGCGACTACTAGGGAAAAGCCTATACACAGAATCTTAGCAGCAGCGCGGTTCAAAATAGAGCGCTGCTGGTAAGTAGTTGTAGCGCTTATGTAAACTCGCTCTTTGCTAAATATTTAGCAAGAGCGCCGCCGTAAACACGCTGCTACAAATATCGACCGTGGTGTTCCCCACCTCTAAGTAGCAGATGGCTGTCGCAGAAACAGCGCCATCGCTAATCGCATAGTAGTAGCGCGGTTTCCTCGAGATCGCTGCCGGTAAGTTTCAAAATGCCGCCATTTTTGTCCCGATTAGCGATGGCGCCTTACAAAGCGCGTTGTTGCTACGTTTTAGCAGCAACGCTGTTTCTCACCAGCGCCATCGCTAACCCCAAGAACCCCAAACCGTCCCTCCCCCCCCTTGCTTTTTTCCCTTCCCCTACCTCCCCTCTCCTCTCTTCCCTCCACCACATGCTCCCACTCTCACTTTTTTCCCTTCTCCCTACCTCCCCTCTCCTCTCTTCCCTCCACCACATGGTCCCACTCTCACTCTTCTTCTTCTCAATACTTCTCCCCCATTACTCCCTCTCTTCTCTATCCACCTTCTCTCTCTTCATTACTCCTACATAACTACACCACCTCCATTAATGCATCTCCTTTCTCTTTTCCTTCCCCTCCACTAGTTGAAGTTGTCTCCTTCCAAATTAGGTAGCTAGGTAGATGTAGGATTTAGTTAAGTGACCTATTTGCCCCCTAACTAGATCTATCTTTGTCAAGAAGAGCTTAATTTGTGCACTTTTGATCTCCCTACAACATCATCTTCGGCCATCAAGATAGAGGTGATGAAACTTTCATGCTTTTGCAAAATGGAAATGTGTTTATGTGTGTGTGATATGTTTGTGGAAATTGTGTGTGTGGCATGAGTTGATGCCGCCAAATTGTGCTTTTGAGTTGCCTATGTTTTGCCGAAATGTCGATTTATTTCCGTTTCGGCGAATTCCGGGCAAACTCTAGATCCATATATGTCCTATTTTTAGGGAAGGTCATGCCAAATTTTTTTATGACTTTGATGCATGCATGCATTTTTACAATCAATTTTTTATTATTACCGTGCGAGTTGACGATGGTCGATGGAACGATGGTGGACAGGTGGTTGCGGTCGGCGGTGCAAGACATGAAAGAAAATAACCGGACAGAGGTTTTATGTCCGTGTCGAAAATGCAAAGGAATAGTTTGGCTCGACCCCCATGACGATGGTCGTGTCGGCGCACCTGCTCATGACTGGTTTCATGGATGGCTATACTAGGTGGATAATTGAAGATGAGGATGACGATGTTGAGGATGCCGACGGGCGGAAATGATGACACGGGCAAGACGAAGAGATGATC
Organism: Aegilops speltoides; assembly: GCA_021437245.1. Taxonomy (NCBI): domain Eukaryota; kingdom Viridiplantae; phylum Streptophyta; class Magnoliopsida; order Poales; family Poaceae; genus Aegilops; species Aegilops speltoides. The sequence continues at coordinate 307,853,197 of CM038147.1, read as the reverse complement.
GATAATGGCGGCGGGAAGAGGCCGGACATGGCGGCGGAGAAGGGCCGACATGGCGGAGGAGAAGGGCCGGACATGGGCGCGAGAGAACGACATGGACTCCACGCAGCAGTTTCGCCGGTGCTAAGTTCAATTGTGCGGGACCCTCATGTTCAAGCATTGCTTCAAGGAGACGCAATCTTGAGAGCTGCTTCTAGAGAGGAGGCTAAGCTGGAGCAACCGGTGGTAGACTCGAACACTCCATTGTATGATGGTTGCAATCTGAGGTGACCCGTTGAGTTTCACGCCCAACTCCTCAAGACGAAGGCTAAAAACAAATGGACCGACACTAGCCTCGATGAGCATCTCAAGTACCTAAAGGATGTTCTTCCGCGGGTAATCTATGTCCTACTAGTGTTGATGAGGCCAAGAAGATCGTGTGCCCTCTTGATCTCGCCACACGTTAGATACCATGCATGCATCAACGATTGCATAATTTATCGGAAGGAGCACGCGGAGAAAACAAGCTGTCCGGTGTGCAATGCTTCTCGATACAAGAAGGCCGGAAGAAATGTCCCCGAAAGTTGTATGGTACTTACCGATCACTCCCGTCTCGGAGGTATTTTGTAGATCCCAAGGAAGCAAAGCTAATGCGCCGCACGCGGAGAGGAAGAAGCCCGACGATGGAGATGATCCGGCTGAGACACGTGAAGGATGGAAGCCGGTGGAGAGCATTGAACAGCTTCTATCGGTATTTTGAATGTGATGCAAGGAACATCGTGCTCGGGCGGTACCGATGGCATGAATCTGCTTGGCAACCGAACACCAACCATAGTACATGGCCCGTGTTTGTATGGATGTACAACCTCCCCCGGTTGTGCATGAAATCGAAGTACATTCACATGAGCATGCTTATTCAAGGGCCCAAACAACCAGGAAATAATATTAATTTGTATCCGGGCTACTTCAAGAGGAGTTAGACACGTTATGGAAAACACCGCCAAGACATGGGACGCCAAAGAAGGTGAGTATTTCAACATGAGAGCCGCGCTGATCACGATAAAGGCAGGACTATCTCGATTCTGGGATATGTGGCGGGCCGGTGTGCCATGGATATTGCGGATGCACGCGTGCATGGATGATACAACGTCTCAGCAGCTAACGCCAAGGAAAGATGGCGGTCAGGGAAAATCGTGTACATGGGGCATCAAGATGGCTTGAACAGACGACCCGTGGAGAAACCGTGGAGATCTATTCAATGGTCACGCTGAGCATCGAGGACCTCCACGTAAGCGGAGCGGTGCCAAATCGATGAGCTGTTGAAAAAGCTGGAATGAGTGCCCGCGCCGAAAGACGATGAGAAAGGCGCCAGAGCCGCTGCTGAAGGTATGGAAGACGAGGTCTGTGTTCGGGACTTGAGTATCGCACAAACTCGATACACCTCATTGCCTAGATCAAATGCATATCTGTAAGAATGTCCTTGAGAGTTTGCTCGCAACACTGATGAACATGCCGGATAAGACCAAGGATGGGCCGAAGGCAAGAAAAGACTTGCAAGATTTGAAAATCAGGGAAGATCTGCACATGCCGCCCCGTAAAATGTCAGACGAGACAGAGACGGAGACAGAGGCACGGAGAAGAAGGGCAAGAAATTAAAGAAAGAAGATTATTGCCCCTCTTGCTTCACCTTAAGTCAGCCGAGATCAATCAATTCTTTAAGTGCCTTACGGAGTGAAAGTTAGTTCCGATTCTTCGTGGCAAGATAAGCGATATCTAGACACGGACAAGAAAAGGTTCAGCGGGATGAAGTCTCATGACTGTCATGTGATGATGACGCAGATACTACCTGTTGCCCTTAGAGGGATAATGGACAAGCACGTCCGTGAAACGCTTATTGGTCTCTGCAACTTTTTTGACGCCATCTCTCGAAAGTCGATCGGTGTGAAGCAGCTCCAAAGGCTACAGGAAGAGATCGTTGTGATATCGAATGAGCTTGAGATGTACTTCCGCCCGCGTTCTTCGACGTGATGGTGCATCTGTGTGTCCATATTGTGGATGACATAATAGACTGGGGCCGCCATTCCCGCACAACATGATGCCGCTTTGAGAGGATGAATGGGATCATCAAAGGATTCGTTAAGTAATATGTCCCGTCCGGATGGAAGCATCGTCGTGGCTATTTGGCACAAGAGTGCATCTCTTTACGTGAGAATTTTCTATATGGTGCGACCAGCCGCTGGTGTTAGTGTTGGTTTGCCTGCTAACAAGCACGATGGGAGGCTCAAGGAGATGGTCACCGAACGGTCGCAGGAACTACACGTGGCATACTCGGATCGATGCAGCGATTTTGACAGAGCAAACTTGGTAGTGCTACAACACCTAGACGAGGTAGATCCTTTCGTGGCACTCGCACAAAGAAATTATCGCAAAGAAGTATCGTGACGGGGGTATGCAGGACGACGCCAAAGTTACTAGAGAGCACAACTCCACTTTCCCGCATTGGTTCAAAGAGCATATTATTGCTAATCCCGGAGGAGGGCTCTAAGGACGGATTGCTCATATACGCCTTTAGCACATGGCCCTCGCCCAACCTCGTAACCTATCGTGCATATGATATCAACGGATACACGTTCTACACGGAGGCAAAAGATATGGACAAGGATGATCGAAACTCGGGGTGACGATGGAATGCATGACCGGCAATGACAACGGCACAATTGAACGATTTTATGGAAGGGTCGAGGAGATCTGGGAGCTTGACTACTCTGGACTGCACAACACGACGATGTTCCATGTTAGATGGGCTAAGAATGTCGAAAGAGAAAGCCGGATGTTCACTACCATGACTATACCCGACGCCAAGAGCGCCACCGTAACGCTTATCGCAAAAAACGAGCCATGGGTACACGCTAAGCACGTGACACAATGCTTCTTCATAACCGACCAGCGCAATCCCAGCCGTGTTGTCGTGAGGAGAGGCAAAAGGAACATCATTGGAATGGATGGAGTCGCCAACGAGGAAGACTATGATCAGTACGGCAACCCAATGAGGGAAGATGACGATGATGATGAAGTATACGTCAAAAGAAGAATCAATACTACGTTACCTAAGAAAAATCGCACTCCATGGAAAAGGCAAAGTCACAATGAGGGGCTCAATTATTCTTCGACGAACAAGAAGGGAAAGAAGCTGACTCAAAACGAAAACGCCAAAGACCGAGGAAACGTATGTTATGGGTCCAATGATGTGTAATAGATATATGTTCCTATTTTGTATACACACTTAGCCATATGATGTGTAATATATATGTTCCTATTTTGCATACATATTTAACCGCCAAATGATGCAATATATATCGCCTCCCTTCGCTCACCGCCCTCGGAAATAAAAGTGGGATAAAATAAAGGAAAAGAAAATGAAAACTGGCGAGAGCGACGGCGATGTAGCAGCGTTCCTTATAAACCGCTGCCGCTACGCACCATAGTAGCGATGCGTTTCTTATAAACCGCTGCCGCTACGCACGTAGTAGCAGCGTGTTTACCATCAAGCGCTGCAGCTACAGATCATAGTAGTAGCGCGTTTACGCATAACGCGCCATCGCTACGCCCACTTAACCCAAAATTTTCACTCGCGCAGCTTCATCCCGCCACATTTCCCCAAATCCCCACTCTCTCCCGTCGCTCCCCGCCCCGTCGCTCCGCCGCGCCCGACCTGCCCCAAGGCTTCGCCCCGACTCACCGGGCCGGGCTTAGCCTCGCGCTTCGCCCGTCGACCCTCGACCCCGACTCGGCGGCGCTTCGCCCCGACTCAAGCGCTTCGCCCCGACTCCGCTGCCTCGGCCCGACTCGGCGCGCTCGCCTGACCCGTCGGCCCTCGCCTCCTCCTCGCCTGCACTCTCAGAAACTCCCCCCCTCTGCTAGGGTTCATGTTAATTAATTAGGTTATCTATTTAGTTATGAATTTAGCTAGGTTTCAAAATTAGCTGAATTTATATGGAAATTTGAACTGGACATGTGATATGTGCATATGTCATGTTTTGGACATGTCATGTTTGGAAAATGATCCGAGTGGCCTATGTTACGCCAAATGTTGATTCATTTCCGTTTGGTGAATTTCAGCGCCGATATGTCCATTTTTAGCAAAGGTCATGCCGAAATTTCCGTGAATAAAGGCATGATTTGTGCTACATAGTTGGCATATCGAGTCTTGGCACATAGATTTCTTTTTTACGTCATTTCTCATTTATTCATACTTTTAGAAATAAATGAGGCCACTTAATCATAGGAAACATGTCGAACAACGAAGAAACCGGGCCTTCACCAAGATCTGATTTAGATGGATTATGATGGTGAACAAGAGTACCTCGACTATTTGATCGCTAAGCAAGGTTTGCGGTCGGCCTCGATGATGGTATCGACGCCGACATCGACACCGACGGGCGCCAAGACCGATGGCGGCGCCGAGACCGTGGGGAAGGTACCAAGGGGAAGGTACCGCCTCGATGCCGATACCGAAAAGAGGAAGCATAAGAAGCAGAGGATACGAAAACCTAACAAACTAGGGATTGGACGACTTGTGATCACAAAGATGGCACTGCAAGTTTGAGCCGTTAGAGCGGAAGAACCTCGCAAGTGCTATGGGAACCAAGTAGGATGCATCCTACGGAATGCGCGAGCATCAACGATTTATGACTTAAGGAGTAAAGAACATTTGACGCAGCTTGCTCCTAACGGTTGCACAAGAGATTCAAGTTCCCGACCGGGATGATAACATAGAACAACCGTGGGATGATCCAAGATGAAAAAGATTAACAATCACGCCATGGGCATGTTCAGCAATGATTTGGCCTCCGGAAAGGGAGGGTGAAACGAGCTATTGAGGCTGATGAACCCCGCCCAAGATTCGGAGGAAAATCCGACACTTACGGAAGAGGAGTTCGAAAAGTTCAAGGACACTTGCGCTACCGAGGCAGCCAAGGCTAAGGCTGCGAAATTCAAAAGCCTTCAGCTCCGAACACGGAAGCATCGCCTCGGAAGCCATGGCTACCTCGGTAAAAGGCCCATATGGGATAAGGAGGACGCGAACGTGAAGCCGCGGGTCTCCTGCACCCTTCGCGAAGTTCACCAACCCCTTGGAGCATGACTTCATCGGGGCCCGCTACAAGTGGGACAAGGAGAAAAGGTTTTTACACGGACAAGATCACGAGGAAATTGATTAGACTCTCGAGAAGCAACACCGCTTGCAGCCAAAGCCCTACTTCTCGATGAGGCCCAAGTGGGACACCCTCTCAACCGGCCTTGAACGAACTTAAGGGACTCCCGTTGGACCAGCGGCCGCAATATGGTCGTGTGCACGGCTGGAGACGGCGCCACGTGGAAGGTGTTTACAACGATGGCCCGGAGGCCAAGAAGCGAAAAGAAGTTTAGTCAGGCGGACATCGACGCAAAGGTGAAGCTTGCGGTCGAGAAAAAAGCAGCCGAGGACGCCAAAAAGCAGCCGAGGACAAATATGAGTTGCTACAAGAAAATCAATGCACCAGAATCGCTCAGAAATGATTTCGCTACTAACTTGGTTCCAGATTATCATCAATCGGGCGAAGGAAAATCCGCACAAGACGGTACATGATTTCCCGATGCCCGGTTTAAATCGCGAGCAACTCCATGAACAACAACACCATCGCACCATCACTTGCTCAAGCAACCGGGCCTCCTCTCAGCAGCGCCTCCGCCATAGCAGCCCGTCCTCGGCCTCAGCGCGCTAGGTGGGCCTTCGTCTTTGGCTGAGCTTGACGCCGTCACGGTAATTACATGTCGCACCAACATATATATATAGATAATATTCCATTTTGTTGCCTTTCGTTGTTTTACACCACAAACATATGTGTTTGCAAAGCGAAAGAAACCCCATGCACCATACTCTACTTGATCAAAGGCGAGAAGGTGGACGTGGGAAAGGGGATGATAATGGACCCTCTCAACGCACATTCCCCAACCACCCGATCTCCATTGGGCACTTCAGGTTAGCTTGACCAGTGTGAAATCGGGCACGAGGATTTGCCTCCTCGATAAAGATGTGGGAGCGGACGACGAGACCCCGCCATGATTGGACGATGCAAGGGTTGGGTGCTGCTATGGCGAAGAATCTTATTCGTGCGGAGCCGCCGAGAGCACACCAATAACTACCACACATCAACAAGCATGTCGGAGACCACCACCCCACCCACGCAATTACCAGCTCCCGTAGTAGTGCCGGTGAGAGCGGCGGACGACATGATGAAGGGGTGCAATAGTCTTGGCTGATGTACCAGAGAATGAGAATGGATGATGAGACGGAGGTCGACCCTATGGATTACCTCAATACAAACGCGTATGACTGTGACATAGATATGATGAGTCAACCATATGACTAATCGGGCTATCGACTTGCTAATGAGGATATGGATGATATACCGGGCAGGGCCGCACCATGGAATGCAAAAGTCTCTCTTCATGAAATCCTCACAGACACGCTCAAGATGCCGCCAACACAGCTCAACTAGCCGGGCGCGAGGGTCGTCTGATGATTTAGCCCAGAACACTTGGGCAGGGGTTAAGGAAGGGTCTGGAAGGTGTGCCCAAGAAAAGGAGAGGAAGAGATCGGGAAGGTAATCGCCTCCAAACAAGCGAGCACACAGCAGCCAGACGATGCATTCAAGAGCGTGTACCCGTGAAAGGTGCGGTCATGTTCCATCTCACGGGCGAGCCGATGCTACCGCCAAAACCGCTGGAGGCACTATCGAGGATCTCGGAGACTGCACGACCATGTGCCGCTGATCGAGAAAAGCCTACTAGCCTCAAAGGATCCGGGATATCCGACATCTGGCGGCTCGTGTGCACGAGGGGAAGTGCTACATCGACACACGGCCCGCGGAGGTGTTCTTCCCGCGGTTTGACCATATCTTTGAGATGTTTCTAACAAGGCGGCTTGATTTTACTATCGTCCGCCTTTTTGCGCTACATATGAGCTCCGTCGTGAAGAGTGAAGAAGTCTCGCAAATCTGTGTGGCGGATCCGCATTACATGCACGAAGTCTTTCTTGAGTCTCGGCGACTTTGAGCGTGAAACTGCTAGGGAGTACCTCCAAAACTTCATGGTATAGAATAAGGACCGGAAATTGTCCTCGTGCCTTATCATCCAAAGTAAGTCATTCCGACAACCCTTTCGTACATTTCAATCATTCCTTCTCTCTCATATGGGGAATAATTTGAGGTGTCTTTTCCCTCAACAACAGGCGCGCCGTTCTTATCGTTTTTACCCGCAAGTCTCCCGCCGTGTATTTTGACCCTTCGAGAGACTACGAGAAAAGGACTACACCCACATAATGAATATTCTAGATGATGCTCTCCAAGGCTTCACTATAGAGGTGGCCACGTGCATATCGTAGAAACAAAGGAACAAGAAGATGGGTTTCACAAGATAAAACTAACTTCTCCTGCATCCATGTCCCAAAACCAAGCAAGAAGGATGGATTCTACATCGTCCATCTCATGATTCAGTTCAACACGGATCACCAAAGCTTCGCAGATTAACAAAGCAGAAATGATGATCATATCCACAAGTGGCTAGAATCTCATGGAGAAGCTTAATTATAAACTTAGAGATGACTTCTTTCGCATCCAAAGCGACATTGCGACGATCATCATGAAAGAAGTCGCCGATGAGAAGGGATGTTCCACCACGGCCCTATATCGCGAAATGACGTCCGAACTCGCATAGGCATGCAACGTCTAGACCTCACGCCGTTCAAGCAGCTAGGGTTAGTCCTCGATGATATGGAAGGATGGAACTTCTAGTGAGTTATGATGCCGATGATGATGATATGTGTCGGTTGAACTTGTATACTTTTGTAGCAATGAAACTTTGTGATGTCCACGGTCCATGCCGAACTTGCGTAACGCTACTTTGTTAGTTGGCGTCACGATGACCTGCGTACCTCTAGTTAATTAATTTGCGTCTCGTATATGTTGCATCTAGTTGCTAACCTTTCTTTTTGGTGTTGCTCTAGTATATTTTTTTGCATATATATGATTGTACATCCTCTTCATGAACATGCATCTCTAACAGTACCTAGTTTCTTGATGGCGAGATGGAAATGCTATGTCGTGTACAAAGGGAAGGTTCCGGGTGTACAACGAGTGGCATGAGTGTCGGCGCAAGTGAATGGGTTCACGGGCGCCAGCCATAAAGGCTTCAAAAGGCATAAGAAGGAGAAGCTAGTTACTTGAGGTTCACGCTAGCGCGAGAGAGGACTCAGAATCGCCACCTCATGTATTGCATGGTTCCGCCTCACTCATAGTGATAGCACTTCTTGCGTATGCCTTTGTTTAGATGGATGACGTTGTTGTAGTTGCAAGTATTCGAGACTTGCATGTATTGCTATTTTCGAGATGATAACAAGATATCACTTTGTGTTGGATGATGATTATGAAGAGACTATTTGTATGTACATGCTATGATTACGTTTGTGGTCTCGCAGCATTTGTATGTGTATCATGATGAAATTTCTATGTGCTAAAGATTCTTCTACAAAGCGGTGCAAATACAAAACAAATATGCCAAAAAACTACTTAAATTAGCGATGGCGAGTGTACAAAAGTTAGCAAAGGCGCCAAGATAGCAATGAGCGCGTCCCGCCAAAGAGCGCTAAGCGCTAATAGCGATAGCGAAGCTTCCGCAACCGCGCTGTCTTTGTTACACTTGTATAGCAATAGCGATGGGCGCGCGCGCCATCGCTATGAGTTAGTCAGAAGGCCAGATAGTAGCGCTGGTACCCGCCATCGATACATGTAAAACCCGCGCTGCTGCTAGCCTTTTCCCTAGTAGTGAACGTCGTATTGCCTAAGAGCACCAAGGTGGTGGACGCGATGCAACCTAGGAAGGGAATGACCTGGAGCCGGGGAATACACAACAGTGGATGCCCACATGGAGGGGAGTACGAGTGTTGACTGCTTCGGCTGCGGTTTGAGGCTGCCGTCTCCGGAGAATAACAGGGGGTGTGGGTGAGTAGAGGGAAGGCCTGGCCAGTGGTGGGAGTAGGGTGGGGCGGTGAGGCCTGCGTGGCAGCACAGCCGGGCACAAGAGGCAGGAGCAGGCGGCACGACCGGCGCTGGTTTGAGCGACAGGAGCAAGAAGATGAGAGGTTGAAGAAGCATGATGATCGTTGGATGGACATCATATGGTCACCGTAGCTAGAATCATTTATATTAACTAAGTTGACAAAGCCCCGCGTCCGCGTCAACTTAGTAGGCCCACAAGTCAGCCTCCAAATATGGTGGGACCGACCTAGCAGCGGGGCTATTCATTATTTTTGTGCGTAATAGCTGGTGGATCCGAGCTGTTAGCGCCGGGGAATGTTTTTTTGGCGAAATACAGAGACCCTTCTGATGGGTCCCAGTTGTCAGGAGGAGGAGTCATTATTTTGCGCGTAATAAGGAGGCACTTCCTACACGCAAAAAAGGAGGCACTTCCTTGTGTGCGGCCATGGACCCAGCTGTCAGCCTCTCCACGTATAGTCCTCTTCCGATGGATGTCGTTTGTTGACCACGCTGTGCCGAGAGCACCAAGGCGGTGGACGGCGGTGAGGCCAAGTAAGGGAACGACCCGGAGTCGAGGAAGACTCGAAAGTTGTTTCCCACGCAGAGTGGGTATGAGGGTTTACTTATTCGTCCGCAGTCGCTAGAGAATAACAGGAGGTGTGGGTGAGTAGAGGGACAGCCAGGCCGGGGATGTGAGTATGGTGGGGCTGTGAGGCCTGCCCGGCAGCACAGCCGGCAATGGGAGGCTGGAGCAGGCGGTTCCGCCGGCGCTAGCTTGGGTGGATGGAGCAGCAAGACCAGAGACTGAAGAAGCACGATTGTCGTTAGATTGACATCTAACGGTCTGATGCTGGTAGAGTCGATTGTTGACTAAGTTTCTTTTTTTGAGAACCTTGTGTACGCATGAACTTTGTAGGCCCACAAGCCGGCCTCCAAATCTATGGCAGACAACATAGAGCCCATTTGCTATATTTTTTTTAATAATTTGCAACCCATTTGCTAATTCTTAAGGAATTTTTTACAGCCCATTTTCTGCCCAGGACCACGGTCAAAAATTTCAACCTTATTTTTTATATTTTGGTAGAGTCCGAAATGTTTTAATCCAGAAATGATGAACATTTATTTTTTAAGAACTTATTGATTTGCGAAAAAATATCGTTTTGTTTTTGTAAGCTGATAAGACGTGGGACATTTGAGTTGGTTTAAGGGAAAACCAGTGGTAAAAAAGTAAGCGCTGGGAGGGAAAACAACAACAAAAAATAAGGATTTAAAGATGAGAAGGGAACTTTATGTATTTTGAATATAATAATACATGTATATGAACTAGTAAAACTATAGGTAGAGATTAGAAAACAGAAGTAGGACATGGCGTTTCAAGAGGAAAATAGAACTGGGCTATGTGTTTGGTTCAGTAAAAAAACTGCGTGCGGATGTTCTAAGATAAAATATAACTAAGGCTGGTGGGCCAGAGACCAGTAGATACCTACTGGATCTTTGTGCCCCGTTGTCATCAAGGGCCGGGCTTGTTAAAAACAAAACCAAGCCTGGGCAGTCTACAACCCAGTTGAAACTTGTTCGACCTGAAAAAACAATATACCTGCTGGATCCAAGTTATTAGTCTGTACTTGCAGAATTCTCTTGTTTATTGACTATGTTGAAGACTTAATGGGTTTCACCGTCTCAAACGTCAAAATTATTTTTCCATCGTGATAATAAGTGCATGCACTTGCTTGCGTACGACCATGGACCTGCTGGTTCTGTATGGTTAGGCTCTGTGTGGACAACCGTCTTGTGGTTCCACGGACGAATTTCATGCAAATCAGATGGTTTTCAATGAAAGCGGACTAAATTCTTTGAATTTTACATATTTATTCTCATTGTGGAATATTTTACATATTTCAACTAATAATAACAGACTAGGCCTTTTTTAGTTCATGGGAGGCGCTTCACGATCGAGGTCGCGACACTTAGCTGTTCTGGAAGGCCCAAATCCATCGCTCCTCTCTTTTAACAATTTGCAGCTGGGCTTGGCATGCCACATCCCAGTTCTGACATGCTGCGTCCAACTATCAGCCTTGAAACCAGATGGATTCCGTGCGTACTTCGAAGAGGTAAAAAAATTTAGATAACTGGGAATTCGAACGGCAAGTGCTTATGCTACCCATCAAATAAAAATCAGGTGCCTGAAATTCGTTTCAAAACAAATGATTCATCTTTATATCCACGTCGACCCTCGACATGATGGTTGGAAGCAAATGCCAAGTTCATACCGAAAGATCCTTAACATCAATACTAACTTGCAAACGACCAGGTAGTACAAGTACCAATACCAAACTAACTTATAATATTTTTAGTCCTAGCCCTAGTGTTCGTCTTGTAGAAAATCTTGCCGAGAACCAGCTTCCGCTCCTTCTCTTGCTCCAGGTCCCCGAGGTGGTACTGGTGCATCACCCAATTGGTCCTCTACTGGTCAAAGTTCTTGTTGGTGTGCAGCACCAGAACCTTTTTGCTGCCCGTCTGCTGGCCGTTGACCATCATTGGCAAGGTATTGCCAGTGTGTGCCACATCGCATGCATGCCGCACTCCGACTGTATCTTGCAACGCGTTCACGTGCCCCTTTTGAAACGCCCTGGATTTGCATTGGAAGAAATGCTTGCTTAGGCCACTTAGTGTGATACCTGCAATATTGTCGAATACAGGTTTTAGTGTACGTAGTTGGCATTTTCATAACATGTTTGGCATGTTGCAGTCACCTATTTCACTTTTTATTAACTATTAAATTGTAATTGCTTCACTAGTTCTGCGTCTAAAAATAAAAATACAGCTATAAACAAGGCAATATGTTTGTGAAAGTAGATGGCCGATTGGTGTCTCACTTGGAAGTTTCTCAGGATGGGTATAGGATATGTTGTGCTTGCTGTCGATGGTTGGTATGAACAAATCGATGAGAGGGTGAGATCTTGCACTGTCAACACTCACTTTGGCCTCAAGGTGCTCGAACAGCTCCTGATCTGTGGGATTGAACTTCACGCCAGCCAGCAGCACCGGCCAATCCTTCTAGGACTTGCATCGGTTAATTCCAGTTAAATGGTACTCAATGTATGATCAATCGACTATTTTAAGTAAATGATGAAAGATTTTGACAGATAAGTGATACTCCAAATCTGAAGTCCACAACACCTGAACAAACTGGGGTCTCGGCTTCATTGCCACATGTAGACTCTAAAGACTTAAAAAACCCATAAAGATCGAAATCATAATACAGGGCGACGGGACGAATACTCACAGGAGCAGCCTCGCTGGTTCCTTCCTTCATCCGGCTAGCTTGACGAGCATCCTTGTTGAGATTAATTTTTTTCAATGTCTTCCTTTTGACTACTTGCAATGAAGTATAGCAACTCTAGTACCTCATCACTCATCGTACCAAATGGATCGGAACAAGGCAGCGGCTGGGAGGCAGGGAGACTGGGAGAGAATGGGAGAGTGATTTGTAGAGAACACGGGTGTGTTGTTGTAGTACAAGAGGGGTGAGCCGAGCACGCCGCCGGGACTCCTGCGTCACCTCACGCGCAGCGTGTTGTCACGTCAATTCAATGTGAGGACATGATGAATAATTTGACCGACGTATACTAGTACTACTATTGTACTACTTACTAGTCATATTTAGTGTCACATTTTAACTATAGGTTTACTAAAAAAATGTCAATGCATGTCACCGAAAATTATACCATTGGAAACTATGTTCAAATACAAATCAAACGACATAATTTTTTGTGACATGCATTAACATTTAGTTAGTTAAATTTATTGTTAAAATTTGACATAAATTACGAAGGGGACCAATAAACAAGGAGGGAGGTAGTAGTACGAGTAGCGCAATATACGATATAAAGGACTAGTACAAATTTAGAAATGGAGTAAGGAGTTACAAGGCTGTGCGATAGACTTTGTAGGCTACATGAGTAATACAATATATAATTCCCATTGGACAACATTTTCACCAACAAGTATATATATGTACTATATATATATATATAGACGGTCTATTCTGCTAATATTAGCAGAATAACTATTCTCAAGACGCCACTTCGCATCAAGACGCCAATGTAAGCGCCTCGCATCATTTTGACGACGAGAACTGCAATAGAGACTAGTGAACTTCGTGTCGAAAAAAAGTTGCACGCGGTGTTTTTTCGGTACTGTTTTTGCTCTAATTTTTTAACCGTTTATCGGAATGAGGCGTGTAATATACCATTTAAAAGCTATGGATTAGGCACAACTTCGACATGTTGAACACTTTTCGAGATTCCACACGGTGTAAGAGCAGTTTTGAAAATAGTGTGGCGGATGACGAGTGGCAGTGAGCGTTTTTTCACATTTTTTTTTCTAAATCGCTTGTCGGAATGAAGAAAATGATACTCCGTTGGATAGATATCGTCGAGGCACATCTTTTTCATATATAAATCTTTCTCTAATTCATTACGGTTTAAGAGCAGTTTCAAATTTACTAAATCGCGGAATTTTGTTTTTGCAAAAAATTTCAAATTTTCGGTACTGTTTTCGCTCTAGTTTTTGAACTGTTTGTCGAAACGAGGCGTGTAATACGTCATTGGAAAGCTATGGACAAGGCGCAACTATCATATGTAGGAATGGTTTTGAGATTGCTTACGGTTTTAAGTTAATTTTGAAAATCGTATGGCGGAGGACGAGTGGCGTGGCCGTTTTTTTGAAATTTTTACAAACCGGTTGTCGAAATGATTCAAATGATATGTCGTTGGAAAGATATCGACGAGACGCAACCTTTTCATGTAGAACACACTCTCTAAATCCTTACGGTTTAAGAGCGCTTTTAAAATTAGCAAAAGCGGACACTTTGTTTTTTCGTGACACCAAAATCGCCGTCCAGACGTAAAAACGACCGCTTCAAATCAAAACCGTGACCGCAATGCATCAAGTGAACTTCATGATTTCTTTTTGTCAAACATAAATTTTCTCGCACAAGTTTTTGTTTTCTTTTTTTCAACTTTTTTCCAAAGGAGAGTGGACCACAACACTTCCGAAAGTGAACCGTAACACTACCAAAAGTGAACCTCATGAGTACTTGTTGTCTTTTTTATACTTATTAATTTTTTACGCGCGTTGACCAAGCGAGTGGACCTTTCATCGGACAGAAGAACGCACTGCTTCAAACGGAAACCGCGACCGCAAAGAAAATAAGTGAACTTCATGATTTCTTTTGGTCGGACATAAACTTTTCTCGCAAAAGTTTTTGTTGTCTTTTTTTCAACTTTTTTTTGAACGAGAGTGGACCGAAACACTCCCGAAAATGAACCGCAACACTATCAAAAGTGAACCTCATGAGTTTTTGTTGTATTTCTTTCATACTTATTAATTTTTTACGCGCGTTGACCAAGCGAGTGGACCTTTCATCGGACAGAAGAACGCATAGCTTCAAATGAAAAACCGCACTGCAGCAGGCAGTCAAGTGAACTTCATGATTTCTTTTTGTCGGACATAAACTTTCTTGCAAAAGTTTTTTTTATCTTTTTTTCAACTTTTTTTTTGAACGAGAGTGGACCGCAACACTCCCAAAAATGACGCAACACCATCAAAAGTGAACCTCATGAGTTTTTGTCGTATTTTTTTCATACTTATTAATTTTTTACGCGCGTTGACCAAGCGAGTGGACCGCAAGGAGTGAGCGAGTGAACTACATCTAATAGGAAGCAAGCTTCTTTTGAGATGTTTTTGTGTTTGTTTTACCAAGTGAACCATGGAGTAGTTTTATTTCCATTAACAATATGCACAGTCAGCTCGCATCACACACAAACATTTGGGTATGTGTCCTTGAACAATAAAACGAAACTTCCGAAAAATGATGGCATACTTTTTCTCTCCTTTGGTACATGTGCCGCACTGCTCGTTGATGCAATCCGCACTACAAGACATAGACCAAATAAAAGTTAACCGGGGCACAATTTTTTGCAGAAAGTTAACTCCTGTACAATTTTTCTTTTACAAAGTGAACTCCTCTATACTATGCTATAACCATTTGAAAGTATACTAAGGACTGCATGCAAGAACAACTAAACTGATGCTAAATGTAAATGTGTCCCGCACAACAATGAACATTTTTTTTGCCCAAATAAACTAAACTTAATATATATTTTTCGCAAAAAGAATTGTCTTGCTTCTGCAAAAAAAAACACCAACAGTGGAAATTCTTCACAACAACGATGGCTAGAGGACCTGGCAAAAATGGAGTAATGCACACAACGGAGCTAAATCTGAACCTAACTTTTTGCACCGCACGCACTGAACATTTGTTCCAAAATCAAGCACCGCTGTATCGCAGAGTGCACCACATCAACACATGCCACCATAGAGATAAAATAAACTGCAGAAATAGCACGAAGTGAAAGCAAATACGTGTACCGAACAGAATTTGCAAAATTAGCCTGTCCAGCGAGCGGCTGAGATGGATCCAGCGGTGCTCGTTGAGCCTGGATCTGTTCCATCGCTGGCGGCTTCCCACTGTGGTCACTTCAACGGCAACCGGACGCGGGGGCTCCGGGAGAGCTCGTGGTCGCCGGGGCTGACCAGGAAAGGCGGGTCAGGCCGCTAGGGAAGCCCGACGTGGTGGCGAGGCAACGAACCGAGATGAAGTGAAGTGGGCGGGGACTGGTGGTGCACTTCGTGTCGACGATGCCGTGATCCGGTGGGCGGAGGACTGAGCTGCACGGGGCCGGCAACAGAGCTGCATGGGGCTGGCGGCGCGGTGGCTGCCTCGGCTCCCTCGTTGCGGACCCCTGAGATAACTAAACCCCCTCAAATTTCTGAAGCCAGTTGCCCCTGACGCCCCTGGGATTGCTAAGTCCATTGGCTGTGACAGTGGACTGCATGGCTCAAGAGCAAGGGGGAGGATAGCTCGCCGGAGCCAGGGGTGGATAGGAGCTGGGCTGGCCATGGATTTGAAGTAGGCGGGGCATGGCGAGGAGGCCGCCGTGGGTAGCAGGGGATCCACGCGCGCGGATGCACGAGGTGGAGAGGAGTGCAAGTGGAGATGGTTGTAGGGGGGCGACGCGCTGGTCGTCTCCGGGCAAGAGGTCGCCGGGGCACCGTGCATCTTGGATGCCTTGACACCAGGGGAAGGTAGCAGGGATGGAGCGGAGTGGATCCGGGATTGGCCGCTTCCGTCGGTGGCGCGGGGGGGAGGGGATGTGGGGCGCACGGCGGGGGGAGGTTTGTGGTCCGGGTGGTGCAGAGGACGCGCGGAGGCCCCGGCCAGGAGGAAAAGGTGCGCGGGGGGAGGGGAGCGGTGGCGCGTGCCCGGGGGAAGAAGGTGGGATGGGGGAGCGGGGCGCCAGCCCCTGCGGGCCGCACGATGGAAGAAGGTGGAGTGGGTTGCGGGCCGCGCCGGGAGGGAGGGGGACATTGACGAAGGTAGTGGGGGATTCGGGGGTGCGGTCATCGGGGAGTGTTATCAGAATAAGCGTTTTGATGTACAAAAGAGGGTCATGCTACAGCAGCACGATACATGGCTTAGTCTAGATATCAGTACGAATCAAGTTATGCATATTTGCTGTTGGCATGAACCACATCGCCGCATGTCGGGTTTGCAAAAGCCATTCATCGTATGGAAGCTTGATGCCTTTCACACACTGAAGATTATCTGGTAACAAGCTTTGTCGACAAATCTCTGGATATGGTGATTCATGAAACCCATGGTACGATGTGTAAACACAGTTCCCCCTCGCGAATGGAAGTTGCATAGTACGGTAATCATCGCCAATGATATGATCGATGATTGGATAATTGAGCCCGAGGAACATGGAGTGGTTGCCGAGGCTGTAAACCCGCCTCTAGTTGAATATGCCTGGCCCAATGGAGCTGGGATACTTCTCAAACACGAAGCAGCCATAGCCATCACAGTCACGAACGCCACATGCATTATACTCCATGTGATTTGATGAAATGGTTTGGTCAATTTGGTACGTGTGAATGAGCTTCAAATGACCGCCGTCAGTTGAACGAGCGATAAACCACCACCCATTGAATGGTATGATTCCAGGTCCTGGAATCATGAAGGCCAACGCATTTGCGTTTGCTGCAACAAATCAAATTGGAGACCAAAAGGACAAAATATACAATCATGTTCAGAGTATGTTTGGAATTAAGATTATTATAACAGGGACACATATCATAGACAGGGAATTGCAATTCCGTGGTCATAATCATACCCCAAGTTAAAAAATAAGTCAATGGCCTTCATATTCTAGCAATATGTCATGGTTCAAATATCATACAATGGGAGAAAAACAGCTATGATAGGGCCTACTCATATTCAACCATAGCACTTACTACTCTTCTCATATCAACTCTAAACAATAACGTATGTGGTTATAAAAATCTTGGAAATGAGAGTAACATATAGCAATCATGAGGTTATACTCATAATATCTATTGTAACAATCATTAGATGCCAATTGTTCTCATATCAACTCTAACAGTAACATGTGTGGTCATAAAAATCTAGGAAATGAGAGGAACATATAACAATGATGTTGTTATAGAAATACTATCTATTCTAAATTTGTAACAATCAACAGGCAGTCATATTAATAAGGTAAAGATGAGATGAGATAGAGCAATTACATGACGATAGATTCCACCAGTATAGGCATCCAATCTGTGCGTCGACCGCGTACATGATGCCATCATGCACTATAGCATCAGACAGAAATGGAGGCTCAACAGGATTGACGATGAGCCATAACCATTTATGGCGACCGGATTATAGATAGACTAATCCCATGTCAAACAATGCAATGAGCTTGTAATCCATGTAGTCTTCTGATGGTGTGGGCACTTCGCAGATTACAACCTTCAGCAAACGGAGGTCAGACCAAAAGCTCGACGCGTCTCGTGCGTAGTAGGCAGGAGTGTCCGGCGGGCCGCGAGGCTCGATGGCGGCGGTATCCAACAATGGAAGTGTGATCTCTTGCTGGGTGTAGATATCCACGAGACGCCACAGACTACCAGATTGGTGGATGAGGACGATATAGTTGGCCTTCATGCCCACCCAATAGTGGTCGCGCATGAAGGACAAGTGGTCGGGTAGTGGTAGCATGTCGAGGGGCACCACGGCAACCTCCGTAGGGTCGTCAAGTCGGTGTCTGGGCCACCTGCGAGGATCAGGCATCAGCAAGTAGGGTGTCTTGAAAAGGGTCGACCGGTTGCAGACGAGTAGACGGTACAAAGACACCAAGCATGCGGCTAGATGGACAGTGCTGAGCAGGTCCATACGATTATAGATCTGCTCCAAGAGAACATCAGCGAGGGAATTCCAATTGCGACTCTGCGTGTCAGTCGGTTTTGCCATTGGTTTTTTTAGGTGCTGAGTGATTGGGGTTGTTGGTGCCTGTGAGCGAGCGGGGAAGTGGATTCGGGCGGGCGAGCAAAGAAGATGGCGTGTGTGGTCGAGCAGTGAGCGGGGGGATATGGTACGCACGAGCTACCAAGGAAGATGGCGCGGGCGGGCGAGCAGTGAGTGGGCGAAATGGTGTGCGACCGAAGATGGGGAAGAGAGGAGGAAGAAGAAGAGAGGAGGAAGAAGAGGGAAAGACGGGGAAGAAAGTGCATTAAATCTCAATTCTACTAGTACTACTACTAGGATATACCGTCCTTCGGAGTATAAATAGTTAAGCCGATGACATGTGGGTCTACCTCAAGAGGGCCCATATGCCAGTTAATGGAAGAGAGAGGTGCGTTGGCGTATTTGCGGAAGCATGCTCCACTGGCAAACATGATGGCAGTACTGGGTAAGGCTGATTCAGATTATTAATTAAGTGTCCCATCTGCTGCAGCGTGTATTGTCACTTCATTGTGAAGACTACTTGAATAGTTCTCTCTGACCGAGATGGGGAATAATGGATCGCCAAGACTTCCTATCTACAGTATCCCTATGCCTCTACTCTCAGCCTGTCCAACAAGATGAAACATGGGCCAAGCCACCTGGTGCCAATAATGTCGGAGTACTAGTTGTATTTTGTGTCAAATTTTGACCATCTATTTAACTAATAAAATGTCAATGCATTTCACCAAAAACCATATCACTATATTCGTATTTGAACATAGGTTTTAATGGTATAGTTTTTTATGACATGCATTGACACTTTGTTAGTTAAATTTACGGTCAAAATTTTACACTAAGTACCAGGACGGAGGTTTATATACAGGTTAATAAAAAATCATCAACCAAGGTAGTAGTAAATGATGAGTGCCCGAAGATTTTTCTCCGAAAGTACTCAATAACGGGCTCGTTTTCCTCAAGAAAATTGTGTTTACGAACGTATTAATTGGAATGCATCCGTGTGGAACAATCACGAGAACTTTTACACACATTGGTGAGTTTTATCTTAATTCCTGCATGCAACATTTTAATGAAGCTTGAAATATGAACATGTCAACGGGAGGGAGTAAAAGCCTCATGCATGCATGCATGCATGCAACATGCAACACTCACACGTACACATGCATGGACGCGACACTCACGCATCCATGCGGCACACAACACACGATGCAACACACATGCTCATGCTCAAGTGCTCAACCTACTTCCTCCTCCCGTGAAAGACTGTACATATAGATATTTACACATTGACCATGAGGAACCGGAACTTCATGGCATAATTAACGCCCAAAAGTAGCAGACTTATGTGTGCATGCGACCATTGAGAGAAGAAGATTAAATGAAGGTTGTTGAATGCTATAATTAAGGATAGACATGTAGCCTATAGCTAGATCACAAGTTGGTGCATTAGTCAATCAATATCGATTAGATTAAATCCTAAGTGCATTGGAAGTGTAGTTGTACACTCTTTGTTGGAAGACCGAGGGAGTACACGTGCATGCACTCACATACACAACCAGGGTGGTTCGTGCACAAGGGTTGGACTCCTGTCGCGCCTGCGTAAAGTTTTGTTAACTAATTTCTTTGCTCTGCCAACTGACAGGTGGGACCCAGAAACTAGGTGTCAATTTAACCAGTCAACAAAGTGCCATGTCGACTATGTGGCCGGTCAGTAGGGTGCAATACAGTGCTCTACGGTGAGCTAGTGACCATATAATCACTTCAAAACTATATAGTGAATGTAATGAGCGTATTGTTACATACGTTGACCGCCAGTGTATTTTTATCATTTCAAATTAAGCCATATTAACCGAAAAGACGTAGTATGGACTACTACTACTTTGATGTGTCCCGTCAACTCGCCGAACGAGGAGAAGCTTGCTTACTACGCCCTCTACCTCGCCCACGCGCGGTGGCTCATAGGACGAGGAGAAGCTTGCTTACTACGTACACCTACGCCCTCTCCCTCGCCCACGCGCGTGGTGGCTCGTAGGACAAGGAGAGGGTTTTGACTATAGCGCCCTCTCCTCTCCCTCACCATCGCCCTCGCGGTGGATGTGCAGCAGTTCATTCGGTGTAGATTGCCAGAAGCATATTGTACTGTAGTATCATCATTGTTGGACCATCCGAAGAGGCGAAGAGACAAGTGCAAGGTTCACACGAGTACACACTATTGAACCTCCCGAAGAGCCAAAGAGAAAAGTGCAAGGTTTATAGGAGTTGTCATCCTAGTAGGAGTACTACAACTATAGCGAACAATGCTACTGTGTGATGCCGCCACGTCACATATATCGAAAGCTGTGACACCTTTTTTCTTGTTCTCAAAGAGCGTGTTGGAGCCCGTGCAACAACCACACAAGTTGCACATACACATAACACACTTACTAGTAATAAATTCTAAAGGACAATGCCAGTATGCCACACAAGTTCATCTCCACTTCATGTGATAACTTTGTGCACGACTAGTCTACATATATTCACAGCGCTGCCATTCACAATTTACCATACTCCAGTTACACGTTATAGATGGGCTCCATGTCCTCCTCCAGGTTCCAGTCCCAGGTGTTCTTTATGGATGGCACGATCCATAGCGGTCGGCAACAGGAGTCATTGTCACAGCTTCCTAGTTCGGTTCCACATGATGGAGACTCATCCAGGCCGAAGCGGCATAAATCAGGGATAGCGTGTCCCAGCATGTCGTTCATCCGGCGGTGCACATTGAAGACACAACCATGCTTCATGAATGACAGGCCTTCGCTGTCGTGCACGAAAGGTGGCATCCGCTTCACAATGGGGTAGCTGTCCCCAATGAAAAGCGAGTACTCTCCAAGAGTGTTCCTCGACACCCACATAGCAAAACGAGGGTCGAACTCGGCGCCGTTCATCTGGTATACGCGACATCTCAGATCTGGACACATGGTGACGTACATAGTCAAGGTCCATGCATAATAATGTTGTGCTCAAATATGGCAGTCAATAATACTGTGCAGCAAATAGTACTACTCCGGTATATAGGAAGTAAAATAACCGACTTATTATATATAGCCACTCTTGGCTACATGGATGAGATAGTAAGACATGGAAAAACAAAAATGGTGGGAGCTAGTGGGTTCAAGTCTTCAAGGGCCTAGCTAGCTATACGCGTCCTCCATGGTAAAAAGTACTCCTACTAGTACTAGTAAGTAGTACAACAATGAAAGAGAAGGCGAGAAGGTTAAAATATATATACTAAATTGTACTACTAGTACCGTAAACATGTCTCGGTCAAGAAAAGAAAATACCTAACAAGTACTACTCTACTACTCTAACACACAACAATGAGAAACTGGAATACTTGGGTAGATGGTGATGGTCTGATCGTGGTAGATTGTGTGACCATGTTGCACATCAGTGGTACCATGGGTAACAACTGCTAAGATAGTTGATCCCAATATGCCAAAGTCAGCTATAAGGTTCCAGGTTAGACCAAATCACAGATGCAAATGCACATCCAGGATCGGCGATCTTGTTTTGATCGTGGGATGACTGGTCCCTGCAAAATAATAGAGTACCGTTAGGGATGCAAATGATGGTTTGTGCATTTTGTTTGTAATCACATGTATTGTAGGATGGAAACTAGATGAAACAACTCCCCTGGCTTGTCACCACGAAGATGCGGCCTACATGGCGCACAACGTCTTCGAACGTGTAGGGGTACAAATCTGCCGCGGCCAACATCTGCTAGCCTCAACTGTTAGTGCCTCTTGTATTGATGGCAATCCTTATGTCGAACACCATGATGAGATAGTAATCGTCATAGATGCGTCGCTCTGTCGGCGGGTCCGCAATTGCTATCTTCTTTAATCTCATGTAGTCATCATCATACGTATTCAAGCCCAGCCAGTCTAGAAGGCTAATCCCAATGGTGGAGAGGGGGTCTACGAGAACGGCCGCACTGATGTGGATGTTGTGCAAAATGGTTGATGCGGAGCATCCTACGGACATCACCACGTCAAGAGCCCATTTGGCAAGTGACACGTGCGACATCTACTTCACATACACAAAGGTGAATCATCTCCTTTACACGTGCTCACTTGACACTCTCGAGGATGGTATACTACTTGACACTCCTTACGTGTGCATGCATAGGTATTGCCTGAGCTTCATGGATGTCAAGGAGGAGTGCAGCGCCAAGGAACGACTACACCATCCGCGAGGGAAGCGTGGAAGAGAAGACGAAAGAAAGGAGAAGAAGACGGAGCAGCGGTCAAGATAGCCCGACATCCGAACCGCCGTCCGGATCATCCGGACCAAATGGATCATCCGGTCCCTCCGGATCATCCGGATATCCGCTACCAAGACACCCGGCGGTCCTCCTGGCCGATCATCCGGCCACCTCCGGATCATCCGGACGACGGCCGGATCATGCGGACCCCATCCGGATCATCCGGCCTTGCTGCGTGCAACATTTCGGCCGAGGCCCATGTACCCATTCGCCCCTCACTTACCCCTTCGCCCACTAGACTATAAATAGACCTCCTCCTCCCCATTTTTAGGGTTAGCAAAGTGATAGCTCATTCTTAGGTGAGATTTGCTCCTACCTATCTCTACTCTTGAGAGAGAGAGACCACTACTCCATTGGAGGCCAAGACCTCCATATAGGAGAAGATCCCATGGATATCATCAAGACCCCTTGTGGGAAGATCCATCTAGGATATCATCAAGACCTCCTCTTGGAGATGAACCTTACCTTGTAACTTTCCCTTTTTTGTTCATGTACCTTGTGATCTTGTGTGTTTGATTGTCTAGTGGATGTGTGATTTGGACTTGTTCTTGAGTGTTCCCTTGTGATTTCTCCCGCTCTTCCCGTGTTCATCGTGTTCTTCGAGGATCCCGCTCCAAACGTGAAAGATCGACGCTATAGGGTTCCACCCTACATCATATGGTATCATGAGCCACGTTGATCACGTTTTTGGAGCCCCTACCCCTCTTTTTCTAGCTTGATTTTGTTGTTTTCGTCCTAAATCCGAAAATTCCCACCAAAATAGCCCCCAATTTTTTTTGTGATTTGTTGGTTTGACAATGTTTTGTTGATTTTGATCCATGGATTCGCTTGGTTTCAAGTGGATCTAGCATTTCCACAAGTTTCCCCACCTTCCATCCACGAAATCTCGTCAATTTTGACCCCAAAATCCCCAAATTCCGCCCAAAAATTCGTCTCCACGAGCAAATCCCGAGCAGTTTGACTTGTCGGATCATCCGACCTTCTCCGGATCATCCGGACAACCCGGATCAGCTGGACGCTCCCGGACGTCCGGATAACCCACGCACCCGTAAAATGTAACCGGCGCGCGAACCCGGATCATCCGGATTTCCTCCCGGATCATCCGGACCTAGCCCGGATCATCCGGACCTCCTCCCGGATGTCCGGTTAACCCTGAAACTGACACGGCTGAAATTTTGTTTTGGTCATAACTAATTCATCTGGAGTCCGTTTTTGACGTTCTTTAGCTCGTTTTGAAGCTCTTGACATCCCACATCCAAAAAAAATACCACCAACATCATTTGATTCCATCATATTCTCTGAAATTTGGCAAGTCTGCCTAGGCCCTCCACCATATCATCCGCATTACCACCACCGACTTCCGCAACCTAACCCATTTTGTTCCCCATTGCATATGTGGTTGCTTGAGTAGTGATTCGAGTCTCCTAAGGTGTTTCGGCTACTTAGGGACAATTGCTTCTTCATCAACCACCAACACCACTTCCGCATAACCTTGCCCACCATACATTTCCACCCCCAACTTAACCCAATAGTTGTTTGAGCTTGTTTGAGTTGTGGCTTGTGTCTCCTAAGGTGTTTCGGCTACTTAGGGACGGCAACTTCAACTCCGACACGTGTATAGTCCATCATTCCACTTCCGCATTTGCCAAGTGCTTACCACCAACGCTTTCCGCTATCACCATTTTGACATTTGTCATTTGAGATTTTGAGTTTGCGGTTTTTCCGTTTCATAAGGTGTTTCGACTACTTAGGGACGAGTCTCCATCATCTTGGTATCTACACCAAGAACACCGCCACTCATCATCACAAGGACGGTAACCTCGACGACACCATTGTATATTACCTTGCAATTGCATTGTTAACCCCTAGCCCATTTTGCGTTACTTGCCTATCGAGACTAGCCATTTGAGTATTGTCGGGCCACGTTACTTGTGCACATTAGTGATCTACACCATCCATTGCATACATACCATATCATCTTGGTATCATATCATCCATTGTGCCTCAAGTTTGTTCCCGCATATACACAATTGCTATCTTGGTTTGTGCATTGTGCAAAAGTGGCCATTGAAAAAAAAGCTTTTAAGCAAAAAGAGAGCAAAGAGCTCGTGAGCAAGTGCCATAGCATCATACCCCATTGAACATAAGAGCCATACCAAAATCTACATTATATGATATCATGCTTGAGAGAAACACCGGGAACCATACATACATAACATACTTGGGATAGAAAGAATATCCATTTTGCATCTTATAGGTTGTGCACAAGTGTCGTATCCGCCTATTGAGCAATCGTGCTAGCGTCTCTCTTGAGTTGTGCAACACGAGCGTTTTCCGTGGATTCCACATTTTGTGCTCATTCCTTGGTTGCACGACCCCATTTATCTATCCGCGTGTGTGTTTCTATGTACCTTTCATTGCTATTGGTCCATTTGTTTCACTTGCGAATTTGTGAATCTCTTTCAACATTATTGACTCTTGCTAACATTTTGCATCAAATTTTTGTGCCACTATCCTCACCGAGCTCTACCATAAGCTTTACTTGATAGGTGTGAGTGAACAAGTCCGGTACCAATTCTACTATTCTTTCATCTCACATTGAGTGACACGGGATACATCCTCAACTTTGGGAAAAGGTAACTTGGTATTGTTTATCTCATTTCCTACTCACCTCTACTCGAGTCTTGTGATGGATAGGCAAGGCATTTCATCTTCGGTCTACAACAACAACGACGAGTTCGATGCCATGAACAACAACTCCGACGCCAAGATGCAAGCTAAAATGGAGGAGATCAAAGCCCTCATCAAGTCCTACAAGCGATCTTCCTCATCTTCGAGAAGACGCTCAAGAGCACATGCTTCCGAGCTACCATCTCCGGCAAGATCACATCGGCATCGACACCATCACCAACAAGAACGTGAAGGTCAAGAGCTCAACACCAACAACCGATCAACGACTTCACCATCTCCCTTGGCATCTTCGCCAAGCGACTTCAAGGCATCTTCGCCTACGGACATATGGCATCTTCGCCAACAAGAACCTCAAGACTACACTCAAGAGAAGCTACCCAAGCTCAAGTCCGCGACTTCCACGAGCTACTACGACCTCGACACCGACCACAAGATTCCTTTCTATGGGACTCAAGAACCCGAGGAGTACCTCGAGTGGGAGCGTTTGATGGACGACTACCTCAAGCTACATCAAGTTCGTCCCGAAGATCAAGTGAAGTGCGCCACAAGAAACTTCCACGACTATGCCTCGATATGGTGGCTTCACACACCTTCGGAGTACTACGACATGAGTTGGCCCAAGACAAAGAGAGCTTTACGGCGAGAGTTTGTGCCCCCAACCTACACGGAACAACTTCGATGCCAATTGGAGAACACCACCCAAGGATCCAAGTCCATCGACAAGTACTTTAAGGAGATCATGATTGCCTTGCGACGAGCCGGCGTGGACGACCCCATGTCAATGAAGTTCCACTTCATGATGGGATTGCACAACGACATCTCCAAGACCATCTTCATCGAGAACTACAAGTCCATCGACGACTACTACATTGGTGCTCTCAAGGCGGAACAAGAACTCATGAAGGCCAAGACTTCTCCACCCCAAGCACACTTCGCGGCGACCAAGCTCTACGACAAGCATGAGGCTAGTACCACCATGATGTCCAAGGCCGACAAGCTACAAGACGATGCTCCCAAGTGTGACTTCACCGCCATCCCTCTTTGTGGCATTGATGATGCCGAGTCTACTTCGACTCTTTTTCAAGACGGTGCGGCGACGAGTTCGACTACGGAGACCTTCAAGAACCAAGCTTTGGAGGCGAGCGACAAGGTGGTGAGCAAGGATGATGCTTCCATCTTAGGAGGCGAGAGTGATGTTGAGCCATCTTCGGCCTTCATCCACGACGAGAGTGATGATGTGCCATCTTCGGCCTTCATCCATGGCGACGGTGATGAGATGATCGAGCATGGGATTTTCCCTTCGGTCATGGAGGAGAGTGATGATGTGCCATCTTCGGCCTTCATCCACGGCGACAACGACGAGATGTTTGAGCATGGGATTCTCCCTTCGACCACGGCGACGTATGATGACTTGAGTGACTTGTGCCACCATATTGAGAGTGAGAGTGACTTCACCACTAGCCCCATATATGATGAGTTGCCACAATTCCCATGTGAGGAGAGCCACAACCCCCACCACTTGAGTGAGATGAGTGACTCCACCATACGTGAGTTTGAGTGCACCTATCTTGAGGGAGTGAGTGAACCACCACATAGAGAGAGTGAGATAGTTGATAGGTCTCGTGAGGCCATTTGCGTTTCTAACAACTTGACCTCTACCTCTATTGTGTCTTCTCATTTGGTGCTAGGTCCCATTTATGATGACGCCACGATCCTCGATTTACTTCCTCCTCCCTTTGGACAAGACGATGGCCATGGTGGAATATGATGCACCCCCCACATGGTTCCATCAAGATGATGATGACCACCATTTGGTCTTTCCCACCTCACCTACACCACTTGAGTGGAATGAAAAAGGTAACATAGGTGAAGGTGATGCTCTAGTCCCACTAGTGGACATTCTTGACATTGATTGCTTGCATGATGTTGATCCACCTATTGCCATGCTTCATGCTAGTATGATTTCCCCATGTGATGATTTGCCCATTTATGATGAGTATGATGATTCTATTGTGGAGTCTATTAGTTGTGATGCCATGTTACATAGGATTTCTTGTGGCAATTCTTTAGGTCACATCATGTTTGATAATCCGCTTGACTTGTCATATGCTATGCATGAGATCAACCATATGTCTTATTTGCAATCTCTTCATAGTGATTATGCATATGCCATTAAAATAAACCCAATTTGTACATATGGCATAGATGACAAGCCCATGGTTATTGGCATTTGTTTCTCTTGTGATGATATTGATATGCTCCCTTTGCATCATTTATCTCATATGCCATGCCATGACCACCTAGCTTCGGATATGCATTGTTTTGAATGTTGTCCCTTTTCTCCATATGATGTTTCCGATATTGCTCATGAGGAGACCCCCATAGTTTCCTCATACATTTTAGGAGATTTTGATCCATCCCATCCATTGCATGATCCCAATACGTGTGTGCACCATATGCTCCCCATGAATAAACATGCTTTTGATGTGCCTTATACTTGTTTGCTCAATTTGTGTCCCCATCGTGTCATACATAACAACTATTCTTTCATGATGGATGACATGTTCCTATACCATGCATCAAATTTCTTTGAGCGATGCCTATCTTGTGCTAACTCACACGTGCACATACACATCATGATGGATGATGTGTACATTTACCACACACACAATTTCTTTCGCTTGTGTCTCTTTTGTGTAGGTACCAGAATACTTGTCAACCTCGCAATCCCACGAGTTGACAAAACGAGCTCTTGAGAGCAATGACGATTTGGGATCCCGTGGACTATCCTTACCACCGTTCCCTTCGCGCAAGGACTACGCGCAACTCCTCTACTTGGCTCTTACACGGCTATGGGCCATTTACCACTTCTCACATTATGCTCATTTTACCGTGTTCACTTTGCATGCTATGCTTGATTCTATGCCTTTGCCATGCAATTGTGACCCTTGTTTGCATCTACCCATGATTCTCCAATATTCCTATGTGTATTTGCATGCTTGGTGGAGATCCTTGTTGCTTTTGCCATGTTTATCATGTGCCCCATTCTATTGATGCTTGTTGTGTTGGGAGAGTCATGATGACCCATTGCTATTCACATATGGCCTCTCGCCAATACATTCATGATATTGTACTCATATCTTGCTTTCATGCTTGTGCTATGACTTGTGAATTATTCATGCCCACTATTTGCACCAATGACATATTTGCCATGATTCCTCCTAGTATGTTGCATCTTTGCACTACTAGCTTGCGTGATTTGATAGCTATGAATGCTCGCTATATTGCATCACCCATGTTCCACTACTTGCTTTCTTGGGTTGATGACATATATGCTCATGCCTCTCACATGATATATCTTGATCATTGTCCCTTTGCTTATCACATGCTTGACTTGATTGCCTCACACATGATGAACAATTGCTCTTTCCATTGTGTTGAGTGCCACGATATCTTCACTACACCTTATGCACGTTATGCTTGGATTGTCTTGCACTTGCCCCATGTGTTTAGACATTTCACTATATTTGGTGTTGTGAATGACTCTTATGCCTACCATAGACCGTTCATTGAGCTCTTTACGCATGCTTGCTATGACCTTGAGGTAGATGCTTGTTCAGTTATCACATATATTTGCATCTTGACCTCCCATTTACATGCTTGTTTCCATGATGTACTTGATTGTGCTCAATTTATATGTCCAAATGTCATGACACACTCCTTTGCCAAACCATATGCTATGCTTGATGACAACACTTGTTGGGTGAATCACCTCTTGAATGCTTGGTTTTGCTCTTACGACAACCACATTTGTTTTTTCAAGTGCTTGTTATCTTTGCTACTTTTGAAGGAATTACAAGACGGTGCGACATTGGAGAGTGCCTATTTGGAACTTCAAGATGACAAGAACTTGGTGATCGACCACTTCTACACGACAACGCCATCTCTTTCCCATGGTGATTTGGTTTTCGATCCGAGGTCGGATCTTTCCCAAGGGGGGAGGGGATGATGCGGAGCATCCTACGGACATCACCACGTCAAGAGCCCATTTGGCAAGTGACACATGCGACATCTACTTCACATACACAAAGGTGAATCATCTCCTTTACACGTGCTCACTTGACACTCTCGAGGATGGTATACTACTTGACACTCCTTACGTGTGCATGCATAGGTATTGTCGGAGCTTCGCGGATGTCAAGGAGGAGTGCATGCGCCAAGGAACGACTACACCATCCGCGAGGGAAGCATGGAAGAGAAGACGAAAGAAAGGAGAAGAAGATGGAGCAGCGGCTGAAGATAGCCCGGACATCCGGACCGCCGTCCGGATCATCCGGACCCAGCCGGATCATCCGGTCCCTCCGGATCATCCGGATATCCGTGTCAAGACACCGAAGGTCCTCTGGCCGGATCATCCGCCACCTCCGGATCATCCGGACGACGGCGGATCATCCGGACCCCATCTGGATCATCCGGCCTTGCCTGCAGTAACGCTTGGGCCGAGGCCCATGTACCCATTCGCCCCCTCACTTACCCCTTCGCCCACTAGACTATAAATAGACCTCCTCCTCCCCATTTTTAGGGTTAGCAAAGTGATAGCTCATTCTTAGGTGAGCTTTGCTCCTACCTATCTCTACTCTTGAGAGAGAGAGACCACTACTCCATTGGAGGCCAAGACCTCCATCTAGGAGAAGATCCCGCGGGATATCATCAAGACCCCCTTGTGGGAAGATCCATCTAGGATATCATCAAGACCTCCTCTTGGAGATGAACCTTACCTTGTAACTTTCCCTTTGTTGTTCATGTACCTTGTGATCTTGTGTGTTTGATTGTCTAGTGGATGTGTGATTTGGACTTGTTCTTGAGTGTTTCCCCTTGTGATTTCTCCCCGTTCTTCCCCGTGTTCATCGTGTTCTTCGAGGGATCCCGCTCCAAACGTGAAAGATCGACGCTATAGGGTTCCACCCTACATCAATGGTGGTGCTATCCGGCCGGAGGTATGCAAGCCAATCTTCGTTGGCACCAACCCATACATATATATAAGACGGTGGGCATGGGAGAAATTACGACATGGAATAACTAGGTACTATATTTAGAATATACACTACATGATCAAACTCCATGACTGACCTGCTCATCGGACAAAATCCGACTACCTCTCAACGTCGGCAACTCTAGCGGAGTCAATGTGCAACCATGGCCAGGGAGCGGTGGACTGTTTGAAGAATTGTCCCATATAATAACCTTCTCCTCAAGGACGCATGGAAGAACAACAAGCATGGCCTTTTCCCAAGCCTGTTTAAGCACCGTCTTAAAAAAGTTGGTGCAAGAAGCGCCGAGTCTTGCGACAGTGAGGACGTCGGAGCGGCGTGCGGTTCCTCCCAGATGATCGTCATGCAAGGTCTCCCAGCCCCGATGAGGAGAACCGCCTGGCGAATCCATGGGAGCAGCGCAACTAACTGCCTTGGTCTCTTAGGGGGGAAGGGAACTGGCGAGGAGGAGATAAGAGCGTAACCGTAGAGCCTCATATGCGGGCACGCATAGTGGTAGTGCCACGTGCACTGCGATGGTGGGACTATTATTTACTACGTACTTGTACTGTAGCAGTAGTAGTACTACTTTCTGAACTAGTAGTGCGATGTACTGTACTCCTATAGTGCACCAGTTTTCAACTCTTAAATCTCAAGGCCAAGGAGCTACAGTTGCAAGTGGAGGTACTACTGTTCTCTAGAACCATCGCTGTACTATCGATGCAGGGAAACTAAACATGCGTAGTGTGTACTCTCTGTGCTCTATTCAAGCACGTAGCTGGCCTACTCAGCCGCTCCTCTCACACACACACTAGCAGCCTGTTTATCAGCGACGGTTACTGCGGGGGCAGAACATTTGAGTTCTTTGATACAGCTTGACTAGGCTTTTCGCTTCCATTTGTTGAGGTGTAATGGATCTCGTCGAACATTGTTTGTAGTTCCTTCTTTATGAATGAGATGAGGCAAAGCTTTTGCCTCCGTTTTAAAAAGATCACGTCAAGAGGAATTGCTTTTATAGAGCTGATCATGGAGCGAAGTCCATGCGTGCAACACCACAAGCTACAAAGTAGTAGAGTACTAGCACTTTACGTACAGAGCCATATTGCATAGTTCCCAAAGCCGCGCCAGGCTTTTCCGGCTCCTCGGGCTTAATTGGGAGATGCTAGTTTAAATATGCTAGCTGATGAGGAAGCTGCAAGCAAGGTGCGGCTAGGGCGAGCACGCAAGCGAGTATATAGGAGTACTACTCTAGTACGCGAGCCATGAGATGATGGGAGGGAAAAACTGTTCACGTGGCTCGGCTATCCAGTGCACCCAGATTATGGTGCGACATGTCCGTTCGACTTCAAAAGTCAAACTACCAGTGTACAATATTGGCTCGTAGCGAGGTTACTATTTAAAAAAAAAGGTCGTCGTGCGTTCGGCCGGGATCGAACCCACAAAATGAGCTATACACTCCCGCGACCACTACTAGTACTCGTTGGAGTACAGCGCAACCTAGAATCGCCTTTTGTCGCTAGTACATTGTTCCTTATAAGAAACCACTAATAATGCCAAAAAACTACTACTACCACTTACCAACCAGCCCAACAGAGAAACTACTACTCTACAAAGTGCCATTATAGGCACGTTTCAACCATGTCGCCCCTTAAGTCAATGCCTTCTATTCGACCACCAAGTTAGGCGTTATGAATTGTGGGACCGACATGTCAGTCTGAACAAAAATCCCTGAGTGACCTCCTACCTCCGGCCCGTCCACACCTAGTCATCCTCGGCCAGGGAAGCAGCTACCGCCGCCGGCAGAAGGCGAGGTCAAAACCGCCGGCGGTGCGTAGCCCATCTTGCGCTAGCCCGGATGCCAGCACCGTCCAGCGCTCATGGCCTTTAGCTAGCTAAGATAGTACACACCCTGTTGGATGCATCCAGCTACTTGTTTGCAAGGTTTGCTAGCTAGGTTGGCACGGTGGTGCGGCGGCTTGCTCGCGCGCGCTGCGCTAAGGCCAGCCATCTAGCTCGAGCGACGGTTTGCGTGGCGGTTGCTCGCGCGTGAGTCAGCTCGGACCAGCCAGCCAACCCGTGCGGAGGCCAGTGCGGCGTCCAGCCTGTCCGACGGAGCGGCGGCCAACTCGCTCATCATCGGTGCCACCGATGAACACACAGCAGTACTGTTTGAAATAATGTTCAGGAAAGATAATGATTGGAGGAGGAAGAACAGGATAGAAGGTCAGATGTGGGTCCCTCGTGTCAATAGTCAAAAAAATGTGTTGGTTTAAGCTGCCTCATCAGCACGGAAATGTGGGCCAACCCTGTCATAAGCAGGTTTAAACGAGCCTAATCGGCACTAGGTAGTAGTTTTTTTGCGCGAATTATGAAATTTTGGGTATGTTTTTGCTATTTTTTGTACAATAGTTTCTTCCTAAGGCTGGTTGAAAGTGGTGGTTTTTTGTTAAATACTCTACATATTGTAAGTAGGAGTGGAAGTTAAGCTTTGGAAGCCAATAAGCATGACTAGTTACATAGTGCCTATGTGTACGTAATTCAAACTAAATATCAACCAGAAGTGACTAATATCTTGATGGAAAACTCAAAACTATGGAAATACTAGCATTTTTTGCATGGTTGGAAATACTAGCAATGTTCACGTGCATTGCAACGGATCATAAGTAGAATAATACTTGTTCACAAACTTGATAGAAAACACGCTAATATAGATATACATATATCACTAGAGATATATTATGTTTCACTCAGAATATATTCCCTGGGCTGCTTTCGTGAGGTGAGGGAGGGATGTTCTTGGTTTTAAGATAGTAATTAAGGGTTTTTTCTACAAATTGGTAGAGAAGTGGGATGTTGTTGAGAAAAGGCAACAACTTACCTCACAGTCATTAGATGTAGATCTAATGGTCAGAAATGACGGATGGCAGACACACCATCATCACCAACTAAGTCTTCTATAGGAGTACTAGCAAGATGTCCGTGCATTGCACGGAATATCAAGATGCATTTTTTTTTATAAAAACACCTGTTGTGATTGACCCATGCGGGAGTAATCCCATGTGTAAAAACTAATGATATCTCGAGAAAGAGGAGAGATAAGGTGATGAGGAGTGGGTGTGGTGGTGATTGGTGGTCGGACTGAGCGGAGGCATGAGGATGGACGACGCTGGCAGCGACCACCATGCCAGTTTGTTCTAGAGGCTTCCTTTTTAATTGCTCAATAATGAGGTTGTGGGAGATAAGGATGAACAAGGGAAGGCCTTGTCTGCAAATGTGGAGAGAGGGTGTGGGTATCTTTTAGTTTAATTTCTATCCGTTAGGTATGGATCGAACGATCTATATTGCAAGATGGTAGGCATACCATCATTGCCAACTCGGTTTTTTATAAGAGAAGAGATATATGTACGGAGATACAAACGTATTATCGATACTTGCTTCCATAAAATTGGATCTACATTCTATTCAATGGCTGAACATGTGAGGCCGTAGCATGATGACTTCTTGACTGTGTAAAACAAAAGGTTTTCCCGTCGCCGATAAGGCGGGGTGACGGCGGCGCACTTTCGGCTTGCCCTATTCCTAGTAGTCATACTAGGACTCTACACACGTGTAGATTTATTCTTTTTCACATCTCGTGTTCATCGTACTGCCAGGATTGTTGATGAATAGACTGTAAGTTATTCACGGGAAAACCTTTGTTGAGCGTGTGTGCGAGAGAGAGAGACAGCGTGCATGTGTGATATGTGTAGAGACTGAGGCAATATTAAGAGATTCTTTGTGTCTCTGTGTGTGGAGGATAAATAGAGACATGCGCATGGGGCTTTGTGTTGTGTAACGTGGAGACACATAGACATAATCATAGAGCGAGTGTGTGAGATACACATGCGGACATGGGGAGAGATGTGTGAGTTAGAGAGATGGAGAATTTTGGTGTGCATCTGAGCTAGAGAAAGGGGGGATTTATACATACCTAGAGCTAGAGAGAATATGCAAGGGTGTGTGTGTCCTAAAAGAAGGATCCAGATAGATGGGTGTTTGTGCGTGTCTGTGTGTGTTTGTGCGTGTGTGTGTGTGAGAGAGGGAGTGTGTGTATGTGGAGAAGGGAGACCACTGATGATGTAAACCTAGTATAGGGAAGGGGGGATGGTTTGACATGTGTGTCAAAGAGAGACAAAGGCATGTGTAGTAGTAGGATAGCATGGGTGCGAGCGGGGAGCAGACTTGTAGCGACCCGACCTCAGACGGTCAAGTCTCTGTGCTTATGTGTCATCCCTGGATCGGCATGCTGACACACACAGTACTCGAGGATTTATAACAGAGGTAAATCACATGTATAAAATAACGTAAATACTATTACCTCAATCCAAATAGCGGAAGCAACAGGGTTGTGGATTCCCATCAACACCAACGGCAAAGTTGAGTATAGGAAATCGTAACCCTAACGTATCACTTACTCCTCGTCTGAAAAGTCTGCAACATGAAACGTTGCAGCCCAAAAATTCAAGACATGGAATATGCCGCAATATAACACATAGAGAGTAATGAAAGAATAAGCTATACTACATGCATATTTGGCTGGTGGAAAGCTCTATGGTTACAATTTTTTTTACATAAAGCCAGTTTTTCCCTACTACAAAGGAATAAATTTATTTAACTATCATGGTGGTTGTTAAACATTGAGAATGGTTGACAGCATCCTCAATCCCAATTAAAAAGTAATCATTAACAAACCCAACAATTTTTCATTAGAGTAACATGTTGAGATTCACATGATATTCAAGTACTAGATACCCAAGATGTCCATAACCGGGGACACGGCTAATCATGATTAGTTTGTACACTCTGCAGAGGTTTGCGCACTTTTCCCCACAAGACTTGATCGCCTCCGTTTGGTTTCTTGCACTACATGGTGTTTGAGAAACGGATGACCGAGACATAGTCTTTCAGAAGCGCTAACACCTTACGATGGGTAGACCCGTACACCTACATCCCCTACATCTGCTAGTCCACCACTATAAGAGTTCGCACGACTTAGTCAACTATGCCAGAGCCCATAATGGCTTGTGACTGCACACGGAAGTTACTAGCATGAATTATCTTATGATCCCTTTGAGCCTGGGTGACGGACCATAGGAAAATCACACGGTACCCCCGGGATTTCCAAAAAAACAGGCAATCACTGGATACCCCAGGTTCCTCAATCCACCCAGATGTGTATTTAAGTTGCCACCTTAGATAAACCATTAATTATCAAACTCACATCTGTCATGGATATCACTCACTCAATCCACGTCTACTAGCATAAAGCAACCGTAGAAGTAACTCCCAAAGGTTTCATAAGTAAAACAGGTAATAGGTACTACCTCATCTACTTCCCATCCCACAATTTAATTAGATCCTAATCATGCAATGTTTGAGGATTGATCTAATGCATAAAACTGAGTAGTAGAAAAAGGTATGATCAAGTGTTACTTGCCTGCAATGTTGATGAAGATGATTCGCACTCAAAACTCTTGATAATTCTACTCGTCACACTCCGGTCAATCTATCGTGAGCAAGCAATGGTAACCACACATAAGCAATCACTCAAAAGATCGAAAAGAACGAAGAGTACGATTCAGAAAACATCAAAACCAAACAAATGACTCTTGCAGCATAAAACAATTTCTAACAGTCCCAAAACTATGTGTATTTGGCCTTATCAAAAAGTTTAGGTCAAGAGCTTCGATGTGCAAGAAGAATCAACTCAAACGGAGTTATAAAACTCAAGTTATGATCAAACGAAGTTCAAATTCAAATCTGATCTAATTCAAATTTTAAAACTTTCAAAAACATGTTTGCGTTGTTTTACTGGATAGAGGGGATCATAACGAAGAAGTGGGCGTTGGTTTCGTTGGATTTGGACAAACGAGTAAAAAGTTATGGCTATTTGAAAAATCAGGGCCGAGCTGTTTTACGAAAGAAAAATAGCTACGGCTAAGGTCTAATGTATAAATACGTAGACTAATTGATAATCTAATTACTTTATCGTATTAGTCTAAAAATAATAAACTACAGAAATATAAGAAGAAAAAAAAACAGAAAAGATACCTTTATAAGGCAGAGAAAAGACAACTTCGAAGAAAGAAGACAATTTCCAGAAGTCGCGCAGAGGAGAAAAATATTTTTCTTAAACGAATCTAGTCAAACCAAAATATTGATTTAACCTGAATCGGATGATTTTTGAGGCTCTATGGGTCTATATTTATAGGTGGAAAAGAGGTTTAGGGGTCAAAGGCTAGGCAATGTGGGACTAAACATAGACGAAAATATACGAAATAGAGATGGGAGGTGCGCCATGGGCCAAAAGGCCTTTAGGCGGTTCGGCCGGCCGCGCACACTGAATTTTTTTGTTTTTGAGCAATAGAAAAGAAAAAGAAAAACTAGGGAAAAAAATATGAGGAAGGAATATGGCCCGCTGGGCCTGGCCCATTATATAGAAAAAGAAAAGATGGGGCGCCCGCTGGTACTATGATGCGCATGTTGGCGACAGTTAGTTTCAGGCGCGCGTGCAGTTTTTGTTATTTGTTTTTTTAAAACAGAAAGCGATAAACTGAAAAACGAAAATGAAACTAAAATTTTATATAGGCATATTATATATAAAAAATTTCAGAAAAATATTTACTACAAGATGAACATTATTATAGCGCTAAGTAAAATCTACACAAATTCAAATAATTCAAACAGTGCTATTGGTCTAATAAAGTCCAATAAAAATCATCTTAAAAATACCAAATTAATTCAAATTTATTTCTCTCCAATTTTCTGAGGTAGGGAATCATGTTACCCTATTTTTCTTATATTTTAGTTTTGGAGAAAAATAATTTGAATAAAACTCAAATAACTCCAAATTGAAAATAAATTCAAAAGAACTTTAAATTTAATTCTTTAAAACTCCCAACTCATATTTCATATGTTTTGAAGAAGTCATTTTATCTTCGCTCGTGAAAATCATTGAGTTGCATAAAGTTCCTGGGTTGGAAATATTTTCCAAATGAAATTCAAATATTTTCAACACCCCTTGTCATTTAAATAAATGGAAGAAGTTATGTCATCTTCTCTCCAGGGTTTTGTGGTGAAAATAATTTGAATTCACGGAGATCACGAATGCAAAATGAAAGTTTGAGAAAGTCCTTTTATTCCCTCTCATTGAACTTTCAAAAAAATTCGAATTTCACTCAATTTCACACAATCAATCGAAACTATCTATTTATTTATAACATTCCAAAATTTAGAATTTTGCGATGTTACAAACCTACCACCCTTAAAATGAATCTCGTCCTCGAGATTCGGAGAGGCTAGCAAGAAATAGGTTAGGGTCGGGGTCTTCTCAAAATCCATCGATCATCATAGGGGGTCTGGGGTGCTACCACCCTTAGAAGCATCGAGGCGGTTCCATCAAAACTCATATACTCCATCCTTATTTCTGACAGTGTCGATCTTCTCAGATCCTCTGCAAATTTCCTTCTCTGGGCTCTTCCGGTAGTGGCATAACCTTTTTCTTAATTCCTGTATCCATTTCATCCTAGTAAGGTTATTCCATGATTGGGTCTTCTTAACTGACGGGTCTGGCGCCAATACTCAATAGCTATCGATATCTCATGGTGGTCAACCATTTATGGTTTCTCCTGCAGAAAACGGTTCTGGGTTGAACCTCACCGTATATCCTACGATTGGCAACAGCTGTCGTGTACATGGGAAAGTACTTATACCATTCTAAGGTTCAAACAAGGTTTTGATCGTCGTCTCTCTACTATAGGTAAGTCACTCAGATTTACCATCCCACATAGCAAGGCGAATAATAAGAGTAAGTCGGTATGGTGATCAATCCATCCCGCACCCAAATCATTATCTTGTACATGGTTTAGCGAATCTCGCATTCTAACACTCGGTCATCCTCACAAGCATTGCAGAAATTTCTCTTGTCAACGAATCAAGTTCGGATAAATCCATTGATTCTGCAAGCCAAACAAACATCTATCGTTCCTTAACAACTCTCAGGTTTTGCGTAAACTCCTATAGTATCGTCTGTGGGCAAGGTCGTAACTTCTTCCACGATTTCTCCTTCAGCAAAAGTGCGCTTGCTTCTTGGCAGGTCCTGGGGCCTGTGGGTTATGGCCCATCTCATCACTTTCAAACCTTGAAATCGTTCTCTGGGTAACTGATCGTTATTCCAACATTCAACTTCCATCTTCCTAGCATTCTTAAATCCATCCAATTGTAATGTCTTCCTTCCTTCTATTGGCACCAAACTAGGACGATTACTCAGACTTATCTTGGAATTTCTATTGATCCATATTTCCAACATTATACCTCCTTTATATCCAATAGTAATTCATCTCTTCATCCTCGTGGGATATCCCACATACCGAGATAAAAACTTACTTATTAAGTCCATACTCCACTTCATGGAACATCATTATCCTTTCCAGGACCAAGCGTCCTTACAGGAGAATATTGGCCATCTCTGCATGGCACTTCTTCAACTGGGATACGTGAAACACATCATGAACTTCTGACAGTCCTTCGGGTGACTCCAATTTGTTGGCCACTCCTCCCATACGCTTCTAAAACTCGGTATGGTCCTACAAATCTCGGGGCTAACTTTCCCTTAACTCCAAATCATTTAACTCCTCGCAGAGGGGACACACGAAGACACGCTCTGTCTCCAATTTCATAGACTTCCTCCTTGCATTTTTGAGTCTGCACAACTCTTCTGCCAGAACTGAGCTACCTTCATTCTATC
This sequence comes from Aegilops speltoides, assembly GCA_021437245.1. Classification (NCBI taxonomy): domain Eukaryota; kingdom Viridiplantae; phylum Streptophyta; class Magnoliopsida; order Poales; family Poaceae; genus Aegilops; species Aegilops speltoides. Next base: position 307,813,965 of record CM038147.1, on the reverse strand, counting down.
TCGAATCAACTTAACATTCTCTTCTGATTCCTTGCTCACATTTGGTCCAACAACTGACGGTCTCCAACTTCATCCCATATCAACGGTGTCTGGCTCCTTCTCCCATACAGAGCTTAAAAGGGGACATCTTCAAACTGGCTGGGAAACCGTTGTTGTATATGAGAACTCTACGTAAGGTAGATTATCATCACTACTAGATCCATAATCTAGCGCACATGCTCTCAACATGTCCTCCAGAATCTGTTTGACTCTCTCGGTCTATCCATCTGTCTGCGGATGAAAGGCTATACTTAACTAGCCTCGTACCCAAAGTGTGGCGCAGCTGATTCCAAAACTGTGAGGTAAACCGTGTTCCTCTATCGATGGTCCTCGGAACTCCATGCAGACATACGATTCTGGGAAAATATATCTTGGCCAACTTCGCACTTGTATAGGTGGTATTCACTGGGATAAAGTGAGCCACTTTGGTCAAGCGAATCAACTACTACCCAGATAGAATCATATCCCGATCAGGTTCTAGGAAATCCGGAAATGAAATCCATGCCAAGCTTATCCCCACTTCCATTCGGGTATCGGAATATGCTGTAGTAATCCTGTGGCTTCTGACGCTCTGCTTTCACTCTCTCTGGCATACATCACCTACGACTACATACTCCGTAATATCCTTCTTCATACCAGTCCACCAGAAACACTCCTTCAAATCCAAATACTTCTTGGTGTTTCTAGGGCGAATCGAGTATGGTGAGTCATAAGCCTCTTGAAGTATTTACTTCCTGATCTTTGCATTATTGGGAACATATACACGGTCCTCGAACCATAAGATGTCGTGCTCATCCTTACGAAAACTTTTGGCCTTTCCTTTGCTCATCCTCTCTTTTAACTCAGCAATCTCTTTGTCATCCTTCTGAGCTTCACGGATCTTTCCCAACAATGTAGACTGAACTTCCATTGCTGCCACAAAACCTTTGGAAAAAATCTTCAACCGAAGTTCCCTGAAAATCCTCGGCTAACTTCCTTTGGTAACCCTCCTCTTATGAGGGTATTCATCCTTGTTTTCTTTATGGTTGTGTCCTATTTCTCCCCAAAGCTTGTATGCACAAGGTTTCTTCATATCATTTCCATAAGGCTTCAATTTCTGGGACACAAACTAAGACTTTAGCAAAGTCAACTTAAATTCTTCCCAAGTGGTTACTCTTTGCCATCCATTGATGTTTTGGTACATCCTTCACCAAGTAGTAGCACCTAAAGCACTATAGAGTATGCTGGGTCATATCCTTTCCGGCTATAGTGTCACTCTCCATATGATCCTCCATGTTCTGAATCCATTGGTCCATCTCCAATTGACTCATCGGTCCAGAAAATATAAGCTCATCTCCATTCATCCTCTATTGGGTCCATGGTTTTGGGGTGGGATAAGAGAGATCGAGAGGGATGCATACAGTACAAACAATAGTTTTGAAAAGACAGATTTTATTGTGGCTGTCGAAAAAAACAACAAACAAATGACAGCTCACAATCGTCGCATCTAACGTAAGTATATAATAGGGGTTTGGTCTTCTAAAGGTCTAGAGATCTCAACGCCATCAAACTCTTCAAGTCTTGTTCATGTCTCCGATGGCTTCTTCTGATCATGCTTGTCCTTCTCAAGTTCTTTTGCCAGATCATCTCTATTGACGAGAAGTCTCTCGTGACGTCCTTTAATATTTCTCGGGTTGCATTCCAAACTTCTGGGTTTCAACATCCTTGGCATGAACCATGGTACTACTACCCTTCCTGACAATTCTCCGGTATCTCGAGGTTTTGCTCCTCCAGCTTGGCTACTTTTAGTTTCTGGATCCTGAATTCTTCGCAAAATGCTCCTTGTCAAATATGACTTCCTAAAGTCCATCTTAAAATCCTTGATGTAATACTCCAGATCCTGGTGATGCACAGGCTAAGTTTAAAACTTCGGCTTTGCTGATAGGTGCTCCATTAGCCTTCTTCCATCCAATCCTTCAATGCATCTGCATGCTTAACTCCGCACGATGACAATAACATGAGCGAGCGATAGCATCATGGATATCCATGTTTATGACTATGTCTCTGCCATGAGCTATCATTCCGTAGTTGATATCTCCTTTCTTGGGGCTTTGTTGACAAAATCTTAAGTTTTACACTCCATGTTCCGGTCTTTCTCCGATACACCTTGATCTCGGGTATTGACAACATCCATAGTCTGCCAAGTTCCATAAGGGTAGCCTTCCTAGGTCATAAAAAATCTGGGAATTCTTCAAAATCTTCAAATTCTCCTAGTCTTCAGAGTCTTCAACAGTTGTAATTTCCGTTATCATAATGTATAGTAAAATCCTCTTCATTCCGAATGGTCTTAGTTATCCGATATCTGGTCCTTCTGGGAGTGGTCTCATTACTCGAATCTTCGAGGGGTCAAAAGGGGAAAGGGGTATGGTCTCATTAAAAGGGAATATTTGAATAAGCTCAGAAGAGAAGAGAGGTAAAAGATTCTTTTGAAAAGAAAGTTGTAGAGAAAAATCTTTCCTATGGGATTGCCAGTTTCTAGGGTCACGTCCTACAGTCAACATGTGCTCTGATACCATCTTGTAGCGACCCGACCTCGACGGTCAAGTCTCGTGCTTACGTGTCATCCTCGGATCGGTATCTTTGACACAAGATACTCGAGGATTTATAACAGAGGTAAATCACATGTATAAAATAACGTAAATACTATTACCTCAATCCAAATAGCGGAAGCAACAGGGTTGTGGATTCCCATCAACACCAACGGCAAAGTTGAGTATAGGAAATCGTAACCCTAACATATCACTTACTCCTCGTCTGAAAAGTCTGCAACATGAAACGTTGCAGCCCGAAAACGGGTTAGCACATGGAATATGCTGGCAATATAACACATAGAGAGTAATGAAAGAATAAGCTATACTACATGCATATTTGGCTGGTGGAAAGCTCTATGGTTACAGTTTTTTTTTTGCATAAAGCCAGTTTTTCCCTACTGCAAAGGAATAAATTTATTTAACTATCATGGTGGTTGTTAAACATTGAGAATGGTTGACAGCATCCTCAATCCCAATTAAAAAGTAATCATTAACAAACCCAACAATTCTTCATTAGAGTAACATGTTGAGATTCACATGATATTCAAGTACTAGATACTCAAGATGTCCATAACCGGGGACACGGCTAATCATGATTAGTTTGTACACTCTGCAGAGGTTTGCGCACTTTTCTCCACACGACTCGATCGCCTCCGTTTGGTTGCTCGCACTACATGGTGTTTGAGAAACGGATGACCGAGACATAGTCTTTCAGAAGCGCTAGCACCTTACGATGGGTAGACCCGTACACCTACATCCCCTACATCTGCTAGTCCACCACTATAAGAGTTCGCACGACTTAGTCAACTATGCGAGCCCATAATGGCTTGTGGTCGCACACGGAAGTTACTAGCATGAATTATCTTATGATCCCTTTGAGCACGGGTGGCGGTCCATAGGAAAATCACACGGTACCCCGGGATTTCCAAAAAACAGCAATCATCGGATACCCCAGGTTCCTCAATCCACCCAGATGTGTATTTAAGTTGCCACCTTTGATAAACCATTAATTATCAAACTCACATCTGTCATGGATATCACTCACCCAATCCACGTCTACTAGAATAGCATGGCATAAAGCAACCATAGAAGTAACTCCCAAAGGTTTCATAAGTAAACAGGTAATAGGTACTACCTCATCTACTTCCCATCCCACAATTTAATTAGATTGCAACATTTGAGGATTGATCTAATGCATAAAACTGGGTAGTAGAAAAAGGTATGATCAAGTGTTACTTGCCTGCAATGTTGATGAAAATGATTCGCACTCAAAACTCTTGATAGTTCTACTCGTCACACTCCGGTCAATCTATCGTGAGCAAGCAATGGTAACCACACATAAGCAATAAATCAAAAGATCGGAAAGAACGAAGAGTACGATTCAGAAAACATCAAAACCAAACAAATGACTCTTGCAGCATAAAACAATTTCTAACAATACCAAAACTATGTGTATTTGGCCTTATCAGAAAGTTTAGGTCAAGAGCTTCGATGTGCAAAAAGAATCAACTCAAACGGAGTTATAAAACTCAAGTTATGATCAAACGAAGTTCAAATTCAAATTTGATCTAATTCAAATTTTAAAACTTTCAAAAACATATTTGCGTTGTTTTACTGGATAGAGGAGATCATAACAAAGAAGTGGGCGTTGGTTTCGTTGGATTTGGACAAACGAGTAAAATGTTATGGCTATTTGAAAAATCAGGGCCAAGCTGTTTTACGAAAGAAACTAAAGTCTAATATATAAATACATAGACTAATTGATAATCTAATTATTCTATCGTATTAGTCTAAAAATAATAAACTACAGAAGTATAAGAAGAAAAAAAAACAAAGAAAGATACCTTTATAAGGCAGAGAAAAGACAACTTCGGAGAGAGAAGACAATTTCCAGAAATCGCGCCGGAGAGGAAAAAAAATATTTTTCTTAAACGAATCTAGTCAAACCAAAATATTGATTTAACCTGAATCGGATGATTTTTGAGGCTCTATAGGTCTATATATATTTATAGGTGGAAAAGAGGTTTAGGGGTTAAAGGCTAGGCAATGTGGGACTAAACATAGACGAAAATATACGAAAGAGAGATGGGAGGTGCGCCATGGGCCAAAAGGCCTTTAGGCGGTTCGGCCGGCCGCGCACACTGATTTTTTTTGTTTTTGAGCAATAGAAAAGAAAAAGAAAAACTAGGGAAATAAATATGAGGAAGGAATATGGCCCGCTGGGCCTGGCCCATTATATAGAAAAAGAAAAGATGGGGCGCCCGCTGGTACTATGATGCGCATGTTGGCGACAGTTAGTTTCAGGCGCGCGTGCAGTTTTTGTTATTTGTTTTTTTAAAACAGAAAGCGATAAACTGAAAAACGAAAATGAAACTAAAACTTTATATAGGCATATTATATATAAAAAAATTCAGAAAAATATTTACTACAAGATGAACATTATTATAGCGCTAAGTAAAATCTACACAAATTCAAATAATTCAAACAGTGCTATTGGTCTAATAAAGTCCAATAAAAATCATCTTAAAAATACCAAATTAATTCAAATTTATTTCTCTCCAATTTTCTGAGGTAGGGAATCATGTTACCCTATTTTCCTTATATTTTAGTTTTGGAGAAAAATAATTTGAATAAAACTCAAATAACTCCAAATTGAAAATAAATTCAAAAGAACTTTAAATTTAATTCTTTAAAACTCCCAACTCATATTTCATATGTTTTGAAGAAGTCATTTTATCTTCGCTCGTGAAAATCATTGAGTTGCATAAAGTTCCTGGGTTGGAAATATCTTCCAAATGAAATTCAAATATTTTCAACACCCCTTGTCATTTAAATAAATGGAAGAAGTCATGTCATCTTCTCTCCAGGGTTTTGTGGTGAAAATAATTTGAATTCACGGAGATCACGAATGCAAAATGAAAGTTTGGGAAAGTCCTTTTATTCCCTCTCATTTAACTTTCAAAAAAAATTCGAATTTCACTCAATTTCACACAATCAATCAAACAATCAATCGAAACTATCTATTTATTTATAACATTCCAAAATTTAGAATTTTGGGATGTTACAAGACTATTTGGAAGAGACATCGAGTTTGTGTGGGAGAGGTGTGCGAGAGCGAGAGCGAGAGAGAGAGCTAGCGAGGGAGAGAGAGGAAGATAGGGGGAGAGAGACGGGTCATTTGTGTGCAGAAGTGGCGTATAGATAGGGAGACAATGTTGATGTTGTTCAAAAGTGGTCTATGTACGGAGATGCAAGGGAAGCGAGTCATTGTGTGTGTGATAGGGAATTCGTGAGAGATCTAGAATAGATGGTGTAGAGAACAACGTGCGAGATTCAGAACAATGATACATTAGGGAGCTATGGAAAGAGTCACGACATATATGTATATAGGGAAGGAGCTGGGGCGGGTCCGCATGTGGGATAGATAGGAAGATGAGAGTGGTGCACAAGGAGACAAAGCGTGCTTGTTTGCAGTGGGGGTGGTGTGTGAGGTGAGTGCGAGAACCACATAACTAGGGAGATAGACGTTTGGGGGTGATGTTTTGTGTGTATGGGAAAGATACACTCTATATAGTGCATGTGCTTGGGAAAGAGAGATGTCAGGAGACCTAGAGAGTGGGGGAAGAGACGTGTGCATGCCCGAGAGACAAAGTGATAGAGACCTATATTGGGGTCTAGACTTTAGAAGAGAGGGGGGGTGTTAATGTGCTCGTGTGTTCGTGTCCGGGGAGAGAACGACTTGTGTTTGTGTGTGTGGGGGGGGGCGGGGGGGGGGGTGGCTTCAGATAAAGAGTGAGGTGTCTATATTCGAGAGACTTTAGCATACTTGATATATATATGGTTAATAGTGTGCACTCGTGGTTGATCAATTTGTTTCAAAGTTTGGACTATGAGATAACGATACTTTTGAACATGCGTGATATACTTTGAAGTACCAGAATTACAAACCTAAGATCGGAATTTTGGAATTCGACTCCATCATTAGCTTTTGTAATTCATTCAAACAGAGGTACATTTTTTAAGCTGGGATTTCGTGATTCAAATTCATATATCAAACCTAGATATATACACATACGAGCATGTTTAAACTTTATAATCATCCACTTTATTCATACACATACACAGAAGTAAATTCCCAGCCATGATATCATAGTCGACTGTACAAGAGCAGAACACTTAATTTCAGGCGCCGGAAGCTTTCAAACTTCCCGCTCACATAGAAATATCTCGCGCTCGAAAGTTTAGCCCTGCGATATTCCTGTTTTACCCCTGCCACATGAACGGAAGGGCTGCTTTGGTAACTCCAATGTTTTCCCCTCTTTGCCCCCAACATTCTTCCCCAGAGCTCCTCCCCTTCCCCTCCCCGACCCCCAACCATGCCAAGCCACCGAATCTAGCCCTTCGCCGCAGCAGTGGACCTCACACCCCACCGAATCTCCCTTCCGCACCTTGGAACCCCCAACTGCCAACTCACCACTTCACCGGAACCGCTTCAGTGACTGGCTTGTCCACTGCTCCAGATCTCCTTGACCGCCTTCATGGTCCACCGCATCGGATCTACTTCACCGGCGCCCTCGTCCTCCACAGTGTAGGCCCTTCACAAACTCCCTCGTCCGCTCCATCGCTGGCCCTGCATACAAGCCCTCGTCCGCCGCAACAGATTCGCCTCACCAAAAGCATTATACACGGCGCCGGATGTGCTTCGCCGACACCATATTCAACTCCACCGGCCCTGCTTGACTGCACTGCAGCCTCATCAGGTTATTTGGATTTGTACTCCTTCGATTTTTCTCTTGTTTATCGTGGAACTGTTCAATTACCACAAATGAGCTTTCTTGTATGTCGACTGGCGGCAACCGAAGCACCGGAGCCGCTTCAGCAACTGCGACAGCTGGCCCAAACTCAGCCACAACACGAGCACCATCAACGATCCTTAGCTATCAAGTATGACAAGATACACATACGCCGCGGAGAATCAGGTACTATTATCCAATGGTTGGCGCCTACATTCACTTCCTTATCATGAGCACCGCGCCTTTGAATTTCTTTAGGGCATCATTCAATTTTTCATGAGACGCATTATTCTGCTTGCACCTGTAGGGCCATACTTTTGGCAGTGAACATGTTACATGTGCTAAATTACAAACTAGGGCACATATAGTTACAATGCTTTAGTTTTGTCCTAAATATTACTGTACTCCCTAGATATCACTGCCTCCTATTTTACTTCTTGCATGCTATATTTATGATAATGGAGTTGTTCTGATGCCACCTATTGGTTCCATTAGACTGCTTCATGTTCTCTATGCTTAATTACACATCAGTAAACTAGCATGTGGTTCCGCTGCCTTTTTGTTCGTTTTACCCAACATTTTCTGATGCTACCTATTACATAACTGCTTCGAGCCTCTGTTCATACGAGGCTGTTTGGTTCCCAACCACAGTTTGCCAAGCCAAAGTTTGGAAGCCATAGTTTAGTAGGCATGTGTTTGGTTTTTGCCACACTTTATTGCCCATAGCCCACTTATCATATAGAATTTTTTTCCAAAGTTTGGCGTCCAATTTCCAACCACACTTGCGTGGCTTGCCATACTTGTGTGACTGGCCACACTTTGGCTTGGCCACGGTAGTCTCCAACCAAATAGACCCTACTTTTTTTGCGTGTTCTTGATCTTCCCAAGTTGCATGACTAATTTGATGCTTCTATTAATTATGGAGCTGCCAACCCCATCAAGCAAAATATTTGTTCTTTTGGGGCTGGCACCTCAAACAAGCATAAAAATAGCGTGAAGCACATATATTGTCCTGTAAGCACACACCCTTCTTTCATTAGTTTGGATGAACCATTGATGATCAATTCGAACCAGTGCATGCGATTAAAATTAATTTTACCTAAATAGAAGGTGCAGAATAAACTAAAACAATTATATTTGCAACCACGGGATGCTGACGATATCTTCAAAGAACATTGCACAGCAGCGAGGCTTTACAACAACATATGGTAAGCCAGTGTGTTTTAGTACATGTGAAATGTAATGCATGTGGGCTGCTTTCTTGGCTTGTGCCATCAACCTGTAATCCTACAGAATTACAAATAGTTCAGTTGTCTGCTTTGTTGTATTGCTTGATTCGAGTGCTTGTTTGTTACTTGTTAGGCTATACCTGAGTTGGCCAATATGTCAGCAGTGCCTGTTGTATATCGTAAAGAAATGCATGCCTAGTTCATTTGACTCCTTAACTTTTCCTATGAACTTCATCACAAGACTCTCTTCGTAGTTTATATGAGGCCACACTATTAAGTGCTTTCTTAGATTATTTCAACTGCGTAGATGCCTTGGCAACTTAAATATAGCGGTGGTACACTCCCTTTCAACTAGGGATGTCAACTGTGTCCCGTTTCATCCTGATTAAAGTCCACTAGTGGTATGATAGTTCAAAAGAGTTTTTGATTTTTTTGAGAAAAATGAACTAGGGAGCAAGCAAAAACTAACTAGATGGGACTAGCGAATGCCGTTTATTTGCCAGTTACATCCCTAGTTTCATCCTACCAATTTAATTTCTTTTCAGCTAATGCTGCTTCAAACTATTTAAATACAGCTTGCCATGCTTGGCATAATTCATATGTCGTTTACCATGTAAGCTTACTGCTTGGAACATGCAATAACTATCTCTGACTTATGTCCGGTGGAAACCTTTCAGGATGCCGTTCACCCTAGGACACAATGTACAACCCAAGAATCTATTTGGGGAAGCAATGCGCCATCCATGTTACCAGATGGTAGCAGTTCAGAGGCAACACCGCCAGAGAGCAGTTTGAGCACAGATATTATAGTTCTTGAGGCTCTACTAGAGGCAGAAAGAGATGGTGTGGGTGCCATGAATGAGGTAATCTTGATCTTGAGGCTAGAAATTATGCAATTAGTTGCATGCATTATGCAAGCAAACCAAGAATTAGAGGAAGTAAGAATGTTGCATTTGAAGACGGAGGAGGTTCTACTGCTTCTGCTATCTGAAGTCAGGGTAATCCTAGTTCTTCTTTAGATACCAGTTGAAATTGTCATTAGATTATTATACTTGCATGTCATGTCTCTGAATGGATTATGTTGTAAGAACCCCTATGTTGTCCATGTGTTGTAATGATCTGATTTTTTAGGCGAGGTAATCCTCAGTACTTGTATGATTGATATAAGGTGAACTATTTTTCGTGTGAGCATATTGTATTGGATGAAATAACTGTTTGACTCAAAGTGTATCCAACCTACTGAATTCAAAGATGACGGCATTTCTAAATCATAATCATATATAAAGGTGGAATACATATTTGTCGTGGTTTTGAAGAAATAAAAAAACGTAGAATGATGTATGGATATTCGTAATCGAATGCAAATTGGATTTGAATTTAGTTGCCAGGGCCCAGGGTAAATGTGAATGCTAATTCTCCCAAATTTCGAACGAAGCGGCAAATCACCCACTTTCATTTGTCGGCTGCCCGAAGCAAGTGTTTGTGGTATGGAAATTACTGTCTACCCCTGACACTTCACATCCTAATCGACCTGATTTCCACTACTGTCGATAGGGGTAGACTAGTAACTTCAATCAGACATGACACGAGTGCCTCTGAGCCCATTCAGACACGGTGGGCGCCTAACGTCAGCGGCAAAACACATTTGATTCAAGTTCGTCCGAAAGACATGTGTCTCTCCCTCATTTCCCCATTCATACACGGTGGGTGCCAAAACAAACTTTCCTCACCCGAAATCGATGTAGGCAAATATTTTAAATAGGGGCAGATGTGTAACTTCCCTCAGATGTGACACAACCACCCTACCTGTTAGCTCCGTTCATACACCATGGGCGGCAACCATGGGCAGCAAAACACCCGCTCCACGCCAGAAATCGCTACCGACAAATATTGGGGAGATGTGATATTACAGTCCTATCCCCAAGCGGTGTGATGTCCGGAATTTTAAATGGGGGATAAGTTTGTAACTTTCGCATATTTCAGACAAGAGCATCCCAAAGTTTGAGATCCCCCCTCCATTTCCCCATTATGCACCATCAACGCCACAACAACCTCCCCACCGCGGCCAGCCTCCTCCGTCCGCCACCCCATCCTCCACCTTGCTGGAGCTGGTACCCCTACCCCGTCGTCCACCGCAAGAGATGGACGTCTCTCATCCACGACGCTGGACCAGGATCATTTCATGCGACCTCTCACTTCATCAGCGTCGTCATCCACCTTTTTGTTTGCTACCTCTTGAGCATGCGTTGGTTTTTCCCTTGAAGAGGAAAGGGCGATGCATCAATGTAGCGTAGGTATTTCCCTCAGTTTTTGAGAACCAAGGTATCAATCCAGTAGGAGGCTCCTCAAAAGTCCCACGCACCTACACAAACAAACAAGAACCTCGCAACCAACGTGATAAAGGGGTTGTCAATCCCTTCACGGTGACTTGCGAAAGTGAGATCTGATAGAGATAATGTGATAAGATAAATATTTTTGGTATTTTTATGATATAGATTGGAAATTAAAAGATGCAAATATAAGTAGACGGAAACTTATATGATAAAAGATAGACCTAGGGGCCATAGGTTTCACTAGTATCTTCTTCCAAGATAGCATAAGTATTACGGTGGGTGAAAAAATTACTGTCGAGCAATTGATAGAAAAGTGCATAGTTATGAGAGTATCTAGGCATGATCATGTATATAGGCATCACGTCCGTGACAAGTTGATCAAAATGATTCTACATCTACTAATATTACTCCACACATCGACCGACTCCTGCCTGCATCTAGAGTATTAAGTTCATGAAGAACAGAGTAATGCATTAAGAAAGATGACATGATGTAGAGGGATAAACTCATGCAATATGATATAAACCCCATCTTTTTATCCTCGATGGCAACAATACAATCGTGCCTTGCTGCCCTAACATCCTTTGGGAAAGGACACCGCAAGATTGAACCCAAAGCTAAGTACTTCTCCCATTACAAGAAAGATCAATCTAGTAGGCCAAACCAAACTGATAATTCGAAGAGACTTGCAAAGATAACCACTCACACATAAAAGAATTCAGAGGAGATTCAAATATTTCTCATAGATAAACTTGATCATAAACCCACAATTCATCAGATCTTGACAAACACACCGCAAAAAGAGTTACATCGAATAGATCTCCAAGAAGATCGAGGAGAACTTGGTATTGAGACTCAAAGAGAGAGAAGAAGCCATCTAGCTAATAACTATGGACCGGAAGGTCTGTGGTAAACTACTCCCAACTCATCGGAGAGGCCTTGGAGATGATGTAGAGGCCATCCATGGTCGATTCCCCCTCCGGCGGAGCGCCGACGAAGGCTCCAAGATGGGATCTCGCAGATACAGAAGTTTGCGGCAGTGGAATTAGGTTTTGTGGTGCCCTCCGATGTTTTCTGGATACGGGAGGCGAAAGAAGTAGGTCGGTGGAGCCATGAGGGGCCCACGAGGGTGGGGGGCGTGCCCACCCCCTTAGGGCGCGCTGGGCACCCTCGTGGCCACCTCGTTTATTAATTGACGTCCACTCCAAGTCTCCTGGTTTGCATTTGTTCCAAAAAGATTGCTCCCGAAGGTTTCATCCCGTTTGGACTCCATTTGATATCCCTTTTCTTCGAAACTCTGAAATAGGCAAAAAACAACAATTCGGGCTGGGCCTCCGGTTAGTAGGTTAGTCTCAATAATGATATAAAAGTGTAAAGTAAAGCCCATAAACATCCAAAACAGGTAATATAATAGCATGGAACAATAAAAAATTATAGATATGTTGGAGATGTATCACTGTTGCCGCTCGTACGACCGCCTTGTCCACGGCAACAAGACTTATCCCCCGACCCAGCCGTCTGCCATCTAAAGTCTTCTTCCGCGCCGCCGATAGCTATCGCACTCGCAGCACCCTCAATGTATCAGCAAAGGCCTACATGACATCGCAAGAGAGGTGGTACTCTTTCATATCTGCTTAAGTTATTGATCTCACTCGGAAAATAGATCTAACTTGTTTACTATACTTTTGTTGTCCATACCAAATCATAGGGCTTGTTGAAAGTAAACATTGCTTGTGATGTAACCTTTGTCTTGTTTGCACCTTCAAATCCGCCATGGCATGGTCACTATACTTGTAAAGCTTATGGTTTTCCCAGTTTATATTCACTACCATCATCGTAGGTGCTTCATGTCATGCTAGCACTGCTCCTCAACACCTCAACCCATCAAACGAAACAAGATGCCACTCATAATTCCAAAGCTTAGTTGTTGATATACGGATCTGATATGAAGCTCATATATTACTAAAACAGAGAACGTTTAATTGGTCACCTAATATTCCTATATTCATGTCGAAACGCATGTGCGCCACACAACGGCGGAGCTACAGTTAAAATATTGGGCGGGCCAGATGGCTTAGGCTACATGGGATCCCAAATTTTGGTACAAATCTACCTTCACTCCTTTGTATATTGGACTAGGGCTGGGCGGGCCACGCCATTGTTTTGTTCTTATGTAGCTCTTTCTTGTCGTACCGGCAATACAAGCCCATATGGTCCAGCTAGTTCCACTTTCCTGATTTTACTCTTGATGCTTAGGGTTTTCCCATTTCATCTACTCTACTATGATTTGCGTAGGTGCTTTCTGTCGTACTAGTAGTACTCCACCCTTCAAGCTAAACAACACAACACTCATAATTCCAAAGCTTAGTTGTTAAAATATGATTGTGATATGATACTAATATTAGTTAACAGACACATTTAATTGGTTAGATAAAGGTCCCACTTGAGTTTCCAAATGCATGTCACGAGATATAGAGAGACAGCAGAATTGCATTTCTTTTTCACTTGTTGACTGTACTTTTTTGTCCATACCAAATCTTAGTTGTTATTTCAAAGTAAACATCGGTTGCTAACTACCCTTTGCACGGTTTGCAGCATCAGATCTGCCATCCCACTGCCACGGTCAACACTATACTCATCATGCTTACGGTTTCCCTATTTTATGATGACCACGATCAGCCTATGTGGTTCGTGTCATAATAGCACTGCTCCACCCATTGAGCTAAACAAGCTTAGTTGTACAAATTCGAATATGATATTATGCTGATATTAGTAAAACTAAGACATGTTTAATTGGTTAGCCAAATGTTCCTACTTCAGTTTTGAAATGCATGTGAGCCTAATATGGAGAGGCCAGAAGGAATAGTATTTCTCTATGCGCTCTGGTTCATCATGGGTGGGCAACAAACTTTGTATAGAAAACCTTGTAATATCTTCAATCTGCTTGCTCTTCTGCTCTTCTTTAACATGATCCTCTTCTCTTCTTTAATATGTATGTTCCTTGTTGGGAAGAATAGCATAGACATTTGCGGTCGACTAGTCAGGTCGAGTTGTTCTCCCTTAGTATATTTTGAATATGTCATGCCTAGTCGACTTGTTCTTCTTAACTATATGTTGAAGCTGTCATCTGCGAAGTATCATCACTTCTGGAGCTCTCATATTTTGAGTAGTAGGCCACATTAGATTGCACACACCAAATTGCAGCATGCATGACATCTCTCAGAAGAATTGTAGAGATAGCACAAAGGGGTTTACAGGGAGGCAGTATTGGATTAGAATCACTTCTGCATTACAAAGATAGTCTCACTTGTTTTTTATGTTTTCATGCATTTCAGGTATTGAACATGATCAAAATGAATATGAGAATGGGTGCACGAGAGGAATATTACGGAACAATCCACTGGCTAACAACCTTGGCATGGTGGAGGATGGCCTATCTTATTCACCCATCAAGGTGCTTGCTCTAACTTGGCAAGGTTGTATTGGTCACACATATTTTGCATATGACCTCTTGCATTACTTCTACTTTGTTACACCACCATCTACTTAGTTTAAGGATCATATATGAGTATATGCCATACCTATCCATTTTCTGTACCAATTCCATGTGTCATCATACTATGTTTTTCCAGTCAAATGTTGTTCTTCCGTAATAGATGTCCAAAAGGAAGAGGGTGAGTGCAGATCCTCAAGGAGTACAAACTAGGTATTTGGAAAAGGTAATGATACCTCTTAAATCAGATAGATTAGCAGCCACAAAAAACACATGCCCAGCTGTACCACACTTTACCGCTACTCCACTGGCCAAACCCCTATAAGAACTGCACACAACCCAATGTCAGGTACTGTCTATGATATCAATTGAAAATTTGAACTCCTAAATTTCTACATGTGCCTTGCCTTCTCTCTTGTATGAAAACTAATTTTAGATGAATCTCCTTGCTCAAAGGATCATAGGATCTCACAACAATACTAGGCACTGCATTGCTCTTGTCAGTATCTCTTGCCGTTTGTCAGCATACTTACACTCATTGCTGTTTGATTATGTAGCATCACTATAAATGTTTGCTTCTTTATCCTCCCTTTGCTCAAAATTATAAGATCTATATTTACTCTTAGATAAATGTAGAATTAACACAATGGTTATGAAGTTTTGGATTGCTCATGTAAGTACTTGTTGTCATGTACTCCCTCTGTATCGAATTAATTGTTGATCAATTAGATGTATTTAGAACTTAATAGTGGTAGATACATCCATTTGAGCAACAAGTGACAACGGACGGTGGTGGTATTACTGTACTTGCATCGCGAGATAGTTGATTGTCTAGCATTACTCTGCATCTTATCTGCCCTGCCCTCCACTTCCTGCAAATTATCAGATCTACATTACTCTTACCAAAATGTTGAATAAAGCCAATGCCACTACACACGTTGATGTCTCCATTCCTCTTGTTAGTACCTTTTGCCTTGTAATGTTGTACTTAATTAATTGCTATTTGATTATGTATCATCAGTCTGCACCTGATCTTCATTATCCTCTATTTCTTCCAATATTATTTGATCTATATTTACTCTTTGCAAAATGTAGAATAATGGCAACGCTTATAAAGAAGTTTCTTTGGGGAGTTTATTGAATTATCCTTCCATCGACATGGAGAAGGGCTTTGTCCAGCCCATGTTAACATGTAATGTAAGTTCATCCTTCTCAAGCCTTCAAACTTTGTTCTAGTATAGATTTGGATAGGCATCATTTCCTCCACTGTTGTTTACTTTGTTGTTTACATCTGATTGGATGTTTGCAACAACTACCAGTTTTAAATTGTAGTTGTAAAAACACATTCCTTATGTAGAACATATCCATTTATTTGCTTATATAATTGTGAAACCTGTTACATGTCTCCTTGTTTCTCTTTTAGAGTCTTATCTCTTATGCCTGGCAGAACTTTAGGGAACATAGTGAGCCAAACCATCATGAAGAGAGCGAGATGACCCCAAGGTTCTGTCATGATGAAGACAGTGAGTTGAAGCTACTCACCAGCAGCTGTGAGACAACCTCTGTGTAGTCGCTGCCTCGATCATTTCAACTTCTTAAGTCTCAACTTAAAGCGGAAAGGCTTGCTTCAGCTAAGCTCCGACTTGATGTCAATGATGCAATGAAGATCTCAGAGGACTGGCTTGCACGCTTTTGTGCTATACAACTCGGGATGGAGCATCTATCGTTGACACAATTGAGGTCCCATCAGCTTGTTCGTCTGCTTGCGGTGCCTGTCCCGACTAGGCCTAGTGCCTTATAAAGTGCTCTCAGTTCTGTATATTCTTTGTCGGCGTGTTTATATGCACTGGTGGTGACCTTTGATGCCCAGTGTATGTAATCCACGGTCATGTTGCACTTTATTATCATTGATGGCGAACTTTGATTCCTAGTGGATGTACTATGCCGTAATTTCATTATTGTATAGTCTAGGTTTATTCTTGGCCGGTATGCTATAATTTAGGTCGGAAGGTTCAATGGATCTCAATGTTGTTGGTCTTCAGGCCGGCACGTTACTCATATGGGCCAAAATGTGGGCATATAATCATCTTGGGCCATTAGCAGGTCTAAACATATAGTAGTTTTCCACCTTTAACAGGTCGAGTAAAGTTCTGGCCAGTTAGGCTAGAGAATACCATGGGCTTTTAACAGGCTAATACTAGATCGGGCTAGCGTTGAGCCAAAAAATTCACGGGCCAATACAGGCCAAAACTGCCTAGGGCCCATGTTTGGCCCAAATAGGATGAACCGTTAACAGGCCAAAATATATCTCGAGCCCTGTTTGGCCCAATAATATTATGGGCTTTAAGCAGGCCGGCATCAATGCGGGACGTAGGCCCAACAATATCACGGGCCATTATCAGATGGGCTGTAAGCAGGCTGGATTCAACGCGGGCTGTAATTAGGCCCAACTGTTACATGGGCCATTAACATGTCGATAGGCCAGTTGGGCTGAAATTTATCCATGAAGACTACGGGCCGTAAAGAGGCCTAAAGTTATTTCGGACAAGAAATAGCCCAATTTCTGCATGGGCCGTTAAATGCCCTAATGTTAAACTGGGTCGACAACGTCCCAGATGCACCACAGGCCGCTAATAGGCCAAAACTAATATCAGGCCGAACTGGTAAATTGGCAGTTAACAGGCTAAAATACAAACCTGGCTTAGAATGGGCCCAAAAGAACAGAGGCCTGTAACGAGCCTAATCCGATATGGGCAGTAATTGGGCCCAAAACACAGCAGGCTGTGCACGGGCCTGACCTGATATGGGCCTCAATTTGACCCAAAACATGGTAGGCTGTTAACGGGCCACCCCACTAGTGTCTGAAAAATATGGTGGGCCTTTAGCAGGGCCGGCCTCTTTACCTTGAATGGGCCACTATTGGGTCGTGCCACGTGTCGACATATCATAGGCGTCTTCTATCAGATTTCGGGTTCCGCAAACCCTTGACAGGTTTGAACTCTGGGGTGCGTGCGGAGATCTCAACCTACCCAGCGTACCAACTCGCGAACCTCACAGCCTATCGCGTCGAGCTCGAAGGGAAAGAAAGACATGATAGTTTACCCAGGTTCGGGCCACCTTGAGGTGTAAAACCCTACTCCTGCCTTGTGGTGGATTGACCTCAAGGGGCTGAGGAAGAACTAGTACAGTGGTGAACAGCCTCAGGAGGCGTGTTCTTGGGCTCAAGTGAGGTGGTGAGGTGGTGATGGTGGAATGGATTCGATTCCTCTGATGGTGGTGGCTAGGTCCTATTTATAGTGGCCTTGGTCCTCTTCCCAAATGTAGGCGGGAAGGGATTCCACAACGGCCAAATTTGAAGGGAGATAACAAATACATCTTATCCTAACTAAAGTGGTCTTCGCCTACAAAAGCCTATGGTCGTGACGCTGTGGTGGGCTCAGCGATGACCTCCGTCCTGCCGTCTTGGCGGTCTTGGTCTTGTTGCATCAGAATGGAAACCTTTGGTTGATTCCTCGGGACTCTGCGCCTACTACTTGCCTCCTTTGCACCAAAGAGGAAATTGGTACTCTGCACCCGCTGGCGCCTGCCTGGCCTTGGTCGTCATGGCTCATGTCAGCAGAGCCTCGCGAGGTGCACCTTGCATAGAAATGTCCGCTCCTCTGGAGCCAGTCTGAGGGGGCCGATCCCCTTGGAGGTCTTGGTGTCGTCCACCTCCCGAGGCATGGCCCCTCGCAAGGGTCTTAAGTTGTTGATGCTGAAGGTGGGCCGTACTAGGCCGCCGGTGGAGCCACACTGTGGGCCGTATGCAGGCAAGTCTAGGTACCCCCATATCTAGGACGCCGATAGTAGCCCCCAGGCTCAAGGCGCGCTCGGACTTGGCTTCTAGGCAAAGCCAAAGGGCAAGTGCGGAGCGCTGCGGGCCCTAACCGCCTGCGGCCTTGGATGATGCATGACAATTGATGGGATGTGGCGTCCCCACTTCCCCATGCTGCCTCGGCAACTGTTCCTGGTTGACAAAAAGGCTGACACCTGCCGCTAAGCTTTCACTGGCTTCCTTTCGTCTTGCTCCAGATCCCCTTCTCCCCCTACGCTGGAAAAATCCTCCTGATCTGCTCACCGTTTCTACTGAGATCTTGCCCGATGGACACGACAGGGCTAAAGCTTCCGCCCCGGCTACCGGCTCCGCCGCTTGGTTCGAGCCAGCGCTGAGCGCACCTACCGTCACCACAGAGAAGCATCAGACCGCGCTTCTCCTGACGGGGAGCGATGTGAGCGATGGGAGGGGGCGACGGGGCTCCGGGTTGGCTCCGCCAAGCCGGAATCCTCGAACAACACCTTCTACCCCTTCTTTCTGCACAACATCTATGCTGGGCTGATTCCTCCTTTCTCCCACTTCTTCTACACCGTCCTCCGCCACTATGGGATCCATGCCCTCCATCTTCATCCCAATCCCGTCCTCCTCCTATCCATCTTCGCCTTCTACTACGAGGCGTTCGTGGGGGTGATGCCCTCCGTCGCGTTGCTCCGCCACTTCTTCTTCCTCTAGGTGAACAACCATCAGCGCACAGGGTCTTCTTGTTTCGTCGCAGCCAATGGCAGCAATGCGATCTCCTGCGCCGGGAAGAAGGTGGAGGACTTCCGGAACAAGTGGATCCTCATGGACGCCAAGCGCACCCACGCCCTGTTGGAGCTTCCAACTGGGCTCCCGACATCCGAGAAGGTGTGGTGTCACGAGAAGCTCATCGACC
Source organism: Aegilops speltoides (assembly GCA_021437245.1). Classification (NCBI taxonomy): domain Eukaryota; kingdom Viridiplantae; phylum Streptophyta; class Magnoliopsida; order Poales; family Poaceae; genus Aegilops; species Aegilops speltoides. The sequence goes on along the minus strand of CM038147.1, from coordinate 307,794,760 downwards.
CCCTGGTGAGGCCACTGCTAGAGAAGATGGAGACTGACTTGAAGGCGGAGAAGCTGACGGGGGCCATGATCGTCAAGGAGTTCCTGACGTAGCGCCTGGTGCCGCTCCAGGAGCGCTCCCACCCCTTGTGTAAGCTTGGGGGTGCAGAGGACAAGCTTTGGCTGCACTCGGATAGCCTGCCCGACGAGGAGCTCAGCAAGGTTATGCACTCCTTGCTCGAAAAGGACCAGGTCGGCCCTCGAGACGATAACCTCCTGCTATACCGCCGAGAAGATGGGGAGAAGATAGCCATCGCCATGCCTGTCTTCAACGAGCGCGGGCTCGTGTCGACAGAACCTCCCCCGCCGGCCGCCTCCTTGGTGGACGTATCCTCCAGCGACCACTCCTCCGAAGCCACCGAGGAGGGGGAGGGGGAGACCACTCCTCTGAGGCAGGGCGACCTCCTCTGCGACTTCTCCGATGATGATGGCGCAGGTGCGCACCCGGTCAAGGAGTTGGCTCGCCTTCCCGGGGTAACCACAAGATCCGGGGGGGCTTCGAAGAAGCAGAGGCGAGCGGTCCTGAAGAGGGACAAGTCGGCGCTGATTCCCCTGAGCAGCGCTCCTGCTTCGCCACCACCGTCCAACACGGCGCTGACCGCGTGCTCGCCCCTCTCCCGCTCCCAAGAATGCGGCGCGGCCAGTGCCCATGAAGCCCGCGCTTATGGGCCTGAAGAGGAACTATGTCGCCATGGACCAGTAAGTGCTCTTTCTTGCCCTTGCTCTTGGATTTTGTTGTAGTGCTTAGTATCTTCATTCGATGTCAGACCATAGTCGGTGGCGAAGAAGAAGAAGGGGGATGCTAGGGCCGCCGAGGTCAAGTGCGCTGCGGCGATTGCCGTAGCTCCGACGCAGAGGGGCGCAACGGCTCCTGTTGCTCCTGCCGCGGCACTGCCCTCCCGAAGTTCTGGGGCCTAGCCTCAAGAGGAAATGGCTCCCGCAGCAGAGCTGACCATGGAGGCGCCTATGCCCAACTCGCTTGCTGAGGACCTAAGGCCTCCGAAGCCCCCGGTCCTTCCTACTGCTGCAGCTTCGCCAGTCTTGGTGCTGGGAGTGCCTCTTCTTCCATCCACCACGCTATCGGCCGTGGTGCTTTTGCCGCGTTCGGAGCCCTGGAGGAGGCCCGCTCCATGCTGGACTAGCTCCAGGGTGATCTTCAAGGTCCGGACCGGCACAGGACATTGGGGCGCCTAGAGCTGGTCTGTGGGTGGCTCATGTCCGATGTGTCTGTCTGACAGCCTGGGGTCAAGCCGCATCGTCCGCGGAGGAGGGCCAGAGGGTGGCCGGCTTAGCCGTGGCCGAACGTGACGTGGCGCTGAAGGAGGCAAAGGACGCGCAAGAGCGGTGTCTTGCAGTGGAAGCTGAGCCGACGATCCTCCAGGATCAGTAGGTTACCCAGGCCAGTCAGCTCCAGGTGCGGGAGGAGGAGCTGAAGGCCTAGGATGTTGCCATTGCCGACCGCGATGCTGAGCTGGTGCAGGCAGCCCAGGAGCAGGCCACGGAGTGCATCCGTCATAGAAGTTGAAGTAATAGGTGAAGGCGGCCAAGGCGGCCCTCGCCAAGGCCGAGAAGGCAGCCACCATGGAGCGCGACGCCTTCGTCTCCCTCGAGGCAAGGTCCCCAAGGCGCTGCAGGATCTCTTCAGGAGCGAGCACCAGGAGCCAGTGGTGACCCCGAAGTAGGGCCCTACCGCTCTGCTTCTCGAGCTCGTTGAAGTGCTCGAGAGCATCGTTGCCGGGTTCGGCTCCATGGTGGAGGGGGAGGCCCACGTACTCTCTTCCTCGGCCCTGGCGCGTGTCTTCAGCCCTCTCTATCTTCGGGACACCAGCTTTGACTTCGCCGCCTTGATCGAGCCCGTGGACCCCGAGTCCTGCGTCACTTCTATTGAAGCCGTGAAGGGTCCGGTGGAGGCCCTGCTAAAGAAGTTCCTCGCCATCGGACGCGCGGCTATGGCCGACAGCGACATCATTAATGACGGGACCCCGCAGGCGGGTGACGGCGGCATCCAAGGATGAAGAGGAGGCTCGGAGGTAGTGCTTCCCCCTGGTTTTATTCTGCAACATGTATCATGCGTCGTGGAGGTGTAAGAACTTATGCTCGGAACAATATGTTTTGTAATGATTTTGCTAGAGTTTTGCGATCTCTTTTCCGTTTGCTTTAGCATTCTGCTTCGACAGGGCCCGACCCCGCGTGTACCTCAGCCGCTGTTGGGTTGTCCGGATCGCCAGGACGAGGCCAAGGGGTGAGGGGCTACAGGGTTAGTTAGGCTCCTGAGATGCGATGCTCAGGAGTCCCCTTGACATACGAATAGCTTAGGAAAGGGAGTGCAAGAGCAGGCCTTGGCGTTCTGCATCGGCAGGGCCCGGCCCCGTGCATACCACAGCCGCCATTGGGTCGTCCGGATCGCCAGGACGAGGCCAAGGGGTGAGGGGCTATGTGGCTAGTTAGGCTCCTGAGACATGATGCTCAGGAGTTCCCCTTGACGTACGAACAAACAATCATATCTTTCTTCATTGAGCTCTCGCTCAGGAGGGGCGCACGAAGACCAGGTCCAAGGAACCTGGTAGGGTGGCGTACGCCAGGCGTGACCTGAGCATAGCCCCCATGCCGAGCCCCCTCGCGCTACCCACCCGAGGGAGAGCAGTGCGACGAGGCTAAGCACTGAGCCTAGAGGCTCCCTGAGGTTGCTGCAGCCGCGAGGCCACCCTCTGTTGTTTAGCACCAGTGCGGAGCATGGCGCTTTCGCTCTTGCATGGGCATAGCCGCTCCTCGGCAGTGTCGACTGCCAGCATGGAGCATGGTGCTTCCACAGGTACGTGGGAGGGGCTCCCTCTGAGGAGAGCCCCCGGGGCGTGTACAGCCCCGCCCTGACACGTGGCTTGCACGGCAGGGCTAGAGGAGGTGTGTATGGGCACTCGTGAGCCAGCGCGAGACTCACGAGGCCCTACCTCAAGGCGGGTTGCACCTGAATTTGATTGGGAACACTTGTGTCAGTCCTGCAAGATGGTTAGGCAACCTGCGCCGAGTGAATCTCCTGAGGTTATTGCATGAGAAGGCCAGACACCAATGACCCCATGAGGTGATGTGAATGGGGCCAACCCTCCAGACAGAGCTCAGCCGTTGGGTTTATTGATGCTGCAGGGACGGACCTAAGCACAGACGCCGTGCCCAGTCTTCTCATGCAAAGATCCCGAAGAAAAACAACCGACGTGCGGCTCTCGTCGTGATGTGGCAGCATATAGCGCGCCCTCACTCGCCCGCTCGTGATTAGCTCATGCGAGAACAAGGCACCAAGGGCCATGGGAGGTGACATACACAGGAGCTGGCCTGTGAGCCAGAGCTTAGCCTCTTGGGTTTAGGGACGTTGCAGGGACGGACCCGAGCACATACCCCATGCCAGTCCTTAATCATGAGGCGGTCGTGGGTGGGATTGCAAAGGCGTGAGACATTCATGGCGACGAAGCACCAGACAGGTAGTTGATAATCTTAAGGCGACTCATAGAGGAAGGTAAACCAGTTCTGAATGCAAGAAGGATACATGTCGCAAGGACGGACCCATGCGACTTGTGTATAGTGCAGCCCGAGGGGCGTCCCCAAAATGAACGAACTAAAAGATGTCACCTGGCACTGCTGCTGAAGAAATATCTGGGTAGCAGGAGGTGTACGTTGATGAAGTCGCTCCTCATGAGCCACCATGGCCCTGGACCTCGGGAGGCTCCGGGGTCTGATGGGCTCGTGAGGATCCGTCTTCATCTCCGCTAGGATCGCCTGGTGCCTAACCTCCCGAGCCACTAGGATGTCCCGCATGTGGCCCTGAGATGCAACAGTCGCGCTCAGCAAGCTGAAGGGCACGCGAACGTAGCTGTGAGGGGGACCCTCGCATCAGCTGATGGCCAGAAGAGCTCCTTAGATGCGGCTCTATTGAGCCTGGGGATGTCAACACAGACGCGCAGCTCCTCGCCCTCACCAGGGTGAGGAGCCGCGCCTGGTGGTGGGCGGTGATCGCCCTGTAGAGCCCTCACCTCCTGAATTTCCTTGACTGCCTTGCCGATGAATTCCTGAGCGCCTAGCGCCTTGCGCCCTGTGCTCTCTTCTCTAAAGCGTGAACTGAAGCATGCCTCCACATGGTGCCCGAGCGCCTCCCTCGCGACGTTGGCCAGGTCAGAGGCCCTCCAGTGGAGAGCCCCCGAGCCCAACCTGAGAGTGGTGTTGGGCGCGCCTTCCTATGCGACAGGTGAAGGCGCCCCATCCACGGACGCGAGGCTCCACTCGTCACAGTTAGGCGATGCCTCCTCCTGAGATCCCTGGCCCAGCAGCTGCTTCTTTGTCTAGGGGGCGATCTCAGGCGGGAGGACATTGCCCTCGTCTTCGGGGTTCTCGACCATTGCAGCTTGGTAGGCGCGCTCGAGGGAGCACACTGCATCCTTTTCCTCACAGGCAACCATGATGATGCCGCCGCTCCCTGGCATCTTGAGCATGTTGTAGCCATGGTGCGTTGTGGCCATGAACTTGGCCAGGGCTGGGTACCCAAGGATGGCTCGGCGACGTCAAAGTCAATGAGCTCGGTGTGGTAGTTATCCCACTTGCTGAAGGTGACAGGGAGGCGGACTTGCCTAATTGGGTGCGTGGAGCCGTCGGTCACCCCTGAGAAGGGCTTGGTAGGATGGAGCTGGTGGTATGGCACTTGGAGCCTGTTGAATCTCTAGACAGAGAGAACATTGAGCGCTGCTCCACAAGCGATGAGTGTCTAGTGACGAGTATGTTGCTGATGATGGGTAAGCAGAGCATTGGGAGTGCGCCGGCTGTGGCCGCGCACTTGAGCTGGTCGGAGGAGTTGAAGATGATGGCGTACTTGGACCACCTGAGCGGGCGTGTCGCCTCGAGCTTGGGGAGCATTGCATTCACCTCACACGTGAACTGCTTGAAGACACGATGAGAGGCCGGGGCGTGGGAGTCGCCCAAGATGCAGGCGATGGCACGAGGCTCTTTGAAGCCCCCAACCCCCTCGTCCTGGTGGTGGTCTTCATTCCTTCTTGGTGACGGAGGCAGCGGAGGAAGACCAGCATTGCCCTGAGGCCGATCCTCGCGAGGCTGATCACTCCAGGCGCCCTCGCGAGGCTGGCCTTGCCAGCAGTCCTCCTGAGGCTGGTCGCGCCACTCCTGATGATGGTCGTGGCCGTCCCAGCATCCTCCACCTCTGCCACCTCCACGACCATAGCCTTGATCGCTGTGCTTGGGGCGATGACCAGGGCACCCTTCACAGAGGACCCTGAGCTCCTGGCATTCATTGGTGTTGTGGCTGTGCACATTGTGGAAAACGCAAAATGGCCGGCTGCCCTTGGATGACTCAGGGTGATCGTAGCCGCGCTTCATCTCTGGTTCGGCTGCGAGCACAACCGGACCCTTGCGCTTCACGTCCTTGGCCTTGGCCCTCTTGTCTTCTGGGTATGCATCGGGGAGCTCGAGGAGGGAGAGGCATCCCTCCTCCGCCCTCGCACACTTGTTCGCCATGTTGAACATCTCCAGAGCTGTGCAAATTGTCAGATATCGGGTTCTCGCAAAACCCTTAAGGTTCGAACTCTGGGGTGCGCACGAAGATCTTCTCCCTACCAATTCACGCCCCAAAACCTCGCCGCGAATCTAAGCTAGCACGATGAACAACACAAGAGACACAAGATTTATACTGGTTCGGGCCACCGTTGTGGTGTAATACCCTACTCCTGTGTGTGGTGCGGTGGATTGCCTCTTGGGCTGATGATGAACAGTACAGAGGAAGAACAGCCTCGCGAGAGGTGTTCTTGTGGTGCTGTGCTTGGAGAGGAATTGCTCCGTCTATGTTGGCTCTAGGTGAGAACTCGATGATCTCCTACTGTGGTGGCTATCTCTATTTATAGAGGCCCTGGTCCTCTTCCCAAATATTGAGCGGGAAGGAAGCCGAGGTCCAATATGAGCCCCTGAGGCGCGATGCTCAGGAGGTCCCCTTTAGCGCCCAAGCAGCCGCCAAAAGGTGCGAAAGGAAGGCAACGTTGCCGCCACAGAGCCGCATTAAGTGGAGATTTAGGGCCGTGTCGATCAGTTGTTCTAGGCGCGAAACTTATCTTAGAAGCATGGGATCGTTCCTTCGCGATGCGCCGGACTTGCGCGTCGGTAGCTAGGATGTAGCTGGGTTATACCCTCGCGAGCCTACCCTCTCTTCCCCACACACTCCTTAGTGCTCTACATCCTCAGGTCCCAGCCCTCGAGCGACTCAGCAGCCACTGGTATGCCAGGTTGCGATGCCGGCCAAGGGGTGAGGGCTGGAGAGCCAGTAGGAGCTCCTGAGTCGCGATGCTCAGGAGCCCCCCTTTTAACGTGCAAGCAGATCGTGCAGGAAAGAAGGAGAGAGCTCGTGGTGCCACCCGCTGTAGACCTCAAGAGGTTCCTGCAATTCAACACGAGAAGAGCAGGGGTTGCCATTATGAATGCCGGACGGCCGTTGGTTGCTCCGAGAGAGTGGTGAGGGAACTGAGGGCCTGGTGAGGTGACACTTGCGGGGCTGCCACGGGCCAGAGCTCGACCGCTCAGATTTGTCGACGTTGCAGGGACGGACCCATGCGCAAGCGACGTGCCGGGGTAAGCAGCTCCAGAGGCAGGTGTCAGTCGAGCAGGCGATAATCACAAGCAGGTTAAGCATGAAAGGCAAATCAACTTAGATAAATGTAGGAGGGATACATGCCACTGGGTCTGGCCCGAGCGGGTTGGGGATGATGCAGCCCGAGGGGCGCCCCTAGCAAGGTAAACTAAAGACATAAGCAAAAGGGATACATGCTGTAGGGACAGACTTGTGCGGCCTGGGAATAATACAGCCTTGAGGGCACTCCCTGCTGAAATGAACTTCGAAAGATGTCACCTGGTACCATTGTAGAGGGGATGTTGAAGTAGCTGATGATGCGCGGTGAAGAGACCGATCCTCACGAGCCACCTGAGCCCTGAGTCTCGGGAGGCTTTGGGGGTCCAGGCGGTTCCTCGAGGACCATCTCCATCTCTACCAGGACCGCGTGTTGCCTGGCCTCCTGAGCCGCCAGAATGCTCTGCAGATGGCGCTGGTGAGTGGTAGCTGCGTTCGGCAGGCCAAAAGGCATGCGAACGTAGCTGTGCGGTGAACCCTCACAACATCCCACGCGCGAAGGCCAGAGGCGCTCCTGAGACGCAGCTCGGCTGAGCCCTGGGTAGTCGATGCAAACGCGCAACCCGACATCCTTGCCTGGATGGGGAGCTACACTAAGCAGGCGGTAATCACCGCATATGACTCTTGATTCCTGAAGCTCCTGAGTGGTCTTGGTGATGAACTCCTGAGGGTTGGCCTTCCTTGCACCATGCCTTCCTGAGGGAAACGTGATGTGAAGCATGCCTCCAAGTGGTGCCCAAGCGCCTCCCTCATGATCTTGGCAAAGTCTGAGGCCCTCTAGAAGAGAGCCGCCGAGCCCTGCCCGAGGAGGGCGCCGGGCGCGCCTTCCTATGCGACACCTCCTGAGATGCCAACCTCCTGAGGCCTTGAGCTGGGCGATGTCTTCTTCTTGGGAACTGCCTTAGGAGGGTTCTCGCTCTTGCTGTCTGGGTCCTCGATTGATGCAGCTTGGAAGGCGCGCTCGAGGGAGCACACTGCATCCTTCTCCAAGCTCCCTCGTGAGGCTGGTCCTGCCAGCGATCCTCGCAAGGTCGGTCACGCCACTCCTGGCGAGGGCCTCGGTCGTCCCATCATCCTCCACCTCTTCCTCCTCCTCGACCGTAGCCCCGATCGTTGCGCTCGGGGCGTCGACCGATGCGTCCTTCTCGAATGGCACTGAGCTCCTAGCATTCGTTGGTGTTGTGGGTGTAGAGGTTGTGGTAGGCGCAGAATCGGCTACCCTTGGATGACTCCGGCCGGTCCCTGCCGCACTTCGTGTCTGGTTCTGCTGTGAGCATGGCTGCTCCTTTGCGCTTCACGTCCTTGGCCTTGGCCTTCTTCTCTTCTGGGTAGGCGGCTGGAAGCTCGAGAAGGGAGAGGCGCCCCTCCTCAGCTCTTGCGCACTTGGTCGCCAGGTTGAACAGCTCCAGATATGTGCACAGGTCCTCGTGGATGGCGAGCTCCTCCTTCATCTTGACGTCGTGGACGCCATCGAAGAACGCCGAGATGATGGCCTCCTGAGTCACCTTGGGAATCTTGAGGCGAGCTCTATTGAAGCGCTAGATGTACTTCTGTAGGGTCTCTCCAGGTTGCTGCTTGATGCGGCACAGGTCACCCACGGCCGGAGGAAGGTCGCGAGTGCCCTGGAAGTTGGCGATGAAATGGCTGCGCATCTCGTCCCAAGAGGAGATCGAGCCGGGAGGCAGGTTTAGGAGCCAGGTGCGGGCACCATCCTTGAGCGCCATGGGAAACCAGTTCGCCATGACCTTTTCGTCTCCGTTGGCCGCCTCCCAGCTTGTAGAGCTGCAGGAACTCCGCGGGGTCGGCGGTGCCGTCATAGCAAGGAGGCAGATCCGGCTTGAACTTGCCCGGCCAGGCGACGCTGCATAGCTCGGTGGTGAAGGCACGGCAACCTGCGGTTGCCACTGGAGCTTTTTGCAGACGCGGGGCTTGCTCTTGATAGTTCCCGCATGCCGCCGCCAGTGGTAGCACGGGGTCTTGACATGCTGGTGCAGGGATGCGGTCTTGACATGCTAGAGTGGGGAGCACGTGTGCGCCTTCTTAAGGTCGAGGGATTTCTTGGGAGCTTCTTTCTTGCCGCGCACGTGCTGGACGCGGTGGGTCACGTCCAGGGGCCGCGCGCCTTGGAGCCAGGGTGCCTTCTTGGGGAGGAGGTGGCAGAGGCGCTCCCTGAGCCGCGTCGCCCATGTAGGACGAAGGGCGAGGCAGCGAGAGGGATGGCGCAGGAGAGCCCCCCGCGGTGCTGACGAGCTCGGTGATGCGAGCGAGCCACTCCTCGTAGAGGTCGTCGACGGGGTGGTAGTGCAGGAGCTCACGTGCTAGGAGCAATGCGGCCTGCACGTCCGTGGGAGCGCGATGAGTGTGAGACGACAAACCAGCTGGAGTCAACGACGGAGTGGCGGTGCGGCCTTCCCGCTGCATCGAGGGGTGCAGCGAAGATGCTTGCTGCTCGTTCCCAGCCGGGCCGGTGGCGGCGTTGGCGGCAGGCAACAGAGAACAACGAGGAGGCCCACCGACAGGAGCCGTCTAGGCGACGCAGGCGGCGAGAGCAGCCCGACGCTCGGCGCGAGCTCGGCGAGCGTCTGCCATGGATGCGACAAAGCGACAGAACACAAAACAGCGGAAAGAAGATTCCGGCGCACCCTTACCTGGCGTGCCAAATGTCAGATATCGGGTTCCGGCAAAACCCTTAAGGTTCGAACTCTGGGGTGCGCACGAAGATCTTCTCCCTACCGATTCATGCCCCAAAACCTCGCCGCGAATCTAAGCTAGCACGATGAACAACACAAGAGACATAAGATTTATACAGGTTCGGGCCACCGTTGTGGTGTAATACCCTACCCCTGTGTGTGGTGTGGTGGATTGCCTCTTGGGCTGATGAGGAACAATACAGAGGAAGAACAGCCTCGCGAGAGGTGTTCTTGTGGTGGTGCGCTTGGAGAGGAATTTCTCCGTCTCTGTTGGCTCTAGGTGAGAACTCGATGATCTCCTACTGTGGTGGCTATCTCTGTTTATAGAGGCCCTGTTCCTCTTCCCAAATATTGAGCGGGAAGGAAGCCAACAACGACCATTTTGAAGGGGGACAGCTAGTACAAGCTATCCTGACTAAAGGTGGTCTTCGACTGCCAAAGGCATTGGCGATGACGCCGTCTTGGGCTCCACGGTGACCTTTGTCCTACCGTCCTGCTGGTCTTGGTCTCGTTGCACTGATATGGAAACCTTTGCTTGATGCCTCGGTACTCCGTGCCTGCGCTTTCCCCCTTTGCACCAAAGAGGAAACGAGGATACTGCGCAGGCTGGCGCCCGCCTGGCGCCCGCCTGGTCTTGATCGTCATGGTTTGCGTCATGAGCACCTCGCAAGGTACCCCTTGCCTTGATCTCTCCGCCTCCTCGCGAGCCTTCCTGGTGAGGCCACCCCTGAGGAGGCCTTGTGCCGTCCGCCCCGTGAGGCTTGGCCCCTTGCGAGGGTCATGAGCGCTTGTTGATGAAGACGGGCCATACTGGGGCACTGCTGAGCCACGCCGCAGGCCGCAGGCAGGCAAGTCTGGGGACCCTCGTTCCTAGAACGCCGACACAAATGTCTTCATATATGGTGAGCTCCTCCTTTATCTTGACGTCGCGGACGCCATCACCGAATGCTTAGATGATGGCCTCGTCCGACACCTTGGGGATCTTGAGTCGAACATTTTTGAAACGCTGGATGTACTTCTGTGTGGTCTCTCCTGGCTGCTGCCTGATGTGTCGTAGTTCACCCACGGCCGGCGAGCGGTCGCGTGTGCCCTGGAAGTTGGCGTTGAAGCGGTCGCACATCTCATCCCAGGAGGAGACCAACCCCACAGGGAGGATTAGGAGCCAAGAGCGTGCGCCGTCCTTGAAGGCCATGTGGAACCAGTTTGCCATGATCTTCTCATCGCCGCTGGCCACCTCGATGCTCAATTAATAGAGCTGTAGGAACCCGACGGGGTCGGCGCTGCGTCCTAGCGTGGGGGCAGGTCAGGCTTGAACTTCCCCGGCCAAATGACGTTGCGCAGCTCCGGGGTGAATGCGCTGCACCCTGCTGTGGTCATGGGACCTCGTCGGGGTGGTGGAGCCTGGTCTTGGTGCTCGCGCGCCACCGCCATAGGCGGCGCATGGTCTTTACGTGGAGGTGCTGGAAGCGAACGTGCATCTTCTTGGGGCCGCCGCACCACTTGATAGCTTGCTTCTTCATGCACGGGCGCCTGACGCTGCGGGTCACGCCGTGGCGCTGCCCACCTCGGCTCGAGGATGGCGCCCTGCACTAGAGGTGGAGGAGGCGCCCCGTGAGCCACGTCGCCTATAGTAGGCGGCTGCTGGGGCAGTGAGCGGGCCGGCGTGGCAGAGTCTCCAGCGGCACTAATGAGCTCGGCGATGTGTTCGAGCCACTCCTCGTAGAAGTCATTGACTGGGCGGTAGCATAGGATCTCCCGCGCCATGAGAAGTGCGGCCTGTGTGTTCGTCGGGCCACGACGCGCGTGGGAGGATGAAGCGGCCGGAGTCAGTAACGGATTGGCGGTGCGCCCTAAGCGGCGCACGAAGGGGTGCAGCAATGAAGCTTGCTCGTGGCCAGCATGGCTAGTGGCAGCATTTGCCGCTGGTGATGGGGGATGGCGAGGACAACTGCCGCAGCCGGTGCCGTCTGAGCGACATGGGCTGCAACTTCAGCCCGACGCTTATCTCTAGCCCGATGCGCGTCAGCCATGGAAATGCCGGAGTAGCGGTGGATCGATTGACGAAAGAGAAGATCTGACGCACCCCTACCTGGCACGCCAAATGTCGGATTTCGGGTTCCGCAAACCGTTAAGAGGTTCTAACTCTGGGGTGCGTGCGGATATCTCAACCTACCTAGCCTGCCAACTCATGAACTTCACAGCCTATCGCGCCGAGCTCGAAGGGAAAGAAGGACACGGCAATTTACCCAGGGTTGGGCCACCCTGCGGTGTAAAACCCTACTCCTGCTTTGTGGTTGATTGGCCTTAAGGGGCTGAGGAAGAACTAGTACATTGGTCAACAGCCTCAGGAGGCGGGTTCTTGCGCTCAAGTGAGCTGGTGAGGTGGTGAGGGTGCAATGGATTCGACCCTCTGATGGTGGCGGCTAGGTCATTTTTATAGTGGCCTTGGCCCTCTTCCCAAATGTAGGCGGGAAGGGATTCCACAACGGCCAAATTTGAAGGGAGACAACAAGTACATCTTATCCTGACTAAAGTGGTCTTCGTATGCAAAAGCCTCTGGTCGTGGTGCTGCAGTGGGCTCGGTGATGACCTCCGTCCTGCTGTCCTGGCAGTCTTGGTATTATTGCACCAGAATGGAAACCTTTGGTTGATTCCTCAGGACTCTGCGCCTACTGCATGCATCCTTTGCACCAAAGAGGAAACTGGTACTCTACACCCGCTGGCGCCCACCTCGCTTTGGTCATCATGGCTCACGTCAGCTGAGCCTCACGAGGTGCACCTTGCATAGAAATATCCGCTCCTCGGGAGCCAGCGTGAGGGGGCCGATCCCCTTGGAGGTCTTGGTGTCGTCCGCCTCGCGAAGCTTGGCCCTTCGCGAGGGTTTTGAGTTGTTGATGCTGAAGTTGGGCCGTACCAAGCTGCCGGTCCAGCCACGCCATGGGCCGCAGGCAGGCAAGTCTGGGTACCCCCGTATCCAGGACGCCGACATCTTCCGTCCATTGTAGGGATGACATCTGTCCCAACGATGATCTGACATGTGCATTATCTGGCGAATGAGAATTTTACATGTGGAAAATCCCCATTGGTCGGGGCTATTAACGGGTTATCGGATCCAAACCGGAACCCGATAGCTTAATGGCGACCCATTATGGTGGATGCCACATGTCGGCCACCCTTGACGAAAGCACTTCTATGATGCGTGATTTATTGTCATGGAAGTAGACACTTCCGTAATGATAATATTGGTAATGTGATGGAACACTTCTACCACAACACAAGTTGACTATCTTGATTTTGTCATAAAATCGTTATGGATGTACATGCATGACAAAAAATCTGACCTACTGTGACAAACACGTATCATCACGGAAATGTATTTTTTATAGTGTAGTAAGATGCCCGTGCGTTGCACGGAACATCAAGATGCATTTGTATGATTAGTTTATCTTGTGAGAGAAAAGGATGAACAACGAAAGGCCTTATTTGCAAATGTGGAGAGGGGTGTGGGCAACTTTTTGCAAACTTGCCATAGTTTCTTTCCTACCCGTTAGATATAAATCAGACGACCTATATTGCAGGATGGCAGGCACACCATCATCACCAACTTTATTTTTTATAAGAGTATACTAGCAAGATGCACGTGCGTTGCACGAAACATCAAGATGCATTTGTATGAGTAGTTTATCTTGTGAGAGAAAAGGATGAATGAGGGAAGGCCTTATTTGCAAATGTGGAGAGGGTGTGGGTATCTTTTTGCAAAATTGCCATAGTTTACTTCCTATCCGTCCGATATAGATCGGACGGCCTATATTGCAGGATTGCGGGCACACCATCATCACCAACTCTGTTTTTATAAGAGTAGAGATAGATATACATATCTCTACTCCTATAAAAGACTCAGTTGTGATGATGGTGTGTCTGCCATCTGCCATTTCTGACAATTAGATCTGCATCTAATGATTGGGATGTAAGTTGTGCCCTTTTTGACACAATTCGCACTTCTCTGCTCCAGTTTAAACAAAACCCCTTAGTATCTTCAAACCAACCACATTCCTCACTTACCTCATCAGAATAGCCCAAAGAATATATTTGGAGTGAAACATAAGATATTTTTAGTGATATGTATATCAAAACTAAATAGTTTTCCTTCAAATTTGTGAATATGTATTATTCTACTTTGGTTCCGTTGCAACTGACGGGCTCATTGCTATAGTGATATATCTCTTGCATTGTCACAATGAACATCTGTTGTGCTGGTCCGGGCCGGATTCTCGCAACACGATGACCTGAGTTCGAATTTTGTCCTAAACTTTAGTTTTTTTATATTTTTAATATATACTTCTTTCGCTACTATATTGACAGTGGAACCCACATAGTATTTAGAATATAAGATTAAGGATGGATTTGTTTCTGTTTAACTTTCTATACGAATCTGTAGCCATCCCGCAATTCATATACACTATACTGACAATGGAATCCATAGAGGACTTAGAATACAAGATTTCTCAGTTTGCATGCAGGTTTAACGGAGGCGTCTGATGGAGGTGATGAGGCATGTTCAGACGGGTGTCCAGCGGGCGGCGCAGTACTATTTGATTTGGCAGCTACTAGTAAACTAGGACAGTTCCCGATACGGCTTTAATACAGACGAGGGAGAGGGTAGCGGTTCCTGAAATGTTGAACGACCAATGATGCATCCTCCTTCAATTAGCATGTTGAATGCATGAGGGAAGTAATGGGAGGAGTACAGGGAAAAGAGGCAGCACGATGTGAATGCAACACAGTTTGCACTCATATAAAGGCGTCCCTCCGTTCCAATGCATCCACCACATTCTACGCACCTAAGCACCTACACTAAGGGTGAAAGTGCTCACTCCAGACCCATGGCGGCGATGCACGCGAGAGGACAACGGCTGTGCCAGATGGTCCACGATGCCGGCCTACAGCATGGCACCGAGGATCGTCTCCAGACGGTGTTGGCGACCGGCTGGTTCATGGCCATCGTCGATGCCAACTACGACTCTTAGTTTGACGAGATGATCGTTGCCACCATCAACATGTTCACCATTGTTAAGAAGCTCGCAGACGACATCACCATACTCCTGCATCCCGCACGCCCGGGTTCCTCATTGCCTGCCACCCTAACTAGACTCCACGGCGAGAACCTCTTTCAAGCACTGGTGGCCCTGCGACTGCCCGCCGACGCAACGAAGAATGTCCGTATGGAGGTCGCGCTCGCCGCGAGGCGCCTTGCCCTACAAGAATTCGTTGACCTACACATCCACGTGTATGATGAAGTCGTGTATACAGGTATCTACAAGGCCGGTGAGGATGCTACGACTTTGGCCTTCCTCAACCAGCTGGAAGCATTGGACACCTTTGCTGAGAAGCACCTTCACCTCGCCACAAAATCTGCCACTCCTAAGCTGCCAGTCGGTGGCCCGGCGCACTGAGTCGAGGAGGAGGAGGTCATACATTGATGGTTGCATCTTTCTTCTTGCCTCCTGTAACCACCACTACGATCGCATCATCGTGGCCTTAATTCTTATTGTGCTATTGCATTCTTGTTCCAGTCAATACAGACATGTGCGATCCCTTTGCTCACATTTGGAGGCAATTATATGCATCACTGTAACTAGTACTCGATTCGTCAATTTATAAGTTATGGTTACCTTTTCCATCAACTTCATGCAACGCACGGGCATCTTGTTAGTATCACTAAAACATGTCGGACCGCATGTGACCAAACCGATGATGCGCCAACCTAGCTGCTACCCTGCTTATCTAGTTGAAAAGCCCTGCCCTAGCATTTCCAACCGTTATTTCTATCTATTGATTGTGCCAAGGAGCAGAACAAATGTTACAATTATTCAGTTGGTGATGGTGGTGTGTCTACCATCCATCATTCCTGACCGTTATATCTGCATCTAACGACAGTTAGGTAAGTTGATAGAGGTGAGGGTGTTCCTATCTTTCGATGAGATGATAACTATCGATTTGGTGGAGGCGACTTTGACGATCCGACTACAAACGTGCACGACGTTGCGCCTTAGCAATCGCTAAACCAACTCTGAGAGGTTATTGACCAAGCTGGAGCACGATCAACCTGACCACGAAGGTCTATTCCTGCAAGCAATCGAAGAACAAGCAAGAATATGATAAAAGCAATCTGAATATTGCGAGTATATATGAAGTATTGATAAAGGTGGGGATCCGTAAACGGTCTTGGTCTGGTCGTTGGACACAAAGAAGTACACGAAGTTGCAATGGCTAACTTTTAACTAAACAAATCCCAAGGGAAAAGCTACTAGATGGATCTACTTATATAGGAGCAAGGGGTGGTGGCCAAGGAGGTGGGAGGACGTCCCAAGGCAGCCTAAAACTAACCATAGGTCGTACAAAGCCAATGGGCCCAAGTGGAGGTGACGTAACACCTTTGGACTTGTAGTTTGACTCGGATTCTGCTGCAGCATGAGATTGTTTTGTTCATAACTCAACGCTCCAGATGAATTTGAAGGTGAATCCAATTGGGTTGGAAAGTGCACAAAATCTATTTTCCAACAAAAAAAGAATCACCCAATTTGGAATCCGGATGAAAAAGTTATTGACGTTTTGAGTCAGGTATGTCGGTGCAGTCCGAATCTGAGTACAGAACGTGAGAGACTTGGACTCTATCTTCTCTTGGGCCAAAAGTGACGTGAGGGAACTTTTTGAACAGCAAGTAAATTCCTCTTTCTCCCTTATCTTCATATGTGGATTGTACAAATGTCCCATACACCTGCAATTAGACATGGCACAAAAGTTTGTGAAGTATTTTTTGTCCTGGATGACATAAATAAATTATTGCATAGTTTGCATTAGAAATCACCTCACAAATATACATGTATGCAATATTTTTGGTCGTATCCAAGGTAGTCGTGTCTTCATCATCCTCCCCTTCTTGAAAACAAAGCCGTCCTCGGTGTTGCTTAATCTGAAATGTGGCTAACAAAAGAGACAACGTGTACATGTTGTATATGTATATGTCATTCATTTTTACTTCCCTTGATTTTTGAACATATGACACACGAATAGATGAGTAACTTGCATAGTTCATAAAATCTAAAGCCAAAACATTATCACAAGAAGTAGAGGGCATGAAAATATTACAACTCTGTTTGCACATATAAGTGAAGCTCTCATTCGTTTCAAAAGATTGACAATGTTCATCATTAACCCATCCCAACATTGGTTAATAAACATTACTTGCATCAAATTTACATGCTACAACATGCTTAAATAAGCAAACATGCAATAAGTCATTCGACACAGAATCATCACCAAGATTAGAGGTCATATCAAAATGATTAAACATTGATTCTTTTGCATCAACAGTTAACTCAATGGGTGCACTCAAAATTGTTGGTATTTCAGTTGTTTGATCACATGGCAAAGTCAAATTATCAACATAGTCCTCTAAAATAGGTGGTGTGATCAAAGTAGTGGGTAGCTCATCAGATGGTGCATTCAAATTGACAAGGCATTCATCATTCTCATGTATAGATGGAAGATCAGTACCTTTGTCATTACCTCTTATGATCAACTCAGATGATGTAGCCACTCTCGGGGGTGATGTGTCACATGGTGGAGGTGATGTAGTCCTCATAACAATGGATGTGGTTGTCATAGTATGCCTAGTAGTTGAAGGAACAATCATATCAACTCTTGGAATGTGCACCGTGCGCTTGTTCTCCTCGTGGCCAACACGTTGTTTTATTTCCTGTTCAACTTTGCAAGCAAGACAAAACAAATGGTCCATAGTATAACACTCTTCATGAATTAGTATCTCTTGAATATCACGGTTTAATCCTCCCCAAAATCTATCGATAAAATCTTCTTCACTTTCTTCTAAAAATGAGTGCAACAAGGTAGTTTGTAAATCATCATAATATTTTGTTATAGTGTCACTACCTTGTTTTAAATGTTGCAACTTCTTAATCATGTCACGAGTATAATAAGTAGGGACGAAAGTATGTCGCATGGCAAGTTTCAAATCATCCCAAGTAGTAGGTATATAATCAGGGTGTAACCGACAATATTCACTCCACCAAACCAAAGCATAACCAGTGAAAGAACCAACCGAAACCTTAACCTTTTTATGTTCATCAAAATTATGGGAAGCAAATATATTTTTTATGTCGAACTTCCATTCAATATATAAAGCAGGTCTAAAACGGCCATTAAATGGTGGTATAGATACATTAACCTGATCATGTGCATTTGGATGTTTGTGCACCTCTCGTGACGGTTGTGGTATTTGCAAAGGTGGTGGCACGTCTCCCACGATCGACAAAGCCCATGAATTGACTCTGGATCCTGTCATGATTAGTAGAAAAAAAACAAAATCCAAAAAAATGTTCCTATGAACTACTTGGAAGTGGTGGTAAAACGCTCACAGTATAGCAAATCTCAATATTTTACAAGTTCTTACCATGCAGCAGATGGTGATCGGCAACCAGCGGTGTCAAATAACTCTGAAGATTGAGTAAAGCGATTACCAGGGGAAAGTGCATAAACACGGTGTAGAAATATGTGGAGCTTGGAAGGCTTAAGTATATGGTAGCAAAAGATTAGCAATAATCAATTGAGAGATGCAATGTTGAAGAAACGCTCAACGACAGTACTGTGCTGGTCCTAGGCTTTACCGTACTAGAGACACGAGCCTAGAACACTAATGAGGTCACGGCGTAGCAGAACTAGCATCAATGAAGGATACTAAGTAGCTCTGGACAGCAAGATATAAGTGAAGATCACAACGACAGTAAAGGTAATGATGAAAAACAACTGCCAAGTAGGATATGCAACAACTTTCTCTCTAACTTTCCTCTCGAAAAGTTTGTGCCAATTTTTTTGATAGTTTTCCTCAAGAAAGGTACTGACTCAAGCTTTAAAATGCAAAAATAATCACTTAATTCCGAATTGATATGAGGAGCCAAAGAATTCTAAAACTGGCCTGAAAAACTGGAAAAACAGTATGCGCGAACTTCAGAGGACAAAAAAGACCTATTTAGAAGCCGATTTTGAGACTCTAAATAGTGAACTTGCTTTTGCAACTATTCAGATGCGTCTAGCCGCTAGCTTTAATTTGAGTACTTGTGGAGCCAAAACGGACTTCGTATGAAAAGGATATGCCTGTTTTACTGAACACTGTGCAAAATTGATTCCAATCCGAATTCAGGTACGGGATTGATTCTAGATAGATCCGAAATTTCTTTTTTTTTGTTCTCTTTTTTTCCTCACACTTTTTTCTTCTTTTTCTTTCTCTTTTTTTTCTCTGACTTTTTTTTACTTTTTTTTCTCCTTTTTTCTCTCTCCCTATTTCCAAAACAAACTAGACAAGATGCAGATTGGATCAAGCGAAGATGTGAACGACCTCAACTATGATTGTGACAATGAATAATGGGTGACACATGGTGGAAATTGATGGATTGGGTGGTGGATAGCGGAAGGGATAATGCTGTAGCGGCGGCGTGACTAATGTGAAAAGAACTCGAAACTCTAAACGAACTAGGCACTAAGACCAGCAACTCGACACGACGATGCAACCGATAATTCAAATATTGCAAACAATGAAAAGAAAATTGCAAAGGCTTAGACTGGCTAGGACAAAGGATGAATAGATCTAACTTGTTTTTTGGGATTTTTTCTTGGACAATAGAATAAATCTAATCTAGGGAAAACTGGAAATTCTCACCGAGCAACCTGAAAACTGATACCACTTGATAGAGGCGAGGGTGTCCCTATCTTTCGATGAGATGATAACTATCGATTTGGTGGAGGCGACTTTGACGATCCGACTACAAACATGCACGATGTTGCGCCTTAGCAATCGCTAAACCAACTCCGAGAGGTTATTGAACAAGCCGGAGCACGATCAACCTGACCACGAACGTCTATTCCTGCAAGCAATCGAAGAACAAGCAAGAATGTGATAAAAGCAATCTGAATATTGCGAGTATATATGAAGTATTGATAAAGGTGGGGATCCGTAAGCGGTCTTGGTCTGGTCGTTGGACACAAACGAAGTACACGAAGTTGCAATGGCTAACTTTTAACTAAGCAAATCCCAAGGGAAAAGCTACTAGATGGATCTGCTTATATAGGAGCAAGGGGTGGCGGGCAAGGAGGTGGGAGGACGTCCCAAGGCAGCCTAAAACTAACCCTAGGTCGTACAAAGCCAATGGGCCCAAGTGGAGGTGATGTAACACCTTTGGACTTGTAGTTTGACTTGGATTCTGCTGCAGCATCAGATTGTTTCGTCCATAACTCAACGCTTCGGATGAATTTGAAGGTGAATCCAATTGGGTTGGAAAATGCACGAAATCTAATTTCCAACAAAAAAGATCACCCAATTTGGAGTCCGTATGAAAAAGTTATTGACGTTTTGAGTCAGGTATGTCTATGCAGTCCGAATCTGAGTCCAGAACGTGAGAGACTTGGACTCTATCTTCTCTTGGGCCAAAAGTGACGTGAGGGAACTTTTTGAACAGCAAGTAAATTCCTATTTCTCCCTTATCTTCATATGTGGATTGTACAAATGTCCCATACACCTGCAATAAGACATGGCACAAAAGTTTGTGAAGTATTTTTGTCCTGGATGACATAAATAAATTATTGCATGGTTTGCATTAGAAATCACCTCACAAATATACATGTATGCAATATTTTTGGTCGTATCCAAGGTAGTCATGTCCTCACCATAAGTTGTGGCATTTTTGCAAGTATAACCCACTTCTCTGCTCCAATTTGTAGAAAACCCCTTACTATCTTGAAAGCAACCACATCCCTCCCTCACCTCATCAAAACAGCCTGAGAAATATATTTCGTGTGAAAAGTAATATATTTTTAGTGGTATGTATATATATATCAAAACAAGAGTGTTTTCTTTAAGTTTATGAACCAATACTATTCTACTTTGGATCTGTTGCAACGCACGGGCACATTGCTAGTAAAAGAAAAGGCCTGACGCGTTCGCGTCGCACCCCCACGCGCCCGGGAACCGGGACTACTCCACGGCCCGTCCGGCACGCCACATAGCTAGGGAAGGCGTGTTGCCTAGCATTTTCACTTTCATGTGGGACTGCAGTTGAGCAAACGGACTATCGGCAAACCGCACCCCACCCTCCGCGTTGGAAAACAAAAACGAGGAGGGGAAGATCTAGCTGTAGCACTTAAGCCAAGAAATTTGGTGTCAAATGGGACTCGTTGATAGAGTAGGAGCATTCCGCACTACTACTGCTACTACAAAGTTTGTACTACAACTACTACCACTATACAACTAGGTACATGCACGGCACAACCTCGTAGGAACAAAAAACGGGAAGATCTTATTTTGGGTGATTTATCTTTTTTTCAGTCAATGCAGTATGAATAATAGGGTATGATGTGGGGGGCACCCATGAGGCATATGTGGCTGGGTTGCATGCTAGGAAAGGCTAGAGAAAAATAAATAGATAATGTCTTTAGAGTGGACTCCACTAAATAGATACTTTGGATCGATTGCAACGCACGGGCCGGCACATTGGTAGTAGTAAGAAAAAAATTCTGGGATTGGCATGAGTTCGTACTGCGGGAGCAACACAAGGTCTGGTGCAGGAGTTACATTTCCCTCTCGGGACCCACGGGACCGAGCTTCAGCGGCTTAGTGCACCGGCCATTGAGTCAATGACATGTGGACCCTAAATGCGGCTGGCCCACATGTCATTCTCATGAAAGCAGAGCGGTGGTGGGGCAGAGAGGGGTCAGGCACAAGTCGGCGGACGTGTCATGTCATGGGTTCGAGCGACATTTGACGAGGCTTGCATGCGCCCCTCCCATGCTCTGATCCATACTCCTGCACCACTAATTTCCTCCTATGGGTCATCTATAGCCTCAAAGAAAGGTAAACAAAGGCGGTATTTCCAGGAAATAATTTCCTGCATGAATCTGTTGGTGCATGCGAGACCCTTTCCTTTCCTGCTCGTCCTCCTCCGGATCCTCAGCTGCATTGAAAATGCGGGTGCCAACCCCAGAGCATCGCTATACGTGCTTGCCTAAGCCATGTAGCATACTGAGGTGCCAGCGAGTACCACCTCCTCCATGCCAACACTGGCGTCTAGGCCATGCACATGCAGCTGCTCCCGTAGTATTTCACCCGCATGTTCGACTACAGTACCACACCGATCTTGGACGAGACCATGGAGCTTGTGGCCAAGAAAAGTGTCTGCCTGACTGACGCATGTCGAGGTGCTTGTCTATTGTGACATGCCGCTCAACGTTTACTAGCTCGCGCTCTGGATGAGCGGAAGGGTGTTGCTCCTGTTTGTCAGTGGTGCGACGGCAACGACTGCCGGGTGGGAGCTCGGGCGAGAGCTAGTGATCTACCTGGGGAACATAGTTCGACTTGGCTCGAGATTCCGACCGCTTGCACCATCCCGAGGATGTACCCCTCAGCGACGAGGCTGGAATGCTAGATACGTATAGGCGTGAGCTAGTGGGCGGGAGCAACCTGTTGAATGGATACCGGTTTGTGAATGTGATGTACTCGACATAGTTGAGCCAGTGAGCCCGGAGGGGTTCCTGCTGTCGTACGTTGACGCGCCGGCTCAATGGCGTGCGGCCACGTGCCAGCATAGGTCAGCTACGAGGAAGTGGCGTCGGTGTGGTTTCAGATGCCCAGCTGGCCGTTGTCATGGCGGCACTCACGACTCACTCATTCGAGATGAACCGACCGATGGTGGCTTGGCCACGGGGAGGGTGCCACAACTGGATGTCGGGGCGTTACGAGGCGTAAATGGCCACACCGGTGGGTACTACCTGTATTACAGAAGTACTCCACCTGAGGAGTGATGCCCGGGATGAAATGTGTCACAGCCGCTGGATGAAAATTGGATGGTGCGGGAGTACGGATCGGATCACATGAGCGGAGCAGGCAAGCCGCGTCCAATCGGGTGTGGCCATTGTAGAAACTTGATGGTCGCCGAAGTTTAGCTGGCCCGCATGTCATGCACACAAAGGCAGAGGAGCGGTGGGCCGAGAGGGCTTAAGCACACGTCAGGGGACGTGGTGCCATGGGAAACACGTGTGGCAGTGGTAGAAACGTGATGGTCGCCGTGGTTCAACTTCCATGGACAAGTTGTCATGTCTGCTGATACATGCATTGCATACCAATCACTGCAAGGAGCAGTAGTAGAGAAAACTTGTTCCAAAGACATGCACACCAGCAACATAAATGAGATACATGGGCACTAGCACCCCGGACGTAGTTTTATAGAAGAAGCCCACCCGGGTGAGGAACCAGAAATGCGACCCTGACAAGATTAGAACCCTGGCCGCAGGGTGTGCCTCCGACCCAAACTCATTTTTTTCAGACGCTTAGGTGCACCGGATGCTGTGCCACGCTACGAAATGTAAAAAATAGCTCTAATTTTTTTTAACCTGTTATCTTCAAACCAGCCACACCCATCTCCTATCCTCAAAAAAAGCCACACCCATCTCCCACCTCATCAAAACAGCCCGATGAATATATTTTGAGTGAAGCATGATTTATTTTTACTAATATATGAATATCAAAACAAGAGTGTTTATATTTCAAGCCTGTGAACAAGTATTATTCTACTACTTTGGATCCATTGCAATTCACGGGCCGACACATTGGTAGTAGTAGTCTCTACTCTTATGAAAAATAGAGTTGGTGATGATGGTGTGCCTGCCATCCTGTAATATAGTCCGTCCGATTTATATCTAACGGATAGGAAGGAAACTATGGCAATTTTGCAAAAAGATACCCACACCCCTCTCCACATTGGTAAATAAGACCTTCCCTCATTCATCCTTTTCTCCCACAAGATAACTACTCATACAAATGCATCTTGATGTTCCGTGCAACGCACAAGCATCTTGCTAGTAAGAAACAAATCTTGAGTTTCGCACGAGTTCGTGCAGCGGTAGCACCACAAGACCTGGCACAAGAGTTACATTTCCCTCTCAAGGCCCACAGGACTGAGCTTCAGCACCTTACTACACATACCTTTGAGTCAATAACATGTGGACCCGATAGGTGGCCGGTCCACATGTCATGCTCCCGAAGGTAGAGGGGCGGTGGGGCCGAGAGGGGTGAGCTGTAGGTCGAGGGACGTGTGGTGTCATGGGTTAGAGCGGCGTCGTGGGAATCGTTGTGACTATGGTAGAAACTTGATGCTTGCCGCATTTCAGCTGGCCCACATTCTCGCCCGTATATGAAGCCCCCAAAAGCCCCACCTTCCAAACTCCACCATGACCAAACGCGAACCGCACATCATCCATATGAGCCGTGAATGGAGCAATATCCCCAGTGACATCCTCCACTTCTGTTATTCATGTATGGATATGTTGAGCGTCATGCGGCTAGCTGCATGCTCGAGGGACATGCACATGGCCATCATCGAAGCGAGGCCTAAGCTTTTCAAGACACCATGCTTGCTGCTATCTCGTCTTGCGAGATTTGCTCACCATGATACGGATGCGTACATGATGCCCCTCGACTTCAACCCGACCTCCATTAGCTGAAACATCTTTGCAGGTATGTAGTGGGTCGTTGTACATCATTTCCCTTGACTTTGATCTGATCACCATCGCCCGAAACTTTTTGGCAGGTCTATACTGGGTTGGCATGAACTCCCAATGGATGGATGCCGTCAGAGAAGACGGGAAAAAGTTGGTGCTCGTGAACTTCTAGACCTCCCATGAGATTATCCTTCCTTCGCTGGATTATATAGGGTTTTACCATCGCGGCCCAAGTCATCTAGATTACCACGTCAGTTGGACGGACCTTGTTTTGTAGAAGATTGTAATCTACCAACTGCCCACACGACATGCAGATTACACAGACTTCAAGCTAATTGCCTTGTTCGACCACGGACTCGCCTATCTTTACGCCGGTGACTTCTTTAGCTGGAGACAACTCAGCTCGCAGTGGATCGTCAAAGGTGATACACAATTCTATGATGCTATTGAACACAATGGCATCATCCACACGATCGACAAAGCAGATGGCACCACGTATTGCTGGAACGACGCGTGTAAGTTGTTTTCGTCTGATGTTAATGATAACGCCATGACACTGTTTGAACTTTTTGTGATGATTGGCATATCTCCGTTTGAGCAGAATTTGAGTAGAACTATGGCAAGTTATTAGAGACGCCGTAAATTAGCTATATTTGGAATAAGTCAATTCATGATTCTGACCATTTCATTACAGCCAATTTGTACCCTTGAATAATCAAACGGTTAGGAAGATATGGATATTCTCCTTACTTTATAGTAATATGTATACTACTAAATATGAGTGTGTATCAACAACCATGTTAGTTTCCTCATTTTCATGAGGTAGAAACATGCATCACACTATTGGTTTCATCTAACCATACATTAAGGAAGTAAATGTGCATATGGAGAACTCTATATTTGGAAGTAGTGAAATCCTGTAATGCTTACCATGTGTACATACCTATATTTGCCCTTCAGCAATCAATGGCTAGAATAATGTCCTCACAAAAATTTTGCCCACAGAACATGAGTATATAACAATGCATGGTCTGTTAGTTTCGTTGAAGAATTTGTTTGTGAGGACAGAACATGATTACATAACATGCATGACATGGTAGTTTCCTATGAAGAATTGATTGCGAGATAACATGAGTATAAACATGCATGGCACTTCTATATTTTTGAACCCAGTATACATTTCTCTATATTTTCCCCTCAGTTCCTACAGGGACATATCAATGATGTTTCTTGCATTATCCTACTCATACTCTGAACAATGCTGATCTTACATTAACAATGCCTATCCTTTTTGATATGATGAAGTGTCCCTACAGCTACTTCCCTTTGTAATCACACCACCTTTGCCAAAAATAGGGAAGCACAACTAGTTCGTTGCTCGATCAAACGACGGCAAAAGACTGATGATCATTCGCACACATGAGCCAAAAAAGTTATATTGCAAAAACCCCACTGTGTACAAGCACCGTGAAATACATGAGTATCCGGACAGTGGCTATTACGTCTATGAGTAGGATAGCAGCTTGTTGGGGCCTTCAAGATTTTTGAGTTGGAGGCAGGTAAACAACCTTGGTTCACACTCTCTGTTTCTCGGACTCAATTATCCGATTAACCAGGAGATCATCGTTGGCAATGACCTTGATGGCAGAGAGGCTATGTTTGCTATGGAAAACTGTGTCTACATGGCGAGCCCTAGGACTTCGGGAGCAAACTCCCCTGATTGTCAACAATACAACCTGCATCCCAAAGATCGTGAGAATGACAAATGCATCTGGATTAACTTTGATCCTTGGATGTCTCAACTCCGACAGGCAATGATGTCGTTCAAGCCTTCAGGTTGATAGGTAATTGGGTTGTTGCTCGAAAGGGTGGAGTACTGGTGTCTTTGGATCAATGGTGGCTGAAGCGGGGCTGCAAATTATGATGGTGTTGGATCATCCCTCTTCAAATGACTTGTTGTCTTTGCTGCTTGTTCTGGATGGGTAGTTCTCTCTTTCGTTATGCATATTCCTTGTCATTTGGTCATCCTCGTCTATGTCACTCTTACTATGTAATAATTGCCTCTATTTACAATGTCATTCTCGTTTGGATCACGAGAGTCTGACCGCTGCAGATGGGTGCATTTTGGTGGTTTAGCAAGACTTCTTATTAACTATCATGTCTTGCTATTTATGTCAGTAGTAGTCACTAGTCAGTGTTTGAATGTGGTATATATCGTTGTTTCCAACTGTTTATTGTCTCCAACTGCTAGTGGGCTAAATGAGGGCATAACCATTCTCCAGTGTTCAGAGTATATCTCCTTTTTTCAAGTTATAATTTGAGCTCGGTGTCTTTTCAATGATGTACACTTGTTTGCACCAGTGAGGTGTCATTGAACATGGGCCGAGTAGTAACGCAATGCCAAACAGGTCAATTATGACTCTCAGTCCCGGCTCTCAAAAAAAGAAAGAAAAAGGACTCTTATGCTAACATGTAGGCGCCACCGATGTTTTCTTCCGCTTGCGCGTCAAGATCATATTCGCGCGTGCTTGAAATTCATGCTAACTTTTCATCCCCAATCTCCCGCCCCTCCCCCACCTCTGAAATCTCGATTCTTACTCCAGTTCCCCCAAATCCCCCTCCTGTACTCCCTGTACTCAAGCGCACTATCATGTCATCAGTCAACACAGATCTCCGAGCCGGAGATCCTGAGGTCCATCCTGCCTTCAGGCGGTGCGTGCTGTCGCTCAACAGTGGCATGGCGGCACTTGATGACCAGTTTGCCGGCAAAGTGCTGATGGTAACCATCAATGGCGAACGGCCTCCCGTCTCGCCGGACGACCTTGTCAAACCTCTTTGCATTGCGCACGGCATCCAGATAAGTCACTTGCTCATCAAAGTCTGTCCGCTACCGATTGATTTCTTCGTCAGGTTCCAGACAACTTTTGACTGCAGTCATGTGTTCAAATCTTCCCGGCGTTTGTTCTGCGATGGTGTGCTGGTGAGCTTTGATTGGTGGCACCCAGGATGGGGCTCGGTGCCCTCTGAGCTTGAGTTTTTAACAAAGCTTACATTTCACGGCATGCATCGACGTGCTTGGAACAACGAGTCCATCAAGGAGCTTATCAACGATCTTGGAGGTGAGCTCGTAAGTATGTTTGTTCCTCCAGACAGCTGGGCTCTGACGGTTATGGCATGGATGAAGAAGCCCTCCACCATACCGAAGGTGATGGGTGTTGAGATACAGGTGCAAGAACCGGGGTTGTACTATTCGTCGCCACCAAGGCCGCCGAGTACCATGTTAGGGATGTAGCTGTATCGAGTGCTCGTACATGTTGAAGAAGTGGTCAATCCATCGATCGACGTCCATTAGAGGAGTCAACATCAGACTTTTCCCGTGTTGCTCCGAATGATGGATGGCACAGGGCCTACTCCATCGCACGACGGAGGCCACTTCTTCTTTGGGAGAAGAGGCAGGGCTGGTTGCCTGGATGTGCTCTAATTTGTGGTAACAACTGAATCTTCTCATATACTAGTTAAATCCGAGCTATCGGGGTGAAGCACTGACGTGCCAGTACATTTGATTGTGACCTGTTCTATTTTTGTACCTGAATTATTTTTTTAGAAAGGGTTGTATATCAACTGAATGTGCTAGCAGAACTTATTGTGTTGTCTATCTGTTTTCTTTGCACAACATTCAAGATATTTCCCCATCATTGATAAAGACGATGAACTATAATGTACGAGTTCGTTGGTTTCAACATAGCCCTACCCGTAGCGATCCACTGCTTCCACCCTGATTGTGCCGCCTGCGTCAAATTTTTGTATGCAAGTTCAGTGTGCTATGATGTGCTATATGATAGTGTTAACTATATAAGTTTTTCCTGAGCATCAGCAATGCATATGGCTGAAAGATGTATTTACGAGCATCGACTGATGGGTCTCTCTCTCTCTCTCTCACACACACACACACATAGACACACACACACACACAGGTGGAACCTGTTGAATTATTTCTTCGCTCGTGATAGCTTTTAGTTAGGTTCCACTGTACTCCAATTTTTTTCTTAAGTTATTAATTGAGCTCAGTGACTTCAAAAAGATGTACAGAAGCCTTGTTTTGGCTTTTCCAGCATCGAGAATGTGGGATGAGTAGCCATGTAAAATTGTAATGTACTACACGTGCCGTTTTTTGAACATCAGCAATGCAACTGGACCGACAGTTGTACACAATATCCATGTTTCTTTTAATAAAATGCACAATCTAGTTCATTTCTATATAATAAGATTACCAAGCCCAACTTAATTTTTTAATAATATTTGTATCTCAATATTATTTTTATATGAAATGCTCAGTCCAGACCATCATTGGTTTTTCACCCATCCCAGAAAATGGGTCCATTTCTTTCAAAGTCAAATGGCTTGTAAATTATCAGAAATGATAAATGCGCTGCATGTATGCAATATTATTTTGACCCAACTCGATAAATAGGTGTATTCTAATAAATAATCATATGCGCTATAAATTATCATAAATAGTATATTTTAGAAACAATTACCTTAAATAGTAAATCAGCTATTATTATTATTTTTACCCAGCCCAGGAAATAGATTATTTTTTGAGTCAAAGCCCAGGAAATAGATGTATTGGCAAACAAAATGAAATGGGCTATAAAACCTAAATGGGCTGCATTCCGCCACAGCTTTCGAAGCTGACTTTGTTGGCCCACTAGACGAAGCCTACGCAAGGTGTTGTCCATTTAGTGAACAAAACGATTTAATGGTCAAAAACAAAAAATCAACAAGTTATTCTGACATCTGTAGTCGTTGGATTGACATCCAACGATGATCAATGTTGCTTCAATCTCTGATCTAGTTGCTCTTGTTCCAGCCGCCAAAACCATCTTTGACTCGAGCGCCTGCATCTACCTCCCGTGGCCAGCTCTGCTGCCATGCAGGCCTCACCGCCCCACCCTACTCCCAACGGTGGCCAGGTCATACCTGTACTCACCCACACCTTCTGTTACTCTCCGGCGAAGGTAGCCTCACCCGGCAGCCAAACTAGTCCCTCATACTCCCCTCCGCCGGGGACTCCAGTACCCCTTGTTTGACTCGAAATCGTTCCCATCTTAGGCCTCGCCATCGTCCACCGCCTTTGTGCTCTCGGCGTGGCATGGTCAACGTGGTCAAGGAACGCCTTCCATCGGTAGAGGACTGTACGTGGAGAGGCTGACAGCTGGGTCCACGGCCACAACAAGGAAGTGCCTCCTTATTACGTGGAAAATAATGATTCCTCCACCTGACAGCGGGACCTACCAGAAGGGCCTCAAAAAAATGCTTCCCCCCTGACAGCTGGGATCCACCAGCTACATCTTTGTACGCAAGGAAGTGCGTCCATATTAAGGGCAAAAAAATGATTCTTCCCCCTGACAGTTGGCACCCACCAGCTATATCTTCGCACGGAAGGAAGTGCCTCCCTATCCTACCTCATAGCTGGGACCCACTGGGTCGAACCGTACGTCGGGTTGTCTGTTTGGTCGAGAATGTGTATGTACATATTGGTCGATCGGTCTCTTTGCAGCGCTGAACTGTGTCCGAGTAAGGAGATGCACGTGTTGTAGTACAGGCACGGACGTAGCATGTCACGCAGTCCCGTCTATATATATCGTGTACACGTACGTACAGCCACGCTACAATAAATTAAATACGTCTACGTATGTACATAAGGGCAGGGACTCGAACGCGTACTCACGCATACGTACGGCCAGGGCTCATGTACATGGAGAGGCAATAGATAGCAAGGACATTGTCCTGTTCGTCAGAACTAACCGACTGGGTCGGAACGGAGCAAACAACATCGCCTTCACCGAGAGCCAAGTGACTGGGTCAGGATGCATCATGTTCATCGGGAGCGAAGCCACTAGGTTGGAATGTGTCTTGTTTATCGGGAGCCAACCGGCATGGACAGAACAGCCGAACGAGGTCTGGCGTACCACAGAACGGAGGAAATAGGCCTTCTGTTCGATCGCATATGGTCGAAACATGGTTCTGTTCATCAGGAAGGGTCTGGCGTACCGCAAAACGGTGGAAACAGACTTCTGTTCGAGGTTATACGGTCGAAACAGGGTCCTGTTGCTTGGGAGGGGTGTGGCGTACAGCAAAACAGAGGAAATAGACTTGTGTTGGAGCGCCTACGGTTGAACGGGTCCTGTTCATCGGGAGGGGAGTGGCATACCACAAAACGGGACTCCACGGGCTATTGTTCATCCACTATTGACTTCCTCCAGTCTCCACCTGCTACTGTTCATCCACCGTCTCCAACCTCCACCAGACATTGTTCATCAAAGGGCTAGTGTTCAAACAGGCTCCACCAGCTTCAGTTCAACCAGCCTCCACGGGGTCCTGTTCATCCACCCCCAACCGACTCGGGTGTGTAGCGGCCTCCGTGGACTCATGTTCATCTAGCGGCAACCATGTACTATATACCACGGGGTCCTATTCATCCTGCGGCTACAGCCTACACACGGCTGGGGTCCTATTCATCCAACCCCCACCGAGAACTGTTCATCCACAGCCAACCCAACCGACTCGACTCACACCACCTCTCGACTTGTTCTACGTATCACGCGCGCGGAAGCAATGGGCACTGTTCATCCAGAGGCAACCCAACCGGCTAGCTACGACTCACACGAGGGTTCGATCGGCTTTAGTAAGCATACAACAGCAGCGATCCATTGGGTTTAGTTAGCAGCAGAGGAGTCTTGGTCGGGTTCAGTTAGGAGCGAAGGGATCGATCGGCTTTAGTATGTAGCAGCAGGAGATCGCTTGGGTTAAGTTAGCGACAAGTCTCACACCACGCGCGCGTACGAGAGAGATGCGCAAACCACACGACATCGCTCGACCTCGACCAGCCACCATAACCGGAAACTCCCCGATATTTTCCTCTCCCTCGTTTCTACCATGATTTTCTCCATCATCACTGGTACGCATCGGTGCTATACAAAAGGTTTTTAACCCCTTTCCGCGACGGTATTTGGAACCGTCGCCTAGTGAGTGACGGTGATAGGGGGTACTTCCCACACGACCCAGAAACCATGGGGGATAGGGACCCTACAATATTCCTACTCATTTGTGCTTGCATTGTCATCGCAGTCGGTATTCTGTGGTGCTACGTTTATGATGCGCGGCCCATCACAAACTGTTCACTATTATAGAACGTGTATGATAAGCATACAATCACACACATTCGCTTTTCACAAAACATATGCGATAAATAATTAAGAAGATTAGCCAATCATCGTACTAGTGTTGGATAGGATTATGAAACATCATATCGTCATAACATTGTCGTACATGACAACTATCCCACACGCTATTCTGTGGTGCAACGTTTATGATGCATACTTCATCAGAAACATCTCATGGTTGCGAATCGTGTACGATAAGGCAACTATCGCACACACTATTCTATGGTGCAACATTTACGATGCGTACTTCATCAGAAACAGTTCATGGTTGCGAATCGTGTACGATAAAGCAACTACGCAAATGGTTAGTTTGCCAGCACCGTTTGTGATATTGTCTGACATCGCACACGCTTTGCAAACGGCAACTGTGTGCACGCTTGCACACGTTTCCTCTCTATGAACCGTCTTGGATTATGGTGTAAATCGCAAACGTTTGTATTTTACCAACCGTGTGTGCCGTAACAACCTGGAGAGCCAAATTTCACTATAATTTAATTGCTACTATATCAAATTGAAATTGAAATTGAAATTGAAATTGAAATTGAATGTATGCGCTTTATTCATATCCATCAGGTTCAGACAACCAACGCATTATTCGATCCATAGGTACACATCAAGAATTACATAAGAACCAAATGAAGAATGATGAAACATAGTTGTATACTTGTACTATTAAAGACAGTAAAGAGAGAGGCAAAATAAATTCTGGTTGCTGAAGAAGGTGAAGCGGAATGCCCACATTGTGCCCTCCTCCATGCAGAAGGCACGCACGACTCTAGTCCAACCCCTTGTGATGGCCGACCGCCCATCCTTCATGGTCTTCACGAAAACATCTAGATAATCATCGTGTTCTGGTAGAAATACTTTAACCTTTGCATGCCCACCAATCATGTAGTTTGAGAGGTAATCTTTAGTAAACTGCTTTGGGAACCACTACAAAGGAAAAAAGATTCATACATTATCATCTAACACAACTCATTATGGGCAGTAAAAAAAAGGCTGCAGAGGTCTTACGCTCCATCCTGCAGTTCAGTGTTGTATTGGATAAAGTGTAAACAAATAGTTTAATTGCCATATTTTGACCCATTTTACTAACAATCTTTATCATCTTCCTCACTTGATGCTGGTTCATCGATATCTCATTCCCCATACGCAGAAAGGGTCGAAGCGCGGATCTTTACCAATGACATATGTACCTAAAAGCACCAAGTTAATATTAGAAGCTAAACACCAATTGCACAATGATGTAGTACAACACTCTTTTATAATATCTTATAACATCCAATATACTCACATATTAGATGAATTAACATCATATATTATGGGAGGGAAGGAGTTTATTGCATTCTTACAAATTATCGGTTGATTAACTGCTACTGTATCCATGGGTTAGAGTTAGTTTGAGCTAATTCAGGCTCAAATAGCCCTAAAGTATATCTAAACATGAGGGCTAGTTTGAGCTAGTTGCATCTATAACCCACCCAAAAAAACTACCCAACAAAAGAGGTGCTAATTGGAGCTAGTTCTCCTAGTGCATTTATTGTCAATCTAAGTATCTAACCCTGTCATCCAAACACCTCTTTGGGTGGAGTTAGTTCAGGGTTAGTCATGAGCTAGAAACTAACTCTAACATCTAAGCTAAGTTGAGTATCCAAACAGGGCTGTGTTGTTGTTGTTGTTGTTGTTGTTGTTGTTGTTGTTGTTGTTGTTGTTGTTGTTGTTGTTGTTGTTGTTGTTGTTGTTGTTGTTGTTGTTGTTGTTGTTGTTGTTGTTGTTGTTGTTGTTGTTGTTGTTGTTGTTGTTGTTGTTGTTGTTGTTGTTGCTCTTCTACGTGTATCTAGACATCATCAGAACATTAAGGTAACACTCTTCCTTGTTGCTATGTAGCCTAGGATTGCATATGTGGACATTAATTACAATGCATGTTGCCATGTAGCCTTAGATATATTACATATGGCCCTAGTTAACCTAACAGTAAATGGTTTGCATATATATTTAGTTAAAAGTCCGATTCACCGATTAGTCCCTTATCAGCCCCCGGCCTATATGGTACCAGCTACCGATATCCTAAATAGTGAGCATATATAAGCCATGGGATGAAACTAACCTCAATGAGAAACAACAGTTGTTCCCAAAATTGTCCTGTGTAGGTACATCGAGAAGCATGTTAAGCACAACAGGCTAAACATCAACCAAAATTATCCATGGCAGACAAAATAATCTCAAAAAGATAGCTTCAGTGTGCAGGTTTAATCACGATAGTAAAACAAAACAAGTGAAAAGGTGTGTTAACTACAACAAGCCTAACATTTAACAACAAGCAAACATAGTCATTCAAACTGGTATTGTGGCGGTCTAAGTACACTGGTTATTGTTAAATAAAAATGTAAAGGCGTGTTAACTACAAGATACAGCACCCAAATGTAGTCTTTCATGCCATGTTTGTTTCAGCTTCGCTTGGATTTTAATCACCTATGGATTCGCTTCAGTGGCGAAGCTGTTTCTGCGAATCAGCTTCACCACTGAAGTACACTTTGAGGTGCTTCAGTAAATTGCACTAAAAATGACCCAAATCCAGATTCAGCTTCACTGACAAAGCTGATTCCAAATAGCTGTTTGTTTTGGATTCCAGATTCGGCTTCATTGGCAAAGCTGAATCTGGTCCCAGAATCCGAAACAAACAGGGCCATAGTGGTATTGTTGAAATTGGTCTGATGAAATTGAACTGCACAGTTCATACTTGCACATGTAGAACATCACGTTGTGAATAACTGGAATAAACAAGGCATACTATGAACAACCAAAGTTAGCATTTGAAACTGGACATATGCTAACTACAAACAACAGAACAATCAAAAAATTTAAAAGAGGCATATGCTAGCTATAACAGGCTTAACATCAAGCAAATATATGCATTCCTATCGATATGTTTAAAACTGGATTGATGAAATGTACTGCAAAGTAAATAATTGCACATACAGAGCATCACATTGTGAACAACTGAAGTAAACAAGGCATACTGCAAACAACCAAATATAGCTATTAAAACTGGACATATTCTCACTACACTACAAAAGGGACTCGACAAAATAAATCATAGGTTTCCCCCTGTGAAGAGGCACGGCAAAACAAATCATGGGTTTCCTCACTTGTCACAAATGGGCTCGTTCTCGTGGGAAGAGCACTGACCCTGGATGCGCTCCATGTTGTCGCAGATGGGGTCCTTCCCCTTGGAAGAGAACGGTTGTAGGGTGCCCTCCCTGATGTCGCAGATGGGCTCTTTCCCCTTGGAAGAGCAGATAGGATCTTTCCCCTTGGAAGAACGGGAGAGGGTGTCGTCCTCGTGGTCGCCGTCGATGAGGTCTGGCTTGGAAGCTGTGGATCCCAAGCCAGCGTCGCAGAACGTGTCCTTCAAAAATGACAAAAGGGGCTCGATGGCGATGTAGGATGGCAAGTTGTTAATAGCGAGCCAGAGGAGACCAGCGGCGGGGCCATGGATGAGATCGACGGCGGTTGAACCCGAGGGACTAGGGGCGGGCCACTTAACCTATGACATAGCCCGCCTCAGGTCATTGTTGTCCATGACCTCCGTGTCGTAGACGGCAGAAGATACATACCCGCATACTCTAGCCCGCTGCTTGAGTGCGTCCCGCCAGTAATGGTCATCAGCTTCCTCGGTGACTTCGGGCAAAGAGACCGCGATACACCTCTTTTGGGCCAGTCACTCCTCGAGCTCCACTTGAAGTGTAGCCGGGCTTAGGCTGCGACGCTCTGGAGTGGGTGATGGGGATGGGGATGGGGATTTGGGGGAAAAGGGGCATTTGGCAGGCGTCATCTAAGGAACTCAGGGCGGCCTTGGTATGGAGATCGGTGGGTAAGTTGCACGGGCAAACCGGCAGATGTTGACAATGGAGGCCTCACGGTGGCGGCGAGGACCTTGCTAGTGTTTTGAGCAAGGGAGGGTGTGTGTGTGTGCGCACGCTGCCCGAGGAGGTTTAAGTGTGTGTGTGTGTGTGTGTCTGTGGAGGGGGGGGGGGTGTTTGAGGAAATGACACGGTTACGCACTTTCCTAGGTGAGCCTCAGTTGGTGCATAGAAGCTAGCAGCCCCCTCCCTCGTGTCGGCACGAAGGGAATCCTCAGCTATGAATGGATTCCCCCACAACCATGGTTCACCTAGCAAAGCGCAAAGTAGCTAGCAGCCCCCCTTGTGTCGGCACGAATGGAATCCAAAGCTTTGAATGCCCCTTCCAGCCGAGGTTTACCTAGAAAAGTGCAAAGTAGCAGCCCCCCCTCCCCCCCACACACACTTTTAGTCGGTGGGCCAGAGAGGCATCTCACCATGATTGATCGTAAAACGGACCAAGAATAATCCACCTTGGTCATACAACCTCTCTCTTGTTGCTGGTCAAAGTGATGGTCGTCCATGCGACCCCAGATAGGCTAGCTCGCCAATAATCACGCAAGTAGCTAGTCCCCAAAGACAACCACTACATGCATGTGGCCCAAACATATGTATGGATCAGTTGTGTTTTTTAGTACACAATGGAACAACTTTGATGTGGCACCGTGATTTCAAACTAGAAATCCCCACACTGAGTGAGGGTTAGGTTGATGATGCATATGTATGTTACACCACACTTCAA
The DNA here is from genome assembly GCA_021437245.1 of Aegilops speltoides. Lineage (NCBI taxonomy): Eukaryota > Viridiplantae > Streptophyta > Magnoliopsida > Poales > Poaceae > Aegilops > Aegilops speltoides. The sequence continues at coordinate 307,758,933 of CM038147.1, read as the reverse complement.
GCCGATGACGGGGATTCATGCATGCATGCGTGCATATAGTATATGCGGTCAAACTTTAATTAGGTCTGAATTTCACCATGACCTATACTATGATAACACGGACCAAATGAAGAATCCGCCATGGTAACCTATCTTGTTGTCGGTCAAGGTGATTATGGATGTCCACGCGGGCCCACAAATATATAGGCTTGTCGCCAATAACCAATCGAGGGAGTGTACCGTTCGAAGACAACCACTACATGCATATGTATGGAGGTGATGCGTGCATGCATGTTTGAATACCATTTCACAACATTCATGTGGCGCGTGCATCGAAAATCATACACTCTCCCCACACAAAGCGAGATCGGTTCATGACGTGTCATTGTACTAGCCACTTCGACTCGATGGGAGGGATTCATGCGTACACATGCATGCGTGTGTGCTCATATATATACCGTATTTACAAGCAAAAAAATAACCCCCTCCTAAGTCAAATTAACTACTCTCGTTATCTGGAAAAAAGTAGTGAAGGACCAAGCGGGCCCAGAAATTGAAAGCATCATTATCGCTGATAACCGCTTAAGTGGGTGCGAGAGGACAACCACCATTGCTTTGCAAGTGGGCAAAACATATGTTGAATATAATACCTAAAATGCACAACTTTGATGTGCCACAGATGCCTCAAAAACCGTAAACCATGCACCCACACAGAGCGAGGTTCATGAAGCGTACTACATATGATGGTCCCCTTCCCCCTCTTCGACGCATACTATATGCTCCTGCCGTAGTACAACCCAAAAAGAATCCTCATCGATGGTGAAATTAATTAATTAACCTCTCCCGATGTAGGTCAAAGTCATGCACATGCATCGACGATGGCCTCATGGGCCCACAGATGGAAGTGTCCTTGCTAGGATAACCACCGCCTGCAAGCATGTGGCGCAAAGAGGTGTTGTGTGATGTTTGAATAGCCATTCTCACAATTTTGATGTGGCACGTACCTCAGAAATCGAAAAGTCCCAACACTGAGTGAGGTGTACTTGTTCACGGACGCGTACGTACACACACACACACACACACACACACACACATAAACACTATTCTGATCACGGGATGAGAATAATATTCTGATCACAACCTGACCTGCCCTGCTAGTAGTACGTTGAACTTCCCTGTGAACTAGGTTGAACTTCCACCAACATTGCCCAAATGGGGCTTGCGATATATCGTTGGAAAGCTATGGACACCAGTATCATGACCCAACTTAAATTTTTGGCAAAATGTAAGCGGTTTAAGAGCAGTTTTGAAAACTGTTTTTTCTTCACACAAAAAATGTGAATCATGTTTTCGATCGCATTTCTAAACCGTTTATCTGAATGAGGCATATAATATGGCATTGGAAAGCTTCTGAAAAACTGCTACTTCCACATGTTGAAAGTTTTCTCTAATTCTCTATGGTTAAACAGTAATTTGAAAAAACGTAAAATTTCGCAAACCAAACAGCCGAGTTCGTATTTTCGACGTCATTTCTAAACGGCTAATCCAATTGAAGCATATGATACGGCGTTGGAAAGCGTATGAAAATGCGCTACTCTTTCATTTTGAAAGTTTTTTCTAATTTTGAACGGTTTAAGATGAATTTAGAAAACAGTACAAGTCCTACCGAGTTTGTATTTTTGAATTAAGTTTTTAACCGTTCGTCCGAATGCAGCAAATGATATGGCGTTGGAAAGCTTGAACAAATGCGAAACTTTTTGCTATGTATTATTTCTCCCAATTCTTTACGATTTTAAGTCAATTTCAAAAATGGAGGAAAACGTATTTTCGCCGTATATTGTAAAAACTTTATCAGAATCGTGCAAATAATATACCGTTGAAAAGCTACGGAAAATGCGAAACTTATTCATGTCGACAGTTTTCTCTGATTCCCAACCATTTTCAAGTAACTTCAAAAACGGCGAGATCATTCGTTCTGCCTTTATCGCGAAACAGATTCGTCAAAAATGCATCGCGTGAAGTACCTGAACTTCTCGGTATGAAACCTTGTACTTCACTCTATTTTTCACGTGCTTTTTCTGCCCGTAGCTCTCCATCCACGCACCAGAACACTCACCGGAATTGAGCATGTGATATACCGATGGAAAGCTTCTGTAGACATGCAACTTTTCCGTGTTGATCATTTTTTCATACTCGCAACGGTTTTAAAAGTTTTTCATGTGAAATTCATTCACTGTAGTAGTTGAACTTCTAGCTGTTTTCACGTTGAACTTCCATGACGTATTTTCGTTTGTAATTTTCTCATACATTAGTCAATGTCACACAAATGATATTTCTTTTGTACAAACCTCTCTCACAATAATTTTTTTAACTTTCTTCGACCAAGGACTTGAACTTACACAAATGGTTTCATACTGTTTTGAAGTAAATTAGAAAATGAAGAGATCATGATTTCTGCCTTCATCGCGAATGGAAATACACTGCGTGAAGTAGTTGAACTTCTCGTGCATGTCTGTTCGAACTTCACACTGTTTTTAACGTGTTGTTTTTTGCACTGCGTGAAGTAGTTGAACTTCTAGGACGTGTTTGTTCGAACTTCACTCTGTTTTTGACGTGCTGATTTTTTACGTGGTGTCTTTTGCACTACGTGAAGTTGTTGAACTTCTGGGGCATCTCTGTTTGAACTTCACCCTGTTTCACTTTTTTTGTATTTTTTCTTATATGAAATACACACCATGTAGTACGTGAACTTCCGGTTGTTATCACTTTGAACTTCTCTCTGGTTTGAGAGAATTATTTTAAATTACAAAAATAACATATATTTTTATGTATTTTGGACATCTAAATACACGGTGAACCTCTCTAGAAGATTTTTTCAACTTTTCCTCGCCGAGCACTTGAACTTCTAGCAACCATTTTTTCGTTTATGAGTTGTTTTTAAAAGTGCAAAAAATGGTGTTGTGTTTTTTATTTTTTGAATAGGTAAAACCTATGTTTTAATAAACTCTAAACTTCTCTGTTATTTCAATTTGAACTTCACCTTTTTATATTTTGAGTAAAGAATTGCATTCAATTTTTATACGGAAAAAATTGAACATGGAAATACAAGGTGAACCTCTCTCGCAAAAAAATTTGAACATCCCCAGAAAGAGCACTTGAACTTCTTTCAACAAACCTTTTAAACTTCTATTTTTCTATACTTTTATTCTCACCTGAAATGCATTCCTTGCAGTACCTGAACTTCTCGTTGTTTTCACTATGAACTTCTTTCCATAGGTAAGAATTTTTGGAATACATCAAAACGTGTTTTAAATGGTATACATGAAAATTTCAAACCGTTCATCGAAATGTGGCACGTATATACCAGGTGGAAAGCTTATGAATCGCAACAAGTTTTTCATGTAGACATGTATTACAAATTCGTTGCCGTTTGAGAGAAGTTTTTAAAATGTCAAAACAACGTTGTTTTTAGCTTTTTAAAACAACATGTAAATGAACGATGGGCGTGCCATAAATATAATTTTTGAACCGTGCAGGGTGGAGCACGTGAACTTCTTGTAACAAACATTTTAGGCTTTTAGTTTTGTATTCTTTTATTCTCTTTTGAAACGAAGTAGTTGAACTTCCCGCTGTTTTCACCTTGAACTTCTGTCACGTATTTTTGTTCAACCTCTCTCACAAGAATTATTGAACTTCCTCGGGTAGAGCACTTGAACTTCTAGCAACAAAAAATTCTAGCAACCGTTTTTAAGTAATGTCAAAAACAGCGAGATCATGCGTTTCGCCTTTATCGCGAAACAAATTCTTCGAAAATGCACCGCGTGAAGAACTTGAACTTCTCGGCATGTCTACCTGAACTTCACTCTGTTTTCACGTGTTTTTTTGCTCGTAAATCTCCATCCACTGCTAGTAGCTCTCCATCCATTCACCGGAATTGAGCAGGTGATATACCGATGGAAAGCTGTTGTAAACACGCAACTTTCCCGTGTTGATCAATTTTTCATACTCGCGACGATTTTAGAAGTTTTTCATCTAAAATTCATTCAGCGTAGTAGTTGAACTTCCAGCTGTTTTCACGTTGAACTTCCGTAACGTATTTTTGTTTGTAATTTTCTCATACATTCGTCAATGTCATACAAATAATATTCCTTTTGTACAAACATCTCTCACAATATTTTTTTAACTTTCTCCGACCGAGGACTTGAACTTACACAAATGATATTCCTGCCGTTTTGAGGTAAATTAGAAAATGGTGAGATCATGATTTCTGCGTTCATCGCGAACGGAAATGCACTGCATGAAGTAGTTGAACTTCTGGGGCATGTCTGTTTGAACTTCACTCTGTTTTTGACGTGTTGTTTTTTGTCCGTAACTCCCAAACCACTTACCGGAATTGAGTAAATGATATACCGATGGAAAGCTATTGAAAACTCGCAACTTTCCTGTGTTGATCAGTTTTTCATACTCATGATGGTTCAATAGAATTTTTTGAATACACAAAAATGTGTTTTAAACGGTATACATAAAACGTTTAAACCATTCATCGGAACATAGCATATAATATACTGTTGGAAAGCTTATGAATAGGAGCATCTTTTTCATGTAGATAGACGTTACAAATTTGTTGTTGTTTGAGAGCAGTTTCAAAAATGGCAAAAACAACATCATTTTTGTCTGCTTTTTTACATGTAATTGAAGGTCGGACGTCTCGCACTAGAGTTCTTGAACTGCACTGGGAGGAGCACGTGAACTTCTTGCAACAAACATTTTAGGCTTTTAGTTTTACATTCTTTTTATTCTCACCTGAAACGCATTCCGTGTAGTAGTGGAACTTCTCGCTGTTTTCACTTTGAACTTCTACCACGTATTTTTGTTTGTAATTTCTCACCCGTTCATCGGAGTTGCACAAATGATATACCGTGCCGATTACCTCTCTCACAAGAAGCTCTAAACTTTCCCATGCTGAGCACCTGAACTTCTTTGCAACTAATTTTTTGTACTTTAACTTTTTTATTCTATTTTCTCATATGAAAACACACACCATGTAGTACGTGAACTTTTGGCTGTTATCACTTTGAACTTCTCTCTATTTCGCTTTAGTAACAGAAAAATCTGAGTTTTGTATAGACATCGAACCGCTCTAACTTTTTTTATTTGAACTTCTTTGTGTGTTTTTCCGAAATGTGAAAATTGGAGTTTTGTTAGAAATATCAAACTTCTTTGTTATTTTGAATAGAACTTATTGGTCATATTTTTTAGCAACCGAAAAATTGAGTTTTCAAATAAATATCAAGATGTTCAGCTTTTAAAAATTGAACTTCTTGGTTTTATTCTTGAACAACTTTTTCATGTAGACACTTGTTACAAATTCCTTGCCATTTGAGAGCAGTTTTAAAAATGACGAAAACAACATTGAGTTTTCCTTTTTTTTACATGTTATTGAAGGTCGGACGTCTCACACTTTAATTTTTGAACTGTGCAGGGAGAAGCACGTGAATTTCTCGCTACAAACTTTTTAGGATTTTAGTTTTGTATTCCTTTTATTCTCAACTGAAAACACATTATGTATAATCGTTGAACTTCTTGCTGTTTTCACACTGAACTTTGGTCACGTATTTTTTGTTCGTAATTCCTCACCCATTCGTCGGAGTTGCACAATGTTTTTTGTGTGTTTTTGCACAAGTAAATAGACGGCGAACCTCCTTTACAAGAATATTTGAACTTCTTGGGAACTTCTAGCTAAAGTCTTTAAGACCTTGTCGTTTTATTTTATTTTCTTATATGAAACACACTCCATGTAGTAGTTGAACCGCTGGTTGCTTTCACTTTGAACTTATCTCTACTTTTTGTTTTCAAATTTTTAGTGGATCCTTATCATATTTTGGCGCCCTGAGGTGCAAGGTGGCGCCGCGGTGTAACCGAGATTGGAGCCACAACCGGTGGCGCACGGTCTGATGTCTAGGGTATGATAATACCACTTGGAAAGCTTATGTATGGAAAACCGAGTTATTTGAATTTTGAACTACTCTGTTATTATAAATTGAACTTCTTGGTTTATTCTTTAGTAATGGGAGAAATCTGAGTATTGTAAAGAACATCAAACCACTCTACTATTATAAATTGAACTTCTTGGGTTTATTGTTTTAGTAATGAGAAAAATCTGAGTTTTTATATACATTAAACTACTCCGTTATTTTAGTTTAAGTTGTTGGTTTTATTCTTTTAATAACGAGAAAAATCCAAGGTTTTAATATACATCAAACTATTATATTATTTAAAATTGAACTTCCTAGTTTTTATTTTGCTAGGAGTATTTTAATGAACATCCAACTGTTGTGGTATTTAAACCTGAACGTTTTATTTTATATTTTAGAAACGAATAAATTTTGTCTTTTTTAAGAAACTTCAGACTTCTCTTTTTTTTTCAAAATTTGAACATCATGGATTTTTTTGTATGTTCGCCTCTTTATTTTTGGATACCCAATGTGTGTGTTTTGCCTTAAGCGAACATATTAAACTATCCGCGGAAGGGAATATGAACTATGCATCAACCTTTTTTTGTCTTCAAGAAATGCGTGCTTGTTTTTTGCTTTTAATATTCAACTTCTATGCTCTATTTTTAACTTCTATGCTCTATTTTTTTGTAACAGTTTCATGAAGGAGAAGGAAAGCAGCAACATAATGTGCGTCAAAGAGCAACTAGTTTGGGAAACCAACCAATACATGATATATTTTTTACTGTAAAGAACAGAGAACAAGTTTTCCACTATTTTAACTTGAACTTCTCCATTTTATTCACACACACACACAAACGCCACAGCTGCCACGTGCAACGCCAGTACACTTTTAATAAAGAATTACTAAAGTAGCTTTCATAAATAATGAACCTCTATTTTATTTAAATAGTGAACCTCTATTTTATTTAAATTTGAACTTCTATTGAAATGAATAATGGATTTCTCTATCCATCACCATTTAGTACATGATGGAACCTGTCGGGAACTAACACAAAGACATACTGTGGGCATCCAGTGATAATTTATGCATCAAATGGCACATCAAAAAAGAAGAAAATGCATCAGGGTCATAAAATTGAAGCTCCAGGAGACATCACGACCAACTGCACAACGTGATAGATCTCCACGGGTTATGGGCGCAACTTTCTTCTGGATTGCAAGTCGTTCAGTGCTAATTATCCAGCGCCGGTGGCCATGGGCATCCAGTGATAATTATGCAGTGTCGTTGGCAGGAGTCAACTCGGTTGGGTCGCAAGGCGTTCTCCTTCGCTGTAATGAGACCGCCACTTCTTTGATTGTTGCCTATTTCCTTCTTCAAATATCATCTTTGAACTTCTGCTTTTTGTTTTTCCGCTGCAACCTGAAACAAAGGGAAAAAATTTGAACGTTTTTAGCACTGCCTTCTATGAACTTTTATATGTTTTTGGCTCTGAATTTTTGTAACTCCATAATGCAAATTTATATGTTCTTTTTTACTCTACTGGTGGGTTCATTTAAGTATTGTTTTTATTGTCCAAACATACATCTTGTGGAGTCAGAACTTATATATTTTATATCATTGAACTTCTAGATTTTTCAAATGAATTCAGAACACAAGTTGGGGCAAATATAGTGGGAAATCATAGACCCAAATTTCTCTTTTTCTTGTTTGGTAATATCTTACTTTAACATAGTCCAACCTTGCTGAGATTACATCTTTGCATATCCGAAAAAGTTACAGTACCAAACTTTTGAACATTACAGAGAGCAAAAATACCAGACTTTTTAAAACATCTTGAACTACAGAAGCAAAGAGGCAAGAGAATAGAGGAGGAGAAGAAGATGGTGTGGTCGGTGGGGTGTACAACCTACAGGGGAAGCGGCTGCGGGTGGTGGAGCTCGAGCTCCCTTGGCGTGGCCCTGCCTCTGTGCCCACGTCCAGTGGGCGGCTGGACGTGGTTGCACACATCGGCAACAAACAGTGGTGGGGGGTGGTTGCCACAGCGTCGGCTGTATGTGGTGGACCTCGGCGGCAGCGGCAGACGCGACAAGCTGCAAGTCAATACCTCCAGGTGAAGTGTTTGTGCAAATCACTGAATAATAAGCTGTGTTAGCTAGCACAATGATGCAAGAATTCGAACATATATTTTCTATGCCAGAGCTAATGTACACTGTATGTAACCCAGACTCTGTCTCTCTCTCTCTCTCACACACCTTTTTCCTGTTGATTAACGTGGCTGGGTCATTCAGTAAGGGCGATCGATCCATTGAGACGGTACTCAAAGCCTAGCTAGCTAACGTGCTTGAGCTCATATCGATCTTTTAGTAAGATCGTTCCCTGAAATAAGATACCGCCATTGATGACAATTTGTGACTGCATGTATTCTTCTAATCCCAACTGTTTGTAGAAGACCAAGTATCCACAGTAAGGTTTAAGCTTTTCAGCCATACATACCTGCAGGTCGAGACCTCCTCCAGATGCAGTTCAACAACTCCCCCAGCTGCAGGTCGGCCGGAGGGATGGGGAGGCGTTGGTTGGTCAGGAGGCGAGCAGGACTAGCCCCGGACACCGCTGCCATCCTGATAGTTTAAGGGGGGAGAAGGATTTTTTGCGATGCAAGAGACGATGCCAGGGCGCCAGTGGAGATTGACCTTCCGCGGGAGTCGCAGTTGACCTGCAGGAGCATGGTTTCTGCTCTGCTTCTGGAGGTCCGACCGCAGGAGGCGCGTCGGGGATGAGTGGCGGCAGGAGGCTCGTCGGGGCCAGGAGAGGTGACGGCTGCAGGAGATGCGTCCGGGTCCAGGTGGGAGCGACAGCGAGGCTAAGGGGCGTCGCTGCAGGAGGTGCTTCGGGTCCGGGGAGTCGCGGGGGATGCGTGCGTCCGGGATATGGGGGACTGGGGGCATCTACGGGTGGCGCGCAGCCGGAGCCAGGGGGTCTGCGGCGGGCGGTGCGTCGAGGCCGTGGGGGCGGGAGAGGGTGGCACGTCGAGGCCGCGGGGACAGCGGAGGCTGGCGTGTCAAGGTCGTGGGGGCAGCGGCGGGTAGAGCACCGGAGGCAGGGGCGGTGCCAGGTGGTGCGTCGAGGCGTCCCTGGGTGGCGCCAAAGCCAGGGGCCGGCGGTGGGTGGCTCGCCGGAGCCACGGCGGCGGTGGGTGGTCAGGGGGATTGGGGTCCTATGGATATGGTGCGGTATGTGCTGGACGGGCGGTGGGATGAGTTCGGGAACATCCTCGCCGTTGTGATCCAAATTGTTATTCTAAAGGATGAGAATAGTGTTGTCATATATATATATATATATATATATATATATATATATATATATATATATATATATATATATATATATATATATATATATATAGAAACGCCTATTTAAGACCTGGGTGAAGAATAAGTAATTCTTCATCCTGGTCGAACGATCGAGCCGAGCCACTGTTCCATCGATCGAAAAAGAAACCCACCGTCCTGCGGTAAGATTACAACACGGTCTTGTATTTTTATGTTTTACAATATTGGTCCGACCGCACTTGTCCAATGTCGACGCCCAAACCGCCTTTTGGTCCTCGGGATTAGGAGGTAGCCACGCCACGCCCTATTCTAATCAAAGCGACAATGATTAGCTAAGGGTAGCGCCACGGGCGACAGCCAGCCGACGGCTTGCCGAGCAAATTGGTAGCGAGAGGCGGTGGTCCGTGGGTGTGCGCGATGGCTTGGTGGTCGGCGTCTAGGCTCGGTGGCATGTCACGGGCCTGGGCGAGTAGGATGGCGGCGCGAGAGCACCACCGTGTTTGCCTCACGCATCTCTACCTTTCATCACGCGCCTTTGTCGGCCAAGTGAGAGCACTACTGCTAGGTCCCTGCACTTCCACCCGCCACACATCTCCGGTCTTGCCGCCCCGATGCCGATTTCACTCTTGTGTTTGCTCAGTGAACTACTTTGATCAGATAGGCGTGCTTGAACTTCAACTCCTCTTGTTAGTCTCGTATTTTTATTGTTCAAATTATGGCTTGAAATCCTCCCACCTCTTTTTAAGCTTTTTCCTCAAAGCATTTCTCGTTGTGCTCTTCCCTAATGAAGAACCAATCTATTTGTGGCTTTGTGCCCACAAGGTGTTCGTGAAAATTCCTAGATGAAAAATATTTTCTATTTTAAGGTATCACAGTTTAGATAGAGAAATCATGCTCCAAAAACCATACACAAGTTGTGAGAAGAGTTAAAAGCCGACATGATCTCAACCGCAGATATTCATTTACTTGGTACCCCTATTAGAGAAACAATGTTATGGTGGGGTTTGTTCATTCATGCCTAGTTATCTCATGATTTTTGTACGTGATGTGATCTGGGCCTAATGCTCCTTACATTGTGTTTGGTCATTGCTACGAAATTTCTATTATGTTGGACGGGATATCGCAAAGTCGCTTGTCCAAGTAGACTTGAGGCGGAATCATGTAGTTCCTTACATTTCAACGAAATATGGTATCACCGCTATGTTTTATCATTGGTGAGAAACCAGCTTAGTAATGTAATATCATTTTCTTATTTTATTAGATTGATCCAAAGAAAGTACGAGAGCATCTCTTACGGATTTGGAGTTCTCTTGAAAGTGCAAGGGCAAAAGGTTTCTTCAGAGGTTGTGTGCCTACTTGATTGGATATATTGGTCAAGGCGGTGCAAATTTTGTGTATGTGAGTTCTCGCGTAAATATTACTCGGGTATTGTTGTACACGAGTATGAAGCATTTACAAGTCTTTGATCTAACTTGTTGATCTCGCTTGGCCGAGGTTATCGCCGACGATGCCCTCTGCCCTATGGAGGTTGTGAAGGTCCGTGTTGAGACATACTCTAGCTTTCAAGAGGTTTTTCCGATGGGCTCCGTAAAGTTTGTGAAGTCCGAAGGATATGCCGAGTAAGTCGACGCAAGTGACCATAATATTGAAATTTGTTGTTCTCTGAATCGTAATCCAACTCTTCCGAACTGTGGTAGGTATGCGATTGTCTCACTATGGCGCATAAATTCTATGTAAGTATCTATTACATGCCTTATTGTCACCACAACCCCATTGCTTTCTTTAGGAAACAATCACTACTCTAAATCATATAACCTTGGGACTCCCTATGAGATGATTGCTATTCTAAATCATGTATAAATGTAGAAAACTAAATTCACTATAAGAATCTCATTATCAAGTAACAATGTTTTGACCGATAAGGTGTTATCCTCTAGAGTATATGTGACAAAGGATATTTACTTGTGTCATATCGTGTACAACGGACTGCATTAATTATGTCTTGGTATGTCTTGATTGTTCTCTTGCATACACCAAAATTAGCGAGTATATGAATTTGATTTTGCTTCCAAATCGCTTCCTCTACTTTGTTCAAGGAATACTGTTTTGTTCCTACTTGAGTTGCAACGTGTGACTTCGAGGCAAACTCTTCCATCGATGTTGTTCAACAGTGTCGTGAGAGCAAAGTAGTCAAGCTTGGACCAGATGTCCAACATCTCCGTAACCTTGATTGGTTATCGTACATACCTAAACTATATTCGAAAGTAGTACATGTAATCATTAGTTCTAGGAGAGTATGTAGACTGAATTTGCTATATCGCAGCCCGGGCGAAGTACTCGAGGCTTCCATGTAGATTTAATTAGTTATAGGCTTTATGGGATTAATCATTCTATCACAAGTTCTTCTAGTTTTTGGATGAATCCTCTAAGGTAATTCTGATCTAAGTAAATATCATCACCCACCTAATGGCGTAACATTTATATTTAGTTCGATCAAATGTCTTACATTTTCTTTAAATCTGGTTGCCTTAATCTACTATCTTTGTATAGTAACATTTTGACCTATATCCGAGAATTTTGTAGCTCCTTTATTTCAACAAAGAATGATTCACTAAGCTCCTATCTTACCACATGGTTCGCTTTATTCACCACATTTAGATATAGCAACCCTTATTCACCAAGCTCCTAGCACCCTTTCTGCTTTTAGATCAATTCTTCCGCAAAAGAAATTGAACTGTTGGTCCGAAACCAAAATTGTTTTGAAAGAAACTGAATTTCGCTATCGGCTCATTTTCTACCATCTACACTACTACAAAGATGTGGTACATGCCGAGAACATATTGTTTATAACAAATTTCAGCGTTGGGCATCATTCTCTGCTTTTTGGACCACGACCGTTATTTTCGCTCATAGCATTCATGATTTGAGTTTCAGTAAGGTATCTCAAATAGAACATATTTTTGATAAATGATTTGTGATGCATTCTTTTGCGCACCTAACGCCTACTTAGAAAACAAAATTAGAAGTAGCAGATTCGCCTATACCGTGGAGTGTGTATAGATGCGTAATAGTTGCATGCTTGCTTCCTACTAATCAGGTTTGTACATCGTAGGTAGCTCATCTACAAGTACCACGATAACAATGAGGCTGATATTAATACATTTAACAACTTGGTAAAAATACAAGGATCTTTGACACCACAGAGTTATGCTTTGAGAGGGTGTTTGAGGCTATCATTCAGAGTTCCAATCCGTGAGAGCTGCAGGCGGTTGTCTTCTTTTTTTTCGCGAATACGCAAAGCTTGCGTATCATTCATTGATAGCGAGAAAAGTTTTTGTACAGAGAGTTAGGTAGTGGGCATTAGGGTGATGCGTACACATCGATGGCGCAAAACCTAGCACGAGCATGATGGAGATTGGGTGTGCTCAGCCCCAACCTAGCTTCTGGCGCCCTACGGTGTCATGATGGCTAGTCCTTGGCCCCTGCCTTGGCCCATGAGCGAGCCTCCTCTTGGACGTCCCGAGAAGCTTGGTCGGAGAGGTTGCGGTGCCGTCAAAGATGCAGGAGTTGCGATGCTTCCATATGGACCAGCTGATCAGGAGGATGAGCGAGGAGATGCCTTTACGATCGCGCCGAACGGCCAACGTGGTAGCATGACACCACCCGTAAATTGGTCATTAGGCGGATCGTGAGCCAGGGTAGCACCACCAAGGAGTCGTGCACACACTGTCATGAAATGGGCATCCCACCAGCAGATGGTCCATGGACTCGCTAGTCAGGGTTGTCTTCTTCCGAATCATGTTTTTGTTGATTTCTCCCGCCGGAGTGTATTAGAGGTCATGAGTGCAGTTCAGTTCTATTTTCTCAAGAGTGACCCTATAAATAGTCGCTCCATGTTTCTTTGAGATAATCTATAAATTATTCCCTCTATTTCAGAGTTCGTGTTAGGCCCTTCGAGATAACACTACTCCCCATATTAAAGAAGTCAATGTGAGGATATGGTTGGAAATTCCAGTCACTAATCCAGGAAGAAACTTTTGAATAATTGAGGATGCAAATTCGTAAATGTTATAATTCCAAATGAGATTTTACGACATCAAATCCATGGCGCCTAATGAACAAGTGTAGATAAAAATATAGGCAAAAAGGAGAGATAGTATGCATCATTAGTTCACTACCTTTGTTGTTTTTCTCGGCGTAAAAGAAGATCATTTAAAAAAAACGATCGATGCGATAAGAAGGGTCTTGCGATGCATGCAGCTCGTGCAAATAGAGGTAGTTTAGTCCGTGAGGTAAGTTTACCTCACAAACCTATTGTTTCTTTCGGCAAAGGGTTCTAGTGTCGAACATTGCATGCGTGAGGAAAAATAACCTCACACGCCTTGTTTCTTCTGGCAGCTCCATAGCACGCTTCCTTCCTCCTTGTTGTAATCTTACCTCTACCGCTTCATTTCTTACGTTTTGAAGGTCCGGCATAGGGTGGCTGGGTGAGGAATAAGAATTCCTCACCTGGTGACGAATAGTCAATCCCTATATATATATATATATATATATATATATATATATATATATATATATATATATATATATATATATATATATATATATATATATATATATAAAATGACTATAGAATTTTATTCCAATCGAAAATGGATCCTGCCCGAACAAAAATCTCTCCCTAATAATAAAGCACGGATTGGGTCTCCGGGTTCACCGTCGCAACACGCTTTCTTCTTATGTCATAATACGCTTTCACGACTTGTATAGACAAAATCGTAATATAAACAAGGTGGGATACGGCCATACACGAATCGTTTTCCTCCTGTCCTGGCGGCTGGAACCCTAGCCACCGCCAGGAGACCCAATCTTTTAGCCCCGTCCTCCGGCGGCTCCCCTCCACCGGCGACCTCGGTCGTCGGTGGTGAGGGGGTCGCCGGATCCACGCGTGTGGATCGTTTTTACTCCCTCGTAGTTTAGATTTTTAGGCTGTTCATCGTCTTTGTTTCGGCGGCGACGATGACAGTGCTGAATAACGATTTTTCGGATCCTTCCTTGACAAGGCCATTGGTCCTATGGTTGGGGATGGATTTGGAAACCAGTCTGTTCAAGCAAGGATGGCGTGGCGGCGCGGCATCCTCGTGGTGGACTGTGTCCTCGGGCTCCGTCGTTCTTGCGGCGTTTGCTCCAAAGATCGACGCGAGCTTGGGAGGTAGTCCAGAGCGGATGTAGATTGTGGTCTGCATCGACGACATCCGGAAGACGGAACATGTGCTTTGAGTTCGTGGTTCGTGGATGGCGGTATGGTTTCCTTCCGCGACGCCTTAGTCGCGGTGGGTGCCGATCCGAGTTCGATGGCGTGTCCGGTGTTGCCCGGTCCGATTCGCTCAACGGTAAGGGCTTCACTTTTGGTGAGCCGCCTTGGAGGTCCGCAAAGCTGCATATCAGCGATGGAGCCGCGTCGAGCTCGGGTGAGGAGGTGATCCATCATTCTTTTCTTCGGTGGTTGCTTTGTCATGGTGCCGAGGCGGGTGATGGGCGCGGTGTCAAGCTCAGAGATGTTCTGCTATCTTTTCAGTTTTGTCATATCGGTCCTTACGTGACTTGTACTTTAATCTTTATGATATGAATGAGACACGTATTACCATGCAAAAAAAACAAGGTGGTACTATTATTATATACGTTTCGACGTTTTGTTTTCTGCATGTACGTCAAATTCGCACGTAAATCCAATTTGGCCCAACAATGAATCATCCATGAGTTTCTTTCACGGCACGGGCTATCCCGATCCCAGCCGAGGCGACTGACCCCGGCGAGGCGGCGACGCTCGATCCGGTGATGCGCCGGGCGCCGTCCGCCAGCCGACGCCGGCAAGGATTTGCCCCCTTCTCCCGGCCCCCGTATCTCTCTCTCTCGCGCGAAATAGGGTTGGGTGCCGCCGCCGTTTTCCTGGTTGACCATCAACCATGGCTAGGGTTTCGGGCACCCCCACTCTGGCGTGGTTTCGGCGCCTCCGTCGACTCCTCTCTGACGCCCACCCATGGGGTCGACCTTGCCTTGCTGCAGCTCGGGACGCACCACTCATGGAGCTTCCTCCTTTCTGTCTTCAGGTGAGTTCGCCCCCTCCTCTCTCTGCTCTTGTTCGTGGCCATTGAGGCATTGTTCTTGGTTAGGATTTACCACTGTTTGGGCTCAATTGGCTACTGTTTTGAGGTCAATTTTGTTTATACTGTTTAAGTGTTGATTGTTTCTTGAATTGAACAGCAAGGTTAGACATGAATTTGTTAGTAGAATAGATCCCTGACTGAACTGCAGTTGTTAGTTGAATTGTCCAATCTTAAATTTAGGGAGCTGGCACTGAAAGATTTTTTTTCATTTTGTATGTCATGGGTTGGCCATCAATTTTATTAAACAGCAAGGTTAACCACGATCACACGAAGCCAAAGGTGCATGATGAAAAAACCGTACGTGCATGCTCTATCCATCCAGAATTGATCCATCAGGCTGCTTCCAAAGCTAGTTTGATCATGCACTTGTGCCTCTCGGCAGACATTGCATCTTATCCACCTGAACGTTCTCCAGTTAAACGGCACTCCAGATTTGATAAAAATGCTCTTCAAAATATAGATATGATTAACATGTTTTGTCCAGTTTGATTCGTACTGCTTCTATATGAACACGTGTAGGAAAAACTGTCTATGCCAATGGTGGGCTCTATGCCGAATGTTATTTCAGAATAACTATGTAGACTTTCTTCCTTACCATTTGTATGACCCTTTTTCTGTATGTTTATTTTTTGCATAGTAAGCTCTTCCATGATTACTAATAGTCTGAACGTTGTTTTATTCTGCAGGTTGTTTGCATACTCAAATAGAGAGTCATACACACACAGACTTGCCTAGTTTGGTCTCTTTGCATATATCACTGTTATTTCCTTCCACAAACACTTTTTAGATTCATTTTGACACACTTCTGAGTGTTGTCACACATAATGACTGCGGTTCGCGCAACATGTAACTTTCCAGTTAATGTTAATTGAGAACTATTGTTTTGCATCACACTAGCAAGATAGGAACACAACAGACAAGATTAGCATGGAAATCCTTTTTTATTATGTGCGACGACACCCATTTTTTTTTTCACCGACACATCAATCTGCATATAGGATGTGGCGTTTGACCCTCATAACATCAACAAATTGTCAATGGACTGCACTCATGCTAGAGAATTGGTCTTTGCAGGTGCTTATCTTTTGTTATTGTCATCTTATTACACTATCTAGAATGTTACTAGCATTAGAACTGTCATTGACCCTACTGCCATCCTTCTTTCCTTTTAACTTAACCTTGACAGAGGCAAACAAACCTATTGATGATGTGGAAAGATGTCAAGCACATTCTTCAGAATGATAAACTGTTGGGTGCAGAGTGGAGAAAATCGTCAAGAGTGTGATGCCTACACGAGTTCTACAAGAAAGTAGATGTATCTCCCCATAAGGAAATGGCGGTGGTTGATATCAACAAATAATGAGAATTCCATGATAAAAAAGATGTAGTGACATGTTGGAACTGCTAAAGTGAGGAGTATCCAGTAGGTCCCTAAATGATCCTAATAACCTCCTCCACTCATGTTAATCTTTTGATAAGATGGAATTGGCATTTGGTTGACGGATCCTTAAAGCACTTTTTTTCTTGCAAATCACCATGTAGTTAACCAGTATTTTATAGTTCTTTTATTGCAGAACATGGAAAAAACCTAGGATATAAGCCTTCCGTAGCAATGCACCGGTATTTAGCTCACAAAGAAGTGGCAAAAAGGATTGGAATGGTGGAGGGCAAGAAAATAATTTTGAATAGCCAACAAAGAAAAAAGCTCTTTGTGAAATCAGAACAAAGTCGAAAATAGAGTGCTTCATTTCCTACAACTGTTTCTTGTGTTATTACTTTCATAGTGAGTGCAAGTTCTCAATCACATATATGCAGAGGTCGGCTGCTAATGGGTTCTAGGTGGCCGGGAGTGAGGAAGTTATATTAGCCAAGGAGTGAGCTCTCTGTTTTGTGGTGTAGCAGCATTGTCTATTACAATGTACATTATATTATTTTTCCTTCTCTTTTTATAATTGTAACTGAAGGATTTTTTGCTAAAATAAATTGGGTGCATTACAAGCTTATGTTGAGTGTGTAAATTACTATCATTTTGTTGTCATGGAGCCCTCAAAAATGACATTTTTCTTCCATTTCCCTGTTCTTCATTTCCAGATCTGAACCGTGTCGTTGCTTATCAATTCTCACATCCATTTTTATCAGTTCACAAGGATGCATCCCTTCTTACATGGGGAACCAGATAATAAGAACGGGTAGAGCAGGCTTCCAACCTCCTCCATGGAAGACGATTATGGTGCGTGACCACAAGCAATTGTTAGTTTAGATTGGTAACAATAATTGAAAATCCTATATATTGCTTTTGTTTTTCTATTAGCGGTACTAAAGATTGCTCTAGGCACAAGAATAGTGGAAGGTTACCGGTTCTTAGGAAATGTAGTTCTTTTGTTTCCAGCATGTTAGAAGTTGCATGTGTAGAACTAATGAAGTCGATAATCCAATTATGTGCCAGTACCTTCAGGTGCTGGTTTATTTGTCTTAGTGTAGTTGCTCTTTATGTAGAGACATGGTCTTCCTCATTCTTAAGTTATTTTCCTTTGCAGCCAACATTTTCCAAGGTTGTGATAAAAATGGATGAGGTCGTCTTTCTACAAGCCATCATGAGCTGTTATATGATCTTCTTTACATGGCATGACGTTTAAGGAAGCAAAGGCTCTCTGAGGTTGTCATTTGATAATTTTTGGGTTTTTGCATAAAATTATAATGTAGCAAGTAATTTCGGCCTATGGTCATCTTTTATATCAAGACGAATACCTGATAATCCAAAAAATTAAGAGAAAAGCAAACTCATTCATTGTGTAGTTTTTGCTGATATACATTTTACTTGGCGTGCGCCTCTATGTCGTCTTCGGATGGCACCGTTTGGATGTTGGCGTGCCGCATTGATGGACGTTTATATGGACACATGAACTTTCTCTCCCGTTGCAACGCACGGGCCCTTTTGCTAGTAGAATACAAAATGGATTGGAATTGAGTTGGCACGGTACACGTGCAAGCTTTTTCTCAAAAAATTGAACAAAGCGGCCAAACTCGCAGTAACTGCCCGAAACCAAAATATGGGAGATGGAAATTACCACCTATCCCTGACATGCAACACATGTCAGCTCGATTTCAATAGGTCTTGATAGGGGCAGGTTTGTAATTTCACTCAAACATGACACAACCGCCTCTTACCCAGATTCATACACGGTGGGCGCCAAAACACAGTGTCTCCTTGGCTGAAATCTCCTCTCGCCCGGATTCATACATGGTGGATGCCAAAACAAACTCTCCTCGGCCGAAATCTGCGTCGGCAAATATTTGGTGTATGCGAGATTACCGTCCTATCCCCAACCGACTAATATTGTTGTGATGTAGGAAATTTTAAATGGGGGTTAAGTTTGTAAATTTCCTCGCATTTGAGACTAGCGCGCCCTGAAGACATGGTTTCCCCCTGCCTCTCTCCCTCTATTTCCCCATCTATACTCCGTGGGCGCCAAAACACCCTCTCCACCCCAGCCTCCTCCGTCCGCCATCCCATCCACCGCCGTTCTCCTCCACCATGTCGGAGCTGATACCCCGATGCCGTCGTCCACTATAAGAGATCGACCTCTCTCATCCATGGCTTCGAACCAGGATCCTTGCATCCCGTCCTCTCACTTCATCCCCGCCGTCGTCCACCTTGCCGGCGCTGCTCCTACGAACGTCTCGTCCACCGCGCCAGGATATTTCCCCCGCCAGCGCCATCTACCCTCTTAGATCTACGTCCATGCCGCCAAGAGCCATCACTACCGCAACACTGTCAAATTCTCAGCAGATGCATACGCGGCGCTGCACCAGAGGCGGTACTCTTTTGTATCTGCTCAACTTATTTACCATAGCAAGAAAATAGATCGCCCCTGCGTTACTGTGATTTCTTGTCCATCACTTAGGATCTTACTTGTTAGTTGAAAGCAAACATTGGTTGTGAAGTTGCCTTTGTCCGGTTTGCACCTTCAGATCCACCATGGCACGCTCAACACTATACTCTCAATGCTTATGGTTTTCCCCTTTTATATTCCACACTAGTTAAATGATAGTAGACTAAATTTCAAAATTGGGTCAGTCGATTTTTGAGAGCTCGCTGGAGTTCGTCGGAGGGAAGGAAGGGGCTCGGGTGGGGACGGTGGTTGTGGGGCACAGTGGCCTGGCGGTGATGGGGCCTCGCCGAATGAAGAAAACTCGACACCGGTGGGCGCGGGGGTGGGGGTGGGGGTGGCGGAGGAACACAGGCAGTGGGGGCGGTTCAGGTGAGGACAGCGATGGGGGGGGGGGGGTTCACGGCCGGTGGTTCGGCCGGTGGCCCGTGGGGCGTTCTGTAGGGGAAGAATATGAGATGAGGAAGAAGAAGGGTTAGGAGATGTAGGATCTTCATCCAATCGCCTAAAATGGTCAACTCACCCAAATGACGAAAGTCAGGCGACTTGCATGCAGTCATTCCTTTATATTCAGTACCATCATCATAGCTGCTTAGCACCGCTCCTCAATCCATCAAGCTAAACAATGTGCCTCATAATTCCAAACTTGTTGCTCTAATACGAATCCGATATGATGCTGATATTACTAAAATAGATAAGGTTTAATTCGTCAGCTAATGTTCCTCCTTTATTTCCAAAAAGCACGTGCACCACATATAGAGAGACATCAGGGAGTTGCATTTTTAATGCGCTCTGGTTCATCATGTGTGGGCACTGTGCAATGAACATTTTATTATCCAGAATCTGCTTGCTCTTCTTTAGCATGATCTTCTTCTCTTCTTCTTTAATAAGTACTCTCTCCGTTCCTAAATACAAGTCTTTGTATAGATTTCCACCATGGACTACATATGGAGCGAAATGAGTGAATCTACACTCTAAAATGTATCTGTATACATCTGTGATCCATAGTGGAATCTCTACAAAGACTTATATTTTGGAACGGCGGGACTATTATAGTATTACGGTTTGTTCCTTGCAGTGAAGAGGATCAGGGACATTTGCAGTGTAGAGGTTTATTCGGTCGGTTGTGATCGACACTTTCAACTCTTCGGGCCTCTTTGATTCGTAGGATTTTGTAAACATAGGAATAGGAATTGTAGTGGCCTGCCCACTTGAGTCCTATAGCAAGGAAATGCAGGGAGCCGTGTCGCGTTTGAGAGTTACACTGTTATTAACAGTACCGCACCTTCAGTTGAAGAGAGCAGGTATCTGAAGCCTTTCTAGCCATACCGACAATAGTATCCCATATTTTCTAGCAAGTTCCACTTTCCTGATTTTACTTGTGATGCTTATGGTTTTCCGTTATATCTACACTATGATCTGTGTAGATGCATTGTGTCACTCTAGCAGCAGTCCACTCTTGAAGCTAAACAACACACCAATCATAAGTCCAAAGCTTACTTCTTCAAATACGAATTGTGATATGATACTGATATTGGTTAACAGACACACATTTAATAGGCCAGCTAATGCTCCCACTTGATTTTCCAAATGCATGTGGCCACATATAGAGAGACAACATGGAATTGCATTTCTTTGGGCGTTGTGATTCCTCATGAGTGGGCAACCAACATTGTATGCAAAGAAGTGGAACCTCAAGAATATGCTTCCACTTCTGTTCGTTAACATGTTCCTCTTTTGTTATTCTGTATTTAGTATGTGCAGTATGTTCCTTGCCAAGAAGGGGAGCAGGGACATCTGCAGTCAACAGCTGATAGAACTGGCATGTACGTGATCGATAGGCTTTCAATTAGTAGCGGCAATACAACACCGTATTTTCCAGCCAGTTCCACTTTCCCGATTTATATGTGCTGATTATGGTGTACCCCTTTTATGTACACTACGATCTGCCTAGTTGTTGTTTGCTCTTGTTATCATGGTTTGGCAGTAAACTCTCTATACAAAGATATTACTTAACCTATCATCCGCCAACTATCCTTACTCGAGCCTATTTTTTGTGTACTTGTGCCAGATTATATTAATGCATGCACTATATTACATCACACATGGGCTCTCTCATCAGAATCCAGTGATAGCACACAAGGGTTTACAGGGAGCCCCTATATTAGAATATCCTCTGCATTACAAAGATAATCTCGCTACTATTTATGTTTTCATGCTTCTCAGATATTTTACGTAATCACAATGAATATTAGAATGCACACATCAGAAGAATATTGTGGAACACTGCAACGACTAACAAAATTGGCACCAAGGCATTGAGTGCCATTCTGGATGCAATGAAACTCATGCGCTCCCCGCCTGCCGATTCTTGTTCAGAATATGATCCTAATGACTATTCTGACCTTGAGGAGTTGAAGGCAGATGGCCTTTCTTGTTCACCATCAAGGTGCCTGTTCTAATTTGGCAAGGTTTTATTGATTGCGCTACCTTGCAGAAGGTGTCTTGCATTTCTTCTACTTTGTTGCACCACCATCTGCTTAGTTTACTCATCATATATGTCAAGATGCCATGCCCATCCATTATCAATACATATTCCATCTGTCATATACCATGTTTTTCCACTCAAATGTTGTTCTTGTGCATCAGACATAAAAAAGGAAGAGGGTGATTGCCGAACCTGAAGGAGCACCGGCAAAGTCCTTGAAAAACATGGTGGTGCAGGAGAAATCAGACAGCACCCCACTTATATTGGCTCTACAACAAGTGACACAAAACCTAGGACCGACTCTAGCAGACTGTACCCATACTTCACTGGCCACACCACTAGCCCCATCACACAAGACTTGCACTCCAGCAAAAGGTATGCCGATTTCAGTTGCCATAGCACCAGTCGTACCACAGAAAAATCCCACTCCAGCAAAAAGTATAGCAAGTCCATTAGCTGAAGACCTATCCCAACTACAAAGACGGTCAATTCCTGCAGATTGGAACTCCATTCCAGTTATTCCCAGTTTAAAAGACAATGCTTTCAATGTTGTTAGGGACTACGTGCATATATTCCCATCATGGGAAGATTATAGTGAAGACAAACACCATTTTCACATCTTCCTATCCCACTTACGTGTAAGTGCTATTATTCATGGTGATTATTTTCCAGTTTTCTGCTGATTGAACACATCAATGATTTACATTACATTGTTGTAAGTAGGCGAGGGTCAATCTGGATAGTCATGACAAGCAAAGATTGCTTGCGCTTTTCAAGGAAGCATTGCAGTAGTATCGGTGTTACATGAGGAAATCACACTTCGATGGCAAGTCTATAAATGAATTTCCAGTGAAGTCTCCTGTGCTAAATTTAGAAGACATTGGATGAAAAAACCTTGTTATGCACTGGTGTCGTTCCCAGGATGAGGTATTGTCTATGATATCACATGAAAACTTCAACTTCTACTTTTCCGCATGTGCCTTACGGATCTCTTTTGCAGGAAATCTTCTCGAAGAATAATTCCGGTCTGAAAAGGACGACGGGATATTGCAAATTTGCTGCCTGCTACTTTGGTCTTGTTAGTACCTGTTGTCATGTATCACTGTACTTGCATTCTTACCTGGTTCATTATGTGACAGCAGTATGCATGATAGCTTGCTTATCAATTGTTTGCTACAAATTATCTAATCTGTATTAATTGTTACATTAGTGTAGAATATATCCAATGTCAATGAAAAAGTTTAGCTTTGCATGTTCTGGTAAGTACCTGCTGTCCTTTATCAGTGTACTTATATTGACAGCTCGTTGTTCTTGTACCATCACTATGCAGCTTATTTTCCTTTAACCTCAATTTTCTACACATCAGATCTATATTTACTCTTACCATAAGGTTGGATAACACCGATGGTACTGAAGAAGTTAGCTCTACATTGCTCTTTGTTGTACCTTTTGCATGTATCATTGTACTTACATTTATAGCTACTTGGTTATGTAGCATCACTCTGCATCTTATCTTAAATATTCTCCATTTTTTCTTATATTATCACATCTATATTTACTCTTAATAAAATGTAGAATAAAGGCAATGCTTATGAAGAAGATTATGTGGTAAACTTCTTGAATTGCCCCCCCCCATCAGCATGGACAAGGGCTTTATAGAGCCGGTCTTCACCACTAATGTAAGTTTGTCCTTCTCAAGCCTTCAAACTTTGTGTGTATATTTGGTTAGGCATGACTGCAACAGCTGTTTATTTTTGGTGTTTGCATCAAATTGCATATTTAAAGTTTATTATGTAGTTCCTAAACAAAAGTTTGTCCTTCTCAATTTAAGTTTTCAGTTGTACAACCAAGTTCCTTCTTCATACCATGTAAATTAAAATATACAGAGCAAGTGATCTTTTTTTGCACTGCATGACTGTTCTTTATTCGTAATCCAGTGGTGTGGTGAACCTATCCACTATAGCACAATGTCATATTCTGCAATATTTTAACTATGAACAAGGTCATATCTGATGAGGACATCCCAGGTTCACCTCGTTTATCATCTTCTCTTGATGATAAAACTCAGCTCTCAAATGAAGCTGCTATAAAGAAGATCTATTTGGGTCCCATGACAAGGAGCTGTGCCAAACAAATAGCACAAGAGGTGAATGCGCTCCTAGCTGATCATAATTCAAATAACCATGAGAACTTTATACTGCCTAAATCTTGTGTGCTGATTTTACTCAGGTACAATGTTGAGGACAACCAACAACTTTTAGCGCATGAAGAAACAAGTTCTGAAGCCCATACAACAAGTTTGAAGAGAACAAGTTTCACCCCTGATGCAAAACCTGTTTTGGTGACAACGCCAACTAGTTATACCTCAAGGAAGAACAACAAGCCATCTCAACAACCTGTTGTTGCATGTGCAATTCCAGAATTCGTCCCAAGACTTGTTGCATCATGCCACACAGATATATGAGTATCCAGCACGTGTGGGAGTACAAAATGGAGAGCATATGAAGTCTACTTTCAGGAAAATCAAACGGTGCATCATTTGGAGTCCTGAGTCAAAGGATATGAGAGTTCCAATGCAAGCTGTCCAGGGCATTAATTGCTGCGCGAGGCTCCATGAGTTTGCTCCTCGACCACCGTGGTTAGCACGAATTTGAGCCCCTCTTTTGGCCTGGTTTCACACCTAAACTAGGAGAGCTGTTCCTAGTATAAATACCCATTCCCCCACTTCAACCATCTTTGGCAATTTGATTTCAGCATAGGTTAGCTAAGTGTAACCAGAATATTGTTTGAGAGTTCACTTCCTCCTTAGCTCTTGTAATCTTGAGTTGTGAGAGGGTAAACTCACTTTGTGATTTTACAATAGCAGCCATTGAGGCGGCGACCAGTTCGTGCTCCCAACTTCGTGCGTGGTTGCGTGGATTGGAACTAAGAGTGTGGTTGGGCGAATACTTGTCGCTGGTTGTTGCATTTGCAATATTTAGCTTCGGTCTCGTCAGGTTGCACTAGTTATCCTTTACCCGACAGCGTTGTTGGTTCGAATCGAGGGTTTCCTTCGTACCCTTTAGGTGGCGTTGATTCGCAACATAGAGCAGATCCTCCGTGAAGATTGGGCACCCCGTATCATCTTGGCATCAGAGCTTCGGTTGACACGGTAGGATCTTGTATCCCTAGTTTAGTTCGTGTTCTTGTTCATCCTAAAAGTCTAGAAAATAGCCCCACAAAAAAATCCCTTTACCTAGCCCTTTGCAGCCTTTAATCTGTTCTTTGGTGAGTTTTATGAAGTTCTTGTCCACTAGATCTTTGTTTTTAGTTGCTGAGTTTCCCCCATCCAATCTTGTGTGTTTGTGTTCATTTTCGTGCACAGATTTCAGATCTGCATCCTCCACCAAATCATGCATATCTTTGTCATCCGGAGTCCATTTTGAGTGTTTTTGTGCATTTTGAAAAGCCCACACTGTGTGCTCTCCATTCATCCTTGTTAGATCTGATTCCCATCGTGTTTTCCACCCAGTAAAATCAGATCAGTTCGTGTGTGTTTGCTGCCAAAGTTTCAACTGCATGTTCTTGTTGGTTGACTTCATCTATTGTGATTTTCGTGATTCCCCCAAAGTGTGTGTTCGGATCCAAGTCCCTTGTTGAAAGTTTGTAAAAAAAGAGGCAAAAAAAGAGAGATCTGCCCAAAGAAAGAACGTGTGTGCAAGAAGCAAAAGAGAGAAAACTTGGGACTGTTCTTCACTTGTATCTTGAGAAATCCCTGTTGTGTTGTGAGGTGAAACGTGTCAAGTGTGCAAAGTCTTGAATCCTTGCTTGCAGAAAATCTGATTCCTTGGCGAGAGTTGCATGTATCTCACGTATATCTCATTCAGCAACTAAATGCATTAGAATCTTGTGTGGATGATTACTTGGTTCAACAATATGTAGATTGCAGATTAGTGCTTCTTTTGCTACATATATACCCCACCCAGACTCCACCAAACAGCCCTGCATGTGCAACCCTAGACTTGTATTCGCTTGATTGTCACTCTTTGTATACCAACCATCGACACCACGGTTGAGCATGATTCTTCTCTCACTTGGAAGTTACATGAGCTTCGGTTGGTAACTGAGGTGAGCTTGAGTTGTTATCCACATATATGCTTCTAGTACTATAGGGCTTTTGGAGAACTAACCATGGCAGGTGAAGAAAACGAGTATGATGTTGAAGGAAATGGGCATCTCAATCTGCCCGTCACACGGTTTCACTTCAACGCATTACGTGATCATCTACGCCGAGAGTTCAGAAACAACCTTGACCCAATTGAAGAGAAGCAAGACAAGTTGTCGAGAGATTTGCAGCAACTTATGGGTAATGTTGATGAGCAACTCACTCAGAACATGGCAGCCATGAGGACTAGTATTGTTGCTGATATTGTGCGAGAGCTTCGTCAGAACCTAGAAGATGTAAGTGTCCATGGTGAAGAACAAAATGTAACTGATGGGGAAGGTGCTGCCTCCAATGCACAAGCTAGAACAAATCGTGCTCCTGCTCCCCATGCCATGAGACCTCCCGGTCCCGGACATGGAAATGATCATGGTAATGGACGTGGTCATCATGAAGCTGTTGCTGGTCGTGGTCTTAGAGGAGGCCACCGAAGAGCAAATCTGCACCATGAAGGTAGTGGAGATGAGTTTGATGAAGATGAAGATGGCATGCACCAGAATAACAGATTTCATCATCGTAGAAACTATGGTCGTGGACGGCAGGAGGAGGAGAGGTTTGGAAAGCTGAAATTTACCATGCCCAAGTTTGATGGTGGATCTGATCCAGAAAGTTATCTCACATGGGAATTGAAGGTTGACAAGATTTTCCGCATGTACAACTACTCTGAAGAGAAGAAATTAGCAATGGCCTCACTTGAGTTTGAAGACTATGCCCTAATTTGGTGGGAGCAAGTTCAGATTCAGTGAGAAGAAGAAGGAGAGCCTACTGTTGCTACATGGACATAAATGAAAAGAGAGATGAGGGCAAGATTTGTCCCAAGGCATTATAGACGTGACATCTTTGATAAGCTCCAGAATTTGAGGCAAGGAAAGTTATCAGTTGAGGAGTATCATAAGGAGATGGAGAAGGCATTGATAAGAGCCAACATACATGAAGATGAGGAGCAGACCATGGCAAGGTTCCTCTATGGGCTGAATCCTAATGTTAAACGAGTGGTTGATATGCAGCCATATCGTAATGTGGTAGAGCTAGTACATCTTGCTTCTAAGGCTGAACGACAATTGCAAGAAGACTCGAAGCAAAACATAACTACATCCTTCACAGCTCGAGCTACATCAAGTGGGAGTAAGTTTGTACCTCAATTCAATGTTGGTCGAGGAATTATGACTAGTTCTGGTGGTGGAAATCAGCCCCATGCACGTGCAGCCACGAGCAGAAATGATGCATCAAATTCGAAGGAGAAGAGAAAATTTGCAACTCCTAGTTCATCCTCCATTGGTTCCACCGGGAAAACTAGTTAGATATAGAGTGCTTTACATGTAAGGGACATGGCCACATGAAGAAGGATTGTCCCAACAAGCATACCATGTTGATCACCGAGAATGGAGAAAATATGAGTCTTGTAGTGAACCTGAAGAAGAAACTGAAGATGGTGATGGTTCAGATGGTGATGAGAAAACCTATTGTGATTATGAGCAAGGTGCCTCTCTTGTTGTCACTAAAGTTTTGAGTGTGCAGATCAAATAAGCTGAGAATGGGCAACGACACAATCTGTTTCAAACAAGAGCCAAAGTGCAAGACAAGGTATGCAAGGTAATTGTTGATGGTGGGAGTTGTCACAATCTTGCAAGCAAAGAAATGTGTGATAAGCTTGGGCTGAAGCTGCTACAACACCCTCATCCATATCATATACAATGGTTGAGTGAATGTGGAGAGATTAAGATCACACACATGGTACAGGTGCAATTCAAGATTGGAGATTATAATGACACCATTGAGTGTGATGTGGTGCCAATGAAGGTGTGTTACTTGCTATTGGGCAGACCGTGGCAATACGATCATTCAGCTCAACATTGTGGCAGAACCAATCAATACACCATCAAGTGGAGAGGAAAGGACTTGGTGCTTAGACCCATGACACCCCAACAAATCATTGCTGAGCACTTGCAGAAAGTTTCTGAAGTAAAAATAGTGAGTAAGAAAGAGGGAGAGAAAAAGAGTGAGAGAGAGATCCACAAAATGGTGAGTGAGTACCACAAGCCAAATCTGAGAGAGAAGAATAAAAGAGAGTGAGAGAACTTAGTGATGTTAGCCACCAAATCAGAACTGAGAGATGTGAGGCTCAACCCTAATCAAATGGTCGTTGTAGTTGTGTACAAAGATGCTTTGCTTTTAGCTAACGACTTAACATGTCTCCCTAGTGCTATTAGTGATGTCTTGCAGGAATTCGAGGATGTTTTTCCTAAGGAAGTACCCGCTGGTCTACCTCCCTTGCGTGGCATAGAACATCAGATTGACCTCATTCCAGGAGCATCACTTCCGAATCGACCTCCCTAACACAGCAATCCTGAAGAAACAAAGGAGATACAAAGGCAGGTACAAGAACTTTTAGCTAAAGGTTAAGTGAGTGAAAGCTTAAGTCCTTGTGTTGTACCTGTGATTTTGGTGCCCAAGAAAGATGACACATGGCGATTAGTAAAATTTATAAATTTATATTAGGTGAAAATCCAACGAAATTTTGCGCGTGCAATAAGTAATGAAATTAAAAAATTTACCTTTTTTAGAAGAATAAAAAATGTACCTGTTCTGTGCGTTTTTTATATTTACAACCAATTTTTTTATTACAACCGATTTATTATTTCTTAAAGCCCATTTTCTTGGCAAGTCTAATGCGGCCCGGAGAATAACAAGTTGACCTGGTTTGGGTATTCCGCAAAAAAAGAATAGCTGGGCTAGCCATTTTCACATTTAAGTACTAATATCTGGGCTGGATATTTGGTCGACATAAAGTAATAGCCTAGGCCAGATGGGCCACTGCCCGCCCAGTTGATACCCTGCTCCTCTGAACAACAAGAAAAATATCGCTCAAGATAAACTCTGCTCACACCTGAAAAACACAAATACTGCTAGAGCTGCTGGGTCCCAGCTGTCAGCCGCTCTTGTGCAATTCTCTTGTTTATTGACTATATAGGTTGACGACGGTGTGGGACCATGATGTCAGGAAACTAGGATGAAGGAAAAATATAGTTGTATATAGTGAGGAACTTGTGTACGTATTGCTATGGCCGTGGTGGGTCCCTACTGTCATCCTCTCCAAGTAAAGTCATCTCCTAATTCCTCATGTTCGCTGACCATGTTGACAATGCTTGGTGGCACGGCGAGCGCAACAACTCGAAGGATGACGGAGAGGGCCTCGCGGGACCTACGGATGGTCTGATACAGCGCATGTGAGGGATCGAAGAAGGTGAAAGTGTCTAGAGGGGGGGTGATTAGACTACTCGACAAGATAAAAATTCTGTCTTTTATCAAGGACAGATTTTGGCAGATTTTGCATAACACACAAGTCAAGTAGCACACTACACATGCAATTCTAGAGTATGGGCAGCGGAAAGTAAATTGCACAAGTAGTAAAGAGAAGTGGAGAAGATCAAACGCAATTTGGAGACGCGGTGATTTTTCTCGTGGTTCCGATAGGTGGTGCTATCATACTTCCACGTTGATGGAGACTTCAACCCACGGAGGGTAACGGCCACGAGTCCACGGAGGGCTCCACCCACGAAGGGTCCACGAAGAAGCAACCTTGTCTATTCCATCATGGCTCACGCCCACGGAGGGCTAGCCTTACTGGGGTAGATCTTCACGAAGTAGGCGATCTCCTTGCCCTTACAAACTTCTTGGTTCAACTCCACATCTCGATGACGGAGGCTCCCAAGCGACACCTAACCAATCTAGGAGGCACCACCTCCAAAAGGTAATAGATGTTGTAGATGATGATGAACTCCTTGCTCTTGTGCTTCAAATGATAATCTCCCCAACACTCAACTCTCCTCACCGATTTGGCTGTGGTGGAAGAAAGGATTGAGTGGAAAGCAACTTGGTAAGGCTAGAGATCAAGCTTCATATGGTGGGAGTGGAGCAACTTGATCTCAACACAAGGGTAGGTAGTTCTCTTCTCGAAATGTAAGGTAGGAGTGGTAGTTCTTTCGATGGCTCTCTCCACGAATGAAGAGGGGGTGGAGGGGTATAAATAGCCTCCACACAAAATCCAACCGTTACACACATTTGAGCAATCTCGGTGGGACCGAAGTTGACAACTCGGTGAGACCGATAGTTCAAATAATGTGAACGTTGGGATTTTCGGTGGGACCGAAAATACAATCTCGGTTAGTCCGATTCGTGCAATGACAAGAGCATGCCAATTTCGGTGGGACCGACTTCATCATCTCGGTGACACCGAGTTGATGACAGAAGGTTACAGAAGCTTGGCA
Source organism: Aegilops speltoides (assembly GCA_021437245.1). NCBI lineage: Eukaryota > Viridiplantae > Streptophyta > Magnoliopsida > Poales > Poaceae > Aegilops > Aegilops speltoides. The sequence goes on along the minus strand of CM038147.1, from coordinate 307,728,653 downwards.
ACTCATTTTTCGGTGAGACCAAGTTCAGAATCGGAAAATCCGAGTTTGCTAGGGTTTGGCTTATGGCTGAGGTGGTTCATCTCGGTGTGACTGAGTTTGGAATATCGGTGGGACCGAGACTACTTATGAGTGTATATGGCAGTGAAAGTTGCGATAGTTTAGGAGATGTATCACTAAGCACTTGAGCAACCAGATCATCATCATAACCTCATCCCTTTTAATAGTATTGGCTTTTCCTATGGACTCAATGTGATCTTGGATCACTAAACCAAAAATGGAGTCTTGAGCTTTTGCCAATGCTTGCCTTAGCATTTTGGGGGTCCACCTCTTGATCCTTTTGCCATGCCAATGTGATTGAATTTCTGAAACATACTTGATAAAAGCATTAGTCCAACCACAAAGTATGTTGTCATTAATTACCAAAACCACCCGTGAGCAAATGTGCTTTCAATCTCCCCTTTTTGGTAATTGATGGCAACACACTAAACAAGACATCAAAGCTTATTGAAAGAAAGACAAATTATCACAAAGCTTTGACAAACATGTAGTACACAGGCTCCCCTACAAGTGTGCAAGATTTTCATAAATTATGGTTTTGGACTACCACAAGCACACAAGAGAGATAATCAAGATGTGCTACATGCAGCTTGGCTATATGCATCGAGCGAGATGAAAAGAAGTGAGTGATAATGCATATGTGCATGGTGATTTCTTGCAAACAAGTATTCACAAGCAAGTCACCATCATGCACATTCTGCAAAGTGCATATACTTACCTTGAGGTTCCTTGGCATTGTACCAAGAGATAAACTTGGGAAAACAAGGTTAGATAACACAAGAGTATTTCTTCAACCAACTGCAAGAACATCAAGAGTACCAAGCCAGGGATGACATGTATAAAGAGTGTCTCATATTGAGCACAAGCTTGAATCAGCAAACATGTCTCCTAAACTAAAAGATTTTCAATGAACTCGAGAGATTTTGCTTTCCATAAGATATCAATTGTGAAGATTCCTCTCCTTTGAGTTTTCTCGGATCAAGGGTTTGATGGAAAGAGCAAAATCAAAAGAATGATGCCAAATGAGAATGACGCCAATTGTAATGTCCAATGTGAAACACGGCAAGAAATTCTCTTATAAGGAAAACACGGCAAAGCTTTGATGTGATTCTCTCCCCCTTAAGGTAAGATTGCTCTTCTTCTCCCCCTAAATCTTCTCTTCTCCCCTAAGTCTTCTCCCCTTGACATCAAGTGCCGAAAAGGACGTAAAGCTAGGAAGGTCAGGAAGATGGAAAGAAAGAAGTGGGATCCTTAAGAATCACAACAGGCAAAAAGGAACATGCATAGAGAATCATTGAGTGGAGCTGCAGAAGATGATATCCTGGAAGAAATAAATCGGTGACACCGAATTAAGATGGATCGGTGGGTCCGAAAGTCAGGGACTTAGGGTAGATCCTTTTCGGTTAGACCGAAATATTTAAATCGGTGACGCTGAGTTTAATTTCAAGGAAATACAGAAATAATTCAACTCACTTTGCGAGGAATATTTCAAAGGGTTTGCAATGAATTTGTGAATGATTTTCGAGGAATTGATCAGAGCCAGAAGGATATTCACAAAGACAGAAGAATAGAAATGAAAAAGATTCCTAGATGAAGTTTTTTTTAATGAAAACTCAATGAGAGAACATAAGAGAAAATAGAAAGACTCCAAAACATATGTACTTCATCTAGATAAAGGTCGGCGACAAGGTCACCTATGTTTGAGTATATTGACTTAGGAGTCGAATGAGGACATTCGATCATAGGTCATACTCATCATTTAAGCTCAAAATGGGGTTGCCATTTTTCGATTAAGCATTCGATGTGATCACATCTTATGAAGCTGCTTGTACTCATGACTTTGAGCAAAGCTCCTTAAAGATGTGAAGAACATACCTTGGGCTTGTTGTTGCTTTGTTCATGTAGGTAAACTTGATGTAGGTGCTCATTGAATGTGAAGTTGGAGCACCATTTACACTTGTGTAGTTCATCTTCCTACATGGGTTAGGCAAGCAAGGAAATACTCAAGGATATCCAAGATGACAAGAGTGAAATACTAGATGTATAAGATGTCAAAAACGATATGTGGAATTGTGTTCCTTGAACTCAACATCCCAAAGGGCTAGATACTTGGTCAATGACAAGATTACTCATGATTTGAGTGTGTGGTAATCTTGTGGAATGTAGATCATCCAAGTACCTGCAAGGAGATAGATGCAATACAAGGGGGCAAATGTGTCCAAGACATATGATCATCATCATAAGAGAAATATCAAGGATTAGTCAAGTGGGCTCATGCCTTGCATGCATCAATGGAGTTCTCACTCCAAGTTTGAAGCATCAATGATGCTCAACTCACTCCTTAGCGACAAAACACCTTCTCATCAAGAGGTTTTGTAAAGATATCACGAGTTGTTTGTCGAGACTGAACATGCTTAAGATTGATGTCACCCTTGGCAATGTGATCACGAATGAAATGGTGACGAACTTCAATATGTTTCGCTCGAGAGTGTTGCACGGATTGTGTCCAATTTTAATCGCACTCTCATTGTCACAAAGCAAGGGAACATGTCTCACATGTATCGCATAATCCTTAAGCGTTTGTGTCATCCATAGCAATTGAGCACAACACGAACCAGCAGCAATATATTCCGCTTGCAAGTGGATAATGATATCAATTTTGTTTCTTGGAGGACCAAGATACAAGGGATCGACCAAGGAATTGACACGCACCGAAGTTGACTTTCTATCAACCCCATCACACCGCATAGTCCGAGTCGGAATAGCCAACAAGGTTGAAAGAGGCCCTCTTAGGATACCAAATGCCAAAGTTTGGTGTGTGTATCAAATATCTCACAATCCTTTTAACAGCTTTAAGATGGCATTCTTTAGGGGCTGCTTGATATCGAGCACACATGCATACACTCAACATTATGTCAGGACGAGAAGCACAAAGATATAATAGAGAACCAATCATAGATCGGTAAACCTTTTGATCAACGGGTTCTCCATCTTTTGTCAAGTCATTATGTCCACTTGTAGGCATGGGGGTTCTCATACCTTTGCTTTCTTGCATGTTGAACTTCTTGAAGAGATCCTTGGTGTACTTTGTTTGTGAGACAAAGGTACCCTCCTTAGATTGCTTGATTTGCAACCCAAGGAAGAATTTGAGTTCACTCATCATGGACATCTCAAACTTCTCCGACATGAGCTTACCGAACTTCTCGCTAAAATGAGGGTTAGTTGAACCAAAGATAATATCATCAACATATATTTGGCACACAAATAGTTCACCATTAACCCTTTTCGTGAATAGCGTTGAGTCAATTTTTCCAATCTCAAAGCCTTTTTCAAGAAGAAAGCTAGTCAAGATTTGTACCAAGCTCTAGGAGCTTGTTTAAGACCATAAAGAGCTTTGTGCAACTTGTAAACATGATTAGGCTTTTGGGATTCACAAATCCGGAGGTTGTTTCACAAATACTTCCTCCTCAATTTCACCATTTAGGAAAGCACTTTTGATATCCATTTGATAGAGAGTAATATCATGGTGATTGGCATAAGCAAGAAGAATCTGAATGGACTCAAGTCTAGCAACGGGGGCATAGGTCTCACCATAGTCCATACCTTCGACTTGTGTGTAACCTTGAGCTACGAGACGAGCCTTGTTGCGGATGACTTGTCCATCTTCATCTTGCTTGTTCCGAAACACCCATTTGGTTCCAATGATGTTTTGATCATCCTTGGGCTTCTCTACCAAAGTCCATACCTTGTTCCTCTCGAAGTTGTGTAATTCTTCGTGCATAGCGTTCACCCAATCAGGGTCTTCAAGTGCTTCTTCTACCTTCATAGGTTCAATACTAGAGATAAATGAGTAATGCTCACAAAAGTTAGCTAAGCGAGTTTTAGAGCGAGTAATTCTCCCGGAGTTGATGTCGTTCATCATTTGTTCCACGGGATGATTTTTCTTGATTCTTGCTCGGACTCGGGATAGCTTTTGTTGAGGTTGTGGCTGAGCTTCCTCATCATCTTCATCTTCCTCTTCTTCTTCTTCATTGTTGTTGGTGTTGTCTTGAGGCGGTGGAGAAGGAGGTTGTGGTGGATCTTCTTGTTGCACTTCCTCATCTTGGTGAGTTCCACTTGTGGAGGCCTCCATGTTGCCTTGAGGTTCATCTTGCCGTGAGGTAGGGGGCTCCACATATGTAGATGAGGTACTCTCCTTCACTTCCATGGGACGGATCTTTCCAATAGATAAATCTTGGATTGCTTCGATGGGTCCTTGTCTCCTACATCAATAGGCATTTGCTCTACTTATGAGCCATTAGATTCATCAAACTTCACGTCTACCGTCTCTTCAACCTTTCGGGTGAAATTATTGTAGGCACGGTAGGTGTGGGAGTTTGATCCATAACCAAGGAAAAAGCCTTCATGAGTTTTAGGAGCAAATTTAGACCGACGATGCTTATCAAGGATATAGCATTTTGAACCAAAGACACGAAAGTATCCCACTTGGGGTTTGTTACGGTGAGGAGCTCGTATGATGTCTTGCCGAGGAGCTTATGAAGATAAAGCTTGTTGATAGCATGACAAGTCTGTCTCGACCGCTTCCCCAAAAGTGCTTCAGATGTCTTGTATTCATCAAGCATCGTTCTCGCCATCTCTATGAGCGTTCGGTTCTTCCTCTCAACAACTCCATTTTGTTGAGGAGTGTATCGTAGTCGAGAACTCATGTAGAATCCCTTCCTCATCGAGAAAAGAGTCTACATTGGCGTTCTTGAACTCCGTTCCATTGTCACTCCGAACTTTCTTGATCTTCACCTCAAATTGATTTTGGGCCTTTCTGGCAAAGGTTTTGAAGATTCTCTGAACCTGCGATTTGTCATCAAGGAAAAATACCCACGTAAATCTGGAATAATCATCAACTATAACTAGACCAAAGGAGTTACCACCAAGGCTTTTGTAAGCATTGGGACCGAAGAGATCCATATGAAGAAGCTCAAGTGGTCTCCTTGTGGTCATGATGTTCTTCATGGGATGACTTCCACCTACTTGTTTTCCTGCTTGACAAGCACTACAAAGTCTATCTTTGTCAAAGAAAACATCTTTAACACCAAGAATATGATCACCTTTGATCAGCTTGTCTAGATTACGCATACCAACATGTCCAAGCCTTCTATGCCATAACCAACCTTTAGAGGATTTAGCAATGAAGCAAGCTCTAGGTTGGGCTTTCTTAGTGAAATCAACAATATATAGATCACCTCTACGGATACCGTAAACGCCATGTTATGATTGTCACGACGAAAGACTTGGCAATCTACTTGATGAATAGCACATTGAATCCAAAGTCACTAATCTAGACACGGAAAGTAAATTGTATCCAAGAGATTCTACAAGCATGACATTTTGAATAGAGCTATCATGAGATATGGCCACCTTACCAAGGCCAAGTACCTTACCCTTGGAGTTGTCTCCAAAAGTCACATACTTGCGTGGACCATCGTTCTTTGCAAGCTCTCGAAACATGTCTTTGTCTCCGGTCATGTGGTCGTTGCATCCACTATCAAGAATCCACTCTTTTCCGCCGGACATGTAGTCTCTCAGATTTGCCATAAGATTGAGACTCTTCATGATCTTGTCTAGCTCGGTGTCCGAATCGGAGTAATCATCATCATGCTCATGCTCATCATCATATTGACCCATAGATTGTTCATCATCAACACCTAGGTCAATTTGATAACTACTTGCATTAGTTTTGTCAATGTGACAATAATCATCGGAATGCAATACAAGAGCATTTCTAATTAGAACATTGATAAGACCGGGATCACCCTTCTTTTCATAAGATCACGAAGCTCAAAGAAGCATTTATCAAAGTTGGGATCATTAGAGCGCATCATATCAAATTCAATAGTCTTGTATAGAATTTCATCAAGACCTCTCAAAGAGTAGTCCGGATAAAGTTCTTCCAAGAACTTCCACATAGCATAGGCGCACTCAAAGTTTGTAACGAGCTTAAGCAAGTTATCGGGTAACCCTCTAATGATAAGATTTACAGTCCTAAGGTTACGAAGCAAATCAAGCTCTTCATCCATGGTAGGGTGCAAGGGGTCAAATGGAGGCACATAGGGGGTCTCAACATATTTGCGCAAATTGTATGTCTTAAAGATAATAAGCATTTCAATCCTCCACGAGTTATAGGACACTCCGTTAAGAATAGTGTCGGGGGAGATCTGCCCGCCACGAACACCTATGGGGCCGGAGCCCCTTGTCTGTCGGTACGAGGGCGGAGGGAGCACAGAGAGCAGATCGTAGCGAGCACGCGGGCGGTATTTACCCAGCTTCGGAGCTCTCCGGAGAGATAAAACTCCTACTGCTGCTTTGTGTTTGTATTTGATCTTGCTCGAGGGTGCGAGCGTATGATGGTGTTGTGTGCGTCCAATGGACCGAACCGAACCCCTTCTATGTGCGCATGGGCCTCCCTTTTATAGTCGGAAGGGGCGCCAACAGTGGCAGCGTGGGAGAAAGGGGTAAAATGTAAAAGAGGTGGTAGTTGGAGCAGTCGGGAACGGTGAAGCTACGATTGCATGAGCAATGGTCGCTACCTACTTTGTGATGGGGACAAGGGCATTTAATGCCCGTCGCCGTCGACCCCAAAAGCTCCCGCCTTTGTGTCTCCGTCACCTTGCGGCGATGGATTCACCACCGTGAAGTGCCACCGTGTCCCCAGGCTGCCTGACCATCCGCCACGCGTCCTGGAAAAGCCCTGGCGCGCGTGGGCGATGAGCTGGGCGCGGGCACACAACAGCGCAACTCTCCGGCAAGTACCTTGCCGGGTCTTGATCTTTGCCGACCCGGAGCTTGCAGGCTCAGTAACTTGTCGCTTCCGGGCCCTCGCCGACGCATATAAGCGCCGAGGCGTGTCTTCTATGATGCAATCTTCTAGTCTTCTGGCGAGCTCCTCTTGCGGGGCCTTGTGTGAGTGATGTAATCTTGAGCACAGAGCGGCCTTCCGAAGCTCCGCTTGCCGGTCTCAATCTTCTGCTTGTATACTTTGTTTTTGAATGGCTTGACATGGAGCAGAAGGTCCTCGGCGAGCACATAGTAAACCCCGCCGCTGAAGTCGCAACCGCCCGTGCACAAGTTGGGGTACTTGAGGTACCCCTACCTTAGTACACCGACAGAGCCCGGGCTGGGCCACCTGCAGTGCCGAGCGCTGTTGGGCCAGGCCCAAAACAGGCATCGGCACACGCGCCCACGGTCGCCGAATCCACTTCGCATCTGCCGCATCCCCTCCCGTGAACGGCACGCTCGATTGCGGCGTCGTGGGAGACGTGGGCGGCGGGTGCGGTCTTTAGGGCATCCACTCCCGTGATCGTGGTGCAGGGCGAGGTCACTTCACCCGTCGCTCCGGCCCCGCTTTTTCGCCACGCGGCCCTCATGCATAGGGGTCGTGGGCGGCGAAGGTGGGAGACCGAGCCGTCACGGGCGAAGATGGCGAGTCGGCCCCGCTCCTCTGCCCTCCTCGCTTCCCGATTGGCGGACAGGCGGTTGAGCCCCACCTCGCCTTTTAAAAAGGGCGGAAGGGGAGCACAATGGTCTCACACTTCCTCTTCTCCCTTCGTCTTGACTTCCTGTTTTCTTTACGCCATGGAAGGAGGAAATCCTAGTTCCTCAACGGTGGCAGCGAGGGTCGCCTCGTAGCGCGCACTTCTCCCTATCCGCACCCGTGGCGGTGGAGCCGCCACGAGGGGAGAGGGAGGGGCGAGGCCGCGACGAGGCCGAGGGCGTGGTCGAGGCGGTCGGGGAGAGGCGGTCGTGGCGACGTGCCTCCCGTCTCCTCCGGCGGCTCCTTTCCTCGGCGGTCCATACTGAGACGATCCTCGGAGTTCTTCATCAAGCTGCGCCGGCGCCTCGTCGCCGCCTCGGCTGCCGCCGGCCCGTTCGCAAGTGCGATGGAACCGGATCCGCCGAGGTGATGGAGTTGCGCATGAGGGGCTGGGATCAGCGGCACTCGAGTGAGTGTCGTGTCCCCAGCCCCGGCGTGATGTACTTCGATCGAGGGTGGAAAACGTCGCCAAGCATCCACAGCTTTTGACGGCGGGGTTTACCCTCCATTTCAAGTTAATGGAGGCGACCTTCTCGCCGTCAAGGTCTTGAGGATTCCGGACCGGGCGAGATGTTGTGTGGACAGCTCCTCCGATAGCGAAGGTCCCTCCTCGGCGAGAGTGACGAGGAGGGAGGACAACGGCGGCGACGACGGGATGGCGGGTCCGACTAGGCGTCGGACGCCGCCTTAAGGCCACCGCGACCCCATCATCCGGTCACTGCCTTCAACTCCGGGGCCGTCTCTTTGGGCCGTGGGCGTGAGGAGGCTGCGGAAGAAGGAAGAGGGGTGGCGGTAAGGCCGTCATGTCGAGTCGAGGGCGAGAGCCCTCGTCAGCGTCTTGACGCCCCACCACCCGTCTTCAAGCTCTGCCTCCGGCGCCTCCGTCTCCGCCAAGCTCTGGCGGCCCGGAAGTTCTCTTGGTGTCTTCTGGCGCCGTAGCTCTCCTAGGCGCCTTGCCTGCCCTTCGGCAAGCTTCTCTTGCCGGGCCTCCTTGACCTACCTCTGAACTCTGAGCAGAGAAACAGAGAGGGATTACGAGCATCTTATCTTTCATTTTGTAAGCCCTTGGGCCTTAGTGGTATTTAAAATATGTAATCCTCTCTATCATGTTTTTCATCCTCTATGGACTTGTACTAAACTAGGATGTTTTTAATGAAAAGAGGCGGCTTGTCGGACCGCGTCTTTTACTTGACTTCGTGCCTTGTATGTTCCCATCCCACGCTCTCGGGAGCTTGCGGTGCTGAACACGCTTCTTGAGTCACGGGACATCAAAGCAGCCACTGGCGGTGTTGCTTCCGCAAGCAACCTTGCCGGGCCGATTCTGCAAGACTTGTGTTTGTTGAGCGGACTCAAAACGAACCAAGGGCGCGACACTTGTCGCAGCTCACTTGAATCGTTGAGCGGGCTCGAAACAAACTAAGGCGCGACACTTGTCGCAGCTCACTTAAATTGTTGGCGGGCTCGAAACAAACCAAGGGCGAATCGGGCCACGACACGGCTCCTCCGCGCACGGGTTTTACAAGACACGCCGTTCAAAGCGTAGCCCGCTTTCCCGGTCCATAAGAGGATGCATGACGAGGATGAAAACTTATCGATATCGCAGCCCCGGCAACTCGGCTTGCGGAGATGAATCTCGATACTTCGCAGCCCCGGCAACTCGCTTGCCGGGGACCAGCGCCGTGTGTGCTCTTCTGGTTTCTCCTTGTTGCTGTAATTTCAGCCATGAAAACAGCTGAGATAGGTCTGCAACAGCTTCATTATGTATAGGTATATAAATCCTTTACATGCGACTTTGCAATACGATGCGTGCCTTGCCCTTCAGATGCTTATACTCTATGTCGCTAGGGAACTTGCGGCAAGGGGCCCTTGTCATGAAAGCGCCGAAATCTTGAACTCGAAGCAGCCTGGCTGGCCAAGGTCTTTACCGGCAAGCAACCTTGCCGCGGCTAGTCGCAACGCACTTAGCTTGCTGAGCGGGCTCGGAAACGAAACAAGGGCGCGACACTTGTCGCAGCTCACTTAAATCGTTGAGCGTGCTCGAAAACAAGATAAGGGTGCGGCTATCCATGGGTAGGTTCCTCCGCGCACAAGTTTCTCATCTGAAGGGCATCTTCTGGCGGGGCTTGCTCGTTCGCCCTCTACTTTACACCCTTTGTGCGCTTTTACCCCACGCTTCTAGGGAACTTGCCGGCACAGGGGCCCTGCCATGAGCGCCGAGTCTTGAACTTCGAAGCTGCTCTGCTGCCAAGGTCTTACCGGCAAGCAACCTTGCCGCGGGTAGTCGCAACGCACTTAGCTTGCTGAGCGGACTCGAAAACGAAACAAGGGCGCGACACTTGTCGCAGCTCGCTTAAATCGTTGAGCGTGCTCGAAAGCAAGATAAGGGTGCGGCTTATCCACGGGTAGGTTCCTCCGCGCACAGGTATTGCGTACAAAGGATGAACGCACGAGGAACATAACATAAAAAAGCATGGAACTAAGGAGTGCCTTGCGTAAAAGCTCGGACGACTTAGCTTTTCCGTCTTCTGCGATCTGGCAAGGCCGCGCTTCTCCCTTGATTTCCTCCCTTGTACGTTTTCACCCTCACGCTTCGGGGACTCCGGCGCAAACACACTTGCCGAGTCGGAACATCAAGAAGCATTGGGCGGTGTTGCCTCCGACAGAAGAACTTGTCGGGCTAGTTGCAGCGCGCCTTCATCGTTGAGCGGACTCAAATGGATCGGGGCGAACTTAGCCACGATTCGACCCCTCGAGCGCCTGTGTTCTCCCTACAAGGTACGGATTTTCGTGAATATAACTCAAAAGTTTGAAACGGCTGCTTTCTTTGCCCTCTTGGCGGTGGAGCTCGATGGCATGTCCTCGACGGCGCGCAACACTCCGGAGAGTGCGCTTGCGGGCGAGGTGCACCGAGCTGTTCTTGCCGGGCTTGATCTTAGGCTGGTCTGTCTTTGTTTCCTCGCACTTGCCGGTGGAGCTCGATGGCGCGTCCTCGACGGCAGCGCAGCGCTCCGGAGAGATGCGCTTGCCGGAACGAGCACCAGAGCTGTCCTTGCCGGACTTAGCCTTCTTCTTCGTGAAGTGCCACCGTGTCCCCCAGGCTGCACAGCCGTCCGCCACGCTGATCCTGAAAGGCCCTGTATGCGCGCTGGGCTGATGGGCTGGAGCGCAGGCACACAGCGCAATTCTCCCGGCAAGCACCTTGCCGGGGTCTTGACCCTGCCGGACCCGGGAGCTTGTCGGGCTCTATAACTTGTCGCTCCCCGGGCCCTCGCCGGGACACATATAGCGCCGAGGAGCCGTCGTCGGCGCTGCTCCGGCGGGGCGGCGTCATTCGCTTCCGCGGCGGGAAGTGCACGATGGTTGCACCCCCGGCGGTCTTGTCGCCGTCGGCCTTCGTCCTCTCAGCTTGCGGCGGCCGCGAGGTCGCCGGCTGCTGTGAAGAGTCGTTGTCGGTCAGGCTCTGGATGGTAGCCCTCCAGCCTTCGGCCTTGTCCGCCGCTGGAGGGAAGTCGAAGAGCAGTTGCGCCCTTGTGAGCACTTCTGCCGGAGTGGAGGGGAGCGGGGGCGAGCGATGCGAGGAGCGGGATATGCTCGGACTCCTAACAGCGTTAGGAGGAGCAGTCTGCCGGCGCCTTTCGCTGCTCGTGTCCGGACGGTGGTCGAAGCATCCCGCGAGCCTCGGTGTGACCTTGCCCAAAGAAAGCGGATACCACCTCCGTGGTACGGGCGCTGCTGGGTTGTCGATCTTGAGATGGACGCGACAGCGTCCACGGAGACGAGGCGCGCCATCCGTCTTGTCCTTGGATCGTGGCGCCCTTGAGTGTCTCGCCGGCGACCACCCTTCCGACGGCGTCTCCTCCGTCCACCGTTGGCTCTGGTGGTGGCGGATGAGACGCAGCCGGGCCTGCAACCTCCGAAGCCTTCTTCTTCGGGGCCATGGCGCAATTGTTGATGAAGTTGCCGATGAAACTGGAGAGGTTGATGAAGAACGCGCCCAGCGCTAACGCCGGATCAGTCCGCACAACCTCGACGCCCCTACCGGGCGCGCCAAAGATGCGGGGAATCGCCGCCACGGACACCTATGGGGCGGAGCCCTTGTCTGAAAGCGGTGCGAGGGCGGAGGGAGCACTGAGAGCAGATCGTGGCGAGCACGCGGGCGGATTTACCCGGCCGGAGCTCTCCGGAGAGATAAAACTCCTCTTGTTGCTTTGTGTTTGTATTTGATCTTGCTCGAGGGTGCGGCGTATGATGGTGTTGTGTCGTCCCAATGGACGAACGAACCCCTTCTACGTCGCATGGGCCTCCTTTTATAGTCGGAAGGGGTGCCAACAGTGGCAGCGTGGAGAAAGGGTAAAAATGTAAAAGAGGTGGTAGTTGGAGCAGTCGGGAGCAAAGAAGCTACAATTGCATGAACATGGTCGCTACCTACTTTGTGATGGGGACAAGGGCATTTAATGCCCGTCGCCGTCGACCCCAAAAGCTCCCGCCTTTGTGTCTCCGTCGCCACGGCGATGGATTCACCACCGTGAAGTGCCACCGTGTCCCCAGTTGCCTGACCATCCGCCACGCGTCCCTCGAAAAAGCCCTGTAGGCGTGCTGCGTGGCCGATGAGCCGGCCAGCGGCACACAACACTCTCCGGCAAGTACCTTGCCGGGTCTTAATCTTTGCGGACCCGGAGCTTGCGGGCTCAGTAACTTGTCGCTTCCGGGCCCTCGCCGACGCATATAGCGCCGGGCGTGTCTTCTATGATGCAATCTTCTAGTCTTCTGGCGAGCTCCTCTTGCGTGGCCTTGTGTGAGTGATGTAATCTTGAGCACAGAGCGGCCTTCCGGCAAGCTCCGCTTGCCGGGGTCTCGATCTTCTGTCTTGTATACTTTGTTTTTGAATGGCTTGACATGGAGCAGGAAGGTCCTCGGCGAGCACATGGTAAACCCTGCCGCGGGAAGCTGCAACCGCCCGTGCACAAGTTGGGGTACTGAGGTACCCCTACCTTAGTACACCGACAAATAGGCACTCTATGACTAACACTCCCAAACGTAGACACGTCCATCTTCCTCCAATGGTGTGTAAACCAAAGCAATGGAGACCAAGGCTCTGATACCAATTGAGGGATCGAAGAAGGTGAGATGTCTAGAGGGGGTGATTAGACTACTCGACAAGATAAAAATTCATCTTTTATCAAGGACAGATTTTGGCAGATTTTGCATAACACACAAGTCAAGTAGCACACTACACATGCAATTCTAGAGTATGGGCAGCGGAAAGTAAATTGCACAAGTAGTAAAGAGAAGTGGAGAAGATCAAACGCAATTTGGAGACGCGGTGATTTTTCTCGTGGTTCCGATAGGTGGTGCTATCGTGCTTCCACGTTGATGGAGACTTCAACCCACGGAGGGTAGCAGCCATTGAGTCCACGGAGGGCTCCACCCACTAAGGGTCCACGAAGAAGCAACCTTGTCTATTCCATCATGGCTCACGCCCACGGAGGCTAGCCTTACTCGGGGTAGATCTTCACGAAGTAGGCGATCTCCTTGCCCTTACAAACTTCTTGGTTCAACTCCACATCTCGATGACGGAGGCTCCCAAGCGACACCTAACCAATCTAGGAGGCACCACCCTCCAAAAGGTAATAGATGTTGTAGATGATGATGAACTCCTTGCTCTTGTGCTTCAAATGATAATCTCCCCAACACTCAACTCTCCTCACCGATTTGGCTGTGGTGGAAGAAAGGATTGAGTGGAAAGCAACTTGGGAAGGCTAGAGATCAAGCTTCATATGGTGGGAGTGGAGCAACTTGATCTCAACACAAGGGTAGGTAGTTCTCTTCTCGTAAATGTAAGGTAGGAGTGGTAGTTCTTTCGATGGCTCTCTCCACGAATGAAGAGGGGTGGAGGGGTATAAATAGCCTCCACACAAAATCCAACCGTTACACATTTGAGCAATCTCGGTGGGACCGAAGTTGACAACTCGGTGAGACCGATAGTTCAAATAATGTGAGCGTTGGGATTTTCGGTGGGACCGAAAATACAATCTCGGTTAGTCCGATTAGTGCAATGACAAGAGCATGCCAATTTGGTGGGACCGACTTCATCATCTCGGTGACACCGAGTTGATGATGAAGTTATTCTGAAGCTTGGCAACTCATTTTTCGGTGAGACCAAGTTCGAATCGGAAAATCCGAGTTTGCTAGGGTTTGGCTTATGGTGAGGTGGTTCATCTCGGTGTGGTGAGTTTGGAATATCGGTGGGACCGAGACTACTTATGAGTGTATATGGCGGTGAAAGTTGCGATAGTTTAGGAGATGTATCACTAAGCACTTGAGCAACCAGATCATCATCATAACCTCATCCCTTTTAATAGTATTGGCTTTTCCTATGGACTCAATGTGATCTTGGATCACTAAACCAAAATGGAGTCTTGAGCTTTTGCCAATGCTTGCCTTAGCATTTTGGGGGTCCACCTCTTGATCCTTTTGCCATGCCAATGTGATTGAATTTCCTGAAACATACTTGATAAAAGCATTAGTCCAACCACAAAGTATGTTGTCATTAATTACCAAAACCACCCAGGGAGCAAATGTGCTTTCAGCATGCTGCTCATTCAGGAAGCCAGGATCATTTGACGCCTATGAGCACCTTCGAGAGACTGAGCCAGCATGAAACGGTAAGGCCGCGCTTGGGAGCTCTGGATTGTTTCACACCTATATTAAGATACAAGTGTAATTTACTCGTCACCAAAAACAACGCAATTTACTCGTCACCAGAAACAACGCGTAAAATATAGGCGTAATGAAACCGACGGCCCAAGGTCTATAACAAAAACCGGCGAGTTACGCGTGTAATTTGAGAGGTCAGTGTATATTTTACTAGTCGAAATCGACCAACCAAGCGCTTCGCCCAAGACCATCTACTTTTATTTACAAGCGAAAGTTTTACAAGCGGTTTTGGTTGGAAAACGACGATCGAATCACGACCTAAGATGATGAATTGGTCGGAAGATCATATGGTTTCACCTCTAACCTACTCGAGTTGTCATATAGGCTATGAATGAAACATAAGACGATGAACTTCTTAAGCACAGAAATAACAGAAGAGGATGATCTTCTTAACATGTAAATCACTGCATTAGATCAACATGCAAAACAATATGAAGCATTATTCTCAGGAGGCACGGTGAACAGCTCGTGATGCCACATGCCACAACATTCCAACCTCAACTTTGCAATCAAACTCACAAGGCCTAGCATTACATAGAACATTCAGAACAAACTCTTAAAATACCATACATAAGTCAACATTCATGTGACTATGCATCACAGCGGAGAAAATATTTACTTCTAAACTGAACACAGGAATAGGAAAAAACGATCAACGCTGCTCACAGCAAAGGGCATCCCACTCAGAAATATCAAATGCATGTCTTCTGGCTAACGTCAATGAGAAAAATTTGACAAGGTTTTCCAATTCTAATATATTAAACTAATGTCTTCTAGCTAACATCAATGATTAAACTTTGACAAGCTTTTCCCATTCAAAATATGTAATGCCTATGATTGTGGAACGGGCAGGGTTTCTCATCAGTTTGTCATCTGATAGTCCGATGGCTAAAGGTGACGACGAATGATTAGAAACCATTCAATGTATTGTGCATGATGAAGTATTACAGAGGACACGAACCATCTGAACATTTTGTGCAGTTCCACTAAAATCAAGCTGAACATCCCTGTGGATTTTGTATTTATATGCTGCAAGAAAACAAAGACACATCAGCACACACATGAATATTGGCCCCGGTGTCAACCCACCAATCGGTGGACTGACAAACTCAAAGTACAGTAACAGATTACCATACCCAGATGCCCCATCATTGTTGCTTAGAGTGACATTGAAAGACTTGGAGTCCTGTGGTGGCTTCTTTTACTTTTTTGGGATTTTGTTTGCCTAGTGTTCCTCTGAACCACAAGTAAGGCAGCAATCTATCTTTTTATCTTTCTTCATACCCTTCTTAAAGGTAGTATTCAGTTGGACATAGTTCTTTCCCTTGAACTTGTGGGAATTCTTCTGCCTTGAAGACGTTGGTAGCTCCATTCAGACGGGCATGGTTTGTCATCAGTTTGCACATTGTAATGGTACATCGAGCCAGATTAACCGGCATATCTTTTTGTGCAGTTCCACTGAAATGAAACAATGTCTTGAGTAGCATGGTGGATTTTGTATTTATATGTTGCAAAGCGTTAAACACGTTGGCAGCTCCATTCAAGTAGATAGTACGGTGGCTCAAGGTGACGACGAATGATTAGAGAACCATTCATTGTATTGTGCATGATGAAGTATTATGGAGGACATGAACCATCTGAACATTTTGTGCAGTTCCACTAAAATCAAGCTGAGCATCCCTGTCTGCATAAATACTGAAAAAGCATGACGAATATAATAGTGGTACTTGTTGATTAAACATACACTTGCAACTATAATCATCTTCATTATCATAATAGGAAAAGATAGCAATACAATAGCTTGAAGTAAACATTTATTCAAAACAATAGAACAATATAATCAGCACGACATAACAAAGCACGATCATGTGGATGAAGGCCGATACTGATCTAGTTTGTTACAGCTGCGTCAGCGACTGACTTGGTCATATCTTTCTTTGTGGAGTGAATTTTGCACCCCACATGTTCTTGACTTGAGTTTTCCTTGGTCTGCAGACTAGTCATGTCACCTGCGTCTACAATACTTTAAAGCTTCTTGATCCTTCCTTCTGTAATGTAGCGCAAACAGAGACTTCTTCTTTCTGCAAAGTGGTAAGACCAACTAGACCTAGTAATGCAACAGTTTGCCTTAAACACATTGGCTCCTTTTGTGCAGTTCAACTAAAATCAAAGTCGAAATAAAACCGAGCGGAAGTTTTGATATCCCCATATGCAACAATAGGTACAAGGGAAACAATTACTGAGAATAACGGTTGATGACTTATACTCCTAGAAGAAAAACATCTACTATCTACCTTATCATAATGGGAAACAAAGCAGGGGAGTAGCAATTCTCAATCAGTGTGATTCATTCATATTAATTGAGACATTATCTTAACAATGCCTTGTTTCAACATGTATAAAGAACGGCAAAGCAGAAAAGTACCATTCCTAAAACAATGAGATTGATTCATATTAAGAGAGACATTATCTTAACAATACCTTGGTTAAACATGTAGAAAGAACTACAAAGCAGGATAGTACCATTTGTAAAATACTGTAACCGATATATAATAATAGAGACATTATCTCAACAATCTTTTTTTAAACATGTACTCCAGCCGATCCCTAACAGAAATGGTACTCCCGCCGATCCCTAACAAGTGTTGGTGTTTTGAACTATGATTCAGTAGTTAATTATGCGAGTGGCATTGCTTAATTTTACCATCGGCATTAGATTATAAAAAAGCATAAATAGTTCCAGGGGAGAGTGGGCGCAACAACACCATGTGCTTCCATCTACCTATAAAGGGGGTGATGCATAGTTTTGTTGTAACAAAAAAACATGCATCATGTCTGGGTTGGAACAATTTTTGCTCACTTAATGGTAAAAAATAGTTGTTCAATAGCTTCAAATCAACATTTATCCAAAACAATAGTAATACAAGTAGAACAACATCTCAAAGCACACTGCACCATCATGTGGATGAAAGTCGGTACTGACCTTTCTTGACCAAGATTTGAAACAACTCGCGAGGAGGACTTAAAACAAATCTCAACACATATATGGAAATCCGATCTCCTTTTGTGCAGTTCCACCAAAATTAAGCAAGTTGAACTGCACAAAACACTCTTAAAACAAAAGTGTTAAGCGTAGCGAAGCAAAATGTCACAATAGCAACAGGTTGAATAGATATATATGTTTTAACAGAGGTAAAAAAGGAAACGGTTACTAGCCATTAAAGGAGGATGAAACATGCGGCCACAAAAGGACAGTAGGACAGTAGCATTTCTAAAACGGTTGCATTGATTCATATTAACAGAGAAATTATCTTAAAATAACATTCATTAAAAATGTAATTTACTTTTAACAGTGGCATTGCTTCAATTTTCTAGCAGCATTATTAGACTTACAACAACAAAATAGTTGTATGGAACATGGGACATGGGACATGCCAGCACCATGTGCCTCCACACGTATAAATGGGTGATGCAGAGTATGTTGCCAAGCAGCATATCTACGTTGGTCCCAAATTTGTTCTCTTTGAAACTTTTTCCTATGTGAGGGCAGCAAATCTAGTCCTAGACAAACTACCCGACCCCCTAGTTTCTTTCCCTTTTCAACAAAGAGATCGGTTCCTTGCAGATGTGTGTACTGGGTTACCCCAATTTTCCCTTTTCGACCAACAAAGCGGCTGGATAGCCAGTCTATACTACTTTCCCTCCCTCCTTCCTCATTGAACCACGTCCTAGATTCAGGCTCCACCCGACCCCACTGTCGGTGTCAAAACCGGCGGATCTCGGGTAGGGGGTCCCGAACTGTGCGTCTAGGTGGATGGTAACAAGAGACGAGGGACACAATGCTTTTACCCAGGTTCGGGCCCTCTCGATGGAGGTAAAACCCTACGTCCTGCTTGATTAATATTGATGATATGGGTAGTACAAGAGTAGATCTACCACGAGATCAAGGAGGCTAAACCTAGAAGCTAGCCTATGGTATGATTGTTGAGATGTATGTTGTCCTACGGACTAAAGCCCTCCGGTTTATATAGACACTAGAGGCTAGGGTTACACGAGTCGGTTACAATGGTAGGAGATCTACATATCCGTATTGCCAAGCTTGCCTTCCACGCCAAGAAAGTACCTTGGGACCACGAGCGAGTCTTCAATCTTGTACCTTCGTAATCTTGGAGTCCGTGGATAATGATAGTCGGTGTCCGACACCCCTAGTCGAGACTCCTCGGTAGCCCCGAACCAGGGCTTCAATGGCGATAAGTCCAAAGACGTTCATAGTCTTGGCGTTGCAAGGCGGGTTCTCCTTCAAATTCCATGTACCAGCCGAATAGTGTCCGGCTTCATCTTGAATACTGTGCTCCTCGGCTTCTAAGCCAAATAATGGCCCTCTTCCACGCGTCGCACGAATGTGAAAAGCCAGGGTGTCTTTTGCATTCCACCCCCTAATTGTGCGAGTCGTCCGCCTATAAAAGTGGCAAGAATCCAGATCCAAACCGCACCGTCTTCCTCCCGCGTATACTCCATCGAAGCGCCTCTAACCTAGAAATCCATTCCACCATGGATCATCAACGCGGCTCTTCTTCATGCGCTCCCAGCCCACCGCCGGGGAATTGGAGGAGGTGCTCTATTTCGCACAATGAGCTAGTGAAGCTCCAAACGGAGGGGTTTCTCCCTCCGGCCTTCATAGTTCGATCCGGGCGGACTGGTTACTTATCAAGGTGGGAGGCGGCGGAGGACACTCCAAGCCCCAATAAGGAGGAGCGAGTGTGCCGTCCCCTATCGATAAGGGGCTCGGATTTCCAATACATCCGTTCCTCCGCGGGCTCTGAAGTTCTCGGACTCGGCTCCACCACCTCACGCCCGATTACATGCTGCATATCGCGGGCTCGTAGCTCTTTGTGAGCTATTCACGGCATCGAGCCCCATTTTGCTTTGTGGAAGAGGCTGTTTTGCCTCGTGCCCGTTCTCATGAGGGGTCCATATATCAAG
Organism: Aegilops speltoides; assembly: GCA_021437245.1. Taxonomy (NCBI): domain Eukaryota; kingdom Viridiplantae; phylum Streptophyta; class Magnoliopsida; order Poales; family Poaceae; genus Aegilops; species Aegilops speltoides. Next base: position 307,709,311 of record CM038147.1, on the reverse strand, counting down.
TGGGCGGCGCCAAATATGGCGCATCGCGGGACGGATACCTATTCGGCACTCCCAAGAAAGCGTCCAAGACGGCCCTCGGAGTGGTTTTATATTGAGAGCGCCCGCTGCGAGATCGATCCGGATCGGCCTCCGGAGTTTAATCTTGCTCCCTTGAAGAAAGCGCCTCGGTGGCGCCCATGAGCCCCGATTGGAGAAGACAAGAGCGTCCATTACTTGATGGGCGGATAAGATTAATGGCTCATTCGGCTTGACCATGATCGGAGTCATGGCGACATGCATCAGCGAGGGTACAGCCACTGCAATCTGAGGCCACCCTATGTGGGATTTCAGCGGGAAGGCGATGCCACCGCCTGGCCGCAAAAGGGCGGATTCGGTAGAGGATCGGCAAAGATCTGTCCGGCTGTATAAGGGGAGAAGGAGGATTTCCCTCGAGCGAACCCTTTAAGCGGGTTTTCCATGATCAACCCGGAGGATGGGTAAGTGAATACCTTGAAGGGCTCAACCCAAGCTTTGAAGTTTAAGCTTCTTATATTATGTCTTGGTGCGGGATCTCGCGGTTGTGGAGGACATGGTGAGTCCGCTCCGCAACCCGAGGATCCGGAAGGATCCTTGGTCCGACCTCCAAGAGGACCCGAACATCGAGTGGAGCTGATCGGCGGGGTGTATCACCAGCTCGGCATAGACAATGCTCTGGTGGCCATTATGGCGGACTACCGGACTAAGTCCGGCTACCCAGTGACGCGACCAAGTCCGGACACGGTATTTCTTCCTGTCCATCTCGACCAAGCGATGGTATTTTGCGAGCGCCTTTCTGGCGGAAGCGAGCTGCGGCGGTGACCCACGAGGCCATCCGGACCAGCGGCGGAAAAGGGCGCAGCGATCACGAATGAAGCGTCGCCGCAAAGGTATAGCTCGTATTCAATTTTGAGCAACGCGTAGAAGCGCTGAGCTCATGATCTCTGTAGGAGAAAAAGCTTCGCCCGGACTGCGGCGCGGAATTGCAATCCGACCAACACCGGCCAGCTCAGCGCCCGGCACGGAGGGGAGGCAAGCGCAAACGCGAGCGGATCCTTCTCCGGCGGAGGATACCGACAGGTATCGCCACCAAGTGCGAGGTGGAGAGCGCCATGAACCATAGGCGCCGCGGACAGCATTTCGTGAAGCGTGCTTTTCCTTGAGGCATTGGATGCTTTTAGCGCAGGGACGCGCATCTCCGTGCGCTCAAGATGGTTTACGAGCCACGAAGCGGTATGTGAAAGACACACGGGTAAGGGAATTTCAATGGTTATATACGGTAGCCCCGAGACTTAAAGTAGTTTATGCAATCTGATTTAAGGATCATTTGAAAATCTGGTAACTTACGGAAGAACGCCCACCTGTCCGGGAGCTGCAAGATTGCAAAGCCCAGCCGAGGCGCACTTGCTGCCGCAGAGGAGCGCAAAGACCCCTCCCGGTAACACATTTTTATTAATAAACATAAGCGCTGTGCGGCGTGCGCGAAGTCTAATAATGACATTGCAGTACCGCGGACAAGATCCGGACGAGCAAGCATTGCTGCGCCGACTAAAGGCGGTGAGAGTGTCTTGAATAGGGTTCATCGGAAAGGAACAAGCTCCGGGATGCCAGCGCCAAGCTCGGAGAAGAGCTGAAAGGCGTTCAGCCGAGCTGTCGGCTCAGATTAAGGAGAATCGGCGGCTTCGTCGCGGCATTTATAATAAGTGCTTGGCGAACTCCTTTGAAAAGAAGAGTTGGCGAGGAAGTACTGACATGATTTGTCTTGTAGGTATACTCACGGGTCGCGTCTGTAGAGGAGATGCCCATATCAGCGGGTGATCAACTTCGGAATGTTGCAACTGCTTTCGAGCGAGTTCGGCGAGCAATGAGCAGCGTCGTTCGGGCTTTATGGCCAGCCTTCACCCCACCCGAGGGCCTCGGGGAGCTTCGCGGAGAAGCTGCGAAGTCTTGGCGGCGCTTCCGTTTAGGAAGATTTCGCTTGCCGTCGAGGTGCCAGGGAGGCTTGGGCCATGGTGAAGGCGTGGTACAAGAAGGCGGATCCCAACCACATGGCCGAAGTTGGACCGGTGAAGCCCGATGGGAAGGAGATCCCTGTGAGTTTAGTGTACAGCCAAGTAGAGTTGGCTGCTAAATTTTCCCAATGGGATCAGAAACTAGACAGCACTGTTAGGCGGGATTGAGGAGGAATACAATCAATAAATTTGACAATGTATGTTATCCTGTAAAGTGACATGTGAAAATGCCTTCTAGCGGATTGTAGATCGTTTGTCTTTGCCGACCTTTTAAGCTTTGACCTCGGGACCCTAGAGTCCGGAGTGTGTCGAATACCTTTTGGTTAGAAACAACCGTGGTCGCATGGAGACCAGCGTAGGGGTCATGAGTGCTTTATCGGACAAGTGCCCAACTAGTTATGTTATATTACATGGTTAGTAAGAAACATCTTCGGGGAGAATAGTTCCGTTAAGGGTTCCTTTATTTGGGAGGCATGCCCTAAAGTGCATGTCCGACTGCAAAGAGAGCGATAAAACATCCGGGGGCAAATAGAATAGGAAAAAGTCATCTTTTAAGTCACCGATCAAATATTCCCTTAAAACGCTAGCTTTCGGCTTCACCCACTCGAGGTACACATCCGGTGACCAGCGATAACAATCACAGAGGTGCTCCTTTACCTCCTAGCCGAACAATCGGGAACGTAGGGGTAAGCACAAGAGCCAGGCAACCCAGCTTGGCCAAAACTTAAGTCATATCGATGCATATAATGGCGAGTAAAAGGTACATGTGGAAGCTTGACACATGTGTTGGGTATGAAACCCGTATAATTAAGCTTCGTAAAAAAGCCCCGGGAATAATGAGTGCGGATGGCACATCATATGTATGCAAAGAATGCGGAAATAGGCCCGTAAGGGCTTTGAATAAAAAGGATAAAAAGAGAAACAAAAAGACAGCGAAGTGTAAAAGTTTGGGCGGGGTAAGGGGCGAACTCTTAGTCGGCGCTAGGCATAGAATCGTCGGAGGCGGGCTCGTTCCATGGGTTCGGCTCGAGTCGGTTGTCCGGCGCATTTAAGTAGACGGTATGCTCCGCGGTCGATATTTGATCGATAATGAAGGCCCCTCCCATTTAGGCTTGAGCTTGTCCTTTTCTTGTCCGTGAGCGTAGAACTAGTTCGCCAACGTTGTAAGTCTTGGCCCGTACTTCTCTGCTTTGATATCTTCAGGCCTGCTGCTGATAAAATGCGGAACGAGCCTTTGCGACGTCACGTTCTTCCTCCAATGTGTCCAAGCTGTCCTGCCGATCAAGCTCGGCTTCTCTCTCCTTATACATGCGCACTCGAGGTGAGTCATGAATAATGTCGCAGGGCAACACTGCCTCTGCGCCGTATACCATAAAAAATGGTGTGAATCCGGTAGTGCGGTTGGGCGTTGTCCGCAGCCCCCAGAGTACAGAGTCGAGCTCCTCGACCCATTGTGTGTCGGATTTAGTAAGTGACCTTACTAGTCTGGGTTTAATGCCGCTCATTATTAGACCGTTTGTTCTTTCCACTTGACCGTTGGTTTGAGGGTGATAAACTGAAGCATAGTCGAGCTTGATGCCCATATTTTTGCACCATGACTTAACCTCATCGGCTGTGAAGTTCGTGCGTTGTCGGTGATGATCTTTGTGGGGACTCCGTAGCGGTGTACCACCTCTGATATAAAGTTTATCACTTGTCCGGACTCTGCCATTTTGACCGGTTTGGCCTCTATCCATTTGGTGAATTTATCAACCATGACCAATAGGTACCTTTGCTTGTGGGTTCCCCCTTTAAGGGGTCCAACCATGTCAAGCCCCGGACATGACGGCGGGTAATGGGTATGGTTTTGAGGGTGGTGGGTGGCATATGGCTCTGATTAGCAAAGAGCTGACAACCAACGCATCGCTGGACCAAGTCCAGTGCGTCCGCCCGAGCCGTCGGCCAATAAAATCATGTACGGAATGCCTTTCCTACAAGGGCTCGGGCTGCTGCGTGGTGTCCGCCTAGTCCGGCATGAATTTCAGCCAGAAGGTTTCACCCTTCCTCTTCGGAGATACACCTCTGAAGGACTCCGGTAGTACTTTTCTTATAAAGTTCTCCCTCATGAACCTTGTAGGCCTTCGATCGCCGGACTATGCAGCGGGCCAAATTTTGGTCTTCGGGAAGTTCCTGCCTAAGTAAGTAGGCTAGGAAAGGTTACATCCCACGCGGCGATTCGCCATTATAACGTGGGCGGAGGGTGTTATGTCATCTGCCGAATCACCGGTTGGTGCGGTTTTCTCGGTTTGTCACTACGGACTCCTCTTCCCATAATGCGGATGGCTTGAAGAGCCGTTCGGAAAGATATTTGGAGGACAACATCACGTTTCGCACCAATGCGTGCGGGGCGTCGGCGCTTGGTTATTATCTCGGGCTATGTGATGGAATTCAAGTCCTTCAAACCGAGTGACATTTTAGGACAGCGTTGCGATATGCTGCCATTTTCGGATCCTTGGCGTCGAAGTCTCCATTTATTTGGGATATTGCAAGGTTTGAGTCCTCGCACCTCTAGGCATTGAATGCCCATGGAGACCGCCATCCGGAGACCATGTAACAGGCCTCGTATTCGGCTGCATTGTTGGAGTCCGTGTACATTATTTGAAGTACATCTTGGATCAGTATCTCCGGTGGGGGCGTCGATCTGACGCCAGACCCTAGTCCGCCAACATTTTAGAACCGTCGAAATGCATGGTCCAATTGGAGTATCGCCCGTACTCTTTAGGGAGTTAAACCGTCCCGTCGGCGAAAGTCGAGCAAAACTTGTGAATTTATAGCTCGTCGAGGTTTGTAAGTTATGTCGAATGGTAAGAGCTCAATGGCCCATTTGCAATCCTGCCCGTTAAGTCGCGGTTATTTATAATGTCATTGAGTGGTACTTGAGGCCCTCGTTATCGAACACTCCACGAAAGTAGTGCGAAGTTTCGGGACGCCATGAACACCGCATATGCTATCTTCTGATAGTGCGGGTAACGGGATTTGCAGGGGGTTAACACAGTGGAGACATAATACACTGGTTTCTGAAGAGGGAACTTATGCCCTTCTGTCTCTCGTTCGACGACGAGGACCGCGCTTACAACTTGATGTGTTGCTGCGATGTATAACAACATTGGTTCGCCCAGAGTGGGCGCAGCCAGGACCGGATTTGTTGCCAGTATGGCCTTTATTTCTTCGAGTCCGGCAGTGGCAGCATTCGTCCACTCAAAGTGTTCGGTACGCCTGAGGAGACAATAAAGGGGCAGCGCCTTTTCTCCTAAATGGGAGATAAAACGGCTTAAGGCTGCCACGCATCCTGTTAATTTTTGTATTTGTTTGAGGTCCTTTGGAATATCCAACTGTGATAGAGCTCAGATTTTGGCCGGATTTGCTTCAATTCCTCTACCGGATCTGATGAAGCCCAATGACTTTTCCGGTGTACGCCAAAAACGCATTTTCCGGATTGACTTGATGTCATATGCTCTGAGGTTGTCGAATGTGAGCCTCAAATCGTCTACTAAAGTTTCGACATGTTTTGTTTTGACGACCACGTCGTCTCACGTATGCTCTCATTGCTTTTCTTGATCTGGGTGGCGGACATGTTTGAATCATGCGCCGATATGTTGCGCCGGTGTTTTTGAGTCGAAGGGCATCGTGTTGAAGCGAATGGGCCATATGGAGTGATAAATGCCGTTGCGGCTTGATTCGCTTCCGCCATCTTGATTTGATGATAGCGAGTATCGTCCGGAAGCACAATGAATCATGCCTCGCTGTGGCGTCGATAATTTGATCGATCGCGGGGAGAGGAAAGGATCCTTTGGGCAAGCCTTATTGAGGTCTTTAAAGTCGACCGCAGGCGCCAGATTTATCCTTCTTTGGTACCATCACCAGATTTCCTAGCCATCCGGATGTTTGATATCTCTAATGAATCCGGCTTCCAATAGTTTAGCTAGCTCTTCTCCCATTGCACGTCTTTTGGGTTCGGAAAATCGCCAAGAGCCTGTTTGGTAGCTTAAATCCTTTTAGGATGTTTAGGCTGTGTTACGCCAACTGCGTGGGATTCGGGCATGTCGAAGGATGCGGCGAAGATATCCCAATTTTCGAAGGAATTCAGCAGATCTTGGCGTCGTCGTCGGGTTCAATTGTGCTACTGATGGAGGCCATCTTTGTTGGGTCCGTTGGATGGACCTAGAATTTTATTATTTCATCTGCTGGTTTGAAGGAGGTGGACTTGGATCTTTTATCGAGTATCACATCGTCCCTGTTCACGATGAAGCCTTGTGCGATGAGTTCTTTTCTTTGCTAAGGCTTGAGATAGTGCCTCGAGGGCTAGTGCGGCCGTCTTGTTTTCGGTAGCGAGTGCTATGTCCGGATCACTAGCAAGAGTGATTATTCCGCCGGGCCCGGCATTTTGAGCTTCATGTACCCGTAATGAGGTCTTGCTTGAAAAATTGTGAATGCCTCTCGTCCTAATATGGCGTGATACCCATCGCTGAGCAGGGCCACAGGCGTGACTTCTTCGGATCTGTAATTTTCGAGATCCAAACACCACATCGAGTGTGATTTTTCCGGTGCAGCGCTTCGGCTAGGGATTATTCCTCTAAAGGTTGTCTTGGTTCGCTCAATACAGCTCGGTCGATTTCCATTTTTCGAGTTTCCTCGTAAATGAGGTTTAGTCATGCCGCCATCCATGAGGACTTTTGTCGATCGAAAGCCGTCCACTATGGGACTAAGTACCGGTCTGGTGGGGCTCTGGTTGTTCGAATGTGGGCTCGTCGTTGGCGTTGAAGGTAATAGCCGTGTCGCTCCATGGATTTGCTGTTGCTACTTGGTAGACTTGGCGAGTTCGCGGATTGTTAAGCTTCGCATATTGTTTGATCACGAAGGTCTCAAGACTATTGACACCGTCTTTGGTATTGTTGGAGTGGTTTCCGGAGCTAGAAGTTCCTCGCCACTTTTGGCCACCGCCGTAATATCAACATGCTCTAAGGCTGTGTGTTGGGACGGCTCCCTCTGCCTTGTGAAGTTCTGAGGTCCGTTGAGCCATCCCTCGATGCAGTTCCGTTTCCCTTATCGGATTTTGTTTTTTGTTTTTGCATCTGGGCGTGTGTGTAAGGCGCCCTTTTCTGCGGATTTGGGTTTGGGGCGGATTATCCCAAAATTGATTTTCGGTTTTCCGGAAACTTTCCATCACATACTTTTCGTACTATGGCCGCCAGATCGGTGAAGCGTAATTCGCGACGATCAATGGCGTTCAGATTCCTTGTCCGTGCGGTTATTGCGAAAGATTGAGATTGTGTTTTCCTCTCGGCAGTCCTTTATCCCGTCCATAACCAGGAGGAATCGCCCGATAATGATGTCTTGTTTACAAGGCTCTTGCGTATTATTGATAGATCGCATATATGCAGGGCGGGTGGGTGGAATAAAATCCGTATCCCTGCCCATCTTGGGGCTCAAAGGCCGAGGGGTTTCCGAATTCGGAAGCTTGGTTTGCTGGAGACAATCCAGTGAGTCCAGGGTGATGCATGATTTTAAGTTCAATGCTCGATCGAAGTCCGTCCCTCCGCGGGAATCCGGCATGGAGGGTTCGGGAATCCGGACACGAATTGTTTTCAACACACGCAAAGAATTGCCGCGTTGCTCCTCCACCACTGCGACGTGGTGGGTGGCCTGGGGAGAGTTAATCTCTCTCAGATCGGTTTTAAGCCCGATCTGGTTGTAGTATGTAGCGACTCCCAGGGCGGCGATGCGATCCAAGAGCTCGTTAACAGATGAGAGCTCCATTGGATCTAACTGTTCGGCAGCTTTAGGGCTGGCGGAGATTGCTTCCGCGACTTGAGAAGTCATTGCGAAGCGGCGGCGAACAAAGCGGACATGAAAAACCACCAAGCGGATAGTTTGGCGGCGGCCAAGGCCCTCCGGCGAAAACACCGTCTTTGAAGGCGGGTGGAGGCATCCGCTCTATCGGCAGCGACGAGAGGAACTCTCAAAGAAAGCACCAATGTCGATGTCAAAACCGCGGATCCCGGTAGGGGTCCCGAATGTGCGTCTAGGCGGATGGTAACAAGAGACGAGGACACAATGCTTTTACCGAGTTCGGGCCCTCTCGATGGAGGTAAAACCCTCGTCTGCTTGATTAATATTGATGATATGGGTAGTACAAGAGTAGATCTACCACGAGATCAAGGAGGCTAAACCCTAGAAGCTAGCCTATGGTATGATTGTTGAGATGTATGTTGTCCTACGGACTAAAGCCCTCCGGTTTATATAGACACCGGAGAGGCTAGGGTTACACAGAGTCGGTTACAATGGTAGGAGATCTACATATCCGTATTGCCAAGCTTGCCTTCCACGCCAAGGAAAGTACCTTCCGGACACGAGCCGGAGTCTTCAATCTTGTACCTTCGTAATCTTGGAGTCCGGCGGATAATGATAGTCCGGCTGTCCGGACACCCCCTAGTCCAGGACTCCCTCACCCACCATTCTTACCTCTTTGAACCAAGACCTAGATTCGACTATAGAATCGAAAAAGATCTGCATGCAGCTAGAGCAATGATGGTTTCAAAGAATGTTATACCTTAGGGTCGTCGGGATGTGGCTACGCGTGCGGCGGGAGGCCGGATCTGCCCACACTACATACGTCAGCGAGGAAGAAGGGGTCAGTGGCCCTCCCACAAAGGAGCTGGATGAAAGAGAACAGTTCAGCCGGTAGTGGATTGCCTCCCTTGTCGAAGGCGACTGAGTGAATGTTGCACCTCGTCCCCTTCCAGGTGCGATGGGATCTGGACGACTCATTCACCTGCTGTGAGGGGGGAGAGAGACAGAGGCCAACGCAGTCCTGTTTAGATCTGGTGAAGAGGGTGAGAGACTGTGAATGTAGCAAACCCTAGCAAAGGAACGCTGAGCCTCCAATGCTATATATATATATATTCTGATCACGGGATCAGAATAATATTCTGATCACAACCTGAACTTCCCGAGTAACGCGCCTGAACTTCCCTATGTACAAACCCGAACTTCTAGCTATCTTTGCAACCGTGGCTTCCCCCGCGAATTATTCCGGTCGGTAGTGTTGTCTGGGATGTGAGTGTAATCCAGATACCCATACCTGCATCTAAATGCTCATTTTGATTCGTAATTTTGTATTTTGGCGGATTCACTCTCGGGGCGGATGAACATGTGTCTGTTTACAAGTTTAATGCATTCGCTGGATGTTCTAGAACCTCTAACTTGATGGGAATTTGGTGTAGGTACGATTTTCGTGGACAATTTGTCGTTAATTTCAAGGGATTTGATTTCGGGTTCTGTGTTCTTCTTCCGCGGGAGTGGTTTCTGTGGCTTATGTGGATTTGTTGTTTTTCTGTGAATATAGAGGGCGGATTTGATTGCAGTAGTGAGATTGGATCGTTCATGCGTTGTTAATTTGATCGGCCAGGCGAATACACCCTTGAAATCCAGCGATTGGATGTCATGTCCGCCCATGTTGGTTCCGGTTCTTTGATGAGACAGCTTGGTGGCTTTATCATTTTGATGTTAGGGCGTAGTAGGATATCGTTCGAGGTAGCGGACTGAGAAGGTGTAGTCACCCAAGTGATTAAATCTAAAAAGCAAATTTGATGGCGTGTATTTTTTCAATGATTCTAATGTCTGTCTTACGAGTTGGACTTCTGCACCTTTTGTGCTAGAACTTCTGTTGTTTTTATGCATGTTTTTTAGGTGATGGTGCAATACGATCTGTTCGGTTGGTGTTGTTATAAAATTTGTGTGTACGTTTTTTTTGTTTTTTCAGAGTACTCATATATGTAACTGTCGAGTTGTTCCATAGACACACAGATCATCTTTTTTATATTTATTCTGTCTTTGGAATTAGTTTTTTCGATCATCCATGTTCTGTTGTAGTAGTTGGACTTCTATGGTACCAGTGATTGAACTTCCTGGTTTCCACATTGCAAGGCGATGCAGCATCGCGCTCTATATTTTTTTTTTGTAATTTTAAATTTTCTAATTTGGGTTTGAGTTTGTTCCGTGGGCAACAATGGGATTATTCCCCAATATGCATGCATACCTTACTTAATTTTTTGTAACGTGTTTCCATACTTCGAACAGTGGTAGAACTTCGGTATGTCTTTAACCTGAACTTACAAGATTTTTGCTTCTGTGCAATTTGTTTTTCTACATGTTAATTTGATGTTTTTTTCAAAACATTGAACTTTTGTGTTTTTACAACTAGAACTTCTCCAGTAATTGTTGATAATTTTTTTGGATTTAAATTCTTTTAAATCATTGATAACCGCATTGCGTCCTGTCAAAACCTAGCGCGCAGCAATGCGGTAGCGCGAGGCCGAGCAGGGGGGAGGAAGGGTCGGGACCCCCCTCCCCTCCCACTGCGAGGCCGAGATAGAAACGAGCCGGAGCAGGCGACGACGCGGCGTGCCGCGTCGTCGCATGCAGAGGCGAGTCCGTCACATCCGTGACCCCACTATCTATCTTAGGGGTGTGGCTCTAGGGTGCGTGCGGTGGGGGTGGAAATAGAATAACCGCATTGCGTCTTGTCCAAACCTAGAGCGCAGCAATGCGGTAGCGCGAGGCCAAGCGGGGGGGGGGGGTCGGGACCCCCTCCCCCCTGCGAGGCCGAGACAGGAACGAGCTGGAGGAGGCGACGATGTGGCGTGCCGCATCATCGCATGCAGAGGCGAGTCAGTCACATCCGTGACCCCACTATCTATCTTAGGGGTGTGGCTCTGGGTGCGTGCGGTGAGGTGGAAACAGAATAACCGCATTGCATCCTGCAAAACCTAGCGCCACAATCTTGCGGTAGCGAGGTCGAAGCGGGGAAGGGGGTCGGGACCCCTCCCTCCCTCGCGAGGCCGAGACAGGAACGATCCGGAGCAGGCGACAATGCGGCATGCCGCAATGTCGCATGTGGAGGCGAGTCAGTCACATCCGTGACCCCACTATCTATCTTAGGGGTGTGGCTCTGGGTGCGTGCGGTGGGGGTGGAAACAGAATAACCGCATTGCGTCCTGTCAAAACCTAGCGCGCAACAATGCGGTAGCGCGAGGCCGAGTAGGGGAGGGGGTGGGACCACCTCCCTCCCCTGTGTGGCCGAGGCAGAGGAGTGGCGGGCGACGGCGATGCGGTGTGCCGCATTGTCGCATGCGGAGGCGAGTTCATCACATCCGTGACCCCACTATCTATCTTAGGGGTGTGGCTCTGGGGTGCGTGCGGTGGAGGTGGAAACAGAATAACCGCATTGCGTCCTGTCAAAACCTAGCACGCAACAATGCGGTAGCGCGAGTCCGAGCAGGGGGGGAGGGGGCGGGACGCCCTCCCCTCCCCCTGCGAGGCCGAGACAGGAATGAGGCAGAGCAGGCGACGACGCTGCGTGCCACGTCGTCACATGCCAAGGCGAGTCCGTCACATCCATGACCCCACTATCTATCTTGTTTTTATGTTGTGTATTTTAGTTAGGTATGAACTTCATCTGTTTTTGTACTTGAACTTCTTATTTTTGTTTCTTGGTGTTTATTTATTCATATGCCTTTACTTCTTTGATTAGGGTACTTGAAATTCTGTTCTTTATTTTTTGAACTTCTTTCTCTTTTTTAGGTGCATTTTTTGTGTATGTATTTTTCTTCCCTTGGTAGTGTATTTGCCATCAATTTTTTGTTTTAAGGATATCAGCAGTGCTATTGTGTGATCTTATCTCATTATAATAGATGCATTCAAATGGTGCATTCATTTATCTACAGATGTATTTACTTTTTTAGCTGCTGGGGGGGGGGGGGGTAAAACTGTAATTTGACCGGCGCTGCAACACCCACAACAGAGAGGCATTAAGTGACCATCTCCCTCGCCACCACCTGTCGAAAACCCCTCTCCTCCTGTCGCTTGCTCTCTCCCCCCCTCCATCGCTCCGCTGCCTTCGTCCACTCCAACTCCTCCCGATTTCTCCGCCCCTGTCCCCTGCCCTCGTGAGTAGAGTAACCGGCGCACGCCCCCACTCCTATTTCTTCCCGATGCCGCGCTCTCCCTCGCCCAGCCCGCTCTCTTCTGCTCTAAAGCGAGGGTGGCAACTGCCTGTGCGGTTGCAAGTTGCACGTGGGGTCGTGGGGAGTGGAAGAACTGCCGCGGATTCGTGCGTGCGTGGGTCGTTTGGAGAGGTACAAATGCTGCCCCCTAATGCTTGCATTTAGTTCCGCCAGATCTATCGAGGCCTGCTTGTTTCTTCTGTGTGCTCTCGCGTCCGCCTCCTACCCCCTTCTTCTGATGGTTTGGTGGCAGATTAGGTAGGGTTCTTGTGTGTGTGGTGGTTGGATTGCATTCCTCCATGGTCAGATTTGTTTGTGAGATGCTTGTGTGTGCTATTTGTCCCTTCAGACTTGTGTGGATTTTCATTTTCCCTTTGTTGATTTTAGCAGTCAGATGCATGTAAGAGAGGGTGTGGTGTGATGGTTGATGTTGGATCTGATGTATCGAATTGCATTAGTGTTGTGGATTTTGAAATCTAGATTATGTCTGTGACATTCTAGTTAGTTTATGGATACATTTTTTGTTGTGCTTGCCTAGATGTGCTATTGTTCATCTTTTCATACTTGTTGGTATGTTCTAGTCGTTTCATCCTAGGGTTGATTCAGTTTCTTTTTGTATTTTGTTGTATGATTTTCTACTTGCAAACTATATGCAATCAATCCCCTGTTTTTAGTATGTTGTTCTAGTGTTTGGAGTTGCATTCATCAAGGCGGTTGTGTTGTCATGGCTTCAAAACCTTCTCCAGGTATCTTAATGTAGTTGGATCTTGTATTTTAAAGGGATAATTAGATTTATGCCCCTAGTTGTGTCCCACTCGTCTGTTTTACCCCTAATTCCCAAAAGTCACCGGTTCTGTCCAAGTCACTTTGCCCCTCTTATGCTTTTGCCCTTTGACCGTTTGACCGTCAGTTTGAAAACTTCATAACTAGTTCATACTAAATCAGAAAAATGCAAATAAGATACCAAAATATTCAGAAAAACATCACCTATATCACTACTAGGGAAAAGCCTAGCAGCAGCCATGGTTTTAGGTTTATCGGCCTTGGTACCAAGGCTACTAATAAGCCTTCTGACTAACTTATAGCGATGGCGCTGGTGCCACCAGCGCTACAGACTAACGATATAAAGATAGCGGGGTTTAAACCCGCTACTACTAATCTGTAATGTCGAATTTTTTTTTGAATTTTTTCAAATTTTTTGATTTTTTTCAAATTTTCAAATTTACTCAATTATTTTAACTCAAATCTCTAATCACCCCTAATCATTGCTCAATTTAATCTCTAATCACCCTCATCATTCCAAATCATCTAACTTCCCTGACGGTCACCCATCCTCTCACTACTCCACCTGAGCACGCTTAACTTCCGGGTTCTATTCTCCCTCGCTTCCAAGTCTCGCACTTGTTGTTTTCCGACAATAGTGAGATGTCAATCCTATTAACCTCGTGAATTTAGCTTGAGCATGAAGTCACACATTTCACTGTTTGAGTTTGAAACTATTGTTCTAAAAATTAGTAACACTAATATTTCTTGAACAATTAGTTTGACCAGATTTGACAGATTGACCACAGTTTGACGAGTTGACCATAGTTTGACCATAGTTTGACCAGATTGACCAAAATTCAAAAAACTAAAATAATTATTTATTAACACTAATATTCTAGAATAATTAGTTTGACCATAGTTTGACTAGATTTAACAAAAATAAATTTTTTTGAATTTTTTGCCTCTGATCTTAAAAGCCCGTAACTTTTTTTTCTCATTAGGCTTTTGAGGATAACGGGGTTCCCCCTGTTAAATTTGGATGTAACTTTTCGAGTAGATGCTTTTTCATATAAAAAACTTTTTCATCTGAGTTCGTATGCAAAAGTTATGGCCATTTTACAATTTTCGAGAGAGATTTTGCAAATAAAGTCGAATTCATATTTGTAAATTTTCCCAACAACTAGACCACATATCACATGGGAAACTTATTTTCTTTTATTTTTTGACATTTTTATCATTTTCTTTTATTTTTTTAAAACTGAAAAGGCGGTCCACGGAGGGGGGGTAGACTTTGCCAAATAGGCGGACCAGCTCTTGCTATGATGAGACGATTAGCGATGGCTGGTTTTAACCTCGCTACTACTAAGTTGATAGCGATGGCGGCGGGTTAGCGATGAAGCGAGGTTAAAACCCACGCCATCGCTATCAACTTAGCAGCGACAAGGGTTAAAACCCTCGCTACTACTATGGCATATCTGGGGGCACTGCAGCACCGCTTAGTAGTAGCGAGGTTACAAACCCAGCTTCTGCTATAAACTTAGTAGTAGCGAGGTTTAAAAACCTGCGCTGCTAGTAAGTAGCAGTAGCGTGGGTTTTTAGCTTTTTGGGAGTTTACTATTCATGGTGGTATCAAAAGAGCTAAAACTCATATATGCACTTTTCAACACTTTTTTCATGAATGCAAATGACACTGGCATATAGGTGATGTTTTTCTGAACATTATGGTATCTTATTTGCATTTTTCTGATTTAGTATGAATTAGTTATGAAGTTTTCAAACTGACGGTCAAACGGTCAAAGGGCAAAAGCATAAGAGGGGCAAAGTGACTTGGACAGAACCGGTGACTTTTGGGAATTAGGGGTAAAACAGACGAGTGGGACACAACTAGGGGCATAAATCTAATTATCCCTATTTTAAATAGCAGTATTCTTATATATGTCTGCCCATATCTTCACTTAGTTTTCTTGTTGGACTGCCATTCTTAATAGTGTGAACTTTTAACAAAGGTTATGTGTATGCATTTTACCCTTAGTTTGAGTTAGTAGAGTGTTGCTTACTTTTTAGTTGATGATTTGCAGGTGAAACTATGTCACCAAGTGTTGTTGGACTTCCCAAATGTTTCATATTTATAGTGTATATCTTTGTTTTTTGTTTTTTTGGTATCATGTTCATGGTATTGATTTTTAGTTTGCCTGTGAAATACTATTTGTGGTCATGCTACATCTTTTTTATGTGCTACTTGCTTGGGTCACATAGTTGAACTTCTGGTTTTAATTATTGTTTGTTTATAATGAAATTTGGTTGAACTTCTGTTATGCACATTTTGTTTTACTACTTTGTTATATATTGTTGAACTTCTGGACATTAATCTTGTATGTAGTAGCCCCTCTGGTGTAAATTGCTTTTATATTTAGTATAAAAAATTTAGATTGTTTGTTGTGTTTACTGCTTTGTTAGGTATTGTTGAACTTCTGGGTATTGGACATTGATGTAAAAGTAGAAGTCCCTTTTGGTGTAGGATTGCGGATTAGAACTCAGCTGCCTTTTTACTTGCATTTTTTTGTAGTTGGTGATGAGTTGAATAGTTCTGAAAAATATGCCTGCGATCAAGATGGAGCTTCAGAAGTTAATACTATTGCTCCAATATCTGATGCGACTAAATCACCAGTTTTTCCTTTGACTGTGATTGCTGAGGTTGCTTCGAGCCTTGAGAATTTTTCAAGCCTCGAGGATCTTGATTCTGCAGCTCTTGCTTCACCTAGTATGTGAAACCCCTTTTCTTTTCATTTTATGATACCATCAACGATGTTTTATCTGAGTTGGATTTATCAAAAAACCCTGCTGCTGCTGAGCAGGGGCCCCGTCAGTCAAAGGTTGTGATTCCATTTCGGATCCTTTGTGCTCTCTTTAGATGTCAGAGACGCAGTCGCAGTCTGTTGATGGCACTGAACCTATCATGCAACCTGAGGATGTCCCTCTTCAGCTTCTTCTGGAGACGAACATAAGAGGAAGAAGCAAGAAGATTTTGAGAAGAATAGGGCAGCCCACCTTCAGGAAGGTTCTGATGTTCCTGGATCTGTTCATGCGGCTGAGCTCACAGTTGAGGAAGACTTGCCGTGTGGCACTGATGGTACGGCTGTCCCTGTTAAGAAGAAAATCAAGAAGACCGCTGCGAGGAAGCATTTAGTTGGTGAAGTTACTCCTCGAAGGAGCCCACGTGTTTCAAGGCCTGCAGAACTTGTTGAAGATGAAGGGCTAGGCCTCGGTGGTACGCCACGCCGTAGTACTCGTGTGCTTGCCACTGCCGCACCTATACCTTCTCCGCTTGGTGCTGGTGCATCTGGTAAGGGGAAGAAATGCAGCATCAAGCGCAAGGTTGCACCTGCAAAGGTCAACAAGGGTGAGAAGAAGCATTTTCGTGCTAATCCCGAGTATAAGGATGATGCTGATTTCAACGCTGATGACGAGGACGGTGACGATGATGATGCTGCCGCTAATCAGGTATGAATGTCTCATGTTTACCGCTTTTTAGAGCATTTGTCACTATTGTTGTAGTTTTTGTGTTTTTAGCACTGCCTTTGCGTACATAGCTGACCTTCTGCTCCATATAGACGAATAAATTAGCCGATCTGCTTTGCTTTTATGGTATCACTGCCTTTGTGTACATAGTTGGACTTCTGGATATATACATGAAGAATTAGCTTAACTTGTTGGTATACATGTTTTATTACTGCCTTGGTGTACATGGTTGAACTTCTGCTTTGTAAATTTCCAACATTTTGAAAGCATGTTAACCTGTGGTCATACATGGTTGTACTGCCTATGTAGACATAGTTGGACTTCTGAAATACATGTTTTATTACTGCCTTCGTGTACATGGTTGAACTTTTGCTATGTAAATTTCCAACATTTTGAAAGCATCTTTACTTCTGGTCATACATGGTTGTACTGCCTATGTAGACATAGTTGGACTTCTGAAATGTAATGCGTGTGGAATTTTGTAGGCATTAGTGGAATTTTGGTGTAGCTTGTGTATCTCATTGTTCTGCCTTTTCTCCTTGTCATTGCATTTTTTTCAGTATCAGCTTGTGGAGCCTGAGAGGAGGAAGAGAGGATGTAAAGCGCCCGAAGAAGGTGGCCAAGGAGGAGATGAGGCGAAACGTTTTAACAAGACTGTTCGCTGCTCACTAAGAGAGGTCAAGACGTGTGCGAAAATGCTACATCTTAGGCACAAGACGAGGGTTATCAAGGCTAGTTTTGGTTGTGTGTTTGACTTGAAGGTTGATTCCAACATTTCTCGTCCTTTGATGGGCAACATCTACACGAGGATTAACCCTGCAACCATGATTCTAGACATGGGTGAGGCGAACAAGGTTCTGCGTATTAGAAGTGATGCTATTCACCATCTGTTTGGATTCCCTCAAGGTAATCGTACCCCTCCCAGGCCCTCGAATGACGAGTTTGATGATGTTGTTATGAGGTTGAAGGGCAAGCTTGGGTACGCTAGGAGTGACGACATCAAGACAAAGGAATGCGGAATATCCTCGCGGAACTTGTGAAGGATGAGACAAAGGATGATCTTGCTCTGCAGGTGTTTTACCTGATTGTTTTCATGAAGGTGGTTATCCCTGGAACATCTACATGAGTGTCCAGGGAGGCAGCAATGGCTGAGAATCTTGTGTTTGAGGATATGGCAGATATGGACTACTGCCAGTTGGTTGTTGATGATATTTGAAGTGCTGTTGTTAAGTATCAGCAAGGTACTAGAAGAGGAAAAGCTGTCATAGGCTGTGCCATCGCGCCACTTCTTATGTACCTGGACTGCCTTATCATTGGCAAGACGCCTAATATTGACTTGAAGACCCATCGCGTCAATTTCATGGATTAGGACAAGCTTCTTGAGCTCGCTGCGGCTGACTTGGTCAAGAAGGGTGATGATGACCCAACCAACTGGGTGTTTGGGAGACTGCCTGTGAGTGTTTCTATGCATCATTCTTTCTTGTGTAGTTTAACTTGAACTTCTTGTACTAACTTCTATATTTTTTGTTTCCATGTTTCTTCATTTGTTTTCTAACACGTTGAGGTTGTGTTTTTGCATGCAGTGGAACACACATGCTGAGGTTGTGTTCTTTATGCGTATCAAACGTCCTGTTCTTACTATGCCTCGTGCCGCCAACCTAGGTAGCGGAACTTCTCCGAGATATGAATTCTCCCGGGATGTTAATACTGGTGCCCCCACTGTAGGTCCAGGAGGTTCTTCTGCCCGTGTGAGTGCTGCAGGTGGCGTGTGTTCCGAGAGTTTGTTTGAATCTGCCAATTCCCTGGTTAGGATTGACGGTCTTCTTGAAACTATTTGTGGCGAGTTGGCCCGTGTTCCGTCAACTGTTCAGCATCTTAGTCGCATTGTTGGGATTCTTCCTCCCGGACACGGTTTTGATGCTGAGTCTTCAAAGGAGGTTTTGTCAATTGAAGCTAGATTTCTTGAAGAGCTTCGTCAGAACACTTCCCACCTCCGGGCTAACTTTGGGCTATTCAAGGAAATGCAGGATGCTCGTTGCAAGCCGTTTGAAGATGAGGCAAGTGTTGTTGTGAGAGAGATTCAGAGGCAGGATCCCGTTCGTTTGGGTCGTGAAGGAGGCCATGTGGAGCATACCGAAGAGGTTTGTTTATGTTGGCTTTTTATATTTCTTTTGCACTAGTGTTCATTCTTAGCTTTCAGTTATTTCTGTTTTGTAGTCATAGGGTGACCCTTATTGATTTCATGTGTCGTAATTTTTTTCTTTTTAGTACTAGTGTTTCCTAGGTGACCTTCTCTGTTTATAGAACCTGAACTTCAAGTGCTACAACACCTGAACTTCTATGACTGGCCCTTTTTGTTCCCTTTTGTATCTTATGGTAGTTTGATATCTGATCTGCTATTTTTACTGTATTTGGACTTCCATTATGTGTTAGTTGTGATAGCTGACCTTCTCTTATTATGTAACGTGAACTTTTGCTGATTAGGTATTTGTTTTCTACATGATTATTTTGTAGGTTGTTGATGATGGTGCTAGGGTTAAGGAGGATGTTTTACCTGTGCATGAAGCTGATCCTCTGCATGAAGCTGCCCCTGTGCATGAACCTTCTCCCTCTAGTGATGTATTAGTTGATGAGGTTCATGGCAGTGAAAATAAGGTACCGTTTTTCTTGTTCATTTGTCTCATTTTGTATTTTACTTGTTTGTGCCTTATTATCACTATGTGGCCCTTTGTAATGACTTTCTGTTCTTGCCGCAGAATGATGATGCTAGTATTCCTCTAGAGAAGGTTGCAGACAAGTCCGTGTCAGGCACCGGCTGCTCCGACGGGGTGGACCCAACTGAACCTCAGTCGTCCATTGGCGCTGAGGTTTCTGATGCTGAGCAGGGAAAGACAGATGAGGTTTCTGATGCTGAGCATGGCAAGACAGCTGGAGACATCATTTTGGAGGAAGATCCCGTTGGCTGCCGTTGAGACTGGTGGTAGTGCTACTGCAGGCCCGGAGAAGTCTCTGCGCAGAGAGCCATCGATTCTTTGTTGATCTTGGTTCTCCACTCTTCCTAGTCTTTGGAGAGCCAATGGTTTTTGTTGTTTTAGATTCTCCAGCTGCTCCAGCTGCTACTGGTGTCCTTCCCGACGACACTGCAATGTCAACTCGAGATGATGACGAAGAGACTAAAAGCGATAGCTATGAAGAGGAGGTTGATCATTCCAGTGGTGCCACTGGTCTAGGCAAGAATCCATAAAGAGAGGAGCATGCTTCTCTCTTCTTTCCCCATCCCCGTCCCTTTTGTTGTTTGTTTTTGTCCATGATATCCCTGTGAACTGCCTGTGTGATGCAAGTTGAACTTCTGGTTTAGTGCTTTGTTGTGTGGGTTGTAAAATAAAGTTTAGTGAACCTATTTTGTATGTGGGGGGTGTTTATAATGCTGAGATGTGCGTGTGTTTGAATGTTGTGCTTGAATGTTGCTATTAATTAAACTGTTGTGAATCTATGTGCTTGAGATGTTCCTCTTAATTGCTATTTGTTTTTGCTGAGTAGATAGTGACCTTGATGTCATCTGAAAGAAGGTTGATGACTTTTATTACAGTGTAACTAGGCTTAAGAATGTTCGTTCCAAGAGGTGAGTGTAGCTGTTCAATTTTTAAATCCATATATCCCCTGTGAACTTCCTGTGGTTTCATACCTGAACTTCTTTACTCTATGTTGCTGAACTTCTATTTTTTACTTCTCTGGTGCTGAACTTCTGGCCTTTTTGTACTGCCTGTTGTGATGTAGCCGAACTTCTGTGCTTACATGTGTTATGAACTTCCTGAGTTCCTGATCCTGAACTTCTTTTACTTTCTGTTTGCTTGTTTTAGATCAATGATTATGTTCCAAAACAAGAAGTGTGAAGCTTCTGTTGAGGATGTCGCAATATCTTTTGCTCCTCGCGGAATGCTTCAATCTAATGTGGCTGAGGTTGCACTCTACTGTCTACGTGCGAAGTACCAGGGATCAGACAAACTCATCATGTCGTATTGGGTTTGTGTAAGTCAACTATATAGTGATTTCTTTTCCGTTTTGTTCCTTACCATTTTTTTGTTAAAACTTGTTTGTCTCACTTTTGTATTTTTCATATGTTGGTGTTGTCTGCATTATTTTAGGACAAGATTTTCAGAGGTCAATTTGATTCCCGTGTGAGGAAGTACTTCTTGGCGACTGGTCTAGATAGCATGGATGCACATGATTCGGTAAGCAATATCTTGTTCTTTGCCTCTCTATTAGTTTTGCATTGCGATCCACTGTGTTTGTATTGTTTTATTTTTCTTTGTACTGTTTGATATTAATTTTCAGTTCTCAATGATACATGTGTTTATGTTGCTCCAGGTTGTTTTCCCCACTTTTGACCCGCCTGAGATTCCTGCTTCCATGGCTGGTGTCGGTCATTGGGTGTCGATATTCCTTGACCTGAAGAATTCAAGGTTCCAGCTTCTCGACTCCCACTATGGACCAGAAGATGATCTTGATGCGCTGTTTTGGCGGATGACCGATAACATCAAGAAGCTTTGGAACGATGCCAGCAACGACAGGGAGACACCCTTCAACCCAGTTACTATTGACCATTTCCAATTGGATTGGATTGATGTCCCCCAGCAGAATAACAAGTATGAGTTCCACTTTTCTTTTTATCACTTCTGTTTAACTGTAGTTGTATGTAAGCTGTGACTTGTTTTATTCGTTGGCTTTCTTTTTTGTTCTTTTTTGTGTTTGATGGCAGTATCGACTTCGGATTCTTCATGGTTATGAATGTTAATTCGTATCATGATGGGGTTCTTGCAGATTATTCCCATGAAAATATCGCGGATATCAGGAAGACGTGGATGTACTCAATCTCTTCTTCCAACCTATTTGAGATAGACTTCCAAGCTCTGTTTGGCTACTACACATGTAAGTCTTGGAACTTGGACTGCTTACCTGTACTGCATCTTTTATTCTACATGAACTTCATTCTTTCTTGAACTTGAACTTCTGCTTGAGATCTTGCTAGCTGCTGGTTTCAGATGGAGAGGAGCATTCCTTGTACATGAACTTCATTTTTTATCCTTTTTATTTTTCTTGTGTGTTTTGTTTCAGTATTTTTTTCCTTCCATTGCTTACTTGGACACGAGCATTTCTTCTACTTGAACTTTAGAGATGATGCCTTTCTGTGCTTTTGTTAGCTGTAGTTGAATGTTTCCCAGTTCATCAGTTTATCTTGAACTCTGCCTTTGGTTGTGCCTGAAATTCTTTTAGTTTTTAAATGCAACTAATTTTTTTAGATCAGCTTGAGTAGTAACCATGTCATCTATATTTAGTTGGACTACACATTTGTGCTGTGCCTAAACTTCAGTTATATTTAATGCTGTTTTTTCTCCTCCTTTTCTTTGACAGTGGATCCGTTGGACTTGGCCGATTATCACTACTCATTTCTCGGGTCACACGAATACCAACCTAGGGAGGAATCGATGAGTACAACTCCGATAGAAGATGATAGACCTCGAACCCTTATTCCTTCCAAGTTGGGGAAGCAGGCTGGTGGTATTTGTGGTACTCCAAAAACCCCTTTCTCCAGGAAGGTTGGTGCAGTCGAAGCAGCCAAGCAGAAGTGATTTCGTCGGATGATGATTTTGAAAACATTGCTTACCCGAAGAATGGTAAATCTGCTGCTGGTACTGTTGCTGGGAGAGGTGGGAAGAATGCTTTCATCACCAGGAGGAAACCGACAGTTGAGTCTGGCAACATAACTACCTCCAAGTGAGCATCCAGATTGCCTTTGAAGTGGCGTTTTGCTGTCGTTCCCCTAAAAAAATACAGTTACCCTCATCTATCCGAGTCCCGGAAGTTGAGACAGTGTGTGCTTAGTAAAGAGTGTCTGGAGAAGTATTCTGAGTGAGTTTTCTTCTTCTTAACTTTGTTGCTGCCAGAGATGCTACTTTGTGTCTGAACTTCTGTTGTTGTAGTATGTGGACTTCTATTCATTTCTCCCTTGCCTTGGAGTAATAGTGTCTGAACTTCTGTTGTTGTAGTATCTGAACTTCTGTTTATCTCCCCTTGCCTTTTGAGTTATAGTATCTAAACTTCTGTTTGTTATTGTATCTGAACTTCTACTATTTTTTCCCATCCTTTTAAATCTACATCACAAGCTACTGCATGTTTACCATCCCTGGGAATGTGATTGACCTCACAGGACGTGTACTTTATACCCTTTTCGGTGAAGGGCAGCAGTTGGAAGGAGACATAATGGATTATCTCATAAATTTGTGGAAGGATAAGCTGGAGACCTCTGAGATATTCACTAGTGCTGACAGGGTTGTACTTAGTCCCTACTTCATATATGTTTTAGTTCTTTGCATCCCTATCTCCCTTTTTTGCTCTAGTTTTGTTGTAGTGGCATTTGGGAGGTGTTTTAATTGTATTTTTGTGAATGCACAGTACTGCCTGGAGTATGATTTCTTCCCTGCAACAGTTCCAAAGTTCGATGCAAAAAATTCGGCTAAACTCCTCCCAATGTTTGTTCTCAAGGAAGAAGACCTTTTTAATGCAAAGCTGGTTAGTTTTTCATAACTCTTGCTTTTTAAAATTTTATGTACATCCTTTTGTTGAGTTTGTAAAGAGTTTTGTGTTCATCCCGGTTGTTTAATACCTATGCTTTATAGTTTGTGTTCACCGTTTCTTTCATTCTTGCCAGGTTTTTTTGATACTATTCAAGCCAATTGGCACAATGGAGCACTACAGTGTGTATGTGCTGAATAGATATCGTGGGAGCATTGACATCCTTGATTCACTACCTTACAACAATAAGGAAATGTCACGAACAAGTTTCCATGGAGACTGCCTAAATATCGTGAGTGTTTCTTAGCCTGAACCTCCTTTCATATCTGCTTGTTTGACATGAAGTTTACTATGGCTTGTGTTGACAAAATATGTTTTATGTCTCTGTTTTGGTAATACTGCTTGAACTGACTATCATTTGATAGTTGAACTTCTCGTATTTGATTAGCTGGATCATATGCAAGTGTCCCTTTTATGTACCTGAACCTAACTATTTTGGTTAACGTGTTTTTGACTTCATCTTATTTTGGCATTTCCTGTAGATCAAGAGATTTGTTGGGTTGCTCGAGGAGGTGTACGGCATGGCTGCGTACAAAGCGAGCAAGCAGCCTAACTGGGTGACTATTGCAAAGAGGCCGACTTTTATCGATGTTCCAAAGCAAGTGAATAATGATTGTGGTTTCTTTGCCGTGAAGTTCTGCTCTACATATAATGGCGATGAGTTTGTTGATGATTTTGGTGATGTGGAGGTATGTATTGTCCTTGTTCTTATCTGATCATCCTTTCAATTTTTTGTGTGTTTTTGCTGAGCCGCTCTTGCTGTGGTTTTAGTTATCCTTTACTAAACCATCATTTCATTTTCCTGTTGGTAGGCTGCTGCAAATGACTGGAAGGCCGAGTTCATGCACACTCTAGTCTTTAGCGAGAAGAATGAAGTCGTGCGTGCAGAGCTTCCTAAAGAGATCCAGTCCTTGGGCCCGTGAAGTCGAAGCATTAGTTTTAGTGTAGATTTGATCTCGTAAAGATTTTGGTTTGATAGTGATTGGAACGATTCTGTAAAGATTTGGTTGTAAGAATTGTTTAGTGATTTGTGTATCTATAGCTGCAACACTATTACTTATGATATTTGAGGACAAATGTATTTGGTGTTAAGAACAATTTGGCTTGTGAATTTCAATATAATGCATCGTTTTCAGTATCCATGTGTAGTATGTCTTTCCCCAACAGATGTACCTGAACTTCTCCCTCAGCTATGGTTGAACTGCTCATTTTTTTTGTGTTCTTTAATTTTGGGCCCCAACATATGATCTTTGATTTGAACTTCTGCTCGAGATCTGGTTGGGCTGCTGGTTTGAGATGGATAGGATTTCTGTGTTGTGTAATGTATTGTTATTTTTCAACCCAACCAATATGTATCCTTTTACACAGAATCTATATTTGTTTTTTGTGATTTTTCAACCGCGGACGGATTTCAACTATAACTTTGTGCAAAAATATTCTCATACACTCCTTCACTTTTCTATATGTTTTTGTCGAGATTGTACTTGAACTTCTGTACGTATCCAAACAAAACTTCATATCTGTGACCGTTGTCTTAGGCTTGCTAACCTTAGTTCATACGGCAAAACTTTAATTTTTTAAGTATATTTTTTCCTACATTGATTTTGTATGATTTTATATACCCGAACTTCTTCTGTAAGCTGACCTGAACTTCAGACTATATAAGTATTTGCTGGTTGCTCTTTTATGGAATACAACACCAGCACCTCCTGCCATAATATACCAGAACTTCCATTGTAATGTTGCTTGAACTTCATAGTATATATTTTTCATTTTTATTCTTGCTTGCACTCTACATGTAATACATCACCAACACAACACTTCCTGCCATAATATATCAGGACTTCTGCTGTAATATTACTTGAACTTCACAGTGTATATTTTTTTCATTTTATTACTGCTTGCTCTCTCATGCAATACATCACCAGCACCTCCTCTTATACTATACTAGTACTTTTGCAGTAAGCTTAGTTGAACTTCTACTGTATAATTTCTTTGAAACTTCAGCAATAAAAGTTCAAGTAAGCTTCTCCTAAACTACTGTTTCAAAAGTGGAATAATATTCTGCACATTGACATGACATAAGTTCACTTTGTTTAATTGACCTAGTCTAATTTTACATCAGCCTTGCGCTCCTCCTAGGCCTTGGTTGTGGTGGTTTTTGCTTGACATGTACCTCTTCCTCTTCATCTTCTTCTCTATCTTCCTCTTCATCGTCCTCTTCCTCTTCCTCTTCATCGTCCTCTTCCTCTTCATCTTTGTCTTCCTCTTCTTCGATTGTGTCTTCATCTTCTTCCTCTTCATATTCCACCACTTTCTTGTTGCTGGCTCTAGGTTTTGCTTTCTGTTTCTTCTCTGGCTTTTTGCTTGTCTTTTCAGCATCTGCGCGCTTCGGGCATGTTCTTGCATTATGTGGTTCATACTGCTTGCATATGCTACAAAGCCTACAGCTTGCTTTTTCTTGGTGTGGTCCCTTCTTTTGTTCTATAACTTTGGGCTGCTGTTTTTGAACTTTGGGTTGCTTGACCTCCTCGGCATTGTTTCTTTCCAAGAGTGTTGGGCAGGTGAGCTTGCTATGTCCGGCAACCTGGTTGCACACACTACATTTCCTGTGTCCAAGTGGCACTCTGTTCTCATCGAGCACGATGACTCTTCCTGTAGGTGGTGCCTTTATTTGAGGTCTCTTGTCACTTTTCTTTGCCGCAGAAATTTTCTTCCTACCCTTTGTTTCAGAGTACAGCGGTAGTTTCATCGTCTCTTGCTGGCGCTGCTCCACTGATTGGTCAACAGCCTGCTTGCATTGGTTGGCTTGAGCAGCGGCGTTTAGCATTTCACATGCATAATAATGAAGGCCATCTTCAATTTCAGCATCCTCTTGAGCCATCCTTTCGTCAGCATCCGCTCGATTTGCTGAATGTATTGCATCAAGCTCTTCCACGAGCCTCTTGAGAACATAGTCAGCTCTGTCATATTGTTGGTCACATCTCATCGCTTTCTTGTTAGCCACCAAATTTAGCCGCAGAAAGATGTCTTGCTTTGATAGTCTTGAGCTGCCATCCGATGCGGTTGTGTTGTAGTCCCTTGTATCAAAGGTTGGCTGTGATTTTGCAGTCTTTGTGTACCGTCTGAGGATATACTTGTTTGGAAATTTGAGCTTCAGGTAGTCCAGTATGTTCATGATGTGAAGGCAGAACAGGCCTGCATTTTGCGATGAATGCAGAATACATAGTTTGTGAGCCAGCAATGAGTTTCACATATTTTGATATGATACTACTAGTTTAGCTATTTAGTGAGTTTGTTTTTCCGCTCACTTGAGTGCGTCCAAAGCTTGCATTCACACTCGTATATTTCATTCTTTGGGTCAGCTACAACCTGGAATTCATGCTTTGACCAGGAAAATATTTCTTCATCATCATGGCCAGCCTTGTTGTGGTAGTACACAAGGTACTTAGTGGGCTCTGCTGTAGGCTTTGCACGAAATAGCATGGCTTTTCTCATCCTAGTCCTCATCTCAGTGTACACGGCTCTCGTGTACTTGATAGACATGTCTTCCTTGTAGTCGTAGGTTGTTTTTGTCACATGATTGTGTAGGATCGAAAGTATGTCTAGAGGGGGGGTGATTAGACTACTTCACAATATAAAAATTCAGCCTTTTGACAAAGAACAGTTTTTGGCAGATTCACAATTATGATCAAGTCAAGCATCACCCTACACATGCAATTCTAGAGTATAGGCAGCGGAAAGTAAATTGCACATGTAGTAAAGAGAGGTGGAGAAGAGCAAACGCAATTTTGGAGACGCGGTGATTTTTCTCGTGGTTCCGATAGGTGGTGCTATCGTACTTCCACGTTCATGGAGACTTCAACCCACGGAGGGTAACAGCTGCGAGAGTCCACGGAGGGCTCCACCCACGAAGGGTCCACGAAGAAGCAACCTTGTCTATTCCATCATGGCCTACGCCCACGGAGGGCTAGCCTTACTCGGGGTAGATCTTCACGAAGTAGGCGATCTCCTTGCCCTTACAAACTTCTTGGTTCAACTCCACATCTCGACGGAGGCTCCCAAGCGACACCTAACCAATCTAGGAGGCACCACCCTCCAAAAGGTAATAGATGTTGTTGATGATGATGAACTCCTTGCTCTTGTGCTTCAAATGATAATCTCCCCAACACTCAACTCTCCTCACCGATTTGGCTGTGGTGGAAGAAAGGATTGAGTGGAAAGCAACTTGGGAAGGATAGAGATCAAGCTTCATATGGTGGGAGTGGAGCAACTTGATCTCAACACAAGGGTAGGTAGTTCTCTTCTCGAAATGTAAGGTAGGAGTGGTAGTTCTTTCGATGGCTCTCTCCACGAATGAAGAGGGGTGGAGGGGTATTTATAGCCTCCACACAAAATCCAACCGTTACACACATTTGACCAATCTCGGTGGGACCGAAGTTGACAACTTCGGTGAGACCGAAAGTTCAAATAATGTGAGCGTTGGGATTTTCGTGGGACCGAAAATACAATCTCGGTTAGTCCGATTCGTGCAAAGACAAGAGCTTGCCAATCTCGGTGGGACCGACTTCATCATCTCGGTGACACCGATTTGATGACGAAGGTTCTGAAGCTTGGCAACTCAAGTTTCGTGAGACCGAGTTCGAATCGGAAAATCTGAGATTTCTAGGGTTTGGCTTTATGGTGAGGTGGTTCATCTCGGTGTGGTGAGTTTGGAATATCGGTGGGACCGAGATTACTTATGAGTGTATATGGCGGTGAAAGTTGCTTGATAGTTTAGGAGATATATCACTAAGCACTTGAGCAACCAGATCATCATCATAACCTCATCCCTTTAATAGTATTGGCTTTCCTATGGACTCAATGTGATCTTGGATCACTAAACCAAAAATGGAGTCTTGAGCTTTTGCCAATGCTTGCCTTAGCATTTTGAGGGTCCACTTCTTGATCCTTGCCATACCCATATCAATGAACTTTCTGAAATGATTCTCAAGTAACTATTAGTTCAATGATATATATGTTGTTATTAATTACCAAAACCACCCGGGATTAGTTGCACTTTCAATCTCCCCTTTTGGTAATTGATGACAACATATAGATCAAAGCTTCGACAAAGGATATAATCAATGAATAATATCGTCGCTTTGAGAAGTATGTGATAAGCAAGAGCTCCCCTAAATTTGTGCATTATTTAAGATTTGCGTTTGAATGCAAATGCACAATCGATTAGGATCATGGGTCACTCTTCCATGTCACATACATCTTGGTGGAGCGCACAAAATGATAAGAATGAACAAAGATGCACCCAATCACCAAGACATGAGTAAATGGTCATACAAGATAGGAATAGCATATGATGAGCATTAAGCACACATTAAAGCATAGTACGACCAAGCACTCATTAAGGTAGAATCAAACGTAGTATCAAACACATCAATGTCTCGAAAACCAAAAATATCTCAAAGAAACCGCAAAAGAACGAAGAGCAAAAGCGACAACAAAGACACTCTCTCTGAAGTCCTATGATCTATACAATTTCTCCCCTTTGGCAACAAGTTACCAAAAGTTCAAAAAGGATAGAGCTAAGCGTCCACCGGGACTCTCACTGGCGGCTCCGTGCAGGTTGATGTCGGAGTGGATATGACAACATCGGCGAGGACTTCAC
The DNA here is from genome assembly GCA_021437245.1 of Aegilops speltoides. NCBI lineage: Eukaryota > Viridiplantae > Streptophyta > Magnoliopsida > Poales > Poaceae > Aegilops > Aegilops speltoides. The sequence goes on along the minus strand of CM038147.1, from coordinate 307,680,659 downwards.
CGATGTCTGTCTTTGGAGGAGTGGTCACTTTGGGCTGAGCTGGAGTAGGAGCAATCGGAACTGTGGGAGGTCTTTGAAGTTGTAGTCCCGTGTCGATCCATCGAATAGCAATGATCGGGTCCTGTGGGAACCGGAGCGATCTGTTGATAAGCATCTGGACTAAGTCATCCTCGCATCTCACGCATAAGCTCTTCCTTCTCCCGCTTTGCTTCCTCAATGTCCGCCTCAAGCTTGTTGACAATCACTTGCACTTGATCGACTTTACGTCCGAGCGTGGATCTTGTCCTCAACAATCCTCTCTAGGCTCTCCTGAGACTGTACAATGCTGGCCAGGCGTTGTTCAATCCTTTGGGTTGCTTTAAGAATTTGCTCTCCGAAGCTCTTTGGTTTAGCTGCTGTTGCTGCTGCTTCCTTGTCAGCTTTGGCTTTCTTGGCAGCTTCAATCTTGGCTTGACCTTCGACAGATGTCGGATCCTCCTCATCCATCACAACAACATTGTCTTCATGCTCTGGCTGCAACAGTAAATGTGCTCTATCCAACAAGAATGTGCCCGTGCCAAACTTGGCATTGATAAGCATCCTGAATCATGGGCAAATCCACACGACCTTTTCTGGTCAGCTGTAGTCCTCTTAATGGTTTCTACCATCAAGTCCATCACCTTGAAAGGTGCTTTCTCATCAAGTATGTGCAGCATGTTGATAGAGTATCCTCTGATCATGCGATGATCTCCAGACTTGGGCATCAAGGTATGCCTCAAAATGGTATTAGTGGTAGGTAGGCCTGCCTGGAGATAGTAGACTGAGCCGAGCTTCCAGATTCCCAAATCCTTTGCTGGAACCTCTTTGTACATGTTCTTCATGGATTCATGATTCTTCTTTGGAATCCCATATACATCAATGTCATCTTCTCGTTGCCGGAGCATTGAATTTCTGCCCATTCTTCAACAGATGAAGAAAATCTTTGACCTTCACCATCCACACAATCCTTCCATCGGGGTAGAAATGAGTGTGGCATAGAATTGCATAATCATCTCATCGCTCCAATTGGTCAATTTCGACCTACAAAGTCTGCAACACCACAAGCGGTGAAACTTTCGTGCACATGTGGAAAGAAATCTCTGTGCTCTTCATTGTCAATGTACTTCCAAATCAACATATCGTGTGTCTGCGACTATGGGCTTCTTGTCCATCAAGACGGTCTCATAGAAGTCTTGCTGCTCTCGGTGTGAAACCCGGATCTACAAGCAGTTCTTCTCCTCACGGCATATGGGTCGATTGTCTCCATAGCCCGAGACCTCTATCTTTCCTTGCCTTCATATCCTCGGCTTGAGGATGAGCATCATTATGTAGTGGCAGTTTTTGACGAAGTTTCAAAGAAACTGGTCCTTCACCATCCGACTCACCGGTGGCACATCATCCTTGTTCTTTTCAGACGCTGGAATGTTCTGATTGTCTTCTTGGGCTTGGCAAGCGGCTTTGCTGGAGCTGCCTTAATCGGAGCAGATTGCTTGGGCTTTGAAGTGGCTCCACCTTAATGGCATCACCCATGAGCTTAGGCTTCGAGGAGGCTGGGGTGCTTCCTCATCCTCATCTTCTCTCTTTGCATCATCATGCACTAATCTCTTTCTCTTGGAAGTTTTCTTCACTTTGCTTGCAACTGCCTCTCCCAAATTCAGCTTCTTAGCAACAGTTGACTGCTTGACTTTGCTGGTGCCCTTCTTAGTTTGTTGACCTTGTAGCTCTTTGGCAACAACTTTCCTCTTAGGCTTTGAGGTCACCTCTTCCTCAACCACAAAATCTGAGTCTTCATCATCTGAGTTCCTCTTCTTCCTAGCTCTGGTGGCTGCAGGAGGTAAACCACTTGGTGTACTCCTCTCACCATCATCTGATGAGCTGCTGGGATCGGGACTAGTGCCCGCCTGGAATATCTCGCAATGGGTGTCTCGACCTGTTCGATCACATCGGCATATGACATGGCTGACAACCTGTGAATAGATAAGGTGTAGGTAGAGAAGAAGAGTCATCACAAATTGCAGAAGTTTTTGCAAAAAAAAATGAGTTCAAATTCTAGTATTAGGTTTTCATAGAAGACATTTCGGTCAAACCGAGTTTAAGATTCGTGAATCCAAGTGTTTAAACAGAGCTTTCACACACTTTCGGTTGGACGAAGTGGGTTTCGATCTGCCGAAAACACTAGGGTTTCACAGAATCCTCATTTCGTCACACCGATTTGCACAACTCGGTTGGACCGGCGGGTGCGGTAATGGCCATAGGCCAAATCGGTCATACCGAAAATGTAAAATCGGTCTCATCGAGATGTGTTCGTGGAAACCTAACCCTAAAACTTTTACTCGAATCTAGTCCAAACGAACTAATCTGTGTGCAGGAAGATTTCAATTGTGGCAAGATTCTAGGCAAACCAAACGTGCATTGAATCGGAGATGGGAGCACGAGTGGGATCAAAACTCACCCTAACTTGGTGGAGTTTCTCTGGCGGCAACGGTGCGGAGAAGATGTCCGCTGACGGCGACGGAGACCGAGGCGAGGGCGCAAAGCGGCAACGGCGACGATCCGGAGACCAAGGCGACGGCAAAGAAGGGGTGTGGGGCGAAGCGTTTGAAGGAGAAATCAACGCGCTGCCCTCGGAGTATATATACCCCTTTGTTGTCGGTGGGACCGAGTTGTAAAACTTCGGTGGCACCGAGATGGATAACTCGCTAGGCGATTATGCACTTCGTCACGCCGAAAATCACAACTCGGTTTCACCGAGGTGAAAACCTAGATCGATCTAAATGCTTTTGGTTCGACCGAGTTTGAGTGAGTTGGTCCGACCGAAATCAAATAGAAGGTTTTGGAAGTTAGCCTTTGACGGATCGGTGGCTCAAGTGCTCCTCACCCGAGGGTCCGAAAATGACTTGTTCAAAATTTGTGATGTAAGCATGAATAGAATTTGAGACAAGAAAGCATAGATAGCTAGGGGAGGTACTTAGGCATTCTTGTCCATCCATTTGGTCAGAAAAATCAAAACGACCAAAACAACAAATGGATGTCCTCGAATGGATAAAATCATGCATCCAACATGCTCACACAATAAGATAGCAAATGAAATATGTGTCAAACATGCACAATCAAAACTCTAGCTACTATCACACAATTTGTCGATGACTAGGTCATCTTTATATGAGTATATTGACTTAGGAGCCAAATGAGAACATTTGATCATAGGTCATACTCATCGCTTAAGCACAAGTGGGGTTACCACTTTTACATAAAGCATTGATGTGTTCACATCATTTGAAGATGCTTTAGCTCAATTTTTAGAGCAAAGCTCCCCTAGATGTGAGAACCCCTTTAAAGGGTCAAACTAACCTTGGGTTGTCGAGAAGACTTCATGTAGATGTTGAAGATGTGGATGCTCAATGTTGATGAAGATCATCAAGAGTTGGGAGCAATCCTTTGGATTCGGCACTTTCAATACCTACATGGGTTAGTCCCACAAGGAACAAACAAGGATATCCATGGACATAGATTGAAGTTCACAATAGATGATGTCCATGAAAGCAATGATTACCTTGTCCCTTGACTTACCAACAAGAGGGTTTGTGACTCCATGAACTAGTGCACAATGTGGAAGTTGATTGCACAAGTTTTTGCCAAAATGAATGTGAGTGAAGTATGTTGGCGAGTCACCCTCAAGAACTTTCTAGTTCTTCTTCTCCGGATCCACATCATCTTGATGGGAATCCTTGGGGTTGTAGTTGAGCTTGACGAAGTAGAACTTGACGCTTCCTTGGGAACCCACTTGACCATGGCTTGAGGTGCTTCAACAAATGCATCAATCTCCTCTTGAAGCTTGTCCTTGCCTTTTAGCTTGTGGTCTTGTGGTGGAAGGTCATCTTGAGCTTGTTCCACATTGGAAGAAGTAGGATCATACTTCTCCTTTTGAAGAACAAACTGTGGAGTAGGATATTGACCTTCTTCCCATTCAACACCCTCGGCGTTGAACTTTCGCTCAAAACCAATTCCTTGATTCTTCCTGCCTTCCTTGCTTGCGAACAATTTCCTCAAAGTTCTTGCTTCCGCAAGGCTCTTGTAGACACCTTTCTCTATAATCCCTTTCAATAAACTATTTTCTTGCTCAAGTGTAACTTGGCTTGAAACATTGTTAGTGGAATCAAGAGAACTACTAGAAGCAACAACATTGGATTTAGCATGGTTATTGTTACTACTAGAGGAAGAATTTTTCTTATGCTTGTCATGCTTAGACTTAATGGGTGGCAAGAAATTAGACAAGAGAAGTCGTTTGGCAAGATATGAAGAACTCTTCTTCAAGATTGTCATTGATTGCTTTTAGAAACTTATGTTCTTGCTCTAGAGTGAGCTTCTCGGCGTAGCTTCTCATGAGATCTTAGGAGCTCTCTATGATCTTCTTGAGTTGTTTCATGAGCTAACTTAAGAGTGTTTAGTTCTTTAGTTAGACGCTCAATCTCCTTCATAGCATTGTCATTCGACTCTTCTTGACTATAAAGACTACTAGCATGTTCATCATTACTAGGTTCATTAGATTTACCATGCAAGAGCTCATCTTCACCAAGCAAGTCATCCTCATCACTATCAACGTCAATGAATTTAGGGTGTGATACCTTGGGGCCTTTAGCCATGAAGCATCTTCCAATTCCCTCATTTGGTGAATCAAATAAGTCGTAGGAGTTGGAGTTGGAGGATACGAGAGCAAGACCGGCAACACCTTCATCTTGACTGTAGTCGGAGTTGGAGTGATAGCTTCTTTCGGATTGATTGTCGGAGTCGGAGCCGGAGACCCATTCACCTACATGAGCTTGATGTTTTCTTCTTGTGTAGCTCCTTGATGACTTGTCTTTCCTCTCCTAATCCTTGCTTCTCCGAGAGGGTCTTCGCTCATAACGATCATCTCTACTCCTTCTCTCTTTCCGAGGTGACTCATCTCTTGAGCTTCTTCTTCTTGGAGATTCTTCTCTTCTCTTGTGGGGAGCCGTACACTCATTTGAGTAGTGTCCGGTCTTCCACAATTGTAGCAGCTTCGATCACGACTAGAAGATCTCTTTTCATCATATGACCTAGACTTTGAGCTTCTCTCTTTGCCTCTACTCTTGTAGAATTTGTTGAAGTTCTTGACCATTAGGCTTATCTCTTCATTGAAACCAACTTGTCACTTGAGGATGTGGGAGCATCACTTGTAGCTTTGTAAGCACCACTTGACTTGTTGTGAAGCTCTTCCTTATCCTTAAGTGTCATCTCATGAGCAACAATTCTTCCAATGACTTGGTTGGCTTGAGATTCTTGTAGTTTGGCATCATTTGGATCAAAGTGCACACGGTGTCATACTTTCCATCCAAAGCTCGAGAATCTTCTTGATGATGAATCGATCGGTCATTTCTTTGCTTCCTAAGCCGGCAATCTCATTTGTGATGAGAGCAAGCCTAGAGTACATTTCAGCGACTCCTTCACCTTCCTTCATCTTGAACTTGTCAAGTTGACCTTGAAGAACATCTAGCTTTGATTCCTTCACGGACTCGGTACCTTCGTGCATTTCAACCAAAGTATCCCAAATCTCTTTTGCATTCTCAAGACGGCTGATTTTGTTGAACTCCTCGGGACACAAGGCATTGAAGAGAATGTCACAAGCTTGAGCATTGTTTTGCAACATCCGCAATTCTTCCGTTGTAAGCCGCGATCCGAACTTTTCCTTCCTCAAGAATTCACCTTGCATACCAACACAAATAATGCCCCATGCGGTGGGTTATGGCCAAGAATATGCATTTTCATTTTATGCTTCCAACTAGCAAAATTTGTACCATCAAAGTAAGGACCTCTACGAAAATTACCCTCACTAGACGCCATACTCTCCTAGGTTGTGAAACCAAGCTTATGGAGTCCAATGCAATGGAATCCAATACAATGGAGACCAAAGCTCTGATACCACTTGTAGGATCGAAAGTATGTCTAGAGGGGGGGGTGATTAGACTACTTCACAATATAAAAATTCAGCCTTTTGACAAAGAACAGTTTTTGGCAGATTCACAATTATGATCAAGTCAAGCATCACCCTACACATGCAATTCTAGAGTATAGGCAGCGGAAAGTAAATTGCACATGTAGTAAAGAGAGGTGGAGAAGAGCAAACGCAATTTTGGAGACGCGGTGATTTTTCTCGTGGTTCCGATAGGTGGTGCTATCGTACTTCCACGTTGATGGAGACTTCAACCCAGGGAGGGTAACGGCTGCGAGAGTCCACGGAGGGCTCCACCCACGAAGGGTCCATGAAGAAGCAACCTTGTCTATTCCATCATGGCCTCACGCCCACGGAGGGCTAGCCTTACTCGGGGTAGATCTTCACGAAGTAGGCGATCTCCTTGCCCTTACAAACTTCTTGGTTCAACTCCACATCTCGACGGAGGCTCCCAAGCGACACCTAACCAATCTAGGAGGCACCACCTCCAAAAGGTAATAGATGTTGTTGATGATGATGAACTCCTTGCTCTTGTGCTTCAAATGATAATCTCCCCAACACTCAACTCTCCTCACCGATTTGGCTGTGGTGGAAGAAAGGATTGAGTGGAAAGCAACTTGGGAAGGCTAGAGATCAAGCTTCATATGGTGGGAGTGGAGCAACTTGATCTCAACACAAGGGTAGGTAGTTCTCTTCTCGTAAATGTAAGGTAGGAGTGGTAGTTCTTTCTGATGGCTCTCTCCACGAATGAAGAGGGGGTGGAGGGGTATTTATAGCCTCCACACAAAATCCAACCGTTACACACATTTGACCAATCTCGGTGGGACCGAAGTTGACAACTCGGTGAGACCGAAAGTTCAAATAATGTGAACGTTGGGATTTTCGGTGGGACCGAAAATACAATCTCGGTTAGTCCGATTCGGTAAAGACAAGAGCTTGCCAATCTCGGTGGGACCGACTTCATCATCTCGGTGACACCGATTTGATGACGAAGGTTCTGAAGCTTGGCAACTCAAGTTTCGGTGAGACCGAGTTCGAATCGGAAAATCCGTTTCTAGGGTTTGGCTTTATGGTGAGGTGGTTCATCTTGGTGTGGTGAGTTTGGAATATCGGTGGGACCGAGATTACTTATGAGTGTATATGGCGGTGAAAGTTGCTGATAGTTTAGGAGATGTATCACTAAGCACTTGAGCAACGGATCATCATCATAACCTCATCCCTTTTAATAGTATTGGCTTTCCTATGGACTCAATGTGATCTTGGATCACTAAACCAAAAATGGAGTCTTGAGCTTTTGCCAATGCTTGCCTTAGCATTTTGAGGGTCCACTTCTTCCAGTCCTTGCCATACCCATATCACTGAACTTTCTGAAATGATTCTCAAGTAACTATTAGTTCAATGATATATATGTTGTTATTAATTACCAAAACCACCCGGGGATTAGGTGCACTTTCAGATTGAATATTAGTCAAAGCAGAGTCATGGGTTTCATTTTTTTAAGAGTCAAAGTGCACATGTTTGAAGGAAAACACAATATGTTGGGGTTTTTTTTTGTGTTCATATCATGCTGGTCATTGTTTGCTCGTTCTCCTTCTGTATCCGAGTTTGTATGCAAGCATTTACCCGCCTAGCAAACTTGTGTAGGTTCTGGGTCCCCTTGACAAACCCTCTCTTGAGCACGTGGTTCATGCTCTGGCTTCGTTGTGTGGAAGTCATTCTGGCACAGAAAATGTTCTTGTAATATGCTGAAATCCACATTTTCCTATCACTCCACAGCTAGATCATTATCTAGTCGTTCTCCAGGTTGTACTTGTGCACGAGTTCAGCCCAGGCAGTTTCAAACTCCATTGGCATCAGCGGCCAGTTTAATATAGCTGTGAACTCCTCTTTGAATGTTTTATAGTTTTTGTACGGCAACGCGAGGTATTCCTTGTATTTCTTCAGGATGTGCCAACGGCATAGCTTGTGGACGGTGTTTGGGAATTATTGTGGTATGGCTTTCGCCATCGATGGGCACTGGTCTGCATGAATTTAAAAAATGAAACTTGCTTCTTTTTGCTGTGATGGTGACCTTATGTTGTACAAGTACTTGAACTTCACATGGATCAATATGACTATCTAAAAATGTCACATGTATCTTTTCTTACAACGGTGTTCTTGAACTTCTGTGGTACCAGTGCCTGAACTTAACAGGTAGCAGTAGGACTACCTAGTAGTGTCACACTCAAATTTTTCTTACAGCAGTGTTCTAGAACTCCTATGGTACCAGTGCTTGAACTTCACATAAATAACTATATTTTTTTGAAAATGTTACATATTTTTTTCTTACAGCTTTTTGTCCTTGAACTTCTATGATTCCTGTACTTGAACTTCACATTCATAACTAATTTTTTTCTAAACATGTGACAGATAATTTTGCTTTCTTGTACTGTTAGTTGGACTTCTGTGCTAACAGTGGTTGAACTGCTTGCTTGATAGAGGCAAAGGTGTCCCGTCTTTCGATGAGATGGTGGCTATCGTTTTCTGTGGGAGTCGACCTTGACGATCCGACTACGAATGTGCAAGACGTCGTGCCTTAGCAATCGCTAAACCAACTTTCGAGGGGTTATTGACCACGTCGGAGCTCGATCAACCTGAGCATGAGGGTCTATTTTCCTGCGAGCAAACGAAGAACAAGCAAGAAACTGAGATTGCAATCTGGATATTGCGAATATAAGAGGAAAACTTTGTTAATCTAGGTGAGGTTCTATGATGCCTTTGTCTGGTCGTTGAACATAAACAAAGTACGTGAAGTTGCAGCTATGGCAAACTTTAATCTAAACAAAACCCAAAGTCTAAACGACGCCCTAAGGGCTGTATATATGGAGGAAGAGTGGGGAATTTTGTGGCCCTTGGGGAAGGGGTACGAAACCAACCCTATCTCTTGTTTCCCCACACATACGGACTCTAAAAATAGCCTATACTCAAGTATTTCGAAAATACATGGGCCTGGCCAAAAATAAGGTGACGCAACACCTAGAATAGCCTCTGGACGAAAGTTATGAAGTAGCATCTTGTATATTTCGTCCAAGGCTTCATGCACTCATTATGGTGGTTTCAACGTCCTGAAATCATCACTTATAACTCCGTTCTTGTTCCCCTTGCGCATGCCATCATCTCCATGCTTGTTCTTGCTCCAATGTTCATCCTTCTCCAAGCTAGGCCCTTCATTTGTAAGCAAAACAAATGTATCCAATTTAGGCAGCATCATATTCTCATGAACATTAGAATCATTACCAAGAAACAAAAGTACCTGGTAATTTAATTGGCGTGGGAGAGCTCTAGTAATTGGTCCAGTATGTATAGCAGTAGGGGTTGTGTGTGTAATAATGGTATTGATGTCCTCCTCATTGGTGTACATTATTTTCAGGAAACCAAATGTACCCAATACAGACCCATACACTGAAGAGATGATGAAACTTGTAGAGTTGTTTTTGAACTCACCTGTTAGAATGCAAGTTGGGTGCTTGTTGTTCATGCACCGTACAAATGTATCGAACAGCCACTTGAATGACTTTGCATCTTCGTCTCTGATAAGGGCAACAACAAATATTGTTGACTGCAAGTGATGGTTTGTTCCAACAAACACTCCCAGAGGCACATGAAATCTGTTGGTCTTGTAAGTTGTGTCAAATGTTATGCAATCGCCAAAGTCTTGATACGCTCCTCGGCTGCTTGCATTGGACCAGAATGTTTTTGATTGACTTGTCCTTGTCTACTTGTTTGTCATAGAAAAACTCATCATTGGTTGCCTTCATGTCTTTGAAGAATGAAACAAGTTTCAACACATCACCCAAATCATCTTTCCTTGCATTCATGGCTTTCCTGCAAATTAGATGCAAACATTCATTTTTTTATTTTTGCTAGCAAAGGGTTGTGACTTAGGATGCTATGTGCATTGCAGCATGTGGATGTTTGAATACTGACTGGTTTAGTAGGTCTCTTCCGGTCATGCTTAGGAAGTAGCTTCCATCTTCATTTTCAGGTAGCATGGACATGATTGTTGTGTGCTTGACATCATGGTATTGCAGGAGTTTTACGTCCTCCAAAATAGTGGGGTCATAATTCTTGTGTGAGTGCAAGAATACCAGCATGTCATCAGTTTGCATGAGTTGGTGATTATGATTGTACTCAATGTCCACTTCCACGCATGTGTTATCCTCCTGCACCTTCACCCTCATTCTTGCATTGCAGCCTGTCCTCTGGCAATGTTTTGTTTCGCTTCCTATCAGCCTCTAAAACAGAAGTTGTGTGTTTCCCTTGGAACGCACAAACAAAATACTTGTGATTGTCATTCCCTCCCGTCTTCCTGATTCCAAAACCAGCATGTCTAGTGTGTCTATTATAAAATTCCCTTGCTTTCTCTACATCTTGGAATCGCATCTTTATTCTTGGTATTAGATAACCTGGGAGATCCAGCATCTGCAGAAAAAGAAAAAATAATCCAAACAACACGTTAAAATGCAGTTTATGAACTTGTTATCCTGGAGGGAGCAGAAAATTTGCAGATAATACAAAATGCGTATATAAATATTTTTTGTTTCATTTACGTGCGTGTATGATCGTAACTCAACCGGAGTCTGCTGCTGTCCCTCTGGGATGGGGCATGGTGGAGTAATCATAGCAGGATGCAGGAGTGGATCACGAGGAGGAAGGAGGGCTGAAGATGGCCTCTCTCTTGTTTGCGTCCTTTTTGCTTGAGGTGGTTGTGCAGGTATTGAGATCCTGGTATTGGTTTGCTCTTTTGTTTTGTGAAGCAATCCATCTACCTTATGTCCTGTACAATTCTGACTTGTAGCAACAGCGGCAGGATCCAACGGTGGTAGTGTGCAGAGCACTCTCCTCCGTGTGTGTGTTCCTGTTGGATTTGTCCTGGGATCCTATTTAGTTGCTTCCCTTTGGCATTGACGAGGCACACCATGATAACCTCTAGAGTTACACGCAGGACTTGAGCTAACCCCCTCCTCCATCGGCGTGCTTGGGAGTCTGTTTGTGGATACAAAGAATCCGCAGGGGGTTTCCAGTGTCACCCAATTAGGTAGAGGTGCAAAGTTGTGCGGATAGGGATGTGACCCAGCATCTTAGAAGTCTCCATGTGTTTCGGGTGTCATCCATTTTTGGTCTGGAGTAGGTTGGCAATGCTGTTGGTGTGTTTGAGGTGTGACCCATTGAGGGGGTGGTGCAACGCGTACGGGCTTAGGATTGTGTACTTGCTGTTGGTAACTTCTGAGCTTCTTCATGCGTCTCTCGTCTTCCTGACATAAAAGAAAAAAATGTTTATTAGCACACAAGTGACATCTGCCTATACCTTTGTAACTGAACTTAGAATTATTCACAGCCTGAACTTCATATGGCTTTTCACATGTGAATGCAGGCAGATTTTCTACTATTTGTAGCCTGGACTGATGCTCACAAACTACCTGAACTTCACATGGCTGTAAGCAGGCAGATTTTCTACTATTTGTAGCCTGGACTGATGCTCACAAACTACCTGAACTTCACATGGCTGTAAGCAGGCAGATTTTAAAAAAGCTTTTGTAGCCTGGACTGATGCTCACACACCACCTGAACTTCACATGGCTGTAAGCAGGCAGATTTTTAAAAAGCTTTTGTAGCCTGGACTAATGCTCACACACCACCTGAACTTCACATGGTTGTAAGAAAATAACAAGCAGAGGGAAGAAGTTCAACCATACCCTGGCTAGAAGTTCGGCCAACCTTTTTCCAGTAGCTGATAGGCCACCTTGTGAGAAATTTGTCGGAGAGCTAGGAGAGGAACCGCATGGCAATCCATGTCTTGCATAGGGCGTGAAGTTCATCTGCACGAAGCAAGAAGTTCACGCAAGGGAAGATTGAAGAAGAAGGCAACAAGTGGGAGGAAGTTCATGTACCGTTGCTGGATTTGAAGGCGCCGCCGATGCCGCCTCCGCCGCGGAGTTGCTCCATTGGCCGCGCCGTTCGCCGTAGCTTCCATCGGGGCCGTCATCTACTCTGCCAAGGCGTCGGGCGGTGAGGATGGAAGGAGGAAGTGGCTTCCGGAAGTCCATGGCGGCTTCGCCGCGTCCCGGGGACGCGGGCTCCCTCGCGCCGGCATCCGACGTCGCTCGCTCACCCGCACCGGTGGTCGGCCAAGAGGTGGGACGGAGGGGTGGCGGCGGATCCGGTCGACCAGGCTCTTGAGACGGAGGGGAGGCGGCGGATCCGGCCAGCCAGGAGCTGGAGACGGGGGAAAGGTGGCAGATCGAGGGGAGGAGCGGCAAGGAGGGGGGCTGGGGCGGCTTGGGATCGGGATCAGGTGGATCCTGTCGGGGCGGCCTCGGGATCCAGTGGATCCTGTCGGGCGGGCCGGAAGTTCGGAATGGCTTCTGTCGGGCCCTTATATGGGCTGCTGTGATCCAAATAACTATTCTAATCCTGGGATTAGAATAGTGTTGTCCTATATATATAGTGCGGCGAGAGTGTGGAGAGTGCAAACCCTAGCGAACAAGCACTGAGGCTCCAGCTTATATAGTACTCGTGTATACTACTAATATATAGTGGAGTGGTTTTCTTTTTTTCTCCATAACAATCATTTTAAATTGTGTAACTATGAAACGAAACTCTTTATTTAATGTACCAGTGGAGAAAACTAGTTACGATGAACTAATGATCCACGTGTCCTGGTGAAAGTGCAACTAATCCCCGGGTGGTTTTGGTAATTAATAACAACATATATATCATTGAACTAATAGTTTCTTGAGAATCATTTCAGAAAGTTCAGTGATATGGGTATGGCAAGGACTGAAGATGTGGACCCCTCAAAATGCTAAGGTAAGCATTGGCAAAAGCTCAAGACTCCATTTTTGGTTTAGTGATCCAAGATCACATTGAGTCCATAGGAAAGCCAATACTATTAAAAGGGGATGAGGTTATGATAATGATCTGGTTGCTCAAAGTGCTTAGTGATATATCTCCTAAACTATCAGCAACTTTCACTTCCATAATACACTCATAAGTAATCTCGGTCCCACCGATTTCCTAAACTTCACCACACCGAGATGAACCACCTTAGCCATATAGCCAAACCCTAGAAATCTCGGATTTTCGATTCGAACTCGGTCTCACGAAACTTGAGTTGCCAAGCTTCAGAACATACGTCATCAAATCGGTGTCACCGAGATGATGAAGTCGGTCCCACCGAGATTGGCAAGCTCATGTCTTTGGACGAATCGGACTCACCGAGATTGTATTTTCGGTCCCACGAAAATCCCAACGTTCACATGATTTGAACTTTCGGTCTCACCGAGTTGTCAACTTCGGTCCGACCGAGATTGGTCAAATGTGTGTACGGTTGGATTTTGTGTGGAGGCTATAAATACCCTCCACCCCTCTTCATTCGTGAAGAGAGCCATCGAAAGAACTACCACTCCTACCTTACTTTTCCGAGAAGAGAACTACCTACCCTTGTGTTGAGATCAAGTTGCTCCACTCCCACCATATGAAGCTTGATCTCTAGCCTTCCCAAGTTGCTTTCCACTCAATCCTTTCTTCCACCACAGCCAAATCAGTGAGGAGAGTTGAGTGTTGGGGAGATTATCATTTGAAGCACAAGAGCAAGGAGTTCATCATCATCAACACCATCTATTACCTTTTGGAGGGTGGTGCCTCCTAGATTGGTTAGGTGTCGCTTGGGAGCCTCCGTCGGGATGTGGAGTTGAACCAAGAAGTTTGTAAGGGCAAGGAGATCGCCTACTTCGTGAAGATCTACCCCAAGTAAGGCTAGCCCTCCGTGGGCATAGGCCATGATGGCATAGACAAGGTTGCTTATTCGTGGACCCTTCGTGGGTGGAGCCCTCCGTGGACTCTCGCAGCCGTTACCCTCCGTGGGTTGAAGTCTCCATCAACGTGGATTGACGATAGCACCACCTATCGGAACCACGAGAAAAATCTCCGTGTCTCCAAATTGCGTTTGCTCTTCTCCACCTCTCTTTACTACATGTGCAATTTACTTTCCGCTGCCTATACTCTAGAATTGCATGTGTAGGGTGATACTTGACTTGATCATCATTGTGAATCTGCCAAAAACTTGTCTTTATCAAAAGGCATAATTTTTATATTGTCAAGTAGTCTAATCACCCCCCCTCTAGGCATACTTTCGATCCTACAAGTGGCATCAGAGCTTTGGTCTCCATTGTATTGGTTTCCATTGCATTGGACTCCATAATCTTGGTTTCACAACCTAGGAGAGTATGGCGTCTAGTGAGGGTAATTTTCGTAGAGGTCCTTACTTTGATGGTACAAATTTTGCTAGTTGGAAGCATAAAATGAAAATGCATATTCTCGGACATAACCCAGCCGCATGGGGCATTATTTGTGTTGGTATGCAAGGTGAATTCTTCGAGGAAGGAAAAGTTCCGGATCGTGAAGCTACAACGGATGAATTGCGGATGTTGCAAAACAATGCTCAAGCTTGTGACATTCTCTTCAATGCTTTGTGTCCCGAGGAGTTCAACAAAATCAGCCGTCTTGAGAATGCAAAAGAGATTTGGGATACTTTGGTTGAAATGCATGAAGGTACCGAGTCCGTAAAGGAATCAAAGCAAGATGTTCTTCAAGGTCAACTTGACAAGTTCAAGATGAAGGAAGGTGAAGGAGTCGCTGAAATGTACTCTAGGCTTGCTCTCATCACAAATGAGATTGCCGGCTTAGGAAGCGAAGAAATGACCGACCGATTCATCATCAAGAAGATTCTCAGAGCTTTGGATGGAGAGTATGACACCATGTGCACTTTGATCCAAATGATGCCAAACTACAAGAATCTCAAGCCAACCGAAGTCATTGGAAGAATTGTTGCTCATGAGATGACACTTAAAGATAAGGAAGAGCTTCACAACAAGTCAAGTGGTGCTTACAAAGCTACAAGTGATGCTCCCACAACCTCAAGTGACAAGCTAGTTTCCAATGAAGAGATAAGCCTAATGGTGAAGAACTTCAACAAATTCTACAAGAGTAGAAGCAAAGAGAGAAGCTCAAAGTCTAGATCATATGATGAAAAGAGATCTTCTAGTCGTGATCGAATCTGCTACAATTGTGGAAGACCGGACACTACTCAAATGAGTGTTCGGCTCCCCACAAGAGAAGAGAAGAATCTCCAAGAAGAAGAAGCTCAAGAGATGAGTCACCTCGGAAAGAGAGAAGGAGTAGAGATGATCGTTATGAGCGAAGACCCTCTCGGAGAAGCAAGGATTAGGAAAGGAAAGACAAGTCATCAAGGAGCTACACAAGAAGAAAACATCAAGCTCATGTAGGTGAATGGGTCTCCGGCTCCGACTCAGACAATCAATCCGAGAGAAGCTATCACTCCAACTCCGACTACATCAAGATGAAGGTGTTGCGGTCTTGCTCTCGTGTCCTCCAACTCCAACTCCTATGACTTATTTGATTCACCAAATGAGGGAATTGGAAGATGCTTCATGGCTAAAGGCCCCAAGGTATCACACCCTGAATTTATTGACTTTGATAGTGATGAGGATGACTTGCTTGGTGAAGATGAGCTCTTACATGATAAATCTAGTGAGCCTAGTAATGATGAACATGCTAGTAGTCTTTATGGTCGAGAAGAGTCGAATGACAATGCTATGAAGGAGATTGAGCGTCTAACTAAAGAACTAAACACTCTTAAGTTAGCTCATGAAACAACTCAAGAAGATCATAGAGAGCTCCTAAGATCTCATGAGAAGCTACGCTTCGAGAAGCTCAATCTAGAGCAAGAAAACGAGTTTCTAAAAGCAATCAATGACGATCTTCGAAAGAAGAGTTCTTCATATCTTGCCAAACGACTTCTCTTGTCTAATTTCTTGCCACCTATTAAAACTAAGCATGACAAGCATAAGAAAAATTCTTTCTCTAGTAGTAACAATAACCATGCTAAATCCAATATTGTTGCTTCTAGTAGTTCTCTTGATTCCACTAACAATGTTTCAAGCCAAGTTACATTTGAGCAAGAAAATAGTTTATTGAAAGGGATTATAGAAAAGGTGTCTACAAGAGCCTTGCGGAAGCAAGAACTTTGAGGAAATTGTTCTTAAGCAAGGAAGGCACCTAAGAATCAAAGAATTGGTTTTGAGCGAAAGTTCAACGCCGAGGGTGTTAAATGGGAAGAAGTTCAATATCCCACTCCAAAGTTTGTTTCTCAAAAGGAGAAGTATGATCCTACTTCTTCCAATGTGGAACAAGCTCAAGATGACCTTCCACCACAAGACCACAAGCTAAAAGGCAAGGACAAGCTTCAAGAGGAGATTGATGCATTTATTGAAGCACCTCAAGCCATGGTCAAGTGGGTTCCCAAGGAAACATCAAGTTCTACTTCGTCAAGCTCAACTACAACCCCAAGGATTCCCATCAAGATGATGTGGATCCCGAAGAAGAAGAACTAGAGAGTTCTTGAGGGTGACTCCGCCAACATACTTCACTCACATATATTTTGGCAAGAACTTGTGCAATCAACTTCCACATCTTGCACTAGTTCATGGAGTCACAAACCCTCTTGTTGGTAAGTCAAGGGACAAGGTAATCATTGCTTTCATGGACATCATCTATTGTGAACTTCAATCTATGTCCATGGATATCCTTGTTTGTTCCTTGTGGGACTAACCCATGTAGGTATTGAAAGTGCCCGAATCCAAAGGATTGCTCCCAACTCTTGATGATCTTCATCAACATTGAGCATCCACATCTTCAACATCTACATGAAGTCTTCTCGACAACCCAAGGTTAGTTTGACCCTTTAAAGGGGTTCTCACATCTAGGGGAGCTTTGCTCTAAAGAATTGAGCTAAAGCATCTTCAAATGATGTGAACACATCAATGCTTTATGTAAAAGTGGTAACCCCACTTGTGCTTAAGCGATGAGTATGACCTATGATCAAATGTTCTCATTTGACTCCTAAGTCAATATACTCATATATAGATGACCTAGTCATCGACAAATTGTGTGTTAGTTGCTAGAGTTTTGTTTGTGCATGTTTGACACATATTTCATTTGCTATCTTATTGTGTGAGCATGTTGGATGCATGATTTTATCCATTCAAGGACATCCATTTGTTGCTTTGGTCTTTTGATTTTTCTTGACCAAATGGATGGACAAGAATGCCTAAGTACCTCCCCTAGCTATCTATGCTGTCTTGTCTCAAATTCTATTCATGCTTACATCACAAACTTTGAACAAGTCATTTTCGGACCCACCGAGTGAGGAGCACTCGGAGCCACCGATCCGTCAAAGGCTAAACTTCCAAAACCTTCTAAGTGCTTTCGGTCAGACCAACTCAAATTCGGTCAAACCGAAAACGTTTAGATTGATCTAGGTTCTCACCTCGGTGAAACCGAGTTGTGAATTTCGGCGTGACCGAAGTGCATAACTGCCCTGCAGTTATCCATCTCGGTGCCACCGAGTTTTACAACTCGGTCTCACCGACAGCAAAAGGGTATATATACTACTCGAGGGCGCTGCGTTGATTTCTACTTCAAAACGCCTCGCCCCACACCCTTGCTGCCGTCGCCGTGGTCTCCGGATCGTCTCCGTCGTCGCTTTGTGCGCCCTCGCCGCAGTCTCCGTCATGATCAACGGACATCTTCTCGCGCCGTTGCCGCCGTAGAGGAACTCCACCAAGTTAGGGTGAGTTTCGATCCCACTCGTGCTCCCATCTCCGATTCAATGCACGTTTGGTTTGCCTAGCATCTTGCCACGATTGAAATCTTCCTGAACACTAGAATAGTTCGTTAGAACGAGATTCGAGTAAAAGTTTTAGGGTTAGGTTTCCGCCGAACACATCTCGGTGAGACCGATTTTACATTCTCGGTATGACCGATTTGGCCTCTGGCCATTGCACTGCACCTTTCGGTCCAACCGAGTTGTGCAAATCGGTGTGACCGAAATGAGGATTTAGTGAAACCCTAGTGTTTTCGGCAGGACCAAAACCCACTTCGGTCCAACCAAAAGTGGTGTGAATGCTTCGTTTGAACACTTGGATTCACGAATTTTAAACTTCGATGCGACCGAAATGTCTTCGTGAAAACCTAATACTGAAATTTGAACTCATTTGTTTGCAAAATCTTCTGCAGTTTGTGATAACTCTTCTACTCGCCTACACCTTATCTATTCACAGGTTGTCGGCCATGTCGGATGCCAGTGACAGCGAAACAGGTCGAGTCACCTATAGCGAGATATTCCAGAGGCAGGCACTAGTCCTGAGTCCAGCAGCTCATCAGATGATGGTGAGAGGAGTACACCAAGTGGTTTGCCTCCTGCAGCCACCAGGGCCAGAAAGAAGAGGAACTCTGATGATGAAGATTCTGATTTCATTGTTGAGGAAGAGGTCTCCTCCAAGCCAAAGAGAAAAGTTGTTGCCAAAGAGCCACAGGGTCAGCAAACCAAGAAAGGCACCAGAAAAGTCAAGCAGTCCACTGTTGCCAAGAAGCTGAGTTTGGAAGAGGAAACTACAAGCAAGGTGAAGAAAACTTCCAAGAGGAAGAGGATTGTGCATGATGATGCAGCAGAGGAAGATGAGGATTAGGAAGCACCTCAGCCTCCTCAGAAGCCTAAGCTCATGGGTGATGCCATCAGGGCAGGAGCCACTTCAAAGTCCAAGCCATCTGCTCCAGCCAAGGCAGCTCCAAAGAAAGCCTCTTTGCCAAGCCCAAGAAAACAATCGAACATTCCAGCATCGAGAAAAAGAAAGATGATGTGCCACCACCGTGTCGATGATGAGGCACCGATCTTCTTTGAAACTTTGACAGAAACTGCCACTTCACAATGATGCTCATCCTCAAGCTGAAAACATGAAGGAAAGGAAGGATAGAGGTCTCAGGCTATGGAGACAAACTGATCCATATGCCGTGAGGAGAAGAACTGCTGTTGATCCCAGATTTCACACCAGAGAGCAGCAGGACTTCTATGAGACTGTGCTGATGGACAAGAAGCCCATAGTGGCAGACACCAGATTTGTTGATTGGAAATACATTGACAGTGAAGAGCACAGAGACTTCTTTCCACATGTGCATGAGAGCTTCACTGCATGTGGTGTTGCAGATTTTGTAGGTCAAAAACTGACAAATTGGAATGATGAAATGATTATGCAATTCTATGCCACAGCTCATTTCTATCCAGATGGAAAGATCACATGGATGACTGAAGGCCAAAGATTCTCTTCAACTGTTGAAGAATGGGCAGAACTGCTGAATGCTCCAGTACCAAGAGAAGATGATGTTGATGTGTATGGTATTCCCAAGAAGAACCATGAATCCAGGAAGAATATGTACAAAGAGGTTCGACTAAGGATGTAGGAATCGGAAGCTTGGCTCGATGTATTATCTCCGGGAGGTCTTCCTACCACAAACACTATTCTCGAGGCATACCTTGATGCCCAAGTGCGGAGATCATCGCATGATCGGAGGATACTCTATCAACATGCTGCATATACTTGATGAGAAGGCACCTTTCAAGGTGATGGACTTGATAGTTGAAACCATCAAGAGGACTGCAGCTGACCAGAAGAGGTCGTGTGGATTTGCCCCGCATATTCAGATGCTTATCAATGCCAAGTTTGGCACGGGCACATTCTTGTTGGATAGAGCACACTTACCACTGCAGCCTGAGCATGAAGATAATGTTGTTGTGATGGATGAGGAGGATCCAACGTCAGTTGAAGGTCAAGCAAAGATTGAAGCTGCCAAGAAAGCTAAAGTCGACAAGGAAGCAGCGGCAGCAGCTAAACCAAAGAGTGTTGGAGAACAGCTACTTGAAGCTACCCAAAGGATTGAGCAACGCTGGCCAGCATTATGCAGTCTCGGGAGAGCCTTGAGAGGATTGTTGAAGACAAGATCCATGCTTTGGATGTGAAGTCGATGAAGTGCAAGTAATCACAACAAGCTTGAGGCAGATATTGAGGAAGCAAAGAGGAGAAGGAAGAGCTTATCGTGAGATGCAGGATGACTTAGTCCAGGATGCTTATGAACAGATCGCTCCGGTTCCCACAGACCCCGATCATTGCTATTCGATGGATGACACGGGACTACAGCCTCGGCACCTCCCACAGCTCCATCAGTTGCTCCAGCTCAGCTCTAGTGACCACTCCTCCAGCCTGAGACATCACCAAGTCTTCGCAGATGCTGCCATATCAACTCCAACATCAACCCAGATAGGAGCCGCCAAAGAGTCCCCAAAGGCGCTTACCTCTATGCTTTTTGAACTTTACGGTAACTTGTTGCCAAAGGGGAGAAATTGTATAGATCATAGGACTTCGAGAGAGAGAGTGCTTTTGTCTTTGCGCTTTTGCTCTTTCGTTCATTTGCGGTCTTTTTGAGATACTTTTGGATTTCGAGATATTCTGTGTGTTTGATACTATGTTTCATGCTACCTTAATGAGTGCTTGGTCGTACTATGCTTTAATGTGTGCTTAATGCTTATCATATGCTATTCCTATCTTGTATGACCATTTACTCATGTCTTGGTGATTGGGTGCATGCTATTCATTCTTATCATTTTGTGCGCTCCACCAAGATGTATGTGACATGGAAGAGTGACCCATGATCCTAATCGATTGTGCATTTGCATTCAAGCAAATCTTAAATAATGCACAAATTTAGGGGAGCTCTTGCTTATCACATACTTCTCAAAGCGACGATATTATTCATTGATTATATCCTATGTCGAAGCTTTGATCTATATGTTGTCATCAATTACCAAAAAGGGGGAGATTGAAAGTGCAACTAATCCCCGGGTGGTTTTGGTAATTAATAACAACATATATATCATTGAACTAATAGTTTCTTGAGAATCATTTCGAAAGTTCAAGGATATGGGTATGGCAAGGACTGAAGATGTGGACCCTCAAAATGCTAAGGCAAGCATTGGCAAAAGCTCAAGACTCCATTTTGGTTTAGTGATCCAAGATCACATTGAGTCCATAGGAAAGCCAATACTATTAAAGGGATGAGGTTATGATAATGATCTGGTTGCTCAAAGTGCTTAGTGATATATCTCCTAAACTATCGGCAACTTTCACTTCCATAATACACTCATAAGTAATCTCGGTCCCACCGATTTCCTAAACTCAGTCACCGAGATGAACCACCTCAGCCATATAGCCAAACCCTAGAAATCTCGGATTTTCCGATTCGAACTCGGTCTCACGAAACTTGAGTTGCCAAGCTTCAGAACCTACGTCATCAAATCGGTGTCACCGAGATGATGAAGTCGGTCCCACCGAGATTGGCAAGCTCATGTCTTTGGACGAATCGGACTCACCGAGATTGTATTTTCGGTCCCACCGAAAATCCCAACGTTCACATGATTTGAACTTTCGGTCTCACCGAGTTGTCAACTTCGGTCTGACCGAGATTGGTCAAATGTGTAACGTTGGATTTTGTGTGGAGGCTATAAATACCCTCCACCCCTCTTCATTCGTGAAGAGAGCCATCGAAAGAACTACCACTCCTACCTTACTTTTCTGAGAAGAGAACTACCTACCCTTGTGTTGAGATCAAGTTGCTCCACTCCCACCATAATAAGCTTGATCTCTAGCCTTCCCAAGTTGCTTTCCACTCAATCCTTTCTTCTACCACAGCCAAATCAGTGAGGAGAGTTGAGTGTTGGGGAGATTATCATTTGAAGCACAAGAGCAAGGAGTTCATCATCATCAACACCATCTATTACCTTTTGGAGGGTGGTGCCTCCTAGATTGGTTAGGTGTCGCTTGGGAGCCTCCGTCGAGATGTGGAGTTGAACCAAGAAGTTTGTAAGGGCAAGGAGATCGCCTACTTCGTGAAGATCTACCCGAGTAAGGCTAGCCCTCCGTGGGCGTGAGCCATGATGGCATAGACAAGGTTGCTTCTTCGTGGACCCTTCGTGGGTGGAGCCCTCCGTGGACTCTCGCAGCCGTTACCCTCCGTGGGTTGAAGTCTCCATCAACGTGGATTGACGATAGCACCACCTATCGGAACCACGAGAAAAATCTCCGTGTCTCCAAATTGCGTTTGCTCTTCTCCACCTCTCTTTACTACATGTGCAATTTACTTTCCGCTGCCTATACTCTAGAATTGCATGTGTAGGGTGATACTTGACTTGATCATCATTGTGAATCTGCCAAAAACTTGTCTTTATCAAAAGGCATAATTTTTATATTGTCAAGTAGTCTAATCACCCCCCCTCTAGACATACTTTCGATCCTACACCTGGTCGCACTTCCTGTCCTTCACGTGCGGTACACTACCCTTCGTTAAGTGAACAACCACACACGCGCCAAATTATCGGAAAGGTGTGAGAGTGTGTACAAATAAAGCATTTTAATTTCAATTATCAGAAAGGTCTGAGAGTATGTGCAGTTTTTCCTCTCTCAATAATTATGGTTTTTTGTGTTCGGCCTAAACTAAGTCAAACTTTACGAAGTTTGACTTCAGTCAAATCTAATATGCAGAGTAAATAAAAACGGAGGGCTACTACGTCCATCCGGGTTTTTAATCCACACCATATTTTTAATCAAAGTCTGATCACATATTTAGTTAATAGCTGGACAAATAAAATTACAGGGGAGCTGAAGACAAAGTTGTGAGAAGGCTTAGAAATCAATACAAAACTTATGCTCTTAGTACCAATGTCGATGCTTCTTCAAGGAAACATTTGGTTCATAGCCAAACGTGTGATAAAATTGCACAACATGAAAGACGACTGCCTCTCCAATGCAACGAACGTGAACTGATGAAGGATATCATCTTTGTGGGTAACAAGAAAAGAGCACTGATGGAAGACATCTTGTTTTTCGTCGAAAATCAATCAGCTTCACTAGCCGATGCAACCATTAGACGAAACCATGAGCATCGATAGGTCATCGTGGTGACGCATCACCCATTTGGCATCACGTTTGGGTGAGGCACCTATGAAGTTCGATAAATCCTCACTGTGGTTTGTTTCTTCTCGGTAATCAAGCTCGAGGAAGGAAGAACCACGTGGCAGAGGACAGTGAGGCGGAACAATAATGGCCATCCAATTTTGTGCAGTTCCACTAAAATTGAGGAAGACATGCCCGGGTATGGAGATGAGCATCGCTGTTTGCAAAAATATAAAAAAGGGATATAGTGTTTTTACTTTGCTTTGGCAGTGGTACAAAATTAAGAGCGACATCTAATTTGTCAATAAGAATTAATGAAAAGTACACCAATAAACATAAGCATCATGATTATCTTGATGGGAGTTAAACCAGGATACCCGAGAAAAAAAGGAGGACATAAGCATTTATCAACGCCTCTGGATTGACATCATCATTACTTAAAAGGGACGTCACTTTACCATGGGCATTGCTTCATTTAACCAATGACGGTATTAGATTAGCAGCAGCAATAGGAGCATATGGACAATGATCACACAACCACCATGTGCTTTTTGTCGAAAAAACATGTATACCTCCACCAAGGCATAAACCAGGACAACTTTTTGAGTGGCCTTTCGTCTATAATAGTAAAAAAGTAGATGATGTTGGACCAACCGACAATCCCTAGATACTGTACATGGGAAGGTGGGGAGTAATGGCATAGATTAAAACCCGCCTGAAGCGGCTTGGGGAGTTGGACCAGTACCATGAAGCATGAAATCCAAAAGAAGTTATACCCCAGGTGGGTGAGAAGTCGCTTAGGAAGGCGGGCGGGATCTGCCCACACGATGGCACCGAACAAGGGCGCGGAGGACCTACGTCTGTGCCAGCGCCGGCTCAGAGAGGATGGTGCGCATCGGCATCCTCCATCGCCGACGGCGACAACATCAACATTGCACCTCCTCACCTCCTGTAGCGGACGGGATTCGGCCGGATCTGTGACCACCGGTGAGGAGAAAGATAGAGTGGACACTATCATCTTGTTTACATATGGAGAGGGTGAGAGAGCGAGACGCGAGAAGCCCTATCAAACAAGAGGCTATATGTGCAATGGAGTAAAAAAATCTCTCCATAGCAGTGGTTTTAAATAGAATACGCACGTTCCCGGAAAAAAGAAACAAAAACTAGCGGACAAAACTTTTTTAACGTACCAAGAAAGAAAACTCGATCAAAAGCACGCCCCGCTTCCAGGTCACAGTTTGTATCGCTCACATGTGGTCCCCGACCCTCCATTATTAAGTGAAAAATTAAAGGGTAAAATTATTACGTACGTAAGCTGCCTCTCGTGTACAAATGCGCTCCATCATGTACTCGCGGGTATCTCAGAGGCAGAATGAGTGCATGTACATTTCTTCTTGTACGTCGTACTCCATTTATCTCACTTCATATTGTTTCCCACTCATATGATATTCCTATCCTAGGAACAAAATGAGGCGGTACTAAGTTTGTGTATGTGTAGGGAGAACGAGACATCGATGGTGTGTATGGGTAGTCGCGAGAATCATCGCGCACACACACATAGACATACACATGCATATCCGTGTTGATGTAAAATTCCATCTCCATCTCCATCTCCAATCATATTTGTCCAACTGGCACATTTTTTACATTATTAATTATATACGCAGCAATATTTATGTACAACATCTCTTGTTCGCGGGCATCCGGACGGGTGCCACACCCACTCCTGACCAACCCGAACCCTCTTCATCACCCACGCGTGCTTCCCGCCCGAAATGGTCAGTGCCGCATTCATGCCCGGCTAGAGCGGACGTGACCTCTCACTCGCACCGGCATTGAAGCGGCGCGCCGGGCAAGAGAGCGCTGCCCGTGCCGCTTCCCGGTGCACGTGACCGCTCCGCGTTCAAAGGTCGCCACGACCGGCCACTACATGCATGTAAAAAGTTCTTGGGAGTCTGTGCTATAGCTAGCTATCCTCCCCTCCTTGTCCATCTCTTCCAGTAGTGCTAGTACTCCATTGCGCGATCCATCGACAAGCAGGCGGGAAAGTTATTGTATAGTCGGTTTGCAGTGAGTGGCATGCTGAGCGACTACGTGGGGTGGAGCCATGGAGGAGGGTGAGGCACGAACGCAACAGACATGATTTAAATGTTGGTTTTGCTTGATGGCCTGATCCAACGAAATGAAATGTTGGTTTCTCTCCGTTTCCATTTATTCTCCGGAAAAACGGAAACTTTCTGCTCCATTTTCATTCCTACTCCAAGGTTGTCCCGTTACAACATTCCATCAAATACAAAGGAAAACTAACACGCATGTTGATGCATCTCAATGATTCACAGATCATAGCCAATATTTACTTCACAACTAAAGACAAAAGTTGTGAGTGTGTACAAAAAAACTACTCATGTGGTCTCTATGCCGTAAACCCTAAACCGTAAACATGATTTAATTTCCTGGCTAGGTAGAACTTGTCGAAGGAAAGACGGCTGGCACGCTCGGATCATACGATGCTTTTGTGCAGTTCCACTAAAATCGAGCTGAGCATCCCTGTTGGCAAAGATATTGAAGCAGTGTAATTAGAATAATAGTAGTGACACTAGTTCATGAGACATAAACTCATCACAAATAGAAGCCGGTAGAAGTAGAGAAAGATCCACATTGAGATGGAGCTACGTGGGGAGCTGCGGCAGTGGAGCAAGCCGGCTCCAAAAGGAAGTTGTACCTGGGACGTCGGGGTCTAGCTAGAAGGGCAGTTGGGAGGTGGCATCAGCCCATACCACGGGGACCAACGATTGGGACGCACTGAGAGTGGGTTTTCTCCCTCACCGCCGTCGACCGCGTCTACGCAGAACATCGTCCCCTTCCCCCAACGGCGGGATCAGGACGGATCTGTGACCGGCGGTGTGGCCACCGTCGTTCTTTGCTTGTGAAGAGACCACCCTAAGCAAGCAGGCTTGTAGCTTAGGCTCTTCCTAGTGTGTGTATATAGTGGAGCAGTTTGCTTTGTCTCTCCATATCAACCATTTTATATTGCGTATGTGACATTGAAGAGTGAAATGATGGTTGCTTCTTCCGACTAACTTACTATGTGATCTGACTGCTCCTGAGTGGCCCCTACATGTACTCCCCCTATGTGTATGACCGTTCTTGAGTCTCACATGTACTTATCTCTATTTTCTTGCATGACACGTAGATAGGATGCACATAGAGGAATTTTGTTACTGCATGTTGTTACGTAGTACTACTAGTACCTACTCCCTCCTTCCGGTTCACTACTAGTACTCCCTCCGTCGTGGCTTATTGGTCCCCTTTGTACTCAATTAACGGGCTCGTTTTCCTCAAGGAATTGTCTTTATCAATGTATTAATATCGGGAATGCATCCGTGAACAACGAATGACTAAACCTTGCATGCAACGTTTTGACAAAGCATTGACTTATGAACATGTGAATGTGAGGGACTACAACCCGTGCATGCATGCAACAGTCACACATACACATGGACGCAAAACACACGCGCAACGTCCTAATGCATGCATCTCCGAGCACACGACGGAAAAGACACAGTTACGCTCAAGTGCTCAACCTACACGTGCATGCACACACATACACATCTAGGGTGAGCTAGTGACCGTATAAACACGGGAAAATGTATATATTGAGCGCAGTGAGCGTATTATGAAGTCCACTAACCATATTTTTACAAATATACAGTTGTAGACAGTGTATTTATCTCCTTTCAAATTGAGCCATATTAACCGGAAAGGAGCAGTATGGACTAGCATTACTTTGTTGTGTCCCGTCAACTTGCCGAAGGAGGAGAAGCTTGCAGGACGGGAGGAGCTTGCACGTGATGGCTTACATGACAAGGAGAAACTTTTGACTAATGCAAGCTCTCCCTCTCTCAGGCGGTTGACGTGCAACAGTTAATTCGGTGTCAGATTGCTAGAAGGATACACTTTACTAGTGCCATTATTGTTCGACATCCCGAAGAGGCGAACAACCAAGCGCAAAGTTTACTACTAGTACTACTACTATACATGTATGTACTACTAGGAACCGGATGGTGGAGCGTCAGCACTCTTACTATACATGTATACACATTTGGTTCTCTTCGAGGGTTCTCGCATGTGATAATGGAAGTTGATTGCATGGAACACTCGCCACAATTCTCGCTTAATTCTGGCTCCTATATCCTGTTCGAAATAGGAGTGCTCGGTAATATTTTCTCTCTTTTTTTATTCAGCATGTAAAAAGGTCAGCAAACCTTGCGGCGCATCTTTGTGCGAACCGTGCTTGCTGCACTTTGAATGTGATCGAGAGCTGGCTTGATGAAGCACCTCGCTTCCTTCTTTTTTTTGCGGGGTACCTCGCTTTCTAGTGACTAGTCTCTTGGCTGATCGTCCTAAGAATGCTTATATATGAATAAAGCTCTCTCATTTACCTGCAATAAAGATTAAGCCATACTAACCGGAAAGGAGGGACTATGGACTAGCACTACTTTTTGATGTGTCCCATCAACTCGTAGAATGAGGAGAAGCCTGTAGGAGAAGGTGAAGCTCGCTTACGCCCTCTTCGTCTACCTCAAGCCTGGTGGCTCGCAGGATGAAGAGAAGCTTTTGACTAATGCAACCTACCCTCGCCCAGCCGGTGGACGTGCAGCAGTTCATTCGGTGTCAGATTGCCAGAGGCATACACTATAGTAACATCATTGTTCGACTTCATGAAGAGGCGAAGAGCCAAGCGCAGGTTTTAGTAGTACGATTAGTACTACTACTAGTATACAGGTACTAGGAACCGCATGGTGGAGTGTCTGTACTCTTATTTTATTTTAATCTCTGATAAAGTACACATTTTTATTGGGGAGAAGTGTGGAAAATGGTAGCCCAATAGTACTATTAAAAAAGATCGAACATGTAATGATGATATCGATCAACCATGCTTGAATATATCTTGGCCTCCGTGCTAGCCCATCTATGTGTTCTCGCTCCTCGTGTCTCAAGGAATGGCGGGTTGGCCATTTAGCCATCAATTGAGATCGGTTTGCTCACACTCCGGTCCCACATGTCAGTGATATGCCAAGAGGAAGTGCGTTGACCGACTGGCCATACGCGTACTTTGTTTTGCACCTTCATACTACTCCTCCCTCCATCATAGTTATAGGGCACGCTTCATTCTCATGCATTTCTCAATATGCATTTCCACCACTAGAGAGATTTTAGACGCGTTTGGTTTAATGCTCAATTAATTAGGGCATGGTAACCGCAATCAAGTCCACAATTTTCTCTTGATGTAGGTGTGTACGCGGAGTGGAGTAAGTGCATGCATGTGTGTACCCGGGGTGGAAGCACTGCATGCATGTGCGTACGCATATTTCCTCTAGTAATAAACATGCTATTTTTCAGGCCGATTGCTAGTCGCCTTGGTCCCAGAGATTGTTCAAGCAAATAGTGACGGAGGGAGTAGTATAAGCGGATTCAAAGAAGAGTGTATTGATGGTTGCATCTTCCGAGGAACTTACATTGGGAAAGGTGGGGCTTATGATTTGATTGCTCATTACTCACTATTAGTGCACCGCAACGACTAGGCTGAGTCTCCCATGCGGTTGTGCACTACTCCCTCCATTCTTAAGTGTTTGTCTTTCTAGATATTTCAATGAGTGACTACATACGAAGAAAAATGAGTGAATCTACACTCTAAAACATGTCCATTTGAAATTTCTGAGAAGATAAATATTTAGCAGCTGAGGTAGTATAATTTTGTGCATGGCACATGGACCCAGATGCTGAAGAGGCTTCTGGCAATGCTATCAAGCTTCCAGCAACATAATTACGTACTATACAAATAATTTTCCAGCGACATGAAATTGTACAATGCTCTGAGCTTTCAGCTTTTGTTTCGTGTGTCTTGCCATCCATGCTCTTTTGGAAAAAATAAAATACTAACTTCCTTGCTAATGCATCTCAATGATTAGAAGATCAGAGCTAATATTTACATCACAACTGAAGACAAAGTTGTGAGAAGGTGTTAAATTAAAATTGATCGATGCTTTCATTGGCAGCAACTTTCCCCCAGGTCTGTCTAAATCAACAAGGCATGTTGGCAAAAAAGGTAGCTGATAAGAGCATTTAACATTCCGATCATTTTGTGCAGTTCCACTAAAATAGAGTTGAGCGTCCCTATTCCAAAGATATTAAGTGTGATTACAATAATAGAGGACTGTTGATGAAACAATAAACACACAAATATAAGCCAGTCACCTTTGCAATCTCTCTTAAGACTAACTAGTGGAGAAGATTAAGCAAATAGTTGGAGAAGATTAGGCTCGGAGTTGGATGAGGAGAATAGAGCAAAACCAATCTCCTTTTGTCCAGTCGCAGTAAAATGTAGAGACGTTGCCCGTGTGACATTTTAGTAGAACTGCACAAAACACTCTTAAGAAAAAAGTTATTTGTGCAGTTCACCAAAAGGTCGCAATAGCAACAAGGTGAAATGGATAGCCCAGTTTGTAAAAAAGAGGTAGAAAGGAAACAATTACTGGCCAATGACAGTTGATGACACATACGACAACAAAAAAGAAGCATATTCCTTGTCGTAAGAGAACATAACAGCATGGTTGTGTTTATCTAAGTGTGAGGATGGGATTGCAATATGGAAAGTACATCGGACGAGCTACGTTTTGGGCAAAGAACTAGGGAAGATCCACATGCACGATTTTCCACATGCAACGACATGGGAAGATCGGCAATCGAGCAAGGCCAGAGGGGATAACTGGGGGTCGTCAGGATGTAACTAGGAGAGCGGCAGCGGGCGGGATCTGCCCATACTGTGGCAACGAGAAAGTGGCATAGGCCTTACCGTGCCGGAGCTTGGTCAGAGAGAACGGCGGGTACCCCACATCAGGACTTGTTGCCTCGGCGCTGTCGAACAGAGAAATGATGCACATCCTCCATTTCCGCCGGCAGGTGGGATGCAACCGGGTCAGTGACCAACGAGAGAGAGAGAGAGAGAGAGAGAGAGAGAGAGAGACCACTGCCGCCTTGTGTGAGATACTCTGAAGAGAGATAAATCCTGGCAGGCAGGCTCCATTATATATAGTGGAGTAGACTACCATTTTCTCCATAAAAATCGTTTTATATTATGTGTATGTGCCATTGAGCGATATAACTTTATTTAAAAATAACGCGTCGATGCATCAAGTTGACCTTTGTTTCGTGAATGTGTGGTACACGACCTCCGTAGCTAAACAACCACTACACGCGCTCAAATTAGCACATGGGCTACCATTTCGTGCAGAAATGAGCTCCACCGTGTACCCACGCAGGTGTGGCTGCGCACGAAGCGCGAGTACGTGCACCTATTCTCTTTGTGTATGTACACCTCCTACATGGGTTTGTGTGCGAGAGATACAAACAAAGAGAGATATAGTGTGTGTGTTCGTGACTGTGTTTTTGGGGTGGTGAGAGATAGATAGGTAATATGTGTCGATGATATTTCAATCAAAAAATGTAACATATGCAATGTGTGTGAAACAGAGGCCTGGTATCATATATATATAGAGGGGGTGATCCACGTGTAGATAGTGGAGGTATCATCGGCGTGAGGTATCCATAGAATCGAAGAGAGGGATGATGTGTGTGTGCGTGTGTGTGCGCGCGCGGTCGATAAAGAGTGCCATTGAATTTGTGTGTGGCCACGTCAAAGATATAGGGTGGTTGGCCTACTGGAACATGAGATGGGATAGGTGCAGTTTGTCTCAGTGGCATGGATACCTACCTACAACGCTCGACTATCGGTGTGTGGGGGGATGGGGACATGAGAGATAGACAGGGAATATGTGTCGATGATATTTCAATAAAAAAATGTAACATATGCAATGTGTGTGAAACAGAGGCCTGGATATAACATATACATAGAGGGGGCTATCCACGAGAAGACAGTGGAGGTATCATCAGCGTGAGGTATCCGTAGAATTGAAGAGAGGGATGATGTGTGTGTGTGTGCGCGCGCGCGATCGATAAAGAGTGCCATCCATTTTATGTGTGCCCACATCAAAGATATGTGGTGGCTGGCCTACTGGAACGTGAGTGGGGCATGCACAATTTGTCTATGTGTCTTGGATACCTACCTACAGCGCTCGACTATCGGTGTGGGGGTGGGGCCAGAGACCTAACTATAGAGATACAATGGCTGGTATATTTGTGGAGGAGGAGAGAGACCTACCTTATGTATTGAGGAAGATCGATTGGCATCCATGCATATGTGTAGGAGAGGAATAAGCTTGGGTGAGAGAAAAAGCTAGATTGCCGGAGGGGTTGGTGGTAGAGTTGCTTCTCACAAATGGTGGGAGTGGCTTGCTAGACAAACACAGGGCACGCATGCAATATCAATAAGAGAGGGGATGCCTGCCTGTATGTGCACGTGCCTGTGAGAGACGGGTTAGGAGGCATGCACGAATGATGAGGCGGGATGATATGGTTGTGGTAAGCAGATGTAACTACATAGGAAGATCAATCGTCCTTTATCGGAGAAAGGAGACACATAACTTGTGAGGTACGTCGATCGATGCATGGGGAAATAGTTAAAGTCGACCTAGGTATATGTAGGGAGATCGATCGGTATACATGCATGTATGTGTTAGAAGCAAATAAGGCCCGAAGAGAAGGATAGAGAGAGAGGGATGCAACTAGGAGGTTGTAACATCCCAAATTTTCAATTTGGAATGTTATACATTAGATCATCATGCATTACATATTTTCTTGCCTTTTTGTCGATTCTAGAAATTTCACGCAACTCAAGGACCCTCGGAGAGAGTTGGAGATTTCAAAATTTTCATATTTGAGTTCTCTCGAATTATGAAAAGAGGATCATTTGATTTGATTTATTTCATCTTCAAATAATTTTTCCAATATCAAAATAATATGAGAGGGAATAATATGACTTTCCCAAAATTTAGGAAAAATGAAGATTTAATAAATAAATCAAATTTTGGATTTTCTCGGAATTTATTTGCCTTAGGAAAAAATGCGTGTTTTCAAAAATTGCATTTAGGCCCCGAGTAAAAGATTTTGTTCGACTCATTTTTAGGAGTCGGGGAAAAATTTACTTTGAAATTTTTGGAGTTCGTTTAGATTTTCTTTTCCTTATTTTTCTGCGCGCGTATTTATATAAAAAACAAGCATTGGCCTTGATCGGGCAAGGGCCCAGAACCCTAGCCAGCCCCGCCCGGCCGCGCCCCTCCCGCCCGCGCACATGCACACCGCCGCCCGGCCGAATCCGAGGAGGACTCCTCCTCCTCCTTGCTTGCCCCCCCCAAGCCACCCTCCCCTTTAAATACCCAAGCCCCCTCTCCTCCTCACACCGCCTGTCGCCCATGAAGCCAGAAGCAGCCCGCCCGCCGCCCTTCTGGCCGCCGCCTCCCGCCATACCACCCGCGCCGCCCGCCGCCGCCATCACGCGTCGCCGTCGCCCAGCGCCAAAGCCGCCCGCCGAGCCCCTCGTTGAGGTAGCCACGCGCGCGCCGCCCCTCGCCGGTTCGGTTTTCTAATAAACCGTTCGGTTTTTTTTGTTTGGTTTTCTTCGAAAAACCCTAGATCGGTTTTTATTTCCGGTTTTGTTGTTTAGCGAGCGTTCGCCGGTCCGTTCGTCTTAACAAACGTGATCACCAGTTATTTCCGGTTAACGAACGTCCGTTCGTTTAACCGTTCGTCGTTTTCTTTTTAGCCGGATTTATTCCGCGATTTTCTGATCGCGATTTCAGATTCGATCTTCGTTCTAGTTTAACTTCTCGCTCGTTTATCGGAATCAGGTGATTCAAGCGCCTGGAGTTTCGTTTCGAAACCGCCGTTCTGACTAATCTACTTAAACAAAGTTTTGCTACTGTAAAAATTTGACCTAGTTTCAACTTGCTAGAACCGAGTTGTTTTCTTCCGCCGTTTGTTTTCCGTTGTTTTGTTCGGTTCGTTTTCTTTTGCAACCAAGGTTCTTAAGTGAACTTTCTGGTTCGATCTTTTATTCGAGATTTACCTGTGCATTAGATGATTACTTATTGTATGCTTGTTGTTTGTCTGCGATAGATCACCCGGAGTGCGCCGCTTGTTATTTTGAATCTCTAGGTTTCGCGGATCAGCAGCAAGGCAAGTAACACTTGAGCATACCCTTTTCTACTACCCAGTTTTTATGCATTAGATCAATCCTCAAACATTGCATGATTAGGATCTAATTAAATTGTGGGATGGGAAGTAGATGAGGTAGTACCTATTACCTATTTTACTTATGAAACCTTTGGGAGTTACTTCTGCGTTTGCTTATTATGCCATGCTATGCTAGTAGACGTGGATTGGGTGAGTGATATCCATGACATATATGAGTTTGTAAATTAATGGTTTATCTAAGGCGGCAACTTAAATACACATCTGGGTGGATTGAGGCACCTGGGGTTTCCAGGACTTGCCTGTTTTTCTTTTGGACCGCCACCCAGGCTCAAAGGGATCATAAGATAATTCATGCTAGTAACTTCCGTGTGCAGCCACAAGCCATTATGGGCTCTGGCATAGTTGACTAAGTCGTGCGAACTCTTATAGTGGTAGACTAGCAGATGTAGGGGATGTAGGTGTACAGGTCTACCCATCGTAAGGTGCTAGCGCTTCTGAAAGACTATGTCTCGGTCATCCATTTCTCAAACACCATGAAGTGCGAGAAACCAAACGGAGGCGATCGAGTCTTGTGGGGAAAAGTGCGCAAACCTCTGCAGAGTGTACAAACTAATCATGATTAGCAGTGTCCCCGGTTATGGACATCTTGAGTATCTAATACTTGAATATCATGTGAATCTCAACATTTACTCTAATTTAATATTGTTGGGTTTGTTAATGATTATTTTAATTGGGATTGAGGATGCTGTCAACCATTCTCAACGTTTAACAACCACCATGATAGTTAAATAAATTTATTCCTTTGCAGTAGGGAAAAATTGGCTTTATGCAAAACTGTAACCATAGAGGTTTTCCACCAGCCATATATGCATATAGTATAGGCTTATCATTCATTATTCTCTATGTGTTACATTGCGGCATATTCCATGTCTTGACCGTTTTGGGCTGCAACTTTCATGTTGCGAGACTTTTCGAACGACAGTAAGGTGCTTTTAGGTCGTGGTTCTATACTCGATGATGCCGTTGGAGTTGATGGACTCACTTATCTTCCAAGTCTTCCGCTGTTATCGATAATAGATGGCCTTAAGCCATATTTATTGTAATAAGTCCTCTTTGGGACATCGATGTAATAAGTGTGTGATTGCTACTCTGTTATAAATCCTTGAATCTTGTGTGGTGTCGGCATTCTTGATCCAGGATGACACCGAGCACGAGACTTGACCATCCGAGGTCGGGTCGCTACAATGATGGTATCGATGCACACGACCGACCAGTAGAGACACGACCACTAAGTTAAAGCCATAGATCACTATTCTCTTCTCATTTTCTAACTCCTCATCTTTTCTACTCTTTTAGGATGGCGGATGCAAAGATCAAGCACGCTCAACCGGATGAAGGCACACCTTTTGGATTCCACTTGAAAGAAGTCACCAAGTACCGAACATTGGACTACCAAGCTTCACCGGGACTTTCAACGCCACTCTGCTCAAGAGGAGCTACTGGAAGATTCAAGCTCACGTTAAGGAAGGACATTCGCGCCAATCACCAAGCCCATAGATAGTG
Organism: Aegilops speltoides; assembly: GCA_021437245.1. Taxonomy (NCBI): domain Eukaryota; kingdom Viridiplantae; phylum Streptophyta; class Magnoliopsida; order Poales; family Poaceae; genus Aegilops; species Aegilops speltoides. Next base: position 307,646,054 of record CM038147.1, on the reverse strand, counting down.
TTTTCAGTGCACCAACCTGGAGTCTGGGAAAGAGCATGGCAGCTCATATCACCATGGGACGCATTGGAGAAGTTTACCAAGAAGACCTCAAGGACACTATCTATCAGATTTGCGGACGCCGAGATGAACAATGGGAGATAGTCAGTACCAAGAAGGATAGATCCATTGCAGCTTTCATCCAAGAGCTAAACCAGGACATTCGACGCCAGGAGAACAAGATGTGCAATGATATGATAGAATTGAAGAATGCGAAGGGAAGGATCATCGAACTTGAAGGAGAGTTGAAGTCTACATGCAAGGACTACATGGACGAGATCGTAGCTGTAGTAAGGCACAATAGTGATCTTAAGCATGAGATTGAAGAACTCAAGAAGAAATTAGCGCTCAAGAATGAAGACAAGTATGTCGACTGTCCAAGCAACTACATCATCATCGACGACACCGATTCGAATCCAAGTGAACCCGACTTTGAAGACAAAGCTGGAGCAGACATCATGGAGTCTTCCACCGGTTCAAATTAATAGATGACCCCCATATATTAGTAGTATTCCCTCCATCTAAACATTATAGTACAAGCACTTTTGCGATAGTTAGAACGTTGTATGCCCTTTGTTTGAAATGAATGAAGTGATTTTGTGTGCATTGCTCATGTGCATTTGGGTAGTGTTTTCTCCTTAGACCTCACTCTATTCTTAAATTCTCGTCTTTTCTAAACCCTTCAGATGCCTCCGAGACGTGACAATGGATTCGTTTTCCCGCCAGAGATCACTCAGTTGATTCAGCAGCAGAATACCTTGATTCAAACATTGGTACAAAACCAAGGCAACAACAACAACAACCCACCACCACCACCTGCGGATCACTTGACTCGTTTCCTTTGGCTGAATCCGCCAGTGTATTCCAGTAGCACCGAGCCGATTGTAGCAGATGATTGGCTCCGCAAGATAGGAAGGGAGTTGACCACTGCAGGATGTACAGATGGTGAGAAGGTGAAGTTTGCTGCACATCACAGCGGACCCGCAACAAGCATGGTGGGAGAATTTCACACCACTTACCCTGTGACACCTTTGTCACATGGGATCGGTTTGACAAGCTTTCCGCCCGCCCATGTTTCAGCAGGAGCTATGGCTGTGAAGAAGCGTGAGTTTCGCAACTTACGCCAAGGAGGAAGGACTGTTGGCGATATGTGGATGATTTTAGTAAGTTAGCACGTTATGCCCCGGATAGCGTTGCTCTGAGGCGCAGCTAAGCGGAGAAGTTTCGAAGGACTGAATGATGAGTTAAGCATGAAGTTGATGGTAGCAAGTTTCAATAACTACCAGAGTTGGTAGACCGCGCCATCATGATTGAAGGGAAGCGAAGCAGATTGAGAATCGCAAGAGGAAGTATGGGCGGGGAAGTATAACTCGGAGCCAATGAAGCCCGTTATACCCCTAAGCAGGGAGTTCGGTTTCAGCATACCCATGGTGGAGGTAGTTCGCACAACCATAATGGCCACAAGAATGGTAATGGGAATGGAGGAAGCAACGGCGAAAACGGACCACACCATCAACCCCAACCAAGAAAGACTGAGCCAAGTCACCGTTACAAGTGTTCCAAGACCGGACATTATGCAAATGAATGTCCCAAGGCCAAGGTGGAAATGGAAGCTCGGAAAGAAGCCAAACCCTTTCAGCAGGGGATGTGAACCACATTGATGTGGAGGAGGTTGAAGCTCAGCCCGATGCAGTAACCGGTAAGTTTTTGGTTAAGTCATTTACTGCACTTGTTCTTTTCGATACTGGTGCATCGCATTCATACATATGAAGGGGATTTGTAGAAAAGTATAGCCTGCCCACTAAGATTCTTACAACCCCTATGCTAGTAAGCTCACCAGGAGCAGAGTACATGGCCAGACAAGGATGTTTTCAAGTGCCATTGAGTATAGGAAGGCATGTATTCCCGACGGATTTGATCATACTAGAATCCCAAGGTTTGGATGTGATTCTCGGTATGGATTGGCTGTCGATGTATGGAGGAAACATCGATTGCGCAAGTAAGACGATTTTGCTCACGACGCTAGAAGGAAGAAGGATCAAGTATGTATCACGACATGGACCAAATAGGAATCAAGTAAATTCCTTATCAAGAGTTGTGCAGGAAGAGGTACCAAAGGTGAAGGATTACCTGATGTATTTCTGAGGAATTGCCGTGAATGCCACGGATAGAGACATTGAGTTTTGATTGAGCTTTTGCGTGCACAGGCTCAATATCGGCGACCATCTGAGGATGCCCGCACGAGATTTGGCAGAAATCAAGAAGCAGATTAAGGAGCTATTGGATAAAGGTTATATACGCCCAAGTTCTTCGCCTTGGGGATCACCCGTACTTTTAGTGGAGAAGAAGGATGGATCGTTCAGGATGGTTTGATTATCGTGGATTGAATGAAGTAACAATCAAGAACAAGTACCCACTACCAATGATAAATGATCTGTTTGATTGTTTGCAAGGAGCTAAAGTGTTTTCCAAGATCGATTTGCGATCAGGGTACCATCAGTTGAAGATTCGAGAGCAGGACATACCTAAGACAACATTCACCACAAGATATGGGCTGTATGAGTATACCGTTATGTCATTTGGACTGACTAACGCACCTGCCTATTTCATGAACCTGATGAACAAAGTGTTTATGGAGTTTTTGGATAAGTTCGTCGTGGTGTTCATTGATGATATTTTGGTTTACTCGAAGAATGAAGGGAACATAAGGAACATTTGCGATTGGTTTTGGAGAAACTAAGGAACATCGCTTATATGCCAAGTTCAGCAAATGTGAGTTTTGGCTAAAGGAAGTTGGATTTCTTGGACATGTTATATCCGGAGAAGGGATAGTAGTTGACCCTAAAAAGGTTGAGACCGTAACCGAATGGGAAGCACCAATGACAGTTAGAGAGATCCGGAGTTTTCTTGGACTCGCAGGATACTACCGGAGATTCATTGAGAATTTCTCAAGGATTGCAAAGCCTATGACGGAGTTCTTGAAAAAGGATACCAAGTTCATATGGATGAGGATTGTGAGGCAAGTTTTCAGGAGTTGAAGAAAAGATTGGTTACCTCACCAAGGTTAATTTTGCGGATCGGACCAAGGATTATGAGGTGTATTGCGACGCTTCACGTCGAGGACTTGGAGCAGTGCTTATGCAGGAAGGAAGAGTTGTTTCGTATGCTTCACGACAACTGAAACCTCACGAATCAAATTATGCCACACGTGATTTGGAGTTAGCAGCCGTAGTGCATGCATTGAAGACATGGAGACATTTCCTCATTGGAAATCATTGTGAGATGTACACGGATCACAAGAGTTTGAAGTACATTTTCACGCAGAAAGAGTTAAACCTTAGACAAAGGAGATGGTTGGAACTCATCAAGGATTATGATATGAGATTGCATTATCATCCCGAAAAAGCTAATGTAGTAGCTGACGCATTGAGCCGCAAGAGCCATGTCAATACGCTGATGACGGGAGAGATACCAAAGGAGTTAGCAGAAGATCTTCGTGAGCTATGTTTGGAAATAGTTCCGAGAGGCTATGTAGCAACATTGGAGATTCAGTCTACCTTGATGGATAAAATCAGAGAAGCTCAGAAAAATGACAAAGAGATTGCGGATATAAAGAAAAAAATGAGTGAAGGAAAAGCAAAGGGATTTCGTGAGGATGAGCACGACACCCTATGGGTTGAGGACCGTGTTTATGTGCCAAATGACCCGGAGATCAGGAAGTTGATTCTGCAAGAAGGACATGATTCACCCTATTCGATTCACCCTGGAAATACCAAGATGTATTTGGATTTGAAGGAAACGTTCTGGTGGACCGGAATGAAGAAGGATATTGCGGAGTATGTAGCAGTTTGTGATGTATGTCAGAGAGTGAACGCAGAACATCGAAGCCGCCAGGATTGTTGCAACCATTGCGATACCGAATGGAAGTGGGATAAACTAGGCATGGATTTCATCACGGGTTTGCCAAAGACTCGTTCGAGCTATGACTCGATTTGGGTTATAGTCGACCGCTTGACAAAGGTAGCTCATTTCATTCGATCAAGACTACCTACAGCGAAGCTAAGTTGGCAAAGATATACATGACCAGAATTGTGTGTTTGCACGGAGTTCGAGGAGTATCGTGTCGATAGAAGAACCCAATTTACCTCAAATTTTTGGAATCGGTTGCAAGAAACATTGGGAACTAGGCTAGAATTGATCAGACTTTTCACCCACAGATGGGATGGATCGAGAGAGTCAATCAGATTTTGGAGGATATGCTGAGAGCTTGTGCACTAGATTATGGATCTAGTTGGGAAGATAACTTGCCGTATGCAGAGTTTTCTTATAACAACAGTTACCAAACCAGCTTGAAGATGGTTCCTTTCGAAGCTTTATACGGAAGGAGGTGCAGGACAGCATTGTCATGGGACGAAGTTGGAGACCGTCAGTTGTTTGGACCAGATTTGATTAAGGAGTCTGAATAGAAAGTTAAGTTGATTCGCGATAGGCTCAAGGTAGCCCAGTCCAGACAAAAGAGCTATGCGGATTCAAAACGCACGGAGATAGAATATGAAGTTGGAGACAGAGTTTATCTTAGAGTATCCCCACTTCGAGGAGTTAAGTGTTTTGGAGTTAAAGGAAAAATAGCACCACGTTTCGTTGGACCGTATAGGATCTTGCAACGCATGGGAGAAGTCGCTTATAAGTTGGAATTACCTGAGGGACTGTCATGAGTTCATGATGTATTCCATGTTTCTCAGCTGAAGAAATGTCACGCCGAGATGATGGAGGTACCGCTAAGAGATACAGTGCCATTGGAAGCAATTCAGTTGAAGGATGATTTAACATATGAGGAAAACCCATCAAGATTCTCGAACACGCCAGCAGGGTTACTCGCAGCAAGGTTATCAAGTTTTGCAAAGTTCAGTGGAACCACCACACGGAGGATGAAGCCACCTGGGAGAGAGAAGAAGATTTGCTCAAGGACCACCCTCACCTATTTTCTAGCCAACCCAAATCTCGAGGGCGAGATTCATCTTAAGGGGATAGGTTTGTAACATCCCAAATTTTCAATTTGGAATGTTATACATTAGATCATCATGCATTACATATTTTCTTGCCTTTTTGTCGATCCTAGAAATTTCACACAACTCAAGGACCCTCGGAGAGAGTTGGAGATTTCAAAATTTTCATATTTGAGTTCTCTCGAATTATGAAAAGAGGATCATTTGATTTGATTTATTTCATCTTCAAATATTTTTCCAATATCAAAATAATATGAGAGGGAATAATATGACTTTCCCAAAATTTAGGAAAAATGAAGATTTAATAAATAAATCAAATTTTGGATTTTCTCGAATTTATTTGCCTTAGGAAAAATCGTGTTTTCAAAAATTGCATTTAGGCCCGAGTAAAGTTCATTTTGTTCGACTCATTTTTAGGAGTCGGGGAAAAATTTACTTTGAAATTTTGGAGTTCGTTTAGATTTTCTTTTCCTTATTTTTCTGCAGCATATTTATATAAAAAAAATAGGCCTTGATCGGGCTAAGGGCCCACCGAGCCAACCCAACCGCGCCCCTCCGTCTTGTGCCCCACAAGAGCCAAGCCCATGCCGCCCGGCCGAATCCGAGGAGGACTCCTCCTCCTCCTTGCTTGCCCTCCCCAAGCCACCCTCCCCTTTAAATACCCAAGCCACCCTCTCCTCCTCCACCGCCTTGCCAAGCCAGAAGCCAGAAGCAGCAAGCCGCTGCCTTGCTTCAAGCGCCAAGGCCGCCGCCGCCGCCCCGCCACCACGTCGCCGTCCCCCCGCGCCAAGCCGGCACCCCGCCGGAGCCCCTCGTTGAGGTAGCCACTGCGCCACGCCGCCCCTCGCCCGGTTCGGTTTTCTAATAAACCGTTCCGGTTTATTTTTATTTTCTTTGATGTTTTGGTTTTTTTTCGAAAAACCCTAGATCGGTTTTTATTTCCGGTTTTGTTGTTTAGCGAGCGTTCGCCGGACCGTTCGTCTTAACAAACGTGATCTCCGGTTATTTCTGGTTAACGAACATTTGTTCGTTTAACTGTTCGTTTCTTTTTAGTCGGATTTATTCCGCGATTTTCTGATCACGATTTCAGATTCGATCTTCGTTCTAGTTTATCTTCTCGCTCGTTTATCGGAATCAGGTGATTCAAGCGCCTGGAGTTTCGTTTCGAAACCGCCGTTCCGAATAATCAACTTAAACAAAGTTTTGCTACTGTAAAAATTTGACCTAGTTTCAACTTGCTAGAACCGAGTTGTTTTCTTCCGCCGTTTGTTTTCCGTTGTTTTGTTCGGTTCGTTTCTTTTGCAACCATGGTTCTTAAGTGAACTTTCTGGTTCGATCTTTTATTCGAGATTTACCTATGCATTAGATGATTACTTATTGTATGCTTGTTGTTTGTCTGCGATAGGTCACCCGGAGTGCGCCGCTTGTTATTTCGAATCTCTAGGTTTCGCGGATCATCAGCAAGGCAAGTAACACTTGATCATACCCTTTTCTACTACCCAGTTTTTATGCATTAGATCAATCCTCAAACATTGCATGATTAGGATCTAATTAAATTGTGGAATGGGAAGTAGATGAGGTAGTACCTATTACCTATTTTACTTGTGAAACCTTTGGGAGTTACTTCTGCGTTTGCTTATTATGCCATGCTATGCTAGTAGACGTGGATTGGGTGAGTGATATCCATGACAGATGTGAGTTTGTAAATTAATGGTTTATCTAAGGTGGCAACTTAAATATACATCTGAGTGGATTGAGGCACCTGGGGTTTCCAGGACTTGCCTGTTTTTCTTTTGGACCGCCACCCAGGCTCAAAGGGATCATAAGATAATTCATGCTAGTAACTTCCGTGTGCAGCCACAAGCCATTATGGGCTCTGGCATAGTTGACTAAGTCGTGCGAACTCTTATAGTGGTAGACTAGCATATGTAGGGGATGTAGGTGTACAGGTCTACCCATCGTAAGGTGCTAAGCGCTTACGAAGACTATGTCTCGGTCATCCGTTTCTCAAACACCATGAAGTGCCAGAAACCAAATGGAGGCGATCGAGTCTTGTGGGGAAAAGTGCGCAAACCTCTGCAGAGTGTACAAACTAATCATGATTAGCAGTGTCCCCGGTTATGGACATCTTGAGTATCTAGTACTTGAATATCATGTGAATCTCAACATTTACTCTAATTTAATATTGTTGGGTTTGTTAATGATTATTTTAATTGGGATTGAGGATGCTGTCAACCATTCTCAACGTTTAACAACCACCACGATAGTTAAATAAATTTATTCCTTTGCAGTAGGGAAAAATTGGCTTTATGCAAAACTGTAACCATAGAGCTTTTCCACCAGCCATATATGCATATAGTATAGGCTTATCATTCATTATTCTCTATGTGTTACATTGCCAGCATATTCCATGTGCTGGCCCGTTTTATGGCTGCAACTTTCATGTTGCAGAATTTTCAAACGACGAGTAAGGTGCTTTTAGGTCGTGGTTCTGTACTCAGTGATGCCGTTGGAGTTGATGGACTCACTTATCTTCCAAGTCTTCCGCTGTTATCGATAATAGATGGCCTTAAGCCATATTTATTGTAGTAAGTCCTCTTTTGGGACATCGATGTAATAAGTGTGTGATTGCTACTCTGTTATAAATCCTTGAAATCTTGTGTGGTGTCGATTATTCTGATCCAGGGATGACACCTGAGCACAGAGACTTGACCATCTGAGGTCGGGTCGCTACAGTGGTGGTGCGAGAGGCATACTATATCGAGGGGGGATGTAGCGACCAGACCTCAAACGGTCAAGTCTCTGTGCATCAGTGTCATCCCTGGATCCGTAATGCTGACATGCACAGTACTCGAGGTATTATAATAGAGATTAAATCACACACTTATTACATCGAGTGCTCATAAAGAGTATGATTACATAAATAAATCATGGTTGAAGGCCATCTAAACTAGATAACTGCGGAAGCTTCGAAGGTAAATGAGTCCATCAACTCCAACGGCATAGCTGAGTGCAATACAACGACCTGTCACAGCTTATTCGTCGTCTGAGTAGTCTGCAACGTAAGACGTTGCAGCCCGAAACGGGTCAGCACATGGAATATGCTGGCATAGTTTCACTTTAAAGCAATGATAATGCAGGAACTATATCTACATGCAATATTTGGCTGGTGGAGGTTGTAAGTTTCATGATTTTGCATAAAGGTAGTTTTTCCCTACAACAAAGGAATAAATTTATTAACTACTCCCATGTTGCCCTTATTTGAGAAGGTAACCCCAACTCAGATCCCAATTAAAAGTATCATCATTAACCCAACATCAAAATTAATTAGAGTAACATGTTGAGATCACATCAATAGATTCAAGTACTAGATACTCAATACATCCATAACCGGGGACACGCCTAACCATGAGTAGTTTTTACACTCTGCAGACGTTTGCGCACTTTTCCCCACAAGAATCGACCGCATCCATGATCGGATGATCGAGACATAGCCTTTTTGAAGCGTTTACTCTCTACTTCGGTTAGACAGTACCACCTACAACCCTCAACATCTGCTAGTCTACCTCTTCAAGAGCTCACACAACTTACTCAACTATGCCAGAGCCCATAATGGCTTGTGGCTGCACACGAAAGTTTCTAGAAGGAATAATCTTATGATCCCTTTGAGCCTGGGTGGCATTCCAGATAATCACACGTGTACTCCGGGATTTCCAAAACAGACAACACTGGGTACTATAGGTGCCTCAACCAATCCACCCAGATTTGTATTAAAGTTGCCACCTTAATGTTATGCAATTAAAATAACTCTCAAACTTCCATGTGTGAATCACGATCCAATCCCCGTCTATGAGCATGGCTAAGCAATAATAAGCATAACATATATTCCCGGGGTGATCAAAAGGTATTAGGTTCCTACCTCAAACACTACAACCAAAACCACATATTCCCAATCCTACCAATGCAAATATTTGTTGGGCAGAACTAATGCATAGTAAAAACTGGGTATAAAAGAGTATGATCAAAGTGTAACTTGCCTTGCTGACGAACTACAAACTCTAGAGATTGATAGTAACAAGCTTCGCACTCCGGGTAATCTAGCGTAGACAAACAGTGGCATACATATGCAATCACTCAAACGAAACACGACAAAAACCAAGAAAAGATCCAAATCGAACATGAAACAAACAACGGCTTAAACTAACAGGAGTCAAAAGCTAACAACATTATGAACATGTGAATTAGTTCTTAACAGAAAGTACATGTGATTAGCTACGGTTTGCAAAAAGATTCAACTCAAACAGAGCAACGAAACTCAAAATATGAACGTAACAAGATCGTTTACTTATCTGGACTAAAGTCACATTTTCCTGTACCAAAATCATGTTCAAGTTGATTAACTGGAAAGAGGGTTTCGAGACGAAGATTTTGGCGTTGGTTTCATCTAATTTGGATAAACGAGTAAAAAGTTATACTAGTTTGAAAATCAGGGGCTGAATCGTGAAAAAAATAATCACGGATAAGTCCCTGGACGAAACTAAAATAAAAAGAAAAGACTAACGAACGAACGTTCGCTGTCTGAACCTAACCGGCGAACAACATTCATTAAAACGAACGAACGGACGAATGTTCGCTAAAAAAATAAACCGACGAAAACCGATCTAAAACAAAACCGTAAATCCGAAAAAACCGGTTCCGATTCGTACCGGTTCGGGAGTAAAACTCGACGGTGGCAGCGACAACGGTGGGTGGTGGCTTCGGCAGCGGACGGCGGGGCAGCGGCGTGGGCAGGCGGTGGCGGCGGCGCGGAGCAGCTCACGGGCGCGGCCGACAAGTCACAAGGGAGCCGACATTGGAGAGGGCAGGCGGCGGTGACGATGGCTTGGGGTGGTCCTGGGGGGCGCGGCGGCTTGCTTGGGGAGGGGGCTGGCCCAGGGAGGAGTCCAGCTCGGACTCCCCTCGGTGTCCATGTGCGGCACGACGGCGCAAGGGAGTGGGTCGGCTGGGCTTCGGCCTAGTCGTTCCAGGATTTTTTTAATTATTTCGCCCGAAGAAGAAAATCCTAAAAAAATATAAAATAAATTCTAAAAATGCCAAAAACAATTTTTATCAGCTAAATATAATATTTAGAACTAAGTGAACATTTTTCTGTCCTAAAAATACAATTTTGAAAAAAATGCATATTTTTCTAATTCAAATAAAATAGCAAATAAAAAAAAATCATAATTTGATTTTTAAATTTTTTTCTCCAATATTTCTCTAAATTTGAAGAAGTTCTATTATCTTCTCTCGTTTATTTTTAATAGTGAAAACATTTGGAGAGGAAAATAATAAAAATCAAATTGATCCTTTCTTCAAATTTGAATAAAACTCAAATATGAATGTTGTGAAACCTCAACCTCTCTCCGTGGGTCCTTGAGTTGCTTAAGGTTTCTAGGATATCAACCAAACTGCAAAGATAAATATGATATGCATATGATGATCTATGTATAACATCCAAATTGAAAATTCAGATGTTACAAACCTAACCCCCTTAAGATGAATCTTGCCCTCGAGATTCGGGTTGGTCAGCAAAGGTCCTCCTCGGTATGGTGGCTCCACCAAACTTTGAAAAACTTGATAACCTTGCTGCGAGTAACTCGGCTAGAAAACTCGAGAATCTTCACTGGCTTCTCCTCATAAGTCAAATCACTATCTAACTAAATCGCTTCCAGTGGCACTGTATCTCTCAAAGGAACTAGCGGTGTAACCCGCGCATTTGCGCGACTAGATGCATATATCAAATTTTGTATTGTTTTAGCTTATACCAGAGTTCCATGATCATTATTCAACATATAACAACATGTACGTTCTGCGAAAACATGCTTACAGTTCTGCAGAAATATTTCCATTAAGGCGTATCAGGTTAGTGATAAGGACAAATAACAAATACATGTAGCATTGGCTGTTGTAGGTTTACCATTTGTAGCCATAGATACTTTTCAGATTGATCATTTAGTTTGCCATCATCTACTCCTTCACATCCATTGTTGTGTATTTTTCAACCAGTGTTTTATCTCTTATGTCAGATTTTCACCAGATTGTAATTCAATGGTGTTTCTTTAACTTTGCATATAGTGATAGCTAATACCTTGAGATCCTCCCATGCTAGCTTATCTTATTCTAAATTCTTGTTTAGCTTGAGTATCATTCCAAGTCAATGCAATTAGATACATGTTATAGAAAACTTTCAAAGGTTTAACAAAGACACACATTCCTCCATCTTTTTGAGCTGCTATATTGTCAAGGCTTTTGTTGACGTTTTTGTTTGTTTTAAGACATTCTTTTAGCTTCTCTCCAACTCTGACTTGATCTTGACAATTGCTACATACGGCTAGGTGTGATCTACCTTAGGAAATTAACTATTTCTCCAACTGGTAGATACATCCATACCACTCTTTAAAGTAATTCAGGTCTATGGCTCTATACTATGATCTTCTTTTGAGGAAATCTTCTTTGTGGTCTTATCCTTTCTTTGTAAATTGATCATTCGTTATTTTTATTTTATCATGACTTTCAGCTGATTTTGTTTTCTGATTATTGACTCCAAATATTAAATCTACAAATCCAGAAATACATCAGCTGCATGTTTTCTGTTACGTTGTAAATTTTTAAGCGCTTGCATAGGCATTTTTTATCGGGACATTTACTATCATCTATTTCCTTTCCTTTTGATTAATACCTTTAAGTTTGACTTAGATGGTATAGATTTTTTTATCGGTATGTGTCTCAAAAAAGCTTTTCTATATATCACATGCGCTACATATTTATATTCAGTACATATAGGTTGCTCCTGTACGGCATATCCTTAAAAAATCTTCAGGCATTTTCCCTTAAATATGATTTAAAAATATTTGCCAATTAATAGTATATTCGAAATATTATTTTTTATATTTTTTCTAGACGGTCTTGTACAACTTTTAGATGTTTTAATTTATTCAGTACATATAAGTGCCTTCTATGTGACATACCCTAAATCAAAATCTTTTGTACGACATACTCCCTCTTTAACTACCCTAAATCAAAATCTTTTGTACGACATACTCCCTCTTTAACTTAATATAAGTCACGGGGAGTATATAATATTATTTCCTTCAAGGGGAGTAGTTGTTAATTAATAGTATATACATATTTATTTGGGAATATTATACATATATTTGAAAGGACCACATGGGGAATGAGAAAACTAAATATTCACATATATTAGAAAGGAAGAGTCATGATATGCAGTCCAGTAGACATGTATGAAGAGTGAACATTGATAATACGTTAAGTTACTTTTAATGGATATATATGGAGAATATGTTTAGTTTTCTCTTTGCATCCAGTAAACACGTATGAGTAAACATGGATAATATGTTAAGTTGTTTCTTATGGATATATGGATAATACTTTAAGTTTTTTCTTTTTTGCACATGGAGAATAAGTTAGGTTGACTCAGCTCTTTCGTCAAATCTTTTAAGAAGCGGGACCCTGTGGATGTGTTTGTGTGTGTGTGTGTTTCGCAGCACAACAGCATGATATATAGCAGAGATGGATCGGTAACAGAGGCTTTTGATCCTGTAGATGGATCGGCTTGAATAAGTTTTCTGTTGTTGCTCGTCAACGTGTGCAAGTATGATCCATGCATACACCTATGCACACAGACTCGAATTGACTTCACATGTATCTTTCTTTATTGCGTGTGTGCTGCCGTCCGAGAGCGGCCGGAGAGCAGATTGATTTATTGTCCCGTCATCCCGTGTATGATACGGACACAGGTAATTCCTAAGGATTCCAGATCTCTGCTGCTACCAAGGAAAGGATTTTTATATGTGTATCCAACTTGTGTTCGGTGCCTTTTTTATGACTCATCTATGTAGAATCTAAACCGTTGATAAAATGTAACCTTGTACAGTCAAATCTACATCGTTCCTTTTCTATCGTTTTAATAATATAATAGATATCGGCCATCTCCGTGTGGCACTTCTTTAACTGGGAAACATGAAACACATCGTGAACTCCTGACAATCCTTCTGGCAATTCCAGCTTGTATGCAACTTCTCCCATACGTTCCAAAACTCGGTATGGTCCCACGGAACATGGTGCTAGCTTTCCTTTAACTCCAAAACGCTTAACTCCTCAAAGCGGGGACACTCGAAGATATACTCTGTCTCCGACTTCGTAAATTGTCTCCTTGCATTTAGAATCCACATAACTCTTCTGCCTGGACTGGGCTACCTTGAGTCCGTCGTGAATCAACTTAACCTTCTCTTCAGAGTCTTTGATTAAATTCCGTCCGAACAACTGTCGATCTCCAACTTCATCCCACATTAACGGTGTCCTACACCTCCTTCCGTACAAAGCTCCGAAAGGGGCCATCTTCAAACTGGCTTGATAACTGTTGTGGTAGGAGAACTCTGCATACGGCAAGTTGTCGTCCCAACTAGATCCATAATCTAGCGCACAAGCTCTCAACATGTCCTCCAGAATCTGATTGACTCACTCGGTCTATCCATCTATCTGTGGATGAAAGGCTGTACGGAACTCTAGCCTAGTACCCAAAGTCTCATGCAACTGATTCCAAAACTTTGAGGAAAACTGGGTTCCTCTATCCGATACGATGTTCCTCGGAACTCCGTGCAGACATACAATCCTGGTCATGTATATCTTCGCCAACTTAGTGCTCGTATGGGTGGTCTTCACCGGGATAAAATGAGCTACTTTCGTCAACCGATCAACTACAACCCAGATAGAGACATAGCCTGAACGAGTCCTGGGCAATCCAGTGATAAAATCCATGCCTAGTTTATCCCACTTCCATTCGGGTATCGGCAATGGTTGTAGCAATCCAGCTGGCTTCTGATGCTCTGCTTTAACTCTCTGACATACATCACATACTGCTACATACTCCGCAATATCCTTCTTCATTCCGATCCACCAGAAACTTTCCTTTAAATCCAGATACATCTTAGAGTTTCCTGGGTGAATCGAATACGACGAATCATGGGCCTCTTGCAGAATCAACTTCCTGATCTCGGGGTCGTTAGGCACATATACGCGAGCCTCAAACCATAAGGTGTCATGCTCATCCTCACGAAATCCTTTAGCCTTTCCTTTGCTCACCCTTTCCTTTATCTCGGCAATCTCCTTGTTAGTATTCTGGGCTTCTTTGATCTTACCCATCAAAGTGGAATAAATTTCCAATGCTCCAACATAACCTCTCAAAACTATTTCCAAACATAGCCCGCGAAGATTCTCTGCTAACTTCCTGGGTAATCCTTCGGTCATGAGCGTATTAACATAACTCTTGCGGCTCAACGCATCTGCTATTAGATTGGCCTTTCTGGGATGATAGTGCAATTTCATATCAAAATCCTTAATGAGCTCCAACCATCTCCTTTGCCTGAGGTTCAACTCCTTCTGCGTGAAAATATATTTCAAACTTATATGATCCGTGTATACCTCACGGTGGTTTCTGATGAGAAAATTTCTCCATGTCTTCAGCGCATGCACTACGGCTGCTAACTCCAAATCATGCGTAGCATAATTCAACTCATGTGGTTTAAGCTGTCGTGAGGCATATGAAACAACTATTCCTTCCTGCATAAGCACTGCTCCAAGTCCTCGACGTGAAGCGTCGCAATACACTTGATAATCCTTTCGTTGGTCTAGAAGAATCAGCACTGGGCTGTAACCAAACGTTTCTTCAACTCCTGAAAACTGGCTTCACACTCCTCAGTCCATTTGAACTTGGTGTCCTTCTTCAATAACTCCGTCATGGGCTTTGCAATCCTGGAGAAATTCTCAATGAACCTCCGATAATATCCTGCGAGTCCGAGAAAACTCCTGATCTCTCCAACTGATGTGGGTGCCACCCTTTTCATCACAGAAGCGACCTTGGTAGGGTCTACTGCTATTCCTTCTCCGGATATAACATGTCCGAGAAATCCAACTTCCTTTAACCAGAACTCACACTTGCTGAACTTGGCATACAACTGATGTTCTCTGAGCTTCTCAAGTACCAAACGCAAATGCTCCTTATGCTCCTCTTCATTCTTCGAGTAGACCAATATATCATCAATGAACACCACGACGAACTTATCCAAAAACTCCATAAACACTTTGTTCATCATGTTCATGAAATAGGCAGGTGCATTAGTCAGACCAAATTACTTATATAGCCCGTACCTTGGGGTAAAAGTTGTCTTGGGTATATCCTGCTCTTGAATCTTGAACTGGTGATAACCTAATCGAAGATCTATCTTAGAGAAAATTTTAGCTCCTTGCAACTGGTCAAACAAATCATTGGTCATCGGTAAAGGGTATTTGTTCTTGATCATCACCTCATTCAATGCACGATAATCAACAACCATCTTTAATGATCCATCCTTCTTCTCCAATAGAAGCACTGGGTCTCTACAAGGTGACGAACTTGGTCGTATGTAACCTTTATCCAGTAACTCCTTAATCTGTTTCTTAATTTCTTCCAAGTCCTTTGCCGACATCCGATACGGTCTCTTTGATATTGGCCCGGTGCCTGGCAATAACTCAATCAAAAACTCAATGTCTCGATCTGGTGGCATGCCTGGTAACTCCTCCGGAAATACGTCGGGGTAATCCTTCACCACTGGTACTTCCTCCTGTACAACTCTTGATAAGGAATTCACTTGAGTCCTCTTCGGTACATGCCGAGATACATACTTGATCCTTCTTCCTTCTGGGGTGGTGAGGAATATCGACTTACTAGCACAATCAATGTTCCCTCCATACTTTGATAACCAATCCATTCCTGATATTATATCCAATCCTTGTGACTCCAAAATTATTAGGTCTGAGGGAAACACATAGTTACCAATCCTTAAGGGTAACCGATCACACCATAGGCTGGCCATATACTCTGCTCCTGGCGAGCTTACTAACACGGGTGACCTAAGAGCTTGGGTTGGCAGGTTATACTTATCCGCAAATCCCCTTGATATGTATGAATGCGATGAGTATCAAAAAGAACGAGTGCGGTAAATGCATTAATCAACAACTTACCGACAACTGCGTCGGGTTGATCCTCAATCTCCTCCACGGTGATGTGGTTCACCTGACCTTTGGTGAAGGTATTGGGCTTCTTGGCCGAACCTCCATTGCCATTTCCATTCTTTGCTTCAGGACATTCAGTAGCATAATGTCCGGTCTTCTAGAACTTGAAACAGGTAATGTGACTCAAATCCCTCTTGGCTGGTGTTGAACGGTTGGAACGGTTCTCGTTGCTGCTTCCTCCATTCCCATTGCCATTCCAGGTGCCACTATGGTTGTGCGAACTTGCTCCATTGTGCATGTGTCCTCCATGGTTGTGGGTATGTCCTCCCGAGTATGGGGAATAGAAAGGCTTCTTCTGGGCTCCTGAAGTGTACCTCCCCTATCCATACTTCCTCTTGCGATTATAAATCTATTCCTGCTTGCCTTCCGTCATAAGAGCTCTATCTACCAACTCTTGGTAGTTGTTGAATGTTGCCACCATCAACTACATGCTTAGCTCATCATTCAGTCCTTCAAGAAACTTCTCCTGCTTAGCGGCATCTGTAGCTAAGTCATGAGGGGCATAGCGTGCTAACTTACTAAACTCATCCACATACTGGCCCACTGTGCGTCCTCCTTGGTGCAAGTTGTGAAACTCACGCTTCTTCATGCTCATAGCTCCAGCTGAAACATGGGCAGTACGGAAAGCCTGCTAGAACTGATCCCATGTAACAGTGTCAATGGGGTAAGTGGCTGTGAAATTTTCCCACCATGATGTTGTGGGTCCATCTAGCTGATGTGCGGCAAAACGCACTCTCTCCGTGTCTGTGCATCCTGTAGTGGTCAGCTCTCTTACAATCTTGCGAAGCCAATCATCTGCAACAATCAGCTCGGTGCTACTAGAGAACACCGACGGATTTAACCTTAGGAAACGGGCTAGGTGATCAACACGGGGTGGTGGTGGTGGGTTGTTGTTGTTGTTGTTGCCTTGGTTCTGATTCTGGACTAAAAGTTGCATCAAGGTATTCTGCTGCTGGATCAACTGAGTGAGCTCCGGTGGGAAGGCAAACCATTGTCACGTCTCGGAGGCATCTGATAGGTTAGAAGGGGTGTGAAAACAGAATAGATTTGGGGTCTAAGAGAGATGCACTACCGATAATGCTCATGAGACAAACACAGTCAATTTCACTTCAATCAATAGCACACAAGTCACACAAAAGTGGTCTAACTTATTACTACAAACTCTATCATTGCAACTACTTGGAGGGAAAATACTACTAATTACATTGGTGGTCGTCTAGAAATTTTCATCAGAAGAAGACTCCATAATATCTGCTCCAGCTTCATCAACATAGTCATCATTGCTATCAGGGTCAGAGTCGATGTCGTCAAGGATGATGTAGTCTGCTGGTTGGTTGTCCTTCTTTGGTGCGGGGTCTCCCATGAATACTCCTAGCTTCCTAGTCAGGTCGTCATTCTTTTCTACCAATATAGCAATCTCCTCCTCGTATCCATAGCGAGTAGACTAGATCTCCTCTTCTAGCTCGTTGTTCCTCCTCACGAGTTTCTTGATCTTCTTCATGTGGATAATTGCTACGTCTCGAGCTTGCGTTGGTTTTCCCTGAAGAGGAGAGGATGATGCATCACAGTAGCGTAAGTATTTCCCTCAGTTTTTGAGAACAAGGTATCAATCCAGTAGGAGGTCACGCGCAAGTCCCTCATACCTGCACAACATGATAGCAACTCGCAACCAACGCTTAGGGGTTGTCAATCCCTTCACGGTCACTTACGAGAGTGAGATCTGATAGAGATAATATTTTTGGTATTTTTGATAGATAGATGCAAAGTAAAAGTAAAGGTAAAGTAAAAACAAAGCAAGTAAATAAAGTGATATAGATTGATATGATGAGAATAGATCCGGGGGCCATAGGTTTCACTAGTGGCTTCTCTCAAGAGCATAAGTATTCTACGGTGGGTGAACAAATTATCGTTGAGCAATTGATGAATCGAGCATAGTTATGAGTATATCTAGGCAATGATCATGTATATAGGCGTCACGTCTGTGACAACTAGATCAAACGATTCTCGCATCTACTACTATTACTCCACTCATCGACCGCTATCCAAAGATGCATCTAGAGTATTAAGTTAAAAAGAGTAACGCCTTAAGCAAGATGACATGATGTAGAGGGATAAATTCATGCAATATGATTAAAAAAACCATCTTGTTATCCTCGATGGCAACAATACAATACGTGCCTTACAACTCTTTCTGTCACTGAGTAAGGACACCACAAGATTGAACCCAAAGCCATGCACTTCTCCCATTGCAAGAACTACCAATCTAGTTGGCCAAACCAAACAGATAATTCGAAGAGACTTGCAAAGATAACTCAATCATACATAAAGAATTTAGAGAAGAATCAAATATTTTCCATAGATAATACTGGATCATAAACCCACAATTCATCGGCCTCAACAAACACACCGCAAAAAGAAGATTACATCGAATAGATCTCCATGAGAGAGGGGGAGAACATTGTATTGAGGTCCAAATAGAGAGAAGAAGCCATCTAGCTACTAGCTATGGACCCGAAGGTCTGAAGTAAACTACTCACACTTCATCGGAGGGGCTATGGTGTTGATGTAGAAGCCCTCCGTGGTGGATGCCCCCTCGTGAACTCTAACAGGCCCCAAGATGGGATCTCGTGGATCTGAAAGGTTGCGGCGGTGGAATTAGGTTTTTGGCTCCTGTTCTGATCATACGGGGATACGTAGGTATATATAGGAGGAAGGAGTACGTCGGTGGAGCTCCGAGGGGCCCACGAGGTAGGGGGGTGCGCCCAGGGGGGGCGCGCCCTGCACCCTCGTGACCGCCTCCGGTGCTTCTTGGAGTAGGGTCCAAGTCTCCTGGGTCACGTTCGGTTGGAAAATCACAATCCCGGAGGTTTCATTCCGTTTGGACTTCGTTTGATATTCTGTTTCTTTGAAATATTGAAAAAGGCAAAAAAATAGCAATTCTGGGCTGGGCCTCCGGTTAATAGGTTAGTCCCAAAAATAATATAAAAGTGCAAAATAAAGCCCAATATAGTCCAAAACAGTAGATAAACTAGCATGGAGCAATCAAAAATTATAGATACGTTGGAGACGTATCAAGCATCCCCAAGCTTAATTCCTGCTCATCCTCGAGTAGGTAAATGATAAAAAAGAATTTTTGATGTGGAGTGATACTTTGGCATAATTTCAATGTAAATCTTCTTAATCATGGTATGAATATTCAAATCCGAAAGATTCAAGACAAAAGTTCATATTAACATAAAAATAATAATACTTCAAGCATACTAACAAAGCAATTATGTCTTCTCAAAATAACATGGCCAAAGAAAGTTATCCCTACAAAATCATATAGTCTTGCTATGCTCCATCTTCCCCACACAAAGTATTTAAATCATGCATAACCTTGATGACAAGCCAAGCAATTGTTTCATACTTATGACATTCTCAAAACTTTTTCAATCTTCACGCAATACATGAGCGTGAGCCATGGATATAGCACTATAGGTGGAATAGAACGGTGGTTGTGGAGAAGACAAAAAGAGGGAAGATAGTCTCACATCAACTAGGCGTATCAATGGGCGATGGAGATGCCCATCAATAGATATCAATGTGAGTGAGTAGGGATTGCCATGCAGCGGATGCACTAGAGCTATAAGTATATGAAAGCTCAACAAAAGAAGCTAAGTGGGTGTGCATCCAACTCGCTTGCTCACGAAGACCTAGGGCATTTTGAGGAGGCCCATCATTGGAATATACAAGCCAAGTTCTATAATGAAAAATTCCCACTAGTATATGAAAGTGACGAAATGAGAGACTCTCTATCATGAAGATCATGGTGCTATTTTGAAGCACAAGTGTGGTAAAAGGATAGTAGCATTGTCCCTTCTCTCTTTTTCTCTCATTTTTTATTTGGGCCTTTTCTCCCTTTTTTATGGCCTCTTTTTTTTCGTCCGGAGTCTTATCCCGACTTGTGGGGGAGTCATAGACTCCATCATCCTTTCCTCACTGAGACAATGCTCTAATAATGATGATCATCACACTTTTATTTTCTTTACAACTCAACAATTACAACTCGATACTTAGAACAAAATATGACTCTATATGAATGCCTCCGGCGGTGTACCGGGATATGCAATGAAACATGAGTGACATGTATTAAAGAATTATGAAAGGTGGCTTTTGCCACAAATACGATGTCAACTACATGATCATGCTATCAATATGACAATGATGGAGCATGTCATAATAAACGGAACGGTGGAAAGTTGCATGGCAGTATATCTCGGAATGGCTATGGAAGTGCCATGATAGGTAGGTATGGTGGCTTTTTTGAGGAAGGTATATGGTGGGTGTATGATACCAGCGAAAAGTGCGCGGTATTAGAGAGGCTAGCAATGATGGAAGGATGGGAAAAAGTGTGTATAATCCATGGACTCAACATTAGTCATAAAGAACTCATATACTTATTGCAAAAATCTAGAAGTTATCAAAGCAAAGTATTATGCACATGCTCCTAGGGGGATAGATTGGTAGGAAAAGACCATCGCTCGTCCCCGACCGCCACTTATAAGGAAGACAATCAATAAATAAATCATGCTCCGAGTTTATCACATAACGGTTCACCATACGTGCATGCTACGGGAATCACAAACTTCAACACAAGTATTCCTTAAATTCACAACTACTCAACTAGCATGACTCTAATATTATCACCTTCATGTCTCAAAACAATTATCAAGCATCAAACTTATCTTAGTATTCAACGCACTCAAAAGAATGTTTCACATATCTTGAATACTAAGTATATTAACATTAAGCAATTTACCATGCTATTAATGACTCTCAAAATAATCTAATTGAAGCATGAGAGATCAAGTTTCTTTAAAACAAATCCACCACCATGCTCAAAAGGATCTAAGTGAAGCACTAGAGCAAAAATTATCATGCTCAAAAGATATAAGTGAAGCACTATGAGCAAAACTATCAAGCTCAAAAGATATAAGTGAAGAACATAGAGTATTCTAACAAATTCCAATTTATGTATGGCTCTCTCAAAATGTGTGTACAGCAAATATGATTGTGGTAAACTAACAAGCAAAGACACAAATAATACAAGACGCTCCAAGCAAAACACATATCATGTTGGTGAATAAAAATATAGCTCCAAGTAAATAACCGATGGAAGTGGACGAAAGAGGGGATGCCTTCCGGGGCATCCCCAAGCTTTGACTTTTTGGTGTCCTTGGATTATATTGGGGGTGCCATGGGCATCCCCAAGCTTAGGCTCCTGCCACTCCTTGTTCCATAATCCATCAAAAGAATTCACCCAAAACTTGAAAACTTCACAACACAAAACTCAACAGAAATCTCGTGAGCTCCGTTAGAGAAAGAAAACAAAAGACTACTTAAAGGTACTGTAATGAACTCATTATTTATTTATATTGGTGTTAAACCTACTGTATTCCAACTTTTCTATGGTTTATAAACTAATTTACTAGCCTGTAACGCCCTCGATGCGGCTATATCTCCCACGTGTCGAAGCACGACTTAGAGGCATAACCACATTGAAAGCAATGTCGCAAGTGAGGTAATCTTCACACAACCCAAGTAATACATAAGGGAAAGAGATACATAGTTGGCTTACAATCGCCACTTCACACAATTACATGAATAAAGCATTACATCATCCAGATACAAACAAGGTCCGACTACGGAACCAAAATAAAGAAGAACCCCAAATGCGACAAAAGGTCCCCGATCGACCCCAACTGGGCTCCACTACTGATCAACTAGAACGAAACAACACAAAGGGCAAGATCTTCATCGAGCTCCTCCTTGAGCTTGGTTGCGCCACCGCTTTCGATAACATGGCACCGCAAACTGGTTTTGAAGTATCCGGTGAGCCACGAGGACTCAAAGAATCCCATTACCATGGGTATCAAGACTAGCAAAGCTTAATGGGTAAGGAAGGGGTAAAGTGGTGAGGTTGCAGCAGCGACTAAGCAAGTATGGTGGCTAACCAACGCAAATAAGAGCGAGAAGAGAACAAGCGGAATGGACGTGAAGCTAGCAATGATCAAGAGGTGATCCTGAACACCTACTTACGTCAAACATAACACAGAAACCGTGTTCACTTCCCGGACTCCGCCGAGAAGAGACCATCACGGCTACACACTCGGTTGATGCGTTTTATTTCGGATCTGGTGTCAAGTTATCTACAACCGGACATTAACAAATTCCCATCTGCCACATAACCGCGGCACGGCTCTCGAAAGTTTATACCTGCAGGGTGTCCCAACTTAGCCCATGACAAGCTCTCGCGATCATCGAAGAATAGACCTTCACCTAGGAAGACCCGATCAGTCTCGGAATCCCAGTACATCAAGACATTTCGACAATGGTAAAACAAGACCAGCAAAGCCGCCCGATCGCCGACAATCCCGATAGGAGCTGCACATATCTCGCTCGTGGCAACACCGGATGAGACATCCTCTGAGTAAAACCAGACCTCGAGTTGCCCGAGGGGCCCCGATCTACTCGGTTCGGACCAGCACTTAGACAAGCAATCGCCCGGGGCTATAATAAAGATGACCCTTGGGTTAATTACTCCCAAGGGAAAAGTAGGTGGTGGTGAGGCAAATGGTAAAAGGCAATGTTGGGCCTTCTTTGGACAAGTTTTATTCAAAGCGAATCGTCGAGGGGTCCCATAAATCACCCGACCGCGTAAGGAACGCAAAATCCGGGAACATAACACCGGTATGACGGAAACTAGGGCGGCAAGAGTGGAACAAAACACCAGGCATAAGGCTGAGCCTTCCACCCTTTACCAAGTATATAGATGCATTAATAATATAAGAGATATTGTGATATCCCAACAAAACCCTGTCCACCATGGAGAAATCTTCAACTTCACCTGCAACTAGCAACGCTATAAGAGGGGCTGAGCAAAAGCGGTAACATAGCCAAACAACGGTTTGCTAGGAATGGTGTCAAAGGTTAGAGGTTCATGGCAATTTGGGATGGCTTGATAAACAGGTAATAGGTAGCGCAGCATAGCGAAAGAACGAGGCAACTAGCATAGCAATGATAGTAGTGAGATCCAGGGTAGCGGTCATCTTGCCTGAAATCCCGCTAGGAAGAAGAACGAGTCCATGAAGAAGACAAACGGACGTAGTCGAATGAATCCTCACAACTCCGGAACGAAACCGAAGCTAACGAGAGAAGCAAACCGGAAAGAAGCAAACAACATAGTAAACAACCATCGCATAATCATGGCATGATGCACAACCAAGTATGATGCATGTCCGGTTTAATGAGGCATGGCATGGCATGGCAAAGTGCAACAAACAACACTACAAATTAAGTGGAGCTCAATATGCAATGAGTTGCATATTGACGGAACACCACATACAATTATTTAGTTTGATCTCGTTATAAGCTACTCAACAATATTAAATGTTGTTAAACATGGCAAGGGGTGAAGCATAACAAAACTACCTACCTAGGCAAGTTTAAATGAGGCCGGAAACAACGAACAACAAGTCCGGAAAATCCCCATGTGCATATTCGAATTTGGTACTGTTCTGCCCTAAACACCATTTTAATGTTGTTAAACAGCAAAATAAAGTTCACCATGTTAAACTAGGCATTTTTCCACCCCATTTACATATAAAGTTTGTTTAAAACCGAGCTACGGTTATTTAGTTATGAAATAAATCATTTTAACATGGCATTTAAGCAAATTTAAACAAACAACATTTTCAACATTTTTAACATGGATGAAAATGGCATATTATGAAACTAGATGAAATTCTAAGCATTTTACATATAAAGTTAGTTTTAATCCGATGCATGGTTAATTAATTATTGATGCATGAACATGGGGGACTAATCAGAAACAGCAGCCTCGTGAATAATAGCTAAATCGTCCAGATTTGGAAAAACGATCGGGCGAATCTGAGGCAAGCCCAACAAAGAGAAAAAAACAAGTGGGCGCTGGGCGCTCACCCATGGGCTTCGCCCGGTTGGTGGAGAGGTGGCAGGCCGGCGGGAGGCTCTTGGCTGGCTGGGCAGCGCGATCGGCAGGCCCACGAGGCACCGCGACGGGAGGGGGCCAGGGCGGCGCTGAGCTCGTCGCCGATCCAGAGGCCGAGCAAGGCGGCGGCGGCGGCGGGGGCTCCGGCGATGCGAGGACGGGACGAGGAGGCGGCAGGGCAGCGAAGATGGCGCGGGCGCCGCCGGCGAGGTCCGCTGATCGGCGGCGGGCGCTTCGTGGCTGGCGGGCACCGGGAGCCGGACGGCGCGGGCGCGGTGATGCCCGGCGAAGCGCGCATGCGCGGCGCGCGGTCTGGCGGCGGAGGAGGGCGGCGCCGACGAGGCGGCGGTCGACGGTGGCGGGATGCGCCCGCGAGATGGCGGCGGGTCGGCGAGGCGCGAGCCTCATGGCGGCGGCGGGGACACGTGGCACGACCGGATTGGAGGAGGGGAGCGGGGCGGACGTGTCCGGCCGTCGGTGGACGCGTCCGGCGGCGGAGAGAGGGGAGTTTTAGGGTTTCATCCGCGAAAAAATGAAGGGGAGACTTATTTATAGGTGGAGGGAGCTAGGAGTGTCCAAATGAGGAGCGGTTTTCGGCCACGCGATCGTGATCGAACGACCGAGAGCATGGAGGTGAGTTAGATGGGTTTTGGGCCACTTTGGAAGGGGTGTTGGACTGCAACTCAAAGAGGGCTTTACGGTTACCCGGTTAACCGTTGGAGTACCAAACGACCTCCAAATGGCACGAAACTTGACAGGTGGTCTACCGGTGCTATACCAAGGTCGCTTGGCAAACCTCGGGCCATTCCGAGAAAGTTTAATACCCACTCACAACAGAAGACAAAAGGGGACGCCGGATGACATAGGAGCGCCGGATTGCAAAACGGACAACGGGGAAAATGCTCGGATGCCTGAGATGAACACGTATGCAAAATGAAATGCACATGATGACATGATATGAAAAGCATATGATGACATGGCAAAATGCAACACGCAAGCAAATGACATGGCAACGACGCGAATAACTGGCGGACACCTGGCGCATTGGATCCGGGGCGTTACAACACTCCACCACTACGAGAGGATCTCGTCCCGAGATCTAGGATGGCACCGGAGGGAAACGAAAGAGGAAGAGAAGAGGTAAAACTAAGTTGCTTCTTTGACCAATGAGTGAAAACCATGAACCTTGAGAGGTTGAGCAAAAAGAAATGAAGAAAACAACGAAGATGAGCAAAGTTGAAAACACTCCGTTAGAAAAGAGGAGCAAGGGATACGACGATTACTAAGAGGTTTAGTGATAAGATAGATATTGAAAACACTCCGGTTAAAACTAGATAGAGGAGTAATAAGATTGATATGATTTGGGCAGCACTCCGACTGAAAGAAGAAGGAAAAACTTGATAAGACGAAAAGAACTTGAATGAGAACACAGCACTCCGGTTAAATGGATAAGCACGAAAAGAACACGATCCTCACAAAACGAGGTGATGGGTGAAGAGCACAACGTCACAATGCCTCCGGAACGAAAGAATAGAAGATAGATCACTGGAATAACAGAATGTAGGAGAAAAAACAAACTTCTGCCACAAATGGGCTCGGAAAGCACCCTTCCAAGAAGGTTATAACAGAGTTGTTGGAAAACCAACAACGAAAAGAACAAGCTTGTTGTGGGCTTATGGCAAACATCTCAGAATGATGAGGTGACAACCGGCCACTAATGGAAACAATTGATTGGTTGAGATCAATGAAGATAAGAGAAACTTCTTCCACCAACAGGATAGGAGATAACATGGATCACTGATAAGCACCATAATAGCAACATTCCTTAGGGAAGGCTTTAGGTGAAATCTATACCAAGATAACTCCAAAGAAGAGATTGATGGATTTAAAATACCTCATTCTTGACAACGTGTGAATCATGGAACATGAATGGAAATTGTCAAGAATGATATAACACCATCTCAAAAGATAAGATAGAAGGAATTGCACTTTGAAATGCAAGACGAAGAATACTTGAGCTCCTCAAAACAAAACATGTGTTGAGCACCATGTTTAATTTTTGAGTATAGCTTGGCGGATCATAACTTCAAGAGAAATCTTGACGAACAATTGAAGAATGAAAAGAATCCTTGATGAACTATCATGTAGAACCTCCAAGAAGAACTCCGGTAAACAAAAGGAATGAAAAGGGAGAGAAATTGAAAACACAAGGTGAATCCTTGCAATGATTTAGATGGATCTCCGTGATAATTAGAGCTTGGAACTCCGGGAAAAAGAGAAGATGAAACAAATGAAACCGAGAATTTTAAGGGCCTCCAGAATAAAGAATTAATCACTTTGATGAACAAGAATAAGAATTGTGTTATGCTTATCCTTCACCAATTAAATTGATGGCAATCAACGGATTTGCATACTACTTATCCTCGTAGAAAGGATTAAGAGAGATATGGCGCAAAACTTGAGGAAGTCTTCATGAACCACCGGTAGGATAGGAAAGAACGAATGAATTAAATGATAACGAAAGAGGTGAAATCTTGAATGAACCACCGTAAGAATTGAAAATGATCGAAGTAGGGGTGCATCACCAGTAAGAATTAGCAAATGAACGAAGGTGCTTGAGACAAACTAGATACATGAGAACAAAGAGATCAAGAACTGATTAGAGGATATTCGATTGATGCACCGACATGATTTAGAGAACGATAGCTACACACCGAGAATGAAGAATTATGACATGATGGCCTTTGAAGGAAAGAAATGGAAACAACTCATGAAATGCTCCGGATGGGTGAAAAGAATTCCCACAATCGAAAACAATTATGAGAGGATGGCATCAAGCTAGAACCATGAATCTTGAAGAGAATGGAGCAAGATTTAAGAGAAACTCTTCTTTGGTCTTCAAATTGAGGATGATGATGAGAAACACCACCATGAATTGTTGAGACACTTCGGGAGAATTAAAAGAGGAAAGGTTGAACCAAAGATGAAAAGAATTTGAAATATCTTGGAGAAAAGCATTTGACTGATGATTACTCATTCTTACGTCAAACTTGGAGAAGAATTTAGGATAGCTCTGGGAAAAAAAGAGTCAGGTAAGATCATGGGAAAAGACCTGTGGGTTAGGGCCCACTCAAAAGAAAACACCGTTGAACAATTTAAAGAGAGGTTGCACCGGTTGAATTAAATGACTTGAATGAGATACCAATCTCGAAATATCTTGAAGGGATTGAGAATGGAAACACAAGTCTTGTGAGATATCTTCAGCACTCCAGAACAAATGAATAGGAAGAAGTGAATGATTAAGAGGGACTTGGATAAGAAATTCACATGGGAAGATATGTGAAACAAAAAGGAAGAGATATGATCAACACCGAAAGCTTGAGTTGGATTCACCGGAAAAGAAGAAAAATTATGAAGGATGATGAACTTGAAGCTCGTGAGCATCTTCACGAGGGATCACCGGATCAGAACATTGATTGAAAAGAATGAAGAGACTTCACATGAATAAATGGATACTTGATTAATAAATCTGTGTCCTTGAAGAAAAAGGGTGGGAGGGCGGGAAAACAAAGGCAACTTGGGACGGATGAAACAAACACCGTTGAGAAAACTTAGATTTGATCTTGCGGATGGGAAAAATGATGGGATCCACTTGAAGAGAAGCACACCGGTTGGAAAGGAGTTGACATGACAAAATCAATGATCAAAAGGATTAGTATTCACATCGCAATATGAGAACACCGTTTAGGAAAGGTATGGAATCAACATTTGACATCGAAGCAACTCGAATACCACAAATAAAACAAAACAAAGGATTTGGCTTGCAGAATAAGCCGGAACAAATACATATGATAGAGATTTACCCAATCCCATATCATGCATCCGCTCGGAAAGATATTCTAGGAGCTACTTGAATTCCCACCTATAAAACTCCCAAACTTTCTCGTTATGCAATCTGGTGTTGGGGATACAGGCAAGCAATATATCTCACCCAAACTAACAATACCTACATCCAAGTCAGATCCATCCGTCAACACATAACCAAGAAACCTTCGAAATCATGTACCTCAACCTTCAAAAGCATCCGTTATACGAGTCATGGCAATACTCCGTACTCACCTCGATCTTTGGGTTAGCGGGTTATCTCACCAACAACGCATAAAAGAGATTTTCGATGTCGGCGATTAAACTCGTATTCCGAACTGCAATGATAAAATTATGACGACAACACCTCGAGCTCAACTCCCGGACACCTCCACTAAAAAACCCTGCCGACGGGAGGCACCAAGACAATGTTGTCATCATAAAACCATCGAACGATTCTAAGATACCCGCGTGATCCTAAAAAAATTTAGTGAAATTTGAGAAGAGAAGAGTCAAAACTCTACGTCAGATACCTCACCAGAGCGATTTAAGGACCGAGGAGTAAAAAGAATTCCTAACTCTCCGATATATAATCCTAAATGACTCAAAACATTTTTCTAGACACAACTCGCCGCTAAAAACGATCAAGCAAAGGGGCTCCTAAGGTCGGGGAAGGCTCTGATTACCAACTTGTAACGCCCTCGATGCGGCTATATCTCTCACGTGTCGAAGCACGACTTAGAGGCATAACCACATTGAAAGCAATGTCGCAAGTGAGGTAATCTTCACACAACCCAAGTAATACATAAGGGAAAGAGATACATAGTTGGCTTACAATCGCCACTTCACACAATTACATGAATAAAGCATTACATCATCCAGATACAAACAAGGTCCGACTACGGAACCAAAATAAAGAAGAACCCCAAATGCGACAAAAGGTCCCCGATCGACCCCAACTGGGCTCCACTACTGATCAACTAGAACGAAACAACACAAAGGGCAAGATCTTCATCGAGCTCCTCCTTGAGCTTGGTTGCGCCACCGCCGTAACATGGCACCTACAAACTGGTTTTGAAGTATCCGTGAGCCACGAGGACTCAAAGAATCCCATTACCATGGGTATCAAGACTAGCAAAGCTTAATGGGTAAGGAAGGGGTAAAGTGGTGAGGTTGCAGCAGCGACTAAGCAAGTATGGTGGCTAACCAACGCAAATAAGAGCGAGAAGAGAACAAGCGGAATGGACGTGAAGCTAGCAATGATCAAGAGGTGATCCTGAACACCTACTTACGCCAAACATAACACGTAAACCGTGTTCACTTCCGGACTCCGAGAAGAGACCATCACGGCTACACACCCGCTGATGCGTTTTATTTCGGATCCGTGTCAAGTTATCTACAACCGACATTAACAAATTCCCATCTGCCACATAACCGTGGGCATGGCTCTCGAAAGTTTATACCCTGCAGGGGTGTCCCAACTTAGCCCATGACAAGCTCTCGCGATCATCGAAGGAATAGACCTTCACCCAGGAAGACCCGATCAGTCTCGGAATACCGGTACATCAAGACATTTCGACAATGGTAAAACAAGACCAGCAAAGCCGCCCGATGCGCCGACAATCCCGATAGGAGCTGCACATATCTCGCTCTCGTGGCAACACCGGATGAGACATCCTCGAGTAAAACCAGACCTCGAGTTGCCCGAGGGGCCCATGAGTCTACTCGGTTCGGACCAACACTTAGACAAGCACCGCCCGGGGCTATAATAAAGATGACCCTTGGGTTAATTACTCCCAAGGGAAAAGTAGGTGGTGGTGAGGCAAATGGTAAAAGGCAATGTTGGGCCTTGCTGGACAAGTTTTATTCAAAGCGAACTGTTAGGGGGGTCCCATAAATCACCCGACCGCGTAAGGAACGCAAAATCCGGGAACATAACACCGGTATGACGGAAACTAGGGCGGCAAGAGTGGAACAAAACACCAGGCATAAGGCCGAGCCTTCCACCCTTTACCAAGTATATAGATGCATTAATAATATAAGAGATATTGTGATATACCAACAAAACCACTGCCCACCATGGAGAAATCTTCAACTTCACCGCAACTAGCAACGCTATAAGAGGGCTGAGCAAAAGTGGTAACATAGCCAAACAACGGTTTGCTAGGAATGGTGTCAAAGGTTAGAGGTTCATGGCAATTTGGGATGGCTTGATAAACAGGTAATAGGTAGCGCAGATAGCGAAAGAACGAGGCAACTAGCATAGCAATGATAGTAGTGAGATCCGTGGTAGCGGTCATCTTGCCGAAATCCCGCTAGGAAGAAGAACGAGTCCATGAAGAAGACAAACGGACGTAGTCGAACGAATCCTCACAACTCCGAACGAAACCGGCTAACGAGAGAAGCAAACCGAAAGAAGCAAACAACATAGTAAACAACCATTGCATAATCATGGCATGATGCACAACCAAGTATGATGCATGTCCGGTTTAATGAGGCATGGCATGGCATGGCAAAGTGCAACAAACAACACTACAAATTAAGTGGAGTTCAATATGCAACGAGTTGCATATTGACGGAACACCACATACAATTATTTGGTTTGATCTCGTTATAAGCTACTCAACAATATTAAATGTTGTTAAACATGGCAAGGGGTGAAGCATAACAAAACTACCTACCTAGGCAAGTTTAAATGAGGCCGGAAACAACGAACAACAAGTCCGGAAAATCCCCATGTGCATATTCGAATTTGGTACTGTTCTGCCCTAAACACCATTTTAATGTTGTTAAACAGCAAAATAAAGTTCACCATGTTAAACTAGGCATTTTTCCACCCCATTTACATATAAAGTTTGTTTAAAACCGAGCTACGGTTATTTAGTTATGAAATAAATCATTTTAACATGGCATTTAAGCAAATTTAAACAAACAACATTTTCAACATTTTTAACATGGATGAAAATGGCATATTGTGAAACTAGATGAAATTCTAAGCATTTTACATATAAAGTTTGTTTTAATCCGATGCATGGTTAATTAATTATTGATGCATGAACATGGGGGGACTAATCTGTAAAACAGCAGTCTCAGGAATAATAGCTAAATCGTCCAGATCTGAAGAAAAAAAACGATGCGGGCCGAATCTGAGGCAAGCCCAACAGCAGGAAAAAAACAAGTGGGCGCTGGGGCGGCTCACCCATGGGCTTCGCCCAGCCAGTGGAGAGGTCGGCAGGCCGCCGGGAGGTTGCTTGGCTGGGCGGCGCGGTCGACCGGGCGGAGCCAGGGCCCACGAGGCACCGCGGGGAGGGGAGGCCCAGTGACGGCGCTGAGCTCGCTGCCGATCCAGAGGCCGAGCAAGGCGGAGGCGCCAAGCGGGCTCCGGCGATGCATGGACGGGACGAGGAGGCGGCAGGGCCGCGAGAGATGGCGCGGTGCCGCGCGGCGAGGTCCGCTGATCGCGCGCGGGCGCTGGTGGTCGGCGGGCACCGGGAGCCGGACGGCGTGGGCGCGCGGTGCTCGCGAAAGCGCGGGCGCATGTGCGCGCGGCAAGGCGGCGGAGGAGGGCGGCGCCGACGAGGCGGCGGTCGACGGTGGCGGGATGCGCGCCGCGAGATGGCGGCGGGTCGGGCGAGGCGCGAGCCTCATGGGCGGCGCGGTGGGAGCGGCGGCGGCGGGGACACGTGGCACGACCGGATTGGAGGAAGGGAGCGGGGCGGACGTGTCCGGCCGTCGGCGGACGCGTCCGGCGGCGGAGAGAGGGGAGTTTTAGGGTTTCATCCGCGAAAAAATGAAGGGGAGACTTATTTATAGGTGGAGGGAGCTAGGAGTGTCCAAATGAGGAGCGGTTTTCGGCCACGCAATCGTCATCGAACGACCGAGAGCATGGAGGGGAGTTATATGGGTTTTGGGCCACTTTGGAAGGGGTGTTGGACTGCAACTCAAAGAGGGCTTTACGGTTACCCGGTTAACCGTTGGAGTACCAAACGACCTCCAAATGGCACGAAACTTGACAAAGCGGTTCACGGTGCTATACCAAGGTCGCTGGCAAAACCTCGGCCATTCCGAGAAAGTTTAATACCCGCCACAACAGAAGACAAAAGGGGACGCGGATGACATAGGAGCGCCGGATTGCAAAACGGACAACGGGAAAATGCTCGGATGCTCGAGATGAACACGATGCAAAATGAAATGCACATGATGACATGATATGAAAAGCATATGATGACATGGCAAAATGCAACACGCAAGCAAATGACATGGCAACGACGCGAATAACTGGCGGACACCTGGCGCATCGGATCCGGGGCGTTACAACACTCCACCACTACGAGAGGATCTCGTCCCGAGATCTAGGATGGCACCGGAGGGAAACGAAAGAGGAAGAGAAGAGGTAAAACTAAGTTGCTTCTTTGACCAATGAGTGAAAACCATGAACCTTGAGAGGTTGAGCAAAAAGAAATGAAGAAAACAACGAAGATGAGCAAAGTTGAAAACACTCCGTTAGAAAAGAGGAGCAAGGGATACGACGATTACTAAGAGGTTTAGTGATAAGATAGATATTGAAAACACTCTGGTTAAAACTAGATAGAGGAGTAATAAGATTGATATGATTTGGGCAGCACTCCGACTGAAAGAAGAAGGAAAAACTTGATAAGACGAAAAGAACTTGAATGAGAACACAGCACTCCGGTTAAATGGATAAGCACGAAAAGAACACGATCCTCACAAAACGAGGTGATGGGTGAAGAGCACAACGTCACAATGCCTCCGGAACGAAAGAATAAAAGATAGATCACTGGAATAACAGAATGTAGGAGAAAAAACAAACTTCTGCCACAAATGGGCTCGAAAAGCACCCTTCCAAGAAGGTTATAACAGAGTTGTTGGAAAACCAACAACGAAAAGAACAAGCTTGTTGTGGGCTTATGGCAAACATCTCAGAATGATGAGGTGACAACCGGCCACTAATGGAAACAATTGATTGGTTGAGATCAATGAAGATAAGAGAAACTTCTTCCACCAAGAGGATAGGAGATAACTTGGATCACTGATAAGCACCATAATAGCAACATTCCTTAGGGAAGGCTTTAGGTGAAATCTATACCAAGATAACTCCAAAGAAGAGATTGATGGATTTAAAATACCTCATTCTTGACAACGTGTGAATCATGGAACATGAATGGAAATTGTCAAGAATGATATAACACCATCTCAAAAGATAAGATAGAAGGAATTGCACTTTGAAATGCAAGATGAAGAATACTTGAGCTCCTCAAAACAAAACATGTGTTGAGCACCATGTTTAATTTTTGAGTATAGCTTATGGATCATAACTTCAAGAGAAATCTTGACGAACAATTGAAGAATGAAAAGAATCCTTGATGAACTATCATGTAGAACCTCCAAGAAGAACTCCGGTAAACAAAAGGAATGAAAAGGGAGAGAAATTGAAAACACAAGGTGAATCCTTGCAATGATTTAGATGGATCTCCGTGATAATTAGAGCTTGGAACTCCGGGAAAAAGAGAAGGTGAAACAAATGAAACCGAGAATTTTAAGGGCCTCCAGAATAAAGAATTAATCACTTGGATGAACAAGAATAAGAATTGTGTTATGCTTATCCTTCACCAATTAAATTGATGGCAATCAACGGATTTGCATACTACTTATCCTCGTAGAAAGGATTAAGAGAGATATGGCGCAAAACTTGAGGAAGTCTTCATGAACCACCGGTAGGTTAGGAAAGAACGAATGAATTAAATGATAACGAAAGAGGTGAAATCTTGAATGAACCACCGTAAGAATTGAAAATGATCGAAGTAGGGGTGCATCACCAGTAAGAATTAGCAAATGAACGAAGTTGCTTGAGACAAACTAGATACATGAGAACAAAGAGATCAAGAACTGATTAGAGGATATTCGATTGATGCACCGGCATGATTTAGAGAACGATAGCTACACACCGAGAATGAAGAAATATGACATGATGGCCTTTGAAGGAAAGAAATGGAAACAACTCATGAAATGCTCCGGATGGGTGAAAAGAATTCCCACAATCGAAAACAATTATGAGAGGATGGCATCAAACTAGAACCATGAATCTTGAAGAGAATGGAGCAAGATTTAAGAGAAACTCTTCTTCGGTCATCAAATTGAGGATGATGATGAGAAACACCACCATGAATTGTTGAGATACTCCGGGAGAATTAAAAGAGGAAAGGTTGAACCAAAGATGAAAAGAATTTGAAATATCTTGGAGAAAAGCATTTGACTGATGATAACTCATTCTTACGTCAAACTTGGAGAAGAATTTAGGATAGCTCTGGGAAAAAAAGAGTCAGGTAAGATCCTGGGAAAAGACCTGTGGGTTAGGGCCCACTCAAAAGAAAACACCGTTGAACAATTTAAAGAGAGGTTGCACCGGTTGAATTAAATGACTTGAATGAGATACCAATCTCGAAATATCTTGAAGGGATTGAGAATGGAAACACAAGTCTTGTGAGATATCTTCAGCACTCCAGAACAAATGAATAGGAAGAAGTGAATGATTAAGAGGGACTTGGATAAGAAATTCACATGGGAAGATATGTGAAACAAAAAGGAAGAGATATGATCAACACCGAAAGCTTGAGTTGGATTCACCGGAAAAGAAGAAAAATTATGAAGGATGATGAACTTGAAGCTCGTGAGCATCTTCACGAGGGATCACCGGATCAGAACATTGATTGAAAAGAATGAAGAGACTTCATATGAATAAATGGATACTTGATTAATAAATCTGTGTCCTTGAAGAAAAAGGGTGGAGGGCGGAAAACAAAGGCAACTTGGGACGGATGAAACAAACACCGTTGAGAAAACTTAGATTTGATCTTATGGATGGGAAAAATGATGGGATCCACTTGAAGAGAAGCACACCGTTGGAAAGGAGTTGACATGACAAAATCAATGATCAAAAGGATTAGTATTCACATAGCAATATGAGAACACCGCTTAGGAAAGGTATGGAATCAACATTTGACATCAAGCAACTCGAATACCACAAATAAAACAAAACAAAGGATTTGGCTTGCGAATAAGCCGAACAAATACATATGATAGAGATTTACCCAATCCCATATCATGCATCCGTCGGAAAGATATTCTAGGAGCTACTTGAATTCCCACCTATAAAACTCTCAAACTTTACGGTTATGCAATCTGGTGTTGGGGATACAGGAAGCAATATATCTCACCCAAACTAACAATACCTACATCCAAGTCAGATCCATCCGTCAACACATAACCAAGAAACCTTCGAAATCATGTACCTCAACCTTCAAAAGCATCCGTATATCGAAGTCATGGCAATACTCCGCACTCACCTTAGTATTTGGGTTAGCGGGTTATCTCACCAACAAGCGCATAAAAGAGATTTTCGATGTCGGCGCTTTAAACTCGGTATTCCGAACTGCAATGATAAAATTATGACGACAACACCTCGAGCTCAACTCCCGGACACCTCCACTAAAAAACCCCGCCGACGGAGGCACCAAGACAATGTTGTCATCATAAAACCATCGAACGATTCTAAGATACCCGCGTGATCCTAAAATTTTTTAGTGAAATTTGAGAAGAGAAGAGTCAAAACTCTACGTCAGATACCTCACCGAGCGACGAAGGGACCGAGGAGTAAAAAGAATTCTAACTCTCCGATATATAATCCTAAATGACTCAAAACATTTTTCTAGACACAACTCGCCGCTAAAAACGATCAAGCAAAGGGGCTCCTAAGGTCGGGAAGGCTCGATTACCAACTTAGCGCCCTTGATGCGGCTATATCTCCCACGTGTCGAGCACGACTTAGAGGCATAACCGCATTGAAAGCAATGTCGCAAGTGAGGTAATCTTCACACAACCCAAGTAATACATAAGGAAAGAGATACATAGTTGGCTTACAATCGCCACTTCACACAATTACATGAATATAGCATTACATCATCCAGATACAAACAAGGTCCGACTACGGAACCAAAATAAAGAAGAACCCCAAATCGACAAAAGGTCCCCGATCGACCCCAACCGGGCTCCACTATCGATCAACTAGAACGAAACAACACAAAGGGCAAGATCTTCATCGAGCTCCTCCTTGAGCTTGGTTGCGCCACCGCCGGTAACATGGCACCCGCAAACTGGTTTTGAAGTATCCGTGAGCCACGAGGACTCAAAGAATCCCATTACCATGGGTATCAAGACTAGCAAAGCTTAATGGGTCGAAAGGGGTAAAGTGGTGAGGTTGCAGCAGCGACTAAGCAAGTATGGTGGCTAACCAACGCAAATAAGAGCGAGAAGAGAACAAGCGGAATGGACGTGAAGCTAGCAATGATCAAGAGGTGATCCTGAACACCTACTTACGCCAAACATAACACGTAAACCGTGTTCACTTCCGGACTCACGAGAAGAGACCATCACGGCTACACACTCGGTTGATGCGTTTTATTTCGGATCCGTGTCAAGTTATCTACAACCGGACATTAACAAATTCCCATCTGCCACATAACATGCGGCACGGCTCTCGAAAGTTTATACCCTGCAGGGTGTCCCAACTTAGCCCATGACAAGCTCTCGCGATCATCAAAGGAATAGACCTTCACCCAGAAGACCCGATCAGTCTCGAATCCGGTACATCCAGACATTTCGACAATGGTAAAACAAGACCAGCAAAGCCGCCCGATGCGCCGACAATCCCGATAGGAGCTGCACATATCTCGCTCGTGGCAACACCGGATAAGACATCCTCGAGTAAAACCAGACTCGAGTTGCCCAGGGGGCCCGATCTACTCGGTTCGACCAACACTTAGAAAAGCACCGCCCGGGGGCTATAATAAA
Source organism: Aegilops speltoides (assembly GCA_021437245.1). Classification (NCBI taxonomy): domain Eukaryota; kingdom Viridiplantae; phylum Streptophyta; class Magnoliopsida; order Poales; family Poaceae; genus Aegilops; species Aegilops speltoides. The sequence continues at coordinate 307,609,157 of CM038147.1, read as the reverse complement.
GATGACCCTTGGGTTAATTACTCCCAAGGGAAAAGTAGGTGGTGGTGAGGCAAATGGTAAAAGGCAATGTTGGGCCTTGCTGGACAAGTTTTATTCAAAGCGAACTGTCAGGGGGGTCCCATAAATCACCCGACCGCGTAAGGAACGCAAAATCCGGGAACATAACACCGGTATGACGGAAACTAGGGCGGCAAGAGTGGAACAAAACACTGTGCATAAGGCCGAGCCTTCCACCCTTTACCAAGTATATAGATGCATTGATAATATAAGAGATATTGTGATATCCCAACAAAACCCTGTCCACCATGGAGAAATCTTCAACTTCACCTGCAACTAGCAACGCTATAAGAGGGGCTGAGCAAAAGCGGTAACATAGCCAAACAACGGTTTGCTAGGAATGGTGTCAAAGGTTAGAGGTTCATGGCAATTTGGGATGGCTTGATAAACAGGTAATAGGTAGCGCAGCATAGCGAAAGAACGAGGCAACTAGCATAGCAATGATAGTAGTGAGATCCAGGGTAGCGGTCATCTTGCATGAAATCCCGCTAGGAAGAAGAACGAGTCCATGAAGAAGACAAACGGACGTAGTCGAGCGAATCCTCACAACTCCGGAACGAAACCGAAGCTAACGAGAGAAGCAAACCGAAAGAAGCAAACAACATAGTAAACAACCATCGCATAATCATGGCATGATGCACAACCAAGTATGATGCATGTCCGGTTTAATGAGGCATGGCATGGCATGGCAAAGTGCAACAAACAACACTACAAATTAAGTGGAGCTCAATATGCAACGAGTTGCATATTGACGGAACACCACATACAATTATTTAGTTTGATCTCGTTATAAGCTAGTCAACAATATTAAATGTTGTTAAACATGGCAAGGGGTGAAGCATAACAAAACTACCTACCTAGGCAAGTTTAAATGAGGCCGGAAACAACGAACAACAAGTCCGGAAAATCCCCATGTGCATATTCGAATTTGGTACTGTTCTGCCCTAAACACCATTTTAATGTTGTTAAACAGCAAAATAAAGTTCACCATGTTAAACTAGGCATTTTTCCACCCCATTTACATATAAAGTTTGTTTAAAACCGAGCTACGGTTATTTAGTTATGAAATAAATCATTTTAACATGGCATTTAAGCAAATTTAAACAAACAACATTTTCAACATTTTTAACATGGATGAAAATGGCATATTATGAAACTAGATGAAATTCTAAGCATTTTACATATAAAGTTTGTTTTAATCCGATGCATGGTTAATTAATTATTGATGCATGAACATGGGGGGACTAATCTGTAAAACAGCAGTCTCAGGAATAATAGCTAAATCGTCCAGATCTGGAAAAAAACGATGCGGGCCGAATCTGAGGCAAGCCCAACAGCAGGAAAAAAATAAGTGGGCGCTGGGGCGGCTCACCCATGGGCTTCGGCCCAGTTGGTGGAGAGGCTGGCAGGCCGGCCAGGGAGGCTGCTGGGCTGGGCCGGCGCGGTCGACTGGGCCGGAGCGGGGCCCACGAGGCACCGCACGGGAGGGGGGAGGCCAGACGGGCGCCGAGCTCGCTGCCGATCCAGAGGCCGAGCAAGGCGGCGGCGCCAAGGGGGCTTCGCGATGCAGGACGGGACGAGGAGGCGGCAGGGCGGCAGAGATGGCGCGGCGCCGCGCGCAGGTCCGCTGACCGGCGGCGGGCGCTGGTGGCTGGCGGGCACCGTGGAGCCAGACGGGCGCTGGGCGCGGTGAGCTCCGGCGAAGGCGCGCAGGCGCAGGCGCAGATGCAGGCGACGGAGGAGGGCGACGCCGACGAGGCGGCGGTCGACGGTGGCGGGATGCGCGCCGCGAGATGGCGGCGGGTCGGGCGAGGCGCGAGCCTCAAGGGCGCGCGGGGGGAGCGGGCGGTGGCGGGACACGTGGCACGACCGGATTGGAGGAGGGGAGCGGGCGGACGTGTCCGGCCGCCGGCGGACAAGGTCCGTGCGGCGGAGAGGGGAGTTTTAGGTTTCATCCGCAAAAAATGAAGGGAGACTTATTTATAGGTGGAGGGAGCTAGGAGTGTCCAAATGAGGAGCGGTTTTGGCACGCGATCGTGATCGAACGATCGAGAGCATGGAGGGAGTTAGATGGGTTTTGGGCCACTTTGGAAGGGTGTTGGACTAAAACTCAAAGAGGGCTTTACGGTTACCCGTTAACTGTTGAGTACCAAACGACCTCCAAATGGCACGAAACTTGACAGCGGTTCACTGTGCTATACCAAGGTCGCTTGGCAAACCTCGGCCATTCCGAGGAAGTTTAATACCCGCTCACAACAGAAGACAAAAGGGGAAGCCGGATGACATAGGAGCGCCGGATTGCAAAACGGACAACGGGGAAAATGCTCGGATGCCTGAGATGAACACGTATGCAAAATGAAATGCACATGATGACATGATATGAAAAGCATATGATGACATGGCAAAATGCAACACGCAAACAAATGACATGGCAACGACGCGAATAACTGGCGGACACCTGGCGCATCGGATCCGGGGCGTTACATAGCCATAGATTCATCAAAATAAGCAAACAACACACGAAAAACAGAATCTGTCAAAAACAGAACAGTCTGTAGTAATCTGTAACTAACGCAAACTTCTGGAACTCTAAAACTTCTACCAAAATAGGAAGTCCTGGAAAATTTGTTTATTGATCAGCATCAAAAAGAATCAATGCAAAATCACACACCAATAAAAAACGGCAGCGAATCTCGTGAGCGCTAAAGTTTCTGTTTTTCAACAGAATCAAATCAACTATCATCGTAGGTTATCCTATAGGCCTACTTGGCACAAACACTAACTAAAACATAAAACCACATCCAAACAGAAGGTAGATAGATTATTTATTCCTAAACAGAAGGAAAAACAAAAAACAATAAAATTGGGTTGCCTCCCAACAAGCGCTATCGTTTAACGCCCTTAGCTAGGCATAAAAGCAAAGATAAATCTAGGTCGCGCCGTAATAATAAGATAGATCTTGAAAGCTCATCTCGTATTCCCTACGTTCGGTAGCAAGTTTCCTTTGAGTCAAGCAAAAATAATCAAAAGGGCTAAATTTAGCGGGACAAAAATCCCCAAGATCAATCACGGGAGGAACGGGTTCCTCCCTTGGCCCTTCATAGTGCACAACTATTTCATCACTGAAAGCATTCTTTTGGCAAAATCTTGTGAGCTTATACTCGAGAGAGTATCCTAGCTCATTATTTCTAAGGGAAAAATCATCATTAAGCTCATTAATGCAATCAACCAAGACATTGATAGGGACCTTTTTCCTAAGGTTTTCATTGAAAGCGACATAGTCCGAAGATTGCAAACGTCTAATTTCTTCTTGATCATAGAGAATCGCTTCTATGGGTGGACGAACGGCATCCACCCTATAGTGCGAAAAGATTTCTTTGGCTTCTCTTATGATAAATCTAAATTCATGAGCCAAAAAGATAGTAACAGCGCGCTTAATAGAAGAGTGCTCAATATTAGAGAATTCTAAGAAAATTCTCTGTATGCAAGGGTGCATATGCATAAATTGTCTTTCAAGTTCAACCACGAGCATAGCTATAGCATCCGCAAGGCTACTAGTTCTATGAAGAATATAACAGCCCATGGAAGGTAAAGCACCGGCACAAGTAAAGAAATCTTGAATAACGCCTTTGCCAATAATGTTACCACTACCGATTCGAAACTTTTTGGTATGTAAGATAGGAGGTTCATCGGCCGGAGCCTCGGGATTTTCTGGATTATCATTGTTGTCCATATCGACGATAATCTCCCCAATTTCAGACATAGCGGCAGAAAAAGCAAGGCGAAAGAAGGCAAACAAGAGGGGAAAGAGAAGGAGATTGGGAAAGAGAAGGCAAATAAAACGGCAAGGGTGAAGTGGGGGAGAGGAAAATGTGAGGCAAATGGCAAATAATGTAATGCGAGAGATAGGGATTGTGATGGGTACTTGGTATGTTGAATTTTGCGTAAGCCTCCCCGGCAATAGCGCCAGAAATTCTTCTTGCTACGCCTCGAGCTTATGCTGGTTTTCCCGAAGAGGAGAGGATGATGCAGACAAGAGGCGTAAGTATTTCCCTTAGTTTTGAGAACCAAGGTATCAATCCGTAAGGAGGTCACGCGCAAGTCCCTCGTGACCGCACAACACGATAGCAACTCGCAACCAACACTTAGGGGTTGTCAATCCCTTCATGGTCACTTACGAGAGTGAGATCTGATAGAGATAATATTTTTGGTATTTTTGATAGATAGATGCAAAGTAAACGTAAAGGCAAAGTAAAAACAAAGCAAGTAAATAAAGTGATATAGATTGATATGATGAGAATAGACTCGAGGGCCATAGGTTTCACTAGTGGCTTCTCTCAAGAGCATAAGTATTCTACGGTGGGTGAACAAATTACTGTTGAGCAATTGACAGAATTGAGCTTAGTTATGAGTATATCTAGGCAATGATCATGTATATAGGCATCATGTCCGTGACAAGTAGATCGACACGATTCTGCATCTACTACTATTACTCCACTCATTGACCGCTATCCAGCATGCATCTAGAGTATTAAGTTAAAAACAGAGTAACGCCTTAAGCAAGATGACATGATGTAGAGGGATAAATTCATGCAATATGATAAAAAAACATATTGTTATCCTCGATGGCAACAATACAATACGTGCCTTGCAACTCTTTACATCCTCGAGTAAGGACACCGCAAGATTGAACCCAAAGCCATGCACTTCTCCCATTGCAAGAACTACCAATCTAGTTGGCCAAACCAAACGGATAATTGAAGAGACTTGCAAAGATAACTCAATCATACATAAAAGAATTCAGAGAAGAATCAAATATTTTCCATAGATAATACTGGATCATAAACCCACAATTCATCGGTCTCAACAAACACACCGCAAAACAAGATTACATCGAATAGATATCCACGAGAGAGGGGGAGAATATTATATTGAGGTCCAAAAAGAGAGAAGAAGTTATCTAGCTACTAGCTATGGACCCGAAGGTCTGAAGTAAACTACTCACACTTCATAGGAGGGGCTATGGTATTGATGTAGAAGCCCTCCGTGGTGGATGCCCCCCGTGAGCTCCTAATCGCCCCAAGATGGGATCTCGTGGATACGTAAGGTTGCGGCGGTGGAATTAGGTTTTGGCTCCTGTTCGATCATACGAGGATACGAGGTATATATAGGAGGAAGGAGTACGCCGGTGGAGCCCGAGGGGCCCACGAGGGGCGCGCCAGGGGCGCCCACCTCAGTGACCGCCTGCACTTCTTGGAGTAGGGTCCAAGTCTCCGGGTCACGCTCGTTGGAAAATCATGATCCCGAAGGTTTCATTCCGTTTGGACTCTGTTTGATATTCTATTTCTTTGAAATACTGAAAAAGGCAAAAAACAGCAATTCTGGGCTGGGCCTCCGGTTAATAGGTTAGTCCCAAAAATAATATAAAAGTGGAAAATAAAGCCCAATATAGTCCAAAACAGTAGATAACGTAGCATGGAGAAATCAAAAATTATAGATACATTGGAGACGTATCAATAATTTGTTGATTCTCTTGTCGACGAATATGATCTCCCATCTCTTGAATGTAAGCTACGATTGATCCATCCCTCCTGGTACGAATCATCTCCCATTTGTCATCTCGACGGCCACATATCTGGTAGATGGTACTCTCCAGCTCCTTGTGATATACCTCACATATGCGTCCAAAGGTGATATGTGCGGCCATGCTCTTTCCAATACTCCAACTTGGTGCATCCAGGTAGAAATCAATAGGCTCCGTTGTTGGCACAAAGGTCCTCCCAGGTATCCAGATTTTGATCTTCCAGCGCTCCTTCCGGTACAGATGTAGAGAAAGTCCCCGTGAAGCTTGGTAATCCGATGTTCAGATACTTAGTGACTTCCTTCAAGTGCTTTCCGAAAGGGGTGTCATCATCCGACTGAGTGAACTTGTACCTGGGGTCCGCCATAATAGAATAGAAAGAGAGGAGAATTAGAAATGAGTAGAGAAGAGAGATCCTATGGCTCATTCTAGTGGTCGCGTCCTACAGTCAGCGTGTGCTCTGATACCATCTTGACGCGACCAGACCTCAAACGGTCAAGTCTCTGTGCATCAGTGTCATCCCGTGATAGGTAATGCTGACACACACAATACCCGAGGAATTATAACAGAGTGTCAATCACACACTTACAACATCGAGTCCTCATAAAAAGTATGATTACATAAATAAATCATGGCTGAAGGCCATCTAAACTAGATAACTTCGGAAGCTTTGAAGGTAAATGAGTCCATCATCTCCAACGACATAGCTGAGCGCAAAACAACGACCTATTGCACCTTATTCGTCATCTGAGTAGTCTGCAACATAAGACATTGCAGCCCGAAACGGGTCAGCACATGGAATATGCTGGCATAGTTACACTGTAAAGCAATGATAATGCAAGAACTATATCGACATGCAATATTTGGTTGGTGGAGGCTGTAAGTTTCAAGATTTTGCGTAAAGCTAGTTTTTCCCTACAACAAAGGAATAAATTTATCTGACTACTCCAATGTTGCCCATTATTTCAGAAGGTAAACCCAACTCAAATTCCAATTAAAAGTATCATCATTAACCCAACATCAAAATTAATTAGAGTAACATGTCGACATCACATCAATAGATTCAAGTACTAGATACTCAATACGTCCATAACCGGGGACACGGCTAACCATGATTAGTTTATACACTCTGCAGACATTTGCGCACTTTTCCTCACAAGACTCGACCGCATCCATGATTGGACGATCGAGACATAGCCTTTCTGAAGCATTAACTCTCTACTCCGGGTAGACAGTACCACCTACAACCCTCTACATCTGCTAGTCTACCTCTTGAAGAGCTAACACAACTTACTCAACTATGCCAGAGCCCATAATGGCTTGTGGCTGCACACGGAAGTTTCTAGCATGAATAATCTTATGATCCCTTTGAGCCTGGGTGGCATTCCATAGGATAATCACACGGGTACTCCAAGATTTCCAAAACAGACAACAGTGGGTACTCCAGGTGCCTCTATGAATCCACCCAGATTTTATTTAAAGTTGCCACCTTAATGTTATCCAATTAAAATAACTCTCTAACTACCATGTGTGAATCATGATCCAATCCCTGTATACGAGCATGGCTAAGCAATAATAAGCATAACGTATATTCTCGGGGTGATCAAAAGGTATTTGGTTCCTACCTCAAACACTACAACCAAAACCACATGTTCCCAATCCTACCAATGCAAATACTTGTGGGGCAGAACTAATGCATAGTAAAAACTGGGTTTAAAAGAGTATGATCAAAGTGTAACTTGCCTTGCTGACGATCTGCAAACTCTAGAGATTCGTAGTAACAAGCTTCGCACTCCGGGTAATCTAGCGTAGACAAACAGTAGCATACATAAGCAATCACTCAAACGAAACACGAGAGAAACCAAGAAAAGATCCAAATTGAACACGAAACAAGCAATGGCTTAAAGTAACAAGAGTCAAAACCTAACAGCATTATTAACATGTGAATTAGTTCTTAACAGAAAGTACATGTGACTAGCTACGGTTTGCAAAAAGATTGAACTAAAACGGAGCAACGAAACTCAAAATACGAACAAAACAAGATCGTTTACTAATCTGGACTAAAGTCAAATTTTGCAGTAGCAAAATCATGTTCAAGTTGATTAACTAGAAAGAGGGCTTCGAGATGAAGATTTTGGCGTTGGTTTCATCTAATTTGGATAAACGAGTAAAAAGTTATACTAGTTTGAAAATCAAGGGCTGAATTGTGATAAAAATAATCACAGATAAGTCCCTGGCTGAAAATAAAATAAAAAGAAAATACTAACGAACGAACGTTCAGTGTCTGAACCTAACCAGCGAACAACCTTTGTTAAAACGAACGAACGCTAAATAAGATAAACTGATGAAAGCCGATCTAAAACAAAACCGTAAAACCTAAAAATCGGTTCCTGTTAGACTTGTTCGGGAGTAAACCCGATGGCGGCGGGCAGAACGGCGGGCGGCAGCAGCAGCAAAGCGGTGGCGCTCAGGGCGCTGGGCGGCAGCGGTGGCGCTTAGGCAAAGCGGCAGGAGGCGGCGCTGGCGACGGCGGCTTGGTTTCGGGCGGCGGCTTATAAAGGCAGGGGCGGCGGCTTGCTTGGGAGGGGGCCGGCCCGGGGAGGAGTCCGGCTCGGACTCCCCTCGGCGTCCGTGCGCGGCACGACGGAGGGGAAGGCGGCGGCACAGAGGGTGGGCTGGGCTTCGCCCGGTCAAAGGGAATTTTTAATTTTTTTAAAATTATTTTGCCCGAAGAAGAAAATCCTAAAAAATATAAAATAAATTATAAGAATGCCAAAAACAATTTTCACCGTCTAAAAAGAATATTTGGAACTAAGTGAACATTTTTCTGGCCTAAAAATGCAATTTTGAAAAAATGCATATTTTTCTAATTCAAATAAAATAGCAAATAATAACAAAAAAAATCTTAATTTGATTTTTTAAATTATTTCTCCAATATTTCTCTAAATTTGAAGAAGTCATATTATCTTCTCTTGTTTAATTTTAGTATTGAAAATATTTCGAGAGAAAAATAATGAAAATCAAATTGATCCTTTCTTCAAATTTGAATAAAACTCAAATATGAATTTTGTGAAACCTCCAACTATCTTCGTGGGTCCTTGAGTTGCTTAAGATTTCTAGGATCTCAACCAGAATGCAAAGATAAATATGATATGCATATGATGATACATGTATAACATCCAAATTGAAAATTGGGATGTTACACGGGAGGAGGGTGCGAGTACGATATCGATGAAAAGAGGGGCGGGAGTGAGACATGGACGGTGAGAAGAGAAGAGGGAAAGCCTGTGTTTGTGGTAGGCACACCTGGCTAGAGAGGCATATCGATCGGTGTGTGCCGGGAAGAAGGAGCTGGGGCCTACAAACATAGTGGGTGAACGACCTAAAGTGAAAGGACGAATTTGCACCATGGAGCTAGAGAATGTTGAGGGAGGGTGAGAGGGAGGCGGGCGTGTGCATGCATGAAAGAAAGTTAGCGCTAGCTACGAAGATAAGAGGATTGTGTGGGTGTAAAACACGAATAGAGATCATAATTCATTGTAAAAAGTGAATTTGGATACTTGAAGAATTTATCATAGTGTTCTAAACCGAGGCATAAGTGAATATATATAACGGTGATACGCATGGTGTGGTTATGAACATGTGACACTACTATATATATTGGTGATGATGGTGTGCCAGCCATCCTGCAATATAGGCTGTCTGATTTATATCTGACGGATAGGAATGGAACTATGGCAATTTCGAAAAAAGATACCCACACCCCTCCGCACATTTGCAAATAAGGCCTTCCCTCGTTCATCCTTTTCTCCCACAAGATAAACTACTCATACAAATGCATCTTGATGTTCCGTACAACACATGGGCATCTTCCTAGTACTACATATAATATATAGAACATTGATTATAATTTGTGATAATGTGTGGCTTTTGTAGCTCTGGGCTAAATACTTGTCATAATGTAGGGGGGCGGGGCACTATACCTTGCATGATAAACATGATGTACGTGGGGAACATGGTTTAGATTATGAGTATCTAGTTAGTACATCAAATATACTATGATTTGGGATCAACATTAAGTGTGTTCAAAAATTTGAATTCGAGTTCATATCTCTCTCTACAGTAATCATGTGGTGTGTTGTTAAGATAATACACTAATGATGGTTTAAGTTCGCAACAATCATGATTGTAGATTCTTATTCAAATAGAGAAACGAATTCGAATTTAGTTCAAATTGTAGCAGTAGTATAGACATTTGGAATGCACTAAAATGTTGGTATAAGTAGGTTATATGCATTATACAGACAGCGAAAATATTTAACTGGACATAACATGGATTCATACGTAGCTTTGAATAGCATTTTTACAGTAAAACGGGACAAGACTCTCTCTTTGTGTTGTGTGAATAGCTTTATTTTTTTGGTTTTTTTCGTTGAGGGAAGTTCAAATTGATTTGGTATGTACAATATTACAAGTTAGGCTTGTCCCTAAAATTCAACCTACGCCTTGTTATATCCCGTAAATTCAGACATCGTACTCCCAAAACTCACGCCTTCACAACCTGCGCCTTGCTATCCCGAAATTACAACGCGAGCGAAAACTCCCTCCCACTGCCGAATTCCGACACGTGAATTCCCCCTTCTAACCCTGAGCCGAAAGGGCCGCTAGTTCAAATTGGTGGGGTACTTTTGTAACACACCCTACATTTTGGAAAGTGCGTCCCTAAGTCATGGTTCCCCCCTCCCATCACCTCCTTTTCGCCATTTGAAATCCCAAGCCGCCATAACTTCTCTGCTCCAGCCGTGAAACCCCACCCTCCTCCGTCCACCACCTCACCGCTGCCCAGCCGGAGTCTCTTCCCCGACCATGTCGTCCACCGCAACAGCTCGACGTCCCTCATCCACCTCCCTGGATGAGGATCCGTCATCGCAACGGTTCAGCCGCCCTGTCCACCACCTCCAAGGAGCTGCTCCGATGGTCGCCTCATCTATCGCAGCTGCTCCATCCCCACAAAGACCGCTTTAACTCGCTCCACCGAGCCGCAAAGATCCTCACCGACTCCTCGGACGAAGCCAAGGCCTATTCGGCACCACCAAAGAGGTTGTACACTCATCGCATCACACCTTCTCCTTAACTTGACCTCCCGGCACCAACGATGCTCCATCCCGCACCCCCATGGCGCAGCTACCTCGAAACCGGCACCGCAGGCGACATCTCCATGGCGGCTCTCCCCTAAAGTGAGGCCCCTTCGGCAGCGGCATCCATACCAGCTGGATCTGCTGCTGCTCCTCCATCTCTCCCTCGTGCTGCTGCTGCTGCTCCGGCTCTCGCTTACATGCTCGTCTTTGCTGCCGCCGCCGCTGCCAAAGACTCGCCACCACTGCTGTTACTCTGCCGCTGCTCGCCCTTGCTCCCTCGCTCATGCTGCTGCTTTGTTCTCCACCTCGCTCGTGCTACTGCTCTGCTCTTGCTCTCACTCGCGTTGTTGTTGCTGGTACACGAGTTGCTGCTTTGGCTCTAGTTCGCGCCCTCCTCCGTGCTATGCTTTGCTCGGCTTCTATCTCGCCATCGTTCCTCGCCGATCGCTCGCTGATTTAGATCATCGCTTCAGACTACTAGTGCTCGAGCGGCCTAAACTACATGTGAAGTGCCTCTCTGCTACCAGTGGGTTCAGTTTCGACGGTAACATTCAGATTCCACAGTAAATTTCAGTTTCAACAGTTAAGTCCAGAGTCAACAGTTTTTACCTCATGTGTTGTAGTCAAGTGTTTTTTGGTGATGTAAATTTTACATGTATCAATTTTTGGTAATGTATTTTACATCATCTAGTGGAGATGCTATTAGAATCCCACTTGAGATTAACGATGTTTGTCTTGTACTGCTTCAGCCTCGACGTCTTACGGCTCACCGCAGCTGCTCCAATGACGAAACCATCCATCACATCAGAGCAGTGCCCTAGACGCTGTCTACAGATTCCTCAGATCTTCCTCCACACCTCCGACAGCCACCTCTGCCTCAACTTCTTCGGGGACCAACCCAATGATGCTGAGGTCGACACAACTACGAAAAGAAGTTGTGCACTTGTCGCATCACTTATTACTCTGCATTCATGTCCATCCATTAGGGCTATTTCGGTTCAAAGGAAAAAACTGAAGGAAAAACATAGCAATAGGAAATTTTCCTATGGCACTCTACTATTCAATTATTCATGCATTTTGTTGAAAGGAATGGAGCAAAACATCCACCTGGACCTACTTTTCAAAATCCTATGCATGAAAACAAGACCAAGTGCATTAGTGGCAGAATAACATTCTAACTATACACGCTTTCATATGGTTTCACTTTATTTTGGCCATGTTTATTTGCATTCCTTTGCTCTTCCAATTCCAATGAACCAAACACCCAAGTTAACAGAAATCTTGTGTTTACAAATGCTCCTTTTCCCATGCACATTCCTATCCTATTCCGGTGTTATTCCTATCCCTGCGCTTTTAGAATCCTGCAAGCCAAAGGAGCCCTTACAAAATTACTTCAGTTACACGTAGGTGTCAAAGAAAACTTTGTGTGGTTTGTCCTGCTCCTTTCGCGGCGTCGTCCACCTCACCTGAGCTGCTCCATCGATAGAAGCACCCACCAAACCAGACATCACGACTCCTGACCATCTTTCGCTGCCTCAGATCTCCTTCCTGCCACGGGCACCCACCGCAACGACATCACCATCACCGACTCAGCAGATGAACCTGAGGAGTACACGGGTCCACAAGAGAGGTCGCACTCTTTTGTTTCTGCCTGTATTATGCATTGCTTAATATTACCTGCTACTTTATCGTCCTGTTCGCCTCTTAGACTCGAAGTCAGGTCCAAATTAATGTCCAAACTTGAGTTTTAAAATTAGTTGTGGGCCAAATATCGAGGCAGCAATGAATAGTATATCTGCCTATGTTGTTCATCTTGGGTGGGAAAGAAAGTGTAAAGCAATCATCATCTGTCTTTTTATTAAATTAAAGCTATCATCAGCCTACTATCATCATTTTTGGATCCATCCACTGGTTGTTACCATCACTCTAGATTTCTGCATGCTCTCCTTACATAATCTCACTATTTTTTTCGTATGCATGTCAGATAGTTTACATAGTCATGCTGACATGTAGAGAAAAAGAGAAGAGTTTTGCGCGGCAATACAATGCACTACAAAAAAAACACACGTCCGTGACATTTTGGGCCGAACGAAAAAAAATTCTGTCATACCTATGACACTTCTATGGCGATAATTTTGACAAAACCCGGTATCATCATAGATGTGGTGGGCTCCTACTTCTATGACAAAAAATCATGACAGAACATGGGCTTTTCGTCCTGGGTGGGCTAGAGACGCAGTTGGATGACATTCTTTGGGCCGCCCATGACGGAAAAAAACCGTGGTAGAAGCGAGGGCGAGGAAAATTTCGGCGAGTTCCCGCCATGATGGCTGGTCGGCGTCGAAGCGATCGCATTTCTCATACACGACGCTGGCGTGTGTGCGCGGCGCTAGCTCTAATCAACCCGAGCGAGGCATTGTGATCTAACCGAACCCGGCGCGACAGACCGCAGTTACGCGTTCTTCGAACTCGACCGATCGATCGATGGCTGTTAACTGAACCCGATCGAGCGATTCCTTCGCTATTGCTTCTAACTGAAGACGATCAATACTGCCTCTGGATGAACAAAGTGAGCGCTATGGGGGTGGATGAATAGTGAGCGGTGGGGGTGGATGAACAGGACCCCGATCGATCGAGCCGGTTGGGGCTGGATGAACATGACCCCGCGAAGGGCTGGATGAACAGGACGACCCCGTGGAGGGCTGGACGAACAGTAGGCGGTGGAGGGGTGGATGAACAGTAGCCCGTGGAGGGGTGGTTGAATAGGAGCCTGTGGAGAGGGGTGGTTGAACAGTAGTCGGTGGAGTAGTGCGTAGTGGAGGGTAGATGAACAGGAGCATGTGGATGAACAGTCGCAGGTGGAGGCTGGAGGAGGTCGACGGTGGATGAACAGTAGCCCGTGGAGGCTGGAGGAGGTCGACGGTGGAGATGAACAATATCCCATGGAGTCCCATTTTGCGGAACGCCGCACCCCTCCCGATGAACAGGACCCCCGTTTCGACCGTAGCTCTCCAACACAAGTCCGTTTCGTCCGTTTTGCGGTACGCCACACCCCCGATCAACAGGACCCCGTTTCGACCGTAGGAGGTCCAACACAAGTCCGTTTCCTCCGTTTTGCGGTATGCCAGACCCCTCCCGATGAACAAGATCCCGTTTCAAACGTGGTCGGTCGAACACAAGGCCGTTTCCTCCATTCTGCGGTATGCCAGGCCTCGTTTACATCGCCTGTTCCGTCCAGCCCTCCCGATGAACACGATGACGCATTCCATTCCAACCCATCCAGTTGGCTCCCCATGAACATGATGACGACGATGTTTCTCCGTTTCGACCCAGCCATGTACACGAGCCCTGGCAATATGTATGCGCGAGTAGGCGTTCGAGACCCCGCTCGTATGTACGTACGTGGTCGTATTTACGTTCTTGCACCCTGGCCGTTGTACGTACGTGTACATGCTACGTGCGCGCCTCTACTATGACATGTGCGGGCTGCTACATCGACCAGTATGTACGTACACATTCGCGGCCAGAATGACAACGCTACATATGCTTCGACCAGGTGGGTCCTGACTGTCGGGCACTTCGCGTGCGATGATGTAGCTGGTGGGTCCCAGCAGTCAGGAGGGCAAATCGTTTTTTTGCCCGGACGCACTTCCTTGCCTGTGAAGATGTAGCTGGTGGGTCCCAGCAGTCAGGGAGGGAACATTTTTCTCGCAAAATACGGTGGCCCGTCCGGTGGGTCCCTGCTGTCAGGTGGAGGAATCATTATTTTGTGCGTAATAAGGAGGCGCTTCCTTGCTGCGACCATGGACCCAGCTGTCAGGCTCTCCACGTATAGTCCACATCCGATGGAAGTCGTTCCTTGACCATGTTGACCAGGCCGCACCGAGAGCACCACGGCGGTGGACGACAGTGACGCCTAGGAAGGGGACGTCGCGGAGCCGGGGAAGACGCGACAGTGGATGCCCACACGGAGAGGAGTACGAGGGTTCACTGGTTTGGCTGCAGTGTGAGGCTGCCGTCGCCGCAGAATAACAGGGCGTGTGGGTGAGTAGAGGGATGGCCTGGCCAACGGTGGGAGAAGTATGGGGGCGGTGAGGTCTCCACGGCAGCACAACCGGCCACGGGAGGTAAGAGCAGGCGGCACGACCAGCACTGCTTTGGGCGGCTGGAGCAAGAAGACCAGAGGTTGAAGAAGCACTATGGCCGTTGGATGGACATCATACAGTCACTGGAGTATTGAATAAGTTGACAAAGCCCTCCGTCCCCATCTACTTAGTAGGCCCACAAGTCAGCCACCCACTATGGTGGGTCCCAGCTAGCAGGGGGTATTCATTTTTTTGTGCGTAATAAGGAGGCACTTCCTTGCGTGCGAAGATATAGCTGGTGGGTCCGACTTGACAGCGAGGGGAACGTTTTTTCGTGAAATACAGAGGCCCTTCCGGTGGGTCCTAGATGTCAGCTGGAGGAATCATTATTTTGCGCGTAATAAGGAGGCATTTCCTTGTGTGCGGCCATGGACCTAGCTGTCAACCTCTCCACGTACAGTCCACATCCGATGGAAGTCATTCCATGACCACGTTAACCACGCCGCACCGACAGCACCAGGGCGATGGACGACGGCGAGGCCTAGGAAGGGGACAACGCGGAGCCGGGAAAGACGCGGCAGTGGATGCCCATGCGGAGAGGAGTATGAGGGTTCACTGGTTTGGCTGCGGTGTGAGGCTGTCGTCGCCGCAGGGCCTTCTAGCGGTGAAAGTAGTAGGGGGTGGTGAGGCCTCAACGGTAGCACAACCGGCCACTGGAGGCTGGAGCAGGCGGTCTCGCCGGCGCTGGTTTGGGTGGCTGGTGCAAGAAGAGCAGCACTTGAAGAAGCAGAAGGACCGTTCGATTCAAATCCAACAGTTACTGCTGCTAGAATCATTTGTTGACTAAGTTGACAAGCCCTACGTATGCGTCAACTTAGTAGGCCCACAGGTCAGCCTCCCAACGGGTGCGCCCCAGATGTCAGTGGGAGGAATCATTTTTTTCGCGTAATAAGGATGCAGTTGATTGCGTGCGGCCAGCCAGCGGAGGGAGTAGGGTGGGCCGGGGAAGCCTGTGCGGCATCACAGCGGGCCACAAGAGGAGGGAGCAGGCAGTCCCGCTGCCGCTAGTTTAGGCGGCTGGAGCAGGAAGATCAGAGATTGAAGAAGCACGTCGGCCGTTGGATGGGCATCCAATAGTCACTGCTGCTAGAATCGTGTGTTGACTGACAAAGCCTTGCGTAAACAAGTCAACCTCGAAATCTGTGGCGTGTACAACCCATTTGCTATTATTTTTATAATTTTTACTCATTTTCTAATTCATGTGGAATTTATTGCAGCCTGTTTTCCATTTTTAGAATTGCTGCCCATTTTCTGGTTAGTACCAGGGTTAAAAAATTAACTAAATATGTGCGAAATTTTGAAATCGCAAATTTTTGCTGGGGAACAAAATATTCTTAATCCAAAAATTAGTAGCCATACTAAAACAAATTTAAAAATAAATTTGCACTATGTCATGTTAAATCCAATGAATTACTATAAAATATTAGTGAAGAACAAAAACAAAAAAAGAAACTAATATCCCATTTGCTATATTTTTTTTGGAATTTTCAACCCCTTTGATATTACTTTTAACAGACACTGACCATGCTCTTTGGCTAGGCCGGAATGCATCCCTCCTCGTCTTGAAAGATTTGTAGCCCAGTAAGTCGGAGAGAATAAATAGGCCTAGCTTGGGTATTCTTCAAAAAGAAATACTGGGCTACCTATTTTCCCAAAGAAAAACCTGCTGGGCTGGTCATGTTGTTAGACGGGCCATAGAGACCGCACAACCCAGTTTATAGCCTGCTTCTCCGAATTACTACTCAAAAAAAGTTGTGCAATTCTGTCGTTAATTGACTATACGTTAAAAATGATGTGGGTCCCAGATATCAGCACGGTGGATTAGAGTAAAAAACGAGGGGTGCATCTGAGTAGTAAAAGAGGCGCTTGCTTGTGTTCGGGAGTGGACCTGGTGGGTCCATACTGTCATACTCACAACTACAGTTCTCTCCCGATTCACTATGTTGACAGGGACCGTTTCAAAAAAGACTATGTTAACAGGGCCGGACGGCGGCGCCACGGCGAGCGCACGAAGGCGGAGGATAAAGTGCTGTCGCCAATGTGCTAGGCTGGGTTGGACATTCTTATTGAAAAGTAAAAATGGACCAGAACTATTTACGACGTTGACTACAATTTGCATGGGTCCGCTGGTTGCAGGAAGAAAATGCTAGGAGAAAGAAGACTGGTCGCTATCTTTGTGAAAGTGCAACTAATCCCCGGGTGGTTTTGGTAATTAATAACAACATATATATCATTGAACTAATTGTTTCTTGAGAATATTTCAGAAAGTTCAGTGATATGGGTATGGCAATGACTGATGATGTGGACCCCTCAAAATGCTAAGGAAAACATTGGCAAAAGCTCAAGACCCTATTTTTGGTTTAGTGATCCAAGATCACATTGAGTCCATAGGAAAGCCAATACTATTAAAAGGGATGAGGTTATGATGATGATCCGTTGCTCAAAGTGCTTAGTGATTTATCTCTCAAACTATCAGCAATCTTTCATTCCAACATATACTCATAAGTAATCTCGGTCCCACCGATTCCATAAACTCAGTCACACCGAGATGAACCACCTCAGCCATATACCCAAACCCTAGAAATTTCGGATTTTCCGATTCCAAACTCGGTCATACCGAAACTAGTGTTGCCAACCTTCTGTAACCTTCTGTACTCAAATCGGTGTCACCGAGATGAGAAAGTCGGTCCCACCGAGAATGGCAAACCCTAGACTTTGGAAGAATCGGACTAACCGAGATTGTATTTTCGGTCCCACTGAAAATCCCAACGCTCACAAGATTTGAACTTTCGGTCTCACCGAGTTGTCAACTTCGGTCCGACCGAGATTGGTCAAATGTGTAACGGTTGGATTTTGTGTGGAGGCTATAAATACCCTCCACCTCCTCTTCATTCGTGGAGAGAGCCATCGAAAAGAACTACCACTCCTACCTTACATTTCGAGAAGAAAACTACCTACCCTTGTGTTGAGATCAAGTTGCTCCACTCCCACCATATGAAACTTGATTTCTAGCCTTCCCAAGTTGCTTTCCACTCAATCCCTTCTTCCACCACAGCCAAATCAGTGAGGAGAGTTGAGTGTTGGGGAGATTATCATTTGAAGCACAAGAGCAAGGAGTTCATCATCGCCAACACCATCTATTACCTTTTGGAGGGTGGTGCCTCCTAGATTGGTTAGGTGTCGCTGGGAGCCTCCGTCAAGATGTGGAGTTGAACCAAGAAGTTTGTAAGGGCAAGGAGATCGCCTACTTTGTGAAGATCTACCCCGAGTAAGGCTAGTCCTCCGTGGACGAGGCCATGATGGCATAGACAAGGTTGCTTCTTCGTGGACCCTTCGTGGGTGGAGCCTCCGTGGACTCTCGCAGCCGCTACCTCCGTGGGTTGAAGTCTCCATCAACGTGGATTGACGATAGCACCACCTATCGGAACCACGAGAAAAATCTCCGTGTTCCAAATTGCGCTTTGCTCTTCTCCACCTCTTATTTACTACATGTGCAATTTACTTTCCGCTGCCATTACTCTAGAATTGCATGTGTAGGGTGATACTTGACTTGGTTATCATTGTGAACTTGCTAAAACTTGTCCTAATCAAAAGGCTAAATTTTTAAGTTGTCAAGTAGTCTAATCACCCCCTCTAGACATACTTCCGATCCTACAAGTGGTATCGAGCTTTGGTCTCCATTGGATTGGTTTCATTGCATTGACTCCATAAGCTTGGTTTCACAACCTAGGAGAGTATGGCGCCTAGTGAGGGTAATTTTCAGAGAGGTCCTTACTTTGATGGTTCAAATTTTGCTAGTTGGAAGCATAAAATGAAAATGCATATTCTTGGACATAACCCCACCGCATGGGGCATTATTTGTGTTGGCTTGCAAGGTGAGTTCTTCGAGGAAGGAAAAGTTCCGGATCGCGGGCTACAAAGCAGATGAGTTATGGATGTTACGTAACAATGCTCAAGCTTGTGACATTCTCTTCAATGCTTTGTGTCCCGAGGAGTTCAACAAGATCAGCCGCCTTGAGAATGCAAAAGAGATTTGGGATACTTTGGTCGAAATGCACGAAGGTACCGAGTCCGTGAAGGAATCAAAGCTAGATGTTCTTCAAGGTCAACTTGACAAGTTCAAGATGAAGGAAGGTGAAGGAGTCGCTGAAATGTACTCTAGGCTTGCTCTCATCACCAATGAGATTGCTGGCTTAGGAAGCGAAGAAATGACCGACCGATTCATCATCAAGAAGATTCTCGAGCTTTGATGGAAAGTATGACACCGTGTGCAATTTGATCCAAATGATGCCAAACTACAAGAATCTCAAGCCTACCAAGTCATTGGAAGAATTGTTGCTCATGAGATGACACTTAAAGATAAGGAAGAGCTTCACAACAAGTCAAGTGGTGCTTACAAAGCTACAGCTTGAAGCTCCCACAACCTCAAGTGACAAGCTAGTTTCCAATGAAGAGATAAGCCTAATGGTGAAGAACTTCAACAAATTCTACAAGAGTAGAAGCAAGGAAAGAAGCTCAAAGTCTAGATCATATGATGAAAAGAGATCTTCTAGTCGTGATCGAATCTGCTACAATTGTGGAAGACCCGACACTACTCAAATGAGTGTTCGACCCCCACAAGAGAAGAGAAGAATTCCAAGAAGAAGAAGCTCAAGAGAAGAGTCACCTCGGAAAGAGAGAAGGAGTAGAGATGATCGTTATAAACGAAGATCCTCTCGGAGAAGCAAGGATTCGGAAAGGAAAGACAAGTCATCAAGGAGCTACACAAGAAGAAAACATCAAGCTCATGTTGGTGAATGGGTCTCCGGCCCGACTCCGACAATCACTCCGAAAGAAGCTATCACTCCAACTCCGAATACAGTCAAGATGAAGGTGTTGCCGGTCTTGCTCTCGTATCCTCCAACTCCAACTCCTATGACTTGTTTGATTCACCAAATGAGGGAATTGGAAGATGCTTCATGGCAAAAGGCCCCAAGGTATCACACCCTGAATTCATTGACTTTGATAGTGATGAAGATGACTTTCTTGGTGAAGATGAGCTTTTACATGACAAATCTAGTGAGCTTAGTAATGATGAACATGCTAATAGTCTTTATAGTCGAGAAGAGTCGAATGACAATGCTATGAAGGAGATTGAGCGCCTAACTAAAGAACTAAACACTCTTAAGTTAGCTCATGAAACAACTCAAGAAGATCATAGAGAGCTCCTAAGATCTCATGAGAAGCTACGCTCGAGAAGCTCAATCTAGAGCAAGAACATGAGTTTCTAAAAGCTATCAATGACGATCTTCAAAGAAGAGTTCTTCATATCTTGCCAAATGACTTCTCTTGTCTAATTTCTTGCCACCTATTAAAACTAAGCATGACAAGCATAAGAAAAATTCTTCATCTAGTAGTAACAATAATCATGCAAAATCAAATATTGTTGCTTCTAGTAGTTCTCTTGATTCCACTAACAATGTTTCAAGCCAAGTTTCACTTGAGCAAGAAAATAGTCTATTGAAAGGGATTATAGAGAAAGGTGTCTACAAGAGCCTTGCCGAAGCAAGAACTTTGAGGAAATTGTTCGCAAACAAGGAAGACACCGAAGAATCAAGGAATTGGTTTTGAGCGGAAGTTCAACGCCGAGGGTGTTGAATGGGAAGAAGGTCAATACCCCACTCCAAAGTTTGTTTCTCAAAAGGAGAAGTATGATCCTACCTCTTCCAATGTGGAACAAGCTCAAGATGATCTTCCACCACAAGACCACAAGCTAAAAGGCAAGGACAAGCTTCAAGAGGAGATTGATGCATTCATTGAAGCACCCAAGGCCATGGTCAAGTGGGTTCCCAAGGCAACTTCAAGTTCTACTTCGTCAAGCTCAACTACTACCCCAAGGATTCCCATCAAGATGATGTGGATCCCGAAGAAGAAGAACTAGAGAGTTCTTGAGGGTGACTCCGCCAACAATCTTCACTAACATTCATTTTGGCAAGGACTTGTGCAATCAACTTCCACATCTTGCACTAGTTCATGGAGTCACAAACCCTCATGTTGGTAAGTCAAGGGACAAGGTAATCATTGCTTTCATGGACATCATCAATTGTGTACTCCAATCTATGTCCAAGAATATCCTTGTTTGTTCCTTGTGGGACTAACCCATGTAGGTATTGACAGTGCCCGAATCCAAAGGATTGCTCCCAACTCTTGATGATCTTCATCAACATTGAGCATCCACATCTTCAACATCTACATGAAGTCTTCAACGACAACCCAAGGTTAGTTTGACCCTTTAAAAGGGTTCTCACATCAAGGGGAGCTTTGTTTTAAGAATTGAGCTAAAGCATCTTCAAATGATGTGAACACATTAATGCTTTATGTAAAAGTGGTAACCCCACTTGTGCTTAAACGATGAGTATGACCTATGATCAAATGTTCTCATTTGACTCCTAAGTCAATATACTCATATATAGATGACTTAGTCATCGCCAAATTGTGTGCTAGTTGCTAGAGTTTTGTTTGTGCATGTTTGACACATGTTTCATTTGCTATCTTATTGTGTGAGCATGTTGGATGCATGATTCTATCCATTCGAGGACATCCATTTGTTGCTTTGGTCTTTTGGAGTTTTCTTTTTGACCAAATGGATGGACAAGAATGCCTAAGTTCCTCCCCTAGCTATCTATGCTTTCTTGTCTCAAACTCTATTCATGCTTATATCACAAACTTTGAACAAGACTTTTTCTGGACAGATCGAGTGAGGAGCACTCTGAGCCACCGATCCGTCAAAAGCTTAAATTCCAAAACCTTCTAAGTACTTTCGGTCAAACCAATATACTCAAATCGGACGCATCAAATCACTTGGATTGATCTAGGTTTTCACCTCGGTGAAACCGAAGTTGCAGATTTCGGCGTGATCAAGTGAGTAATCGCTGCGCTAACCATCTCGGTCCCACCGAAGTTTTCCAACTCGGTCCCACCGACAAACGAAGGGTATATATACCCGAGGGCAGCGCTGATTATTCCTTCAAAACGCCTCGCCTCAAACCCTTCGCTGCCGCCGCCGTGGTTCACGGATCGCCTCCGCCGTCGCTCAGGCGCCGCCATGGTCTCCATCGCCAAACGGTCAATCTCATCGCGCCGTTGCCGCCAGAGTGAAACTCCACCTAGTTGGGTGAGTTTCGCTTTCGTCGCTTCAACCTCTGATTCAATGCACGATAGATTTTGCCTAGCTTCTTGCCAAGTTTGAAATCTTCCTATCCAGCAGATTAGTTCTTAGAACAAAATTCGAGTGAAAATTTTAGGTTAGGTTTTCACGAACACATCTCGGTGTGACCGATTCTACATTCTCGATCGACCGATTTGGCCTCGCCATTGCCTCGCACTTTTTCGGTCCAACCGAGTTGTGCAAATCGGTAAGACCGAAATGAGGATTCAGTGAAACCCTAGTGATCTCGGCTAGACCGAAACCCATTTCGGTCCAACCGAAAGTGGTGTGAAAGGTTAGGTTTAGACACCTCGGATTCACCGAATTTTAGACTCGGTCAGACCGAAATGCATTCTGTGAAAACCTAAAACTGAAGTTTGAACTCATTTATTTTGCAAAATCCTCTGCAGTTTGTGATAACTCTTCTATTCTGCCTATACCTATTCTATTCACAGTGTTGTCACATGTCCGATGCAAGTGACAGCCGAACAGGTCCGAATCACCAGCTTGAGATTCCAGAGGCGTGCACTAGTCCCAAGCAAGCAGTTTTTCGATGATGGAGAGAGGAGCACCCCAAGTGGATTGCCTCCGCGCCACCGTGGCCAGGAAGAAGAGGAATTCGATGAGGAAGACTCGACTTTGTTGCCGATGAGGAGATTACTTCCAAGCCTAAGAGGAAAGTGGTTGCCAAAGGCTATCAAGGGCAACATACAAAGAAAGGCACCAGCAAAGAGAAGAAATCCACAGTTGCAAAGAAGCTGAGCATGGAAGAAGAAACCTCCAGCAAGGTAAAGAAAACTTCCAAGAGGAAGAGGTTGGTTCATGATGAAGCTGATGATGACTCTGATGAGGAAGCACCCCAGCCTCCTCAAAAGCAAAAGTTGATGGGAGATGCCATCAGGGCATGAGCACCCACTAAATCTAAGCCATCAGCTCCAGCAAAGGCAGCCCAAGCCAAACCTGCTGCCAAGCCAAAGAAAACAGTAAGAAATATTCCTGCTTCAGAGAAGAAGAAGGACAATGTGCCACCTGCTGAATCTGATGAAGAGGCACATGTATTATCAAGCTCGCATGTAAACCGCCATTCCATAATGATGCTCATCCTCGAGCGAAAATATGAAGGAAAGGAAGGACAAAGGTCTCGTGCTATGGAGGCAAGTTGATCCATATGCCACCAGAGAAGGACAACTGCTGACTCAAGGTTCCACACCGAGAGCAACAAGATTTCTATGAGATGCTGCTTATGGACAAGAAGCCAATTGTTGCCGACACCAGATACGCTGACCGGGATTACATCGACAAAGGAAGAGCACAGAGACTACTTCCCACATGTGCATGAGAGCTTCACCGCATGTGGAGTTGCAGAGTTCGCTGGTCGGTCGATCGCTTGGAATGATGAAATGATCATGCGCTTCTATGCCACCGCACACTTCTATCCAGATGGCGAATTGTATGGATGATCAAGGCCGTAGATTCTCTTCAACAGCTTGAAGAGTGGGCAGCACTTCGAACGCTCCAAAGATCAAGAGATGATGATGTTGATGTCTATGGAATCCCCAAGAAAAATCACGAGTCTATGAGGAACATGTACAATGAGGTACCAGCCAAGGATGTTGAGATATGGAAGCTTGGATCGCAGTATCATCTTCAGCAGGTCTCCCAACCACCAACACTATTCTCGAGGCATACTTTGATGCCCAAGTCGAGAGACCACCGCATGATAAGAGGCTATTCTATCAACATGCTGCACATTCTAGATCGAAGACACCTTTTAAGGTGATGGACCCGATAGTTGAGACTATCAAGAGGACAAAGAAGCAGACTGTAAGAGGTCATGTGGGTTTGCCCGCACATTCAGATGCTCATCAATGCCAAGTTTGGCATGGGCACCTACTTGTTGGATAGACCCCACTTGCCACCGCAGCCTAACATGAAGATAATGAAGTTGTAATGACCGAGGATGATCCCACATCTGTTGAAGGACAAGCTAAGTCTGAAGCTGCCAAACAAGCCAAAGCTGAGAAGGAAGCAAGAAGAGCAAAGAAAGCCCAAGAGCGTTGGAGAACAACTTCTTGAAGCCACTCAGAGGATTGAACTACGCTTGGCAGCATAGTGCGCCTCGTGGAGAGTCTTGAGAGGATAGTTGAAGACAAGTTCCATGCTCTAGATGTTGTCGATCAAGTGCAGTCACCACAACAAGCTTGAGGCGACATTGAGGAAGCTAAGAGGGAGAAGGCAAAGCTCATGAAGGAGATGCAGGAAGACCTTGTTGAGGATGACTATGAGCAGCCTGCTCCAGCCCCACAAAGCCCAGATCAGCTGCTATTCCAAAGGATGCACCCTGGGCTATAGCATCAAGACCTCCTACAGCTCCATCGGCCCAGCTCCAGCCCAAAGATCCACTCCTCCAGCTCCACAGACTTCAGCAAGCTTTTGCAGATGCAGCTATCTCCACTCCATCGACGCAGACAGAGCCGCCAGCAGAGTCCCTAGTGACGCTTAGCTCTATACCTTCGAACTTTTGGTAACTTGTTGCCAAAGGGGAGAAATTGTATAGATCATAGGACTTCGAGAGAGAGAGTGCTCGCTTTTTTTGCTCTTTCGCTTATGGTTTTTCCTTGAGATACTTTTGAGTTCTTCGAGACATTTCGTGTGTTTGATACTACGCTTGCTCTATCTTGATGAGTGCTTGATCATATTATGCTTAATGTGTGCTTAATGCTTATCATATTCTATTCATATCTTGTATGATCACTTACTCATGTCTTGGTGATTGGGTGCATGCTATTCATTCTTATCATTTTGTGCGCTCCACCAAGATGTATGTGACATGGAAGAGTGACCCATGATCCTAATCGATTGTGCATTTGCATTCAAACGCAAATCTTAAATAATGCACAAATTTAGGGGAGCTCTTGCTTATCACATACTTCTCAAAGCTTATTTATGTTATTCATTGATTATATCATTTGTCGAAGTTTGATCTATATGTTGTCATCAATTACCAAAAGGGGAGATTGAAAGTGCAACTAATCCCGGGTGGTTTTGGTAATTAATAACAACATATATATCATTGAACTAATTGTTTCTTGAGAATATTTCGAAAGTTCAAGGATATGGGTATGGCAATGACCGATGATGTGGACCCTCAAAATGCTAAGGAAAACATTGGCAAAAGCTCAAGACCCTATTTTTGGTTTAGTGATCCAAGATCACATTGAGTCCATAGGAAAGCCAATACTATTAAAAGGGGATGAGGTTATGATGATGATCCGTTGCTCAAAGTGCTTAGTGATTTATCTCTCAAACTATCGCAATCTTTCATTCCAACATATACTCATAAGTAATCTCGGTCCCACCGATTCCATAAACTCACCACACCGAGATGAACCACCTCACCATATACCCAAACCCTAGAAATTTCGGATTTTCCGATTCCAAACTCGGTCATACCGAACTAGTGTTGCCAACCTTCAGAACCTTCAGACTCAAATCGGTGTCACCAAGATGAGAAAGTCGGTCCCACCGAGAATGGCAAACCCTAGACTTTGGAAGAATCGGACTAACCGAGATTGTATTTTCGGTCCCACTGAAAATCCCAACGCTCACAAGATTTGAACTTTCGGTCTCACCGAGTTGTCAACTTCGGTCCGACCAAGATTGGTCAAATGTGTGTAACGGTTGGATTTTGTGTGGAGGCTATAAATACCCTCCACCTCCTCTTCATTCGTGGAGAGAGCCATCGAAAGAACTACCACTCCTACCTTACATTTCGAGAAGAAAACTACCTACCCTTGTGTTGAGATCAAGTTGCTCCACTCCCACCATATGAAACTTGATTTCTAGCCTTCCCAAGTTGCTTTCCACTCAATCCCTTCTTCCACCACAGCCAAATCAGTGAGGAGAGTTGAGTGTTGGGGAGATTATCATTTGAAGCACAAGAGCAAGGAGTTCATCATCGCCAACACCATCTATTACCTTTTGGAGGGTGGTGCCTCCTAGATTGGTTAGGTGTCGCTGGGAGCCTCCGTCAAGATGTGGAGTTGAACCAAGAAGTTTGTAAGGGCAAGGAGATCGCTTACTGTGAAGATCTACCCCGAGTAAGGCTAGTCCTCCGTGGACGAGGCCATGATGGCATAGACAAGGTTGCTTCTTCGTGGACCCTTTGTGGGTGGAGCCTCCGTGGACTCTCGCAGCCGCTACCCTCCGTGGGTTGAAGTCTCCATCAACGTGGATTGACGATAGCACCACCTATCGGAACCACGAGAAAAATCTCCGTGTCTCCAAATTGCGTTTGCTCTTCTCCACCT
Organism: Aegilops speltoides; assembly: GCA_021437245.1. Taxonomy (NCBI): domain Eukaryota; kingdom Viridiplantae; phylum Streptophyta; class Magnoliopsida; order Poales; family Poaceae; genus Aegilops; species Aegilops speltoides. Next base: position 307,582,740 of record CM038147.1, on the reverse strand, counting down.
CTTATTTACTACATGTGCAATTTACTTTCCGCTGCCATTACTCTAGAATTGCATGTGTAGGGTGATACTTGACTTGGTTATCATTGTGAACTTGCTAAAAACTTGTCCTAATCAAAAGGCTAAATTTTTAAGTTGTCAAGTAGTCTAATCACCCCCCCTCTAGACATACTTCCGATCCTACACTTTGCCTAAGAATAATATCAACTGAATGTAACGACATTATCATAGGAAATAATATCCTCCTGTTAAATCATGAATTTAAAGAACTGGTGCATGAGTATTTAGCTTTATTTAGATATTTACTTATTTATGTTTAGGGGATGAGCATGTACCTGAGCCGGATTCATGTGAGAGCCTCCCTTCCAGTTAATAATGGGCTCCTCTATTGGGCCTTCATCAGTGGGATGCATGTTATCAACAAGTGGAAAATGTGTTCCGTACGAAAAAAATAGTATGCTACGCACGTGCACGGGCACTAAGGATCGAACCATGCAACGACTTCCAAAACATTGTGTTTGTCGTTCTAACAACACATTTATTCAACCAACAGACTAAATATACTATTGATTGTACATTGAAAACAGCAGCAACAACAACCAGGGTTGGGGGTGCAATAGAAGCAGTAAGCAGGCCAGAAGAGTGAAGACGTAGCTCTCTCTTCCAAACCAAACATCAACCATTATTACAAAAGGGATACCAAAAAAGAACAAGTGTATGCATCAAACTAAATAAAGATCCTACTACACCAAGTGTACGCATCTAACTAACTGGCTCAGTTAGACATTACTATTTATTAAGCTGTGGAGATTGGCTCGCGGCTTGAACCATATGGGTGCCTGACGGGGGAAACTCCAGCCAGCAGGTCAAAGTCTGATACTTGCGACCCTCTCTCCTACTTTGCACTACCAGGGAAAACCTTATACACAGAAATTTAGCAACAAAGCGGGTCAAAAAAGGGCGCTAGTGCTAGATAGCAGTAGCGATTGAAGAAAAACCGCGCTACAGATACAACCTTAGCAGTAGCACGTGTGGTGGCAAAAGTGCTACTACTAATATTCCCATTGCTAGAATGATAGGCTACGCATAGCAGTAGCGGGCTTGGAAGAAATGCGCTACCGCTAGGGCATAAGTAGCAACGCGTTTCCTAAGAAGAGAGCTACTACTAACAGAAATAAAATAAGATGAAAAACAAATAGAAAAGTAAATGAAAATGAAAGAAATAGAAAAGGAGAAAGGAAAAAATAAAATGTAAAGCAAAATAAATGAAAAAGCGAAAAAACGGAGGAGGGCATAGCAGCAGCGTGTGTTTGTAAGAGGCGTTGTAGCTAACGTAGCTGCAACGCGTGTCCTAGACCCCCACTATAGAAACAGAAAAGGAAATTAAAAAATGGAAGAAAATTACATAGCTATAGCAGCAGCGCGTTTTGTAAAAACCGCTATAGCTATCTTAGCTATAGCGCGTTTTACCAAACACGCCACCGCTTAAGTTTGACTTAACCAAAAACTGTTTCCTCGCCACCACTTCTCCCCAAATCCTCAACCCACCCCGCACCGCCGCCTCCCGATTCATTGTCGCCCCACTTCGCCATTGCCTCTCGCCGACGAGACACCACCAAAGCCGTGGCGCCAAATGCCACCGAGCCGCCTCTAATGCCACGGAGCCGCTGGCCTCGCTAACGCCACCGGATCCTTCCTTGCCACAATCGCCTCCTCGCCACCGGAGACGCCTCGCCTCGCCGCCGAGACGCCTCCCTCGCCACCACTGCCTCCGTCGCCACCACCGGAGCCATCATCTGTAAGCCCCCACCCCTCCTCTCTCTATCATGAATAGGTGCTAGTTTAATTAGGTTAATTATCTAGGTTAGGGCAAAAATTTAGTTAGGGCTTTGACAGAGAAGTAGTTAGGTTAACTAGTTTAATTAGGTTAATTATCTAGGTTAGTGCAAAAATTTAGTTAGGGCTTTGACAGAGAACTAGTCAGGTTAACTAGTTTAATTAGGTTAATTATCTAGGTTAACTAGTGCAAAAATTTATTTTGGGCTTTGACAGAGAACAAGCTGCATTAACTAGTTTAATTAGGGTTAATTATCTAGGTAAACTAGATTAACTAACTAGGTTAAATAGGTAGGTTAGTTAGGTTCGTTGGATTAACAAGCTAGGTTAAGTAGGTTGGCTAGGTTAGAGGAAAATTTTATTTTAGAGCATTGGCTCAGAAGGGTTAGAGAAATGGAGTTCCTTTGCAATTTAATTGGGTTCTGTCCTAGGCAGAGAAGTGTTAGAGATAATAATGTGTGTTTGTGTGAGAGAGAGGAAGAGCTAGATCAACAAAATTTGGGTTCTGTCCTAGGCAGAGAAGTGTTTAGTGAGGTCATTTTGCAAAGGTTTTTGATTTTTGAAAAGACCACTATTTTTCAAGGAAAAGAATTTAGGCAAATTTTATTTTTCATTGAAGTGGTCATGTTATATCTTTTCACGGAAGTTGTTCGATTGTGCCCAAGTGGATTTGTTGTTTCCGTGAAATGATGTTGAGGGTTTATAGTTTTGCCGAATGTTGATTCATTTCGCTCCGCAAATTTCAGTGCTCGATTTGTCCACTTTTTAGCAAAGGTCATGCCGAAATTTTCCGTGAATTTCGGCATGACTTGTGCTACAAACAAGGACATATCGAGTGCCCGGGATTTGCCGCACCAGGAAGGAGTCAACATTCCTGCAAAACAATAGGCCTTTTTTATGTCATTATTCATTTTATTAGGTCTAGAATTAATTGACTAGATTTAATCATAGGAAACATGGCTAGCAACGATGAATGATAGGGTTCTGGTGATTGCGACGACGTCTACCGGGCGGCAAACGAATTTTTTAGCCTTACCGACAATCAACCGATGTTGTTGCTAGGCCCACCGGTGGCATCGGGGACTGAGACCGACATGCAGACCGGTGCTGAGACTGAGACCAGCGCTGAGATTCAGACCGGCATCGAGACCGGCGCTGCGGTGCTGCCTCGGGGAGCTGAGCCGGTGTAGAACCGAAAGCAAAGAGGCAACGAGTTCCTAACAAACTCAGGACTACTAGACTGGTGGTCACGGAGGTGGACGACGGTAATTTTGAGCCAAAGGCGCCCGAGGAAGCATGCGCGTGCTACGGCAATCAAATAGGGTGCATCGTACGGACAACCGCCACCATCAACGATGAGAAACTACAGAAGATAGAAAATATGAGGAGCTCCCTCCTAAAGAAGTTTCACCAGATATTCTTGTCCCCGGGCCGGAATGAGAAGGATTATGAAGATCCAGACGAGGACCCGGCAATGAAGAAGATAAACAAACACGCCATGACCAATTTTAGCGATGTGTTGGCCGCCTGGAAAACTCGAGTGAAAGCACAGATCATCGACAAGAAGGAACCCTACTCTGAGAGTGTAAAGGATAATCCAACAATCACGGAAGAGCAGTTTCAAATATTCAAGGAGGCTTGCGAGTCCGAAGCTGCCAAAAAAAAGTCTAAGTACATGAAGGGGCTTCAAGAGAGGAACATTGGGAGCCACCACCTCGGAAGGCGTGGTTACGGCGAAAAGAGGTCCAAATGGGCCAAGGAGGACGCGGAAGCCGCGAGTCTGGGAATCCTAGACCCCTTGGTGGATTTCACCGTCCCGCAGGAGGGTGACGTCCTGAGGGCCCGGCACCGTTGGTACCCAGTGAAGAAGGTTTACGAGACAACACCGGTCATTACGGAGTTCATGAGACTGCTGGTAATTTTAGTTTCTGATCAATTCGACTGCACACGTTAGTCATATTTGTAAACGATCCTTGTGCCTTTGGCAGAGAGAGCAGCACCAGATTGCGGCTGAAAGCGACTCGCCATCTGAGGCATTGGCGAGGCCCAAGTGGGACACTCCATTCAACCGGGCGTTGAACATATTGAAACGACAACATGTGGATACTCGACCGTCGTATGGACGCGTGCACGGTGTCGGAGACGGCGCCACGTGGAAGAAGTACTACCGTGAGACAACAGCGGTAGCTGCCGCAAAACAGGTGGTTGCAGATTTGTCTACTTCCTTCCCGCACCGGGCGTGCTTGGTGGTGCCTCGTCTTTGGCTAAGCTCGACGCCCTCACGGTATCTGTCACACCGGCCCCCTTCAATATAAATGTATAATCTCCCGTTTTCGTTGCCTTTCGGATGTCTCACGTCGCCGACTTTTCTTTGCAGGCCGACGAAACCCCGTGCACCATATTGTACACCATCGGCGAACAGAAGGTGGATGTGGGGAAGGCGACGATAATGGAGCCAAAGGAACCATTGTTCTACAGCCGGCCGATCCCCCTGAATGTCTTCAAGCTTTCCGTGGCCAGTGTCAAACCGGGCCACGAGAATTTGCCTCCTCTAATACTAGTTGGGGATGACGACGAGACCCCGCGGTGGCTTGGTGATTGTTGCAATGGGTGGGTCCTGTTGTGGCCAAAGTGTTCGCTTCGCTCGAGGCGGCCGGAGCACACCCACGAGCACGCAGCCTCAAAGAAGGTATGAACATCAACACCCCACCTACCCAATTAGCGCCGGTGTCGGGTTGGGTGATAGCGGACGGGTAAGGAGGAGGCTCCATTAGTCGCCGATGACGCCGCCATGGATGAGGATGAGGATGACGATGGCGCTGAATAGTATGTCTATACCGGCGCCTCCTCGGTTTGAGCATCATGAGTCGGTACCGAATTACCGCCTCAACGATATGGACGACCTTCCGTAGTAAAGAAGTCTAGGAAGAGAGCGAGGAAAGGCAAAAAGTTGATTCTATGATCCAGCCGCCTCGCAGCCTCGGCCAGACCGTATAGATATCCCCGATGCGGATAAATGGCATATCCTCGTCAACCAATCCTACCGCAACAGCGCCAGTGCCAGATTCGGCGATCGAAGGAGACTTCATGACGATGTGCTGCGGGTAGAGAAAGGCCTCATCGCCGAAGATCCGGATACCCACTCTACGTGGTTGACGCTCGCGGCAAATGTCATACGTCGACAGCTTCCTCATGGATAAGTTCTTCCTCCGATTCGATTACATATTCGACATGTTTCACGGAAGAACCTGGATTTTACGCTTGTCCGCCTTTATGCCTTGCACATGAACTACATCATTGGCGCGAGCAGATACATCACATCTGTGTCGCTGACCCGCATTACATGCACGAGGGCTTTTGGGAGTCTGCGCAGAGCACCGTGAATACGCGAGGGATTACATCGCCGCTTATGCTCGCCAATAAGGACAAGGAGGCGATTCTCGTGCCTTATCATCCCGTAAGTCATCCGCTGCTATCCTTCCTTCGATTTCAATAATTCATTTGCACGGTGGAGGCTAATTAATTTGAGGTGTACTTATTTTATGTAGCAGCGGGCGCCGCTGTCCTCATCATCCTCTACCCCGATTCTCCCACGCCTTTACTTGGACTCGTCAAGAACATTCACAAAACGATTACACCCACATCAAAGATGTTCTCGACAAAGGCTATGTTTTACTACCAAGCAAGGTGGAGTGGTTAGGGACAAGAAGAGAACGAGCGGAAGGGTCGCCTTCAGCCATAAGACCGACTTCTGCAGATCCAAAGAACCGAACGATTCTCTTAATGATGGATTCTATGTCCTACACCACATGCTGGAGTACGACGGATCACCGTAACCTTCACATGTCACCTAGATCTGGCGATGCCCATATTCTGCAATGGGCAAAGGACATAGGAGATATCGAGGATCATCGACTTCGAGCTGAGTTCTATAACATCCAGCGCGAACTTCCCCAAATCATCATGAAGGAGGTCGTCGGAAAAACAGGGATGTTCTACAGAGAAGGACAAATGTTGCGGGAAGACATCCGAACATGGATAGCCTCTCAGCGTCTTGACATGAAGCCTTTCACTAAGCTCGAGGACTATCTCCTTGACATGGATGGATGGCACGACATGGTGGAGAGATTGTCGATATATGACAATGTGTCCGTTTAGTCCATACTTTCTGTATGACAAAACTTTGAGTTATGCACGGTGAAACTTTATTTGTGATGTAATTAAACCGTCCTCCTCCTCGACTAGCGAAAATCACTCTAGTTAGGGCATTTTGGGTATGATGAACTTTGTTATTTATGCTTATGATATGTTGTTTCTATTTTTGCCAAGTCTGTCTCTTTCTGTTGCTCAACTATATATGTTGCATATCATCGACTCATGTGACGATGCAGGTGCATAGATGATAGATGGCGAAGAAGTGCTACGCCAGGAGTATATATACGACAAGTGGCCGGAGTGTCAAGCCCAGGTGTACCGGTTTCCGGTTTCCGAGCGACAGGCAGTAGTTAGTTTAGGTTCACGCTAATGCGAGAGAGGGATACGAACTTATGTACTCAAAGTGATAGCTCTTCTCGCGTATATCATTGTTTAGATGGATGACGATGTATTTGCAAGTAATCGAGACTTGTATCGCTATTTTCGAGATGGATGACGAGAGACCACTTTGTGTTGGATGATGATTATGGTGATGACATGATTTGATGAGACTAATTGTATGTATATGCTATGATTACATTTGTATGTGTATGATATGCTAAAGATTATTGTATAAAGCCTATTCAAATACAAAACAAATATGCAAGATTTTTTTTAATAAAACTAGTAGTAGCGAGGGGGGAAATTTAGCAGTAGCGCCGCCTTACCAAAGAGCGCTTCCTCAGTAAACAGCGCTGCGTATAATATCAAGAGTGCCCTTTTTCAAGAGCGCTACAACTATTCATGTATAGCAAGATGGCGAGAACAAAGCGCCATCGCTATATGTTATTTGTAGCGCCTTATTAGTAGCGTCGGTCCCCGTGCTACTGAGAGGTCCAAAACCCGCGCTGCTGCTAGGCTTTTCCCTACTAGTGTTGGGCTGCAGAGCATGGCGGCACATATCAGGGTTGGTGCATGCAGAGATGCATGGTATGCTGTGTACACACAGTTTTGACTGATGAAAAAACCCGCTCTTCCATCATGATCCTTGCCGTCGGTTATCTCCTGGTTAATCGGATAATTCAGTCTGACAAATAGAGAACGTGTACCAAGGCTACTTTTCAGCCTCTAGCCAAAAATTCCTGAAGGCCCAGAGAAGCTGGGATCCTGCTCAAAGACCTTGCAGTGACTGTGATTGTATTCCGTGAAACAACACGTCCGGTATGTGCGAACGATCATCAATCGTTCGCCGTCGTCTGATCAAGGTAGGAAACACCTGCAACTGACATGCCGCTTTTCTTTGAAAGATTCTGGGATTAGGAAGGATAGGGACACCAGGCGGCCTACAACATCATATCAAGTTGGAGTCAAATAAAAAAGGGCTCTTGATGTAGTCAATCTTAAGAATAGCATGTTATGAGCATGAATATTTTTCCAGTAAATTTTGACAGTAATATAAGCAAGCCATCATGATATCATAGGAAAGTAACATACTGCTATAACAGCCATTTTTAGCGATGATTTGGAGTAGGCCAGCAATACGTCCAGCCATAGAACGAGTCGACAGCGTAAATGAAGCCCTTGTGTTCAATGGCATCAGAGAACCATGGAGGATGTATGATCCTGCGATGGACGTGTAGATTTATCCACTTACCGCAGTGACCTGTCAGATAGGCGAGACCGCGGTTGAAGAACGCAATTAGCCTGAAGTCTTTATAATTCGCAGATCTTGTGGGCACTTGGCAGATTACAACCTTAAGCAAATCAAACTTGGTATCACGTTGGCTACTGTAAGATTCCGAGTATTCTGGGCCGTGGTCCAAAGCAGTGCAGTGTTAATTGAAGGAAGGGGGATCAATCGCCTGGTGTAGACCTCCACGAGCATCCAACTACCGCGACCATCGACGAGCACCATCCAAGACGTGTTCATGCCGACCCAGTACATACCGTTAATGTAGTTTAGGGTGACGGGGATCGGATCGCAGTCAAGGGGGTTGATACTCGCCACCCTACGATCGTTATGCTGCGTGACACGCCGTTTCTGAAGATAAGGCATCAGCAAGCAAGGAGCTAGCTTAAAAAGCGCCTGAGGTCTTTGAGTAAACGGTACAACCCCGACGAGCACGCGGCGAGTGGCATGGTACTGAGATTGTCCACACGCGAAACAATGAGCTTGTTTACCTCTGTGGGGAGCGAATTCCACCCACTCTTTCGGCGGATGCTGCTCCGTTCTTCCATTGTTAGTGCTTGGGTTTCAGACGAGGGGGGGAGGTGCCTTAGCGGGGATGGAAGATTGGACGAGATTATGTGCGGACAAAGATGGAGAAGCGAATATGTGCTGCGGAAAGTGGACATGTGATGATGACTACAGCAGGCCGCTTGACTTACGAGACACATACCAGCAGCGTAGGGTCATATCGATGCCAGACAACTTGCTTGAGTGATCACAGTACTGGTACTCCCTACAGTACCTACTACTATATCCTAACTTGCTTGAGTAGAGTAGGACTCTGCTCTACTACTAGCACCGAAGGAGTAGTATATTCTAATCTAAAATAGTTACAAACTTCAATGCCCGAGCGTGGAATGACTACGAACTGTGCTAACTCCAATCCCCAGCAAATGTTCACTGGGAGACATGGCAGTTGCAAACGCCCGCGACGCAGTTATAGTACGTGTGTAAGGGTGGCGGTTTTGTAAAATACTACTGTCGAATGGCTTAAAAACAGGCCACCGTCGGATGGAAATCTGATGGTTACGTGGCATTCGGCAGGATTAAGCTCATGCCGAACAATCGCTAGATATCATTACTAAAAAAAGGTTAAAACACCCGGGGCAATAACTTGCACCGGCTGACCACTAACAATGATCCTAACATCCCGTCAAAAAAAACAATGATACTAACATAGTTGTAAAATGGTCAAAGACCGTGTCTACATGGTGTTTGGAATCATACGCAGAAAAATAGCAAGATGCCCGTGCATACGGCACACCATCATCACCAACTCGGTTTTTTCTCTACTCCTACTCCTATAAAAGACTCAGTTGGTGATGATGGAGGCGAGGAGGCGTGTTCAGCCGGGCGTGCAACGGACAACGCAGTACTATTCGATTTGTTATAAAAAACAAAGAAGAGTAGTAGAGATAGAGATAAGAGTAGAGATACAAACTTAGGGAGGAGTACGAGGTTGTGGGAGATAGGGATGAATGAGGCACGGCCTTATCTGTAAATGTGGAGAGAGGTGCGGGTATCTTTTGTAAAATTGTCATAGTTGGCTTTCTATCCGTTAGATATAGATCGGACAGTCTATATTACAAGATGGCAGGCACACCATCATCACCAACTCGGTTTTCTATAAGAGTAGAGACTAGGAGTAGGATTAAGGACACCATCTAATGCTTTGTGTGCTACTCATGCGCTCCATTCGGCGGCCGCAACATCCCCTACAGCCACTCCCTCCTGCGCTCCGTTCAGCGGGCATTGTTGAAATTTGGGGGGAGCACTCTCGCGACTGCTGGCAGCCACGACTTCACCGACGACGACTTCTTCCCCGACCTCGGCAACCTCTTCCTCAACGACATGGGCAACAACCTCAACGCCAATGGTGCTGCTCCCGATGCACCGTATGTGTTTCTATCCTTCCTGTTCAAAATCGTGGTAGAATTCATGTTTCTACTCTGTATCCTACTACAATGCTAGTCCACATGATTAGTTTCATCTCTATTATAGCCGTCATGATTTATTTTGTGCTTATTCGGATTAAATCTCATAGTAACTTGCTCATATATTCAACTGGCGCAACGTCTGCTACAGCCACTCCCGTTTCATGGACGGCCTGGTCGATGCCTCCAAGGAGCCCTTCGTCTACTGCTATGAGTGCCCGATGCCGTTTTGGGGCTCGCCGACGGACATGGTGCATCACCTCACGGATGCGTGCAGCGGTCACTACTAGCCCTTAGCGGAGAACATCAAGTATGAGACGTGCTACCCATTCACCATGCCAGAGTCGCTGGAGAATCACTGAGGGAGTCCTGGATAAGGGGGTGTCTGGACAGCCGGACTATATACTTTGGCCGGACTATTGGACTATGAAGATACAAGACTCAAGACTTCGTCCCGTGTCCGGATGGGACTCTCCTTTACGTGGAAGACAAGCTTAGCGATCCGGATGTTAGATCTCCTTCTTTGTAACCGACTCTGTGTAACCCTAGCCCCCTCCGGTGTCTATATAAATCGGAGGGTTTAGTCTATAGGACAACGACAATCAGAATCATAGGCTAGCTTCTAGGGTTTAGCCTCTACGATCTCGTGGTAGATCTACTCTTGTAATACTCATATCATCAAGATCAATCAAGCAGGAAGTAGGGTATTACCTCCATCGAGAGGGCCCGAACCTGGGTAAAACATCGTGTCCCCTGTCTCCTATTAACATTAGCCTTAGACGCACAGTTCGGGACACTCTACCCGAGATCCGCCGGTTTTGACACCGACATTGGTGCTTTCACTGAGAGTTCCTTTGTGTTGTCGCTGCAAGGCTCGATGGCTCATCTCGTTGTCAAGCACAACATCACTTCTGGAGGAGCCCTGGCGGTAGGCCAAACTCTCCGACTAGGCGGCTTTGTCATGACCGCCCGATCGGCTGCCACGCCGACGATGACCTCTCGGGTCATCAAAAACAGCCTCCATGTCAACTCGGAACTCACCGAACAGATGGATCCAATGGATCTCTCCTCCCTTAATGAGCTCTTGGATCGCATCGCCGCTCTGGGAGTCGCTATAGACTAAGATCGGATTGGGTTTAAACCCGACCAAAGGGATATCAAATCCCCACCGGTCACCCATGAGATAGCGGTAGTGGAAGAGCCACACATGGATTATCCCTCTACTTTGAGGATGAACTATGTCTGGATTACCGAGCTCTCTGAGCCAGATACGCGCTCGCGGGAGGACATTACCCAGACCTCGGACTTAGAATCGGGTAATGGGCCAGAAAAATTGGGCAACATCCCGGAGTCCGAGCCGTCAAGCCCGGAAGCTCCTCTGCCCCTGGATGTCAAATTGGGTTAGAATTCGAACTTAACTACGCCCACCCACCCAGACTTATGCCGTCTTTCCCATATCCGGCAAGAGCCCCAAGAGACAGTACATCGCTACTAGGCCATATTCCTCCTTGTGATAAACAGGATCAAGGACTGTCGCGAGGAGCACGCCATCTCACTTTTCTGCAAAAATTGCACGAACAAAGGGATCCTCAATGCTATAAGTCGCCGTGACATAGTGCACTTTGCTGACTTAGCAGCCATAGTACAGAAGTATTGTGCGATGGAAAGCGCCTGGAAAACCCACACAGACTTCTAGGATAATCCAACTCTCAATAAACCCTTCGTCCGAACTAAAAGGGCAAACTCTCGTAAGTTACCCGATCCAATTCCCAAAAAAACAAAGCCCACTCCAGGGCATGGAACCGTATTGGAAGAATGGCTCAATGGGCCATGCAAAATTCACAGCACGCCAGAAACTACGCCAACGCATAGCCTTAGAGCATGTGGGATACTCTGGCATGTAGCAAAAAGCGGCGAGGATCTTCTTGTAAATCCTAAAGCAGAGCAACATCCCGCCGAAAACAACAATGCGGTGCTGACAGTCTTCGAGACTTTCGCCTCAAATAATAGGCGCAAGCGAGCTCATCGAAGTTTCGCTAACGTCCACCATGTGGCAAAAATAAATCCGTGGAGCGACACTGCTATAACCTTCAGTGCCGGTGACAAACTTCAATTCCAAACAGTCCGGGAACCAGCCGCTTTGGTCCTTAGCCCAATCGTGGACGGCTTCCGGCTCACTAAAGTACTCATGGACGGCGGAAGAGGATTAAACCTGATCTATGAAGAAACCCTTAACAAGATGGAAATTGATAAAAGCCGAATTGAGCAAAGCAGCACAACCTTAAAGGGAATCATCCCTAGTCAGCAGGCACGGTGTGCGGGAAAAATCACACTGGATGTGGTATTCGCCACGCCGGAGAATTATAGGTCCAAAGAAATCATGTTCCAAGTGGCCCCGTTCGGCAGCGGATACCACGCCCTTTTAGGGCGGGACGCATTCACGAGCTTTCAAGCTATACCACATTACGGGTACATGAAGCTCAAAATGCCCGGACCCAATGGAATCATCACTTTAGCCAGTGATCCAGACGTCGCACTCTGCACCAAAAATAAAACCGCCGCACTAGCCCTGGAAGCATTATCCGAAGCCCTAGCGGCCGAAGAACTAACAACGTTGCGCGCCACAGTGGAAAGAGATGACATGATACTCGACAAACAACCCAAGTCCACCTCATTCAAGCCCGCAGACGAGATAGTCAAATTCCAAGTCCATCCAATGGACCAGACAAAGACGGCTTCCATCGGGACACAGCTGAGCCCACAATGGGTGCCGCACTGCGAGACTTTCTACGCGATAATTGGGACATTTTCGCCTGACATCCTTCAGACATGCCGGGCATCCCACGTAGGCTGGCTGAACACAACCTCAATATACTGAAAGGATACAAGCCAGTCAAACAGACTCTTAGGCGCTTTTCAGAGCCTAAACGGCAAGCCATGGGAGAAGAGCTAGCCAAGCTACTTGAGACCGGATTCATCAGAGATATAAAGCATCCAGATTGGTTGGCAAATCTGGTAATGGTACAAAAGAAGGACAAATCCTGGCACCTATGTGTCGATTTCAAAGACCTCAACAAGGCTTGCCCTAAGGATCCTTCCTCCCTCGTGATCGACCAAATCATCGACGCCACCGCAGGACACGACTCACTATGTTTCCTCGACGCATACTCCGGATACCATCATATAAAGATGGCGGAGTCCGACCAAGCCGCAACGGCCTTCATAACGCCATATGGTCCCTTCTGTTTCAAGACTATGCCTTTCGGGCTAAAAAACACCGGTCCAACCTATCAACGTATGATTCAGACATTCCTGGAGAAGCAAACCGGCAAAACAGTGGAGGCATACATGGACGACGTGGTCATAAAAACAAGACACATCGAAACTTTAATAGATGACTTGAGACTTATGTTCGACAACCTTCGAACATACGACATCAAGCTCAACCCAGAAAAATGTGTTTTCGGCGTACCCTCCGGGAAGTTGCTCGGCTTCATCGTTTCCAATAAAGGAATTGAAGAAAATCCGGCGAAAATCCGAGCTCTGTCGCAGTTGGCTATCCCAACAGACCTCAAGCATATCTAGAAGCTAACTAGATGTGTGGCTACCTTAAGTCGCTTCATCTCCCGATTAGGAGAAAAGACACTACCTCTTTACCACCTTCTTCAACGCACCGAACACTTTGAGTGGACGAATGCGGCCGCAGCCGGACTGGATGAAATAAAAACCCTATTTGGCCAGCAATCCAGTCCTGACCGTGCCAAATACTGGCGAACCTATGCTGTACATAGCTGCAACACATCAGGTTGTAAGCGCAGTGCTCGTCATCGAATGAGAAGCAGACAGATACAAGTTCCCGCTCCAAAAGCTGGTATATTACGTGTCCACTGTCCTCACTCCATGCAAATCCCGATACCCACACTATCAAAAGATAGCATACACTGTCTTCATGGCATCCCGGAAGCTACGACACTACTTTCAAGAGTGTTTGATTATGGTGGCCTCTGAAGTACCACTCAACGACATAATAAACAACCACGATGCCACGGGACGGATTGCTAAATGGGCTATCGAGCTCCTTCCATTCGACATAACATACAAACCACGGCGGGCCATTAAGTCGCAAGTATTGGCTGACTTTGTCGCCGAATGGACAGAAGCCGAACTCCCTAAAGAGTACGGCGTGTACTCCAATTGGATCATGCACTTCGACGGCTCTAAGATGATGGCCGGATTGCGAGCGGGTGTAGTCCTGAGATCCCCCACTGGAGACACGGTCCAATACGTACTCCAAATATTATACACAGACTCCAACAACGCAGCCGAATACGAGGCTCTGTTGCATGGTCTTCGGATGGCAGTCTCTATGGGCATTCAATGCCTAGAAGTGCGCGGGGACTCAAACCTCGCAATATCACAAATAAACGGAGATTTTGGTGCCAAGGATCCGAAAATGGCGGCCTACCATAATGCCGTCCTCAAAATGTCAGCTCGGTTCGAGGGGCTCGAATTCCACCATGTGGCCAGAGAAAACAATCAAGCGCCGGATGTCCTCGCCCGCATCGGCGCTAAACGCGACCGCGTCCCACCTAATATTTTCTTGGAAATGCTGTTCAAGCCATCTGTGGTATGGGAAGGGGAATCCGGCAACAGCAGTCTGGCTCTAAATACAACCCCAGATTCCGAACCATCTGACATAGTCGGGGGCTCCGCCACCGAAATAACTTCTTCGACCCATGAAATCATGGTTGTAATCGCCCCGTGGACCGAGCCCTTCTTGGCCTACCTAAATAGGCAGGAGCTCCCCGAGGACCAAAATGAAGCATGTTGTATTGTGCGGCGCTCCAAGGCCTACAAAGTCCATGAGGGAGAACTCTATAAGAAAAGTGACACCGGAGTTCTCCAAAGATGCATCTCCGAAGATGAAGGGAGGCAGCTCTTGGCTGAAATCTATGTCGGACTCGGCGGGCACCATGTTGCGGCTCGGGCGCTTGTCAGCAAAGCCTTCCGTATAGGTTTTTATTGGCCGACAGCCCGGGCAGATGCGCAGGACCTTGTCCAACATTGCGCCGGTTGCCAGCTCTTCGCCAATCAGAGCCATATGCCCCCTATCGCTCTCCAAACAATCCCCATAACTTGGCCCTTCGCAGTCTGGGGGCTGGATATGGTCGGACCTCTTAAAGGGGGAAGCCATAAGAAAAAATACTTATTGGTCATGGTGGACAAGTTCACCAAATGGATAGAAGCCAAACCAGTTAAAACGGCGGTTCGACCAAAGGATGACTTCATATTAGGGATGTACACCATTACGCGCCCCCACAAAGATCATCAATCGACAATGGTTCAAATTTCATAGCCGACGAAGTGAAAACTTGGTGCGGCAACATGGGCATTAAGCTCGATTACGCCTCCGTCTACCATCCCCAAACAAATGGCCAGGTCGAACGCACAAATGGTCTCACCATGAGCGCATCAAACCTGCACTAGTGTGATCCTTGACAGAATCGACACGACTGGGTCGAGGAGCTCGACCAGACTGGGGCTGCCGACCACGCCAATCGTACCACCGAATACACACCATTTTTTATGGTATACGGCGCAGAAGCAGTACTACCCTCCGACATAATCCATGACTCACCTTGCGTGCGCATGTACGAAGAGAAGGAAGCCGAGCTAGACCGGCAGGACAACTTAGGTGCCCTGGAGGAGGAGCGCGACGTTGCAAAAGCCTGTTCCGCATTCTATCAGCCGCAGGCTCGAAGGTATCAAAGCAGAGAAGTGCGGGCCAAAACTTATAACGTTGGCGAACTCGTTCTACGCCTACCGGAGAAGAAGAAGGACAAGCTCAAACCTAAGTGGGAGCATCCCTTCATCATTGATAAAGTTCTCACCGGAGGAGCGTACCGCCTGCGCAATGCATCCGATAACAGACTCAAGCCGAACCCATGGAATGCGGCCAGACTCCGGAGATTCTACGCCTAGTGCCGAACTCAGTGTTCGTCCCCTTACCCCCGCTCTTTTAATTATGTTCCACCCTTTTTCCTTTCTCGCCCCTTTACCTTATTCACATAATGTATTAAATACGGTGCGGATGCTCGGATCACTCCGGCCGCACCATGTGTGCTCACCATACCTGGGGGCTTCCTATACGGAAGCTAAATATAATTACTTTTATGGCTTCCTGCCTACCACATATGCGTCCTTTTTCCATATGTGCCTTTTCTTCACCATTATATGCATCGATATGACTTAAGATTTGGCCATGTTGGGTTGCGTGGCTCTTGTGTTTATGCCCTACGTTCCCGTTAATTCGGCTAGGGCATAAGGGGAGCACCTCTGCTTTTGTTACTGCCGGTTCAGCCGGATGTGTACCTCAGACTGGGTGAAGCCGAAAGCTAGCGTTCTTAAGGGAATATTTGGTCGGTGAACAAAAGATGTTTCTTTTGTTTCTTACAACGTGAATCCCCAGATGCTTTGTGTCCTGCGTTTACGTCATAGCTTCAACATGCACATCGATGCATGCGCATTCTGTGGAAAGGAACCCCTAACGGAACTATTCTCCCTGGAAGATATTTCTTACTACCCATGTAATATAACATAACTAGTTGGGTACTTGTCTGTTCAAGCACGTATGACCCCTACGCCTGGTTTCCACGCATACCCTAGTTTTATATAACTGAGCGGGTATTCGGATACACACTAGACTGTCGGATCCGGGGGCTGAAGAGAAAAGGTCCGCCATGACAAATGATTTTTAATCTGGCTAGGGACTACATATGTCCATTGAATTACATAGTCACTTGGACTGGCTATATTCTTCCTCTATACCATCCAACATGCTATCTAGCCTGCAATCCTATTGGGAATACTTTGCAGCTAACGCTTCCTGGTCATACACCAGACTTACGGGAATCTCTTGCCCATCTGGCCCCGCCGGTCCGACTTCGGCCATATGGTTTGGGTCAATCTTGGCGTATCGCATCTTCACCATGGCCCAGGCTTCCCTTGCATCTTGTCGGCAGGCTGATATCTTCCATAACCGGAAGCGCCGCCCTGCTCCTTGGAGCATATCCACAAGCTCCCCCATGCCTCCTGGCAGGGAAGCGGATGGCCAGGCTCGGGCATACCGCATCACCGGCGAGCTCGTCTGCAGCCAGTGAGAGATCTTGCAGAAATCGTCATGACCGGGCATCTCCTCTTCAGGATGGCCCGTCAGCATACCTATAGACATAAACTCTTTTACTATGCTTCCCCGCTGAACTGTACTGCAGTTCGTTTAGGTACTTACCATAAATGTCGCGACGAAGCCTCCTGTTCTCCTTCACGTAGTCCGCAAGCTGAGCTCAAACATCTGCTAATTCGACGCCCAGCCGGACGTTGGCATCTTGGAGATTGTTTTTCTCCTGCCTAACCTGCGTAAGCACACGCTCGCCAGCCTTTAGCTGTCTTTGGAGATGCGACTCACTATCTTTTACGATCTCCGGATTCTCCCCGGGATTGTCTGCAGAATTTTCTGTTAGACTTATAAAGCAAGCACACTACTAACTGGTATATTTCCTTAAAATTTCTCTATTGAGACAAATGTTACCATATGAGGCCTTCTGGGATTCCTCTAGTTTGGCAACCGCGGCCCTCAGCTGGGTCTTGCACTCCTTTAGCTCTTGAGACAAATGGGTATTCTTCTCTATAAGAACATGTGCATACAATGATCCTTAAATCAGCTGTTCTAACTATTTCAAGTCTCATGGGCTACTTGTACACATGCTTATCAAATTTTCTTACCTGTATATCTTTCGCATACTGGTCCGTCGCTCGAGGAAGTCCGTCTTGGTCAGCTCGGATGTATGCGTCTCCCGAATTAAAAGCATTGAATGCCTCTTCGGAAAAGATACTGTCAGTGTCAAAACCAGCGGATCTCGGGTAGGGGGTCCCGAACTGTGCGTCTAGGCGGATGGTAACAGGAGACAAGGGACACGATGTTTTTACCCAGGTTCGGGCCCTCTCGATGGAGGTAAAACCCTACTCCTACTTGATTGATATTGATGATATGGGTAGTACAAGAGTGGATCTACCACGAGATCAAGGAGGCTAAACCCTAGAAGCTAGCCTATGGTATGATTGTTGTAATGGTTGTGTGTCCTACGGACTAAAACCCTCCAGTTTATATAGACACCGGAGAGGGCTAGGGTTACACAGAGTCGGTTACAATGGTAGGAGATCTACATATCCGTATCGCCAAGCTTGCCTTCCACGCCAAGGAAAGTCCCATCCGGACACGGGACGAAGTCTTCAATCTTGTATCTTCATAGTCTTGGAGTCCGGCCGATGATGATAGTCCGGCTATCCGGACAACTCCTAGTCCAGGACTCCCTCAGTAGCCCCTGAACCAGGCTTCAATGACAATGAGTCCGGCACGCATATTGTTCGGCATGGCAAGGCGGGTTCCTCCTCCGAATAATTCATAGAAGATTGTGAACACCAGGATAGTGTCCGGGTCTGCAAAATAAATTCCACATTCCACCGTAGAGAGAATAATATGTACACAAGTTCAATCTGCAGACGTATTTTGTGGCATGACGTCATACCACCACCAAGCCTTTACTTGAATCGTTTTTTATTATACCACCTCAGCGCGTTTAGCGAAGCGGTTTCCTTGGCACGTCTTGTCGAAGCAGAGATCGTGTTCCCCCTATTCCGGGATTCCCATCAATACGGACGTGGGTAACCCAACCGTGCCCGTCGCCACGCCCCCTCTATCGGAGGTGAGTCCCGAGCGGTCACGGGGACAACTCTTGGTATTCTCCTTCTTTATAATGGGACCAAGGCTCGTTTCTTTTCTTCAATCCTCCATCGAAACTTCTCCTTGCCCCGAGTTCCAACACCTAGAGCCCCAGATTCGAGCGCTTCGGACCTTCAACAATGTTCAGCTCCGACCTACAGGGCCGGTGGATGCCCTCCTCCGTCACAGAAGAGGACGTGTTAAAGCTGTGAGAGGCCAAGTACCTGACTTACGAAATTTCGCATAGGTTGCCCGCCAAAGGGCAAGTCATTCCTACCCCCGAGCCCGGCGAGTATGTCGTGTTTGTATCCCACCTCCGTCGGGGTTTAGGCTTCCCGATGGATCCTTTTGTGAGAGGGCTCATGTTTTACTATGGGCTGGAATTCCCTGACTTGGCTCCGGAGTCCATCCTCCACATCTCTTCGTTCATTGTCGTCTGCGAAGCCTTCCTTCGCGTTACCCCTCATTTCTGCTCGTGGCTTAAGACCTTCGACGTGGAGCCGAAGATGATCGAGGGGCGTCAAGCAGAGTGCGGCGGGGCGGTTGTAAGCCGAAGGGCCGATGCTCCATGGCCCGAGGGCTCTTTCCAGGAGGAGCTTGGCATGTGGCAGCAGGAGGGTTCTACATAACCGCTCCCGGGCAGCAGTGAAGCCGCCGCCCATCTTCCGCCGAGCCCTCCACAAATGCTAATGTCATGGGTCAGCCAAGGGCTCAACTGGGGCCGCTAAAGGACGGTCCCTATTGCAGGGCCGGATTAGAGACCTCCAAGCGAGGGAGATCGATCTGGTTGTGGTGATGCAGTCATGCCGATTAGGCGCTCTCCTGCCTCAGAACGCCGTCCTCTCCGGCTGTGGGAGTTTCATCCGAGGGACCACGAATTCTCCAACACTTCATGGGTACGACACCCACGGAGATGTACAAATTGTTCTTCGGATCACGAGGGCGGTCCGAATTGACCGAGGACTCCGCCTAAGCCGCAATCGCCGGATACACAAGTAAGTAGCTCCGTGTCCGGACATACCGCTTTGTTTGCCTTTTATGATTCGCCTTTTGACCAATTGTCCTCTAAACAGGAGTGGATAGCGCAGCAAAACGACACGGTGTCCGCCCTCCCGAGACCGCTACTGGATCCGTCTTTGTCGATGTCTTTGGAGGTTGCGCCTTCAGAGGAAGGCGAAAGGGAGAACAGAGGAACTACCGCCAACCA
Organism: Aegilops speltoides; assembly: GCA_021437245.1. Lineage (NCBI taxonomy): Eukaryota > Viridiplantae > Streptophyta > Magnoliopsida > Poales > Poaceae > Aegilops > Aegilops speltoides. Next base: position 307,563,124 of record CM038147.1, on the reverse strand, counting down.
AGGAGGCTTGTGAGGAAGGGGGATCGAGAATCCTCCTTCCAAGGGGAGAAGAGGACCGCTTCCAAAAACCCGGAGGCCAAAGCCCCGAAGCGGGGGAAGAAATCTTCACCAGAGGGTCCTGCGTCCGGAGAGGCTCTGGCCACACAGTCTCCCCTAAAGAATCAGCCCTCCAGCGAGCCGTAAGTAGAAAAAAGGGAGTTTTGTAATAAGGGACATCCCTATTTGTGCTTCTGAGGATAACTTAAGTTTTTACCTTGTAGTTCGGATCTCCGTCCTTCTCAGATGAGCTAATCTTCGGGGGAACTTCGTCCGGAGATGATGGAGAGCGAGACGCCTCCATCCGTCGCACCATCGGATAGGGCGGACGAGCCTGAAGTGTCATCACGGAGGGTATCCCCGAGTCCGGCAGGGCCGAATAGTTCAGCACCAACTGGTGTGCGGCCGGGGGAGCCGAAGGATCTGCTTGAGAAGGCGTCTATCTCGGAAGGTCACAGACAATCGATGAGTACGGTGATTGAAAGAATTTCATCCGCCGAAGGCGGGTTGCATGGTGCCATCAGGAGTTTGCTGGCGGGGTTTGAGGTACGTAAAAATGACATACCCTTTGACAGTTTTACACATAAAGTGCGCCCTGTATAGATAGTAGCCCCTCAGACTCGGTAGGGTGTCGATAACGACATCGTGCCGAGGATCAAAATCCCAGGTATTGATTTTCGCCCTTCCTATGCAGGTGGCGGACAGTTCGGTGGCTAGCCGGACTGATGTAGTTGCCGAACTAAAGCGGCAACTCGATGTTGTGGATGCGGACATCGCGCTAGTCAACAGGCGACTTGACGAGTCGCAAGGTAGGTTTATTCTCTGTGGTCACCTAGTAAGGGAGCCGAAGCCCACCCCTTACAATGTGTGTGCTTGACGCAGATGGTGACGCTGCTGTGGAGAGCCTTTGGGCCGAACTTGCTCAAGCCAAGGAGCAGGCCAGAAGGAGTGATGCGGCTGCCTTAAGGGCGGCCGAAGAGCTAGAAGCCGAAAGGGCTGCTCACCGCCGTAGCAGGGAGGAGATGGCCGAAATGGCCGTGAAGTTGAAAGATGCTACCGGCCGCTATGTGGTTCTTGAAAAAGAACGCCAGGCGGAGCGAGAAGACCTGAAGAAGGCCACCACCGAAGCCAAGGATGCCCGTTCTGCCATGCGGGCTATAAAGGAGGAGCTGCGCCAAGCCGGAGATATTGTGGCTGGCCGGCTGTTTCTGCTGCGCTGGAGGTTTACAGATCCAAAGTATGCTCAGCTTGGCCAGCTGTGGGGTCCGGAGGATCCTTATATGGATTTAGCAGTGAGTGCGGCAGATGTCGTTGTGCACTTCCGAAGTCAGAAGGATCACGAGACGGAAGAGCTGTTTTGGTCTCAATTCCATAGTCCGGAGCGTTCACTTCCGCTGACCGATCGGTTGGCTGAGTGGGCTGAGCTGAACAGGCTGTCCGGGTTTGCCATGACAGATATCGTGGCTCATGTCTGGCCGGATAGGCCCAAGCCGAAGAGTTATTTTGGCTTATTGCAGCAATTTCTTGGGGCGGTGCCGCATATCAAGGCGATGAAGCGGTCGGCCTGCATAGAGGGTGCATGGATGGCCCTCGCCCGTGAGAAGACATACTGGACGGAGATGGATGCCACCGCTGTTGCGACCCAGGGTTCGGACGAGAGCCGGTTACCCGCCGAGCACTACTTGGGGGAAGTTCTGCGTGGTGCTCATGTAATAGAGTATTAGTGCTAAAAAATGTCATGTTCAAATGAACTTTATGATTTGTAAAATGATGTTTATAATATAAGCGCTTTTTGTACTTGTGCGTGCAAGTATTGAAATATCTCCTGTGCGGCTGTTTAATGTATACTTGTGTATAACCTGAAAGACGGCAGTCTTCGGCTTCAGCCCCCACACACATAGTGCGGGGGTGTTTGCAAAATAGCGCATTTTCACACTTAATCCAATGTCTTGGTCCTGTAAAGGAGGTGGTAGCGTAGCAAATGAGGCAACCGGACTATAATGCTTTATCACTTTCACTTAGCCATAGGAGTTCGAAGGTGGGGCTACGACATAGCCCCTAGGGGCACCGCGCTCTCCGAATTCGGGGCGCGTATGTGCTTGACCGGGAAACGGTCCTTCGTCAAAGCAGTGGAATTCTAAACATTCCGATAGTCGATCGAGTGGTTGACAAGTCTCTCGCTATATCATGATGCAGTTTTGGCTTTCATCGAGGTGCTCGCCCGGTAACCGGGGCACAATCGCAGAGTTCTCCACGGTGCGCGTTAGCCGATGATACGGAACGTAAGGCAGCAAAACACGGAGCCGGGCAAACCCAACATTTGACCAAAGACATGACTCGGAGCTGATGCATATAAGGCCTAACTCGAGACGCCAACACTCCCTAAGGTGTTCGGTCTTTATAATAACGGGCGTAACAATGCCCTAAGCCCCTAGTGTCCAGTACAGCGAGAATTTCGGCGCCGCCGATGCCAAAACGCCAGCCTCCTCGTTGGTTATGGTGGAAAACCGTGGGATGTGATCAACAAAAGACAGTAAGAAAGGTTTACGCAGGGAATTAATGTGAAAAGAATCCTTGCGACGGGTCCCTGCTGCACGTCTGCGCCTATGTCTCCGTTGTGCCGTATCCTGGACAGGTGTACACGTTGTTCATCTGTAAAAAGAGAGGAACTTAGCTTGAAAGGAAATCGTGCAAAAAATGTATTAAAAATCAAAATATGAATGAATGAATAAGGCTGAGCTTATATTAGCTCATTATGGCTTATACGCGTAGCCCCTTGTAAAGGGGTGTGCGGCTAGGGAGCCCCTAGCTTATTTATGATGGACTCGTCTAGCCGTGCCCGGGGTCTTGAACGACCTTTTAATGAGATGATGCCACGTGGATTGGGCATTTTAAGTGTAAGAGACGCGTAGTGTGGTACTGCGTTAAAGCGGACAAAAGCTTCACGTCCCAATAGAGCTTGATGGCTACTTTTGAATGGGGCGATATGAAAGATTAGCTTTTCGCGTCGGAAGTTGTCGGGTGACCCGGACACAACTTCTAGTAGTAAGGAGCCCGTGCACTTGGCGTAAGGGCCTGGCGTCACTCCTTTGAAGGAAGTGCGGGTATGTTGAATTTTAGTAAGGTCTATCCCCAACTTGCGGATTGTGTCCGGATATAGCAGGTTTAGATCGCTGCCGCCATCCATCAGGACTTGTGTAAATTGTAGTCCGTCGATTATAGGATCCAATATCAGGGCAGTCCATCCTGCATTTCGAATACTTCTGGAATAGTTCAGGTGGTCGAAAGTAATTGGTTTTGACATCCAATCTCGAGGTTCCGCTGGGGTGGACCGTGCGACACCTACTTTGGCGGGTGCCGCATTGTTTTTCCATATTATCACATGAAGTGAGTTTACTGTTTTGACTTCTTGTGAGAAAGTCTTTTGTTTTTCGGCGCTCTGCTGGTGGGGTTCGTCGTCATCATCACTTGGCGCGTCGAGCCCCTTGTGTTCGGCGTTGAGTCGGCCGGACTGTTTGAAGACCCAACAATCTCGGTGGGTGTGGTTTGCAGGCCTTCCGGAGGTGCTGTGGATTTGACATATCCGATCCAAAATTTTGTTTAAGTTGGATAACTCGTCGCTGTTGTCCTTAAGAGGCAATGTTTTGTTGTTCGGCCGCGAGCTTTTGAATCCGGCGTTGACCGCCGTGTTCTTTGGGCTTTTTTCTTTATTCCGGCGCTGGTCCTTTCTGCGCCGTGATTTTCCGTTTTCATCTCTGACCTCGGATGTACTCGGGTCGCTGGTGCTGCATCTTGCTAGCCAGCTATCTTCCCCCGCGCAAAAGCGGGTCATGAGGCTTCTTAGCGGGGCCATTGTTCTCGGCTTCTCTTGGCCGAGGTGTCTGGCGAGCCATTCGTCTCGGACATTATGTTTAAAAGCTGCTAAGGCTTCGGCGTCCGGACAGTCGACTATTTGGTTCTTTTTGGTAAGAAACCTGTTCCAGAATTTGTGCGCTGACTCTCCAGGCTGTTGAGTTATGTGACTTAAATCGCTCAGATCCGAAGGGCGGACATAAGTCCCTTGAAAATTTGCTCAAACGTCCTCGAGCTCTTCCCAACTTCTAATAGTATTTTCGGGAGGCTTTTGAGCCAATGCCGAGCTGGCCCTTTGAGCTTGAGGGTAGATATTTTATGGCGTGGAGATCGCCTCCTCTAGCCATGTGTATGTGCAGGATGTAATCCTCAATCCGCATCTGGGTCCATTGTTCCGTCATATGCCTCTATGTTTACGGGCTTGAATCCCGCTGGGAATTCATGATCCAAAGACCTCATCGGTGAAACATAGTGGGTGTCTGGCGCTCAGATTTAGGCGTGCCGTTATCTTCGAACATGCGGCATGTTGTGTTGCTTCCTGGGGCCCTCTTTTTTGGTCCATAAATGGACCTGACCGGGCCATCTGTTTTATGAGGATCATGTCTCGGCTTGTGTGCGGCGTCGCTTGTCTCTTTTGGCCTGTCATCTGGTCGTCGATCCGGCCGGCGGCCTCTTCGCTTTTGGACTGTGGGGGCTCTATGGCTTCCTCGTCGAATTCTGGCAGCAGCTTTCGCTTCGGGTAGCTCTTTGTTTGGTGGCTATTATCATATTTGTCCGCGGTCTTGAGTACTTTGCTCCACCTCATTCTGAGTATGTCTTCCGCTGTTTTGAGCTTCCGTTTTTCCTTCTTCAGACTTCTTGCAGTGGCGACGAGTCTTTTGTGAAGGTTCTTATGCTCCGGTGGTGTGTCCGGCGTGAGATCTTCTGGACTGTTGTTTTCTCCGGGCATGGATTGATTATCCGATTCGTCCTGTTCGGATGGTTGCTTGGTTGCATGTTCGTCCACTAGTTTGCCCTACTCTATTGCTGGGTCATTAGGAGTGCTGTTTTTGTCGAGGCGGGACTTAGGGCGCCTACGTCGCTGTTTTGGTTGTTTGCCGGCGGAATTATCCTTTGCCGCGTCCCGTTGTTCCTCGTTATCGCTTCCTTTTGGGGTGTCCACCATATATACATCATGGGTTGGGGTGGCCTTCCAGTGCTCGGTAGGCGCTGGTTCTTGGTAGTCTCCGGCATCGCCGTCCATACCGTCGATGTCTTCGGAGTCGTAATCTAGCATGTCGGTTAGATCATCGACAGTGGCTACAAAGTGGGTGGTGGGTGGGATTCGAATTTCTTCGCCGTCCGTATCTCGACCATCCTGACCGCAGTCCGGCCAGGGGTCTCCTGATAACGAGAGATGCTTTAGCGAATTTAGGATGTCGCCAAAAGGTGAGTGCTGAAGGATGTCCGCGGCGGTGAACTCCATAATCGGCACCCAATCGGATTCGATTGGTAGGGGCGCAGGAGGTTCGAAGTCCGGCAAGGAGTCTGACACCTCGGAGTCACGAGCTTTATAAGGGACAAGGTTGGTATTCGGCTGCATCACCATAGAAGTTGTGGCTCCCGAGGCGGTGTCTAGCCACCTGTCCTCGATCTGCGCGGTCGGCTCCGAACTATGGGTCGGAGCGGATTCGTGTGCGGCCTCCAGGGTTCTGTCCGGCGGCAGAGCTAAATCATGCCCATCGTGACAGTGCGGCACGCTCGGCAGTGGCTCGAATCCATCGAAGATCAAGTCTCCACGGATGTCAGCCATGAAGTTCAGGCTTCCAAATCTGACCCGATGGCCAGGGGCGTAGCTTTCGATCTGCTCTAGACGGCCAAGTTAATTGGCCCACAGTGCGAAGCCGCCGAACACGAAGATCTGTCCGGGGAGAAAATTCTCACCCTGGACTGCGTTGTTGTTGATTGAAGAAGCCATCAAGCCTATCGGTGACGGCACAGAGGAACTCTCAATGAAAGCACCAATGTTGGTGTCAAAACTGGCGGATCTCGGGTAGGGGGTCCCGAACTCTGCGTCTAGGCGGATGGTAACATGAGACAAGGGACACAATGTTTTTACCCAGGTTCTGGGCCTCTCGATGGAGGTAAAACCCTACTCCTGCTTCATTGATATTGATGATATGGGTAGTACAAGAGTGGATCTACCACGAGATCAAGGAGGCTAAACCCTAGAAGCTAGCCTATGGTATGATTCTTGTAACGGTTGTGTGTCCTACGAACTAAAACCCTCCGGTTTATATAGACACCGGAGAGGGCTAGGGTTACACAGAGTCGGTTACAATGGTAGGAGATCTACATATCCGTATCGCCAAGCTTGCCTTCCACGCCAAGGAAAGTCCCATCCGGACACGGGATGAAGTCTTCAATCTTGTATCTTCATAGTCTTGGAGTCCGGCCGATGATGATAGTCCGGCTATCCGGACACCCCCTAGTCCAGGACTCCCTCAGATACCATTGCAAAGTACGGCCCGTCGGCGCCGGTGATTCATGGCGCTCTCTACTTCGGAATTTATCGCAGAGAGCCTATCCGCATCCTCTGTCGGAGGACAATTCGGCATCGGCCCCGCGTTGGCCTCCTCTCTTGAAGCCGGTTCTGGAATCCGACTGGTGGAGGCGTGACCGGTAGGATCTCCGGATATAGTCCAGCGACTACTCTTTCTACCAGGACATGAAGGACGCTGTCACATTTCAAACATGATAATCACAGAGAAGCTTTTAACTGTACCTCTGCGACGACGTTTCAACCCTAACCGCCTTCCTCTTAAGCCTGCCTGGCCCGGACGCCCTTTGCTGACGAGCCCCCAGGGGCTCGGCGCCGCATTCCGATGGTCGTATCTATAAAAATATGATATTTTGTGCATAAGGCATGGTATAAGAAGGGAATCCTCTTCAGAGGCTAAGGCTTCAGCTTTTCTTACACGCGACGCAGGCAGCAGTCTGGGATAGTCGGTGATAATAGCCACTGAGGGAGTCCTGGACTAGGGGGTGTCCGGATAGCCGGACTGTCATTATCCGCCGTACTCCAAGACTACGAAGATAGAAGATTGAAGACTCCGGCTCATGTCCGGAAGGTACTTTCCTTGGCGTGGAAGGCAAGCTTGGCAATACGGATATGTAGATCTCCTACCATTGTAACCGACTCTGTGTAACCCTAGCCCTCTCCTGTCTATATAAACCGGAGGGCTTTAGTCCGAGAACAACATACATTACAACAATCATACCATAGGCTAGCTTCTAGGGTTTAGCCTCCTTGATCTCGTGGTAGATCTACTCTTGTACTACCCATATCATCAATATTAATCAAGCAGACGTAGGGTTTTACCTCCATCGAGAGGGCCCAACCTGGGTAAAAATATTGTGTCCCTCGCCTCTTGTTACCATCCGCCTAGACGCACAGCCGGACCCCCTACCCGAGATCCGCCGGTTTTGACAATCGACATTGGTGCTTTCATTGAGAGTTCCTCCGTGCCGCCACCGATAGGCTTGATGGCATCTTCAACCAACGACGCTGTCCTGTGGTGAGACTTTTCTCCCGGACAGATCTTCAGATTCGGCGGCTTCGCATCAAGGGCCAATTCACTTGGCCATCCGGAGCAGATCGAAGCTACGCCACCGCCGTCGGTCGATTCGAAGCTTAAACTTCATGGCGATGTCCGCGGAGACTTGATCTTCAACGGACTCGAAGCTACGCCAAGCGCCAGCCGTGACGATGGGCACGATCTAGCTCGCGCGGACAAGGTTTTGGTGGCGACACGGATCCGCTTCGGCCATTAGCCCGGAGCCGATCGCCCATATCGAGGGACGGTGGATAGACGCCGTCCTGGGGGCTTCAACATCCACGGCGGTGGAGCCGAACACTGATCTTGTCCCCTGCGAAACTCGTGATCCCGAGACGCCGGACTCCTCGCCGGACTCCGAACCTCCCGCGCCCTTACCAATCGATTCGGATTGGGCGTCGGTTATGGAATTTACCGCCGTGGACATCTTCCAGTATTCGCCTTTTGGTGATATTTTGAATTTACTAAGGCATCTCTCGTTATCAGGAGAGTCCTGGCCGGACTATGGCCAGGATGGTTGGGGTTCGGGCGACGAAGAAATTCAGATCCCACCCACCACCCACTTTGTAGCCACCATCGACGATCTAACCGACATGCTAGACTACGACTCCGAAGACATCGACGGAATAGACGACGATGCCGGAGACGAACAAAAAACAGAGCTTATACAGCACGACAGGACCACCTTGTCGCATGACATATATATGGTGGATACCCCAAAGGGGAGCGATAACGAGGACCAACGGGCCACGGCAGAAGATAACCCCGCCGATAAACGACCAAAACGACGGCGTAAACGCCGCCCTAAGTCCCGCCTCGACGACAATAACACTCCCAAGGAGCCCGCGATACGGCAGGGCTCACAATCGGACAACGAACATGCAAATAAGCAACCATCCGAAGAGGACGAGTCCGATAATCAATCCAAGCCCGGCGAGAACAATAGTCCGGACGACCATACGCCAGACACGTCGCCGGAGAGTAAGAACCTTCGGAAAAGACTCGTCAGCACTGCAAGAAGCCTGAAGAAGGAAAAACGGAAGCTCAAAACAGCGGAAGACACACTCAAAATGAGATGGAGCAAAGTGTTCAAAACTGCAGATAAGTACGGCAATGGCCACCAATCAAAGAGCTACCCGAAGCGCAAGCTGCTGCCAGAATTTGACGAGGAGGCCATAGAGCCTCCACCGTCCAAAAATAAAGGGGCTACCTGGTTGGATAGACGGCCAGATGACAGGCCAAATTAAGAAAGCAGCAACACACATAAATTCACCAACGAATTCGGAAGGATAGATGGCCCAGCCAGGTCCATTTACGGGCCAAAGGAAAAGGCCCCAAGAAGCAAGGCAACACGTCAAGTGTCCGATGATAGCGGCACACACAAATACAGGGGCGCCGCACACCCACTATGTTTCACCGATGAGGTGCTGGACCATGAATTCCCAGCAGGATTTGAACCCATCAACATAGAGGCCTATGATGGAACAACAGACCCTGGAGTCTGGATAGAAGATTACATACTACATATACATATGGCCAGAGGAGACGATCTCCACGCCATAAAATATTTACCCCTCAAGCTCAAAGGGCCAGCCCGTCATTGGCTTAAAAGCCTCCCAGAAAATATTGTTGGAAGTTGGGAAGAGCTCGAGGACGCGTTTAGAGCAAATTTTCAAGGGACTTATGTCCGCCTCCGGATCACGATGACCTAAGTCATATAACTCAACAGCCCGGAGAGTCAAGATGGAAATTCGGAACAGGTTCCTTACCAAAAGAACCAAATAGTCGATTGTCCGGACGCCAAGCCTTAGCAGCTTTCAAGCACAATGTCCGAGACGAATGGCTCGCTGAGCACCTCGGTCAAGAGAAACCGAGGACAATGTCCGCACTAACAAGCCTCATGACCCGTTTACGTGCGGAGAGGATAGCTGGTTAGCAAGATGCAGCACCAATGACCCAAGTACATCTGAGATAAGAGATGGAACGCGGAAAATCACGGCGCGAGAAAAGAGCAATGCCGGAATAAAGAGAAAAGCCCAAAGAGCACGGCAGTCAACGCCGGATTTAAAAGCTCGCGGCCCAATACTAAAACACAGCCTCTAAAGGATGACAGTGACGAATTGTCCAACCTAAAGAAGATTTTGGGTCGGATATGTCAAATCCACAATACCCGGAAGGCTCGCAAATCACACCCACGAGGATTGTTGGGTTTTAAACAGTCCGCCGACTAAATGCGAACACAAGGGGCTCGACGCGTCAAGCGAAGAGGATAAACCCCACCAGCAGAGCACCGGAAAACAAAAGACTTTCCCGCAAGGGGTTAAAGCAGTAAACTCACTCCATGTGATAATACGGAAAAGTAGCGCGACACTTTCTAAAAAGAGCTTCGCACGGTCCAACCCAGCAGACAATAGAGATTGGACATCAAAACCAATCACTTTCGACCATCTGGACTATTCCAGAAGTGTTCGAAATGCGGGACGGACTCCCCTGATATTGAATCCCATGATAGACGGATTACAATTTACTAGTGTCCTAATGGACGGAGGCAGTGACTTAAACCTGCTGTATTCCAAAACCGTCCGTAGGATGGGGATAAACCCCGCCAAAATCCGACACAGCCGCACTTCCTTCAAAGGAGTGACGCCAGGCCCTTACGCCAAGTGCACAGGCTCCATATTACTAGAAGTCGTGTTCGGATCGCCGAACAATTCTCGATGAGAAAAATTAATTTTTCACATCGTCCCATTTGAAAGTGAATATCAAGCACTCTTGGGACGTAAGGCTTTTGTCCGCTTCAACGCTATACCGCATTACGCGTCTCTTACACTCAAGATGCCGGTCCACGTGGCATCATTTCAGTCTTGGGTCACTTCAAGACCCGGACTCGGATAGACGAATCCGGCGTCGATGAGGCTAGGGGCTCCTAGCCGCATACCCCTTCACTGGGGCTGCGCCGCAAATAACCACGGGTTTATACAAACCCTGCTTTAATTATTTATATTTTTTATTTTACATATTTTCCGCACAAATTGTTTTTAAACTAAACGTTCCTCTCTTTTTACAGATGAACAATGTGCATACCTGTCCAGGATAACGGCGCAACGGAGACACAAGCGCAAACGTGCAGTAGGGACCCGTTGTGAGGATTCTTTTCAGATTAAGACCCTGCGTAAACCTTTTTTAATGTCTCTTGTTGTTATTCTCCCTTGGCTTCTTCCTATAGCCAAAGCGGAGCCTGACTCTTTGGCATCGGCCCCGTCAGAAGACCATGCCCGTACCTGGACACTAGGGGTTTAGGGCATCATTCTGCCCATTATTATAAAGACCGAACACCTTAGGTAGTGTTCGGCATCTCGAGTTAGGCATTATATGCATCAGCTCCGAATCATATCTTTGGTCAAATGTTGGGTTTGCCCGGCTCACGTGTTTTGCTGCCTTACGCTCAGATCATCGGCTAACGCGGCACCGTGGAGAACTCTGCGATTGTGCCCCAGTTAATTTGGCGAGCACCTCAAGAGAGAAAGCCAAAACTGATCGTCATGATACAACGAGAGACTGGTCAACCACTCGATCGACTATCGGAATGTTTAGAATTCCCGCTTTGACGAAGGACCGCTTTCGGTCGAGCACTTACGCACTCGATTCGAGACGTGCGGGGCCACCAGGGCTATATCGTAGCCCCACCCTCGAGCTCCAGCTAAGTGAAAGTGATAAAGCATTATAGTCCGGATTGCCTCGTTAGCTCGCTACCACCTCCTTATAACAGGACCGAGGCGCCGATTAAGTGTGAAACGCTATTTTGCGAACACCCCAAAGACCTTGTGCGAGGGGGCTGAAGCCGAAGACTACATCTTTCAGGTTATACACAAGTATACGTAAACGGCCGCACATGAGAAGTTTTACTACTTGGACACACAAGTATAAAAAGTAGTTATACCATAATCATTGATTTACAAGCTAATACGTTCAATTGAACGTTACATTCTTCGAGCACTACGACTCTATTACACGAGCGCCACGCATAACCTCCCCGAAATAGTGCTCGGTAGGGAGCCGGTTTTCATCCGAACTCTGGGCAGCAAGAGCAGTATCGTCCATCTCCGGACAATGCGCCTTCACACGGGCCAGAGCCATCCGCGCGCCCTCGATGCAGGCCGACCGCTTCATCTCCTTTATATGCGGCACCGCCCCAAGGAATTGCTGTAGTAAGCCGAAGTAGCTCGTCGCCTTGGACCTCTCTGGCCAGACATGGGCCACGATGTCAGTCATGGCTAGTCCGGACAACTTGTTTAGCTCGGCCCATTCGGCCAGCCGGTCTGTTAATGGAAGTGAGCGATCTGGACTGTGGAATTGAGACCAGTATAGCTCTTCCGTCTCGTGATCCTCCTGGCTCCGGAAGTGCTTAACGGCATCAGCCGCACTAGCAGCCAGGTCCATATACGGATCCTCCGGACTCCAAAGCCGCTCGAATTGAGCATACTTTGAATCCATAAACCGGCGACACATCAGAAAAGGCTTGCCAGCCGCGATCTCTCCGGCCTGGCGCAACTCCTCCTTCATAGCCTGCATTGCAGAGCGGGCATCCTTGGCTTCGGCGGTGGCCTTCTTCAGGTCTTCCCACTCCAATAAGCGCTCCTTTTCAAGAGCCTCATTGCGGTCGGTAGCATCCTTCAACTTCATGGCCAATTCGGCCACCTCTGCCCTGCTTAGGCAGTGCGCTGCCTTTTAGGCTTTCAACTCCTCGGCCGCCCTCGAGGCAGCCGCGTCACTCCTTCGGGCTTGCTCCTTAGCTAGAGCAAGTTCGGCCAAAACTCTCCACAAAGCAGCAGCACCGTCTGTATGAACAGCATATAATTTATCGAGGCGGCTTTGACCCCTTAATAAAGCGATCATGAGAACTATTTTACCTTGCGACTCGTCAAATCGCTTTGCTGACAAGTGCGATGTCCTCATCTGCCAGGTCAAGTTGCCGAGTTAATTCGGCAAAGTCACTAGTCCGGCTAGCCCCCGGACCATCCGCCACCTGCATAGGAACGACGGAATTCATTACTTCAGATTTCAATCCTCGGTACACTGTCGTTTCCAACAACCTACCGAGTCTCAGGGGCTACTATCTATACAGGACACATTTTTTATATGCAAAACTGTTAAAAGACAAAGGGGTGCGCCATTTTCGCGTACCTCAAACCCCGCCAGCAAACTCATGGCGGCATTACGTAATCCGCTCTCGGCGGACGAAATCCTTCCAATCACCATGCGCATTAACGCACGATGATCTTCTGAAATGGGCACCCTCTCAAGCAGATTCTTCAGTTCTCCCGGCCGAACACTAGTAGGTGCCGAACTCTCTGGCCCCTCCGGGCTCGGGGATACCCTCCGTGATGACACTTTGGGCTCGCCTGCCTCATTTGGCGGCGCTGCGGACGGAGGCGTATCGCTCTCCATCATCTCCGGAAGAAGGTCCCCCGAAGATGAACTCATCTGAGAAGGCTGCAGATCCGAACTGCAAATATAAATATTTTGGTTACCCACAGAAGCACAAATGAAGGTATTTCCTTACTAATTAACTTCCTCTTTCATACTCACGGCTCGTTGGAGGGCTGGTCCTTCGGCGATGATTGCGCGTCCGGATTCTTTCCGGGCGCCGGACCCCCCGGGGAAGATCTCTTCTCACGCTTAGGGGCTTTGGCCTCCGGATCTTCGGAGGCGGTCCTCTTCTCCCTCTGAAGGGAGGGGTTCTTGGTTCCCTCCTCTTCAGTCGCCCCTTTGGGAGAAATATTAGCTCCTCTATTTTCCCCGTCGCCCCCTTCTGTGGGCGCAACCTCCAACATTCTGACCAGCACGGGCTCCAGTGTGGTCTCTGGGAGGGGGGCCGGACACCTTATCAGCCTTGATCGCGCCACCCATTCCTGTAAAGAACAAAGGGTCAGGAGACGAACTCTAGAAAGGCGTATAAACAGAATGTCCGGACTTTGAGCTATTTACCTGAGTATCCGGGCGATCGCGGCTTAGGCCTGCGTCCTCGGCTGAATCCGGACACTCCACCTGCGGTCCGAAGAACAACTTGTACATCTCCGCCGGTGTCGCACCCATAAAGTGTTGGAGAATACGGGGTCCCTCCGGATTGAACTCCCATAGACGGAGAGGACGGCGTTTGCAGGGCGGAAGATGCCTGATTAGCATAACCTGCATCACCTTGATCAGGTCAATCTCCCTCGCTTGGAGGTCTCGAATCCGTCCCTGCAGTGAGGGCACATCCTCGGACGGCCCCCAGTTGAGCCCTTGGTTGACCCACGACATCAGTTGGCGTGGAGGTCCCGGGCGGAATGAGGGCGGCGGCTTTTGCCTGCTGCCCCTTGGAGCGGTGATGTAGAACCACTCCTGCTGCCACAGTCCAAGTTCCTCTTGGAAGGAACCCTCGGCCACGGGCATCGACCTTTTGCTTATGGTCGCCTGCCAAGACTCGCTGACGCCCCCAATCATCGTCGGCTCCACCTTGAAGGTCTTCAGCCATAGGCCGAAGTGGGGAATGACGCGGAGGAAGGCCTCGCAGACAATAATGAATGCGGAGATATGGAGGATGGACTCCGGAGCCAAGTCGTGAAAGTCCATCCCATAGTAGAACAGGAGCCCTCTCACGAAGGGATCCGTCGGGAAGCCTAAACCCCGACGGAGGTGGGATACGAAGACGACGTATTCACCGGGCTCGGGGGCGGGCACGGCCTGCCCTGGGGCAGGCAGCCTGTGCGAAACTTCATAGGCCAGGTACTTGCCTCATGCAACTTCGATATGTCCTCCTCTGTGATGGAGGAGGGCATCCACCGACCCTGGAGGTCGGAGCCGAACATGGTTGAGGATCCGAAGCGCTCGAATCTGAAGCTCTGGGTGTTGGAACTGGGAGCGGAGGAATGGTTCGATGCGAGATTGAAGAACAAGGACAGGCCTTGGTCCTCTTATAAAGGGGAAGAAATACCAAGGGTCGTCTCCGTGACCGTTTGGGATTCCCCTTCGATAGAGGAGGCGTGGCGACGGGAACGGTTGGGTTACCCACGCACGTATTGATGAGGATCCCGGAATAGAGGACACGATCTCGCTCGACAAGGCGTGCCAAGAAACCGCCGCTAAACGTCTTTGAGGTGGTATGGTAAAAAACGATTCAAACAAAGGCTTGGTTGCGATGTGATGTCACGCCGCATAATACGTCAGCAGATTGAGCTAGTGTATATATTTTTCTCTCTACGGTGGAATGTGGAAATTATTTTTTTGCAGAGCCGGACACTATCCTGGTGTTCATGATCTTCTCTGGATTATTCAAGGGAGGAACCCGCCTTGCAATGCCGAACATTATGCACGCCGGACTTATCGTCATTGAAGACTGGTTCAGGGGCTACTGAGGAAGTCCTGGACTAGGGGGTGTCCGGACAGCCGGACTGTCATTATCCGCTGGACTCCAAGACTACGAAGATAGAAGATTGAAGACTCCGGCTCGTGTCCGGAAGGTACTTTCCTTGGCGTGGAAGGCAAGCTTGGCAATACGGATATGTAGATCTCCTACCATTGTAACCGACTCTGTGTAACCCTAGCCCTCTCCGGTGTCTATATAAACCGGAGGGCTTTAGTCCGTAGAACAACATACATTACAACAATCATACCATAGGCTAGCTTCTAGGGTTTAGCCTCCTTGATCTCGTGGTAGATCTACTCTTGTACTACCCATATCATCAATATTAATCAAGTAGGGCGTGGGTTTTACCTCCATCGAGAGGGCCCAACACAGGTAAAAATATTGTGTCCCTCGTCTCTTGTTACCATCCGCCTAGACGCACAGTTCGGGACCCCCTACCCGAGATCCGCCGGTTTTGACACCAATAGCCACCAAGGCGCAATCACAGCTGGCCTGATAAAATGTCCCGTCCACAACCTCCACAGATATATCTGGATCTTCTTCAAGTCCAGGGTCGAAGGCCCGGCCAGGGTCCTCTGGCTGCGGAGAGGGGTTGTTGAACTCTTCCACGGCCCTCCTCAGTTCCTGCTTAGAAATATCAAGGTAAATGATTGTGATGAAGGGCGCCAGAATGGATAGAGTTGGGTAAAGAGTAACGGCTTGCCCAACTTGGGGGGTTGTACATGGAAAATCCATCCCGCAATTTGATATGAAGGAATTCTTCTTCTTCTCCTTTATATAAATCGGACAGTATTCTCGCCAGAGCAGTGGCGAAGTCCGGACCTTTACGACCACAGCGGGTGGCATCGTATTCCCTGTTGAAGTGCCACATGGGCTTCCCCTGATATTGAAGTGGTTGCACCCCCCCCCCCCGCATTATGCATATTGATATAACCACGACTATTGTCAGTCCTGATTGGGCCAGTGTCTTTATCCTGCTCATCAGGAAGTGGACTTCTCTGGTGTCTTCCTCCTGGGGGCTCCGAGGGTGCCAACTTCGGCGCTTCTTCAGCGGAGCGTTATTAAACTCAGGGAGGCCCGTCCGGATTGGATCCGGAAGGGGAACGTCATCTACATAAAACCACTCCGAGGGCCAGTCTTCGGATGCCTTCTTTGGAGTGTGGGACAGGTATCCGGTCTGGGCGACGCGCCATATCTCGGCTCCGCCCACTTGATATGTAGATTCCCCCTGATTGCGAGGGACGGGGCAGAATAACTTCTTCCATAACTCGAAGTGAGCCTCGCAGCCCAGGATTAATTCACAAAGGGCGACGTATCCTGGAGGCCATAGAACTCTAGGAGCCCGCGAAGGAATGGGTGGATCGGAAACCCGACGCATCTTAGCAAATATGGGATGAGGCAGACTCGCTCCCCCTGAGATGGGTTAGGAGATCTCTCCTCTTGTGCCCCGCCATTTTAGGTGGCTACTTCGGCTCGGACGGGGACCATGTACGCCGGTGGAAGAAACCCTTGGGTCTGCAACTTTACTAGGCGGTTGTGGGGGACAGAACATTTTTTCCAATCGCCTGGCTTAGAGCTAAGGGAGCGAGAGGAGGAGCTGTGGCGACCCGCCATGGTGGAATGGTTTTCCGGACGCGATCTGTTGAATGCTTGCTTGAGGGAAGAAGGTGAGATTCGGATCTGAGGATCCCCGTCTCTTCAAATAGATGGTTGACCTGCAGGGTCGGGCTGGCAAATGTAAAAATGCTTCGGCTCCTCGTATTCGCCTGACACATGGAGATGACCATTATTGAGGCACAGAAGCCCAGGAATGCTACTTTATGGGAAGCCGGACACTGTTCGCGACGACTGGTACTCTGGATTTGGAGAAGAACCCGCCTTGCAATGACGAAGACAATCTGCGCGCCGGACTCATCGTCATTGAAGCCTGGTTCAGGGGCTACCGAGGGAGTCCTGGATAAGGGGGTATCCGGACAGCCGGACTATATACTTTGGCCGTACTATTGGACTATGAAGATACAAGACTCAAGACTTTGTCCCGTCTCTGGATGGGACTCTCCTTTGCGTGGAAGACAAGCTTGGCGATCCGGATGTTAGATCTCCTTCTTTGTAACCGACTTTGTGTAACCCTAGCCCCCTCCGGTGTCTATATAAACCGGAGGGTTTAGTACGTTGGACAACGACAATTAGAATCATAGGCTAGCTTCTAGGGTTTAGCCTCTACATTCTCGTGGTAGATCTACTCTTGTAATATTCATATCATCATGATCAATCAAGCAGGAAGTAGGGTATTACCTCCATCGAGAGGGCCCGAAACTGGGTAAAACATCGTGTCCCCTGCCTCCTATTACCATTAGCCTTAGACGCACAGTTCGGGACCCCCTACCCAAGATCCGCCGGTTTTGACACCGATAATCACCGCCGCCTGCTAGTCTCGGAGGAGGACGACAATGTCTTCCTCTTGATCGTGGGCACCGGCGAGGCCCGCGCAGGCCGCCGCCCCGTCTCTATAGTGTGCGTCAGGTGCGACGCCGCTGATGCTGACACTGACACGAGGCCGATGTACGGGTGCGTGCTCAGTGTTACTACCCTTCCGGGTCACGTGGGTGGCGACACCGGCTACATCGAACTGACTTGGACTCTGCTGAGCTGGGACCTTCCCGCCAATGTGGACATGGAAAACCCGTGGTCTTATTTACCCACCAACGCGGTGCACGGGGACTCCAAGGAGGTTCACCTGGACATACGCATTATCAAGTTAAATGTTGATCATTAGTCTTCGCTCAATGTAATCCGTTGTTTAAGCATGTGGAGACTTCCATGCATGATCTTGCTCTAATGGAGTATCGCGCATGAATAAAGTGTATCCGTTTATGGTTTAGTCTAGAATCTTCCATGTATGAACTTTTACTACAGTACTGGTGAAAGACTTACTATGAGCCATTTCTTACATCTCCTCTACCCCTTCCAAGTCATCCTGATTTAATCCCTCCATCTAGGTGTATAAGGGCATGGTTAATACTTAATGGTATAGCCAGCGGTTGACTACAAGAAAGTGCCATGTAATATGTAGCCAACATGTATAACAATCGATACTCAAAAACAAATTGTTAAAGGTCATTTCTTGCAAAGCACAATAAGTGTTATTTCTTCACAAGTTTTGGATGCAGGTTGAACAGCTGAATGCTTTTGTTTCCAAAATATACCTTTTTATCTATTTCACCCGGATGTTTGTGAGCTCTAGAGATGAAATAATATCCGAAGAAACCTATCGATACCCCTTACACATGAGATGACCCCGACATCCTTTGTCAAAATAAACAACTCCCCGATCAATGCATTTCACTCTTCCGTGCAATGCAGGGGCACCTTACTACTATAGATTAGTACGACCAAAAATTGAACTAACATTATATATAGTACAATAAATGCTGATGCATGTCACCTAAAATTATATCATTGAAAACTATGTTCAAATAAGAATCCAACGATATAGTTTTTGTTGACATGCACAAACATTTTGTCAGTTAAATCTTCAGTCAAATTCAATGGGGGACTAATAAACCACGATCGATGTAGTACAAGTGTAGAGGGCGGAGCTGCATGAGAGTCTCACCCCGCTCGTGGCGTGGCAGTAAAGCCATCATATCACAAACCCCAACCACTGCCAGTAATAAGTGGCCTGGTAAAATAAATGGACAAGCAACCATCACATCCCTCCGTCTTTTTTGCATTTCATCTCTCTGCATTTACTTTCTCCGGTTCATCTCTTTTCGATCCTAGCTACTACTCCTAGTATCCCTAGCTACTACTCGTAGGGCCAGTTCTTTTGGCGGCTTAAAAATAAGCCGTCTCTTTCCCAGCTTTTCCCATAAGACTAGTCACAGTGGAGAGTAACATTAAGGCGCCTCACTCATTTATTTGGGCTTCCAAACTACTACTAGTACTCCCTTCATTTTTATATACAAGGTCACAAACTCAAAATTACAGGTACCAAGACAAAAATCAATGTGTGCTTTACAAGTCAATTTATTTTCTCGTTTACCGGATTAATTAATAGGGTGCATGCACATTAGAAGAAATTGAGTGGCCATGAGAGAGGAAGTAGATGAGTTTGTCATTATCATCCACTATATGCATGCTAGTAATTAAGCCATGGGTTACTAGTACGAGGAAACATCATTAATATTTGTCTCGATTACTATTGGTGGCCTTGTATAGATGCAAAATGTATTTTTATAGTGGCCTTGTATACAAAAATGGAGGGAGTACCTTCGTCCTAGTTTATTCTTCACCATTGTAATTTGTGGTAAATTTTGACCAAAGATTTAACTGATAAAATGTTAGTGCACATGACATCACAAACATTTCATTAATTAAATTTATGATCAAAATTTGACACCGATTACAATGGGGACCAATAAACCAGGACAGAGCTAGTAGTAATGGGATTACTACTAATCTAGAGGCCTAAACAAACTGGCCCCTAGTACTCCTACTAGTAGTACTAGTACGCAAGTTGGAATTCCAATTGCACGGCACAACTTGTTAGGCAAAACATTCGATACAGGGTGTAGGAAGCGGTTTGGAAATTTGCATGCCGTTCCGACCAGTGAGATACTCCATAAAAAGTATGACAGAGAAATAACCACAGAGAAGGAAGCTAAAAGTAAACAATGAAACGAGCATTTTTGCATTTGTTTTGCATTGAATCGTTTCACAAGCTTGACTAGTGTTGTTTTTTCTACCTTTACAAAAAACACATCGTAATGTTAAAAAGTGCATTTGCCCGTACATAAGTAATAGTAGTACTCCCTCCGTCTAGGTGTATAAAGTCTTCCCTCCTTCTTGGTCACGGTGCACTGGTATGTCTCCAACGTATCTATAATTTTTGATTGTTCCATGCTATTATATTACCCCTTTTGGATGTTTATTGGCTTTATTTTACACATTTATCATTTTTGGGACTAACCTACTAACCCGAGGCCCAGCCCATATTGCTGTTTTATTGCCTGTTTCAGTATTTCAAAGAAAAGGAATATCAAACGGAGTCCAAACAGAATGAAACCTTCGGCATCGTGATTTTTTGGAAGAATATCATCCTGGAGGCTTGGAGATCAAGTCAGAAGATACTCGAGGAGCCCAGGAGATAGGGCCCCCCCCCCTACAGGGCGCGCCCCCCTGTCTCATGGACCCCTCGAGCACCTCCGAACCGACTTTTTTCGCCTATATAAGCCTACGTACCCTAAAACCATCGAATATCAAGATAGATCGGGAGTTCCGCTGCCGCAAGCCTCTGTAGCCACCAAAAACCTCTCTACAGCCACAAGAAGAAGGTTGTGTAGTAGACATCAAGCTCTTTTCTAGCGCCGTTGCCGGGGAGGTGAGTGCTTGAAGGTATATCTTTAGATCTTGCAATCGAATCTTTTTGTTTCTTGTTTTATCACTAGTTTAGTTTATAAAAGAAAAATTACAAAAAAATGGAGTTAACTTTGTCTCATACGCTTCGTCTTTTTAATATCTTTCATGAGTTTGATGGAAAGGAAAACTGTGCTCAAGTGCTAGAAGAAGAATGCATTAAAATGCTTGGTACTAAATCTTTGAATGATGAGCATGATTGCAATGTTGTTAGTATGAACTCTTTGAATATCCATAGTACTAATGATGATTGCACTAGTTATGATGAAAACATCTCTTATGAGCATGTCAACTTTTGTGGAGTGCATGTTTGCATGAACACACCAAATAGAGAAGATATATATTGCAAGAGGCATAAGCAGTTAGAAACTAAATGGTTGCAAGAAAGGCTAGGTGTGAGTGCTGAAAATTTAAAATTCCTTTGCCATACTTGTGAACTTTGCAATGAATGTGGTCATTTACATCTCCAATGCAAATTGTTTCATGACCGAATCGTTTCCAAAAATTGTGATGATTTGATTTCCTTTCACATTATAATGAACTTATTTTGCTTTTGGGTTATGAATAGTTGAAACATTTACTTAAGGACCTTCCAGAATTTTCCCATAAGAAATTCCTTGATATTGATCTAGAAAAGATTTATTTGTTCTGTGCGGAGAATTGCATTGAAAATCCTTATATTGCCAATTACCTAAAGAAAAGAAAGCAAATAGAAGATGATGAGAACACTAATGAAAGGGAAGAGACTTCCCAATATCCTCCTATTATTTCTTATGATGAATCAGGTAACGAGGAGCTTTCTATTCAACCAATCTCATCAATAAGGAGCTCAAAGAGGAAGGTTGAACTCACACATAATGTGAAGAAGAAAAAGAGAAGAAGGAGCAACAAAGGTAGAAAGGTATCCTTCCCAAATGATGGTGCTCCTGCTACTCATTGTGATGATGATAATTGCTTTACTATTGGTGCTATCCATATTTTTAATGATGAGAGTGATTATGCTTATGATATGAAAGGGCCCAAGCTTGGGGAAGCTATGTTTGATGAGGATGAAATATTTGAGAATTTATTTGCTGAAATTAATGTTTGTCCCAAGCTTGGGGATGCTATGTTTATTGAAGATGATATTTTTAGCATCCCAAGTTTTGATATGCAAAGTTGTTATGATGATAGCATGCCTCCCACTTATGATGATTATATTGATGAAAGTGGGTTTTGGAAGAGTGTCAATTTTAGGAAGTAGTGATCCCACTATTTTGGAGGATGTTGAATTTTATTGTGATGAATACAAAAGTGGATTTGGAAGAGTGTCAACTTTATTTAGTGATTCCACTATCTTGGGAGAGGTTTCAATCGATTATGATGAGAACAAAGTTGCTACTTATGATGATTATTGTGATGAAACTTATGCTATAAAAAGTAGTGATGATTATATTTACAAATCTTGTCATGATTATGATTACCCTTTTTCTGAACATTACTCTTTTAATGTGGAAACAGTTTTTAGTGTTCAAGTCTCTTATGATACTCCCACTATTCCGAATGAGAAGAATTTTGCTTATGTGGAGAGTACTAAATTTTCTATGCTTGTAGATCATGAAAATAATGCTTTAGGTGCTGGTTATATTGTTGAATTCATTCATGATGCTACTGAAAATTATTATGAGGGAGGAATATATGCTTGTTGGAATTGCAACAATATCAAGTTTCCTCCCTATGTGTTGAAATTTTTGAAGCTATGCTTGATTTACCTTCCTATGCTTGTTGATTATTGTTCTCATAAGTTGTTTGCTCACAAAATCCCTATGCATAGGATGTGGGTTAGGATTAAATGTGCTAGTCATATGCTTCATGATGCTCCAGTTATGTTTCAATTCTTATCTTTTATGTGAGCATCATTGTCATCATCATGCCTAGCTAGAAAGGCATTAAAGAAAAGCGCTTGTTGGGAGACAACCCAATATTTATCCTTACTGTTTTTATGTGTCCACGTGATTATGCTACTGTAGTAATCATGTTTTATAGCTTTCATTTCAATAAAGTGCCAAGTAAGACCTTTAGGATGGCTTTTCGTGATAGTTGTGGTGAAAATCAGAAACTTTTGCACCCAGTAAATTAGTTCTGTTAATTCACAGAAACGTGATTCTGATCTTATACTTTTTGGTATGTATTGGTACGCACATTGCGCAGGACTTCCTAATTTGGTAGGATTTTTGGAGTTCCAGAAGTATACGTTTGATACAGATTACTACAGACTGTTCTGTTTTTGATAGATTCTGTTTTCTACGTGTTGTTTGCTTATTTTGATGAATCTATGAGTAGTATCGGAGGGTATGAACCATAGATAAGTTGGAATACAGTAGAATGGGTTCATTACAGTACCTAAGTGGTTGTTTTATTATACTAACGGAGCTTACGAGTTTTCTGTTGAGTTTTGTGTTGTGGAGTTTTCAAGTTTTGGGTAAGGATTCGATGGAGTATGGAATAAGGAGTGGCAAGAGACTAAGCTTGGGGATGCCCAAGGCACCCCAAGGTAATATTCAAGGACAACCAAGATCCTAAGCTTGGGGATGCCCCGGATGGCATCCCCTCTTTCGTCTTCGTTCATCGGTAACTTTACTTGGAGCTATATTTTTATTCACCACATGGTATGTGTTTTGCTTGGAGCATCATTTTATTTTGTTAGTATTTGCTTGCTGTTATTTATAATAATGTTTTGCATATTTAGTTTCAATAAAAAAGTCAAGGATAGCCTTTGCCATGCTTATTTTGCTAGTATACATGTTACTGTTTGAAAACAGGAAGCTTACCGCTGTTGAAAAAATTCCCTAGAAAAGTCAGAGAATGATATAATGATGAAACCTTTTTCATAATGAGATCTGATAAATTTACTACAGTGGGAATTTTATTTCATATTTTTTGGAGTTAGGCAAGTATTGATACTCTTGTATTCTTTACAGACTATACTGTTTTGACAGATTGCTGTTATGTTTGCATTGTTTGCATATGTTTGCTTATTTAATGATTCTATTTGAGGATAGGAGTATTAAATATGCAGAGGAATTTAGTATGCAATGTTGAATAATAATTTTAGTGATTTTTTACAGTAGAAAATGGTAAGGCTTTGCATTGGTTTATACTAACCTATCTCGTGAGTTCTTGTTGAGTTTGGTGTGAGTGAAGCTTTTTGAGAAAAAGAGAAACCATGATATGAAAGGAATTAAGGAGACACAAAAGTTCAAGCTTGGGGATGCCCAAGGCACCCCAAGATAATATTTCAAGAAGTCTCAAGCATCTAAGATTGGGGATGCCCCGGTAGGCATCCCACCTTTCTTCTTCAACAACTATCAGTTAGTATCGGTTGAGCCTAAGTTTTTGCTTCTTCACATGAGTTGTGCTATCCTTGCAATGTCATTTTATTTTGTTTTGCTTGCTGTTTGAATAGAGTACCAAGATCTGAAATTCTTAAATGAGAGAGAGTCTTTGCATAGTTGCACAATTATTTAGCTACTCATTGATCTTCACTTATATCTTTTTGGAGTAGTTTGTCATTTACTCTAGTGCATCACTTATATCTTTTAGAGCACGGCGGTGGTTATATTTTGTAGAAATTGCTAGTCTCTCATGCTTCATTTATATTATTTTGAGAGTCTTTTAGAACAGCATGGTATTTGCTATGATTACAAATTTGGTCCTAGAATGATGAGCATCCAAGTTGGGTATAATAAAAACTATCATAGAAAGTGAATTGGATGCTATGATCAATTTGATGCTTGATAATTGTTTTGAGATATGGAGGTAGTGATGTTAGAGTCATGCTAGTTGAGGTGATTATGAAAAATACTTGTGTTGAGGTTTGTGATTCCCGTAGCATGCACGTATGGTGAACCGCTTTGTGATGAAGTTGGAGCACAATTTTATTTGTTGAGTGTCTTCCTTATGAGTGGCGGTCAGGGACGAGCGATGGTATTTTCCTACCAATCTATCCCCCTAGGACCATGCGCGTAGTGCTTTGGTTTTTGATGACTTCTAGATTTTTGCAACAAGTACATGAGTTCTTTTGAGTAATGTTGAGTACATGGATTATACGCACCTCACCCTTCCACTATTGCTAGCCTCTCTTGTGCCGCGCAACTTTCGCCGGTACCATACACCCACCATATACCTTCCTCAAAACAGCCACCATACCTACCTATTATGGCATTTCCATAGCCATTCTGAGATATATTGCCATGCAACTTTCCACCGTTCCGTTCATATGACACGCATTACTTTTGTCATATTGCTCTTTGCATGATCATGTAGTTGACATCGTATTTGTGGCAAGGCCACCTTCATAATTTTCATACATGTCGCTCTTGATTCATTGCATATTCCGGTACACCGCCGAAGGCATTCATATAGAGTCATATTTTGTTCTAGCTTTGAGTTGTAAATCCATAAAAGTGTGATGATCTTCATTATTAGAGAATTGTCCCACTGAGGAAAGGATGATGGAGACTATGATTCCCCCACAAGTCGGGATGAGACTTCGGACTTTACAAAAAAAAGAGAAAGGCCAAAAATAAAAAAAATAAAAGGCCAAAGAAAAAAAGAGAAAAAAGTATAAGAAAAAAATAAAATAAAATGAGAGAAAAAGAGAGAAGGGACAATGCTACCATCTCTTTTTCCACACTTGTGCTTCAAAGTAGCACCATGATCTTCATGATAGAGAGTCTCCTATGTTGTCACTTGTTGGGGAACATAGTAATTTCAAAAAATTTCCTACGCACACGCAAGATTATGGTGATGGCATAGCAACGAGAGGGGAGAGTGTATGTCCACGTACCCTCGTAGACCGTAAGCGGAAGCGTTAGCACAACGCGGTTGATGTAGTCGTACGTCTTCATGATCCGACCGATCCAAGCACCGAACGTACGGAGCCTCCGAGTTCAGCACATGTTCAGCTCGATGATGTCCCTTGAACTCCGATCCAGCCGAGTGTCGAGGGAGAGTTCCGTCAGCACGACGGCATGGTGACGATCTTGATGTTCTACCGGCGCAGGGCTTCGCCTAAGCTTCGCGACGATATGACCGAGGTGGAATATGGTGGAAGGGGCACCGCACACGGCTAAGGAACGATCCGTAGATCAACTTGTGTGTCTATGGGGTGCCCCCTGCCCGTATATAAAGGAGGAGAGGGGGGGGCCGGCCCTTTAGGCGCGCCAAGGAGGAGGAATCCTCCTCCTAGTAGGAGTAGGATTCTCCTTTCCTACTCCTACTAGGGGGAAGGAAGGAGGAGGGGGAAGGAAAGGCGCGCCCCCTCCTAGTCCAGTCGGACTAGAGGGAGAGGCGCGCCCACCCACCCCGCCCTCTCTCTTCCCACCTAGGCCCATGTGGCCCATTAACTCTCCCGGGGTTCCGTAACCCCGGCACTCCAGTTTTCTCCGAAAACTCCGGAACCTTTCCGTGTCTCAATATAGTCGTCCAATATATCAATCTTCATGTCTCGACCATTCCGAGACTCCTCGTCATGTCCGTGATCACATCCGGACTCGAACAAACTTCGTACATCAAAACTTATAAACTCATAATAAAGCTGCCATCGAAGCGTTAAGCGTGCGGACCCTACGGGTTCGAGAACTATGTAGTCATGACCTAAAACCATTCTCGGTCAATAACCAATAGCGGGACCTGGATGTCCATATTGGTTCCTACATATTCTACGAAGATCTTTATCGGTCAAACCGCATAACAACATACTTTGTTCCCTTTGTCATCGGTATGTTACTTGCCCGAGATTTGATCGTCGGTATCCAATACCTAGTTCAATCTCGTTACGCAAGTCTCTTTACTCGTTCCGTATACGTCATCTCATAACTAACTCATTAGTTACATGCTTGCAAGGCTTAGGTGCTGAGTATTACCGAGAGGGCCCAGAGATACCTCTCCGACAATCGGAGTGACAAATCCTAATCTCGAATTATGCCAACCCAACATGTACCTTCGGAAACACCTGAGAGCACCTTTATAATCACCCGATTCGTTGTGACGTTTGGTAGCACACAAAGTGTTCTTCCGTAAACAGGAGTTGCACAATCTCATAGTTGCGGGAACTTTGTATAAGTCATGAAGAAAGCAATAACAGATACTAAGCGATCAAGTGCTAGGCTAACAGAATGGGTCATGTCAATCACATCATTCTCTTAATGATGTGATCCCACTAATCAAATGACAACACATGTCTATGGTCGGAAACATAACCATCTTTGATTAATGAGCTAGTCAAGTAGAGGCATACTAGTGACTATAGTTTTGTCTATGTATTCACACATGTATCATGTTTCCGGTTAATACAATTCTAGCATGAATAATAAACATTTATCATGATATGAGGAAATAAATAATAACTTTATTATTGCCTCTAGGGCATATTTCCTTGAGTCTCCCACTTGCACTAGAGTCAATAATCTAGATTACACAAGAATGATTCTAACACCCATGGAGTCTTGGTGCTGATCATGTTTTGCTCGTGAGAGAGGCTTAGTCAACGGTCTGCAACATTCAGATCCGTATGTATCTTGCAAATCTCTATGTCTCCCACTTGGACTTGGTCCCGAATGGAATTGAAGCGTCTCTTGATGTGCTTGGTCCTCTTGTGAAATCTGGATTCCTTTGCCAAAGCAATTGCACCAAGATTGTCACGAAGATCTTCATTGGTCCCGATGCACTAGGTATGACACCTAGATCGGAAATGAACTCTTTCATCCGACTCCTTCATTTGCTGCTTCAGAAGCAGCTATGTACTCCGCTTCACATGTAGATCCCGCCATGATGCTTTGTTTAGAACTGCACCAACTTACAGCTCCACCGTTTAATATAAACACGTATCCGGTTTGCGATTTAGAATCGTCCGGATCGATGTCAAAGCTTGCATCGGCGTAACCATTTACGACTAGCTCTTTGTCACCTCCATATACGAAAACATATCCTTAGTCCTTTTCGGTATTTCAGATGTTCTTGACCGCTGTCGATGATCCACTCTGGATTACTTTGGTACCTTCCTGCCAAGCTTATTGCTAAGCATCGTCAGTCTCGGTACACAAGATTGCATACATGATAGAGCCTATGGCTGAAGCATAGGAACATTTTTCATTTTCTCTCTATCTTCTGCTGTGGTCGGGCATTGAGTTTGACTCAACTTCACACCTTGTAGCACGGCAAGAATCCTTTCTTTGCTGATCCATTTTGAACTTTTTCAAAATTTTGTCAAGGTATGTGCTTTGTGAAAGTCCTATTAAGCGTCTTGATCTGTCTCTATAGATCTTGATGCCCAATATGTAAGCAGCTTCACCGAGGTCTTTCATTGAAAAACTTTTATTCAAGTATCCCTTTATGCTATCCAGAAATTCTATATCATTTCCAATTAATAATATGTCATCAACATATAAAACTAGAAATGCTACAGAGCTCCCACTCACTTTCTTGTAAATACAGGCTTCCCCAAAAGTTTGTATAAAACCATATGCTTTGATCACACTGTCAAAGCGTTTATTCCAACTCCGAGATGCTTGCACCAGTCCATAAATGGAACGCTGGAGCTTGCACACTTTCTTAGCACCTTTTGGATCAACAAAACCTTCCGGCTGCATCATATACAACTCTTCTTCTAGAAATCCATTCAAGAATGTAGTCTTGACATCCATTTGCCAAATTTCATAATCATGAAATGCAGCAATAGCGAACATGATTCGGATAGACTTAAGCATAGCTACGGATGAGAAAGTCTCATCGTAGTCAACCCCTTGAACTTGTCGAAAACCTTTCGCAACAAGTCGAGCTTTATAGACAGTAACATTACCATCAGCGTCAGTCTTCTTCTTAAAAATCCATTTATTCTCAATGGCTTGCCGATCATCGGGCAAGTCAACCAAAGTCCATACTTTGTTTTCATACATGGATCCCATCTCAGATTTCATGGCCTCTAGCCATTTTGCGGAATCTGGGCTCATCATCGCTTCCTCATAGTTCGTAGGTTCATCATGGTCAAGTAACATGAATTCCAGAATAGGATTACCGTACCACTCTGGTGCGGATCTTACTCTGGTAGACCTACGAGGTTCAGCAGAAACTTGATCTGAAGTTTCATGATCAATATCATTAGCTTCCTCACTAGTTGGTGTAGTTGTCACGGGAACCGGTTCTCGTGATGAACTACCTTTCAATAAGGGAGTAGATACAGTTATCTCATCAAGTTCTACTTTCCTCCCACTCACTTCTTTTGAGAGAAATTCCTTCTCTAGAAAGGATCCATTTTTAGCAATGAATGTCTTGCCTTTGGATCTGTGATAGAAGGTGTACCCAACAGTCTCTTTTGGGTATCCTATGAAGACACATTTCTCCGATTTGGGTTCGAGCTTATCTGGTTGAAGTTTCTTCACATAAGCATCGCAACCCCAAACTTTAAGAAACGACAACTTTGGTTTCTTGCCAAACCATAGTTCATATGGCGTCGTCTCAACAGATTTTGATGGTGCCCTATTTAACGTGAATGCGGCCGTCTCTAAAGCATAACCCCAAAACAATAGCGGTAAATCGGTAAGAGACATCATAGATAGCACCATATCAAGTAAAGTACGATTACGACGTTCGGACACACCATTTCGTTGTGGTGTTCCAGGTGGCGTGAGTTGCGAAACTATTCCGCATTGTTTCAAATGTAAACCAAACTCGTAACTCAAATATTCTCCTCCACGATCAGATCGTAGAAACTTTATTTTTTTGTTACGATGATTTTCTACTTCACTCTGAAATTCTTTGAACTTTTCAAATGTTTCAGACTTGTGCTTCATTAAGTAGATATACCCATATATGCTTAAATCATCTGTGAAGGTGAGAAAATAACGATATCCGCCACGAGCCTCAACATTCATCGGACCACATACATCTGTATGTATGATTTCCAATAAATCTGTTGCTCTCTCCATAGTTCTAGAGAATGGTGTTTTAGTCATCTTGCCCATAAGGCACGGTTCGCAAGTACCAAGTGATTCATAATCAAGTGATTCCAGAATTCCATTAGTATGGAGTTTCTTCATGCGTTTTATACCGATATGACCTAAACGGTAGTGCCACAAATAAGTTGCACTATCATTATCAACTCTGCATCTTTTGGCTTCAACATTATGAATATGTGTATCACTACTATCGAGATTCAATAAAAATAGACCACTCTTCAAGGGTGCATGACCATAAAAGATATTACTCATATAAATAGAACAACCATTATTCTCTGATTTAAATGAATAACCGTCTCGCATCAAACAAGATCCAGATATAATGTTCATGCTCAATTCAGGCACCAAATAACAATTATTCAGGTCTAAAACTAATCCCGATGGTAGATGTAGAGGTAGCGTGCCGACCGCGATCACATCGACTTTGGAACCGTTTCCCACGCGCATCGTCACCTCGTCCTTGGCCAGTGCTCGCTTATTCCGTAGTCCCTGTTTGAGTTGCAAATATTAGCAATGTAACCAGATCAAATACCAGTGCTAGTACGAGCTCTAGTTAGGTACACATCAATAACATGTATATCACATATACCTTTGTTTACTTTGCCATCCTTCTTATCCGCCAAATACTTGGGGCAGTTCCGCTTCCAAGGACCGATGCGCTTGTAGCGAAGCACTCGATTTCAGTGCTTAGGTCCGCACTTGGGTTTCTTCTCTTGAGCAGCAACTTGCTTGCCGTTCTTTTGAAGTTCCCTTCTTCTTCCCTTTGCCCTTCTTCTTGAAACTAGTGGTCTTGTTGACCATAAACACTTGATGCTCCTTCTTGATTTCTACCTCCGCGCTTTCAAAGATCGCGAAGAGCTCGAGAATAGTCTTCTTCATCCCTTGCATATTATAGTTCATCATGAAGCTCTTGTAGCTTGGTGGCGATGATTGAAGAATTCATCAATGACACTATCATCGGAAGATTAACTCCCGTTGAATCAAGTGATTGTTATACCCGCACATTCGAGTATATGTTCACCGACGTAACTATTCTCCTCCATCTTGCAGCTATAGAACTTATTGGAGACTTCATATCTCTCAATCCGGGCATTTGCTTGAAATATTAACTTCAACTCCTGGAACATCTCATATGCTCCATGACATTCAAAACGTCGTTGAAGACTAGGTTCTAAGCCGTAAAGCATGGCACATCGAACTATAGAGTAGTCATCGACTTTGCTCGCGGACGTTCTTAACGTCGTCGGTTGCATCGGCAGCAGGCCTAGCACCCAGCGGTGCTTCGGGACGTAACTCTTACAGGCAGCAATGAGGATAATCCTCGGGTTATGGACCCGATCCGTGTAATTGCTACCATCATCTTTCAACTTTGCTTTCTCAAGGAACGCATTAAAATTCAACGGAACAACAGCACGAGCCATCTATCTACAAACAAACATAGACAAGCAAGATACTATTAGGTACTAAGTTCATGATAAATTTAAGTTCAATGAATCATATTACTTTAAGAACTCCCACTTAGATAGACATCTCTCTAGTCATCTAAGTGATCACGTGATCCAAATCAACTAAACCATAACCGATCATCACGTGATATGGAGTAGTTTTCAATGGTGAACATCATTATGTTGATCATATCTACTATATGATTCACGTTCGACCTTTCGGTCTCCGTGTTCCGAGGCCATATCTGCATATGCTAGGCTCGTCAAGTTTAACCTGAGTATTATGCGTGTGCAAAACTGGCTTGCACCCGTTGTAGATGGACGTAGAGCTTATCACACCTGATCATCACGTGGTGTCTCGGCACGACGAACTTTGGAAACGGTGCATACTCAGGGAGAACACTACTTGATAATTTTAGTGAGAGATCATCTTAAAATGCTACCGTCAATCAAAGCAAGATAAGATGCATAAAGGATAAACATAACATGCAATCAATATAAGTGATATGATATGGCCATCATCATTTTGTGCTTGTGATATCCATCTTCGAAGCACCGTCATGATCACCATTGTCACCGGCCCGACACCTTGATCTCCATCGTAGCATCGTTGTCGTTTACGCCATCTATTGCTTCTACGACTATCGCTACCGCTTAGTGATAAAGTAAAGCAATTACAGAGCGTTGCATTTCATACAATAAAGCGACAACCATATGGCTCCAGCCGATTGCCTATAACCGGTTACAAAACATGATCATCTCATACAATAAAATATAGCATCACGTCTTGACCATATCACATCACAACATGCCCCGCAAAAACAAGTTAGGCGTCCTCTACTTTGTTGTTGCAAATTTTACATGGCTGCTACGGGCTTAGCAAGAACCGTTCTTACCTACGCATCAAAAACCACAACGATAGTTTGTCAAATAGACTCTGTTTTAACCTTCACAAGGACCGGCGTAGCCACACTCGATTCAACTAAAGTGAGAGAGACAGACACCGCCAGCCACCTTTAAGCACGAGTGCTCGTAGCAGTGAAACCAGTCTCGCGTAAGCGTCTGCGTAAAAGTCGGTCCGGCCGCTTCATCTCACAATACCGCTGAACCAAAGTATGACATGCTGGTAGGCAGTATGACTTATATCGTCCACAACTCACTTGTGTTCTACTCGTGCATATAACATCAACGCATAAAACCTAGGCTCGGATGCCACTGTTGGGGAACGTAGTAATTTCAAAAAATTTCCTACGCACATGCAAGATCATGGTGATGGCATAGCAATGAGAGGGGAGAGTGTATGTCCACGTACCCTCGTAGACCGTAAGCGGAAGCATTAGCACAACGCGGTTGATGTAGTCTTACGTCTTCATGATCCGACCGATCCAAGCACCGAACGTACGGAGCCTCCGAGTTCAGCACACGTTCAGCTCGATGACGTCCCTCGAACTCCGATCCAGCCGAGTGTCGAGGAGAGTTCCGTCGGCCTGACGACGGCGGTGGCGATCTTGATGTTCTACGGTAGCGGGGCTTCGCCTAAGCTTCACGACGATATGACCGAGGTGGAATATGGTGGAAGGGGCACCGCACACGGCTAAGGAACGACACGTAGATCAACTTGTGTGTCTATGGGTGCCCCCGCCCCGTATATAAAGGAGGGAGGGGGAGGCCGGCCGCCCTTTGGCGCGCCAAGGAGGAGGAATCCTCCTCCTAGTAGGAGTAGGATTCCTCCTTTCCTACTCCTACTAGGAGGGGGAAGGAAGGAGGAGAGGGGGGAAGGAAAGGGGGGCGCCGCCCCCCTCCTAGTCCAATTCGGACTAGAGGGAGAGAGCACGCGGCCCACCCCGCCGCCTCTCTTCCCACCTAGGCCCATGTAGCCCATTAACTCTCCCGGGGTTCAGTAACCCCCCAAGACTTCGTTTTCTCCGAAAACTCCTGGAACCTTTCCGGTGTCCGAATATAGTCGTCCAATATATCAATCTTTATGTCTCGACCATTCCGAGACTCCTCGTCATGTCCGTGATCACATCCGGGACTCCGAACAAACTTTGGTACATCAAAACTTATAAACTCATAATAAAACTGTCATAGAAACGTTAAGCGTGAGGACCCTACGGGTTCGAGAACTATGTAGTCATGACCTAAAACCATTCTCGGTCAATAACCAATAGTGGGACCTGGATGTCCATATTGGTTCCTACATATTCTACGAAGATCTTTATCGGTCAAACCGCATAACAACATACTTTGCTCCCTTTGTCATCGGTATGTTACTTGCCCGAGATTTGATCGTCGGTATCCAATACCTAGTTCAATCTCGTTACGCAAGTCTCTTTACGCTGCTCCGTGTCGTCATCTCATAACTAACTCATTAGTTACATGCTTGCAAGGCTTAGGTGATGAGTATTACCGAGAGGGCCCAGAGATACCTCTCCACAATCGGAGTGACAAATCCTAATCTCAAATTATGCCAACCCAACATGTACCTTCTAAACACCAGAGAGCACCTTTATAATCACCCGATTCGTTGTGGCGTTTGGTAGCACACAAAGTGTTCTTCCGTAAACGGAGTTGCACAATCTCATAGTTGCAGGAACTTTGTATAAGTCATGAAGAAAGCAATAGCAGATACTAAGCGATCAAGTGCTAGGCTAACAGAATGGGTCATGTCAATCACATCATTCTCTTAATGATGTGATCCCACTAATCAAATGACAACACATGTCTATGGTCAGGAAACATAACCATCTTTGATTAATGAGCTAGTCAAGTAGAGGCATACTAGTGACTATAGTTTTGTCTATGTATTCACACATGTATCATGTTTCCTGTTAATACAATTCTAGCATGAATAATAAACATTTATCATGATATGAGGAAATAAATAATAACTTTATTATTGCCTCTAGGGCATATTTCCTTCATCACTTTCATATACTAGTGGGAATTTTTCATTATAGAAATTGGCTTGTATATTCCAATGATGGGCTTCCTCAAAATGCCCTAGGTCTTCGCGAGCAAGCGAGTTGGATGCACACCCACTTAGTTTCTTTTGTTGAGATTTCATATATTTATAGCTCTAGTGCATCCGTTGCATGGCAATCCCTACTCACTCACATTCATATCTATTAATGGGCATCTCCATAGCCCGTTGATATGCCTAGTTGATGTGAGACTATCTTCTCCTTTTTGTCTTCTCCACAACCACCATTCTATTCCACAATTAGTGCTATGTCCATGGCTCACGCTCATGTATTGCGTGAAAGTTGAAAAAGTTTGAGATTATTAAAGTGTGAAACAATTGCTTGGCTTGTCATCGGGGTTGTGCACGATTAAATACTTTGTGTGATGAAGATAGAGAAACAGCCAGATTATATGATTTTGTAGGGATAACTTTCTTTGGCCATGTTATTTTGAGAAGACATGATTACTTTGATTAGTATGCTTGAAGTATCACTATTTTCATGTTAATATGAACTTTTATTTTGTATCATTTGGATCTGAACATTCATGCCACATTAGAGAAAATTACATTGAGAATTATGATAGGTAGCATTCCACATCAAAAATTCTGTTTTTATCATTTACCTACTCGAGGACGAGCAGGAATTAAGCTTGGGGCTGCTTGATACGTCTCCAACTTATCTATAATTTTTGATTGTTCCATGCTATTATATTACCCCTTTTGGATGTTTATGGGCTTTATTTTACACATTTATATCATTTTTGGGACTAAACTACTAACCGGAGGCCCAACCCATATTGCTGTTTTATTGCATGTTTCAGTATTTCGAAGAAAAGGAATATCAAACGGAGTCCAAACGGAAAGAAACCTTCGGTATCATGATTTTTTGGAAGAATATCATCCTGGAGGCTTGGAGATCAAGTCAGCAGATACTCGAGGAGCCCAGGAGATAGGGGGCGCCCCCCTACAAGGCGCGGCCCCCTGTCTCGTGGACCCCTCGAGCATCTCCTGACCGACTTTTTTCTCCTATATAAGCCAACGTACCCTAAAACCATCGAATATCAAGATAGATCGTGAGTTCCGCCGCTGCAAGCCTCTGTAGCCACCAAAAACCTCTCGGGAGTCCGTTCCGGCACCTTGCCGGAGGGGGAACCCATCACCGGTGGCCATCTTCATCATCCCGGCGCCCTCCATGACAAGGAGGGAGTAGTTCACCCTCGGGGCTGAGGGTATGTACCAGTAGCTATGTGTTTGATCTCTCTCTCTCTCTCTCGTGTTCTCTCTCTTGTTCCCTCTATGGCACGATCTTGATGTATCCCGAGCTTTGCTATTGTAGTTGGATCTTATGATGTTTCTCGCCCTCTACTCTCTTGTGATGAATTGAGTTTCCCCTTTGAAGTTATGTTATCGGATTGAGTCTTTTATGAGAACACTTGATGTATGTCTTGCCGTGCTTATCTGTGGTGACAATGGGATATCATGTGCCACTTGATGTATGTTTTGGCGACGAACTTACGGGTTCCGCCCATGAACCTATGCATAGGGGTTGGCACACGTTCTTGACTCTCCGGTAGAAACTTTGGGGCACTCTTTGAAGTACTTTGTGTTGGTTGGATGAATCTGAGATTGTGTGATGCATATCGTATAATCATGCCCACGGATACTTGAGGTGACTATGGAGTATCTAGGTGACATTAGGGTTTTGGTTGATTTGTGTCTTAAGGTGTTATTCTAGTACGAACTCTTTAATAGATCAATCCGAAAGAATAACTTTGAGGTGGTTTCATACCCTACCATAATCTCTACGTTTGTTCTTCGCTATTAGTGGCTTTGGAGTGACTCTTTGTTGCATGTTGAGGAATTGTTATATGATCTATCTATGTTATTATTGTTGAGAGAACTTGCACTAGTGAAAGTATGAACCCTAGGCCTTGTTTCCTATCATTGCAATACCGTTTACGCTCACTTTTACCTTTAGTTACCTTGCTGTTTTTATTATTTCAGATTACAAAAACCTTTATCTACTATCCATATTGCACTTGTATCACCATCTCTTCGCCAAACTAGTGCACCTATACAATTTACCATTGTATTGGGTGTGTTGGGGACACAAGAGACCCTTTGTTATTTGGTTGCAGGGTTGTTTGAGAGAGACCATCTTCATCCTATGCCTCATACGGATTGATAAACCTGAGGTCATCCACTTGAGGGAAATTTGCTACTGTCCTACGAACCTGTGCACTTGCAGGCCTAACAACGTCTGCAAGAAGAAGGTTGTGTAATAGACATGATGCACAACCAAAGATGACTTATTCACCTGGACAGAGGGAGTAGCAGAGTCTGGAAGCATATATAGAGAGAGACGTGTAGTGCGATAGTATATAGTACTAAAGTTTGTGCTATGTGCACCTACTTACAAAATGCGTACGGATACACAGGGTTTGCAAACTTTCTCTCGTACATACTTAATTAAGGCCGCTCATAATTCCCGAACGTTCGGGATTTATCATTTGCGTCCCAAAACTAATGAGATCACCTTACGAAACTAAATTATACTCCTACTAAAAGCCACGGCGCTCGCAGGAGTGCTTGCGGCGCACCACGAGTGCCTTGGTGCACGGCCGTTTCCCAGCGCACCGACACAACGCCTCTTCCTCAGCCTCGCAACTCGCGAGGTGCTGATTGGCGGCTTGCCGACGGGCGAGCGCGATCTCACTGGTGCGGTGATCCGGTGCCAGTAGGTACTCCTCCTCGCTGGAAGCGTGCACCCGGTCCACGTACCGCCAAGCGTAGATGAGGCGCTTGGGACTGACTGCACTTAGGGCTTTGGCACGGGCGTCCTCCGCCACACTCACGGCCCTTGCATGAGCCTTCTGCCAAAGAGTCAATTGCCTGACTCTCTCGGACGCGACGTAGACCTGCCAAGCAGCTTGCCCTGCGGCGCACTTCTCTTCCTCAGCCTTCGTCTCCGCCCCTATTTAGGCGTGCATCTATTCTGGCGGCAAAGCCTCCAACATGGCGACATCCATTTCTTTCCAAAGCTCCTCAAGGCTGGGGGGGCTCGGTGGGCGGTGCGGCGTTCTCCTCGTAGCGGGGAGCCGACGCATCCTCCGACGCACATGCTGGCGAGAGTGGGAACGCCGACGCGTCCACCTTGACGCATCACAGCGAGGAGTGGAACGCCAACGCATCCTCCTCGACTAGTGGCGGCGAGGAACGGAACGGCGACGCCTGACCATCCGGGCGGTGCAGCGAGGGGCGCCTAGGGCTTGGGAGGGGTGATGCCATGGTGGTCGATGTGAGAGGGAGGGGGAGGAGATAGCAATGAACGTGAGCATTCTTCCGAATGCCATGGGAGGCGCAATATTTATAGCGAGCAATGGCGCACCTACGTAAGATATGGAATGAGCTGCACTGACTTAACTGCAGGTCCAGTTACGTCACTCACATGTGGGCCAGACCCTTGTTGGGCCCATATGTCAGTGACCCAATGCACCTGCAGTTAAGTAACTGAAGCAGCGTCCCAGAAGATATGTTGCGTGATTAACGTAACAGCTACGTGGGCATATTTGTTGGAGTAAATTACGGGGAGGGAAGGGGTGGAAATATTGCTGGTCGCAACGGATTGGACGAGCGTGGGGGGAGGAGACTAGAGTCATGCATGCAAATTTTTTCCACACAGGGTGGAGTGGTGGGACCACCAGAGGGAGAAGGAGAGTCTGGCAGGCATATTGTTTGCACACATGGAGAGGAAAAGATTTGGAGAAGAACGGGCTTCCTGCAGGTATGGGGAACGGTGCATAATAAGTCATCTTGCATGCCGGGCTAGGTATAGTCTCAAGTCATTAAAAACATACACGCCCCACACATGTTCATATTTCAAGGTGCACTAAATTATTGCATGCGATGATTAAGGCTGGCCATAATAGTGGTATCTTAGCTGGTGTCATGCACACGGGAATAGCAAACATGCTGATGTGGCAAAGAATTAAAGAAGAGTGGGGGTTAGAGTAACTAGTGTTCATGCATGCATTGGTAAACACATTTTTTGTGAAGAACGACAGCATTAGTTGAGTACTTTTGCAGACTACAAAAACTATTCCACTGCCTCTATCTTGCTAAGAGTAGGTGAAATTTTTTAATCGAGCCATTTAAACTAGAAGGGAGGTAGTAGTACTCTAATAGCTAACCTTGTTGTGATGACAAGATAGGACATGGCACGCACCTGGACGGAGCAACTAGTCTGCATTGTGCATTTAAGTATTGTCTGAAGTCAATGTACCTCTACTTTGACCAAACTTATAGAAAAATGTATCAACATTCACAATGTCAAATCAATATTTTTATACTCATTATAAAACATAGTTCTTATACTCATTATAATCAGTATTGTAGATATTGATATTTTTAGTATAAATTTGGTCAAACACTTTGCAAACGGTTGACAGAAGTAAAAAGGACCAGAGGGAGTGTCATGCATGCGGAGTGGGCAAATTTTTTTTGCTCATTTATAGCCGGTCGAAGTCTCAAAGGGCACAACCGCGCGAGGGAGGCGAAGGTCGTGGGAGGCGCGACGGTTGACGGAATTAAGTGAAGTTACATCCACGCGCTGGTATGGCATGCGAACAGGCAGAAGCTATACCGTCAGGCCTACGATATGGGTCTAGTAGACATGACATCTAGTGGGTCCCGCATAGTTCTTGAGAACTCTTTGGGGTCTTGCAGCCGTTTATCCACTCAGCAAGTGAGCCACCCCACACCGTTCGCACGCCCTACTCGTCCCTGTCTTCTACCATACAACAGTTTGCTACCAGTTGTCCCGTCCTTTCACATTAGTTCGCTCCCAGTTTTTTTTGCGGGGTACAATAGTTCAACTTCTCCTAACCCTCCTCCAAAATCCATGGCCTTCCAAATCTCCATGGTCGCTGCTGAGTACCAGGTTAGAGCCATCACCAACAATGAGTTTATCATCATCTACACATGTGGATCCGCGACGGTGAAAGCATGCCTTGCTCGCTTCCTACGCAAGTTCAATAGTTGAACAGATGAGTGGGTCGCTGGGCTAGATGTTGAGTACACCACAGTCCTGGAAAGAGAGAAGATTCTAAAGAAGGTAGAGAGGAAGAAGCCCGCCGTGATCCAGGTTTGCGTACATAACGTGTGCTTGGTCTACCACATATGCCATGCCGACGTTGAGTGCCAGGATTTTAAGAACATCCTCAAGGACGAAAGAGTGAAATTGGTTACTGTAGACTTTAGGAACGATACGGATGTCCTGCGTTGGATAGGTCTTGTTGTGGGCCAGCCCTTCGATCTCTAGAAGGCAAGCCTGGTGTCCTCCTCTCAGTCTTCAGTGTTGACCCTGGCAGCAGCCAGGATTGATCCTTCGTACGCTAAACTGAAGAAACCTCATCACGAGTTTCATCATGCATGGGAGTCGAAGACATTAGATGAAGATCACATCCTGTACGCAGCAATGGATGCGTACCTTTGTTTAAATATCTACAAGGGTTGGATGAAGAAGCAAAGCCCAGTGTCCGGTTCAAGCAAAGAAGCGTTGGCGAAGAGGAAGAGGAAGAGGAAGAGGGACGAGGACGAAGTCGAGGACATGGACTCGGACTCTGAGTAGGTGGCAGTGTCATCGCTCATGCTGGTTCTACTGCAGCGTCAGGCAGACTAGTTGCTTAGTTTATTTTCAAGGGTGTGTTGTGCTGAGGCCCCAGCAGAACTATGTTTATGTTCTTTCTCGTTATTTCAACTCTTTAGTACGTATAGTAGTGCTAGTACTATGTCTTACTACTGTTCTTTTGCAGTTGGTACTACTGCTCGTATCTTCATGTTCCTACTGTATTTAGTATGTTCATACTAGTAGTATAATTTGGGTCAGTCAATTTGTCAAAGAAGTTCGACAGAGCGAAGAAAGAAGACGGCAGAAGAGGTGGAAGAAGCCCTTCTAGCCATCCATGTTGCATCAAACGGCTCACAAGAGTCGACTGACCCAAATTGCTCCTTCAGATTGCAGGTACGTGGCATTCAAGGTCTCGAAGGTAGATTCCACATCCACACCCAGTTTGCGGGATCAACGCGTGCACGACCGGCTTCCACCGCGACAGCCACCATGTGTGCCTCCTCCATGCGGGCAAAGACGACAATGACACGCTAGTTCCTCCTCTCCAGCGTGCTAGAGCACGCGCTCGTCCTCCTCATCATACGTTGCGTGCATAGACGCGGCTCCACCAGCTGCTCGCGTGCTTGGCAGCGCAGCGGCATCTCGAGGAGGGACTGCATATGACGTGAGCGGGCGAGCCTTCGGCTTCATGGCATAGGGATGGCGACGACACGACGGTGATGGGAGAGAAATTTTGGCGAGCGGTAGGCGCCGCATGCGCGTTCACAAAAAATTTTAATTCATAATGTTCCAATTTTCATAGAAAGTTCCTTCTTGGTATAAACTGAAATTGGTTAAACCATTTTACTTTTAAACCCATTAGTGGGCCATGGTTAAATCACATTCTAAAATTTCCAAATTAATCTACGTTATTAAGCATGACTAAAAACAGGCGAGCATTCTTCAGCGAAAAGGCCTTGACCCCCTTTTGCGATGTCAAACGGCACCCCCTACACTTCTACGTACCCCCGATACCCTTTGGGCCCCCCCAAAATCGGACTTAATTCCAAGAAGGGATTTTCCAGTCCCTCCTTTTCTAAAGCGCCCCTTTTCGGCGGAACCACAGACATCTCACTTGGCAACCATTCCTCAAATTTAATTCACCTTAGAAGAACCCCAAATGTGTTGGGCACAGCTCGATTCCCCTTTGCGTAAAACAATTTGAAAAGATAAATTTTGGAAAGGTTCGCGGAAACTTCAAAAACCTCAAAACAAAACCCGGCTGACCCTACGGGTAGGCACGCCCCCCCCAAATCCGGCCCGCCCTTAAATTGAGTTCCCCCAAATTTGAAAAATGGGGGTTGCCGCCTCACATGCTTCGTTCCGCGCTTTTAAAATGCCAAAATAAACGGCAAAAAAATTCCCCGTCCAAACAGGGCCGCCCGGCCTATATTTGGCCAAAACACCCGGGCCGGCCCGCTTAACCCCCCGCGCCCTTCCCTCCACAAAACCCAACCCCCCCGGCCCCGGCCCCCGCTCCTGCCCCCTCCCCCATCCCCTGGGACCCGCGCCCTCCCCCGCCCTCGCGCCCCCCGCCGCGCCCCTGCCCCGGCCCCGCGCCCCCCCCCGCTGGAGCCCGGCTCGGCCCCCGCGCCCCGCGCCCCCCCGCCCCGCAAGGCCCGCCGGTCGTCCGCCGCGGCCCCCGCGCGCCCCCTCGGCCCTGGAACCCCTCCCCCGTGCCTCCTTGCCCTTGATTCCTCGCCCTTCTCCTCCCCGTCTCGTTCGCCGTGCCCTTGGGCCCCTTTCCCCTACACGCTGCCTACCGTTGGGCCCCCCTGGATCGTGGCCCCCCTTCCTGTTACTACCCGGCCTTGCCTTAAGCCCCAACCTCCTTTTGGACCTTGCCTTTAAAAGGGCCCGATTGTACGGCCTTGCCCCTGCCATCCTTATGCGACTCCGGCCCCACCACTTTCCTAAGTTCCACCCAGAGCGAAAAACCGAATCACCTTAAATCCCCTCTTTTAAAATTAACTAATTCCAGCAATTTCAAATGAAAAATTAACGAATTAAATAAACATTTTAGTTTTGCAATTAGTATAAATTACCCATACCCCATAGTAACATGTTTGTTAGGGATATATTATTGGTTGTTTTGTATTTTTACCGTCTGGACCTTTTTGTGAAATCTCAAAGCAGGGAATCCCCTTGAGAACCCCTTCCTTTCGCAAAGAATTTCAGCTAAGCCTTGGGATCTTCGGGTTTCCCAACCTTCATCAACTAGAAAATAAATAAAAACAAAAGCAGAAAAACTAAAACCTAACACTAACGAAAAAAAGGAGAAACCCCCTGGGCATTGGCCCAATGGGCCAACCCAGGCCCAGCCCCCACCCTCCCTCCATAACCCCCCACCGGGGAGAAACCCTAGCAGGTCCACCCTCCCCCCCACCACTCGCTCTCGTCCCCCCCTCCCCGATCGAGATGGGGATCAGGCGACCACGCCCCCGTGCCCCCGACGCTCCTCGCCGGACCTCCTCGCCCCCCCTCTTCCTCGCGCGACGCCGCCGGAAGCCGCGGCC
The DNA here is from genome assembly GCA_021437245.1 of Aegilops speltoides. Classification (NCBI taxonomy): domain Eukaryota; kingdom Viridiplantae; phylum Streptophyta; class Magnoliopsida; order Poales; family Poaceae; genus Aegilops; species Aegilops speltoides. The sequence continues at coordinate 307,521,224 of CM038147.1, read as the reverse complement.
ACGCCACGCATCAACCACGCCGCCGACTGGATCGCCTCCCCGTCATCGCCCTCCCCGACCTCCACCGAGCCCACTGCCTCGAACCCTACGGCCCCGCGGTGAGGCATCGCCCCTCTCCTCTCCCCCCTGCTTCGCTCTGTCGCCGTTGAGTTCGTCCCCGTGCTCGGCCGCCATGGCCGGAGCTCGCTCCGCGCCGTCCCCAACCCCGTCGTCGGTCCTCGCCTCGTGCGCCGTCATCGACGCCGCCACGACGCCGCGCCCCTCCTTTCTCCCCTGTCTCGCCACAGCGCGCCGGCCTCGTGTCGTCTTGCGCCCACCCGCGCCCGTGGCCGCGTCCTCGGTCATCGCTGTCGGCCCCGCGTCCGTCCGCCCTTGCTCACCGTGGCCCGCAGCGCCATTCTTTGCACTCCACGGCCGCCTCGCCACCTCTCCAGCCCCGCGACCTCCCTCTCGCGCCCTTTTAGGTGTGCGCTCGCTTCGCTTCCAGCGCACCAGCAGCGCACCCACCTTGCCCGTCGTTATAGCCGGCGCCCTTCGCCCCCGGATGGCACAGGCGGCGCCTTAGCGGTGGCGCCCGCTTGCGTGCCGTAGCCCACACGACCGCTAAGGCCTCACAGCCTGCATTGCCGGGGCCCGGCCCGATAAAAGCGAAAAAGAATGAAAAATAATAATAAAATAAATAATATTAATTAATTAATTAATTAAAAATTAATTAACTTAATTTATTACATTAACTAACTATTAAACCAAATTAACACGCTAATTAATTAGACTAAGCGGTTAGTTAGTTAGTTAAGCAATGACATGCGGGACCCCATGTCGGGTTGACCAGTCGACTCTGACATCATGATGGCGTCGGCAAACACTGTTTTGGATAATGTTGGATTTAAATAATTAATTAAATTCGAAATTAATAAAATCTTTAGAAAATCATATCTTTTAATCCGTAACTTCGGTTAAAATATTTTCAACATGAAAGTTGCTCGAGCGGCGAGGCGAATCCGGATCGCAGCCCGTTCATCCGCCACACCTCCCTAGCATAGCAAACCGCAACTTTTCCCCTTGGTTCATCATGTCAAAGCGAAGCAGCAGGGATACTTTCCGGATGTTTCCCCCTTCACCGATATCACCTACTACGCGCTAGAACACACCGTACACAGCGTATAGTCTTATTACGCTTTGTGGTACTTTGATTGCTCTGTTATTTATTGTGTTCCCTCTCGTTACTTCTTTCGGTGAACCCGGGCTGCGGCGACCCCGATTAGTCTCTGAGTTGGCGACCCTCCTTCTTGCCAAAGCAATCGAGGCAAGCCCCCCCCTTGATCACGAGATATAGCCTATTCTTCTCTATCTGCTTGCATTAGAGTAGTGTAGCATGTTACTACTTTCCGTTAATCCTATTCTGATGCATAGCCTGACATTGTTGCTACAGGTCATTGATACCTTACTGCAATCCTAAATGCTTAGTATAGGATGCTAGTTTATCATCATTGGCCCTACATTCTTGTCGATGCGCCTTGCTATACTATCGGGCTGTGATCACTTGGGAGGTGATCACGGTATATACTATACATACATACATACTATCTGAGATGGTGACTAAAGTCGGGTCCGCTCGAAGAGTACCGCGAGTGATTCCGCAGTTGGGGCTGAAAGGACCTTTGTCCGGCGGCCCTCTGTGTGGATCTTTGTGGCGGAAGCGGCAGGCGAGTTGAGACCACCTAGGCGAGAGGTGGGCTGGCCTGATCGGCGTCATGATTGCTTCATAATAACACGCTTAACGAGATCTTGGTATTTGATCGAGTCGGCCATTTGGTCTATCGCACTAACCATCTCGTGAGAGTAGTTATGGGTATCCGGCGTCGTGGTATCGGCGAAGCCTTCTTGGCGTCGGCGGCCGAGTGGCGTAGCGGGATTGGTGGAACACCACTAGGCTAGGTGCGCTTTGGGCGCGTTATAGCGTGCGAGATGTCGCGAAGGCGATGGGCCCGAACCCTGCGCCATAGGAGTTAGACCGGTGTCTTGACCTCTCTGTTGTGCCTAGGTGGGGCTGCGGCGTGTTGATCTTCGGGCGGGCATGACCGGAAAGTGTGTCGGCCAAATGGGATCGGCGTGTTGGGTTATGTGGTGCACCCTGCGGTGATTAATCTATTGAATAGCCGTGTCCCTCGGTAAAGGGCGACCGGAGTTGTACCTTGACCTTATGACAACTAGAACCGGATACTTAATAAAACACACCCTTCCAAGTGCGGATACAACCGGTGATCGCTCTCTAACAGGCGGCGAGGAGAGGATCGCCGGGTAGGTTTATGCTATGCGATGCTCTTGGAGATGCTACTTGGAGATGCTACTTGGAGATGCTACTTGGAGGACTTCAATCTACTCTCTTCTACATCTTTGCAAGGCGGAGGCTGCGAGCGTAGTCTTCGGCGGATTAGCTATCCCCTCTTATTACGGCATTCTGCGATTCGGTCCTTGATATGGCCCTTTACACCTATACACATGCATATGTAGTGTAGCTCCTTGCTTGCGAGTACTTTGGATGAGTACTCACGGTTGCTTTCTCCCCTTTTCCCCTTTCCTTTCTTTACGGTTGTCGCAACGGATGTTTGGAACCAGGCGAGGCGCCACCGTCGGCGGCGACTACTACTGGAGGTGCCTACTACTACGTGCGGCTGGCGGCGGCGATCGGGGAGTAGTTTAGGAGGATCGGCGGAGAGGCTGCACCTCTTCGTCTGTATCGGTTTGTGCTAGCCTTCTTAAGGCAAACTTGCTTAACTTATGTCTGTACTCAGATATTGTTGCTTCCGCTGACTCGTCTATGATTGAGCACTTGTATTCGAGCCCTCGAGGCCCCTGGCTTGTATGACTTATTTATGTTTTTAGAGTTGTGTTGTGATATCTTGCCGTGAGTCCCTGATCTTGATCGTACACGTTTGCGTGCATGATTAGTGTACGATCGAATCGAAGCGTCTGAAGTTAATGTCGAGCCGGCGGCTGTAAGAATCCCCTTCCAACTCCTTGGCCGAAGTCGAGTCTAGACATTACAAAACTTTTACTAACATGGATGTGTGGCCCATGGGCCCACGTCGCCATTGGGTGGTATTAGGATCTTTTACTCCTTATCTATACTCTGGGACTCTGATCTCTCTTCTATTTGGGTTAAATGAATTTTGCTAAATCTAACATTAGGATCTCGTTATCACTTTCACCCGGAGAGCCCTTATTCGATGATGCTTTGCTTTGCACATGAAGACCACGAAAATACCCTCATTGTTAACCTAAGAACTTGTGTTCATCGCGTTTGCAATTCCCCTTCCACCGTCAACCCTTATGGATAACTACTTACAGTTGTTATTCTTATATTCATCCCCAGTTGGTCTTGTTATTACAAGATACCCCGAAACACTCGTCGTTGTTTCGATAATCCTTTAAGCTTACTACCTTGCTGTTCATTGTCAGCTGAATACCCATACAGATAATTCTCGCACTTATCGAGTATCCGCTCATCCCCAAGTTGTCCATGTGTTTCACAATGGTCTTCGAAATACTATTCGATCCTCCAAAAATCCTTAGTAGCTTATTGCTCTGCCATACTTGTCTACTTGCATGATGGATGCTTTCCATATGTCTGGCAATATTCGTTAGTATCCTTAGGCATCGTCATTTTGATCCTTTTGATTCAACATGAGTACGAATGCACGCAATCATCGATTGATCCTTTTAAATTATCTTTCCGGCTCGAGCGTCATTTTTAACATGAGCTGGTTCTCAACCAATCAAATGCGTCGATAGTACCCTAAGGCTATTCAACTTATCCACCCTAATCGAACATTGCTACATTTCCTTGATTTGAATATCATAATTCCTTTGCATTTGAGCTCTGGATTAGTCTGTTGTTTCTATAATCCAATGCCCTTGCAGTGTTACTTCCTCTGATTGTGTGCCGATGCTCACATCAGCTCTGTTATGGACCGACAGATCCTTTAATGGATTTTATCTGACAGTGTCCTTCATATTCAATAACTTTGTGAGCCTCCCCTCGGATACATAATGCCTTTGGTTAATTGTATCATGTACTTTCTCAACCTTGCTCTACTTTCGAGCTTGTGATATTTACGCTTGGAACTTGTGGTATATGTTTCTAAGAAGCCCCTACGGGTTGAACCTATGCCTTCCTTAATATGTGTGAACTCGAAAGTTTTCACGAGTCATACTCTTTTGGTATTTTGCTAGATAAAATTTCAACACTACGACTTCTTCAAAAGTGAGAGGTGAATGGAAGGTTATACATTGAAGAAGTGGGAGTCGACCCTGAACTTTGTGTTCATGCCCATGGACACGATGTAGATCCTACCATAGAAGCTTCTTGTGATAATAACTATTTCGTTGATACAATATCATCTGGTATCTGTGAATTTATCCTATGCAATCGTGGTTCCGACCATATTTTCTCTTTGATCCCATTTCTCGGGCAAGTTTAATCACTTGTCTTCCATGGATCAATTCACCAGTCCAACCTTTACTTTGATCCTGTGTCGAGTATTACCCCCTTGGTATCTCGATAATATCACAGAACCATATTACTTCTTATGAGTTCTTCTTCAAGTATTATTTCTCATCAATTCTAGTTTTTTCCCCCGGGTTCTGAGTTGTTAGACACTCAGGGACACCGGTAGTGAATCGAGTCTGTAACCCGACTCATTAACTATAAGTAATTTCGTTGCTTATGAGTTAATAATCCTCCAAGTCATTCCTAGCCTAATCGGCTATATCGTTATCATGCTAAATTTTAACCGTGCTACCTGGTCCTTATTCCCGGAGCACAACTTTCGACGATAGCTAAGCTTACGGCGATCGTCCTTGGCATATCATTTCACCTTGAACAATAATCTTTGATTTCAAGTTTGTATTGTACCAGTGGTTTCAATAACCTTTCGCTTCATCATTCCTTTGACTTGTTGTCATCGCCGATCAATTACACCTTCATGAAATCTCTCAACAATTGTGTCGGATCACCTTCAACACTTTGACTTCTTCCGAGATGTTAACTGTGTTCATGATGAGAAATACCCTCCTTGCCCTCGTTGATTTTATTATCATCGACAACACCCTTGACTTCCTTTCATCGCGAGCTTGTCCACATTATGAATACAACCTGCTCTCCAGCTAATGTTGTGTTCTGGCTTGAAGTATTATTGTCTTTTCTATCAAGAATGTTGTGAGGATTGCTCCACCTCTTAAGAATTCTTGAAATAGTGATACTTCTCACCATCACCTTCTTTCTTGGTCCCCGTGTTGTTTCTAACCGGAATACCGACAATTGAACTATGATGTGTGAATTCAAAATTCCTAGCAACCCTATTGCTTTGAAGTGAATGGTCAATAACTCCATTCTAAGTCTTTTGGTTATTGAATCGCCATTCTAACATTGATCATGCTACCTAAGCCCATATTTGGGTGCACCTTTCAACCAATGTTTAATTATGTATGTTTTCATGAGCATACATCATTATACCATTGATCGATAAATGTTATCTCCTTGTTCACATAATTATGGAAATCCATCTTTGTTAATCTCGAAAAATTGCCGCTGATTCCATCAGCCACCCCCCTCATCCTCTCCTTGGGTTAATGATGATGAATCCCTAGTATATCCAAAGTCCGACCTTTGCTTGAGGACCATGTCAATGCTATCTCGAAGCATGTCTATGGTACTCCGATTTTCAACAAGAACATTTGAAGCCCAATGCTAAATGTTTCCTGCTCAATTATCCAAACACCCTTGTATGGGTAATGTCATGAAAATTCTTCCCCTTACCTAAAGAGTTTACTACATTATATCCTGTCATGGATATCATGCTCCGCTCGTCCTTCTGAAGGATATACCTTTGAAATATGTGTTTAAACACATTTTCCTTTCCATTATTACATTTAATCGATAATCATATTTTTCTTTCCATTTGTTGGGTTAACGTTTCTTGTGATCTATATGACCTAAGCAGTAATATTCTCCTGCTTATGTAAACACCTCGTGGTACCGCTCTATCAGTAAGACCCTGTTGCATTTGCCGATAGCATTCCGGTAACCACCGACGGACGAGAACTTTGCCTATTGGTCCACCTCGTTCAACAAGCAGGAAAATGGTTCTCTTCATCCCTCACCCTTGGTATCGATGTTGTTGCCGACATAACTGACCGGCTACCCTCTGACGGGCCTTACTATCGCAACGTGCAAGATGTCAGCCCCCTTTCTACTTTAAACCACAAGGTGGGCCCATAACCCACAGTTCCACAAGATCGAAACCTGACTCTACTATACACCCTGTTGCCAAAGTTATTCATAGAGCTTGACTTCGTATGTAGTTCATGGGCCACCTGCCTAATGATCTATTCTGGTATCAGACACAATACTTATTCCCGTTGCTCTGAACCCCTTTCACATTTCATATCAGGCAACGGACAACTGCCTATGAGCTTGAAACTTCTACTTTGCACCTTCTTACTTTGCTCTCGATAATTTCTTAAGTTTCAACTCGAGAGTTACTTTTCGCCACCTTCCCTAATGTTATCTACCGGATAAGCAACCGTGCAGAGTTTCGTTCTTTCGAGTTACCCCTTATCATTTTGCTTAAGTACGATGGAGTTCCCGAAGAAAGGATACCGACTTCATCATCATGTCCTGAAGCAGAGAAATGAAGACTTCAACGTAATGGATCCACCTCTTCGAGAAGAGCAACCAAAGACGAGAAGATTCGTTAGGATTTAAGTAACGGACCGTTCCTCCTAGTCCCCTCTTAAATCTCGGAATGAGATTTCTTGAAATGGAGGAGAATTGTGGCCTTGGGATAATCTTGCTAAAATAATCCCATGCTAATCAAGCCCGTCATCCGATTCTTGATGCTAAATGTCCGTTAGTTCAAACCGCGTCAAATTAAAATTTAAAATTAATGTCAACAATAAAAGTTTTGAAAGTAGAAACAAAAATGTTAAATTGGGTGCCAAATATTACAAGGGTAGTTATGGTACATCAATCACATTTTAAAAAATGTCTAAATAATTTAAACTGATTTAAAGCAGAAAAGAAAATAAATAAAAACAAAACAGAAAAACTAAAACCTAACACTAACGAGAAAAAAGGAGAAACCCCCTTTGGGCGTGGCCCAGCTAAGCCTGACCAGGCCAGCCCACCCCTCCCTCCATAACCCCCCCACGGGGAGAAACCCTAGCAGTCCACCACCCCCCCACCACTCGCTCGTCCCCCCTCCCCGATCCAGATGGGGATCGGGGCGACCACGCCCCCGTGCCCCCGACGCTCCTCGCCGGACCTCCTCGCCCCCCCTCTTCCTCGCGCGACGCCGCCGGAAGCCGCGGCCACGCCACGCATCAACCGCGCCGCCGACTGGATCGCCTCCCCGTCATCGTCTTCGCGCGCGCGCCGCCGCCCCGCCGCCTCGGACTCCGCTGCGCCAAGAGGCCACCCCGCCGGACGGCCTCCCGCTCCGCCGGAACTCCCTCGTCGGCCCTCCCCGACCTCCACCGAGCCCACTACCTCGAACCCTACGGCCCCGCGGTGAGGCATCGCCCCTCTCCTCTCCCCCCTGCTTCGCTCTGTCGCCGTTGAGTTCGTCCCCGCGCTCGGCCGCCATGGCCGGAGCTCGCTCCGCGCCGTCCTCAACCCCGTCGTCGGTCCTTGCCTCGTCGCGCCCGTCGCCAGCGCCGCCCGACGCCGCGCCCTCCTTTCTCCCTGTCTCGCCACAGCCGCGCCGGCCTCGTGTCGTGCGCGCCCACCCGCGCCTCTTGGCCGCATCCTCGGTCATCGCTGTCGGCCCCCGTGTCCGTCCGCCCTTGCTCACATGACCCGCAGCAACCGTTCTTTGCACTCCTGACCGCCGCCTCGCCACCTACGCCCGCGCCACACCGACCTCCCTCTCGTGCCCCTTTTAGTGTGCGCCGCTTCGCTTCCTTAGCCGCACCGCGGCAGCCACCCATGCGCCCGTCGTGCCAGCGCCGGCGCCCTTCGCCTCGGATGGCACAGGCGGCGCCTTGGCGGTGGCGCCCGCGCGCCGTGCCCGTAGCCCACCACGACCCGCTAAGGCCTCAGCCAGCATTGCCGGCCCGGCCCGATAAAAGCGAAAAAGAATGAAAAATAATAATAAAATAAATAATATTAATTAATTAATTAATTAAAGAATTAATTAACTTAATTTATTCTGTTAACTAACTATTGAACCAAATTGACCTGCTAATTAATTAGACTAAACAGTTAGTTAGTTAGTTAGGCAATGACATGCGGGACCCCCATGTCAGGTTGACCAGGTCAACTGCTGACATCATGATGACGTCAGCAAACACTGTTTTGGATAATGTTGGATTTAAATAATTAATTAAATTCCAGAAATTAATAAAATCTTTAGAAAATCATACCTTTTAATCCGTAACTCGGATTAAAATATTTTCAACATGAAAGTTGCTCGAGCGGCGAGGCGAATCCGGATCGCAGGCCGTTCATCGCCACACCTCCCTAGCATAGCAAACCGCAACTTTTCCCCTCCGGTTCATCTGTCAGAAAATGCGGCAGCAGGGGATACTTTCCGGATGTTTCCCCCTTCACCGATATCACCTACTACGCTAGAACACACCGTACACAGCGTATAGTCTTATTACGCTTTGTGATACTTTGATTGCTCTGTTATTTATTGTGTTCCCTCTCCGTTACTTCTTTCGGTGAACCAGAGGCTATGGCGACCCCCGATTCGTCTCTGGAGTTGGCGACCCTCCTTCTTGCCAAAGCAATCGGGCAAGCCCCCCCCTTGATCACGGATATCGCCTATTCTTCTCTATCTTGCTTGCATTAGAGTAGTGTAGCATGTTACTACTTTCGTTAATCCTATTACGATGCATAGCGACATTGTTGCTACGATCATTTATACCTTACTGCAATCCTAAATGCTTAGTATAGGATGCTAGTTTATCATCATTGGCCCTACATTCTTGTCGATGCGCCTTGCTATACTATCGGGCGTGATCACTTGGGAGGTGATCACGGTATATACTATACATACATACATACTATACGGATGGTGACTAAAGTCGGGTCCGCTCGAAGAGTACCGCGAGTGATTCCGCAGTTGAAATTGGAAGGACCTTTGTCCGACGGCCCTCTGTGTGGATCTTTGTGGCGAGAGCGACAGGCGAGTTGAGACCACCTAGGCAAGAGGTGGGCTGGCCGGATCGGCGTCATGATTGCTTCATAATAACATGCTTAACAAGATCTTGGTATTTGATCGAGTCGGCCATTTGGTCTATCGCACTAACCATCTCGTGGGAGTAGTTATGGGTATCCGGCGTCGTGGTATCGGCGAAGCCTTCTTGGCGTCGGCGGCGAGTGGCGTGCCGGATTGGTGGAGCGCCACTAGGCTGGAGTGCGCTTTCGGCGCGTTATAGCGTCGCGGTGTCGCGGCGATGGGCCCGACCCTGCGCCATAGGAGTTAGACCGGCGTCTTGACCTCTCTGTTGTGCCTAGGTGGGGCTGCGATGTGTTGATCTTCGAGGCGGGCATGAACCGGAAAGTGTGTCCAGCCAAATGGGATCGGCGTGTTGGGTTATGTGGTGCACCCTGCGGTGATTGATCTATTGAATAGCCGTGTCCCTCGGTAAAGGGCGACCGGAGTTGTACCTTGACCTTATGACAACTAGAACCGGATACTTAATAAAACACACCCTTCCAAGTGCGAGATACAACCGGTGATCGCTCTCTAATAGAGGCGACGAGGAGAGGATCGCTGGGTAGGTTTATGCTATGCGATGCTCTTGGAGATGCTACTTGGAGATGCTACTTGGAGGACTTCAATCTACTCTCTTCTACATCTTTGCAAGGCGGAGGCTGCGAGCGTAGTCTTGACGAGGATTAGCTATCCCCTCTTATTACGGCATTACGCGATTCGGTCCTTGATATGGCCCTTTACACCTATACACATGCATATGTAGTGTAGCTCCACCTGCTTGCAGTACTTTGGATGAGTACTCACGGTTGCTTTCTCCCCTTTTCCCCTTTCCTTTCTTTACGGTTGTCGCAACCAGATGTTGGAACCAGGCGAGGCGCCACCGTCGGCGGCGACTACTACTGGAGGTGCCTACTACTACGTGCGGTGGCGGCGGCGATCGAGAGTAGTTTAGGAGGATCCCAGCGGGGAGGCTGCACCTCTTCGATCTGTATCCCGGTTTGTGCTAGCCTTCTTAAGGCAAACTTGTTTTAACTTATATACGTACTCGAGATATTGTTGCTTCCGCTGACTTCGTCTATGATCGAGCACTTGTATTCGAGCCCTCGAGGCCCACAGCTTGTATTATGATGCTTGTATGACTTATTTATGTTTTTAGAGTTGTGTTGTGATATCTTCCGTGAGTCCACGATCTTGATCGTTACGCGTTTGCGTGCATGATTAGTGTCTGATCGAATCGAAGCGTCTGAGTTGATATCGAGCCCATTGCTGTAGAATCCCCTTCCAACTCCTTGGCCGAAGTCGAGTCTAGACATTACAAAACTTTTACTAACATGGATGTGTGTCCCATGGGCCCACGTCGCCATTGGGTGGTATTAGGATCTTTTACTCCTTATCTATACTCTGGGACTCTGATCTCTCTTCTATTTGGGTTAAATGAATTTTGCTAAATCTAACATTAGGATCTCGTTATCACTTTCACCCGGAGAGCCCTTATTACTGATGATCGCCTGCTGCACATGAAGACCCTGAAGATACCCTCCGCTGTTAACCCGAGAACTTGTGTTCATCGCGTTTGCAATTCCCCTTCCACCGTCAACCCTTATGGATAACTACTTACAGTTGTTATTCTTATATTCATCCCCAGTTGGTCTTGTTATTACAAGATACCCCGAAACACTCGTCGTTGTTTCGATAATCCTTTAAGCTTACTACCTTGCTGTTCATTGTCAACTGAATACCCTACGGATAATTCTCGCACTTATCGAGTATCCGCTCATCCCCAAGTTGTTCATGTGTTTCACAATGGTCTTCGAAATACTATTCGATCCTCCAAAAATCCTTAGTAGCTTATTGCTCTGCCATACTTGTCTACTTGCATGATGGATGCTTTCCATATGTCTGGCAATATTCGTTAGTATCCTTAGGCATCGTCATTTTGATCCTTTTGATTCAACATGAGTGCGAATGCATGCAATCATCAGTTGATCCTTTTAAATTATCTTTCCGGCTCAGACGTCATTTTTAACATGAGCTGGTTCTCAACCAATCAAATGCGTCGATAGTACCCTAAGGCTATTCAACTTATCCACCCCTAATCGAACATTGCTACATTCCTTGATTTGAATATCATAATTCCTTTGCATTTGAGCTCTGGATTAGTCATTTGTTTCTATAATCCAATGCCCTTGCGGTGTTACTTCCTCGATTGTGTGCGATGCTCACATCAGCTCTATTATGGACCAACGGATCCTTTAATGGATTTTATCCGACAGTGTCCTTCATATTCAATAACTTTGTGAGCCTCCCCTCGGATACATAATGCCTTTGGTTAATTGTATCATCTACTTTATCAACCTTGCTCTACTTTCGAGCTTGTGATATTTACGCTTGGAACTTGTGGTATATGTTTCTAAGAAGCCCTATGGGTTGAACCTATGCCTTCCTTAATATGTGTGAACTCGAAAGTTTTCACGAGTCATACTCTTTTGGTATTTTGCTAGATAAAATTTCAACACTCGACTTCTTCAAAAGTGAGAGGTGAATGGAAGGTTATACATTGAAGAAGTGAAGTCGACCACGAACTTTGTGTTCATGCCCATGGACACGATGTAGATCCTACCATAGAAGCTTCTTGTGATAATAACTATTTCGTTGATACAATATCATCTGGTATCTGTGAATTTATCCTATGCAATCGTGGTTCCGACCATATTTTCTCTTTGATCCCATTTCTCGGGCAAGTTTAATCACTTGTCTTCCATGGATCAATTCACCAGTCCAACCTTTACTTTGATCTTGTGTCGAGTATTACCCCCCTGGTATCTCGATAATATCACAGAACCATATTACTTCTTATGAGTTCTTCTTCAAGTATTATTTCTCATCAATTCTAGTTTTTTCCCCCGGGTTCTGAGTTGTTAGACACTCAGGGACACCGATAGTGAATCGAGTCTGTAACCCGACTCATTAACTATAAGTAATTTTCGTTACTTATGAGTTAATAATCCTCCAAGTCATTCCTAGCCTGATCGGCTATATCGTTATCATGCTAAATTTTAACCGTGCTACCTGGTCCTTATTCTCGGAGCACAACTTTCGACGATAGCTAAGCTTACGGCGATCGTCCTCGGCATATCATTTCGCCTTGAACAACAATCTTTGATTTCAAGTTTGTATTGTACGAGTGATTTCAATAACCTTTCGCTTCATCATTCCTTTGACTTGTTGTCATCGCCGATCAATTACACCTTCATGAAATCTCTCAACAATTGTGTCGGATCACCTTCAACACTTTGACTTCTTCGAGATGTTAAGCTGTGTTCATGATGAAAATACCCTCCTTGCCCTCGATGATTTTATTATCATCGACAACACCTGACTTCCTTTCATCGCGAGCTTGTCCACATTATGAATACAACCTGCTCTCCGGCTAATGTTGTGTTACGCCTTGAAGTATTATTGTCTTTTCTATCAAGAATGTTGTGAGGATTGCTCCACCTCTTAAGAATTCTTGAAATAGTGATACTTCTCACCATCACCTTCTTTCTTGGTCCCCGTGTTGTTTCTAACCGGAATACCGACAATTGAACTATGATGTGTGAATTCAAAATTCCTAGCAACCCTATTGCTTTGAAGTGAATGGTCAATAACTCCATTCTAAGTCTTTTGGTTATTGAATCACCATTCTAACATTGATCATGCTACCTAAGCCCATATTTCGGGTGCATCTTTCAAGCAATGTTTAATTATGTATGTTTTCCTCGAGCATACATCATTATACCATTGATCGATAAATGTTATCTCCTTGTTCACATAATTATGGAAATCCATCTTTGTTAATCTCGAAAAATTGCCGCTGATTCCATCAGCCACCCCCCTCATCCTCTCCTTGGGTTAATGATGATGAATCCCTAGTATATCCAAAGTCCGACCTTTGCTTGAGGACCATGTCAATGCTATCTCGAAGCATGTCTATGGTACTCCAATTTTCAACAAGAACATTTGAAGCCCAATGCTAAATGTTTCTGCTCAATTATCAAACACCCTTGTATGGGTAATGTCATGAAAATTCTTCCCCTTACCTAAAGAGTTTACTACATTATATCCTGTCATGGATATCATGCTCTGCTCGTCCTTCTGAAGGATATACCTTTGAAATATGTGTTTAAACACATTTTCCTTTCCATTATTACATTTAATCGATAATCATATTTTTCTTTCCATTTGTTGGGTTAATGTTTCTTGTGATCTATATGACCTAAGCAGTAATATTCTCCTGCTTATGTAAACACCTCGTGGTACCGCTCTATCAGTAAGACCCTGTTGCATTTGTCGATAGCATTTTGGTAACCACCGACGGACGAGAACTTTGCCTATTGGTCCGCCTCGTTCAACAAGCAGGAAAATGGTTCTCTTCGTCCCTCACCCTTGGTATCGATGTTGTTGCCGACATAACTGACCGGCTACCCTCTGACAGGCCTTACTATCGCAACGTGCAAGATGTCAGCCCCCTTTCTACTTTAAACCACAAGGTGGGCCCATAACCCACAGTTCCACAAGATCGAAACCTGACTCTACTATACACCCTGTTGCCAAAGTTATTCATAGAGCTTGACTTCGTATGTAGTTCATGGGCCACCTGCCTAACAATACTTATTCCCGTTGCTCTGAACCCCTTTCACATTTCATATCAGGCAACGGACGACTGCCTATGAGCTTGAAACTTCTACTTTGCACCTTCTTACTTTGCTCTCGATAATTTCTTAAGTTTCAACTCGAGAGTTACTTTTCGCCACCTTCCCTAATGTTATCTACCGGATAAGCAACCGTGCAGAGTTTCGTTCTTTCGAGTTACCCCTTATCATTTTGCGTAAGTACGATGGAGTTCCCGAAGAAAGGATACCGACTTCATCATCATGTCCTGAAGCAGAGAAATGAAGACTTCAACATAATGGATCCACCTCTTCGAGAAGAGCAACCAAAGACGAGAAGATTCGTTAGGATTTCGTAACCAGACCGTTCCCCTAGTCCCCCTCTTAAATCTCGGGACGAGATTTCTTGAAGTGGAGGAGAATTGTGACGCCCGGATAATCTTGCTAAAATAATCCCATGCTAATCAAGCCACGTCATCCCGATTACTGATGCTAAATGTCCGTTAGTTCAAACCGCGTCAAATTAAAATTTAAAATTAATGTCAACAATAAAAGTTTTCGAAAGTAGAAACAAAAATGTTCGGTGGGTGCCAAATATTACAAGGGTAGTTATGGTACATCAATCACATTTTTAAAAATGTCTAAATAATTTAAACTGATTTAAAACAGAAAAGAAAATAAATAAAAACAAAACAGAAAAACTAAAACCTAACACTAACAGAAAAAAAAGGAGAAACCCCCTACTGGGCGTGGCCCAGCTAGGCCCCAGGCCCAGCCCACCCCTCCCCTCCATAACCCCCCACCAGGGGAGAAACCCTAGCCGGTCCACCCACTCCCCCCCCGCACCACTCGCTCTCGTCCCCCACTCCCCGATCGAGATGGGGATCGGGCGACCACGTGCCCCGGCGCTCTCGCGGGACCTCCTCGCCCCCCTCTTCCTCATGGCGCTTGCTGAAGCAGCAGCCATGCCACGCATCAACGCGCCGCCCGGCTGGATCGCCTCCCGTCGCCGCCCCGCCCGCGCCGCCGCCCGCCTCGACTCCGCCCGCGACAAAGGCCACCCGCCGGGACGGCCTCCGCTCGCCGGAACTCCCTCGTCGGCCCTCCCGACCTCCACCGAGCCCTTGCCTCGAACCCTCGGCCCCGCGGTGAGGCATCGCCCCTCTCCTCTCCCCCGTCCCTCGCTCTGTCGCCGTTGAGTTCGTCCCCTTTCGGCCGCCATGGCGGGCTTCGCTCGCGCCGTCCCCAACCCGTCGTCGGTCCCTCGCCTCGTCTTGCGTCATCGCCAGCGCCGCGACGCCAGCGCCCTCCTTTCTCCCTGTCTCGCCACAGCCGCGCCCGGCCTCGTGTCGTCTTGGCGCCCACCGCGCCCGTGGCGCGTCCTCGGTCATCATTTGTCGGCCCCGCGTCCGTCGCCCTTGCTCACGTGGCCGCAGCGCCATTCTTTGCACTCCACGACGCCGCCTCTGCCACCTCTCCATGACCCGCAGCGACCTCCCTCTCGCGCCCCTTTTAGTGTGCTTGCTTCGCTTCCTTAGCCGCACCATGCCACCCCCCGCGCCGTCGTGCTAACGCAGCGCCCTTCGCCCCGGATGGCTGGCGGCGCCTTAGCATTGGCGCGCGCCTTGCGCCCGTGCCGTAGCCCTACGACCGCTAAGGCCTCACGGCCTTGTTGCTGGGGCCCGGCCCGATAAAAGCGAAAAAGAATGAAAAATAATAATAAAATAAATAATATTAATTAATTAATTAATTAAAGAATTAATTTACTTAATTTATTACATTAACTAACTATTGAACCAAATTAACACCTTAATTAATTAGACTAAGCAGTTAGTTAGTTAGTTAAGCAATGGCATGCGGGACCCCCATGTCGGGTTGACCACGTCAGCTGGCGGCGTCATGATGACGTCAGCAAACACTGTTTTGGATAATGTTGGATTTAAATAATTAATTAAATTCCAGAAATTAATAAAATCTTTAGAAAATCATATCTTTTAATCCGTAACTTCGGTTAAAATATTTTCAACATGAAAGTTGCTCGAGCGACGAGGCGAATCCGGATCGCAGCCCGTTAAATCGCCACACCTCCTAGCATAGCAAACCGCAACTTTTCCCCTCGGTTCATCGTAAAAAAGCAGCTTGGGGATACTTTCCCGGATGTTTCCCCCCTTCACCAGTATCACCTACTACCGCGCTAGGGCACACCTTACACCGCGTATAGTCTTGTTACGCTTTGTGATACTTTGATTGCTCTGTTATTTATTGTGTTCCCTCTCCGTTACTTCTTTCAGGTGACCCGAGGGCTATGGCGACCTCTAGTTAGTCTCTGAGTTGGCGACCCTCCTTCTTGCCAAAGCAATCGGCAAGCCCCCCTTGATCACGGATATCGCCTATTCTTCTCTATCTGGCTTGCATTAGAGTAGTGTAGCATGTTACTACTTTCAGTTAATCCTATTACGATGCATAGCGACATTGTTGCTCTTGTCATTGATACCTTACTGCAATCCTAAATGCTTAGTATAGGATGCTAGTTTATCATCATTGGCCCTACATTCTTGTCGATCGCCTTGCTATACTATCGGGCGTGATCACTTGGGAGGTGATCACGTGTATATACTATACATACATACATACTATCTGAGATGGTGACTAAAGTCGGGTCCGCTTGAAGAGTACCATGGTGATTCCGCAGTTGGGGCTGAAAGGACCTTTGTCCGGCGGCCCTCTGTGTGGATCTTTGTGGCGGGCGGACAGGCAGAGTTGAGACCACCTAGGCGAGAGTGGGCTGGCCTGATCGGCGTCATGATTGCTTCATAATAACACGCTTAACGAGATCTTGGTATTTGATGCGAGTGCGGCCATTTGGTTTCAGTGGTTCTTCTTACCTTTCGAAACATGTCGATTTCATCACTTCGGAACTTTGGTCCCCTCGAAACCATTGTTTACCTCTAGTCTAAGGAATTTCAAGGATTGGAATTCTAAATTAAATATCTATATTAGACGCTATTATTTAATCACTTTAAGAAGTGATTCATATTCTAAATTTTCATTTAACTATTTCAAAAAACCTATCACACAAAAGACGGGCACTACGGTCTCAAAAACCTTTTCTCGCCCCTCCCTTGGGGTCAACCCTCCCAGTCTTAATTTCCATTCTAATTTGGCCTTCGCCCCTTTTCATCTTGAAAAAACGTCAAGAGAACCCTCCTCGCGACCCTTCCCCCAGGCCTGCGAGTCTGCCCCTGCGGGTCCCCTTACCCTTTCTCGAGCGCTCCTCCCCTTCCGGTGTCCGCCAGCCCTCGGCCTGCCCCGACGCACCCCTAAGCCCTTCTGCCTTCCCCGGTGCAACCCTGGTCTCCGTCGGCACCCTTGTACCGATTTTATTTTATTTTTTCTTTTCGACATCACGAATCTGTGTGGTACTACGCGTCGTTGCCCGGGCGCTGTGCGCCCGTGAAATTCATATGAAATATATATATAATAATTAATCACATCCATCATAAACCTTTGTTATAAGAGCGATTTCCTCAATCCGTTTGATTAATTATTCGAATTCTTGACTCTTTCCCGTACTAGTTGGTCCCATACCTACACGTATTTCTCTCCATTGGTATGATGTTCGTACCTCACATGTTGGATGATTGTCCTTGAAGCTGACATTGTATTGAAAGACCCATCCTTTTTATAATATCTTATCTTTAAACAGCAACATCATTGTGCTATTTTCACGTCATTAAATTTAAATTCACTAAATTTAAAACAATGTATGGTCAAATACAGGGTATTATGGTAACTCACTTTTATGCAAATTAACATAAAGAAAGAAAATAATAAACAACGACAAAATAACTCAAAACCCCTCTGGCCAACGAAGGCCAGACCTCCCCCCCCACCGGGACAGGGTAATCCCGCATTCCCCCCCGTGAGAGATCACATCAATCCTGGCCTCGGGAGCCACCGCAACCCGATGGACTCCCTCCGCCCTCCCATCCAGCCTCCCGACCCTCGGCCCGTGAGGCCGCCCTCTCCCTCCCCTCCGCCCGCGTTGAGTTCGTCCCGGCCCGCCATGCGCTGCTCGCCCGTCCCCACCCGCGTCGGTCCTCGCCTCGTGCCCGTCCGCACGCGCCGCCCTCTTCTCCCTGTCTCGCCACAGCGGCCTCGTCGTCTTGCGCCCACCGCCCCGTGCGCGTCCTCGGTCCATTTCGGCCCGCGTCCGTCGCCCCTCCGTGGCGCGCCATTCTTTGCTCCCGCCGCCCTGCACCTCTCCGCCCGCGACCTCCCTCTCGCGTTAGTTGCGCCTTCCCCAGCGCACGCCACCCTTGCCGTCTCCACGCCGGATGGCACAGGGCGCTGCTGGCGCCCGCGCTGGTAGCCCACGACCGCTAAGGCCTCCGCATTGGGCCGCCCGTAAAAAAAATGAAAATAATAATAAAATAAATAATATTAATTAATTAATTAAAAAAATTAACTTAATTTATTACAACTAACTATTAACCAAATTAACACCTAATTAATTAGACTAAGCGTTAGTTAGTTAGTTAGCAATGCATGGGACCCCATGTCGGGTTGACGTCATCGCTCATGATGGCGTCGCAAACACTTTTTGGATAATGTTGGATTTAAATAATTAATTAAATTCGTTAATAAAATCTTTAGAAAATCATATCTTTTAATCCGTAACTCGGTTAAAATATTTTCAACATGAAAGTTGCTCGAGCGGAGGCAATCGGATCGCAGCCGTTATCGCCACCTCCTAGCATAGCAAACCAACTTTCCCTGGTTCATTAAAGCAGCGGGATACTTTCGGATGTTTCCCTATATCACCTACTAGCTAGAACACCGCGTATAGTCTTTCGCTTTGTGTACTTTGATTGCTCTGTTATTTATTGTGTTCCTCTCGTTACTTCTTTCGGTGACCGGGCTGGCGACGATTATCTCGAGTTGGCGACCCTCCTTCTTGCCAAGCAATCAGCCCCTTGATCACGATGCTATTCTTCTCTATCTTGCATTAGAGTAGTGTAGTTACTACTGTTATCCTATTACGATGCATAGCGACATTGTTGCTCGTCATTGATACTACTAATCCTAAATGCTTAGTATAGGATGCTAGTTTATCATCATTGGCCCTACATTCTTGTCGATCGCCTTGCTATACTATGGGCGTGATCACGGAGATCACGTTATATATACATACATACATACTACGATGGTGACTAAGTGGGTCCGCGAAGAGTACCCGTGATTCCCAGTTGGTGAAAGGACCTTTGTCCGCCCTCGTGTGGATCTTTGTGGACACGGCAGTTGAGACCACCTAGGCGAGGGGGGGGGGGGGGGGGGGGGGGGGGGGGGGGGGGGGGGGGGGGGGGGGGGGGGGGGGGGGGGGGGGGGGGGGGGGGGGGGGGGGGGGGGGGGGGGGGGGGGGGGGGGGGGGGGGGGGGGGGTTTCCCCTTTCCCTTTTTTAGGTTTGCGGTTGAGGCACCCCGTCGGCGGGATCCCGGGTGCCACTACTAGTGCGCGGGGGATAGTTGGAGATCGGGGGGCGACCCTCGCTGGGTGCTGCCTTCTTGGCAATGTTTTGTATTGGGTGCTGAATTGTCAATGATGTTTGGGTGGGCCCTTTGACTTATTTATTTTTGGTTGTGGGAATTGGTGACCCAGCTTGAACTGGGTGCTTTATTCTTAACGGAACCTGGATTTTCCGGTGGATCCTTCAATCTTGGCGAGTGGTTGAATTAAACTTTTAAAAGGATTGGCCCATGGGCCTGGGATTAGTTATTTTTACTCTTAATCTTCCGGAAGCCTTTTTAAATAATTTAATCTAAATGGATCTCTTACACTTCCCGAGAGCCTTTCTGTGGTTCTTTGGCAGAAGACCCATTCTCTTTCCCTTTTTTAGTTTGCAATTCCCTTCACCACCTTTGGAACCTCGGGTTTCTTTAATTCATTTTTGTTTCAGCCGAAAATCGTTTTTAAACTTTTCTCCTTTTGCTTTCTTTTGAATACCCCTTGTTTCCCACTTATCTATCCTTTCCCTTTGCCATGTTTAAAGGTTTAAAACTTCGACCCCCTTTAGTTATTGTCTGCAATTTGTTTGATGATGGGCTTCCAATTAAATTTTCGTTCTTAGGTTCTTTGATCCTTTTAATTAAAGGGCGAATGTGCAATCCTTGACCTTTTAATTATTTTCGGCTCGATTTTTAACATGATGGTTTCCCAAAAGGGTGTGTATAAGGTTTACCTTATCCACCTAATCGAACTTGATTTCCTTGATTTGTAATAATTCCTTTATTTGAGCCTGGATTAGTTTTTTCAACCTGGCCCTTCGGTGTTCTCCATTTGATCCCATGCCGTAGGCCGGATTTTAATGTTTTTCCTTCCTTCAATTAATAACTTTCTTGTTAATTTTTTAATTTATTGGTCTTTTCAATTCCCACCTTATGTATTTTCCTTGGAACCTTGGTATTTTCTAACCCTAGGTTGAACTTGCCTTCCTTATCCAAAGTTTCCTTTCTTTTTGTATTTTCTGATAAATTTAACATCCCCAAAATGGGTTGATTTATTAAATTTTTCCAATTTTGGTTATCCCATGGAAATTATCCTACCAAAAGCCTTTGTGAATAATTTACTTGTAAATATATTGTTCCTGAATTTATTACAATGGGTTCCATATTTTCCTTGATCCATTTTCCAATTTAATCACTTGTTTCCTAATTCCCAATCAACCTTTATTATTTGGTATCCTTTATTATAATTTTAGAACCTTTTCTATGATTTTTTAAGTATTTTTCTCTCAATTTTTTTCCGGTCGGTTTTAACTTTGGGAAGTATTAAAGTCTTAAGATTAACAATTTTCTTTTGGTTAATAAATTTTCCAAATTCCTCCTATGGTTTCATTTCATCTAATTTAACTGGACCGGCCTTATTCATTGAATTTACGAATTTGTTCTCCCTTGAAATAACCTTTAATTATTTGTATTTAACCTGGTTCAAATACCTTTGTATTTCCTTTGTTGTTTCGGTAATTCCTTTGATTAACATTGTTCCAATTTAACTTTGATTTTCGGATTTAGCATTTCTGATAAAATCCCCTCCCTTGTTATTAATAAACCCATTCTCATGAGTTTCCAATTATGTTTCACCCTTCGTAATGTTTTTGGGCTTGATATATTTTTCTATAAGAATTTTGGGTTCCATCTTAAGAATTCTTGTTAGGAATTTTCCTCACCCTTTCTTGGCCCGTTTTTTCTAAATTGAACATTATTCCTTATTTGAATCAAATTCTGGAACCCTATTTTAATGATGTCCTAATCCATTTAATTTTTGGTTTTTCCAATTTATTGATCATTATAACCCAATTTGCCCTTTAACCATGTTTTATTATTTTAAACCATTAACCATTGTCGAAAATTTTCTCTTGTTTAAAATTTAAACCATCTTGTAATCCAAATTGCGCTATTTACGCCACCCCTTTTCGGGAAATTTCCAATATCAAAGTCGCCTTGCTTGGCCATGTCATTTACTTGAAAATGTCTTGTTCATTTTAAAGAATTTAACCCTTAAATTTTCCTTTATTTTCACCTTTTTTCGAAATTTTCCACTAAAGATTACTACAATTTGAATTATTTGCAAATCCTTGAAAATTAACCTTTAATTTTTTTAACATTCCCATTATTCTTTTTAACTTTTTCTTCCATTTTTTTTTTTTGTTTATGGCCATAATATTTCCTTATGTAAAACCTCTTTATTCTGTAAATTTTTCATCTTACCCGGGAGTTTCCATTGGCACCTCTTCAAAGGGAAAATGTTCTTCACCCTACCTTTGGTATGAATGTTACCATCAAGGGCTAACTCCTTTACAGTCAAGTTAACCCCTTTTATTAACCCAAGGGCCAAACCAATCCAAGATGAAACCATCATTATACCTGTTCCAAAATTTATTCATTAATTGTTATGATTCATGGGCCCCCAATGCCTATTCCTATCGGACACAATCTTACCTTGTTGAACCTTTATTTCTAATCGATTAAACCCTTATTAATTACTTTTTCTATTGCCTCGTAATTTCTAATTTACAATTTTTACCTTCCTAATTTACCTGATGAATGGATTTTTCTTCCCTCCCTAATTTTTTCTGTTCAAAAGGATACTTCTCTCTCATTTGAAGGAAATGGAAACAGGTCCCCTTCTTAAAAACCAAAGGCAGATTCTTGGTTTAACGTAACCCGGTTCCTCCTAACCCCTTAAATCGAATGAATCAATGGAAGTTGTGGTGGGAAATTCTTTAAATACCTGTAACCCGCGCCAAATTTTTGGAAACCTTAGTTCAAACCGGAAAAAATTTAAATTAATTCCGGAATAAAGTTTTAGTAGAAAAAATGTTATTGGGGCCTATTACGGGTATTATGGTTCAATAATTAAAAAGTTTAAAATTTACAGAAAAGAAAATAAATCCAAAGACTAAAACACTTAACGGAAAAAAGGACCCCTTTGGGCGGCCCGACCATGCACCACCCTCCCCTCCCCGGAGAGAAACCACAGCCCTTGGCTACTCCCCCCTTCCCCTCCCCTAATGGGGCCCCCGGGCTTCCCCGGAATTCCTTCCCTTCCCGGTTGGACGAGCCCGCCCATCCTTGCGTTTCCCGTAATTTCCTTCGCAAAATTTAAAGGGCCACCCCAAAGGCCCCCTCGGGACTTGGTCTCCCCCTCCTCCAGCCCCACTATAACCCTGGCCAGAAGGAAAAACCCCCCCAAAATCCTTCCCGGTAAAACCCCCCCCATGGCGGGCCCTTTCCGCGTCCAACCCGTCTTTTCCCGTGGCCCCCACCCGCCCCGCCACCCCTCTGTGCCACCCCCGGGTCGGCCCTTCCTTCCACAGCGCCTCTTGGCCATCCTCCATTTCCCGGCCGCGCCCCCGCCACAACCTCCCCAGACCCCCTCCCCTGGCCCCGCACCCCCCCGCCCCCCGGGGGCCCGCTTCCCACCCCCGCAGCCCCCCCCCCCCCTCCCCGGGGCCCCCGGGGCCGGCGCCCTTGCGGGCCGCCCGGCGCCTTGCGTGCCCCCCGCCGCGCCCGCCGCTTCCGGGCCCCCAACCCCAAAAATTTAAAAAAATTAAAAATTTAAATAAAATTTTCCCCCTTCCCAAACCTGCCTATTAACTAGCGGGGCTTTCTTAGGCCGCCTCGGGCCCGCCCCTCGCACGGCGCGCCCGTCTGGAACTTGGTAAATTTTTTCCCAAAAAATTTACCTTCTCCTTTTCCCGTTGGAAAACCCCTGGTTGCTCGCGCGCCCGGCCCCGTCATCCGCCAACCCTCCCGCAGCCAGCATCCCCTTTCTTTAAAAATGAAAATACTCCGGAGTTCCCTTACGTTCACCTATACGCAAACTTCCGACAAGTCTTTTCGCTTTGGAATTTTGTTATTTTGGTTCCCCCGTTACCTTTCGGCCAGTGGCGCCCAAAATTTGTTTGGAAAAAATTTTTCCAAAAATAAACAAAACCCCTTTATTCTTTCTTTCATTTTAATGAATTCTAACTTTTTTATTACTGTAGCACTGCTCAGTCATTTACCTCATTCCTAAATTTGGAAGCTGTTTTATTTTAATTTCTTTTTAACATTCCTATCCTTTTTGTATTTATATTTCATCTAGGTGTTGGCGGAACTCCGAAGGGTTTGCCCGTTGAAATTGGAAGCCTTTTCCCTTCGTGCTTTGGGCGGGAACCGATTCCCCTAGGCAAGGTGGCTGGGGATGTTATTCTTTCTAATACTTTAGATCTTGTATTTGTTCGGCCATTTTCTTCGCATAACCATGTGGGATAGTTTGGGTATCCGGCTTTGGCAAGCCCTCTTGGCCAAATGGCCTGTCCTTGGTGAAATAGGTTAGAGTCCTTCGGCTTATCAGTCGGTGGCGGGGTGGCCGGAACCCCCAAGGATTAAGGCTTTTCCCCTGTTTCCTTGTGGGGCCGGTGTTATTGGGCGGGTAACCGGAAAGGTGCCGGGGGTTTGGTTATTTACCCGGGTGATATTTTTCCCCCGGAAAGGCGGAGTTGACCTTGTAACCCCGGTTTTAAAAAACACCCTTAGTCGGCCCAAGGGTGTTCCGATGGGCGAGAAGGTCATGGTGGTTTAACTCGGTGTTTGGGATGCACTTGGAATCTCGGATTAACCCTCTTTCTCTTTCGGCGGGGCGGAGGTTTTTGCGGGATTCTTTGGGTTACGCCATCTGGTTGGCTTTTGGCTTACCTTATTAATGTAGCCCGCCTCGAGGAGTTCACGGGCTTTCCCCCTTTCCTTTCCCTTTTTTCCCCGGAGGAAACCGGCCCCCGGGATCACGGGGGATTTGGTGGTTATCTTGGCTCGGGAGTTTAGGAGGTCGGAGGGGCCAACTATCTTTCCTTTGTGCAGCTTTAGAACTTGTTATTTATCGCTAGAAGTTTTCGGGCTTGTTATGGCTTTATCCCTCAAGGCCTGGTTATTTGATCTTTTATTTATAGGTTTTTTTTTTCTTCCTTCCCTTTTGTCTACGCGTTTGGTCATGATAGGTCTGACCAACCTGTTGTGCCCTTCTCGTAATTTCAACTCCTTGGAGTCGAGCGCTTCAAACTTTTTTACAGGATTGTGCCCGGGCCCGTTTGGGGTTTAGGTCTTTTCTTTCACTACTGTGATCCCTTTTTGGAGAATGGGGCTAAATTTATTTTTTTAGTCCTTTGGATGTTTTCTTGCCGGAACTCCCTCGGTTAAAATTTTTATCGGCTTTGAATCTTTTAACCCCTTTTTAACTTTGGTTGTTTTATTTCATTGGTCTTTATTAAAGTTCCCGCTTCGTTGTTTGATATCAAGTTTACTTTTTCATTTCGAATCCCCAATTCTGTTAAGTATCCCATCCCAATTGTTCATGTTTTCCAGGTCCCCTTATCTATCTAGACTTACTCCCCCTTGTTACTTATTGGTGCTTTCCTTATGAATTTTTTACCTTAGGCACGTCTTTTTCCTTTTGATCACTTGGTAATGCGCAATCCGAACCTTTTTATTTTTCCCTGACTTTTTTTTCATTCCACCAATAAATCCTAGGTTTTTCATATCCACCCAATTAAATTTTCCAATCTTTTTAATTATCATAATCCTTTATTTACTCTTTGGGTCATTTGATAACCAAGCCTTGCGGTTATTCCCGTTTGCAGCTCCATGTCTTTATGGCAAATCTTTAATGATTTATCCAGTTGTCCTTCATATTCATTTTGGAGCTCCTTACATAACTTGGTTATTTACCACTTTAATTGTCCTTTTCACTTGGTATTCCTTGAACTTTGGTAATTTTTAAAACCCTTGGTTACCTTTCCTTAATTGTTTAAAAATTTTATCATACCCTTTGGTTTTTCTGATAAATTCAACCCACTTCTAATGAAGGGAATAATTTAATTGAATTAGGAGTGCCAATTTTTTTTCAGCCCGCCGGTAATCCCATGTTTTTTAATTAACTATTTAATTTACAATATCTTGTATTTTTTCCTTGATTGTTCAAAATTTTTGACCCATTCTCGGAAGTTTAATATTGTCTTCCATGAATTCATCAACTTTTTTTTTGTTAGTATTTCCTGGTTTCTCAAAACCAGGGAAAATTTTTCTTATGGTTTCTTCAAATTTTTATATTCTTTTCCCGGGTTAACATTTAACTTCGGGACACAAGTGAATGAGGAACGGATCTTAACTATAAGAATTTGGTTACAGATTTTTTCCTTCCCATTCCTAGCGATCATAGTTTCTGTAATTTAACCGTGCTACTTTATCTGACAACTTTGGTAACTTTCGCGATTTCCAATTTTACCAAAATTTTGTTTCAAGTTTTATATAGTTTAAACCTTTTCTTTTTTGCTTGTATCCGAAAAACTCATAAATTCTAAAATTTTTCATAATTCACTTCTTTTTCGGTTTAAGTTTAAAATACCCTCCCCTAGTTTTATTCAACAACACCACTTTTTCATAGTTTCCTTTAATTAAACCTCCAAATTTGGTTTCCTTGATATATTGTTTATAAAATGTTGTTTCCCCCTTTAAATAATAGTTCTTACCCTCCTTCTTGGCCCGGGTTTTTTGAATCGAAATTAACTAGTGTTAATAAAATCTACCCTTTGCTTTGATAATGGTCAATAACCCTTCTAATCTTTTTATTGAACCATAACTTGACTTTCCAAATTTTTTGAAATCTTTAAATTTTTTATGTATGTTTAGAGCTACATCTTTACATTTGAATAATGTATCTCCTTCCTTTTGGAATCCTTTTGTTACTGAAAAATTGCCTGATTCCAAAACCCCTAATCCTCCCTTTTAAGAATTGAAATATTCAATTTTTGGGCCCTTATGCTTCTAACATTGGACAATTTAAAAGCATTTGAAGCCCAAGCTATGTTTTTAATTATCAACACCTTTTGGTATTATAAATTCTTTACCAAAGTTTACCTAACTTATTGGGATTGCTAATTCTTAAGATTCCTTTGAATTTGTTAAACCTTTATTTTCCTTTTACATATTAAATCATTTTTTTTTCCATTTTGTTAATTTTTTAAATACCTACTTATTTCCCTATTAAAACCCTGGTACCCTGTAAGACCTTTCTTTTGGATCTTTGTAACCAGGAACAGAACTTCTAGGTCCCTGAAAAACCTTTTTGTCCTCACCCTTGTTCTGTTTTAAAATTTCCCCTATCCCTTATATTTGTGAAATGCTTCTTTCTTTACCTTAAAATGGCCATAAACCAGTTCCCTCCAAAACTTATTCATTCCAAATTTTCTAAGCTTGACTTTTTTGTTTCCCTGCCTACAAATTTTCCCTTGCCCCCCTTTAATTCATTAGCGGGGCCTATGAGTTGAAATTCTACCTTACCCTTTACTTTGCTTGTTTCTATTTCAACCGAGGTTTTCTTACCCTCCTTATACGGATAAAACCCTTTTCTTCTCGCCTTATATTTGGAAATGCCCAAAAAAATCGCCCTCACATTTCAAGCGAAAACTAACTAATAAATCCATTTGAAAAACAAACGAGAAGTTCTTAGGTTTAAAGACTTCCCTTCCCCCTCTTAAATTGGGAGATTTGAATGGAGGATTTGGCCCTTTAATTTGCTAAATCCCGTTCAAAACCCTTCTCCATTCTTTAAATTTTAATAAACAAATTAAATTTAAAATTAATCTTAAAATTTAATAAGAAAAAAGGGGGTTTCAATTGTATTTGAATCAAAATTTTAAAAATGTTAAAATTTAAACTATTAAAACAAAAAAATAAAAACAAAGCAAAACTAAACTAAACCTAATTAAAAAAAGGAAAACCCCATGGGCCTGGCCCAGCAAAAACCGCCCCCCTCAACCCACTGGAAACCTTAATGTTGGATTTAAATAATTAATTAAATTCCAGAAATTAATAAAATCTTTAGAAAATCATATCTTTTAATCCGTAACTCGGATTAAAATATTTTCAACATGAAAGTTGCTCAGAACGACGAGACGAATCCGGATACGCAGCCCGTTCGTCCGCCACACCTCCCTAGCATAGCAAACACGCAACTTTTCCCCTCCGGTTCATCTGTCCGAAAACGCGAAACGCCGGGGATACTTTCCCGGATGTTTCCCCCCTTCACCAGTATCACCTACTACCGCGCTAGGGCACACCGTACACCGCGTATAGTCTTGTTACGCTTTGTGATACTTTGATTGCTCTGTTATTTATTGTGTTCCCTCTCCGTTACTTCTTTCCGGTAGACCCCGAGACTGCCGGCGACCTCTAGTTCGTCTACGGAGTTGACGACCCCTCCTTCTTGCCAAAGCAATCAGGCAAGCCCCCCCCCTTGATCACCAGATATCGCCTATTCTTCTCTATACGGCTTGCATTAGAGTAGTGTAGCATGTTACTACTTTCCGTTAATCCTATTCTGATGCATAGCCTGACATTGTTGCTACTGTCATTGATACCTTACTCGCAATCCTAAATGCTTAGTATAGGATGCTAGTTTATCATCATTGGCCCTACATTCTTGTCAGTCTGCCTTGCTATACTATCGGGCCGTGATCACTTGGGAGGTGATCACGTGTATATACTATACATACATACATACTATACAGATGGTGACTAAAGTCGGGTCCGCTTGAAGAGTACCCGCGAGTGATTCACGGATTGGGGGCTGAAAGGACCTTTGTCCCGACGGCCCTCTGTGTGGATCTTTGTGGCGGAGCGACAGGCGCAGTTGAGACCACCTAGGCGAGAGGTGGGCTGGCCTGATCGGCGTCATGATTGCTTCATAATAACACGCTTAACGAGATCTTGGTATTTGATCCGAGTCCGGCCATTTGGTCTATACACACTAACCATCAGCGTGGGAGTAGTTATGGGTATCTGGCGTCGTGGTATCGGCGAAGCCTTCTTGACATCGGCGATCGAGTGGCGCGCGCGGATTGGACCGGGCGCCACTAGGCTAGGTCTGCTTTCGGCGCGTTACGCAGCGTGCGTGTGTGTGCGAAGGCGATGGGCCTGCACCCTGCGCCATAGGAGTTAGACCGGCGTCTTGACCTCTTTGTTGTGCCTAGGTGGGGCTGCGGCGTGTTGATCTTCCGAGGCCGGGCATGACCCAGAAAGTGTGTCCGCCAAATGGGATCGGCGTGTTGGGTTATGTGGTGCACCCTGCAGGAAGTTAATCTATTGAATAGCCGTGTCCCTCGGTAAAAGGCGACCGGAGTTGTACCTTGACCTTATGACAACTAGAACCGGATACTTAATAAAACATACCCTTCCAAGTGCGGATACAACCCGTGATCGCTCTCTAACAGGCGGCGAGGAGAGGATCGCGGGTAGGTTTATGCTATGCGATGCTCTTGGAGATTCTACTTGGAGATGCTACTTGGAGATGCTACTTGGAGGACTTCAATCTACTCTCTTCTACATGTTTGCAAGGCGGAGGCTGCGAGCGTAGTCTTCGACGGATTAGCTATCCCCTCTTATTACGGCATTCTGCGATTCAGTCCACCGATATGGCCCTTTACACCTATACACATGCATATGTAGTGTAGCTCCTTGCTTATGTAGTACTTTGGATGAGTACTCACGGTTGCTTTCTCCCCCTTTTCCCCTTTCCTTTCTTTACGGTTATCGCAACCAGATGTTGGAGCCAGGCAGCGACGCCACCGCCGACTACTACTACTACACCGAGGTGCCTACTACTACGTGCGGTGCTGCTAACGACGATCGAGAGTAGTTTAGGAGGATCCCGCAGGAGGCTGCACCTCTTCGATCTGATACCGGTTTGTGCTAGCCTTCTTAAGGCAAACTTGTTTAACTTATGTCCAGACTCGGATATTGTTGCTTCCGTGACTGCGTCTATGATCGAGCACTTGTATTCGAGCCCTCGAGGCCCTGGCTTGTATTATGATGCTTGTATGACTTATTTATGTTTTTAGAGTTGTGTTGTGATATCTTCCCGTGAGTCCCTGATCTTGATCGTACACGTTTGCGTGCATGATTAGTGTACGATCGAATCGGGGGCGTCACACAAGATGCCCATTCATTGCACGCATCAAGATGCATTTGTATGAGTAGTTTATCTTCTGGGCTAAAAGGATGTACAAGGGGAGGCCTTATTTGAAAATCTGGAGAGGGGTATGGGTATCTTTTTACCAAATTCCCATTGTTTCCTTCCTATCTGTCAGATATAAATCGGACGGCCTATATTGCAGGATAGCAGGCACACCATCATCACCAACTCTGTTTTTTATAGAGATAGTAGAGAAGTAGAGATAAATATTAAATATTAAGTAAATATAACAGTAGAGAAGAGAGTAGAGATAGCAGAGACGTCGGGAAAGGATTATGCTGCTGAAAAGCGGCCAAGCGCTAGTTTTGGCGTCTTGGCGTCAGGCGCTTTATAAAATCCAATGCCCTCCCACCACTCTGTGCCTTGCCACCGCTCTCTCCTTGCTCTGTGCCTCGCCACCGCTCTCTCCCCGCTATTTCTTGCCTCGCCGCTGCCGCACCATCATGCCACCGTGTCACCGGGAAACTTGGGGATACCGCGGCGTCCGCGCGCGCCCCTCTGGCGGCTTCTCCGCCGAGATCCAGTTCCACGGGATGCGCCTCGGCCTCGGCAGTTTCGACACCGCCAACGAGGCCGCCCACGCTTATGACGCGGCGGCGTGGCGCCTCCGGTGGCCTCATAGAAAATTGAACTTCCCAATGTGCCGACGCGGGAGCGGGTGCAGGAGCTCGCGCCTCTGCTGCGGCTTAGCACCGACGAGGATCGTCACGACAACTGGAGGTGGGAGCATCGTCTCGGCATCGCCGAGATGGACGAGGAAGCCATGGCGCTGTGGTGCCAACGCTTCCCGCAGGACATCATCAACGAGCGCGAGTTCTACGCGCAAAGGAGGGCGGAGAGGGATAAGAGGAGGGTGGAGCGAGCCACCTATCGCGAGGACAAGCGTAGGCAAAAAGCGGACGCTCAATTCAACATGCGGCTAGGAGCAGCGTCGCCCTGGGAATCTGACGACGATCGGTAGCATCATGCCTACGGTCAGACATGGGAGGAGGACATCACCAAGGAGGAGTCGGACGATGAGGAGTAGTTGAATTATCCATTTTTTTATCTATCAATGCTGAGAACTATCCTCTACTCTCTAGTCTCTCTACTTCTCGATCTCAGCACTGTAAATGCTTTTTTAAAGCACCGCGCATTGCGATTATGTTGGAGATGCTCTAAGATGGCAGACAAGTGCTTTAATGTTGCCCACAAGATGCGCGAGTATTACTAGTAGTATATTTTTCTTGCCATGTTGAGGTTTTAAAACCACGAGTGCGAACTTGCAGAGTAGCAATGAAGACCAAACACGGGATATTGGGGACATCTTCAAGGAGCGTGGCAAGTTAAAGAGGAGCTGCACTGAACCTATAAAACGAGCTTTGGTAAGTAACACCCTTTCAATTACTTTTGCTTAGCCTCATGTTCTTCGATGTGTATATGTTGTAGTTTCTGTTTCTCTTAAGCCTCGTGTTCTTGGATGTGTAATAAGAAGAGTCTTAATCGTCCTAATGCTTTCGTTTTTAGCTTGATGTAGGAAGTGGCTGTTCTCACCTTGTAGTATGTTTTTATATTATTTTTCCTTTTGAATTCACTTCTCTGAGTTCTGTTTATCTGGCTTCTACTAAATGGATCTGGGTTGCTCTGAGTATTGATCTAAAAAAGAAGTAACTTCATCGCAGGATGCAGTTCCTGCGAGGAGGGAAGTATGGTCAACCTCGAGATCATGTTTCCAAAATGAGGCTGCATCACACACAAGGTGCCAGTTCCCTAATGATGCTGGATTAGACACAAGGTGCAAATTCCCAGATGATGATGGATTACACACAAGCCAGGTGGAGTCGTCAGCTGTTCGTGTCCTCGTGGCTCTAGTAAAGGCTGAAAGAAAGTGTGCAGGAGCCCTTCAGAATGTAGCTGAGTTCATGAAGAAGCGAAAAGAGCAATCAGATGCTCTCTTCACCCAATCCAAAGAAGAGATGGAAGAAGCCAGAAATAAGCTAGCAGAGGCAGAGGAGGTTGGGCGTCTCCTGCTATATAAAACTATTGTCAATACAAAATTTCCTTCATAATAGCTAGGTTCAAATGTTTATCTAGTCAGCATGCATGTTGTGATGTCCATGCATCTACTTATGTGGCACAAAATATATTTTTCGTCTCATGTAATAACAGCAATTACATTCCAAACAGTAACAGACGAAGCATTGGACATGGTATAGTTCACGCGCAAGCCCGACATTCCAAGTTCAACTTCCACATCAAACTCATGTTCACAGATATCTGCACATTCATACATAATGTCCACAACCATGATTCACTTTGAAGCCAAAAAAAATGTGAGGAGAGTTATAAATAAAGAAAAACCTCTATTAGTTCCTGCTACCAGTGCAAGCACAACAAGTCAAGACCATGCGTAAATTAATTATATTTTAGTCATTTTTGTGTTCTAAAATGCCGGCCATCTTGCGGAAGGACATGTTGCCGGCACACGCGCGGATTCAATGAAGGCAGGCGGGGCAGTCTGAAGTCGGTTGCACGCGGCGAGGAGGTGTGCTCAACCAGGCCTGCAGCGAGTGGGGCCCTCTTGGCCGGCGTGCCGGTTCAATGCCTACGCTATGAGAGGTCGCGTCCGTGTTGGAGCAATCACTCCCTCTAGTCCTTTTTTGTTTGGGTATAACAAAATCTCGTTTTCCATTCACATTTTACAAGTAAAATTCATGGACAAACTTTGACCCAAAATACAATGGGGACTAGTAAACCAGAAAGAAGGGTTTCCCCTTTCCGATTTTCATTACTGAAAACCAGCATCTAAATCTAAACCATAGTATTTTCCCTAGAACTACCAAGTTCAACATCTCGCAACATAAACCCATAAAACCATATGCCAAGGAGGTACGTAGTACTATGAATTCCATTTTCGCTCCATACCAATCGTTCTAAAAACTAATTTGTACTTATAACGCGCCATTTGCTTGCGTGTTGCACTTTGCCATGTCATCATTTGCATTTCATATCATGTCATCATGTGCATCGCATTGGCATACATGTTCGTCTCATGCATCCGAGCATTTTCCCCGTTGTCCGTTTTGCAATCCGGCACTCCTACGTCCTCCGGCGTTCCCCTTTTGCCTCTTTTAGTGTGCGGGTGTTAAACTTTCTCGGAATGGCCCAAGGTTTGCCAAGCGGCCTTGGTATAGCACCGGTAGACCGCCTGTCAAGTTTCATGCCATTTGAAGGTCGTTCGACACTCCAACGGTTAACCGGGTAACCGTAAAGGCCTCTTTTGTGTGCAGCCCAACACCCCCTCCAAAGTGGCCCAAAACCCAGCAAACTCCCCTCCTTGCTCTCGGTCGTTCGATCACGATCGTGTGGGCGAAAACCGCTCCTCATTTGGACTCTCCTAGCTCCCTCTACCTATTTATATGCCCCTCCCCCCGAAATTCGCGGATGAATCCACCCTAACCCTAGCAGTTTTCCTCCTCGCGCCGCCGGACGCGTCACTCGCGCCAACACGCCCAGCCTCCACCTCACTCCGGCCAATCAGGCGGTGACACCTCAGCTCCGCCGCCTCCGCGCCCAACCAGGAGGTGCCACGTCGCCCGCGCCTCCTCTCTCTCCTCACACCCGCCGCTTCGCCAGCGCCGCCGCCAGCCCTTGAAGCCCCGCCGCCGCCGTCGCCGGGCCGCCTCGCCCGTGGCGCGCCCGCTCCGCCGGCCCGCCCGCCGCCTCCCGGCAAGCGCGCGCTGCTCTCTCGCCGACGCGCCGCCTCCGCCCGTCGCCCGGTCTCCTCCGCCACTCGCCGAGCCGCCCTTCACCGCCTGGGACGCCCTCGTCGTGCCCCCCTCCGGCCCGCCTCTACCGGCCTCGCCGCCCAGCTCCTCTCGCTGGAGCTCCAGTGCCGCCTCGCCGGCCTCGTCGCCGGAGGTCGCCCGCATCTCCCGCGCCTCCTCCTCGCTGGAGTTCCTTGCCGGTACCGCCTCCACCTCGCCGGAGTTGGGGGTGGATCAGATCCACCCATGCACCAAACCAAACGCCCACGCCTCCATCCCGGATCGCCCCGTCCACTTTATCCCCGGGGTGAGAATTCCACCAAGTCCCAGGATTACTTACATTATCATGCCATGTTCATCGCATCATAACATGCTGCATACTGCTCCGTTTCGTGCGTGTAATATGTCAAATTATTCGTCTCGACGAGTACTTCATTCATTCCATTGCATCATTTTCATTTGAGCTCATCTTGATGCCCGAAATGTTGTTGGAAGAGTGCATGTTGCTGTTGATCTGCTGAAACTGTTATAACTTGCTCATTTGTCATTTTTGCCATGGTTGATGTGTGCATCCTATGAGCATGAGCTCTACATGTGTTTTGATCTATGATATGTCATCTTTCCATAGGTGAAACCCATGTATTTTTGTGAGTTGTGTGCTGAGTGTATCAAGCTTGTTAAGTAGGGTACTTGCCGTTGCTGTTTTCCTGACAGATTTTGTTATATTTTGTTGCTATGTAAACCTGCTGCTACAAGTCATTTCGTGCATTATTCTGGAGATGTTCACTAAGGATGTTTTGTTATACATGTCTTGCTCTATCCATTCATGCCCATGGTTGCATTTATAGCCTGCTGTATCATGTTGTAAACTTGCTCCAAACTTGCTAAATAATGTTGCTGTCAACCTGTTAACATGAAGTTCAGTTTTGGCCATGTGCTTTTCTAGTGATCCATGTACCCTATGAACTTGCTCTTGCCATGCTTAGCTTCATAAACATGCCTTCTTACTGTTGGTTACCCTGCCATGCCATGTATTGCTCTGTGGTGAGTGGTAGAAGCTCACCAACATGCCTACTTATTGTTTTTCCTGCCATGTTTGAATCTGCCATATAACTTGCCATGTTTACATGGGTGCCATCATATTTTCTGTGCCTTTTTGGCTCATGGTCAGTAAGGGACTTTTGTTCTATGCATTTAGTAGTATCAGGCCATGCCTTTTTTTGCCATGATAAGTTCCTATAACATGTTATTTGATAGCTCTAAACATTGCAACCTGATGTTATTTCCTGATAAGTCTGAAACTGTTATTATTTGCAATCTTGCCATGTCTTTTTGAGCATGTTCTAGTTGTTTCTGGAGATAGCTCAATGTTCATGTCTTGTTATGCTTTACCTGTACTTCATGCTCATGCCTTTTGTTCTTACGTTGGGATGTTGTAGATTATTGTTTTGATGCTTGCAATATGCCTAGTTGCTGTTTTGGATAGATTGTTGCTATGACTTGTATAGTGTGTGTGTTGAACCGTTGCTCCGTTTTGAGTGTGCTCTATATGAAACTTGCTTGATTTTGCATGTAGCTTCATATTATCATGTTGCATCCTTGTTTTGAGGTGTTTGCTTGATGTTTGTATGCATTTTGCATCAATGCCATGCTTAACTTGTTTTGCTCATATCTTCTAGGCCGTAGCTCCGAATCTAATGAACTTTATATGTAACTTGACTAGAATTTCGTGTAGATCTTCTTGATGCATCTTAACTTGCTGTTTAACAACTTCAACTTAATGTTTGTCCAGTTCTGGACCAATTTCGAAATTTGCATATGAGGACTTACCGGAATTGTTATATGTTGTTCCGGCCTCATTTAAACTTGCCTTGATGTGTTGGTCTTGTATGCATCATCTCTTGCCATGAGTAGCTTCATGTAGCCTTGTCATGCATCATGTTTGTTGTGCATCATGTCTTATCTATGTGTGGTGTGTTTACCATGTTGTGTGCTTCTTCTCGTTAGTTCCCGTTTCGTTGCGATCGTGAGGATTCGTTCGTCTACGCTTGGTTCGTCTTCGTGGCTTCATCTTCTTCATGGACTCGTTCTTCTTCCTTGCGAATTTCAGGCAAGATGACCGCTACCCTAGATCTCACTAATATCATTGCTATGCTAGTTTCTTCGTTCTATCGCTTTGCTTCGCTACCTATCTTTTGCTCTTCAAGCCTCCCAAATTGCCATGAACCTCTAACCTTTGACACCCTTCCTAGCAAACCGTTGTTTGGCTATGTTACCGCATTGCTCAGCCCCTCTTATAGCGTTGCTAGCTGTAGATGAAGATGAAGATTTCTCCATGGTGGACAGGGTTATGTTGGGATATCACAATATCTCTTATTTAATTAATGCATCTATATACTTGGTAAAGGGTGGAAGGCTCAGCCTTATGCCTGGTGTTTTGTTCCACTCTTGCCGCCCTAGTTTCCGTCATACCGGTGTTATGTTCCCGGATTTTGCGTTCCTTACGCGGTCGGGTGATTTATGGGACCCCTTGACAGTTCGCTTTGAATAAAACTCCTCCAAAGAAGGCCCAACCTTGGTTTTACCATTTGCCTCACCACCACCTATACCCTTCCCTTGGGTCGGCCAACCCGAGGGTCATCTTTATTTTAGCCCCCC
This sequence comes from Aegilops speltoides, assembly GCA_021437245.1. Lineage (NCBI taxonomy): Eukaryota > Viridiplantae > Streptophyta > Magnoliopsida > Poales > Poaceae > Aegilops > Aegilops speltoides. Next base: position 307,485,374 of record CM038147.1, on the reverse strand, counting down.
CGGGCCAGTGCTTGTCTAAGTGCTGGTCCGAACTAGAGCCCTTTGCAGCGCCCCCTCAGGGAAACTTGAGGTCTGGTTTTAGTTGTACGGATTGCTCATCCGGTGTTGCCCTGAGAACGAGATATGTGCAGCTCCTATCGTGATGTTGGCGCATTGGGCGGTCTTGCTGGTCTTGTTTTACCATTGTCGAAATGTCTTGTAAACCGGGATTCCGAGACTGATCGGGTCTTCCTGGGAGAAGGTATATCCTTCGTTGTTCGCGAGAGCTTATCATGGGCTAAGTTGGGACAGCCCTGCAGGGTTATAAACTTTCGAGAGCCATGCCCGCGGTTATGTGGCAGATGGGAATTTGTTAATGTCTGGTTGTAGATAACTTGACACCAGATCCGAATTTAAAATGCATCGACCGTGTGTGTAGCCGTGATGGTCTCTTCTCGGCGGAGTCCGGGAAGTGAACACGGTCTTTGGGTTATGTTTGACGTAAGTAGGAGTTCAGGATCACCTCTTGATCATTAATAGTTGACGACCGTTCCTTTGCTTCTCTTCTCGCTCTCATTTTGCGTATGTTAGCCACCATATCATGCTTAGTCGCTGCTGCAACCTCACCACTTTACCCCTTCCTTTCCCATTAAGCTTTGCTAGTCTTGATACCCATGGTAATGGGATTGCTTTGAGTCCTCGTGGCTCACAGATTACTACAACAACAGTTGCGGTACAGGTTATGCGATGATCTTGACGCGAGAGCGATGTTTGCTTGTTTGGAGTTCTTCTTCTGCTTCTTCTTCGATCAGGGGATAGGTTCCAGGTCGGCAGCCTGGGCTAGCAGGGTGGATGTCGTTTGAGCTTCTCTTTGTGTTTTATCCGTAGTCGGATGTTGATCTTATGTATGAGATGATGTTGTATTCGTGTGGCATTGTATGCCTTATGTATGTATCCCCATCTATTATGTAATGTTGATGTAATGATATCCACCTTGCAAAAGCGTTTCAATATGCGGGTCTATCCTTGGTGGGACCTTCGAGTTCCTTTTGGATAGGGTCGCATATTGGGCGTGACAGTGCACCTCTTCTCTTCGTATATGTACTCCACCGTTTGTCTGGTGTCCAAAAAATTATAATAACTACTAGCAATGTGCCAATGCGTTGCCACACGATCAAAGTAGATTAATACATATTCACCGATTTGATAGAAAAAAAGTCTAGTTTTGAAATACGTATATCACTAAAAATATGTTATGTTTCACTCAAAATATATACCTTTGGCGGTTTTGATGATATAAGGGAGGAATGTTGTTGGTTTCAAGATTCGAGAAGTGGTATATGTCTAATTTCTATTCTTACTAGCAAGATGCCTGTTCGTTGCATGGAACATCAAGATCTTGTGGGAGAAAAGGATGAACGAGGGAAGGCCTTACCTGCAAATGTGGTGAGGAGTGTGGGTAACTTGCCATATATTCCTTCCTATCCGTCAGATATAAATCGGACGGCCTACATTGTAGGATGGCAGGCCCACCATCATCACCAACTCTATTTTTTATCCCTACTCTTATAAAAAGCATAGTCGGTGATGATCGTGTGCCTGCCATCCTGCAATATAGGCCGTCCGATCTATATCTGACGGATAGGAAGGAAACTATGGCAATTTTGCAAAAAGATACCCACACCCCTCTCCACATTTGCAAATAAGGCCTTCCCCCATTCATCATTTTCCCCCACAAGATAAACTACTCATACAAATGCATCTTGATGTTCCGTGCAACGCATGGCCATCTTGCTAGTTGTTGCAAAAAGCCCATGTGTGTGTGAGAGAGAGAGGGAGAGTGGAGGAGGATGGAGTGCATGTGTGACAAGGACACAAAGAGTGTGTGTGCGAGAGGTATCAGCTTAAAATGAGGCGAGAGGGCGTGTCTCAAGAAGGGAAGAAAAATCTACATAGATACAAGGAGTGGGAGAGAGACATGTATGTGATAGTGGAAGCACGAGTGTGCGGATGTATAAACCTATCTAGAGGCTAGTCGATAAATGTTTGTGAGAGAAATACGAGTCGGGGTGCGAAAGCGAGAGTTTTGTGTGTGTGTGTGTGTGTGTGTGAGAGAGAGAGAGAGACGATATTCGAGAAGGGGAGTGGAAGGAGGAGTTGTGTGTGTGTGTGTGAGAGAGAGGGGGGTTGTCTGATCGGTCAACAAATGAATAATGTCAGTCTGGGATTGAGACGAAAAGGAGACCGCAACAAATGTTGTGTCTACAGGAGAGAGAGAGAGAGAGAGAGAGAGAGAGTAATTTTAGTGGTATGAGTCATATCTAGTGACATATAGGGTGTGTGAGAGAATCCCATAGAGAGAAAGATAAAGTGAAAGACGAGTGGACACTATGTTTGTGGCGGTGAAAAAGAAAGCTTAGGTACTGAGTGATACCAGAGAACAGTAGAGACGTGAGAGATAATGAAAACTGTGTAATGTATAATGATAGTGTGTGACACTTCTCAAGGGAGACGTCGAGAGACCATGTTTGCGAGGATAGGAGAAACATGAAGTGAGCGTGCGGGTGAGCTGGAGAAAAGAGAGTGATAGCTACATGAAGGAGCATGCATGCGAGAGAGATGGGCATGAAAGGAGTGAACATAAAAGGGATTCAAATATTTGAATTCGAGACGATGATACATGTAATCCATACTCGAACCAAAATTGATCTATCCAACGTGCATACTCATATGAATTCACGCACATCTATGTTATTTAATATGTAGATATTACTGATCCATACATTTTAGTAGAACATAATTTGGTTTAAATTTTTTGAATTCAAACTTATGATTTTGAGATCATTGTATTTGTAAATCATATTATACATATAAAGGAGCGGAATTCTTTGTTGTGCTTTTGAAACTATATATAAAAAATGGTGTATATAGAATTTAATTCCAATCGAAAATGGATCCCGCCCGAAAAAAATAGAATACAAATGGGATTCGAATAGAGTTGGCACGGTAAACGTGCACTCTGCAAAATTTGAACGAAGCGGGGAAAGTCGCAGTAACCGCCCGAAACCAAAATCTACGAGATGGAAATTACTACTGCCTATCCCTGCCACGCAAAGCCTATCTGCTGGATTACTATAGGTTTCGGTAGGGGTAGATTTGTAATTTCACCCAAACATGACATAACCGCCTCTCACCCGGATTCATACACGGTGGGCGCCAAAACACAGCGTGTCCTCGGCCGAAATCGACTCCCTCCCCGATTCATACACGGTGGGTGATACGTCTGCAACGTATCTACTTTTCCAAACACTTTTGCTCTTGTTTTGGACTCTAACTTGCATGATTTGAATGAAACTAACCCGGACTGACGCTGTTTTAAGCAGAACTGCCATGATGTTGTTTTATGTGTAGAAAGAAAAAGTTCTCGGAATATCCTGAAAATCCACGGAGGCACTTTTTGGAAAATATAAAAAATACTGGCGAAAGAATCAAGACCAGGGGGGCCACATCCTGTCCACGAGGGTGGGGGGCGCCCTCCCCCTGGGCGCGCCCCCCTGTCTCGTGGGCCCCCTGAGGCTCCGCCGACCTCAACTCCAACTCCATATATTCCGTTTCGCGGAGAAAAAAATCGAAGAGAAAGTTTCATCGCGTTTTATGATATGGAGCCGCCGCCAAGCCCTAATCTCTCTCAGGAGGGCTGATCTGGAGTCCATTCGGGGCTCCGGAGAGGGGGATTCATCGCCGTCGTCATCATCAACCCTCCTCCATCACCAATTTCATGATGCTCACCGCCGTGCGTGAGTAATTCCATCGTAGGCTTGCTCGACGGTGATGGGTTGGATGAGATTTACCATGTAATCAAGTTAGTTTTGTTAGGGTTTGATCCCTAGTATCCACTATGTTCTGAGATTGATGTTGCTATGACTTTGCTATGCTTAATGCTTGTCACTAGGGCCCGAGTGCCATGATTTCAGATCTAAACCTATTATGTTTTCATGAATATATGTGTGTTCTTGATCCTATCTTGCAAGTCTATAGTGACCTATTATGTGTTATGATCCGACAATCCCGAGGTGACAATAATCGGGATACTTCTCGGTGATGACCATAGTTTGAGGAGTTCATGTATTCACTATGTGCTAATGCTTTGTTCCGGTTCTCTATTAAAAGGAGGCCTTAATATCCATTAGTTTCTCTAGGATCCCGCTGCCACGGGAGGGTAGGACAAAAGTTGTCATGCAAGTTCTTTTCCGTAAGCACGTATGACTATATTCGGAATACATGCCTACATTACATTGATGAACTGGAGCTAGTTCTATGTCACCCTATGTTATAGCTATTACATGAGGAATCGCATCCGGCATAATTATCCATCACTGATCCATTGCCTACGAGCTTTTCAAATCTTGTTCTTTGCTTATTTACTTTTCCGTTGCTATTGTTACAATCACTACAAAACCCAAGAACATTACTTTTGCTATCGTTATCTTTATTATCATACTACTTTGCTACTAAATACTTTGCTGCGATACTAAGTTATCCAGGTATGGTTGAATTGACAACTCAACTGCTAATACTCAAGAATATCTTTGGCTCCCCTTGAGTCGAATCAATAAATTTGGGTTGAATACTTTACTCTCGAAAGCTGTTGCGATCCCCTACACTTGTGGGTTATCAAGACTAATTTCTGGCGCCGTTGCCGGGGAGCATAGCTCTATTCTCTGAGTCGCTTGGGATTTATATCTGCTGATCACTATGAAGAACTTGAAAGACGTGAAAACTACGATTTTTTCCTCAACTACGAGGGGAGATAAGGAACTGCCATCTAGCTCTGCACTAGATTCTCCTTCTATTTTGAGTAAGCTTGCGACACCTAAACCTGCTACTGTTATGAACTCTGATATGTCGCATGTTATCGATGATGCCACTTCTGCTATGCATGATACTTATGATGAAACTACTTCTGTGTGTGATACTACTTTGCCATTATGTGAATTTCTTGATGAACAACTTGCTAGGGTTAGAGGGAATGAAATTATTGAAGATGCTATTATTGATGATAGTGATGATGAAAATTCTCCCAATGATTATGAATTGTCTGTTGTTCCCGAGGGTTATGTTATGAATGAAGAAGCTGCTAGAGCTATCTTTGCTTGCAATGATAGATATGATCTTAAGAAATTATTAGCTAAATGGAAGCAGCAGTCTCTTAATGCTAGAATGAAACCTCACCCTGCTTTTGCTACTTCACCTATTTGTGTTACTGATAAGGATTATGAATTCTCTGTTGATCCTGAGATTATGACTTTGGTTGAATCTGATCCTTTTTATGGCCTTGAATCTGAAACCGTTGCGGCACATCTTACCAAGTTGAATGATATAGCCACCCTGTTTACTCATGATGATAAATCTCGCTATTATTATATCCTTAAGATTTTTCCGTTCTCATTACAGGGTGATGCTAAGACTTGGTATAATTCTCTTGCTCCTGGTTGTGTGCGTAGTCCCAAGGATATGATCTATTACTACTCTGCTAAATATTTCCCTGCTCATAAGAAACAAGCTGCCTTGCGGGAAATATATAATTTTGTGCAAATCGAAGAAGAGAGTCTCCCACAGGCTTGGGGGAGGCTTCTGCGATTACTTAATGCTTTTCCTGATCATCCTCTTAAGAAAAATGAAATACTTGATATCTTTTATAATGGACTAACCGATGCTTCCAAGGACTATTTGGATAGTTGTGCTGGTTGTGTTTTCAGGGAAAGAACAGTCGACGAAGCTGAATTACTATTGAATAATATGTTGACTAATGAAAATAATTGGACTCTTCCTGAGCCAATTCGTGAGGCAATTCCTGAACCAATTGAGCCAACTCCTGAGCCTATTCCTAAACCCACTCCGAAGAAGAGAGGTGTTTTATTTCTCAATCCTGAAGATATGCAAGAGGCAAAGAAATCAATAAAATAAAAAGGTATTAAAGCTGAAGATGTTATGAATTTACCACCTATTGAAGAAATACATGGTCTTAATATACCACCTATTAAAGAACCACATTGTCTTGATAACCCGACATAGGTAGTAAAGGTAAATTCTCTCTATAGATATGATAAAGTTGAAATTCCCTCTACTAAATTTCATAGCCCATGCTTACATGAATTTGATGACTTTATGGCTAGACAAGAAAGTTTTAATGCTTATGTTGGTAGAGAGTTAAAGAATAATGCTTTCGAGAGAGGACGCGTGAGCGATAATATGGCTAGAGTTAAAGGTGAACTCAAACTCATTAGCAAATATGCTTCTATGGTTGCTACTCAAGCTGAGCAAGTACTTAAATCTCAAAATGATTTGCTTGATGAATTAAACAATAAAAATGACTTTGCTGTTAGAGTGGCTACTAGAACTGGTAGACTGACTCAGGAACCTTTGTATCCTAAAGGCCACCCTAGGAGAATCGAGCAAGATTCTCAGAGAAATAATTTAGAGGCACCTAGTTCTTCTAAAAAGAAGAAAAAGAAAAACAATAGGACTTTGCATGCTTCTAGTGAACCTACCGTAGACACACCTGAGAATCCTAATGATATTTCTATTTCTGATGCTGAAACACAATCAGGTGATGAACATGAACCTAGTGATAATGTTAATAATAATGTTCATGTTGAAGCTCAACCTAGCAAAAATAATGATGTAGAGATTGAACCTGCTGTTGACCTTGATAACCCACAATGAAAGAATCAACGTTATGATAAGAGAGATTTCGTTGCTAGGAAGCACGGTAGAGAAAGAGAACCATGGGTTCAGAAACCCATGCCCTTTCCTCCTAAACCCATGCCCTTTCCTCCTAAACCATGAGGATTTTGAGTGCTTTGCCGAAATGATTAGACCTATCTTTTTACGTATGCGCTTAACTGATATGCTTAAAGTAGATCTTTATGCTAAGTATATGAAGGACATCATTACAAATAAAAGAAAGATACCGGAAGCTGAAATTTCCACCATGCTTGCTAATTATACTTTTAAAGGTGGAATACCAAAGAAACTTGCAGATCCGGGGGTACCAACTATACCATGCTCCATTAAAAGAAATTATGTTAGAACTGCTTTATGTGATCTTGGAGCCAGTGTTAGTGTTATGCCTCTTTCTTTATATCATAGACTTGAATTGAATAAGTTGACACCTACTGAAATATCTTTACAAATGGCTGATAAATCAACTGCCACACCTGTCGGTATTTGTGAGGATGTGCCTGTTGTGGTTGCAAATGTCACTATCTTAATGGACTTTGTTATTCTTGATATTCCCGAGGACGATAGTATGTCGATTATCCTTGGTAGACCCTTTTTGAATACTGTAGGGGCTGTTATTGATTGCAACAAGGGCAATGTCACTTTTCATGTTAATGGTAATGAGCATACGGTACACTTTCCGAGGAAACAATCTCAAGTTCATAGCATCAATTCTATTGGAAAAGTTCCAACTATCATTATTGGAGGTTTTTAATTTCCTCTCCCTACTGTCAAGAAAAAGTATGATATTCTTATTGTTGGGGATTTTCATATCCCCGTTGAGGTAACTTAGTGTTATTCAAAATTTCTCCGGTTCCGTGTTATTCGGAAGGGGTTTGTTAACAAGACTTGATCAACCTTGTTAGTGGATTCATTTTGATGATCATGAGATGGATGAAACTAGAAGGCACAACCTTCTATACCCTCTTTTTTACTTTCTGTTATTTAGAATAAATAAAGCAAAAATAGTATTATCTTTCTGTTTTCTGAATTATCCTTGCAATAAAAAATATCGCGAAAATAAAAGTGCTCCAAATGCCCTGCAAATTTAGTATGATTTTTTATGGAATATTTAAGGATTTTAGGCACTGAAATCACTGCAGGAGGGGCAAGTACCAGGCCACGAGAGTGGAGGGCGCGCCCACCCCACCTGGGCATGCCCCGTGTCTCGTGGGCCCCTGGTGGCCACCCTCCATTTATGCCAGCACCCACACACTCCATCTTCTACCCAAAAAAATCCCCATCCAGCTCAAGCACGAGTTCTAGCTCATTTTGCTGCGATTTTTTATCTCCTTGCTCAAAGCTCCATTCACAAAACTGCTTTGGGAGATTGTTGCTTGGTATGTGACTCCTCCATTGGTCCAATTAGCTTTTGTTCTAGTGCTTTATTCATTGCAATTTTTTGCTGCATAGTTGACCATGTTCTTGAGCTTGCATGTTGAATTTATGAGGTCCCAAGAAATTCCAATGCATGATATAGGCTCTAGGCACTAGGAGTAGTTGCTATCAATCTTGTTTAGTTTTATTCACTTTTATTTCCTAGTTACTAAAATTTCAGAAATTTTCAGAAAATCTTAAGGAAACTTTTGAGGGGCTCTTCTATCCAAGGCTCTCAAGAAAAACAAGCCAAGTATAATCTTCCTCACTTAGCGGAAGTACGGCCGTGTGAATGGCCATGTGATGATTTCTTGAAAGAAGCTGGAATTCATGAAGATTTTATTCTTTGATCGAGAATGCAGGCCTCACCAGTTTCCTCCACGACCGGATCGATCACGGTATACACTCATCGAGGCCAAGCATCCACTCCAGAACCTGAACCTGAGCCGGAACCTGCACTGGACCCTTATCGTGCATCATCTTTCCAGTGGGATCCGGAGATGGCCAGCCAGTGGTATCCTGATTACACCTCCCAATACACCGGGGAGAGTAGCAGCGGTCCTTGGTACTAGACCAACTTAGGCCAAAATCCTAAGCTTGGGTGAGTACGTATTTCTCACCGACTTTACTTTCATGTTCACACACTAGTCGTCGGTGCTCATACTCTTTCATTGTATTATCCATGCTAGTTTAATTTCATTTTTCTAGTTTTCTTCTTGTGTGTTTGATAAACCTTAAGAAAAACCAAAAAATTAGTTAGTTTAATTTCCATGCTTGTGGTAGAAATTAAAATGAAAACCCAAAAAGATTTCTCATTCTTCTTTTACTTGTTGGGAGCTTTCCCGTGTAAATAGTTTTATTTTCTTTTCTTTTCTTTGGGGGCCGAGAAGACCATATTGAAAATGTTTAGTGGCTCTCATATGCATGATTGTTTATTTAATTTAGAGCCCATATTACCCTGTCTTCTCTTTTGAGTTGAATGCTTGCAGATTCCAGCTTAGTCCAATGCACGTGCACTCTTATTATTATACACATCGTTCGATCGTGCAAGTGAAAGGCAATAATGACAATATATGATGGACTTATTGAGATGAGAAAAGCTGGTATGAACTCGACCTCTCTTCTTTTGTAAATATGATGAGTTCATCGTTTCTGATTCAGCTTATTATGAAGTAAACATATTTGCAATGACATTTAGAGATTATAGTTGCTTGTGCCATGCTTGATTAGCTATGATTTATAATGATTTACCTTGCATGCCAACATGCTATTTGAATGATTATGATGTGGTATGATGCGATGGTATCCTCCTTTGAATGAATTGAGTGACTCGACTTGGCACATGTTCACGCATGTAGTTGAAACAAATCAACATAGCCTTCATGATATTTATGTTCATGGTAGATTATATCCTACTCATGCTTGTATTCGGTGTAAACTAATTTTAATGCATGTTTATGACTGTTGTCGCTCTCTCTATTGGTCGCTTCCTAGTCTTTTGCTATCTTTCACATGTACTAAGCGGGAATACTGCTTGTGCATCCAAACTTCATAAACCCCAAATTTGTTCCACATGAGTCCACCATACCTTCCTATATGAGGTATTTACCTGTTGTTCCAAAGTAAATTTGTATGTGCCAAACTATAAAATTTCAAATGAAATTCTATTCTGTATGCTTGAGCAGCTCAAGTTACAACTAGGGCTGCCTATATCTTCCATGCTAGGTGGGTTATTCTCAAGAGGAGTGGACTCTGCTCCTCATTCACGAGAAAGGGCCAGTAACCGGGATGCCCAGTCCCATGATCCAAAAAGATCAAAGCAAATCAAAATAATTAAACAAAACTCCCCCAGGGCTGTTGTTAGTTGGAGGAACTCATTGTTTCGAGCAAGCCATGGATTGATGCTTGTTGGTGGTTGGGGGAGTATAAACCTTTACCATTCTGTTTGGGAACTGCCTATAATGCATGTAGTATGGAAGATACAACCATCTCATAGTTGTTGCGTTGAGAGTGAAAGTATGCCTCTCAAAATGTTATTCATCTCTATTTTAAAATCGAGCTCTGGCACCTCTACAAATCCCTCCTTCCCTCTGCGAAGGGCCTATCTGTTTACTTTTATGTTGAGTCATCACCCTTCTTATTAAAAGCACCCGCTGGAGAGCACATGTCATTTGCATTCATTACTATTGGTTTATATTGGGTATGACTTGACTAGATTTCTTTTACCATGAATTACAATGTTTAGTCAGTCCTTGATCTTTAAAGGTGCTCTGCATTTATGTTTTGCGGTCTCAGAAAGGGCTAGCGAGATACCATTTTGTTATATCATGTCTTGATTATTTTGAGAATGTGTTGTCATCCGAGTTTTATTATTATGGCTCGCTAGCTGATTATGTTATTGATATGAGTAATTGTGAGACTTGGGTGTTATTGTGAGTATGATTAGTTCATAATATTTGCTGAAACCTGAATGCCTGCTTTTCATGTTTACAACAACAAGAGCAAACAGAGTTTGTAAAAAAATTTCTTTATCACTTTCAGTTTATCAACTGAATTGCTTGAGGACAAGCACAGGTTTAAGCTTGGGGGAGTTGATACGTCTCCAATGTATCTACTTTTCCAAACACTTTTGCCCATGTTTTGGACTCTAACTTGCATGATTTGAATGAAACTAACCCGGACTGATGCTGTTTTCAGTAGAACTACCATGATGTTGTTTTATGTGTAGAAAGCAAAAGTTCTCGGAATGTCCTAAAAATCCACGGAGGCACTTTTTGGAAAATATAAAAAACACTGGCGAAAGAATCAAGACCAGGGGGCCCACACCCTATCCACGAGGGTGGGGGCGCGCCCTCCCCCCTAGGCGCGCCCCCCTGTCTCGTGGGCCCCCTGAGCCTCCGCCGACCTCAACTCCAACTCCATATATTCCATCTCGCGGAGAAAAAAATTAGAGAGAAAGTTTCATCGCGTTTTACGATACGGAGCTGCTGGCAAGCCCTAATCTCTCTCGAGAGGGCTGATCTGGAGTCTGTTCGGGGCTCCGGAGAGGGGGATTCATCGTCGTCGTCATCATCAACCCTCCTCCATCACCAATTTCATGATGCTCACCGCGGTGCGTGAGTAATTACATCGTAGGCTTGCTGGAGGGTGATGGGTTGGATGAGATTTACCATGTAATCAAGTTAGTTTTGTTAGGGTTTGATTCCTAGTATCCATTATGTTTTGAGATTGATGTTGTTATGACTTTGCTATGCTTAATGCTTGTCACTAGGGCCCGAGTGCCATGATTTTTAGATCTGAACCTATTATGTTTTCATGAATATATGTGTGTTCTTGATCCTATCTTGCAAGTCTATAGTCACCTATTATGTTTTACGATCCGACAACCCCGAAATAACAATAATCGGGATACTTCTCGGTGATGAACATAGTTTGAGGAGTTCATGTATTCACTATGTGCTAATGCTTTGTTCCGGTTCTCTATTAAATGGAGGCCTTAATATCCCTTAGTTTCCACTAGGACCCCGCTGCCACGGGAGGGTAGGGCAAAAGATATCATGCAAGTTCTTTTCCATAAGTACGTATGACTACATTCGGAATACATGCCTACATTACATTGATGAACTGGAGCTAGTTCTTTGTCACCCTATGTTATAGCTATTACATGAGGTATCGCATCCGGCATAATTATCCATCACTGATCCATTGTCTACGAGCTTTTCACATCTTGTTCTTCGCTTATTTAGTTTTCCGTTGCTATTGTTACAATCGCTACAAAACCCAAAAACATTACTTTTGCTATCGTTTTCTTTATTATCATAATACTTTGCTACTAAATACTTTGCTGCAGATACTAAGTTATCCAGGTGTGGTTGAATTGACAACTCAACTGCTAATACTCAAGAATATTCTTTGGCTCCCCTTGTGTTGAATCAATAAATTTGGGTTGAATACTTTACCCTCGAAAGCTGTTGCGATCCCCTACACTTGAGGGTTATCAGTGGGCGCCAAAACAAACTCTCGTCGGCAAATATTCGGTGTATGTGAGATTACCGTCCTATCCCCAACCGACTAATATTGTTGTGATGTAGGAAATTTGAAAAGGGGGCTAAGTTTGTAAATTTCATCGCATTTGAGACAAGCGCGCCCTGAATACATTGTTCCCCCTTCCTCTCTACCTCCCTTTTCCCCATTTGTACTCCGTGGGCGCCAAAACACCCTCTCCACCCCAGCCTCCTCCGTCCGCCACCCCATCCACCGCCGTCCTCCTCCACCATGTCGGAGCTGATACCTCGACGCCGCCGTCCATTACAAGAGATCGACCTCTCTCATCCACGGCTTCAGACCGGGATCCTTGCATCCCGTCCTCTCGCTTCATCCCCGCCGCCGTCCACCTTGCCGGCGCCGCTCCTATTACCGTCTCGTCCACCGCGCCCTGCCGCCACCGTCTACCCTCCTAGATCTGCTTCCATGCTGCCGACAGCCATCGCTACCGCAGCACCGTCAAATTCTCAGCAGATGCATATACGGCGCCGCACCAGAGGCGGTACTCTTTCGTATCTGCTCAACTTAATTTATCGTAGCAAGAAAATAGATCACCACTGCTTTACTCTGATTTCTTGTCTTGGTTGGGAAGTTGCCTTTGACCGGTTTGCACCTTCAGATCCGCCATGGCACCCTCAACACTATACTCCCAATGCTTATGGTTTTCCCCTTTTATATTCCACACTTGTTAAATCACAGTAGACTAAATTTCAAAATTGGGTCAGTCGATTTTTCATAGCTCGTCAGAGTTCACCGGTGCGAACGAAGGGGCTCGAGTGGTTGTGGGGGGGGGGGCGGTGGTGGAGCCTCGCCAAACGAAGAAAACTCGACGCAGGTGGGGGCGGGGGTGGGTGGGGGTGGCGGAGGAACACAGGCGGTGGGGGCCCGTGGTCCGGCTGGAGGCCCGTGCGGTGTTCTGCATGGGAAGAATCAGAGAGGAGGAAGAAGAAGGGTTAGGAGACGTAGGATCTTCATCCAACCGCCTGAATGGTCGAGAGACAGCAGGGAGTTGCATTCTTAATGTGCTATGGTTCATCATGTGTGGGCACTGCGCAACCAACATTTTATTATCCAAAATCTGCTTGCTCTTCTTTACCATGTTCCTCTTCTGTTCTTCTTTAATATGTACTCTCTTTGTTCCTAAATACAAGTCTTTGTATACATTCCACCATGGACTACATATGGAGCAAAATGAGTGAATCTACACTCTAAAACGTATCTGGATACATCTGTATGTGATCCATAGTGGAAATCTCTACCAAGACTTATATTTTGGAACGGAGGGAGTATGATAGTAGTACAGTATGTTCCTTGTACTGAAGATGAGCAGGGACATCTGCAGTGTAGAGGTCTATACGGTGGGTTGTGACGGAGACTTCGGGCCTCTTTGATTCGTAGGATTTTGTAAACATAGGAATAGGATTTGTAGTGGCCTGCCCACTTGAATTCTATAAGAATAGCAAGGAAATGCGGGGAGCTGTGTCGCCTTTGAGAGTTACACTGATATTAACAGTACCGCACCTTCAGTTGAAGAGAACTGGTATCCAAAGCCTTTCTAGCCATACCGACAGTACTAGCACATATATTCGAGCAAGTTCCACTTTGCTGATTTTACTCTGATGCTTACGGTTTTCCCGTTATATCTACACTATGATTTGTGTAGCTGCTTTGTGTCTCACTAGCAGCAGTCCACTCTTGAAGCTAAACACTGCAATGACATACAAAATTGGCACCAAGGCATTGAGTGCCATTCTGAATGCAATGAAACTCATACGCTCCCCACCTGTTGATTCTCGTTCAGAATATGATCCTAATGACTATTCTAACCTCAAGGAGTCAAAGGCAGATGGCATGTCCTATTCACCCATCAAGGTGCATGTTCTAATTTGGCAAGGTTTTAATGATTGCGTGTATCTTGCATATGTTGTCTTGCATTTCTTCTACTTTGTTGGACCGCCATCTGCTTAGTTTACTCATCATATATGTCGAGATGCCATGTCCATCCATTATCAATACATATTCCCTCTGTCAGCATACCATGTTTTTCCACTCAAATGCTGTTCTTGTGCATCAGACATCAAATAGGAATAGGGTGATTGCCGAACCTAAAGGAGCACCAGCAAAGTCCTTGAAAAACATGGTGGTGCCGGAGAAATCAGACATCACCCCGCTTATATTGGCTGTACAACCAGCGACACAAAATGTAGGACCGTCTCCAGCAGACTTTACCCATACTTCACTGGCCACACCACTAGCCCCACCACACAGGACCTGCACTCCAGCAAAAGTATACCGGTTTCAGTTGCCCTAGCACCAGCCTTACCACAGAAAAATCCCACTCCAGCAAAAAGTACAGCAAGTCCACCGACTGAAGACCTATCCCAACTGTAGAGACGGCCAATTCCTGCATATTGGAACCCCATTCCAGTTATTCCCAGTTTAAAAGGCAATGCTTTCAATGTTGTTAGGGACTACGTCCATATATTCCCATCATGGGAAGATTGTAGTGAAGACAAACACCATTTTCACATCTTCCTGTCCAACTTACGTGTAAGTGCTATTTTTCATGGTTATTATTTTCCTGTTTTCTGCTGATTGAACACATCAATGATTTACATTACATTGTTGTAACTAGGCGAGGGTCAATCTGGATAGTCATGACGAGCAAAGCCTGCTTGTGCTTCTCAAGGAAGCATTGGAGCAGTATCGGTGTTACCTGAGGAAATCACACTTTGATGGCACGGCTATAAACGAATTTCTGATGAAGTCTCCTGTGCTAAATTTAGAAGACATTGAATGGAAAAACCTTGTTATGCACTGGTCTCGTTCCCAGGATGAGGTACTGTCTATGAAATAACATGACAATTTGAACTTCTACTTTTCTGCATGTGCCTTACAGATCTTTTTTGCAGGAAATCTGCTCGAAGAAGAATTCCGGTTTGAAAAGGACGACAGGATATCGCTAATATGATGCCCGCTGCTTTGCTCTTGTTAGTACCTGTTATCCTGTATCACTGTACTTGCATACATACCTAGTTCATTATGTGACAGCAGTATGCATGATAGCTTGCTTATCAATTGTTTGCTCCAAATTATCTGATCTGTATGAATGGTTACATTAGTGTAGAATATATCCAATGCCAATGAATTTTTTAGCTCTGCATTGTTCTTGTAATTACATGCTGTCCTTTATCAGTGTACTTATATTGACGGGTAGTTGTTCATGTACCATCACTCTGCAGCTTATTTTCCTTTGCCCCCCATTTTCTACACATCAGATCTATATTTACTCTTACCATAAGGTTGGATAACACCGATGGTACTGAAGAAGTTTTGCTATGCATTGCTCTTGGCTGTACCTTTTGCCTGTATCGCTGCACTTACATTTATAGCTACTTGGTTATGTATCATCACTCTTCATCTTATCTTAAATATTCTCCATTTTTTCGTATATTATCACATCTATATTTACTCTTAACAAAACGTAGAATAAAGGCAATGCTTATGAAGAAGAATCTGTGGTAAACTTCTTGAATTTGCCCCCATCAGCATGGACAAGGGCTTTATAGAGCCTGTCTTCACCAATAATGTAAGTTTGTCCTTCTCAAGCCTTCAAACTTTGTTGTGTATATTTTGTTAGGCATGACTGCAACAACTGTTTATTTTTGGTGTTTGCATCAAATTGCATGTTTAAAGTTTATTATGTAGTTCATAAGCAAAAGTTTGTCCTTCTCAATTTAAGTTTTCAGTTGTACAACCAAGTTCTTCTTCATACCATGTAAATTAAACTATACAAAGCAAGTGATCTTGTTTTGCACCGCATGTATGCTTCTGTTCTTCATCCATAATCCACTGGTGTGGTGAAGCTACCCAATACAGCACAATGTCATATTCTGAAATGGGATAAATTGACAGCACACTAACCATTGATACGTATGAATTCTTGATCTGTAATCCAGTGGTGTCGTGAAGCTGCCAACTCCTTCACAATATCATTTCCTGCCATGTCTTGACCTGAACAATACCATATTGTGTTAATGAAATTTTAAACTATGTCACTTTATTCGTCGGTAAGAAATGTGATGAATTGTCAGCACTGATATTTTTATGTTCAAAACCTGTCATCTGTCTGCTTGTTTATCTTTCAGAGTGAGGAGGATATAAGTGTTAAACAAGCGCAGTCTCATCAGCTTGCTCGGCTGCTTGCGTTGCAGCTCCCCAGCAGGGCTAACCTTTCTTGAACTCTATTGAAGTGCTGTCGGTTTTGTATATTATTTTGTCGGCGTGTTTATTTGCACTCGTGGCGATCTTTGATGCCCATGTATGTAATCTGCTGTCTGCTTGTGCTTTATTATCATAGTGGCGAACTTTGATGCCCAGTGGATGTAATATGTCGTAATTTCTTTATTGTATAGTCTAGGTTTTTTCTTATTCACGATCCTACAGTTATTTTACTATATATATATCCTCTCTTCGCAGTAAACCGGCCAAACCATAAAATTATGGTACATAATCGGGCCGTCATGCAATCACGATGTATGATCCGCATCATGGGCCCCGTTATCTTGGTCCGTTAAAAGGCCAAAAGTAAACTGGCCCACTAGTAGATTCGGGCCTTTAATAGGCCGAGTAAACCGCCGGCCCTCTTTTCGCAAGAAAACTCAATGAGCTTTTAGGCGGCTGAGAAGTAGGTTGGGCCTGAAACGTGCCGAACAGCTCACGGGCCGGCAGCAGCCCGAAATGGACCCCGGCCCATGATTGTGCGAATCAAATCACGGGCTTTTAACAGGCCAAAATTGTCTCTGTCCTTGTTTGGCCCAATCAGATTATCGGCTGCGAGCAGGCCGGATGCAAACCGGGCCGTAGTTAGGACCAACTATATGACGGCTTTTAACATGCCGAAATTAATATAGGGCCGAAATGTTAAACGGGCCTTTAATAGGCCAAAACTAATATCAGGCCGAATTACTAAATGGGCCTTTAGCTAGTGGGCCCAAAAGCATAGCATCCAGTTGATGAGCCGAATCTGATATGAGCCATAACTTAGCCCAAAGCCTCTTAAAGGGCCGGACCTAATCTGGGCCATAATTTGGCCCAGAACGTGGTAGGCTTTTAACGGGCCGGATCTCATATGGGCCATTATTAGGCCCGGAACGTGGCAGGCCATTAATGGACTGGATCAAATATGGGCTGGCATTTGGTCCAAAACATGGCAGCCAGTTAATGGGACGGCCTACTAGGCTCCTCAAAATCTTGTGGGCCTACAGCTGGGCCAGCCCATTAATGTCGGAAAAAAATCTCGTGGGCCTTTTGCTGGGCCGGCCCATTATGATCCGCAAAAAATCTTGTGGGCCTTTACCTGGGCCGGCCCATTATGGCACACAAAAATCTTGTGGGCCTTTACCTAGGCTGGCCCATTATGGCCCACAAAATCTTGTGGGCCTTTAGCTGGGCTAGCCCATTATGGTCCGCAAAATCTCGAGGGCCTTTAGCTAGGCCGGCCCATTATGGTCCACAAAATCTTGTGGGCCTTTAGTTGGGCTGGCCCATTTAAACTGTACGGGCCGGTCCACGTGTCAACATATCATAGGCGCATCCGGCCCATTGGATGATTGACACCTATTCCAACGTGGAGCTGACTGCTACGTCTTGAGCTTGCGTTGGTTTTCCTCGAAGAGGAGAGGGTGATGCAGCAAAGTGTAGCGTAAGTATTTCCCTCTATTTTGAGAACCAAGGTATCAATCCAGTAGGAGGCTCCTCAAAAGTCCCACGCACCTACACAAACAAACTAAGAACTCGCAACCAACGCAATAAAGGGGTTGTCAATCCCTTCACGGCCACTTCATGTAAAGTGAGATCTAATAAAGATAGTATGATAAGATAAATATATTTTTGGTATTTTATAATATAGATGCAAAAAGTAAAGATGCAAATAAAGGTAGATTGAAAGCAAATATGATAACAGATAGACCCGGGGGCCATAGGTTTCACTAGAGGCTTCTCTCAAGATAGCATAAGTATTATGGTGCGTGAACAAATTACTGTCGAGCAATTGATAGAAAAGCGCATAGTTATGAGATTATCTAGGCATGATCATGTATATAGGCATCACGTCCATAACAAGTAGACCGACTCTGCCTGCATCTACTACTATTAGTCCACACGTCGACCGACTCTTGCCTTGCATCTAGAGTATTAAGTTCATAAGAACAGAGCAACGCATTAAGCAAGATGACATGATGTAGAGGGATAAACACATGCAATATGATATAAACCCCATCTTGTCATCCTCGATGGCAACAATACAATACATGCCTTGCAACCCTTTCTCTCACTGGGTAAGGACACCGCAAGATTGAACCCAAAGTTAAGCACTTCTCCCATGGCAAGAAAAACCAATCTAGTAGGCCAAACCAAACTGATAATTCGAAGAGACTTGCAAAGATAACTCAATCATACATAAAAGAATTCAGAGAAGATTCAAATATTATTCATAGATATACTTGATCATAAACCCACAATTCATCGGATCTCGACAAACACACCGCAAAAACAGTTTACATCGAATAGAATTCTAGAAGAGAGGGGGAGAACATTGTATTTAGATCCAAAAAGAGAGAAGAAGCCATATAGCTAATAACTATGGACCCGTAGGTCTGTGGTAAACTACAAACAACTCATCAGAGGGGCAAGGATTTTGATGTAGAGGCCCTCCGTGGTTGATTCCCCCTCCGACAGAGTGCCGGCGAAGTCTCCAAGATGGGATCTCGTGAGTACAGAAGGTTACGGCAGTGGAAATTGTTTCATGGTGCTCCTGGATGTTTTTGGGGTATGTAGGTATATATAGGAGGAAGAAGTACGTCGGTGGCCACCCGAGGGGCCCACGAGACAGGGGGGCTCGCCCTACAGGGGGGCACGGCCCCTATCTCGTGGGGCCCTCGGAAGCTTCTTTACTTGCACTCCAAGCTCTCCGGATCACGTTTGTTCCAAAAATCACGCTCCCGAAGGTTTCATTCCGTTTGGACTCCGTTTGATATTCCTTTTGTTCGAAATACTGAAATAGGCAAAAAAACATCAATATGGGTTGGGCCTCCGGTTAGTAGGTTAGTCCAAAAAATGATATAAGTGTGTAAAATAAAGCCCATAAACATCCAAAAGGGGTAATATAATAGCATGGAACAATAAAAAATTATAGATACGTTGGAGACGTATCAAGCATCCCCAAGCTTAATTCCTGCTCGTCCTCGAGTAGGTAAATGATAAAAAAGAAATTTTTGATGTGGAATGCTACCTAGCATAATTCATAATGTAATTTTCTTTATTGTGGCATGAATGTTCAGATCCAAATGAATACAAAATAAAAGTTCATATTGACATAAGAAATAGTAATACTTGAAGCATACTAATTAAAGTAATCATGTCTTCTCAAAATAACATGGCTAAAGAAAGTTATCCCTACAAAATCATATAGTCTGGCTATGCTCTATCTTCATCACACAAAGTATTTAATCATGCACAACCCCGATGAGAAGCCAAGCAATTATTTCATACTTTAATAATCTCAAACTTTTTCAACTTTCACGCAATACATGAGCGTGAGCCATGGACATAGCACTATATGTGGAATAGAATGGTGGTTGTGGAGAAGACAAAAAGAAGAAGATAGCCTCACATCAACTAGGTGTATCAACGGGCTATGGAGATGCCCATTAATAGATATCAATGTGAGTGAGTAGGGATTGCCATGCAACAAATGCACTAGAGCCATAAATATATGAAAGCTCAACAAAAGAAAGTAAGTGGGGTGCATCCAACTTGCTTGCTCACGGAGACCTAGGGCACTTTTGAGGAAGCCCATCATTGGAATATACAAGCCAAGTTCTATAATGAAAAATTCCCACTAGTATATGAAAGTGACAACATATAAGACTCTCTAACATGAAGATCATGGTGCTATTTTGAAGCACAAGTGTGGAAAAAAGATAGTAGCATCGTCCCTTCTCTCTTTTTCTCTCATTTTATTTTTTTCTTCTTTTTTTTTCTTTTTCTTTTTCTTTTTTTCCTTTGTCCTTCTTTTTTTGGCCTTTCTCTTTTTTTTCTTACCTCTTTTTTTCTTTTTGTAAAGTCCGAAGTCTCATCCCGACTTGTGGGGGAATCATAGCCTTCATCATCCTTTCCTTACTAGGACAATGCTCTAATAATGAAGATCATCAAACTTTTATGGATTTACAGCTCAAAGCTAGAACAAGATATGACTCTATATGAATGCCTCCGGCGGTGTACCGGGATATGAAATGAATCAAGAGCGACAGGTATGAAAATTATGAAAGTGGCCTTGCCACAAATACAATGTCAACTACATGATCATGCAAAAAGCAATATGACAAAAGCAATGTGTGTCATATGAACGGAACGGTGGAAAGTTGCATGGCAATATATCTCGGAATGGCTATGGAAATTCCATAATAGGTAGGTATGGTGGCAGTTTTGAGGGAGGTAAATGGTGGGTGTATGGCACCAGCGAAAGTTGCACGGTACAAGAGAGGCTAGCAATGGTGGAAGGGTGAATGAGTGCGTATAATCCATGGACTCAACATTAATCAAAAGAACTCATATACTTGTTGCAAAAATTTAGAAGTCATCAAAAATCAAAGCACTACACGCATGCTCCTAGGGGGATAGATTGGTAGGAAAAGACCATCGCTCGTCCCCGACCGCCACTCATAAGGAAGACAATCAATAAATAAAATTGTGCTCCAACTTCATCACAAAGCGGTTCACCATACATGCATGATACGGGAATCACAAACTTCAACACAAGCATTCTTTAAATTCATAATCACCCAACTAGCATGACTTTAATATCACTACCTCCATATCTCAAAACAATTATCAAGCATCAAATTGATCATAGCATCCAATTCACTTCCTATGATAGTTTTTATTATACCCAACTTGGATGCTCATCATTCTAGGACCAACTTTATGATCATAGCAAATACCATGCTGTTCTAAAAGACTATCAAAATAATATAAGTGACGCATGAGAGACTAGCAATTTCTTCAAAATTCAGACACCACCGTGCTCTAAAAGATATAAGTGAAGCACTAGAGCAAAAACTATCAAGCTCAAAAGATATAAGTGAAGCACAAAGAGTATTCTAGCAAATTCTAATCAAATAGGCTTCTCCCAAAAGGTGTGTACAGCAAGGATGATTGTGGTAAACTAAAAAGCAAAGACTAATATAATACACGACGCTCCAAGCAAAACACATATCATGTGGCGAATAAAAATATAGCTCCAAGTAAAGTTACCAATGAATGAAGACGAAAGAGCGGATGCCTTCCCGGGGCATCCCAAATCGTAGGCTTTTGGCTATTCTTGAATATATTGGGGTGCCAAGGGAATCCCCAAGCTTAGGCTCTTGCCACTCCTTATTCCATAGTCCATAAAAGCTTTACCCAAAACATGAAAGCTTCACAACACAAAACTCAACAGGAAATCTTATAAGCTCCGTTAGTGAAAGAAAACAAAACCACCACATAAGGTACTGCAATGAACTCATTATTTATTTAATTTGGTGGTAAACCTACTGTATTCCAACTTATTTATGGTTCATAGACTGAATTACTAGCCATAGATGCATCAAATAAGCAAACTACACACGAAAAACCGAATTTGTCAAAAACAGAACAGTCTGTAGCAATCTGTAACTAATGCAAACTTCTGGAACTCTAAAAATCCTACCAAAATAGGAAGTCCTGGACAATTTGTTTATTGAACAGAAGCAAAAAGAATCAACGCAAAATCACGTCCTTGCGATTTAACAAAATTATATTCGTGCGTGCAAAGTTTCTGTTTTTCAGCAGAATCAAATCAACTATCATCGTAGGTTACCCTATAGGTTCTACTTGGCACAAACACTAACTAAAAGATAAAAACACATCTAAACAGAAGGTAGATGCAAGATTTATTACTAAACTGGAGCAAAAACAAAAAGCATAAAGAAAATTGGGTTGCCTCCCAACTAGCGCTATTGTTTAACGCCCCTAGCTAGGCATAAAAGCAAGGATAGATCTAAGTGGTGCCGTCTTTGGCACTAAATTCATAAGTAGAGCGCTTGTGATCTCTAGGGAGTTCTCCCCTTTTAGCAATGGCTAAACATTTAGGCAAAAATTCAAGAAATTCATTGGTGGCCAAAGGTTCCTTAACGATAGAGAGGCAATTGGGAAGAACACTTACGGATTTGAGATCCACATCTCCCTTACTAGAAGATTCACCCTTATTTTTAGGAACATAAATAAACTTGGCAATTTCAGTAGGTGGTTTTGGAGTGTTTTCATGGGGGAAAACGCGGAACCCAAGTTTGTAATGATATCCTCAAGTTTACTGATTCTAGCAGAGTCTAGATCTATTTTTTCATTGACTATAGGTTCTTTTTCCTTGAGATTTTTCAAAGTAACTCCAACCCTAGATCCAAACTGGGTAATGTGATTATGAATCTTTTTATCCAAATTTTCAATAAATTCAACAGTGGCAAATTTATTTTCAATAACATCAAGCCGTTGCATCACATGTTCTAGTGTTAAAACCGTTCCATTAACCAAAAGAGGTGGTGGGCCAAACAAATCTAACATAGCATTATAAGCATTGAACGTATGGCTACTCATGAAATCACCTTCTGTAGCAATGTCAAGAATACATCTATTCCAAGGAGTAATGCCTACATAAAAATTGCGGAGAAGAACGGAAGTATCAAGCTTCCTATGAGCTTTATATTGGGCACTGCAAATTCTATGCCAAGCATCTTTTCAACTTTCTCTCTCCCTTTGCTTAAAATTGTGAATTTCTTGTTCGGGAGTGAGAATAAGGATAGGAGGACTAGCCACGACGACAAGGTAAACGAACTAACACACGAGCAAACAGAAAAACGGCAAGCGAAAAGAGAGGAGGAGATTGGGAAAGAGAGGGCGAATAAAACGGCAAGGGTGAAGTGGGGGAGACGAAAACGAGAGGCAAATGGCAAATAATGTAAATGCGAGGGAGATGGGTTTGTGATGGGTACTTGGTATGTCTAGACTTGAGCGAAGACCTCCCCGGCAACGGCGCCAGAAATCATTCTTGCTTCGTCTTGAGCTTGCGTTGGTTTTCCTCGAAGAGGAGAGGGTGATGCAGCAAAGTGTAGCATAAGTATTTCCCTCAATTTTGAGAACCAAGGTATCAATCCAGTAGGAGGCTCCTCAAAAGTCCCACGCACCTACACAAACAAACTGAGAACTCGCAACCAACGCAATAAAGGGGTTGTCAATCCCTTCACGGCCACTTACGAAAGTGAGATCTAATAAAGATAGTATGATAAGATAAATATATTTTTGATATTTTATAATATAGATGCAAAAAGTAAAGATGCAAATAAAGGTAGATTGAAAGCAAATATGATAACAGATAGACCCGGGGGCCATAGGTTTCACTAGAGGCTTCTCTCAAGATAGCATAAGTATTACAGTGGGTGAACAAATTACTGTCGAGCAATTGATAGAAAAGCGCATAGTTATGAGATTATCTAGGCATGATCATGTATATAGGCATCACGTCCATAACAAGTAGACCGACTCCTGCCTGCATCTACTACTATTACTACACACATTGACCGACTCCTGCCTACATCTAGAGTATTAAGTTCATAAGAACAGAGTAACGGATTAAGCAAGATGACATGATGTAGAGGGATAAACACATGCAATATCATATAAACCCCATCTTGTTATCCTTGATGGCAACAATACAATACGTGCCTTGCAACCCTTTCTGTCACTGGGTAAGGACACCGCAAGATTGAACCCAAAGCTAAGCACTTCTCCCATGGCAAGAAAAACCAATCTAGTAGGCCAAACCAAATTGATAATTCGAAGAGACTTGAAAAGATAACTCAATCATACATAAAAGAATTCAGAGAAGATTCAAATATTATTCATAGATAAACTTGATCATAAACCCACAATTCATCGGATCTCGACAAACACACTGCAAAAAGAGTTTACATCGAATAGGTCTCCACAAGAGAGGGGGAGAACATTGTATTGAGATCCAAAAAGAGAGAAGAAGCCATCTAGCTAATAACTATGGACCCATAGGTCTGTGGTAAACTACTCACAACTCATCGGAGGGGCAAAGATGTTGATGTAGAGGCCTTCCGTGGTTGATTCCCCCTCTAGCAGAGTGCCAGCGAAGGCTCCAAGATGGGATCTCGCGAATACAGAAGGTTACGGCGGTGGAAATTGTGTTTCGTGGTGCTCCTGGATGTTTTCGGGGTACGTAGGTATAAATAGGAGGAAGAAGTATGTCGGTGGCCGCCCGAGGGGCCCACGAGATAGGGGGGCGTGCCCTACAGGAGGGGGCGGCCCCCTATCTCGTGGGGCCCTCGGAAGCTTCTTTACTTGCACTCCAAGCTCTTCGGATCATGTTTGTTCCAAAAATCACGCTCCCGAAGGTTTAATTCGGTTTGGACTCCGTTTGATATTCCTTTTCTTCGAAATACTCAAATAGGCAAAAAAACAGCAATATGGGCTGGGCCTCCGGTTAATAGGTTAGTCCAAAAAATGATATAAATGTGTAAAATAAAGCCCATAAACATCCAAAAGGGGTAATATAATAGCATGGAACAATCAAAAATTATAGATACGTTGGAGACGTATCACTGACACGTGTTTCCTCCAGCCAATGATGACTTTACACATGGAAAATTCCCATTGGTCCAGGCTGTTAACGAGTTATCGGATCCAAAACCGGACCCGATAGCTTAACGCTGTTCCGTTACGGTGGATGCCACGTGTTGGTCACCCTTGACGAAAGCACTTCTGTGACGCACGATTTATCATCATGGAAGTGGACACATCCGTGATCATAATTTTGGTAATGTCATGGAACACTTCTACGACAGCACAGGTATGACTATCTTGATTCTGTCATAAAATCGTCATGGATGTACATGCATGACAAAAAACGCGACCTACTGTGACAAACACGTATCATCACAGAAGTGTATTTTTTTGTAGTGATGTCATGCAGACATCACTCCATGGTGGGTTCAATGGCACACCCTCCCCCCCACCCTCCCTCGATTGTAATCCAGAGGGAAGATATCTGTTCTGAGGTGGATTCAGAAGCAGCTGACCATTCCTATTTACTCCCCAAGGTGTTTGCTTTAACTTGGCATGATGATGTTAGTCATATCATGCATATGTTGCCTTGCAGTGCCTAGTTTCGACATCATATATGTCATGTGCTTACTTTCGACATGTTCTGTAATGCCACATGTTTAGTTTCTATATCATATATGGGAATTATGCAGTCTCATCTCTTTTAGCCAACCATAATATACGAAATCCTTTAGCCTTTCCTTTTCTCATCATTTCCTTTATCTCGGCAATCTCCTTATCAGTATTCTGGGCTTCTTTGATCTTACCCATCAAAATGGAATAAATTTCCAATGCTGCTACATAACCTCTCAGAACTATTTCCAAACATAGCTCGTGAAGATCCTCTACTAACTCCTTGGGTAATCCTCCGGTCATGAGCGTATTAACATAACTCTTGCGGCTCAACGCATCTACTACTACATTGGACTTTCCGGGATGATAGTGCAATTTCATATGAAAATCCTTAATGAGCTCCAACCATCTCCTTTGCCTGAGGTTCAACACCTTCTGCGTGAAAATATATTTCAAACTCTTATGATCCGTGTATACCTCACAGTGGTTTCCGATGAGAAAATGTCTCCATGTCTTCAGCGCATGCACTACGGCTGTTAACTCCAAATCATGCGTAGCATAATTCAACTCATGAGGTTTAAGCTGTCGTGAGGCATATTAAAAAACTATTCCTTCCTGCATAAGCAGTGCTCCAAGTCCTCGACGTGAAGCGTCGTAATACACTTGATAATCCTTTCGTTGGTCTGGAAGAATCAGCACTGGGGCTGCAACCAAACGTTTCTTCAACTCCTGAAAACTCGCTTCACACTCCTCAGTCCATTTGAACTTGGTGTCCTTCTTCAATAACTCCGTCATGGGCTTTGCAATCCTGTAGAAATTCTCAACGAACCTCCGATAATATCCCGCGAGTCCGAGAAAACTCCTGATCTCTCCACTGATGTGGGTGCCACCCTTTTAGTCACAGAAGCAACCTTGGTAGGGTCTACTGCTATTCCTTCTCTAGATATAACATAGTTACCAATACTTAAGGGTAACCGATCGCACCATAGGCTGGCCATATACTCTGCTCCTAGCGAGCTTACTAACATGGGTGACCTAAGTGCTTGGGTTGGCAAGTTATACTTATCCACAAATCCCCTTGATATGTATGAATGCGATGCACCAGTATAAAAAAGAACGAGTGCGGTAAATGCATTAATCAAAAACTTACCGACAACTGCGTCGGGTTGATCCTCAATCTCCTCCACGCTGATGTGGTTCACCTGACCTTTGGTGAAGGGATTGGGCTTCTTGGCGGAACCTCCATTGCCATTTCCATTATTTGCTTCAGGACATTTAGTAGCATAATGTCTGGTCTTCTGGCACTTGAAACAGGTAATGTGACTCAGATCCCTCTTGGCCGATATTGAAGGGTTGGAACGGTTCTGGCTGCTGCTTCCTCCATTCCCATTGCCATTCCAGGTGCCACTATGGTTGAGCGAACTTGCTCCATTGTGCATGTGTCCTCCATGGTTGTGGGTATGTCCTCCCGAGTACAGGGAATAGCGGGGTTTCTGCTGGGCTCTTGAAGTGTACCTCCCCTATCCATACTTCCTCTTGTGATTATATATCTGTTGCTACTTGCCTTCAATTATAAGAGCCCTGTCTAGAAACTCATGGTAGTTGTTGAATGTTGCCACCATCAACTAAATGTTGAGCTCATCATTCAGTCCTTCCAGAAACATCTCCTGCTTAGCGACATTTGTAGCTACGTCATCAGGGGCATAGCGTGCTAACTTACTAACCTCATCCACATACTGGCCCACTGTGCGTCCTCCTTGGAGCAAGTTGCGAAATTCACGCTTCTTCATGCTCATATCTCCAGCTAAAACATGGGCAGTACGGAAAGCCTGCTGAAACTGATCCCATGTAACAGTGTCAATGGGGTAAGTGGTTGTGAAGTTCTACCACCATGATGTTGTGGGTCCATCTAGCTGATGTGCGGCAAAACACACTCCGCGTCTTTGCATCCTGCAGTGGTCAGCTCTCTTCCAATCTTGTGGAGCCAATCATCTGCAACAATCGGCTCGGTGCTACTAGAGAACACCGGCGGATTTAACCTTAGGAAACGGGCTAGGTGATCAACAGGGGGGGTGGTGGTGGGTTGTTGTTGTTGCCTTGGTTCTGATTCTAGACTAAAAGTTGCACCAAGGTATTCTGCGGGTGGATCAACTGAGTGAACTCCGGTGGGAAGGCAAATCCATTGTCACGTCTCGGAGGCATCTGATAGGTTAGAAAGGGTGAGAAAACAGAATAGAATTGGGGTCTAAGGGAGATGCTCTACCCATAATGCTCATGAGACAAACACAATCAATTTCACTTCAATCAATAGCACACAAGTCACACAAAAGCGGTCTACTTATTACTACAAACTCGATCGTTGCAACTACTTGGAAGGAAAATACTACTAATTACATTGGTGGTCGTCTAGAAATTTTCATCATAAGAAGACTCCATAATATCTGCTCCAGCTTAATCAACATAGTCGTCATTGCTATCAGGGTCGGAGTCGGTGTCGTCGAGGATGATGTAGTCTGCTGGTTGGTTGTCCTTCTTTGGCGCGGGGTCTCCCATGAATACTCCTAGCTTCCTTGTTAGGTCGTCATTCTTTTCTACCAATATAGCAATCTCCTCCTCGTATCCATTGCGAGTAGACTTAATCTCCTCTTCCATCTCGTTGTTCCTCCTCACCAGTTTCTTGATCTTCTTCATGTGGATAATTTGTTGATTCTCTTGTCGACGAATATGATCTCCCATCTCTTGAATGTAAGCTGCGATTGATCACTACAAAAAAAAGACACATCCGTGACATTTTGGGCTGAACGATTTTTTTCTGTCATACATAGGACACTTCTATGATGATAATTGTGATAAAACCCGGTATCATCATAGATGTGGTGGGCTCCTACTTCTATGACAAAAAATTATGACATAAAATGGGCTTTTCGTCCTGGGTGGGCCGGAGACGCAGCTGCATGACATTCTTTCGGCCGTCCATGACAGAAAAAACCATGGTAGAAGCGAGGGAGAAGAAAATTTCGAGGAGTTCGATTCTGGCGGGGAGGTCGGGGCCGAAGCGATCGCGTTTCTCTTGTACACGTCTGCTGCGTGTGTGCGGCGTTGATCTGATCAACCCGGCGGGCGTTGGGCTCTAATCAACCCGAAAGGATTGCCGCAGCGAACGCGCCATCAACCCGAGTGATCGATCGGTGGTGTTAATCGAACCCGATCGAGCGATTCTTCGGTGCTGCCGCTAATCAAGCGGATCGATCTGCCTCTCTGGATGAGCGATGGCGTTGCGGGGTGGATGAGCGATGGCGGTGGCGTTGCCTCTAGATGAATAGGACCCCGTGGTGTGGAGGGCTAGATGAACAGGACGACCCCGTGGAGGGCTGAATGAACAGTGGATAGTGGAGGGGTGCCCGTGGAGGGGTGGTTAAACAGTAGCCGGTGGAGTAGCGCGCGGTGGAGGCTGGATGAACAGGAACCCGTGGAGGCTGGAGGACGTCGACGGTAGCCCGTGGAGGCTGGAGGAGGTCGACGGTGGAGATGAACAGTATCCCGTGGAGTCCCGTTTTGCGGTACACCACACCCTCCCAAGAACAGACCCCGTTTACGACCGTGGCGCTCCAACACAAGTCCGTTTCGTTTTGCGGTACGCCACACCCCTCCCGATGAACAGGACCCCCGTTTCGACCGTAGCACTCCAACACAAGTCCGTTTCGTCCGTTTTGCAGTATGCCACACCCCTCCCAATCAATAGGACCCCCGTTTCGACCGTAGGAGGTCCGTTTCCTCCGTATTGCGGTACGCTAGACCCCTCTTGATGAACATGATCCCGTTTCAAACATGGCCGGTCGAACACAAGGCCGTTTCCTCCATTCTGCGGTACGCCAGGCCTCATTTCCATTGCCTGTTCTGTCCAAGCCCTCCCGATGAACACGACAATGCATTTCGTTCCGACCCAGCCGGTTGGCTCCCCATGAACACGACGACGACGATGTTTCTCCGTTCCGACCCAGCCATGTACACGAGCCATGGCCGTATGTATGCGCGAGTAGGTTTTCGAGACCCCGCCCATATGTACACATACGTGGCCGTATTTTCTTTCTTGCACACTGGCCGCTGTACGTACGTGTACATGCTACGTGCGCGCCTCTACTATGACACGTGCGCGCCTCTACATCGACCAGTATATATGTACATACACGTTTGCAACGAGAATGACAATCCTACGTACGCTTCGACCAGGTGGGTCCCGACTATCAGGCACTTCCTTGCGTGCGAAGATGTAGCTGGTGGGTCCCAGCAGTCAGGGGGCGAATCGTTTTTTTTTGCCCGAACGCACTTCCTTGCGTGCGAAGGTGTAGCTGATCGGTCCCGGCAGTCAGGGGGGAAATGTTTTTTTCACGAAATACGGTGGCCCATTTGGTGGGTCCCTGCTCTCAGGTGGAGGAATAATTATTTTGCGTGTAATAAGGAGGCACTTCCTTGCGGCTGCCGTGGACCCAGCTGTCAGCCTCGCGACGTACAGTACTCTTCCGATGGAAGTCGGTCGTTGACCACATTGACCCTGCCGCGCCGAGAGCACCACAGCGTTCGACGACGGCGAGGCCTAGGAAGGGACGACACGGAGCCAGGGAAGACGCAGCAGTGGATGCCCACGTGAAGAGGAGTACGAGGGTTCAGTGGTTCGGCTGCGGTGTGAGGCCGCCGTCGCTGCAGAATAACAGGGGTTGTGGGTTAGTAGAGGGATGGCTTGGCCAGCGGTGGGAGTAGTAGGGGCCGGTGAGGCCTCCACCGCATCCCAGCCGGCCAAGGAGGCAGGAGCACGAGGCACGACCGACGCTGGTTTTTGCGGCTGGAGCAAGAAGGCCAGAGGTTGAAGAAGCACTATGGCCGTTCGATGGACATCATACGGTCATTGGAGCCAGAATCGTGCAAATTGACTAAGTTGACAAATCCCTCCGTCCCCGTCAGCTTAGTAGGTCCACAAGTCAGCCTGCCACTATACTGGGTCCCAGCAAATAGGGGGAGTATTCATTTCTTTGTGCGTAATAAGGAGGCACTTCCTTGCGTGCGAAGATATAGCTGGTGGGTCCGAGTTGTCAGCGGCGGTAACGTTTTTTTCGCGAAATACAGAGGCCTTTTCGGTGGGTCCCTGATGTCAGGTGGAGGAATCATTATTTTGCGCGTAATAAGGAGGCATTTCCTTGCGTGCGGCCGTGGACCCAGCTGTCGGCTTCTCCACGTATAGTCCACTTCAGATGCATGTCGGTCGTTGACCACGTTGACCAGGCCACGCCGAGAGCACCGTGGCGGTGGGCGGCAATGAGGCCTAGGAAGGAACGACACGCAGGCGAGGAACACTCGGCGATTGTTTCCCACGCGGGAGGGGAGTATGACTATACGAGGGTTTACTGGTTCGTCTGCCGTCGCCGGAGAATAACAGCAGGTGTGGGTGAGTAGAGGGATGGCTAGGCCCGTGATGGGAGTACGGTGGGGTAGTGAGGCTGCATGGCAAAGACAGCCACCATGAGGAGGAGGGAGCGAGCAGTCCTTGGCGCTTGTTTGAGCGGCTGGAGCAGGAAGAGCAGAGATTGAAGAAGCCTCACGGCCGTTGGATGGACATCCAACAGTCACTGCTTGTGCGTCAACCTTTTTTTTAGGAAAGCCTCAATTCTGTAGAAAAGAGCATACAACCCATCTGCCATTATTTCTAATAATTTACAGCCCATTTGCTAATTCTTAAGGTTTTTTTTGGAGCCTATATTCTTTTTGTTAGCATTACAGCCCATATTGTGGCCACGGTTAAAAAATTATACGAAATTTTGCATATTTCGGTGCGGTCCAAACTATTTTTAATCCGAAAATTTCGAATCAAATTCAAACTGATTTTAAAAATAAATGTATATCAATATACAATCCAACAAATTCTCCACGCATAAAAATTAATGTAATTTAAAATCTCGAAATGAAAAAAAATTGAAACAAATTGCCGGTTTGATGTGTTTCAAAAATGTACAGCCCATTTCTCATTATTGACGGGCCATTTTCTCGGCTAGCCGAATGAAAGCTCTCCTCGCCTTGAAAGATTTGTAGCCCAACAGGCCTGACAAACCGACTTACTTGGCAAATCGCAAAAAAACTAGGTTGTGGCGGTGGACCCAGCTGTCAGCCTCTACATGTACAGTACTCTTCCGATGGAAGTCATTCCTTGACCACGTTGACCACGCCGCGCGGAGAGCACCACGACGGTGGACGACGACGAGGCCTAGGAAGGGGACGACGCGGAGCCGGGGAAGACGCGGTAGTGGAAGCCCGCGCCAAGAGGAGTACGAGGGTTCACCGGTTCGGCTGCGGTGTGAGGCTGCCGTCGCCGCAGGGCCTGGCTAGCGGTGGGAATAGTAGGGGGCGGTGAGGCCTCCGCGGCAGCACAGCCGGCCATGGGAGGCAGGAGCATGCGGCACGACCGACGCTACTTTGGGCGGCTGGAGCAAGAAGACCACAGGTTGAAGAAGCACTACTGCCGTTGGATGGACATCGTACGGTCACGGGAGCTAGAATCGTTCAAATGAACTAAGTCTACAAAGCCCTTCGTCCCCGTCAACTTAGTAGGCCCACAAGTCAGCCTCCCACCAAGGTGGGTCCCAGCTAGCCGGGGGAGTATTCATTTTTTTGTGTGTAATAGGGAGGCACTTTCGGTGGGTCCGAGCTGATAGCGGGGGGAACATTATTTTCGCGAAATATGGTGGCCCGTCCGGTGGATCCCAGCAGTCAGGGGGAAACGTATTTTTTTTTGCAAAATACTGGTGGCCCGTCCAGTGGGTCCCCGCTGTCAGGTGGAGGAATAATTATTTTCCGCGTAATAAGGAGGCACTTCCTTGCGGCTGCTGTGGACCCAGCTGTCAGCCTCTCCACGTACAGTACTCTTTTGATGGAAGTCGGTCATTGACCACATTGACCACACCGCGCCGAGAGCACCACAGCGGTGGACGACGGCGAGGCCTAGGAAGGGACGCTCGGAGCCGGGGAAGACGCAGCAGTGGATGCCCATGCGAAGAGGAGTACGAGGGTGCACTGGTTCAGCTGCGGTGTGAGGCTGCCGTCGCCGTAGAATAACAGGGGGTGTGGGTGAGTAGAGGGATGGCCTGGCCAGCGGTGGGAGTAGTCGGGGGCCGTGAGGCCTCCACCGCATCGCAGCCAGCCACGGGAGGCAGGAGCACGAGGCACGACCGGCGCTGGTTTGGGCGGTTGGAGCAAGAAGACCAGAGGTTGAAGAAGCACTATGGCCGTTGGATGGACATCGTACGGTCACTAGAGCTAGAATCGTGCATATTGACTAAGTTGACAAAGCCCTCCGTCCCTGTCAACTTGGTAGGTCCACAAGTCAGCCTGCCACTATACTGGGTCCCAGCTAACAGGGGGAGTATTCATTTTTTGTGCGTAATAAGGAGGCACTTCCTTGCGTGCGAATATATAGCTGGTGGGTCCGAGCTGTCAGCGGTGGTAACGTTTTTTTCGCAAAATACAGAGGCCCTTTCGGTGGGTCCCTGATGTCAGGTGGAGGAATCATTATTTTGTGCATAATAAGGAGGCATTTCCTTGCGTGCGGCCGTGGACCCAGCTGTCGGCCTCTCCACGTACAGTCCACTTCAGATGCATGTCGGTCGTTGACCACGTTGACCAGGCCGCGCCGAGAGCACCAGGGCGGTAGACGACAGCGAGGCCTAGGAAGTGAATGAAACGGAGCCAGGGAATACTCGACAGTTGTTTCCCACGCGGAGGAGTACGAGGGTTTACTGGTTCATCTGCCGTCCCTGGAAAATAATAGCATGTGTGGGTGAGTAGAGGGATGGCTAGGCCAGCGATGGGAGTACGGTGGGGCCGTGAGGCCTGCGTGGCAGCATAGCCAGCCGCGGGATGAGGGAGCAGGCAGTCCCGCCGGCGCTTGTTTGAGCGACTGGAGCATGAAGAGCAGAGATTGAAGAAGCACGACGGCTGTTGGATGGACATCCAACAGTCACTGCTCTCGTGTGTTGACAAAGTTGACAGGGCGTTGCGTGTGCGTCAACCTTTTTTTGTGAAAGCATACATGTCAACCTGTAGTAGGCGCACAAGCCAGCCTCAAATCTATGGAAAACAGCATATAGCCCATCTGCCATTATTTCTAATAATGTACAACCCGTTTGCTAATTCTTAAGAATTTTTTTGGAGCCCATCTTCTTTTGGTTACCATTACCACCCATATTGTGGCCACGGTTAAAAAGTATACGAAATTTTCCATATTTCAGTGCGGTCAACTGTTTTTAATCCAGAAATATCGATTCACATTCAAATTGTTTTGAAAAATAATTTATATAAATATAAAATCCAAATAATTGTCCACGCATAAAAATTAATGGAATTTAAAATATTGTAATGAAAAAAAATTGAAACTAATTCCCGGTTTGATGTGTTTTAAAAATGTACAGCCCATTTCTGGGCAAACCGAATGAAACTCTCCTCGTCTTGAAGGATTTTCATCCCAGCAGGGCCGATAAAGCAAGTAGGCCTTGTTTGGGTATTTCTTTAAAAAAATAGAACTGGGTTAGCCATTTTCAGCAAGAAAAAAGCACAACTGGGATCATGATGTGGTAAACATAAATAAAACCACAGCTAAGCAGGCCTGACCCTGCACAGCCCCGTTGTTACCCTGATCCGTCGCTAAAACTAGTATAAATAACAACTGCTTGTTCCTCAAAAATAAAACTGCGCGACCTGCTGGGTCCCTGGTGTCAGCCGCTCGTAGTGTAATTCTCTTGTGTATTGACTACATTGACAATGGCGTGAGCCCCAGATGTCCAACCATTAGGAAGAACCATATTTTTGGGCTTGTAATATAGAGGCACTTGCTTGCGTACTGCCATGACGCTGGTGGGTCCCTACTGTCATCCTCTCCACGTACAATCATCTCCTTGTTCCTCTCGGTTGTTGACGACATTGACAACGCAAGAGGGCGGCGCACCGCGCACGGCGAGCGAACCAAGGCCGAAAGGCAGAGGACGATGGCGAGGCCTCAGACGGAATGAACAGGAGCCATGGAAGATGCACCGTCGATCGCAGCGGAGGGGAGTCGAGGTTGGCTGGTTGGGCGCTGGAGTGCGTGTTGGGGCTGACGTCGCGGGAGAATAACGGGGCGTGTGGGGAATAGAGAGAGGACTGCCAACATTGGAGAATGCGTCGGTAGGGCGGCGGGCGCAGCCGACCATGGGGGCGGAGTCATGGCGGAGCCGACGGGAGGTTTGGTTTGGGCGGCCGGAGGAAGAAGAAGACAAGAGATAGAAGATCTGAGACAGATGTTGGATGTCAATCCAACGGCTGGTAGGCAGAATCGTTTGTTGACTGGCTAGTAAGTCGACACCACCTTGGATAGGCTATTTCCTCGCGGGTCCCAAATGTCTGAATCCAAATCTGTCACGGTGATGCAGCCTTTCCTATGAAAATTTATAGCCCATTTGATGTGCTAGTTCGAAATAAGTTTGTGGGTGCTGGTGGGAGCTAATCACTTGGCTTCTGTAATGCACAGTGAGCTCAAGCAGCCGGTGAGAGTGATGTTATTTCCCTTGGTTGGGATTTGTTACAATATTTCACTCTAAATTAAACGAATGGCAAGAATTTGCCTTGTTTCAAAGAAAATATGACAGTCACAGCCGAGTTGAAAAGGGCAGGAACATCTAACTCCAGCTTACAAACTATACAAAAGCACGAGGGTTAATTGTTCATCAGGTTTACAAAAAAACCCAGATTGAAAAGGGCAACAACATCTAACTCCAGCACTGTTTTCGGCATTCACAGTCAAATGGATCGGTCAGGTCCATAGAATGAACATCCTGGGTCATAAAATTTACTGGATTATAAGCACAATATGTTGTAAATAGAAGCCAGGCACGTTCAGAAGCTCTTTTGCCCACCTGAAACTCCTTTTTTTGCTCTTCGACATACCCATCCGTGAAAACGGTGCTGCTGATAAACTTAAGCCTGATGGACAATAGTAACCTCGCATTCAACAGGAAGAATGTGACAAATCTAGTGTTTGCACGGTTGGCTACATATCGTTCTAGCGTTATTGTCTTCAATCGAATCTCATGAGAAGTGAGAAAATCCCGATGCTTACGAATCCACCGATTGGTTATAACTTTCTTACCCCATCCTGTTGCCTTAATAGACATGAAGATTGAAAACAGTTAAGGTCTAAAAGAAGAGTGTCAAAAGAGCAACAGCTGAACGGTTAATTCTAGTACACTATATGCGGGCTTCCAATGTGCATGAAATTATCACCTTTATATACAACTTCTCCAGACATGGAAAGCATTGCAGCAAGCCAATAATCTTGTTCAGATCAAAACTATTCATTTGGATATATAAGATCTTGATAGAATCCAGCACCATTGATAGGCCATCCATGGAGAAACACTTCATTGAGAATAGAACATAATATTAGTACAAAATGTGTACTCCAAGATGGTATATAACTTATGCGCAGAAATTTAAAATGCAGCTTATGGTTACAAGTGTAGATGATAATATAAAGTACCTGAAGAACTGTGGAGCCAAACACCATATTGAAATGAGCACAGAGATCATGTATTACACCCAAGGTCTCTAGTTTAGGCGCAGAGAGGATGGTTATTTGCAACGGTGAATAACAAGAATCAAGGATCAACCTTTGAAGTGAAGGGGCATCTTGGATGATGAGTTGCCTTCCGTCAAAAGATATTCCAATTCTTAAAAGGTTAGGCGACTTTATTTGGAGACAACCGATTCTAACTGTGAAAACAAGCACCAAGCACTGTAGCGCAGGGCAACTGGAGTGGATGATGTTGTGCAATGAGGCCTCCGATATACGAACCCGCACAAGTGAATGTTTCTTGAGAAATGGGAGTCGAAGGTTTATACCAGATTGTCTGGTAGGTAGCACAACGCAAAGGTGGCGGTGTGGAGAGAGGAGGAAAACCACGAGATGGACATCGGTGTTGAGGGCACAAGTTCATGGCGTTCGGTATGTGGTATGTGATTTCCAGGGGAATAGTAGAACTCAAGCAGCTGCAGTTCTGTGAATTCAGGGGATTTTAGCCAGGCGTCCACCATGCAGGGCATGGTATGCTTGCTCAGGTAGCATGACGGGATGCAGAGGCTTTGAACGGAGCCCTGGTGGGAGGAGATGATGGCTCTGGGGATTTCAAAATCATTGAAGAGAGATAACTGATGACAGTCGAGATTAAGGGGCACGGAGCACCATAGAGGGCGCCACCGAATTGAGAGGACTTGGGTGCGGCAACAATCCTTGGTTGGGAGAAGTGAGATGATCTCCCCAAGGACGACGTCCGGGAGATCGCT
Organism: Aegilops speltoides; assembly: GCA_021437245.1. Taxonomy (NCBI): domain Eukaryota; kingdom Viridiplantae; phylum Streptophyta; class Magnoliopsida; order Poales; family Poaceae; genus Aegilops; species Aegilops speltoides. The sequence continues at coordinate 307,448,561 of CM038147.1, read as the reverse complement.
GATGCTGTCCATCCGAGATTCTACGGGTTCCTGGGATCCAATGGGGGCGGGGTCGCTGCTTCTCCCTGCGAAGCCAGGTGCAGGATCTACAACAGGCATCACCGCTAGCGGGAGCCTCATCTTCTTGGCGCTGGGGTCAGCCGACTCCATTTTCCTCGAGGGCGTCGCGTCAAGCTCACGGATTTGAGTAGAGTAACGAATGACGGGCCTAGTTGAAGTGCGAGCGAAGAAGGGGAGCTGGGGGTTTTCTGTAGGAGTGAGGAAGTAGGGGAGCTGGGGTTTTCTGTAGGAGTGAGGTGAGGAATTTGGCGGTATGAGTAGAGCGAGCTGACGTGAGGTGGGTGGGAGCGAGGAGGAAGAAGAGCACCTGTGTTTTTTGGGGGGGTGTCTTTGGGTGTGGGTAGCGCCTCTCATTCAGTAAATATATGGGCTTTTGAATTGATTTTACTATTTACTAGTGTGGATGGGATGTTTTGTCTTGGGTCCAGAGAAACAATTACTACTAGTACAGTGGAGACACTCTACAGCTACCCAGAAAAACAATTACTACTAGTACAGTGGAGACACTCTACCACTTCTGGCTCCTCCTAGGTCATTGAAACATCTCCCTCTACTGAATGTCATTATACTTGTTTTTACCGACATGCGGGCCATGCAGCGCGCGGGCCCAAATGCCATCCACCAAATTAGAAGGCAGTATGCAGGCGGAGAGTCACCCCGGTCGTAGCGTGGCAGTAATGAGCTGTCGTATCACAAAACCTCACCTCCCTGCAGTCTAAGTTTGACGGACGAAGCAACCATCATTTCACTCTTCGCTGAATCCCCTTCTCCCTCACTGTCTTCAAGAAAGGCAACACTCGCATCAGCCACTGTTCTTCTCTCCCAACAAAGGGAAGGTAAGCGGATCCGTGATGTTGGTATACTTTTGTTCAGAGAAAAAAAAGGACTTTTGCAAAGCAGTAATCGATCCTCACTCTTTTTTTTGTTTCATTACATTGCGACTGTGTTTTCCTTTAAGTGGTCTCCTAGTATTCGTCAGTTTCATTATGGACCAAGGAGAACCAAGCAAAGATCTGCCGATATTGGAGGAGATGCGGGAGGCTGATCCCCCCGAGATAGAGAGCTCCAAGAAGATGGAGGCAGCCACCAAGCCGACCCCAGATACACTCACGACCACTATTGAGATGGTCAATGCCCCGTTTGAGGTTATAGCCCCCATGGCACTACAGGAGCAATTTTCCCCCTTCGAGGATGTGCCCCCCATCCCCCATTGAGCTGCCCAAGGTGATTTTCTTCTTTGCCAATCTAGATTGTGGTTTTTCATCTAAGTATGTGGTGATTATAATGCAAAATTTTATTAGCTTCGATGCCATGCTATACATAGTGGTTTAAATAACTTGTGTTTCTTATACTGAAAAGTAATTCAGAATTAGTTTCTGTTTCAATTAGAGCCCTGATGCAGACAAGGATTGTGTGGTTGTACATGTCACTCGCTATGAGGCGGATGACCTGAATATACGCACTGGGAAAACATAGTTCTTAGGCTGTTGGATACTGGAAGCCATTTGCGGTTATACCAATGAAGAGTTGTATTCCAGCCTCACTGTTGTCAGGCGTGTTGTCCAGGGTGTACTAAAGCACAAGAAGTTCAAAGCTACTCCTTCATTTGTGAGGCATACTGTTCTTGTCAAGCTTACGCAGGAAGATGACGTGGCATGCCTCCACAAACAAGTTTATTAGTGGCAAGGCCACAAGGTTGTCTTCATGAAGGTTCCCAAGATTGAGCTGCTGCGGGACGTCCTCGATGATGTTCATGGCAAGGTCCATCTTGTGTCCAGCCCAAATTAGATCGAGGCATGAAATAGTTGTTTAATAGTAGTTTGGATTGTGTATAATTATCCAAACCTTGCCTGTTATCGACCCCTCTGGGGCTAGTACTCTGTTTGAATCCGTCTATGGGAACTGCTACTACTTTTGTGTGCCCGTGAATCATGTGAGAACCATCGTAATTGTTGCCGAAACAGATGCGTCCTCACTAGTTTTTTCATGAATATGGCATGGTAAGACATAAGTTGTCACGGTTTATCATCTGAAAGCAAAGTGTTTTGATGAAACAGAGCACTCATTCAAGAACTGTTGGTGCTACCCCACTTGTAAGCAGTTGTGCAAAACACGGCACATTGGCTCAGCTCGCTTCAACACTAGGCTATCGACCAGCTAACAATCAACAATCTGCTGTCTAACATATAAGCAACTATGTATCTTATTACGATGGTTCATGCAGATTAATCGAGGCCACAATGTAATAAATTCCAAGCGTTCACACGCTAGTCTAGCGCTCATGTGGAACACTCACATTAAACTCGTCTTCATAAAAACTTGAAAAGCATAAGTTAAGCAATTTTATACATCTCAATGATTCATAGAACATAACAAACATATACTAGTTCACAGCAAAAGACAAAGTTGTGAGAAGGTTTACAAATCAGGAAAAAAGCAGGCAAGGCTTCTCGAGCAAAGGGCCTCCGGCAGCTTAAATTTCTGGAGTTCACTCTGGTTTTTCTTGTTGCCACCATCCGAGGTTAGGTTCTCTCATTCCGAATAACCAATTATAATTGTGGTCTCACCGGAATGTTGAACTGAACCATGCAATGTCTTGACGAATGAAATGCTTGTGCATTCCACTAAATTTAAGCACCGCTATTTGCGTAAATAAGCAGACCACAATGTCGTGTCCGCGACCTGTCCAAAAACCGCCCGTGCAGCCGTGCCGCCTAGTCCTTGGTCCATGGATGAACTGGTAGAAAGTGCATTCCGGACTAGGATGCGCTTGTTTTCGCTTCGTCCTGACCGCAATCGTGAAGTAAAACGTACGAATCAGCTTCTTTTGATTGCATTGGTCATTCTACCTTAGTTACTACCAATGTAGGGATACCTTGAAGACGGGAGGTTAGACGACGGCAACGAGGGATAGCCATCTCATTTTGCGCAGTTGTACTAAAACTGAGGTGTTTGATTTTGATTGCGCGGATAGAAACGATACGAAGACAGACATCCCGAAACGATATGGAGATAGACATCCCTGTTTGCGCAAATACGAAATACGGTTATTTAAACAGTGACAAATATTTGCAGTGGCGTATGATTAACAGCAGCATCTATTTTGTTATAATTGGCACTAGATTGAAAGTATGAAGAGTCCTTAAGTAAGTAGCATCACATCACATCAACAATGCCACTAGATTAACATGCAGAACAATAGCATTAGTATTACTGTCATGAGAGTAGCACATGGTCAGTAAATGTGCAATCAAATTTGTGCAGTTCCACTGGGATGAAGCAATGTTAGCAGTGTGAGATTTAAGTGTAACTGCAAAAACACAATTCATGGGAAATAAAGCAAGATGGAAACACTTCATAAAATGGTGGTGGCATTGCTTCAATTTATCGACGACACTAGACCATTACTTATAGTGACATTAGGTGGCATTGCTTGATGCTTCATGTGATTTTACATTAACGGTAGCGATATGGGCGTAGCGACAGCAGATATCTACTACTTTCCCCCGTTTCCTCTTAGAACCAAGTCCTAGATTCATGCTACAGCTTTCCCACTTTCTTCCCTGTTTGAACCAACGCTTAGACTCGACTGTATGAACTAGCTTTACCTCTAATAATAGTAGAGCTCTAGGTGGCTTTGGAACAACGGATGGAAGTAGAAAAGGATCCACACAAAGGGAGCTGGGGCAGTAGAGCAAGGCAGGTTTCGAAGGAATATATACCTGAGGGTCATCGGCATGTGGCAAAGACGGCGTCGGGAGGCCGCATCTTGGCCAAAATACCGCAGGGAGGAAGAAGGGGTCGGAGGCCCTCCCGAGCCGGCGCTCTCTCGGAGAGAACGGCACGGCCGCTGATCGGGACGCGTGGGCAGCCGTTGGTATCCTCCCTCGCCGCCGACGACAGCGTGAACAATGCACCTACACCCCTGCCCCGGTCGAGGTTGTCTGGCCGGATTTGTGACCAGCCGTGAGCTGAGAGAGAGTGTGGCCACCTATGTCTTGCTTAGATCTGGAGAGCATGAGAGAGTGAATGAGAGGAACCCTAGTAAAGCAAGCGCTAAGGCTCCTGCTGTTATATATGGTGGAGTGATTTTGTTGTACCAGCTTCAAAAAAATGTGCTCCTACGTGTACCCGCGAGTGGGTGTGAGAGAACTAGTGCGTGTGTGCACTGCTTCTCTTCGTGAGAGTACAATATACTATTCCCAAAGAACGTTCACCACAAGAGAAATAGTATAAGTGTGTGACGTGTGAGCTAAAATAAAATGTGCGCAATGTCTTTTGTTTTTTAGAAGTTCTGAGTGTAGGGTGTGAAGAGCACATATGTGCGTGACGTCTACCTGCAGATAGATGGTGGGTGCGACATGCGAGTCTACGAGAGGACTCGGGTCAGTCGTGACTCGTGAGGGTGCGTGTGCGTGAGAGAGAGGGGCACGTATCAATGCAATGCATGTGTCCATAAATCATTATCTGACAAACTTCCGCCATAAGACTTTTCTTGACGAACGCCGTAAGAACCGTTAGATCGACATCCGACAGTGTTAGTTTTGCCATGTCATTTAACAGAACAGCCACTCCTCCTACACACAAATCTTCCACATGAGTGTTAGCAACTGCCGTGTGCTCCCTCCGTTCCGAAATGCAGTGCATATAGCTTTATTGAAAATTCGAATCTTGCAAACTTTTACCGAGTTTTCGTGTACCAAATTGCACATGTAGAATACCCTGTATATATCATTTCATTCATCTCCGAGAGGTAACTATAAAGATGGGTGAGGAGTCTACAAAGAAAGACCATCGTATCACCCGCAGCAATTTCAACCATCCTTTAGTGTCGAGGAATGTCATAGGAACTCTATATGATATGATTTTTATAGGATTTTTTCCTTTAGAGCCAATTGGCTCATAGGAATAGATTCATATACTCCACATTTCAAAGGAAATAAACATGATATCATTTCTATAGCTTTGGAGCCACTTGGTTCATATGAATGGATTCTTATAATCCCTTAATTTCAAAGGAAAATAAACATTAGCGTACATTCAATAGAAAAGTTTCTATGATATGAACCAAATTACATCTCTTTTCTAATCCCTCCTCATAGGAATTGAGATACATGTCATCTCTAGATTCAATAGAAAAGTTCCTATGATGTGAACCAAATGACATCTCTTTTCCATTCCCTACTCATAGGAATTGAGATGCTCCATGTCATATCTTTCCCTACAACTTCCATGTATACATATTCTATTCCTAAATAGATAGTACAACCCACTAGTAGCTTTTTTCCAAAACATGCAACTATGGCACAAGAACTATATAGTGTGCCAATAACTTTGAAAGATGGTTGCTGGATGAAGCTAATCCGATAGTGCAGAGATAGGCAAATCTGAGCACTATTGGCCATTGGATATCATCAACATTCCACCAAATCTACCACATGTACAATTTAGAAGACTCCATGGTTGAACTTAAGCATAATGCACAAACTTCAAAACACAAGCACTTCTCCTTTGTTCTAGAATCTTCTGTAACATAATTGATTATTTTTTTCTAAATGAATTGCCATTATTTGTTTTTTTACTTTATGATTTACAATGCACAACCCCACGAATCTTAACATTTTTATAAAACTAATTGATTTTGAATGAGATGAACTATAAGAACTTAACGAACATCTACATCATGCATATATGACTCAAAGCTTTACATGCTATAGTGTGTATTTATTCATAATTTGGTTTCGAAATCTCATGCGTTCAATACATGTGTACCGTACTAGTTTTGAGTAGAGTAGCAAATTTCACGCGGCCCCGGGTATATCAAAATGCAGGGCCCATGCATCATTGCCTTTCGGTCGAACCTACGTCCACAATTTTTTGTACGTACTATATCTCCACTGGTCCTTGAACCCAAAATGCCGCCTCGTTCCCGTAAAACCAAGTGGCCCACACATATTTAAGGCGTCGACTCAAACCCGTTTACTACGACGTGGCACCGCACGCCGTAGTACTCCGACAAACCCTAGCGCCGCACTCATCATCGGTTTTCTTCAAGAGGACGAGGGAGAAGCCGATTTGTAGTGGAGGTGCTTTCAAAAAAAAGGATCTGTAGTGGAGACCCCTACCCTAGGGTGCCCTAGGTAGCTGCCGCACGCATCATTGTTTTCTCTTCTCTTTATGCTCTTGCGCCCTAGAGTGAAATGATGGTTGCTTCGTCCGTCCAGCTTAATGCGAGAAAGGTGGGGCTTTGTGATTTGACCCCTCATCGCTCATTTTCTACTACTTCGGCGCTACGACCGGGGTGCCTCCAATTCCAACCGCTGCTCCGAACTGTAATTTGGCGCATCACACGTAGAACAAGACGGTGGATGAGCCACATGTTGGCCAAAGGGGTCCTGTTAAGTGTGTCGCCATTTCGTGTGCGGACTGACCCTGCTTGAGTTGCTACGCCAACACGACAAGAGCAGCCTACCAATTTGTTTTGCTCCTTGGTGAATCCCGACTATATTGATCTAAAAAGATACGTGCTGAACTACCCTCTCCGTCTCGGTTTTTTGTTTTTAGGCGTCTCGGTTTATAGGGCCTGCACGTAGTTCTAGGTCATCCATTTCACTAACAAAATATGAGTTACTATGTCACAAAAAGTACTCCCTCCGTCCCATAATGTAAGATGTTTTTTGACACTAGTGTAGCATTTTCAAAAAACATCTGACATTATGAGACGGAGGGAGTATATCATTGGATTCTCAAGCGGATGTAGTTGTATTTAAAAGTCGAGGGCGGGGCTTTTCCTGCGCGGTAGGCAGGGTAGTTCCGCCTAGTCGGTTCGATAGAGACGCGGGAAGACGAGGGAGTAGGCTGCTGCAAACGTAGGGCTGTGTGATTTGACAAATGATTCTTCACTGGACAGTGCGGCCCGTGATTTGACTTGCCATTATCATTTTAACTGCGGCGCTACGACCGACGTGATTCTCCCGATTCCTGACCACCTCCATACAAGTGCCTCTCTCAATGCTCCACCATGTAGTAGAGGCTGGCTCTTGCATTAGCGCCCACTTATCCACTTTTTCCTTGCCTCTCTTTCCTCCGCATATGCTAAGCGCACTATTGTACTTACTTGATCCTACAAGTGCTAAGCTTGCCACACAGGCATAAAGTCTGATGTGGCAAGTTAATCAAGAAGAGAGAGACTAGTTTGGTGACCCAAGGAAGAAACGGTGCTAAGCGCGTGTACCTAGGTGAAGAGACAACTTTGAGTCTATAGATAATTAAATGAAGCAAACTTAGCAACAAAAAACTACTAAGCACACCATTTCATTGGAAGAGGTCACTCCTTGGCAAATGCAATAAATACTAGTACATCCTGTGTCCCATAATATAAGAACGTTTTTGGCACTACACTAGTGTCAAAAACATTCTTATATTATGGGATGGAGGGAGTACAAAGAAAGAGATAGAGAGAAGTAAAAAAAATACACTTATAGCCAACCTTGTTGTAGTATGAGTGACTAAGTGATGACTATGTATGACATGCCAATATGAGATAGCCTAACGCACCATGTTAAATCTCCAAGGGCGCGACCGCACGAGCGACGCAACGGTCGTGGTAGGCGCGACCATGATACAGGCTGCTGGCAGCCCTTGGATCTCAGATCAAACGGTCGCATGCTAAGTTGCTGAAAATTTGCAGAATAACCCTCCAGGATAGGATATTCACCCATAGGTCTAGAATCATGCCATGCAACCGTTCGATCTCAGATCCAAGGGCTCTCAGAAGCCCGTATCATGGGAGAATGGAAAGCCACTACCCTGCCATTCGCACGTTGGCAGTTCGCTCCTACTCGTCCCCGCACGTCGTTCAATACTACAGCGGTTCGCTCCTAGTCATCCTGTCCATTCACATTACGGCAGTTCCACTAATCCTAACCCTCCTCCCAAATCCATGGCGTCCCAAATCTCCACGATCGATGGTGAGTACAAGGTTAGAACCATCACTGGCGATGAGTTCGATGTCATCTACACCCGTTCTTCCGCGACGGTGAAAGGATGCCTTTCTCGCTTCAGACGCATGTTCGAAAACTCAGATGATGAGTGGGTCGCTGGGCTAGATGTTGAGTACACCACAGTCCTGGGACGAGAGAAGGATCTAAAGGACGAAGAGAGGAAGAAGCCCGCCGTGATCCAGGTTTGCGTACATAACGTTTGCTTGGTCTACCACATATGCCATGCCGATGTTGAGTGCCAGGATTTTAAGAACTTCCTCAAGGACAAAACAGTGAAATTCATTACTGTAGACTTTAAGAACGACAAAGAAGTCCTGGGTCGGATAGGCCTCGTTGTAGGCAACCCCTTCGACCTCCAGAAGAATCGGTTGCTGCCCTCTCGTCAGCCTTCAATGATGACCCTGGCAGGAACCATGGTTCATCCTTCGTACCGTAAACTAGAGAAACCTCATTACACGTTTCATCGTCATGCATGGCAGCGGAATGTACTAGATATAGACCACATCCACTACGCTGCAATGGATGGCTACCTTTTTTTCAATATCTACAAGGGTTGGATGAAGAGCAAGAGCCAAATGTGCGGTTCAAACAAATAAGTATCAGCCAAGAGGAAGAGGGACAAGGACGAAGTCGAGGACGTGGACGAGGACTCCGAGTGAGTAAGGTGTCAATATCGTTGCTCATGGTGGTTCTAATGCAGTGTCTACCAGATTAGTTGCATAGTTTAATTTCAGGTGTGCTTAGTTTAATTTGAGGGGTGTGTTGTGCTGAGCCGCCAGCAGAACTATGCTATGTTTCTTCTCGTTACTTTAACTCTTCAGTATGTACATACTACTAGTATTTCTTTAATAGAATTTAGCAGCCCAATTAAGCACGTACTAGCTTTTTTAATAGTACTATATGCATAATTTGGCGAAGAGCGCTCTCTATATGTACCACCTTTTTTTAATTTCAATTTTGCCTCCATGGCGCAATCCATCAATAGTACTACTGTACAAAAGTATACATTTTTTAAAAGGCTAGAGTACTGTTCATCACATATATAGCCAGTTAAATTCTCAACCTAGAACGACGTGCATGCCATGTAGTAAACCGATACGGAGGAAGTATAGTAAAAATGAGGTGATTTTACCGAGCGGTCGGTGGGGGAGCATGGCCTGTCATGCAGTCCCACGTGTCATGATGTACCAAGGCGATGTGCGTGTCCCTCTTGAGGCAGAAGCAATACTACGTGGTTTGAGATGATGGCGAACCGAAGTGTGAAATAATGGTTGCTTCGTCCATCTGGGAAGGTGCGGCATTGGGCCGGTACGAATGGGGTGCGTCCCCCTGCTGTTTTGCACTGTTATTTGGTGCTTGACACGTTGACCCGGTCGCTATATGTCCCACATGTCAGCGACAGGAAGTACAGAATTCATGAGAGGGAGTGTTGACGGAGGAGTGTACTACAGAATTCATGAAAGGGAGTGACTTAGTTTTGGAAAAATCTGTTTTTACGGAGTACGTACCCACCAGGGTTTATAGGGCTCATCTAAAAACATTCGTTTTTCCATTTGATAAGTCTCAATTCTACTATACTAGTAGTAGTACCATTACATGTTGTATTTTGAGGTGCGTTAGATCACTCGACGCAAGCAGTGTCAAGAGGAAACTAACCAATGCATGTAGAAGTTCATGGAAATTTAGTGGTCATTCATGCATTCGTTCTAATTAATGCCTCGGTAAACATAACTTCTTGAGAAAAACGAGCGTACTAATTACTTGTGCAAACTACGAAATTAATTCGACCACTCACCGTCTACCTTGGTTGGAGAGATTTTGAAATCGAGCCATAAACTGGAAAGGAGGGAGTAGTAACTTTTGTCTCGATTACTTTTTGTGGCCTTGTATAGATGCAAAATGTATTTTTACAGTGCCCTTGTATAAGTAAATGGAGGGAGTACTAACCAAGGTACGTAGTAGGGACGAGGAGTAAACGGAGGGAGTAGTAAAATTTTCTCCTCGTGCTGCGAGCCACCGCGCGCGTGGGCGAGGGAGCGGGCGTAAGGAGTACAGTAGTAGGAGTACTACTACTACTTCTCGTCAGCAAGCTTCACCTCATCCCACAAGCCACCGCGCCCGTGGGCGGGGGAGACGACTTACTAAGCAAGCTTCTCCTCGTTCTGCGAGTTGACGGGACACATCAAAAGTACTCTAGTGTATAGAGCCTTGCCTCTAAGGTAGGCCTCACATGGTTTGCCTTTTTTTAACATAACACATCAAGTCGCAATTTGTTTGTTCGCCCGTGGTAGACAATCCTCCCTCCACCAAGTGTACAACTAGTACACGTGTCAAATTACCACGTGGGCTGCCTTTTCGTACAAAAATGAGCTCCACCGTGTACCCGCGCGGGTGTGGTTGGGAAAGAGACGGGAGTACGTACGCCATGCGTCCACCTCTTCTATTCGTGCACGTCCCCCACCTACGTAGGTGTGTGTGAGAGAGATACAAACCTAGACACAATGCGCCGTCCATCCCCATGCCTCCGCTCAGTCCGACCACCAGTCACCACCACGCCTCACTCCTCCTCACCTTATCTCTCATCTTCCTCCCTCCATTTTTATATACAAGGGGCCACTATCAAAATTACAATTTGCAGATATACAAGGCCACTAACAATAATCGATGCAATATTAATGGTGTTTGCCTCATGGTACTAGCAAAGGAGGACATTAATTATCCCTTGCATGCATGTAGGAGTTTGTAAAAAATGCATCTTGATGTTCCGTGCAATGCACGGGCATCTTGCTAGTACATGAAAACAACACATGGCAAAATTCCACAGTGAACGAGGGATTTGAATCTGTTGGGAGGGGTTGTTTGGATCTTGCCCGGGGTAGCCAAAATATTGGTGACCCTTTTGTCCACCAGTGCCTTTCCCACCGGTGAACGAGGAATGGCTTGGGTGCTCATGCTGTCATGCATCCTCCAGCGCGCACGTTGGAGACGAACTCGCACAAGCTGTGTTTTTTTGTCCCACAACGCCGCCCGAGCCGCCCGCAAACCAACCGGCAACCCGCAAATTACGCCATCCAACTGTAGCCACACACATTAGGATAGCAACTCAACCAACCAAACGAAATTCACACAAACACGTAGACAAACTGATATTTCATATAAACAACGACGGAAATCATATAAAATACCGGATTTTCATACAAACATGACGGATTTCGTTACATTCAAATGAACTAAGTGGTGCTAGTTCTGGACAGCACAGGTATATAATCCCTGGCCTAAATGGTCGCTCGCTGATCGATTTGTGTTCCTCATATCCGGCAGCACGATCACCGAACTGCCGGGAGCCCCAGAGGAATATGCTTCAGCGCAAAGGATCGCTCGCTTCCCCGCTGCCCAACTGATATCATTGGCTGGTGCCGAAGATGGTTACCGGCATTGGTTCGAGTTCATCACCGGCCACTACTTCGCCATGGCCGGCACCGGCTCGAGTTCATCCTAACATTCCCCTCTTCCGTGCAGCCCATGCGGGGTCGACGAAGGTCCTTGCAACAAAAGGATCCGGCAAGACACCTGTTGTGTACGCCAGCGTCGCCTCCGCGGTGGCCTTCATGGGGCCCAAGCGGCGGGAGCCTCCCGTGTTCTACTTCTCCTTGATGATGGCGGCGGACGCGCAGGCGCTGGCCACCGACTCGTTGCTCTCCGCGCACCTGGCTTCTATCGCTGCTTGCATGGCACGGCCGCCGGCATGGCAGTCTCGGCCACAGAAACGGGAGACGCGGTATGAGGCGGCGGCGTGGACGGCAGCAACGACGCCCGTGCACTGCTCCTCGTCGAGCTGGCCTGGAGCGGCAAGTTGCTGAACCGCGTGCCGGCTCGGGGCGGCAACTGGCTCCGTCGGGCGAGGGGAGGGAGGTGGATCAGCAAGCTGCATAGCTCATATCCGGCGGGCTACCCAGCCGGCTTGGATGCGGAATAACTACTCTTCGTAAGCCATTGTAAGAGTGGACAAAATGGTGGAGGAGATAGGGGAGCGGCGGAGGTGTGCGATTCTTGGCCGGCGTTTGGCCTCGTTTAAATAGGAGATTAAATAGATGGCGGACGGCAGGAGCTCGGCCGGCATTGCGTTTAATGCCGGCCCGGTCATGAACGGACGTGTGTCCAGAATGGGTTTCTCGGCTTCCACACGGGCGGGTTTCATGGAGGCGTTTGAATGCGGCACAGAGGCGTGTTCAGTCGGGCATGCGGCGAGTGGCACCCTCGACTCTGACCTAGGACACCACGCAGTTATTCCACTGACGTGTGGGCTCTTTGGGTGCATGGTCCGCATGTCAGTGACCCAACGCAGGCAGCGCACAACAGAGGAACCTTTGGTGGGCCAGGGCGTTCAGAAGTGGGCATTTCATAAACCGATGATTGTTCATTGAGTGTGATGTCATCTTTTTCATGTAGATAAGCCTACTATGTTGATACCCCGTTTGATACGTTGTGATTCATAAAGATCGCTGCAAACATCAATGTTCTGCTTATCACTGATAAGATTGATTAACACCCGTAACAATCCAGGTCCTTAACAAAGGGTGCATGCACGTATAGGTTGAGCGTGTGTCTTGTGTCGTGTGCTGTGTGCATGCAGGTGTGCGAGTGTTGCGTGCGTGCAAGGGTATGTTTCAGTGTTGCATGCATGGGTGCGTACGCGCGTGTGTTCGTGGGTGCATGTGTACATGTCAGTGTTGCACGCCAGCATGCGTGCGTGTGTACGTTATGTGTACGTGTCAGTGTTGCACGCATGCATGCGTGCGTGTCTTGCGTGCGTGCATGTGTACGTTCGGGTGAGGCTACATGTCAGTCGACTGACTTTTTCATCTCTGGTCATTAGATTTCCAGCTGTTGGATACGAAATCAAGGGCCTCCAGTTTATCATCAAACTCCACCCCCCTGAGCCGCCAGCCACCACCGGCCGAACCGCCAGCCCCCGCCACCCGCGGCCGGCCCGCGCCACCACGCCGGCCCGCCCTCCCCGAAACCACTCTCCACCGCCGGTCCGCCACCGCACCGGCCATCCCTCTAGCCCCCTCCCCTCCCCCCGCGCCGAGCTTTTTCTCCGGCGATCCCCACCCCACCGCCCAATCAACGCCCCCCCAACCATCGGCGACTGCCAACCAGAGGTCTCACGACTTCGAATACCCACCGACCACTAATTTATTACCATTTTTGTCCTTCATATACGCGCTGATGGGTGGGCCCTATGGTAATGTGCGCTGCTGAATGTGGACCGTTTTACTGGTAAATTGATCGTGTTATCAACAAATTACGGAGTTGTATGGTGAGCCAGTCACCGTATGATCACCCTAAAATGTACTCCTATTTTATTAACACAGTACAGACTCAAACTACCATTTCTTTCTTTCATATACGGGCTGACAGGTGGGCCCCATGGTTACGCGCCCCGATGGTGCAACACTAGTTGTGCCGCGTGGAACGTTTGACTGGTCAATTGATTGTGTGATCAACAAAATACAGAGTTCTACGGGTGAGCCAGTGACCGTATAATCATGACATGTCTTTGTTTAACACGGTACAGACACAAGGGCTCATATATACGCGCAAGCACTCACCGCTATAAGTGCACACACGCGAACCCTACCCCTATGAGCACCTTCGAGAGAGTGGGCCAGCATATATGATCTTATGATTTTACGAAGTCACCATAGGTGCCTCGTAGTCGAGTGGAACGTCTCCTCCCACTGAACGTACATCGCCGGAAAATACTGAAATTAACACAAGATAAATGCGAGCACCGGGACTTTAACCTTGGTGGGCTCGAGAAACCACTGTCCTCCTAACCATCCAACCACATGTTGGTTAGCACGAGAAAATGTATGTGGTGACCGTGATGAGCTTATTCTGAAGTCCAGTGACCATATCGTGCTTTCGCTTCAAATACAATGTCCGTAAGTGAAAAAAAATACGGAGCATGCATCAAATGCAAAGTCCGTCGGTGTCATCAACAAAATATGGAGACGTATCGTGAGCTAGATACCGTTGTACTATGGTGTATGATTATTTTCTTAGTGGTCGATTGCATGTGTGGTGTGGTGGGCACATCATTTCTAATTGTGGTAGGTCAACATGAAGACTCATGGGTCGGCTCCATCCTGCGCCACATATAGGTTGGACCGATACGTGTTATACGAAGACCCATGTGGAGGACTCGGCGTACAACATGAAGCTACCAGAGTCACGGAGGACTCTATCCCCACTGGTGATAAGCCGACTATATATGATTTGTAACCCTAGGCCCCTAGTATGTTATACAAGCTTGGGGGCTAGTTCGTCGATAGTATACACACACGCACAATGCCTGGTACTCACGTGTACTTTGTACACACCCCTATGACTAATATACAGTACCAGGAGTAGGCTCTTTCTTCAACTGCAAGGGTCCGATCTAAACTAGGGTAAAACTTTGCCACGTATTACCATCCAGCCTAACAGCCAGGGATATCCTACCGAATGATATGATGAAATCATATCTGCCAACTACTAAGAGAGAGGTGTGTCGGGGGGGGCAATGTGTGCGAGAGATGCCTAAAGATAATGTGCGTGTCGGAGACACGTAGGCACATATATGTGCGTATAGAGGGTTAGTAGAGATCGTGCGTGTGTATATATGCATGTGAGAGAAATAGTGTTTTCCAACTAAGATTAATGAAAAGAGTGAAACAGAGAGAAACAGAGAGAGCATGTGCGTGAGACACCCCAACACCCTGAGAGAGATTGTGAGCATGTGTGAACGAGAAATGCCGATGCATATAAAGTGTGTGCACTTATGCGTTAGATAGAGATATATGTAGTGCATTTGTGAGAACGGGCCGAGGCATAGTGCATCTATGTGTAAAAGGCGGTTCTACGCATTAAATTAAAATATAAATGGCATTATTATTTTTGGATGAGATCATGAATTTTGCAAATTGCGTATGGACGAAAATCGCTCTATCAGACACCCATACTCTATTGAATTCTAGCATGTGCATGTGTTTATTTCATATTATCGATCCATAGAGTGAGAGTGGTTTGAAATACAGGCAATGGATGCCTTTGCAATTCATATATAAACATTAATTAGTGCACTCCATGTTGTTAGTGTGAAGCACTTTATACATTTGTCACTTGCATGGATACATTCCAAATTGCTATCTACAAAATAGAATACATGTCGAATTCAACATAAAGGGGGTTTCGAAGATTCAAATTCATAGGAAGTGCATTCATCTATTTGAACCCAAGATAATGGCATTTGTAAATCAGATGTAAAAGGGGGGCATCAATCTTTGTTGTGAGTTTGAACATGCTATATATATATATTCATACGCATATCTAACTTTTTTTGCAACCAAGGAGATTATATCTGGAACCATGCATGAACTGAGGTAAGTTGCATATTTTTTTAATATATACTCGTGTACAATGTATATTCAAATGTACCCCCTCCATTCCAAAATAATCGTAGCTTTAGGATTTTCAAGAGTAAAGATTTGTGAAGTTTGACAGATCCTGAAAGTTCAATTCAAGAGAACCGAAAACGTTAATGCTTCTGCTCCCAAATATTGAACGAAGCGCCAAATAGGCCTCTGGTCACCCGAAACCGCGCGAGCCTAATGTTTGGTGGTAGGAAATTACTGTCTTGACTCTGGCCCGTGTAGCCTATCGGCCCGATGTCCAAAGGTCTAAATCGGGGTAGGTTTGTAACTTCACCAAGACGCAGTCTCAACCGCCTCCGAGAAGCATTCATACGCCGTGGGCGCCTAAACATCCATGCGCTCGGCCAAAGTCTATCCCGCCCACATTTGGGACACCTGACATGACTGTCCTACCCCCAACCTGCAATATGTCTGAAATTTTAGATGGGGGCAAAGTTTGTAACTTTCCCCAAATTTCAAACAAGCGCGTCTCAAACCGAAACATTGTTCCCCCAGAGTTCCCCGCCTCCCTCCGTTTCCCCATTCATACTCCATGGGCGCGAAAACGCCCTCTCCACTAGCCGCGAAACCCCAGCCTCCTCCGTCCTTCACCCCATAACGGCTAATCCACCGCCGCCCTCCTCCATCACGCCGGAGCCGGTACCCCGACGTCGTCATCCAACGCAACCGCAACCGCAACGCCCTCAAGGACTTAGCAGCTGAAGCCGACGTAGAGATGCCTCCACGATGCCGACGTTGACGTGTGCCGTACCAGAACTACTCCGACCACGCCGTCCTGCGCCTCACTGCTGCGGCTCCACTGTCGCAACCGTCCACCGCACCGGAGCTGTTCCCGCTACACCGTCGTTCGCCGCCTCAGATCTGCTTCCCCGCCGCCGACAGACGGCCACCGCACCACACTCAACAACTTGGCATGGGTTCATCCAAGGCTGCACCGTCCTCCACAACTTCTGGTTTCCGATGAACAACAAGAAGATCGTTGGAAAAACAGAAGGAGGACACAACACTGTCGGCAGAAAGAGGTACTCATCTTCCCTTATTCGTGCAAATCTTACGTCTCCGCTCACATCGTATTCATCCCACGAAAGAAACTAGTTGAGCGCTTCTTACTGCATCATCTTCATGATACTAAATGCACAAGGTTTCCTCCCTTTTACTATTTCACCTTTGCTAGAGGTCAGTAGCCCGCCTGGATTTCAATCAGGGTCAGTCGAACCGCAAGTAAAAGAAGAAGCACCCACTTAGGCATGCGGAGCACCTAGTCCGTCTGTTCCCCGGGGAAGCGGCGCATCGGTGTCTATCATAGGGGTGTGGGGCGCAGGAGCTGCTTGCGCCCGATCTGGAGGTCGGCGGGGCTTGAATGGATGCCGAGGGGCGGTGCAAGCACGACGATGCGGTAAGGTCGAGGGGAGGGTGCAGGAAGGGGAGGTATACTGGGCCGGTGGTCGCTGGCGTTTCGAGGAAGATCGTCAACACTTACTGGCTGAAGGTAGATGAAGGCGATCTGCCTGTTCTTTGTACATCGAATGGTGCAGAAAAAATGGACTGACCTATTTGCTTTTAGTCGACTGTTATTTTCGTAGAATCCTGTAGTAATTTAGTGTGCCATGCGTGTTATAGATCTATCATATGTCTCCCGTCATTTATTTCTCACCGACCTGCTATCTGCTACCTTTACAGTGTACTAATTGTGCACACACTTCACCCATACTCACACTATTGTTTTTTATGCATGGGTATTTCAGACTCTAATGCAGTGTTGATGAATGCAGAAAAGAAAAGATAGAAGTCGCTTCAGTGTAATTCGAAGATAAGCACTAAGTGTTTCAGCGCTCTAATGGGTGCAGTGTCAGCAGTTGGAGACAATAAATGTAGCTCTGCAGCTGATGATCTCAATTGCCACACACAACCATCCCAGGTGCTTGCTTTAACTTCGCGCTGTCAAATGTGGTTGTAGCATGTTGCATATTGTGTCTAGCTTGTATTGCTTCCAATTTGGTTAAATTGCATCTGCTTACTTTACACATTATACCTTTGATAATGACATGCCTTCTTGTTTTTGATACATACTACATATGTCTATTAACCATGTTCGTACATCAAACTAATGCTCTTTTGTATCCCTCATCAATCACTTATGATGAGACAGTCACCCGAGTGGGTTACTGTGAGACGCCCTAAGAGTGCAGTGTCATCCTCCCCACATGATTCTCAAGAAACAACAAAGCTAAATGAAGATAGTCAACGTAGCTCTCTAGTTGATCACCGCAATTCCCCCACACCACCATTGTAGGTCTTGCTCTTACTTGGCAGTGTGATATGTGGTTGCATGTTGCATATGGTGTCTACCTTGTAATGCTTCTAATTAGGGTAATTGCATCTGCTTAGTTAACACATTATACTTGTGAATATGACATGCCTTCCTGTTTTTGGTACATACTACGTTTTTCTATTAACCATGTTCTTACATCAAACTACTTTTCTTGTGTATCCCTCATCAATGCTCCTAATTTGTTAAATTGCATCTCCTTAGCTTACACATTATAAATGTGAATATGACACGCCTTCCTGTTTTTGGTACATACTACATCTGCCTATCACACCATGTTCTTACATCAAATTACTGTTCTTGTGTATCCTGCATCTATCGCTTATGATGAGACAGTCACGCGCGTGGGTCAATATGAGATGCAATACTCTTAGAAAGAATGCAATTTCATCCTCTCCACATGATTCTCAAGAAATAGCAAGCCTAAATGAAGATATTGAACGTAGCTCTGTACCTGAAGACCGCACTTCCCCTACACCACCATCACAGGTGCTTGCCCTAACTTCGCAGTGTGATATGTGGTTGCATGTTGCATGCGGTGTCTAGCTTTTAATGCTTCTAATTAGGGTAAATTACATCTGCTTAGTTTATACACCATACCTGTGAATATGACACGCCTTCCTATTTTTGGTACACACTACATCTATGTGTTAACCTTGTTCTCACATGAAACTACCTCTCTTCTGTATCCTGCATCAATCACTTACGATGAGTCACCTTTATTCGTTGCATATTGCATATTATTTCTAGCCTGTTGCCATGTATTGCTTCTAATTTGGTCAAATACATTTGTTAGGGCACCCTTTTAATTTGTCAGAGTGATATTGGTTTCATCTTTCATATGATTTCTAGCTTGCATCGATTCTAACAAGTTCAAGCACCTTGTGCTTAGTTTACACTTTATACATCATACATGTCAATATGTCACGCCATCCTGATTTTCATACATATTCCATCCTCCTATCATGCAGCTGCCTTACATGAAAGTAATGTTCGTCAGTATCATGCATCAATGAGTTCTGAAGAGCAAATTTTATTCCTTTTTCTTGTGTGTTTGACTTGATAAGGAAAAATCAAGAAAGAGGAAGGAAAAGAGTAAGGAAGGCGATGATGGTGGTCCTCTGCAGCAACGTAAACGGAGCATCTGTACCGATTCTCCTTGTACTGATAGTGCATTACAAGGTCCAAGTCTCCGCTCCCCTACTCCACCATCCAAGGTGCTTGCTCTAACTTGGCAGTGTGATATCTGGTTGCATGTTGCATATGGTGTCTAGCTCGTATTGCTCCTAATTAGTGTAAACTCCATCTGCTTAGCTTACACATGATACATGTGAATATGATACGCTTTCCTGTTTTTGGTACATACTATATCTGTCTATCACACCATGTTCTTACATGAAACTACTCTTCTTGTGTATCCTGCATTAGTCATTTATGATGGGACACCTTTAAGTTGGCAGTGTGATATTGGTTTGCGTCTTGAATATGATTTCTAGCATGTATTGCTTCTAGTTTGATGAATGCCAGCTATGACGAGACAGTTTTAACTTGGCAGAGTGATATTGATTGCACCTTTATGGTGTCTTGCAGTGTTTCTAATTTGTTGAAGTGCCTTCTGCTTAGTTACCACATCATAGGTGTGAATATGTCAAGCCGTCCATTTTTTCGTACATATTCCATCCTCGTATCATGACTTTGCCTTTCATCAGAGTAGTGTTCGTCAGTATCATGCATGAATGAGTTCTGAAGAGCGAATTATATTCCTTTTTCTTGTCGGTATGACCTCACCATGCAAAATTGATAAAGCTGATGGAAATTGGCAAGGCATTGGATGATGGTGTTCCTTCCGAGCAACTAAAATGGAGGTTCTCTACAGATTCTACTCCGCCATCCTCCCAACAAGATTCGCAAGACAACGCAAGGCTAGACAGTCAACATAGTTGTGTAGATGATGAGCACATCTCCCCTACTCCACCATCACAGGTGCTTGCTCTAACTTGGCACTATTATATGTGGTTGCATGTTGCATATGATGTATAGCTTGTATTGCTTCTAACTTTGTTGAATTGCATCTGCTTACTTTACACATAATGCCTGTGAATATGACATGTGTTCCGGTTTCTACATTGGACTACTATTCTTGCATATCCCGCATCAGTCACTTATGATAAGGCACCTTTAAGTCGCCACTGTGATATTTGTTGTGTCTTGCATATGATTTCTAGCATGTACTACTTCTAATTTGTTGAAACGCGATACAGTTTGAACTTAGCAGGTGATATTGGTTGGATCTTTCATATGGTGTCTAGCTTGCAGTGCTTCTAATTTGTTGAAATGCCTTCTGCTTAGTTACCACATCATAGGTGTGAATATGTCACACCATCCTGTTTTTCATACATATTCCATCCTCGCATCATGTATTTGCCTTTCATTCGAGTAGTGTTCGTCAGTATCATGCATGAGTGAGTTCTGAAGAGCGAATTTTATTCTCTTTTCTTATCGGTTTGACTTCACAATGCAAAATCATTACAGCTGAAGGAAATTAGCCCGGCAGTGGATGATGGTGGCCCTTCGGAGCAACTCAAACAGGGGGTCTCTACAGATTCTACTCCGCCATCCTCCCAACAAGATTCGCAAGACAACACAAGGCTGGACAGTCAACGTAGCTGTGTAGATGATGAGCACACCTCCCCTACTCCACCATCACAGGTGCTTGCTCTAACTTGGCACTATTATATGTGGTTGCATGTTGCATATGATGTCTAGCTTGTATTGCTTCTAACTTGAATTGCATCTGCTTACTTACACATAATGCCTATGAATATGACACGTGTTCCTGTTTCTAGAACATACGTGTACATGATGAGCACATCTCCCCTACTCCACCATCATAGGTGCTTGCTCTTACTTGGAACTGTTATATGTGGTTGCGTTTTTCGTATGATGTCTAGTTTGTATTGCTAGTGATTATGTTGAATTGCATCTGCGTAGCTTATAACTTATACCTGCAATGATCACTTACCCATAAGACACATTTAACTTGGGACTGTGATGTAGGTTGCATCTTGCATTGTCTTCTAGCTTGTACTGCTTCTAATTTCTTGAAATCGCACTTACGACGAGACACTTTTTACCTGATAGAGTGATATTGGTTGCATGTTCATATGGTGCCTAGCTTTCATTTCTTCTAATTTTGTTGAAATGCCTTCCGCTTACTGTTTTTTCATACATATTCCATCCTCCTATCGTACATGTGAATATGAAATGCTGTCTTTTTTGTATATATTCTATCCTCCTATCCTGCGCTTGCCTTACATCAAAGTAGTGTTCGTCTGTATCATGCATCAACCAGTTATGCAGAGCTAATTTTATTCATCTTCTTGTGGTTTTGACTTCATAAGACAATATCAGAAAAAAGGAAGGAAAAGAGTAAGTTAGGGGATGTTGGTGCTCCTCCACACCGATGCAAACAGAGACTCTCTAGATTTGCCACTCCTACTACTAATGAAGTTGAAGTCCCAAGTCTACATGATGAGTTCATCTCCCGTACTCCACCATCACAGGTGCTTGCTCTAAGTTGACAGTGTGATAATTGGTTTCATGTTGCATATGTTATCTAGCCTGTATTTCTTCTATTTTGATTAAATTGCACCTGCTGAGTTTATACGTTATACATGTGCATATGACATGGCTTTCTGTGTCTAGAATACACTGCAACTATCTATCATACCATGTTCTTACATCAAAGTAGAGCTGTTGTGTATCCCGCATCATTCACTCATGATTGGGCGCTTTTAACATGGCAGTTTGATAGTGGTTGCATCTTGCATTGATTTCTACGTTGTACTGCTTCTAATTTTTCGAATTTCCACTTATGACAAGACACTTTTAACTTGGTAGAGTAATATTGGTTGCATCTTTCATATGGTGTCTAGCTTGCATTACTTCTATTTTCTTGAAAATCCTTCTGCTTAGTTTGCACATCGTAGCTGTGAATATGTCATGCTGTCATGTTTTTCTTACATATTCCATCCTCATACGGTTGTCTTACATCAAAGTATTGCTTTTCTGTATCATGCATCAATGAGTTCTGAAGAGTGATTTTATTCTTTTGTGTTGTGGGTACAGCTTGACATGGCAACGTCAAAAAAGAGCAAGGAAAATAATATAGTAGGGAGTGCTATTACTCGTCGGGGGAAATGGAAAAGGATCTGCCGTCGAGATTCTACTGGTATTTATAGTGCAGTAGAAGGTCCAAGTCCACCGGCTAAATTTACAAACACAGTATCACCTGCTCCACCAGCTGCACATCCGCTTCAACTGCATACAAAGATCTCAACCAGTTACTCGTTCGTTTGCTCGAATCGGCGGTTCCCAAGCTGCCTTCACACCTAACACTACTTCCGAAGCACTCACGACACAACAAGACTTGGCAAGATAAGATGAACCTCATGAGCATCAACACCAAGACGGTACTGACCGAGTCAAGTTGCGATTGCATGCTCCTTTATATGTACCTCACGGTTTGATGTACACTAACACTTTCCATATTCATTGTTGAACTAGCACCACGGCGCAAGCGAAACAGACATCGAGGGATAATGCTTGATGATTAACAAAATCTAAAGGAGGAAGAATGGAGATCCATTTTGAGGCAGGTTTAAAAGGCCACGTGATGCTGCTGAGTCAGCCAAGTTAGTATCGAGGCAGCCATTGCTTGTTAGGTGTCATGCACGTATCCCCCAACGTGGATCCAAAGACAGGAATGAGAAAGACAATACCCAGTTTAACACCTTCCTTGACCATTTATCCGTAAGTCATGTTATTCATCGCAATTAGTAATATTGTGTTACTCTGTCCCATACTTTCTAGCTTCCTCCTAATAAGACTCACATTCTTTTTTCAACATATGAGGTTCAAGTTGGATCTGAAAGATGATGCAACTAAACAAGCATGCACTCATGTTTTTCAGTCTGCTCTGTGAAAGTATCAGTACCACCTTAGAAAATCTCACTTTGAAGGCAAGGCTAACAATGAAATCGCCCAAACATCTCCAGTGGAATATATTACAGATGAAGACTGGACAACCCTCGTTAAACACTGGTCTGATCCAAAGTATCAGGTAGGCTATATGTATTTGATCAGACCACATATTGAACTTGTATTTATGTATGTGCCTTACAAGTGTATCTTCTTCTAGGCTAACGGTTTGAAGAACAAAACCAACCGTTCTAAAGTGAAATTCCAACAGACAACAGGATCTCATAGCTATATTGCACACTGCGAGGCTCTTGTAAATAGCTGCTACTTCCTTCTTTTTTTGTGCCATATTATCGTATCTACATTGACTTGTTCCAAATACAGAGGAAAGCTCATGCGGACAAAAAAGAACCTAAACGGAATGCAGTGCAAATCTTCAAGGATTGCCACACCAGCAAGATGAAGGGCATGAGCACACCCGTTCAAGCCGTTGTTGTAAGTCCTTACTCCTCCTGCCTTGAACTGGTTGGTATTGTGATGTGTTCATTTCACTACTTGGTCTGCAGCCAATGTCAGTTACTCTGTTCACTTTTATACACAGTTTTCTTAACGTATCATTTCACCTTACATGGTTTAAAAGATATGAAGGATATTCTTTTGGTCATGATCTGTAATCTAGTTGTTATGTTCACGTGCACACACAATGATAAAATAGCCTGTTTGTTTTATATCTGTTTGCCCATGATATGAATGATGTCATACTATGTTCATCCTACTTTAAACCATGTCTCTTTCTCCTTAGATGTCAACGAATGTGAGGAAATAGATAATACAGTAGGCATGCTACATGGACATATGTTCCGAAAGTGATTTTATTATGTAGTTGGCACTACAATACATGCTAATGTATTACAGTAGTTCACCAAAATAAGTTATGTATAAATGTTTAACCTACTTTGTTTGTTTTTTTCAAATTAGTAACTTATCTGGTACACTAATCTAGAAGTTCAAACTTTCAGGAAGCTATGGAACAAATGATTGAACAGCCACAACCACCTGAAGGTGACGAGGCTACCACAGGCACAATGTCACCTCTTGCTGCAGTGCGTCGGTATCTCTCCACTAATAGTGCAAAAAGCACCTTCCTGCGTAATTCTGGGTTGGTTGTCAAGGTAACCTCGTCCAAATCACCTACTGAACAAAATCTTCCTGCTAGACAGAGTGATATATATGTGCTCCAAACACAAGTCCAATCCCTAATGGACGTTGTTTCGGAAACAAGAGTAGTGGTTGAGAAATGTCGTCAAGATATGAATGGTTTTGAAACCAGACTATCATACATTCGCTTCGTTGTTCAAGAGCAATGGCGGAAAAAGGTGGAGATCGTGCTGCTCCATTAGATTCTACAGCCTGAAACATTAGCACTCAGGTCAAATGATCTGTGCTTCTATACATCTGATGGTGCTTTTATCTGGATGGACTGTAAACTTTATACCAACAGGCCTTTTGTTGTATGTTTGGAATTTATTTTGTTGTGATACAACACTTATGATGCTGCCACAGGCTGCAGTAATTATGACACTATTTTTGTATAGTGTAGGTTTATCTTAGTAATGTATTCGGCCGAAAGCTTCGTCGGAGCCCAACATGCCAACATTCGTCGGGCCCATTCCAATTGGGCTAAAAACAGGACGAAATTGGCATGTAGCCCACTAAAAATATTTGGGCCTAAATCAGCATAAGCTTTCATATTTTTCTGGTAGGCCTGTGCCCATAGTGGGCCTTTAACAGGCCTAAACATAATTTGGGCCCTCAGTAAAAATAGGCCGTTTACAGGTGTAAATATCTCGAGCCCATAAAAAACATGGGCCTTTAACAGACCAAAAGTGAGATTGGGCCCTGACTGTGCCAAATAACCCACTAGTCTTAGTAGGCCGAAATGGTGACCCATTTACGATGTGGATCTTTGACAGGTCGAAATTTAGATGGGTCGTAAATGCGCCGACCTAATACACGGGCCTTTAACAGGCCGAAACTTCGGTCGGGCTAGATTATCGTCATTTTTATATGGGCCGTTAATGGGCCCAATATGACGTTCGGCCACATATGGCCCATGGTTTTCGTCCGGCGTTAACAGGCCAAAAATGAGAACAGTCCGAAAGTGGCCCAAATCTATAGTGGGCCTCTAATAGGGCGAATGTCAGACATGGCCGAATATGACCCAAATCCTTGACGGTCGTTTATGGGCTGAAAGTTTTGATGGCCTATAAATGGGCCCAAATGAAGCCGGACCTTTAACAGGCCAGAAATACATCGGGTCGTAATTTGGCCCAATTACTTAGCGGACTGTTAACGGGCCAGAAGTGACCATGGGCCGCGTTGATGACAAGCTTAGGACAGACCGTTGACGGGCTGATTTGACAGAGAATGTTGGGCCTTTAGCAGGGCCCACCGATTATGGTCTGCAGAATCTTGTGGGCCTTTAGCTGGGCTGGCCCATTGTGGTCTGCAAAATCTTGTGGGCCTTTAGCTGGGCCGGCCCATTATGGTCTGCAAAATCATGTGGGCCTTTATCTAGGTTGGCCCATTATGGTCCGCTAAATTTTGTCAGCCTTTAGCTAGGCCGGCCCATTATGGTCCGCTAAATCTTATGGGCCTTCGATTGGGCTGGCCCATTTAAACTTTGTGGGCCACTTTTGGGCCGGTCCACGTGTCAACATATCATAGGCCCATCTCGATCGTTGGATGAGTGACACCTGTAGCAATGCGTGGATCCGTCAGCCAATGAGAATTTTACACGTGGAAAATCGGCATTGGTCGTGGCTGTTAGCGGGATATCGAATCCACAAAACGGACCCGATAGGTTAACGACGGTTAACGGCGTCCCGTTACAGTGGATGCCACGTGTCGGTCACCCTTCACGAAAGCACTTCTGTGACGCGCGATTTATCGTCATGGAAGTGGACACTTCCGTGATGATAATTTTGGTAATGTCATGGAACACTTCTACGACAGCACAGGTATGACTATCTTGATTCTGTCATAAAATCATCATGGATGTACATGCATGACAGAAAACACAACCTACTGTGAGAAACACGCATCATCATGGAAGTGTATTTTTTTTGTAGTGGATCCATCCCTCCTGGTACGAATCATCTCCCATTTGTCATCTCGGCGGCCACATATCTGGTAGATGGTACTCTCCAGCTCCTTGTGATACACCTCACATATGCGTCCAAAGGTGATATGCGCGGCCATGCTCTTTCCAATACTACAACTTGGTGCATCCAAGTAGAAATCAATAGGCTCCGTTGTTGGCGCAAAGGTCCTACCAGGTATCCAGATTTTGATCTTCCAGCGCTCCTCTTCCGGTACAAATGTAGAGAAAGTCCCCGTGAAGCTTGGTAATCTGATGTTCAGATACTTAGTGACTTCCTTCAAGTGCTTTTCGAAAGGGGTATTGTCATCCGGCTGAGTGAACTTGTTCCTGGGGTCTGCCATCTATAGAGTGGAAAGAGAGGAGAATTAGAAATGAGTAGAGAAGAGAAATCCTATGGCTCATTCTAGTGGTCGCTTCCTACAGTCAGCATGTGCTCTGATACCGTCTTGTAGCGATCAGACCTCAAACGGTCAATTCTCTGTGCATCGGTGTCATCCATGGATCAGTAACGGTGACACGCACAGTAATCGAGGAATTATAACAGAGTTTCAATCACACACTTATTACATCGATTCCTCATAAAGATTATGATTACATAAATAAACCATGGTTGAAGGCCATCTAAACTAGATAACTGCGGAAGCTTCAAAGGTAAATAAGTCTACTCAACTCCAACAGCATAGCTGACTGCAAAATAACGACCTATCGCACCTTATTCGTCGTCTGAGTAGTCCGCAACATAAGACGTTGCAGCCCGAAACGGGTCAGCACATGGAATATGCTGGCATAGTTACACTGTAAAGAATGATAATGCAAGAAGTATATCTACATGCAATATTTGGCTGGTGGAGGCTGTAAGTTTCACGATTTTGCATAAAGCTTTTTTTCCTACAACAAAGGAATAAATTTATTTGACTACTCCAATGTTGCCCATTATTTCAGAAGGTAACCCCAACTCAAATCCCAATTAAAAGTATCATCATTAACCCAACATCAAAATTAATTAGAGTAACGTGTTGAGATCACATCAATAGATTCAAGTACTAGATACTCAATATGTCCATAATCGGCGACACGGCTAACCATGATTAGTTTATACACTCTGCAGAGGTTTGCGCACTTTTCCCCACAAGACTCGACCGCATCCATGATCAGATGATCGAGACATAGTCTTTCTGAAGCATTAACTCTCTACTCCAGGTAGAAAGTACCACCTACAACCCTCTACATCTGCTAGTCTACCTCTTCAAGAGCTAACGCAACTTACTCAACTATGCTAGAGCCCATAATGGCTTGTGGCTGCACACGGAAGTTTCTAGCATGAATAATCTTATGATCCCATTGATCCTGGGTGGCATTCCGTAGGATAATCACATGGGTACTCCGGGATTTCCAAAACAGACAACATTGGGTACTCCAGGTGCCTCAACCAATCCACCCAGATTTGTATTGAAGTTGCCACCTTAATGTTATCCAATTAAAATAACTCTCAAACTTCCATGTGTGAATCATGATCCAATGCCCGTCTACGATCATGGCTAAGCAATAATAAGCATAACGTGTATTCCTGGGGTGATCAAAAGGTATTAGGTTCCTACCTCAAACACTACAACCAAAACCACATGTTCCCAACCCTACCGATGCAAATATTTGTGGGGCAGAACTAATGCATAGTAAAAACTGGGTATAAAAGAGTATGATCAAAGTGTAACTTGCCTTGCTGACGATCTGCAAACTCTAGAGATTCGTAGTAACAAGCTTCGCACTCTGGGTAATCTAGGGTAGACAAACACTAGCATACATAAGCAATCACTCAAACGAAACACGAGAGAAACCAAGAAAATATCCAAATCGAACACGAAACAAGCAATGGATTAAACTAACAAGAGTCAAAACCTAACAGCATTATTAACATGTGAATTAGTTCTTAACATAAAGTACATGCGATTAGCTATGGTTTGCAAAAATATTCAACTCAAACGGAGCAACGAAACTCAAAATACGAACGAAACAAGATCGTTTACTAATCTGGACTAAAGTCAAATTTTGCAGTACAAACCATGTTCAAGTTGATTAACTGGAAAGAGGGCTTCGAGACGAAGATTTTGGCGTTGGTTTCATCTAATTTGGATAAATGAGTAAAGAGTTATACAAGTTTAAAAATCAGGGGTTGAATCACAATAAAAATAATCGCGAATAAGTCCCTGGCCGAAAATAAAATAAAAAGAAAATACTAACGAACGAGCGTTCGCTGTCTGAACCTAAGCGGCAAACAACGTTCGTTAAAACGAACGAACGGACGAAGGTCCGCTAAATAAAATAAACCGACGAAAACCGATCTAAAACAAAACCGTAAAACCTAAAAAAACTGGCTCTGGTTCGTACCTCTTCGGGGGTAAAACCCGACGGCGGCGGCGGCAAACGGCAGGGCGGCGGTGCGGGTAGGCGGTGGCGGCGGCGGTGGCGGCGGCGGCAAAGCGCGAGCAGCAGCAGCGCAGGATCAGCGGAGGCGACGGCCGCTCGGCGGCGGGCGGAGGCGGCCTCAGCGAGGGCACGCGGTGGCGATGGCGACTTCGGGGCCTGGGGGCAGCGGCTTATAAAGGGGCGGGGCGGTGGCTTGCTTGGGGAGGGGGCCGGCCCAGGGAGGAGTCCGGCTCGGACTCCCTTAGCGTCGTCTTGCAAAGACGGTGGCGGAAGGCGGCGGCATGGAGAGTGGGATTTGTGGGCTTGACCCGGTCGGTCCGGATTTTTTTAATTATTTCGCCCGAAGAAGAAAATCCTAAAACAAATATATAATAAATTGTAAGAATGCCAAAAACAATTTTCTCCGTCTAAAAAGAATATTTAGAACTAAGAAAACATTTTTCTGGCCTAAAATGAAATTTTGAAAAAAATGCATATTTTTCTAATTCAAATAAAATAGCAAATAAAAACAAAAAAATCACAATTTGATTTTTAAAATTCTTTCTCTAATATTTCTATAAAATTGAAGAAGTCATATTATCTTCTCTCGTTTATTTTTAATATTGAAAATATTTGGAGAGAAAAATAATGAAAATCAAATTGCTCCTTTCTTCAAATTTGAATAAAACTCAAATATGAATTTTGTGAAACCTCCAACTATCTCCGTGGGTCCTTGAGTTGCTTAAGATTTCTAGGATCTGAACCAAAATGCAAAGATAAATATGATATGCATATGATGATCTATGTATAACATCCAAATTGAAAATTGGGATGTTACACGGGAGGAGTGTGCGAGTACGATATCGATGAAAAGAGGGGCGGGAGTGAGACTTGGACGGTGAGAAGAGAAGAGGGAAAGCCTGTGTTTGTGGTAGGCACACCTGGCTAGAGAGGCATATCGATCGGTGTGTGCCGGGAAGAAGGATCTTGGGGCCTACAAACACTGTGGGTGAATGACCTAAAGTGAAAGGACGAATTTGCACCATGGAGCTAGAGAATGCTGAGGGAGGGTGGGAGGGAGGCGGGCGTGTGCATGCACGAAAGAAAGTTAGCGCTAGCTACGAAGATAAGAGGATTGTGTGGGTGTAAAACAAGAATAGAGATCATAATTCATTGTAAAAAGTAAATTTGGATATTTGAAGAATTTATCATAGTGTTTTAAACCGAGGCATAAGTGAATATATATATATAATGGTGATACGCATAGTGTGCCTGCCATCCTTCAATATAGGCCGTCTGATTTATATCTGACGGGTAGGAAGGGAACTATGGCAATTTTGAAAAAAGATACCCACACCCCTCTCCACATTTGCAAATAAGGCCTTCCCTCGTTCATCCTTTTCTCCCACAAGATAAACTACTCATACAAATGCATCTTGATGTTCCGTACAACGCATGGGCATCTTTCTAGTACTACATATAATATATAGAACATTGATTATAATTTGTGATAATGTGTGGCTTTTGCAGCTCAGGGCTAAATACATGTCATAATGTAGGGGGCGGGGCACTATACCTTGCGTGATAAACATTGTGTACGTAGGGAACATGGTTTAGATTATGAGTATCAAGTTACTACATCAAATATACTATTATTTGGAATCAACATTAAGTGTGTTCAAAAATTTGAACTCGAGTTCATATCTCTGTCTATAGTAATCATGTGGTGTGTTGTTAAGATAATACACGAATGATGGTTTAAGTTGGCAACAATCATGATTGTAGATTCTTATTCAAATAGAGAAACGAATTCAAATTTAGTTTGAATTGTAGTGGTAGTATAGACATTTGGAATGCACTAAAATGTTGGTATAAGTAGGTTACATGCATTATACAGACAGCGAAAAAATTTAATTGGACATAACATGGATTCATTCGTAGCTTTGAATAGCATTTGTACAGTAAAACGGGACAAGACTCTCTCTTTGTGTGGTGTGAATAACTTTATTTTTTTGGTTTTTTTCGTTGAGGGAAGTGCGAATTGATTTGGTACGTACAATATTACACGGTAGGCTTGTCCCTAAAATTCAACCCGCGCCTTTTTATATCCCGAAAATTCAGATATCGTGCTCCCAAAACTCACGCCTTCACAACCCGTGCCTTGCTATCCCGAAATTACAACGCGCGCAAAAACTCCCTCCCGCTGCCAAATTCCGACACGCGAATTCCCCTTCTAACCCTGAGCCGAAAGGGTTGCTAGCTCAAATCGGTGGGGTACTTTTGTAACCCACCCTACATTTTGGACAAGCGCGTCCCTAAGTCATGGTTCCCCCCTCCCATCACCTCCTTTTCGCCATTCGAACTCCCAGGCCGCCTTAACTTCTCTGCTCCAACCGCGAAACCCAACCCACCTTCGTCCGCCACCTCACCGCTGCCTAGCCAGAGTCTCTTCCCCAACGACGTCGTCCACCGCAACAGCTCGACGTCCCTCATCCACCTCCCTGGATGAGGATCTGTCGTCACGCCGGTTCAGCCGCCCCGTCCTCCACCTCCAAGGAGCTACTCCGATGATCGCCTCATCTATCGCAGCTACTCCATCCCCATAGCGTCGCCTTAACCTGCTCCACCGGAACCGCATCATCCTCACCGACTCCTCGGACAAAGCCGAGGCCTATTCAGCATCACCAAAGAGGTTGTACACTCATCGCATCGCACCTTCTCCTTAACTTGACCTCCCGGCACCAACGATGCTCCATCCCGCACCCCCATGGCGCAGCTACCTCGAAACCGGCGATGCGGGCGACATCTCCACGGCGGCTCTCCCCCAAAGCGAGGCCCCTTCGGTAGCGGCATCCATACCAGCCGGATCTGCTGCTGCTCCTCCGTCTCTCGCTTGCGCTGCTGCTGCTGCTATGGCTCTCGCTCACTTGCTCGCGCTGCTGCTGCTTCTTCGACGCTCGCTCGCTCACTCGCGCTACTACTGCTGCTGCTGCTGCTCCGGCCCTCGCTCGCGCTACTGCTCTACTCTCCCCCTCGCTCGTGCTACTGCTCTCCTCTTGCTCTCGCTCGCGCTGCTGCTGGTACACCAGTTGCTGCTCTGGCTCTAGTTTGGCGCTGCTCCTCCAGGCTATGCTGCTCCGGCTTCTATCTGCTAATGTGTTCCTCGTCGACCGCCTGCTGATTTAGATCACTGTTTCTCTACTACTAGTGCTCGAGCGGCCTAAACTACATGTGAAGTGCCTGTCTGCTACCAGTGGATTCAGTTTCGATAGTAACATTCAGATTCCACAGTAAATTTCAGTTTCAATAGTTAAGTTCAGAGTCAACAGTTTTTCCCTCATCTGTTGTAGTCAAGTGTTTTTTGGTGATGTAAATTTTACATCTATCACTTTTTGGTAATGTATTTTACATCATCTATTGGAGATGCTATTAGAATCTCACTTGAGATTAACAATGTTTGTCTTGTACTGCTTTAGCCTTGACGTCTTACGGCTCGCCGCAGCTGCTCCAATGACGAAACCATCCATCACAACAGAGCAGTGCCCTAGACGCCGTCTACAGATTCCTCAGATCTTCCTCCACACCTCCGACAACCACCTATGCCTCAACTTCTTCGAGGACCAACCCAATGACGCCGAGGTCGACACAGCTACGGCAAAGAAGTTGTGCACTTGTCGCATCACTTATTACTCTATATTCATTTCCATCCATTAGGGCTATTTTGGTTCAAAGGAAAAAACTAAAGGAAAAACATAGCAATAGAAAATTTTCCTATGGCACTATACTATTCAATTATTCATGCATTTTGTTGAAAGGAATGGAGCAAAACATCCACCTAGACCTACCTTTCAAAATCCTATGCATGAAAACAAGACCAATTGCATTAGTGGCAGAATAACATTCTAACTGTACACGCTTTCATATGGTTTCACTTTATTTTGGCCATGTTTCTTTGCATTCCTTTGCTCTTCCAATTCCTGTGAACCAAACACCCAAGCTGACAGAAATCCTGTGTTTACAAATGCTCCGTTTCCCACGTGTGCATTCCTATCCTATTCCGGTGTAATTCCCATCCCTGCGTTTTTAGAATCCTGCAAGCCAAAGGAGCCCTTACAAAAGTACTTCAGTTACACGTAGGTGTCATAGAAAACTTTGTGTGGTTTGTCCTGCTCCTGCCGCGACGTCGTCCACCTCACCTGAGCTGCTCCATCGATAGAAGCATCCACCAAACCAGACATCATGACTCCTGACAATCTTTCGTTGCCTCAAATCTCCTTCCCTGCCACCGGCACCTACCGCAACGGCATCACCATCATCGACTCAGCAGATGAACCTGAGGAGTACACGGGTCCACAAGAGAGGTCACACTCTTTTGTTTCTGCTTATATCATGCATTGCTTAATATTACCTGCCACTTTATCGTCCTGTTCACCTCTTAGACTCCAAGTCGGGTCCAAATTAATGTTCAAACTTGAGTTTTAAAATTAGTTGTGGGGAAAATATCGAGGCAGTAATGAATAGTATCTTTGTCTATTATCTGGCACATATCGAGGAAGCAATGAATAGTATATGTGCCTATGTTGTTCATCCTGGGTGGGAAAGAAATAGCAAAGCAATCATCATCTGTCTTTTTATTAAATTGAAGCTATCATCAGCCTACTATCATTATTTTTGGATCCATCCACTAGTTGTTACCATCACTCTAGATTTCTGCACGCTCTCCTTACATAATCACACTATATTTTTTCCGTATGCATGGCAGATATTTTACACAGTCATGCTGAACATGTAGAGAAAAAGAGAAGAGTTTTGCGCGGCAATACAATGTCATGCAGACATTGCTCCATGGTGGGTTCAATGGCAAACCCTCCCCCTCCCCGTTGTAATCGGAGGAAGATATCTGTTCGGGGTGG
Organism: Aegilops speltoides; assembly: GCA_021437245.1. Taxonomy (NCBI): domain Eukaryota; kingdom Viridiplantae; phylum Streptophyta; class Magnoliopsida; order Poales; family Poaceae; genus Aegilops; species Aegilops speltoides. Next base: position 307,415,229 of record CM038147.1, on the reverse strand, counting down.
ATTCTGCATTTAATGACCATTCCTATTTACCCCCCAAGGTGTTTGCTTTAACTTGGTATGACGATGTTAGTCATATCATGCATATGTTGCCTTGCAGTGCCTAGTTTCGACATCATATATGTCACGTGCTTAATTTAGACATGTTGTGTAATGCCACATGTTTAGTTTCTATATCATATATGGGAATTATGCAGTCTCATCTCTTTTAGCCAACCATAATATATGTGAAATATGCAATGCCATCCTGTTTAACCAGGCATCATATATTTGAATGATATCTTACCCATCCTTTTCTTCATTACATTTCCATTTGTCGACAATGTTTGTACATTAAACTACTCTTCCTATGTATCAGCCATTTGAGTGGGTGACGGAAAAATCTGGAGTGAAAACAAGATCTTCAGAGAAGACAGTGCTACCTGTCAAAGCAGATCTCTTGCTAGGTCCCGATAGCTCCTCAGAGATGGAATTAGAGACAGGTGACCAGTCATATTCCCCCACCGAGGTGTATGCTCTAACTTGGCACGGTTATACTACTCATATCATGCATATGGTGTCTTGTATTGCATAGTTTAGACATCATATACACAATATTCAACACCAGGTTCTTAGTTCAGAAATCATATATGCGAATGCCCTCTGCTTAGCATATAAATCACATATGTGAATTAAATCATGCGATCCTGATTACTTAGATAACATGTATGTGAATTATGTCATGCGAACCTATTTACTAAAGACATCATATAATTATCTCATGCCATCCTATTTAGCTAGTCATCATATCTTTGAATTATGTCATGCTATGCTATCCAGTTTAGATAGACATCATATATGTGAAATTATGTCATGCTATCCTTTTTAGTTAAACCATATACATGTTAACTATTTCATGCCCTCTTTTTTCCACACAATCTATTGCATCTTTCTCCCATACAATGTATGTACATTCAACTATGTTTCCTGTTTATCAGCCATTTGAATTGGAGCGGGTTATGGCAGTATCTAGCGGAGTAAAAACACGGTTTTCAAATAAAATAGTGCTACCTCTTGGTGCAGTAGCACCCTGGTTATACATGCATGAGAACCATCCCTACCACACATAACCCAGACTCTCGCAGATTGTACCCCTACTGCAATGGACAGAGGACCAGCTTCACCAAATCTAACCCCAGCAGATAGTAACCCAGTTCCTGTTGACAAAACACCATCTCCACCATAGAGCTCAAAAACAAGAGCAGTTAGTAAGGCAGCTCTAGTGCCCAAAGCGCCAGTACTACCACGGTGAACAGCAACTCCACCAGTTAGTACACCTATTCCTGTGGAGGAAGCACAACCAGCCATTCGTAGTTTAGCATATATCGCATTTGATGTTGTTAAATCTTATGTGTGTATCTTCCCATCATGGAGATATTATACTGAAGACGAAGGAAAATACCAGTTGCAGGTGTTTGTCCCGGAGTTATGTGTAAGTAATGTTATTCATGGCAATTACTTTGTGTTGTCCCATACATTATACCTCCATGATGGTTATAATACAACAATTTTTCCCATTTTTATCTATAGAGAAGGACCGATTTGGAAACTCGGTATGAGGTAACCTGTGCTAATACCTCTGCTATCTTCAAGAATGCTTGGTGGCATTATTGGAATTACCTGAAGAAAACGTACTTCAGTGGCAAAGAAACTCATCAAATTCCCTTACGTTCTCCTGAGACACATTTACTCGATGATGACTGGGAACGCCTTGTTCTATACTGGTCCCGAACCAAGAATGTGGTAAGGTCTACGAGCCCATTTTTTATTTTTAAGTACTATATGCCAACGTCTTATTGTACTCTGTTCATGTAGAACAAGGGCTTAAACCTGAAGAACAACTGTTCTCATTTAAGGTTCCATTTCTTTGCATATTGCTTTGCTCTTGTATCACTGTATTTACTCATACAAACTTATTTTTAAATTGAAGGATCCAATCGAAACTCCAGTGGCACAATAGGTATATTTACGCATGTTTTCTTTAACAGGTTTGCTCTTATAAATAGCTCTGTTGATTTCAATTTCAATTATGTATACAGTTGACTTCTCATATCATGCACATTACTAGCATCACAACAAAGCCAATAGTGTTGTTTTTTTACTATAAAAACATTGACCACATGTACAACAAAGCCAATAGTGTTGTTGTACATGTAGACCCGTGGTACCCATCTAAAATCGTGTTGTTCCATGTAGTTTCCCACGCTTTGTATTCTTTCAGTGCTGCTTTGTCTTGAACTGATATGATTTGAACTGTGTCTCTATTTTGATTTGTCAAGACAATGTAGTGACCATAGTACATAGATATATGTTTGTTCGATGCTTTTATTATGTACTACTTGGCAATAGAAGACTTGGTAGTTTAATCCTGTCCACCTTACTAGAACAGGTTCACCGAAATGAGTTTCATATACTAGTACATGCTAAACCTGTTATGTGTCTGCTTGTTTCTTCTTTTAGAATGCTGCAAAATATTGGGGAAGAGTGCCTTATTAAGCAATGGTAAAGGAAGTAATGCAGATAAGGTTTAGGATAGCGAGACATCCTTGTTGCTCTCCAACAAAGCGGATAAAACAGCTAAGGAAATTATCTTGAAGACAGTGAGACAACCCCAAAGTCCTGTCTTGGTTTAGTCTTCGAGTTACTGGCCACTACCGCTCGCACAAGCTATTAAAACTCACTGTCTGAATCAGTTTGGTTTCTTGAGTCTCAACTACAAGCTGAAAGACATCGATTAGTTGTGCTATGACAAGAAGCCAAAGGACTGCGGAAGTCCCTGGAGCACTCAGATGCATACTTTCTGGCGCAACAGCAAGCATTGGAGGATTTTAGCACCAAACAGGACAAAGCTAATAAGCTTGCTAAGCTTATTGCCAGCATGGTGGATACCCAGGATAATGTTTCTTGAGCTCTTCTGAAGTTGTTTCAGTTAAGGACTTGTTTTGTTGCCGCATTTATTTGCACTGCTAGCCAATTTAGACGGCCAATGTATGTAATATGCTGCTTTGCCCCTATATTTGCACTGGTGGCGAACTTTGATGCCCACTGGACGTAATATGTGTAATAGTCGTAATAGCCTAGCGAGTTGCTTTCTTATTTATTTCCTTACTGTCATGTTCAGTTGTTTTCTTGTAGTCACTGCAGTTCTTTCTTCGTGTTTTTCTAGTGGACACAATAACCTATTTTTATAACTAGGCCACAATAACCATCACAACACATGGACTGTTGTAACAATGGTCCTGCTACCTTTTGTAGTGACCATAGCCCTCCACGAGTTATACGATCCATGGGCCTTCTATGGGTCGTAGGATACATGGGCTTTCTACGGGTCATAGGATCAATGGGCCTTCTACGGGCTGTAGGATCCATGGGCCTTCTACGGGCCGTAGGATCCATGGACCTTCTACGTGTCGTCTAATCTATGGGTCTTGTACTGGCCGTATAATCGTTTCGCCAAACATGGGCCGTACTATTCGTGGACCAATAACGGTCCGCAAAATGGGCCATAAACGGGCTAGAGTAGAAACCGTTTGTTTTATGGCCTGACCATAACGTGCCATTAATAGGCTGTATTTGATGACGCTATGAAAACGGCCCAATGGATTAACGGGCCACAAATGGGTCAACTGTAACCACGGGCTGAATATGGCCCACAACCAAAAAAGGCCAGCAATAGGCCGTAAGTAACCGAATGCAGGAAATGAGCCCAAGAATAAATGGGCCCTGAGAAGGCCGAAAGGTAACACGGGTTGGAAATGGCCCAATGGAATAATGGGCCATTAATGGGTATAAAGTGATACACTGTTCATTACGGGCCGGTTTCACCAAGGGCCATTAATGGGCCAAGAGTTACAAAGGGACTCATATGAGCCGAAAGACGTCATGGGCCATACATGGGCTGGAAGTTACGACAGACTCGAATCATATTGGACGGCCCAGATGACGCTACTGGGCCAAATTTTGAGAGGCCATAATGGGTTGTGAGTTAGCAGGCTGCAAATGGGCTATATGCGAACAACCGGTTAACAGGCTTTTTGTGGGTCGGTGAGGGAGTCCTGGACTAGGGGGTGTCCGGACAGCCGGACTATCATCGTCCGCCGGACTCCAAGACTACGAAGATACAAGATTGAAGACTCCGTCCCGTGTCCGGATGGGACTTTTCTTGGCGTGGAAGGCAAGCTTGGTGATACGGATATGTAGATCTCCTACCATTGTAACCGACTCTGTGTAACCCTAGCCCTCTCCGGTGTCTATATAAACCGGAGGGGTTTAGTCCGTAGGACACAACATCCATTACAACAATCATACCATAGGCTAGCTTCTAGGGTTTAGCCTCCTTGATCTCGTGGTAGATCCACTCTTGTAATACACATCATCAATATTAATCAAGCGGGGCGTGGGTTTTACCTCCATCAAGAGGGCCGAACACAGGTAAAACATCGTGTCCCTCGTCTCCTGTTACCATCCGCCTAGACACACAGTTGGGACCCCTACCGAGATCCGCCGGTTTGACACCGACATTAGTGCTTTCATTGAGAGTTCCTCCGTATCGTCACCGATAGGCTCGATGGCTTCTTCAATCAACAACAACGCCGTCCTGTGGTGAGACTTTTCTCCCGGACAGATCTTCGTATTCGCCGCCTTCGAACTAATTCACTTGGCCATCTGGAGCAGATCGAAGCTACGCCCCTGGCCGTCGGTCGGTTCGAAGCCTAAACTTCACGGCCGACATCCGGGGACTTGATCTTGACGGACTCGAGCCACACCGAGCGTGCCGCCTTTATCACGATGGGCATGATTTAGCTCGGCGCGGGCCGGTGCCTTGGTAGCGCTGCGAATCCGCTCCGGCCCTCGGTCCGGGCCGATCGCCAGATCGAGGACCGGTGGCTGGACACCGCCTCGGGGCTGCAACTTCCACGGCGATGGAGCCAAACATCGACCTTGTCCCTATAAAGCTCGTGACTCGAGGTGCGGGACTCAACCTCCTGCGCCCCTGCCAATCGAATCCGATTGGGCGCCGATCATGGAGTTCATCGCTGCGGACATCTTTCAGCACTCGCCTTTTGGCGACATCCTAAATTTGCTAAAGCATCTCTCGCTATCCGGAGAGCCCTGGCCGGATTATGGCCAGGATGGTTGGGATGCGGACGACGAAGAAATTCAAAGCCCACCCACCACCCACTTTGTAGCCACTGCCGACGATCTAACAGACATGCTAGACTATGACTCCGAAGACATCGCCGGCATGGACGACGATGCCGGAGACGATCAAGAACCAGCGCCTACAAGACACTGCAAGACCACCCCAACACACGACGTATATATGGTGGATACCCCAAAAGGAAGCGATAATGAGGACCAACGGGGCGCGGCAGAGGATAATCCCGCCGATAAACAACCAAAACGGCGACGCAGATGCCGCCCTAAGTCCCGCCTTGACAACAACAGCGCTCCTAATGACCCAGCAATAGAGCAGGGCAAACCAATGGACGACGAACATGCAGCCAAGCAACCGTCCGAACAGGACGAGTTGGATAACCAATCCATGCCCGGCGAAACCAACAGTCCAGACGACCTCACGCCAGACACACCACCGGAGAATAAGAGCCTTCGGAAAAGACTCATTGCCACTACAAGAAGTTTGAAGAAGGAAAAACGGAAGCTCAAAACAGCGGAAGACATACTCAGAATGAGGTGGAGCAAAGTGGTCAAAACCGCAGACAAATACAGCAATGGCCATCAATCAAAGAGCTACCCGAAGCGCAAGCTGCTGCCAGAATTTGACGAGGAAGCCATAGAGCCCCCACAACAAAAAACAAAGAGGCGCTGGCGGATAGGCGGCAGATGATAGGCCAAAATCTACAAGCGGCACCGCACACAAGCCGACTCATGACCCTGGGAAAACAGATGGCCCAGCCAGGTCCATTTATGGGCCAAAAAAGAGGGCCCCAGGAAGCAACACAACACGCCACGTGTTCGAAGACAGCGGTACACCCAAAATACAGGGGCGCCGCACACCTACTATGTTTCACCAATGAGGTGCTGGATCATGAATTCCCAATAGGATTTAAACCCATAAACATAGAGGCTTACGACGGAACAATGCACCACAGAGTCGGATGAGGATTATATACTACACATACACATGGCTAGAGGAGATGACCTCCACGCCATAAAATACCTACCCCTCAAGCTCAAAGGGCCATCTCGGCATTGGCTCAAAAGCCTTCCAGAAAACACTATTGGAAGTTGGGAAGAGCTTGAGGACGCGTTTAGAGCAAATTTTCAAGGGACTTATGTCCGCCCTCCGGATGCACACGATCTAAGTCATATAACTCAACAGCCCGAGAGTCAGCAAAAATTTCGAACAGGTTCCTTACTAAAAAGAACCAAATAGTCGACTGTCTGGACACCGAAGCCTTAGCAGCTTTTAAACACAACGTCCGAGACGAATGGCTCGCCAGACACCTCGGCCAAGAGAAGCCGAGGACAATGTCCGCGCTAACAAGCCTCATGACCCGCTTTTGCGCGGGGGAAGATAGCTGGCTAGCAAGATGCAGCACCAGCGACGCGAGTACATCCGAGATTAGAGATGGAAACGGAAAATCACGGCGCAGAAAGGATCAGCGCCGGAATAAAGAAAAAGGCCAAAGGAATACGGCGGTTAACGCCGGATTCAAAAGCTCGCGGCCAAACAACAAAACACTGCCTCTTAAGGATAACAGTGATGAGCTATCCAACTTAAACAAAATTTTCGATCGGATATGTCAAATCCACAGTACCCCCGGAAGGCCTGCAAACCACACCCACCGAGATTGTTGGGTTTTCAAACAGTCCGGCCGACTCAACGCCGAACACAAGGGGCTCGATGCATCAAGCGAGGATGATGATAAACCCCACCAGCAGAGCACCGGAAAAAAAAAGACTTTCCCACAAGAAGTCAAAGCAGTAAACTCACTTCATGTGATAATACGGAAAAACAATGCGGCACCCGCTAAGATGGGTCTGGCGCGGTCCACCCCAGCGGAACCTCGAGATTGGATGTCAAAACCAATCACTTTTGACCACCTGGATTATTCCAGAAGTGTTCGAAATGTAGGATGGACTGCTCTGATATTGGATCCTATAATCGACGGACTAAAATTTACACAAGTCCTGATGGACGAAGGCAGCGATTTAAACCTGCTATATCCAAACACAATCCGCAAGTTGGGAATAGACCTTACTAAAATTCGACATAGCCGCACTTCCTTTAAAGGAGTGACGCTGCACCCTTCGCCAAGTGCACAGGCTCCTTATTACTAGAAGTTGTGTTGGTCACCGAACAACTTCTCGACACCTAAAAACTAATCTTTCATGTCGCCCCGTTCAAAAGTAGCTATCAAGCACTATTGGGACGTGAAGCTTTTGTCCGCTTCAACGCCATACCACATTACGCGTCTCTTACACTTAAAATGCCCGGTCCACGTGGCATCATTTCATTGCGAGGGTCATTTAAAGACCCCGGACACGGCTAGACGAGTCCGGCATAAATAAGCTAGGGGCTCCCTAGCCGCACACCCCTTCACAAGGGGCTGTGCGTATAAGCAACAATGAGCTAATATAGACTCCGCTTTACTTATTAATATTTTTCATATACTTTTTTTCACACGATTTCCTTTCAAACTAAGTTCCTCTCTTTTCACAGATGAACAACGTGCACACCCGTCTAGGATAACGGCACAACGGAGACACAGGCGCAGACGTGCAGTAGGGACCCGTCGCAAGGATTCTTTTCAGATTAAGACCCTGCGTAAACCTTTTTTACTGTCTCTTGTTGCTATAATCCCCTGGTTTCTGATTATAACCAGAGTGGAGCCTGACGTTTTGGCCTCGGCCGTGTCAGAGGACCTTGCCCGTACCTGGACACTAGGGGCTTAGGGCATTGTTCTGCCCATTATTATAAAGACCGAACACCTTAGGGAGTGTTCGGCATCTCGAGTTAGGCCTTATATGCATCAGCTCCGAATCATGTCTTTGGTCAAATGTTGGGTTTGCCCGGCTCCTGTTTTGCTGCCTTACGTTCCGTATCATCGGCTAACGCGACACCGGAGAACTCTCGCGATTGTGCCCCACTCGGGGCGAGCACCTCGATGAAAGCCGAAACCGATCGTCATGATATAGCGAGAGACTGGTCAACCACTCGATCGACCACGGAATGTTTAGAATTCTTCCACTTTGACGAAGGACCGTTTCCGGTCAGCACACACAGCATACTCAATTGAAGAGCGCGGTGCCCCTGAGGGCTATATCGTAGCCCCACCTCGAACTCCAATGGCTAAGTGAAAGTGATAAAGCATCATAGTCCTGTTGCCTCGCTTGCTACGCTACCACCTCCTCAACAGACCGAGACGTTGGATTAAGTGTGAAAATCGCTATTTTTTATAACACCCCGCACCTTGTGCGTGGGGCTGAAGTCAAGACTGCCATCTTTCAAAGTTATACACACGTATACATAAATGGTCGCATAGGAGATATTTCAATACTTGGAACGCACAAGTATAAAAAGCGATTACATCATAACCATTGTTTTACAAAATAAAACATTCATTTGAACGTGATATTTTTCGAGCACTGCGACTCTATTAAATGAGCACCACGCATAACTTCCCCAAAATAGTGCTCGGCGGGTAACCGCTTTAAATCAACCACAGGGTTGCAACAGCGGTGGCATCCATCTCTGTCCAATGTGTCTTCACATGGGCAAGGGCCATCCGCGCACCCTCTATGCAGGCCGACCGCTTCATCTCCTTGATATGCGGCACCGCCCCAAGAAACTCCTGCAATAAACCAAAATAGCTCGTCGACTTGGGCCTCTCCGGCCAGACATGAGTCACGATATCCGTCATGGCAAGTCTGGACAACCTATTCAGCTCAGCCCATTCGGCCAACCGATCGGTCAGCGGAAGTGAACGATCCGGATACGGAATTGAGACCAAAATAGCTCTTCCGTCTTGTGATCCTTCTGACTTCGGAAGTGCACAACGGCATCCGCCGCACTCACCGCTAAGTCCATATATGGATGATCCAGACCCCACAGCTAGCCATGCCGGGCATACTTTGGATCCGTAAACCTGCGGCGTAGCAGAAAAGGCTTGCCAGCCACAATGTCTCCGGCCTGACGCAGCTCCTCCTTCATAGCCCGCATTGCAGAATGGGCATCCTTGGCTTCGGCGGTGGCCTTCCCCAGGTCTTCTCGCTCTGATAGGCGCTCCTTTTCAAAAGCCTCATTGCGGTCGGTAGCATCCTTCAATTTAACGGCCAATTTGGCCATCTCTTCCCTGCTTCGGTAGTGTGCAGCCCTTTCGGCTTCTAACTCCTCGGCCGCCCTCGAGGCAGCCGCATCACTCCTTCTGGCTTGCTCCTTGGCTTGAGCAAGTTCTGCCCAAAGGCTCTCCACAGCAGCAGCATCATCTGCGTCAAGCATAAATATTGTAAGAGGTGAGCTTTAGCTCCCTTAATAGGTGACTGCAGAGAATCAATTTACCTTGCGACTCGTCAAGACGCTTGTTGACTAGCGCGATGTCTGCATCCGCCACATCGAGTTGCCGTATTAATTCAGCAACTCCATCAGTCCGGCTAGCCCCCGGACTATCTGCCACCTGCATAGGAATGGCGACACTCAATACCTGCGATTTTGATCCTCGGCACGCTGTCGCTTTCAACAACCTACCGAGTCTCAGGGGCTACTATCTATACAGGGCGCACTTTCATGTGCAAAACTGTCAAAAAGGCGCGTCGTTTTTACGTACCTCAAAACCCGCCAGCAAACTCCTGACGGCATTATGCAATCCATTTTCGGCGGACGAAATCCTTCCAATTACCGTACTCATCAATGCACGGTGATCTTCTAAGATGGACGCCCTCTCAAGCAGATCCTTCAGCTCCCCCGGCCGAACACTAGTCGGCGCCGAACTCTTCGGCTCTGCCGCGCTCGGGGATACCCTCCGTGACGACACTTCAGGCTCGTCCGCCTTATCCGCGGTGTAGCAGACGGAGGCATCTCGCTCTCCATCATCTCCGGACGAAGATTCCACGAAGACGAGCTCATCTGAGAAGGTCGCAGGTCCAAACTACAAGGTAAAATTTTTGGTTATCCTCAGAAGAACAAATAGGGATGTTTCTTATTAACAAACTCCCCCTTTTTTACTCATGGCTCGCTGGAGGGCTGATTCTTTAGAGAAGACTGTGCGGCCGCGGCCTCCCCAGACGTAGGACCCTCTGGTGAAGATTTCTTCCCCCGCTTAGGGGCTTTGGCCTCCGGGTCTTCGGAGGCGGTCCTCTTCGCCCCCTGGAGGGAGGGATTCTCGATCCCCCTTTCTTCAAGCGCCCCCTTGGGTGAGGCGGTAGCTCCTCTGTTTTCCCCTTCGCCTTCTTCTGAAGGCGCAACCTCCCACATTCTGACCAATACGGGCTCCGGCGCGGTCTCTGGGAGGGGGGCCAGACACCGTATCATCTTTGCTTGCGCTATTCACTCATGTTGAAGGATAACGGGTTAAAAGGCGAATTGTAGAAAGGCAAACAAATGGTACGTCCGAACACTGAGCTACTTACTTGAGTATCAGGGCGATTGCAGCTTAGGCCGGCATCCTCGGTCAATTCCGAACACACCTCCTGTGATCCGAAGAACAACTTGTACATCTCCACGGGTGTCGTACCCATGAAGTGTTGGAGAATCCGTAGTCCCTCCGGATTTAACTCACATAGCCGGAGGGGACGGCGTTTGCAGGGCAGGAGACGCCTAATTAGCATGACCTGCACCACCACGACCAGATCGATCCCCCTCGCTTGGAGGTCTCGAATTCGGCCCTGCAATAGGGGCACATCTTTTGACGGCCCCCAATTGAGCCCTTGGTTGACCCACGACATCAACCGTCGTGGAGGTCCCAAGCGGAATTGAGGCGGCGGCTTCTGCCTGCTGCCCTTTGGAGCGATGATATAGAACCACTCCTGCTGCCACAAGCCGAGCTCCTCTTGGAAGGAGCCCTCGGGCCACGGGGCATCGGCCCTCCTGCTTCTGGCCGCCCGCCGCCTCGCTGACGCCCCGATCATCTTGGCTCCACATTGAAGGTCTTGACCACAGGCGAAGTGGGGGTGACGCGAAGAAGGCTTCGCAGCGACGATGAATGCGGAGATATGGAGGATGGACTCGGAGCCAAGTCGTGGAATTCCAACCCATAGTAAAACATGAGCCCTCTCACAAAGGATCCGTCAGAAGCCTAAACCCAGACGGAAGTGGGATACAAAGATGACATACTCGCCGGGCTCGGGGGTGGGGATGGCCTGCCCTTCAAGGGCAACTGTGTCGAAATCTCGTGGGGCAGTGCTTGGCTTCTTGCAGCTTTAGCACGTCCTCCTCTGTAACGGAGGAGGGCATCCACCGGCCCTGAAGGTCGGAGCCGGACATTGTTGAAGGTTCGAAGCGCTCGAATCTGGGGCCCTGGGTGTTGGAACTTGGAGCAAGGAGAAGATTTGGTGGAAGATTGAAGAAAAGGAACGAGCCTTGGTCCTATTATAAAGAGGGAGAATACCAAGAGCCGTCTCCGTGACCGTTCAGGACTCGCCTTCGATAGAGGAGGCGTGGCGATGGGCGCGGTTGGGTTACCCACGTCCGTATTGATGAGAATCCCGGAATAAGGGGAACATGATCTCTGCTTCGACAAGACGTGCCAAGGAAACCGCTTCGCTAAACGCGCTGAGACGGTATAATAAAAAACGATTCAAGTAAAGGCTTGGTAGTGGTGTGATGTCATGCCGCAAAATACGTCAGCAGATTGAACTTGTGTATATATTATTCCCTCTACGGTGGAACGTGGAATTTATTTTGCAGAGCCGGACACTATCCTGGTGTTCACAATCTTCTCTGGATTATTCAAAGGAGGAACCCGCCTTGCAATGTCGAACATTATGCGCGCCGGACTCATCGTCATTGAAGCCAGGTTTAGGGGCTACTGAGGGAGTCCTGGACTAGGGGGTGTCCGGACAGCCGGACTATCATCGTCCGCCGGACTCCAAGACTACGAAGATACAAGATTGAAGACTCCGTCCCGTGTCCGGATGGGACTTTCCTTGGCGTGGAAGGCAAGCTTGGCGATAAGGATATGTAGATCTCCTACCATTGTAACCGACTCTGTGTAATCCTATCCCTCTTCGGTGTCTATATAAACCGGAGGGGTTTAGTCCGTAGGACACAACATCCATTACAACAATCATACCATAGGCTAGCTTCTAGGGTTTAGCCTCCTTGATCTCGTGGTAGATCCACTCTTGTAATACACATCATCAATATTAATCAAGCAGGACGTAGGGTTTTACCTCCATCAAGAGGGCCCGAACCTGGGTAAAACATCGTGTCCCTCGTCTCCTGTTACCATCCGCCTAGACGCACAGTTCGGGACCCCCTACCCGAGATCCGCCGGTTTTGACACCGACAGTCGGCCCGCTACCTTTTGACCAAGTCAAACGGGTCGGCCTTTTCACTGGAATGGGCCTCTGTTGGGCCGTGCCACATGTCGATGTATCATAGGCGCCTTCGATCCAATGAGTGGATGACATCTACCCAACGGTGAGCGACACGTGGTTCCTCCAGCCAATGAGGAATTTACACGTGGAAAATCATCATTGGTCATGGCTGTAGCGGGTTATCGGATCCAAAACCGGACCCGATTGCTTAATAATGACACGTTACGGTGGATGCCACGTGTCGGTCACCCTTCACGAATGCTCTTCCATGACGCACAATTTATCGTCATGGAAGTGGACACTTCCGTGATGATAATTTTGGTAATGTCATGGAACTCTTCTACGATAGCACATGTATGACTATCTTGATTCCGTCATAAAATCGTCATGGATGTACATGCGTGACAGAAAATGTGATCTACTGTGACAAACTCGTATCATCACGGAAGTGTATTTTTTTGTAGTGGCTGCTGGTGGTGGTGGAATGGAGGGAGAGGGCTTGGCCCGACCAAATTTTGGCGGAGGAGGCCGGCGGCCGTGGCGGCATTGGAGTGCGAGGAGAGCACCTGGAGGTCAGAGAAGAAAATAGGGAGGGGCAGGGGAGTGAGGTGAAGCTGATGGAGTGCCCAAAATGGCCCAGGGAGGGACATTTGTAGGCGGGGGCGAGGTGCCGAGCTGGCCGGAGCCACGGACGCATGTGCGGTCGAGCTTGGTCGACGAAAGGCAACGGGGAGGAGCAGAGGGCATACATCATGGGGCAGAGGAGGCCAAGGAGCACGGGGGAGAAGCAGCCAGGTAAGGAACGACGAATGCCCACAGGCACGCACTGTGCAGCAATGGGGACGGCTCACAGGAGAAGAAGACAAAGGGGGCAAGAGCTCCAGAGAGACGGCGACGACACGGGGAAGGCGCTAGACATGGCCAGGCGATGAGGGGATGAGTGCACAGACGGAGAGGAGGAGCCTGAGGTGCCAGAGCGCGTGATTTGGCTGGAATGACCCGTCTTCACCGCATGAGCTGGCATGCGCGACGTGTTTTGGCCAGCCCGATGATGTCTAGTAGATAGGACATCCAACAGAGAGTGCCAAAGTGCATGCAAACGATCACAGGGACTTAATTGGTGAATAGGGCTTGCAATGTTTCACTCGCAAAGCAAGGTGTTTGTAACTTTCTGAAGAAGATTGGTCTGGAGGATTCGACTGAGCTTTGGCAGGGTGTGATCAACTACTAAGGTCATTTAGATGGCAGGGTTTCAGCTCATATGGAGGGGTTTAGCTAGTACTTGTAGTGCAAAGTGCCATACTAACCAGAATATAAAACTCTGAAGTAGCACTCATATACTAGCTTGGATTCAGCTGAAATTGGAATAGATGAGTTATTTGGGCATATGAAGACTCCATAAAAGTTTCATACCATTTGGAAATACCAAAATGATACTTGCTTCACAGAGCTTCAAGCTGGACAGAAACTTAGGAAAATCCTGAGGGAAAATGGCTAGATGAAATGAGCCCAAATCTTGTGGAGCTAGGTTATATGGGTAGGAAGAGGTCCTGGAAAATTTTCAGCCATAATGGAGCAAGACAAAATATACTTGCTTCACAAACTAAAAATTTGGAGAAAAAAAGAATTAATCGTGGGCTCACATAGATCAATGGAATGAGATGAAACTTGGAGGAGTGTTATGATATGAGCACATGAAGGAGTGTGCAATATTTCAACTCATTTGGATAACCCTGGCTAGTACTTCCTTCACAAAGGCTTCCCTCAGATAGGAACTTTGAAAAATGACTAAGGAAGCTTGGCTTGGCAAATGAAGTTGAATTTTGACACAGGGCAATTATTTGGACAGGAAAAGATGTCCAAAAAGTTTGGGGTCAAATGGGCAAGGATAAATAGCACTTGCTTCACAATGTGGCATTTAGGACAGAATAGAAATGGAATTAATGGTGGAATATTTTTGAACATGGCAATGAAAAGTTTTCCCATATTTGATGAAGATATGACTCAAACAATTTATGAGAATTATTTGGGAATTTTAGGAGTGATGGAAATATAGGTTGCTTCACAACCTAGGGGCAAAAAGGATAATTCCTTTAATAGAAAAGGAACATTCCCAATAAAAATAATATTGGGATTTGGGCTAGGATGAAAATGGCCAGGTCTAGGGATCATTTGGGGATGACAAGCCACATGGAAAGAAAGAAGAAGTCATCTTCTTCAGTTTCCAGACCACATAGCCACGAAAAAAGAAAACTCAAGTAAAAACCTCAGAAAATCAAAAGAAAAAAGAAAGGGCCAAAAATCAGGGTGTGACACACTTGCCAAATTTTAGTTCTAATAATGTAATCTCTCGAACCCATATTTGTGTCCTGTAAGGTCTGTACTTGTTTGATCTGCATGTTAATATAAAATATGAACCTTGTTGGGGACTCGTGCATGTACATGTCCATGCAGAGGCGGGATGCCTCTATATTCTTAAATAAACGAGTTCCCCCGGTAGGCTATCCTGCCGGTACCCTCTATTTTGTTGCCGGGGAGTAGGCCTACAAGGCACAAACCGTAACGAGGGACCAGCCCCTTGCCGGGCCTTATCTATCAAAGGCCACTGCGACCACCCTGACCGAAGCAGTGTTCGAGTCAAAGGGTGGGAGCAACTAAGCTTCAAAGGGTAGCAGGATTTTCTTATGCAGAAGTTTTCACTTACAGAACACGTATGGATAAGAGAAAGAACTTATCTCTTTGGCTTACCGGAGACTGCAGTGCTGGCTTGTCTTCTCTTCTCCTCTTCGGGACTTTGTCCATGATAGGAGCCTGCAGTTTATGCAGATGAAAATGATGCCAGATGCAATCTTATCTACGTGAACATGTGATGCTCATGATATGCTTATGCATGCATGCAACTTGTCGGGAGGGGCCTAGCGCTTCATTTATTTCTCTGTTGCTCAGGGTCTATGCCTGGCTTTGTACAAGGGGTTACATGCAACTGAGGCAAGGCATGTACAAAAGGGTGGCTGCCGGGCAGGGCCCAACAACTTCACCTTATGGGTAGAACTTGCAGAGATGCTCAATATTCCATGAGTTTTGCAGTTGAATGCCATATCCAGTCTCCAAATGGACTGCGTCAGGTCAGGTTACTCGTACTACCCTATAAGGGCCTTCCCACTTTGGCGACAACTTGTTTGCACCCTTGGCAGACTGAACGCACCTAAGAACAAGGTCGCCTTTCTCAAAACACCGGCATGAACCCTGCGGCTGTGATAGCGACGCATGGCTTGCTGGCAGCGTGCAGCACGCGTAGCAGCTCGGAGACGGTTCTCCTCGAGAAGCACAGTGTCGTCACGCCAGTGTTGTTCCTGCGCTACTTCATTGTAGGCAAGTACTCGAGGTGACCCGTAAATGAGTTCCATGGGAATAACTACTTCTGCCCCAAAGACTAGGGAGAAGGGTGTTTGCCCGGTATCTCGATTTGGTGTCATTCTGAGGGACCAAAGAACCACTGGCAGCTCATCAGTCCACGGCCTTCTGCACTTTAGCAGCTATCAAAAGTTCTTGTCTTGAGGCCCCACAGCACTTCTGCGTTCGCCCTCTCAGCTTGTCCATTGCTTCTGGGATGTGCAACGGAGGCACATGAGATCTTGCTTCCGAGGGCATGAACATATTGCATGAAGGCGGGGCTCGTGAATTGGGTGTCGTTGTCAGTTATGATCCAGGCAGGGACCCCGAAGCGGCACACCAAATCTTTCAAGAACTTGATAGCTGACTGAGCAGTCACCTTTCTCATGGTAGCTACTTCCAGCCACTTTGTAAACTTGTTGATTGCAACGAATAAGAATTCAAGCCCCCGGCAGCTCGAAGGAAAGGGCTGAGGATATTGAGCCCCCAGACCGAAAACAGCCATGACAAAGGGATTGTCTAAAGTGCTTGGGCAGGCAGATGGATATTCTTGGAATGGAACTGATAGGCTTCACACTTGGTGACTAGCTCAACCGCATCTTGGAGGGCAGTGGGCCAATAGAATCCTTGCGGGAATGTTTTCCCAACTAAAGCCCTTGATCCAACGTGGGAGTCGCGCATTCATTTGTGTATTTCTGCCAAAAGTTCCTTTCCTTCTTCCCGGCAAATGCACTTCAATTTCACACCGTTGGGCCTTCTTATGTATGGAGTGTCATTGACAAACTGATACATACTGGCCCTCCGAGCTACTCTTTTAGCTTCTTCTTGGTCTTCGGGAAGTTCTCCAGTTTGGAGGGAATGGACTATATGCCTTGCCCAAGTTGGAGCCTGAGGCTCGACAACGAGGACTAGTGGCACCTCCTCATTCGTGGGGGTGCATCCCTCGACCGCGGGGACCAGCGACCCGGCAGGAGGGAGGGTGCGACCCGACAATCAAAGGAACCCCGAGGGGTTCTATCAGGAGATGCTTACCGGAGTCCAATTTCCTCCTCTTTCTGGCCATTGTTGTTGGGGATATAGAGGGCTGAGTAAGATGGAGAAAACGTCACTGGTTCCACGGGTAGCTTCTGTGCAGCGCACTTTGTCAGATGATCATTAATATTGTTTTCTGCATGGGGTATGTGCTCTGTTTGTAATCTGTCAAAGCGCTCCTCCAATCTTCTCACTTCCTCGACGTATGCCTCCATCAATGGACTTTGGTAATCCTTGTTGACTTGTGTCACCACAAGTTGTGAATCTCCTCGAATGATCATCTTCTTAATTCCCAATTTTGTGGCAATCCTGAGCTTGGCAAGACCTTCATACTCTGTGTATTGTTGGTTGCCTCCTCCCGGGGAATATGAATCTGGACGACGTACTTCAGGTGCTCCCAAGTGGGAGCAACGAGAAGCACGCCGGCCGCGGCACCTTGTAGGGAGAAGGCACCATCAAAATACATGATCCATACTTGGGGTGATTCCTTGCCGGGAATAACTGTTTCTAGCACTTCCTCACCAGGGGTTGGCGTCCATTCTTCAATAAACTCTGCCAATGCCCTGCTCTGAATTGTTGACGTGCTTTCAAACCTCAGGCCAAAGTTCGACAACTCTAGAGCCCATTCCACTATTTTTCCGGTAGCCTCTGGGTTCCGGAGTATCCTTTGCAACGGAAAGAGTGTGACAACCATGATCTCATGGGCTTGGAAGTAGTGGCGCGGTTTCCTTGAGGCCATGATGAGGCCAAAAATCAATTTTTGCACACTAGAATACTTAGATCTAGCCCCCTGCAATAGGGAGCTGACGAAGTATACTAGGCGCTACCTCACTTTCTTCCTTGCCACATCCTTGGGGTTGCCTTGTTCAAATCCGTCAAATCTATGCACAGCCTCCATTTCCCATTAGCCTTGCGCACAACCACTGGGTTTGCTAACTATGTTGGATGTAGTACTCCTCTGACCAAACCATCTACCTCAAGTTTCT
The DNA here is from genome assembly GCA_021437245.1 of Aegilops speltoides. NCBI lineage: Eukaryota > Viridiplantae > Streptophyta > Magnoliopsida > Poales > Poaceae > Aegilops > Aegilops speltoides. The sequence goes on along the minus strand of CM038147.1, from coordinate 307,397,281 downwards.
TGATCTCTTCGACAATGAATTGATGCGGCTCCAAGGCCTTCTTCCGCACCTTCTGCTTGAATGGTCAGGCATGTGGGCAAATAGCAAGGTGGTGCTCGATTACCTCTCTGGGAGCACCGGGGATATCAGATGCTTGCCAGGCAAACACATCGATATTCGCCCGCAGTAAGGAACGAGTGCACTTTCCTATTTGTCATTGAGGGTGCCACTAATGGTAAAAGTACCATCAGTACCAGCCAGCCCTGCAGGTACCTTTTCACATGGGGTGCATCAGCCTTGGTCCTCTTGTTGTTGGAACTCTCCGGCACATCATCAACGGGTGTCGCGCACTCCGTAGAGGTACGCTTCCCAGATTCCTTGCCGGTGTCCCTACTATCTTTCTTCCTTCCCTTGCTTTCCTTGGCGGGCACTGCAGCCTCGGTGGCCTCTGCCGCGACTGCGTCCTGCTACATCTTATCCACGCATATCATTGCGTCTTTCTTATCTGAGGGAATTGAAATGACGCCCGTTGCCCCTGGCATCTTCAAGGTGTTGTGGGCATAGTGGGATGCTGCCATGAACTTGGCTAGGGCCGGGTGCCCAAGGATTCCATTGTACGGCAGGGGGAGGTCGACCACATCAAACACAATCTTCTCAGTCCGGTAGTTTAACTCTCCCCCAAATGTAATTGGCAACATGATCTTTCCCTTAGGACGACTCCTGCTGGGATTGACTCCTTGAAATGTGCCCGTGGCCTTGAGCTCTTCCTCAACTATCTGAAGCTTGCTGAGAACTTGTGGGGAAATCAGATTCAACCCAGCCCCACTATCAACCAACATCTTTCTGACTTTGAGGTTGTATATTGTTTGTGAGACCAACAACGGCAAGCACCCTACCGCAGTGATGCGGCCAGGGTGATCCTCTTCATCAAAAATGATGGGCAAGCGTGGCCATTTGAGCGGCTTCTGAGAACCTGCCACTGGCTCCATGGCGTTGACTTCACACACCCACAGTTTAAGTTGGCGGTGAGAGGAGTGCAATGATGGAACCCCATCAATGCACGGGGCATCAGTGGCTTTCTGGAACTCCTGCTCACCAGTTTCCTCTTCATCCCCTCCATCACTTTCATCATAGCAATCTCCCTTCTCTCGGCCCCTAGCGGGTTTCCCTTGGTTCCAAGGAGCCTTGCCAAGGCGATTTGCTTCATCGCCCCGACCCTTTCCGCCAGCGCCGTCTGACCTTTTTCCTTGTCATGCTTCTCATAATCAGCCCTCTGCTTCTTGACGAGCTACTCAACCTGATGACACTCTCGAAGATCATGGCCCTTGGTCTGATGAATCTTTACTGGTACGCGTCGGTGCTACACAAACGGTTTTTAATCCCTTTCCGTGACGGCATTTGGAACCGTCGCCAAGTGTGTGTGGGCGATAGGGGGGTCCTTCCCACACGACCGAGAAACCATCGGGGATAGGCCCTCCCGACACATTTCCTAGGGCAAAATGAGTTCGTGTGCAATCTGGTGGAGCATCGAAACCCAATTGTTTCCATTCGTATGTACATTCCACACGGTGAATCCCAGAAAAATATTTCCGTTCGTATGTATATCACACACAGTCAATCCAAGGAGAACGTTTCCGTTCTCATGTACATCCCACACAGTGAATCCAGGGAAAATATTTGCATTCGTATGTACTCCCCACACAGCCAATCACGGGAAAACGTTTTCGTTCATATGTACATCCCACACAGTCAATCCAGGGAAAACTTTTTCGTTCGTATGTAAATCACAGATGGGTTTATGTATCGGCTCGTGTGTGATACGTGTAACTATCACACACGCTCTGCCTTGGTTAACTTGCTTTTCTCAACTACATCACACACGATTTGATGAAGAAAACTGTGTGGCATTCGGCTATCCATCACAGGAGCTTTTACTTCTAGAACCGTTTGCAAAGTTCCATGACCCATTTCGCATGTTTATTTGTTTACAATTAATAATTCCAGTATTATGCAAATTCACATTTCATATCGAACAGCTGTTCACCAATTTCATATCACGCACATAGATATATTTTAACATCACAATACGATAGCTACTGAAAAACAGCACAATACAGCATATAAATAGTTCAACTTCATAAATAAGAACAATATTAAAACAATATATCCATTTCCCTAATCGAGATCATCTAGGCTCGCCTTATCCACCTCTGCTTTCAGTTCAGTACCAACTGGGAAAGTGCCTCCTCCTTCGCCAACACCATCTTAGCAAAGTCTGATTTAAAAAATCTGAGCTCATTCTCCACCTTCCTATTTTTATCCTGCATCTTCAAATATTCTTCAGCGTTCACAATACTTTCTCTAAGACTAGCTCTCTTCTCTTCCTGATACATGCTCCAGAGCTTTGCTAGGCACATCTTCAAAGACTGTGGACACTCTTGTTCATCCTATAATATTAAAACTAGATCAGTCACAATTGTAGGGAAATGGGTTTATAGCAACATAGAAAATCACCGATACTTATTTCAAAAAACTGAAGAAACGGGTTAATTATGACATATCTTCTCAAAAAGATCAATGTGCAAATGAATTAATTTCTACTGACACAACAACCAAATTCTGAAACATCGGAAGCTATAATTAACTACAACAACACTACAAGTTCTTACTCATGTACTATAAATAACAAATTGAACATTTTAAGAGGAAGGTAAATATAACGGCAACAACATAGCGACAGTGTTTGGATGACAACAAATTGACACTAACAGGTGTGTACATGCACAAATTTAGTAAGATAGAACTAATAGCACTAAGGCATCCACTATGTATGCCAAAACCGGTGTAAAGACAACTGTTGCTACATCTTGCACCGGTGCCCTGCACTGGCGAGCCGATGCAGCGGAAAAAAATCAGGGACCCGAACTCTGGAGCACCTAGTTGCTCCGACGCCCAATTCCTTTGTGCCATAAAGATTTAGTACTTTACTGCTTGGCTTCTCGGATGTGTGGACAAGTTGGCTCCACAAACTGCTGAAGCGGTGCCAAATAATTTTCTAATGGCACCGCTGATGAGATGGCAACATTTTTAGATACTACTCCCTTCGTTCCTAAATATAAGTATTTTTAGAGATTCCACTATAGACTACATACGGAGCAAAATGAGTGAATCTACACTCTAAAATATGTCTATATACATATGTATGTTGTTTGTACTTGAATCTCTAAAAAGACTTATATTTAGGAACGGAGGGAGTAGGTGCAAACTATGACACTGTCTTAGGATGCATTTGGTTGAAGGTGTGGTATGAATGGGTTGGGACCGTGATAGTGTCTAAATCACATCTAACAAATGATTTGTAACAACGAAAGAGGGTATAACCTTCTCTACACATGCCAGAAACTTCCTCCCACTGTCCACATATTCAAACGCAACTAGCTTCGTTCATGGAGATTGATGGTGACAACGAGCAGACAGATCTTCAGCGACCCCGCTCCATTCATTGCAACTGATGGTCCTAGGGAACTACAAGAGCAAGAAATGACTCAAATCGACCGCCGGGTAAAAATCCTTCATTCCAAGTCATAGCCGGAGAGAGAGAAGAGTGGCATACCCGGGTGGTGAAGGAGTCGTCGGAGGAGGAGAAACCGCTAGAGAGGTCTTTCAAGAATACCATGGCGACCCCAGCGGTAGGATGCGAGATGGGGAGAGCGAGGAAGCAAGCGAGGAAGCGGCTATAGCTTAGGAAGGAAGGAAGGTGGAAACAGGGGAACTGTTACTTATGGTCGGGGAGAAAAGGGGATGGGGAGGGGGAGGGTAGATATTTCGGCAGTAGGCCAAAAATTTCGAAATGTGGAGGGAAACTTTGCGCGCGGTGCCGTCGGACACCATTCACTTTGAACGATAGTGTGCATCGCAAACGATTCTTCTGCTTAACGCGCATGGGATGAGTTTGATAATTTAAATTTTGGTGGAAATTTCCACGCGTATGTCATTGCATAATTTAACATCGCTTGCTAATTTGGGCAGAAAAAAGAGCGTACAGCACACACACCAGACTTACTGAATCGAGCAATTTTAGTAATTAAACAGAGACATTTCACCTAAACATTTCTCTAACAAAAGACCCGCATTAAAAACAAAGCCTAAGTATGAATAATTTTAACAAATCCACCGTCGCGCCGGCCTATGCATTGCCGGTGTGAGATGAGACGTCAATGACTTGTCCTGGCGACATGCCACCGTAGGTGGACTCCGCATACACCCTGCTGAAGTCGATCGCGTCCTCGTCCTCGTCCTCGGTGCCTCCCTCAAGGTTGTAGTACTCGTAGTAGTGGTTGCGCCAGAGCTCGCATTAGTACTCCACCGTCGATTCCTCGACGTACACACACTTCTCTACCTCGACCTGGCCACCAGCAACTCCTCCTCCCGGCGCTCCTCGATCTCCATCGCCTCCTGCGTCTCCAGCTCCTGCACGACGACCTCATGAGGAAGCTCCATGGCCATCGCCGCCTTTTCGGATGTGGGTTGCATGCTGGATTCTAAGGTGGCCTGGAGTATCTTGGCGTGGATGGCCTCGACCCGGGCCAGGGGGACATCGGTGGCACGGACGACAGCTCGAGCGCTCTCGGTGTTTGTAGCCACCGTTGCAGCAGCAGCTGTAGCCGTCTCGGCTGCTGCAGCTGCCCTGTCGGCTGCCGTAGATGCCCTCTCGGCAGAAGCGTCCGTGCTCAATGCGGATGCGGCGGCACTCTCGGCGTAGGCGGCCACGGTCTTGGCGCAGTTGGCGGCGCTGGGGGGGACGCGACCATCGTACGGGCCTTCACGAAGCCTTTCCACGGTGTCATCTTTGCAAGAAGGGGGTGCGGGAATGGGGATCAGGATTTGTGGATTTGGGGGTTGCCGGCATTGGAGTAGACAAGCCGGCGAAGCTTAAGGAGGAAGACCTAAATAGACCCAGAATTTTTTGTCGCAAACGATTCCTACAAAACAACTCTGGGTAATGTTGTAGATATTTTTTATTAGCGGTGAAAGACGAATTTGGCGTAAAGTGGCAACAAATGGTGTTTTACATGTACGAGAAAATTTGTAGTACTAATACAACTGTCATGTCAAATTTTGGAAAATTTCAGGGGTCATTTGAACTTTTAAGACATTTAAGTGATTTTCTAGCCATTTAATTATCGTGATTGAGATTTGAACTACATGTACACGCAACAGCAAACCAAAACGGTTTGAAAGTCATATTTTTGTGTACTTGTGTGCGATTTAATTCCATGTGCAGTAAATTGGAAGGAATTTTGAAACATATTGGTCTACCATCTCTGACACAATTAAGCATGGAGTGCCGTGGCATTTAAATTCCAAAAAATTAAAAACATGAAACCTTGCTTGATATAATGTCATACCACCAAGATGATGTGGTACAAAAATTGGCCTGTTTGATGAAAGTTTGGACACACACCCCTCACAAACGTGAGCAACTCACACGAAGGGTCGTGGTTTCGAGAGGGAACAATGCATATTTGATGACGAACGGCAGATAGCTTCCTCTTACGGCCTTCAAAATTTTTCTACGTCTAATGTGCACTGATACTAACTGTCACGTGAAAATTTGGAAAATTTCAGGGGTCATTTGACCTTTTGAAGACATTTAAGTGATTTTCTAGCCATTTAATGACCGTAATTCAAATTTGAACTATACGTACATGCAACGGCTAACCATAACGGTTTGAAAAATCATGTTTGTGTACTTGTGTGCAAGTTAATTCCATGTGCAGTAGATTAGAAGGAATTTTCAAACATATTTGTCTCACGGCATGGACACATGCATGGAGTGCCATGGCATTTTAGTTCCAAAAAAATAAAAATGATCAGGACGTGAAACTTTGCTCGATGTAATGTCATGCCACCAAGATGATGTGGTACAAAAATTGGCCTGTTTGACGAAATTTGGACACACACCCCTCACGAACCGGAGTAACTCACTAGAAGGCTAGTGGTTCTGAGAGGGAACAATGCATGTTTGATGACGAACAGCAGATAGCTTCCTCTTATGTCCTTCAAAATTTTTCTATGTGTAATGTGCACTGATACAAACTGTCATGTGAAAATTTGGAAAATTTTAGGGGTTATTTGACCTTTTGAAGACGCTTAAGTGATTTCCTAGCCATTTAATGACCGTAATTCAAATTTGAACTAGATGTACATGCAACGGCTAACCATAATGGTTTGAAAAATAAAATTTGTGTACTTGTGTGCGAGTTAATTCCATCTGCAGTAAATTAGAAGGAATTTTCAAACATATTGGTCTCATGGCATGGACACGTGTACATGCATGGAGTGCCATGGCATTTTAATTCCAAACAATTAAAAAATGATCAGGAAAACATGAAACCTTGCTTGATGTAATGTCATGCCACCAAGATGATGTGGTATAAAAATCGGCCTGTTTGACGAAAGTTTGGACCCACACCCCTCACAAACCAGAGCAAGTCACTACAAGGCTCGTGGTTCCAAGAGGGAACAATGCATGTTCGATGATGAACGGCAGGTAGCTTCCTCTTACGGCCTTCAAAAAATTTCTACGTGTAATGTGCACTGATATAAACTGTCATGTGAAAATTTGGAAAATTTCAAGGGTCATTTGACCTTTTGAATACATTTAAGTGATTTCCTAGCCATTTAATGACCGTAATTCCAATTTGAACTAGATGTACATTTAACGGCTAACCATAACATTTTGAAAAATCATATTTGTGTACTTGTGTGCGAGTTAATTCCATGTGCAGTAAATTAGAAGGAATTTTTAAACATATTGGTCTCACGGCACTGACACACGTACATGCATGGAGTGCCATGGAATTTTTATTCCAAAAAATTAAAAAATGATCAGAAAAACATGAAACCTTCCTTGATGTAATGTCATGCCACCAAGATGATGTGGTACGAAAATTGGCTTGCTTGACGAAAGTTTGGACACACACCCCTCACGAACCGGAGCAACTCACTAGAAGGCTCGTCGTTCCGAGAGGGAACAATGCATGTTTGATGATGAACGATAGATAGCTTCCTCTTACGGCCTTTAAAGTTTTTCTATGTGTAATGTGCACTGATACAAACTGTCATGTGATATTTTGGAAAATTTCAGGGGTCATTTGACCATTTGAAGACATTTAAGTGATTTCCTAGCCATTTAACGACTGTAATTCAAATTTGAACTAGATGTACATGCAATGGCTAACCATAACGGTTTGAAAAAACTTATTTGTGCACTTGTGTGCGAGTTAATTCGATGTGCAATAAATTAGAAGGAATTTTCAAACATATTGGTCTCACGGCATGGACACATGTACATGCATGGTGTGCCATGGAATTTTTATTCCAAAACAAATAAAAATGATCAACAAAACATGAAACCTTTTTAGATGTAATGTCATGCCACCAAGATGATGTGGTACAAAATTTGGTCTGTTTGAAAAAAGTTTGGACACACACCCCTCAAAAACCAGAGCAACTCACTAGAAGGCTCGTGGTTCCGAGAAGGGAACAATGCATGTTTGATGACGAATGGCAGATAGCTTCCTCTTACGGCCTTCAAATTTTTTTCTACGTGTAATGTGCACTAATACAAACTATCATGTGAAAAATTGGAAAATTCCAAGGGTCATTTGACCTTTTGAAGACATTTAAATGATTTCCTAGCCATTTAATGACTATAATTCAAATTCGAACTAGATGTACATACAACGGCTAACCATAAGGGTTTGAAAAATCATATTTGTGTACTTGTGTGCGAGTTAATTCCATCTGCAGTAAATTAGAAGGAATTTTCAAACATATTGGTCTCACGACATTGACACATGTACATGCATGGAGTGCCATGGCATTTTTATTCAAAAAAATTAAAAAATGATCAGAAAAACATGAAACCTTGCTTGATGTAATGTCATGCCACCAAGATGATGTGGTACGAAAATTGGCTTGCTTGACGAAAATTTGGACACACACCCCTCATGAACCGGAGCAACTCACTAGAAGGCTCATGGTTCTGAGAGGGAACAATGCATGTTTGATGACGAACGGTAGATAGCTTCCTCTTACGGCCTTCAAAAAATTTCTACGTGTAATGTGCATTGATACAAACTGTCATGTGTAATTTTGGAAAATTTTAGGGGTCATTTGACCATTTGAAGACATTTTAAGTGATTTCCTAGCCATTTAATGACCGTAATTAAAATTTGAACTAGATGTACATGCAATGGCTAACCATAACGGTTTGAAAAATCATATTTGTGCACTTGTGTGCGAGTTAATTCCATGTGCAGTAAATTAGAAGGAATTTTTAAACATATTGGTCTCACGGCATGGACACATGTACATGCATGGAGTGCCATGGCATTTTTATTCCAAAAAATAAAAAATGATCAAAAAAACATGAAACCTTGCTTGATGTAATGTCATGCCACCAAGATGATGTGGTACAAAATTTGGTCTATTTGAAAAAAGTTTGGACACACACCCCTCACAAGCCGGACCAACTCACTAGAAGGCTCGTGGTTCTGAGAAGGGAACAATGCATGTTTGATGACGAACGGCAGATAGCTTCCTCTTATGGCCTTCTATGTGTAACGTGCACTAATCCAACTGTCATGTGAAAATTTGGAAAACTTCAGGGGTCATTTGACCTTTTGAAGATATTTAAGTGATTTTCTAGCCATTTAATGACCGTAATTCAAATTTGAACTACATCTACATGCAATGGCTAACCATCACGGTTTGAAAAATCATATTTGCATACTTGTGTGCGAGTTAAAAAATCATCAGACGATGTAAATATCTAGTGTTCAAAAAAGAAAATGTAAAATCTGGCAAGACAACCGGCCCCACACGACTGGCACTCTATTTTGCGCCTCTATGTTTGGAAGGTGAGTGGCGGGCTTTGATTATCCATTGGGAACCGCCAGCTATTATGTTCACACACGGACTTTGCTGCGGAAATCGTGTGTAATTCACACTATAGTACTCGTAAATTCCGGTGACCGGCGCGTGTACTGTTCCCGTCGATCTAGATTTTGGCCGCCAATAAATACTACCTAGCTCACGTCGTCCCGCCTGCATTCTCATCTAGATCCTCCTCTTGCTCGCCCTCTCTCTCTCTCTATCAATCTCTATTTCTCTCAAATCTCTGCCATGGTGCCGCTAGTCTGCCCACGCACCGACGAGGAGTCGCCACCCCCCAAGGACACTCACTCGAAGAGCAGCAACGAGGACACCTACGCATCGCTGGACGAGGTTGCGCCCTACGCCCCAACTTTGGACGAGGTTGCGCCCTACGCCCCAACTTTGGATTGGTTTTGAGGCCAGTACAATATTTGTCTTTGGAAGTCGCTGCCGCCGGCTGAGAAAGCTAGGCAAGTGGCTTTCAAGAAGGAGAGGGCGTGGGAGGATGCCAGGTACCAGGCGGCCTGTGAAGCCCGTGATCCTGCCTGGAAAAAGGAGGTGGCAGAGCTTTGGGGGCGGGCACATCGTCGTGTGGAGGAGGTGTACAAAGACGGGTACTTCGCGAGGAAGGCCAGAGGCGCTAGGCGCCTCGTCTCTGTGTGGAGCTGGGCCGATAAGCTCCAGGGTGCCACCGATGAGGAGCTCTGCTGGGCGCCCAACAAAATGGAAAGATCGTTCCCATGCATCCGCCTGGAAGAGGCAAATCGGCACGTCAAGCGCTGCGAGGCGGAGGAGGCGGAGTACTGCCTCCGGTCTGGGAAGACGCCGCATACTAGGGATCTGTTGGCGAGGGGCTGCCGGAATACTGGCCCGAGGAGGGATTATTAGTTTTAGTATTGTTCGTTTTCAATTTTATGCATTATACCTAGTATTTAAGTATCATCACGTATATGTGATGTTATTATATATATATATATTATGTGATGAACGAATGAACAATTAATATTATATATATTATGAATTCCATTTTCTGTCTGTTTTTGTATACTAATTTGATTCTATCTGTTATCATCCACACATACAGAATGGAAAGCATATAAACACACATTGAAACAGAACATATAAGAACGGAAAACCGAGTACACACATTGAAACAGAGCAATAAACGGAGCAATAGTATGATTTCTGTGAATACATAGCTATCCACGTCGAAACCACTCAACCAAATAAAACGTGTCCATGAGACCATGACCAGCAGCCCTTGCCTATGGTAGCTCTTGGCTCTACATGAACTCGTGTAGGCGTTCATCCAAGTGGTCGACACGCTCGTGGTACATCTGGAGCGCGATCTCGAGCTCCACCTCGAGGATGCGACGGCCATGTTCCTCTACTGCGCCCCAAGTGGACACCTGGGCCAAGGAGGCGGTTGATCCTACAGACCAGTGTGTTGGCATCGAGTGGGCCACGGACAAGGCGAACGGCGCGACCCATACGAACGGCACGGCAGGTGTCTGGTGCAAGTACAGCGCGGCCGGCCTCTAGTGCAAGTACGTTCCCACTCCTGGTGAGGAATGGGGGTACTGAAGGGACATGTACCCAGCTGCGACGCCCTGTTGACAGGAGGCAAGCGCCGATGGATCCGCTCTTGCTGTGCGGCGCACCGCGCCTCTCGCTCTACGGTGCTCCAACACTCTCGCCATGCGGCAAGCTGTAGCCTATCGGTGCAGACGCGCCTAGCTTGCTCTGTGGCACGCCATCAATCATGTTGTGCGGCGAGCTGCAGCCTCTCGGCGCTGGCATGCCTATCTTGATCCACGGTGCTGAAGCACCATGCGCCAAAGGTCTGCTCAACCCTGGCAATGATGCGCATCACGGTGTCATCCATCACGTTGCCGGGGAGCACCGCGGCCTCGATGGGCCATGGCACCTTCTGGTTTTCCTCGTCGACGAGGTTGATGGCAGCGCTTTGGTGTGTTGGCATGCTTGGAAAAGGTGGATGTGCTACAGGCTGCGCTTGTTGCCTCCGTGCGTCGTGCCGCGCCTAGGTTGATGTGCAATATTGCTGGGTGGCGGGAAACAGGTGAGTAAATGGCAGGAAACAGTGGTGTGTTCATAGAACACCATCAATTAATGGAAACTTAGCATATAAGGAACATCGAGCTAGCACAAGAAGTAGATGATGATGAGATGAACATTGACCACACTAGGGAACCTGTCGATGATGAATTCATCAATCGCAAACGGTTGTACACTAGCAAGCATTGGCCCACAACGCACACAGCTTATTCCATCAAAAACAGGTCGGATGGATCAACTGTATGCCACGTATACACATTGTCAAAAAGTAATGCGGTAGACATTCTTTAACATATGTTAAAAATAAAATAAAAATAAAAAACAAGGACCTCGAGGTTAAATTAGCTGAGGGAATGATTTTTGTCATTTGAACCGAAATGACCCATCCTATTAGTTAATTTAACATCAACACAACTTCCCATCCAGTCACCCATCTGATGGCTGCTCCAGCCTGAGCACACTTAACCTGAGAGTTCTCTTAGATGAGCTATTGGTGGAGCAGCTAGTCCTTGCTGATATAGGATGCCTCTTCGCATCCTTATGGTGTATCCGGATGACTGCCCGTCCCCCAATGGCCAATACATGTTGTTTAGACAGAGCATATCACATACGTCTTATTAGAAGCAATCGTTTGTTTTATTATCGGTCTTCGCACACATTTCTGATTACAGACCTGTTTGCCGCGTATCACACACATCTTGTTGTATTGAATTGTTTCTGTTCTCTTGTCTCAACACAAACAGTTCATCCGAGTGAACCGCATGCTGTATACCGCACACACCTTGATCTGGCTGACCATTTCTTTTGTGTTGCCTAATCACAAACAGTTCATCCGAGTGAACCATATGTTGTGTATCGCACACGCCTTCATCTGGCTGCTCGTTTCTTTTGTTCCTCCTCATTGCAAATAGTTATTTGAACTGAACCATATGCCCTGCATCGCACACGCAACTAAAATTTGAACCGTGTTTGATGCATCCGTCATCGCAAACATTTTGCACATTTTTGACGGTTTTCTTACACTACCATTTGCGATTATTGCATCGCACACAGTTTCTCGAAGGGTCTTTGATCATAGTATCGCTTTAGCAACATCCTGCAATAGTGCTTGAAATACGGTCCATCACCTTTCCCAGCTTTCTCGACAGCTGCAGCCTCCCGACAGTCAGCTCACATGGCAGCTTCCTTGCCGGGGGTTCAGCTTTAGCCTTCTTGCCGGTACTAGGCGTGCCCGATCTCTCAATTGTCAAAACTGTCTTATCCTTATGCTTCTTGTTGCGCTTCTTGTTCTTCTTCCTCTGACTGGGGGACTCGTTGTCATCCTCTGAGTCGATGTTGATGCAACCTTCCTCTCTAGGGAGCTTCCTCCCCTCTTCCACCCAAGCACACTTGTCTACCAAGGTATGCAGCTCCTTCACGATCTTGGGCAACTGAACTTTCATCTTGGAACGTATCCTGCGCTTGCGCACAATGGATTGGAAGGTAGCTATCACTGCCGCTGGGTCAATATCTGGAATATTTCTGTGGACTCGGTTGAATCTTTACAAGTACTTCCGGAGAGTCTCTCCTTCTTTCTATTGGAGAAGCTGCAAATTGCTGGGCCGTCCTGGTTCTTGATGGCCGCTCATGAAGGCACCAATGAACTCATGGCACAGGTCATCCCAAGTTCAAATGGAGTTCTCCGGCAGGTGCATCAGCCAAGACCTCACATTGGACTTGAGTGCCAAAGGGAAGTAGTTGGCGAATACCTTCTCATCTCTTCCCCCGGTAGCCAAAACAACAATAGTGTAGATGCTTAGAAACTCTGCCGGATTCAGTCTCCCTTCATACTTCTCTGGTATCTCTGGCTTGAACGTGCGAGCAGACGGCCAACGGACTTGCCGTAGCTCATGGGTGAAGGTAGGGCACCCAACCTCGAAAGGTAGGCACCCACCATCTCCGAGAGTGGGCACGTCGACGTTGGGGCCGTCGCACTCATTGGGCTGACAATGGTTGTCTCAGTGCCGCTCGAAAATTGCGCACGTGCCTTCCCTCCGCCGATCCTCAGGGGATCGCCGTTGGCCTTGACATGCTCGAGGGTCGGAGGAGGCCATCGAGACGTCAATGGGCTCTTGGTTACATGGCTCTTGTAGTGCTTGACTAGGTGGGGACTGCACCGTGGGGGAAGCCCCTTCCATGCGGTTGGCCGCATGAGCCGTTGTCGTCGTTTGGGGAAGCCGTGGTGGGCTAGCTCGCTGTGGTCCTCCCGCCTCAGCGAAACCAATCAGACTTTGGATGGTGGCACGCCACTCATCCATCTGATTGGCCGTCGGCGGAAATCTCAACAGCAGCCGGGCCCGCGCCATGGCCTCTGAGGCAGTACTTGGCATGGGTTATAACGATGTTGATCGCGGTGTCGCTCGGCTCCTGATGGTGCCGGTGGCGACTGCGTCGTGCCCTCGCTATTGCGAACCAGCCACGGGGATGGCATGGTGACGCGGTGGAGGGGCTTGAGGGCCAATGGCTCCGTTGGGCACAGTGCTGGGTCTGCCTGTTCTGGGGGTGGCGTGTGTCCTGTGGCCACGCCCGCAGCTGGGGCAGCCGGAGGGTTACGATTCGCCCCGGAACGCGTGCCACCACTGCCACTGGGCCCTTCGGTAGGGAGAGGGGGTGCATAGAAAATAAGCCCCCCATCCGTATGTCGAGGAGCATGGCTGCTGGGATGTTGTTGATGCTTTCCTTCCCCGGTGCCTCCTGCTTCGACCATGGGAGCAGTGGTGCCAATGCCGCCTACGCCGACCACACCTCCCGTAGCACCCACATCCTCATGCATCCCCGCAATTCTCGTGACGTTAGCGGTCGCGGGCAGTGGAGCCCTTGAGGTGGACAGGTGATTTGCAGCTCTGGGCTTCTTCTTAGGCACTATGGTCGATGACGTGTTGGTCATGAAAATGGTGATGAAGATGACGCGCTAACGATGCTCTAATTTTCGTGCAAGTGATGCCCCTACCTGGCGTGCCAAAGTTGTCGATGGGGAACCACTGCCACCAATGGGGAAATGAGCCCCTTTTGATTCGGGGGGGGGGGTGGACACATTGCACAAAGGACACAGAAGCGTAGCGCAGTGCGGCAGGGATCACATAGGCAGTTTTACCCATGTTTGAGCTGCCGCGAGGCGTAAAACCCTACTCCTACTTTGGTGGATTGATGGTGGAAAAGGTGGTGGTGGATGCAGCACACTTGCCCGGCAGGGTTCCCTCGGAGCTGAAGAGGCTACATGCATATGGATGTGCGAGAGGGCCGAGCTTGCCAACCTCGCGAACCCTTTCTACGGCTGCCATGGGCCTCCTTTTATAGGCTAAGGGGTCACTACAGTGGCAAATCAGTCTTTGCATGCTGATTAGATAGCAAAACGTGCTACCATACCTAACTCTGCAGGCTGACAGGGTGCATTAAATGCGCCATCGAGTGTCACATCACAGTGTGCCCGGCAACCCTTGCTGGGCTATTTTGCCAGCTTCGCGCCTGCTTGCTTGACATGTCTCAGGACGGGTGTCATGTGGAGGTATTCACTGTAGGAAGTGGCTACCATGTGGAGAAAAGCAGCCACTTAGTCACCTTGGGGCTTGACACCGCACTGATCTATGACTTGCGTCGCGCGTGAGGTGGAGCGGTGGAGTGGCTTGACTCCGTGAGCCCTGGCAGGGCCTGCTGGGACGATCTGGCAGTACGCTTCTGGGGCAAACCCAACCTTGTCGGGCTTGCCTGCCCGGTAAGGGAGGTTCTTTCCCTAGCAATATCTTGCCTCTCTGGATCATCTTGATCTTCTTTATCTGCACTTGGACCCTTTGAAGAGTTGGTCCTTCTTGCTTGGTTCGATCTTGGTAGTATAATCTTTATCGTCGAGCCTGTGCACGGTCTGAGCAACGGACCCGGGGTTTGTTACACTGACACTCCGCCATTGCAAACGTTTCGTATCATTTTTGATAGTTTTATTACATCATCGTTTGCGATTAATGCATCGCACACAGTTTTGTTGAAGGGTGTCTGATTGTAGTGTTGTGTTGGCAGCATCCTGCAGTAGTGCATGTTCCAATGACTGGAGACAAAATATTAAAAGTTACAATTTTCTAGAAGAAAAAGAGGAAAAAGTAAAACTTTCATCTGCTTGCCCGGTTGAAACAATCATGAACTAGGGTATAAAGTTATTAATTGTCCACAGTAAAATTGATTGACAATGTGTGGAGGCCCATGTGATCATTATCATGGTGGAGATGAGCTATTAGTTACCATGATCGTATTATCCACACTCGTTCATATAAACCATGATGGAATCGTACTTCTTTCATATCCGTATGTCACACACATCAAGTTGACCCTGTTCTTTACATGCTACGGTAGTTTCTCAGGGACGAGCAAGACATAAGCTTGGGGGAGTTGATGACTCCAATTTATGTAATGATTTTGATAGTTATGTTGTGCCTACACAGTGGCTTTATGGAATTTTACGACGTTCATGCACCTCCTTCTATTGATATTCCTCGGGTAACAATTTGTGGACCAAATGATACTTTATGGTAGAGATCCCAGGAAATGGTAGTGAAAACATGTATTTAATGTGATAATCATCTAACATAAAAGGATGGAGCAAAGGGGTCAAAGGAGGAGCTGGTGCGATGCCTCTAGAGCAGAAGGCGTCGCACCATACGAGCGCGACCACTCATATGGGTCGTCGTATGAAGTGCGAGCGCCACCACCTCTTCCACTATTTTCACCCTGTAAAATCGGACGGGAGATCAAACGCACAGAGAAACGAGAAACTCGTCCAAAAGGCATAACCCTAGCCTCTAGAGATCATCCACAACAGGATTGACATGGAGGCGGTCGCCATCTTCACCACCAAGCACGTAGGGGCTATGACATCATCTCCACTATCATCATCATCATCATCCAAAATCATTCTCATTGTAACATCAAGAACCCTAGTGGAACGTTTTGTGTGTTTACATTTGTGATTCATTCATGTTGACCACCACTGTCATCGTGATGATTGTTGTCTCCATGTGTGAGTAGAACCCTAGTTCCCGGGGATATGGATGAACTTGGTATGTATAAGATCTGAATCGTCATATTGATATGAGGTCCTCTGTTGCATTCTTAGTTCAATAACTCAAAGAATGTTGTGAAGGGGCCCCACTCAGCATTACCCTCAAATGGCCACGAAGTATATCACTGTCGTTGGAAAGCGTAGGATGTGAAGGTAATTCGAGGGCACAGTAAAAGCCTTTACTCCTAGGTTTTGCAATTGATAGGGGAGTTACGGAGAACCCTTAGAGAGGTCGCGTCCATGGAATAACCCTTGATTATCACAATAGTAACCTGCAGGTGAAGGTAGTGGTGTGCGTGGCACGATGTCTACCTGGAGTAGAACGTGTTCTGTACCCACCTCTGCCAGCATAATCGTCAAGAGTGGCTCAAGTATCCATACCATACTATTCCTATGTGATAGGTGGGAACCTGATGAATGAGTTCACGCCCGAGGGTGGCCCGGTCTTCATGTCTAGGATCGAATCGGAAGGGATAACTGGCTACAAGCAGCCGGGATAACTAGCTTTATACCTGCCAAGGTTGGATGCAACCAGTACGTTGGGGATGGCTGACCAAAGCTACAAGAACTCCAACCCGCTGTCCGAACAATCACGGAACCACAAACCGGGACTAATCCACACAAAATGGCCGGAACCGTAGAGCACGAACTAGGGGGAACCAGAGGCTCCTTCTCGCGAATCCGAATGAACTCACAAGAGCAAAGGTAGCAAGATCTCTCTAGCAGTCTTGCTGCATAAGCTTGTAGCTGAATGGTTTGACAAAAGGTGTTCTAAAGGATGAGGGAGATGGGGTTTTATAGCAGGGACAACCCCCATTAGCTAGGTGTGAAAATGGTTTCAAAATTAAGATGGTTTGCATGGTTTCCTTGGGTGAATAAGCAGTCAACTTTGGAAGTTGTTGGAGAGCTCCTCGGAAATTCGCGAAGTCTTGACAGCCTGGATACCTTCCACGAGAATGACTAGTAATTTTGACTCACAACACCAAATGATGTGAGGTTTTTTGCATTGGAAAGATAATTAGATATAGCTTCTGTTAATGTATCCCTATGGCCCCGTCTCTCCATCACATGGGTGTGGCACACCAAAACATCAGAGTTAAAAACTGACAGCATCAGCTTCACTTGAGACTTGTTTTCTCCAAACTTGTTGCTCCAAAGCGGTTGCTTCAAGAGCTCATTGGTTGTTGGATTGCTTCCATGTTATACATAAGTTCAACCAACAATAATGGAGATGAAAGAATAGTTGTGTCATCAAGGTTACAAGGTAAAGTTAAGTTAGCGTTCACCTGGTCACTTATTTGTTTGTCGCGACTTCTTGTGATTGGACCTATAATTGTTGGAGACTTGTCAATGGTTGTGGTATCCTCATCACTATGCATAGGTTGCATTAGAAATATACTAATGGGGATTCCGGACTCCCTAAGAATGCCTTACTCCCTTGCTAGTTCACCAGTTAATCAAGCCCCTATTTTCTTATTACTTTTTATGTCAATTACTTTCAAGTTTGCTCTGCACCACAACAACAAATACTTTCTCCCTCACATTGTTTGGAGTCTACAATTACGTGCAGGCACAAAGCCATAATTCATTACAAGAGGCAAAGTCTGATACTTGTGCTCCCTATGGGATCGATACTCTTACTTTGAAAATGCTACAATTAAAACCTTTGCACTTGCAGGCCATCATTCCTTTAGGACCTATGGGTCTATAGTAGTAGCTAGATCTCTCTCTCTCTCTCTCTCTCTCTCTCTCTTGGATCTTCAATACAATGTTCTCATTCTTGATAGAGAACAATTCAATGTAATCGGTGGTGTGTTTGTTGGGACATGATGAATTGTCACTTTATGATTAGATTGTTTATTTAATTAAATTGAATCTATTTGGGCATTATTGCTTCATAATTAAATAGCTTTGCATTGCTCTCCAGTCTATCTATTTTTTGGCCAAGTTCCATTGATTTTTCTTCAATGGAAGTGGTGCTTTGTAGTGGGTTCAATCTTGCGGTGCTCTAACCGAGCGCGACTATAAGGGCCAAGACATGCATTATATTGTTGCCACTAAGGATAAAATGATGGGGTTTTCTCGTTGACTTATTCCTGTCTTTATTATGTCATCTTTTATATTGTGATACTTTGTTTCTCTCAAACTTAATACCTTGAGATGCATGCTAGATAAAGGTTTTGGCGTGGAGTATTAGTAGTAGATGCAGTTGGATTAACGGTCTACTTATCACGGACGTAGTGCCTATATGAGGTTATGACATAAATGATCATACTCATAAATATTGCAACCTTTTCAATTGCCCGACTATAATTTTTTACCATTCCATTCCCCGTTTTCTAGAGAGACATGCCACTAGTGAATCTATGCCCCCCGGGTCTATTCCCCATTAATAAATTTTTCTACAATAATTGCACTTTCTATTTTTCCGTTTCACTTCACTATTATCTATCTAATATTTTCTTTTAACATTGTAACTAGCAAGAGAAGGGCTTGACAACCCTTTTGTTGCGTTGGGTGCATGTATTTTATTTTGTTTGTCTGTAGGTGCTACTTATCTTCTTAGCTCAGAAGCTCCTACTGGTTCAATAAACCTTAGTTCTTAACTGAGGGAAAACTTTGCTACTATTACCTCACCCTTCCTCTTTGGAGAAGCCCGACAACTCATGTGGGAGTAGAAGTGCTCGCACACTTTTCGCTAGTATGCCCAAAGAAGGCGAGCCCACGTACAACGACACGGGTAGGGAGATGTTTGACATGATCCACGACAGAGGCAGTAGATGAGGTTTGTACAAGGACGGGCAGGTGGATGAGTCAGAGCCCACCCAGGCCGGCTCATACGCCCTGCCGGGGTTGTAGCCAGGCTACACTCAGTCCAGCATGTACACCAGTCGGGCACGCAGCCATGCTACACCCAATCTAGGACATACACCTAGCCAGGCACAAACACACAACAACATGATTGGGCCGGCAGAAAACAGGAGAAAGCTTCAATATGCGGGAGGACGAGTTGTTGTGTGATGCATGGTTGACCACTAGCCTCAATCCCTGGCATGGAGCCAAAGGGCACAACATTTTGATGTCGGAGAGGTGTAACATATTACAACGACCGAGAAGAAGCTCAAGATCAAAGAGAAGATATCCATGCTCGAAGAGAAGAAGGTTGAGATCCCAGCCGCTTCAGAGGACGGGAAGATGTTGACCTTGAAGATGGAGGATTTAAATGACGACCCAAGGATGATCGTGCAAGCTGTCCGTTTCAAGATGTTGAAGTAACCAAAGAATGGTCAGAGGCGGAGAAGATGGCAGCCGAGATCACTACAAAAAAAGACACATCCATGACATTTTGGGCTGAATGAAAAAAAAATCTGTCATGCTTATGACACTTCTATGATGATAATTCTGACAAAACCCGGTATCATCATAGAGGTGGTGGGCTCTTACTTCTATGACAAAAAATCATGACAGAAAATGGGATTTTTGTCTTGGCCGGGTCGACGCATCTGCATGACATTCTTTGGGCCATCCATGACGAAAAAACCGTGGTAGAAGCGAGGGCGAGGAAAATATCGGGGAGTTCCTGGTTACGGTGGGTGGTCGGGGCTGAGCGATTCACGAAGGGATTGCGCGTTCCCTCGTACACGTGCATGCGTGGGTGCGAGGCGTTGGGCTCTAACTGAACCCGAGCGAGGCGTTCTCCTACTGAGCCCGAGCGACTGCACTGGCTACGCATTACTAAACCCAAGCGATCAGTTGATCACTGGCTGTTAACTGAACCCGATCGAGCGATTCCTTTGCTACTGCTGCTAACTGAAGCTGGTCGAACCTGCTGCCTCTTGATGAACAATGAGCATTGTTGGGGGTTGGATGAACAGTTCCCGGTGGGGGTTGGATGAACAGGACCCCGCGGTAGTAGAGGTCGTTGCCGCTGGATGAACAAGACCCCGATCGAGCCAGTTGGGGTGGATGAATAGGACCCCGTGGAGGGCTGGTTTAACAATAGCCGGTGCAGGGCTGGATGCATAGTAGCCCATGGAGGGTGGTTGAACAATAGCTAGTGGAGGCTGGATGAACAAGAGCCCGTGGATGAACAGTAGCTGGTGGAGGCAGGAGGGAGACACCGTAAACGAACAGTCAGAGGTGGAGGCTGGAGGAGGTCGATGGTGGATGAATAGTAGCCCGTGGAGTCTCGTTTTGCGGTACGCCACACCCCTCCCGATCAAAAGGACCCCCGTTTCGGTCGTAGAAGGTCGAAGAGAAGCCAGTGGAGTCCCGTTTTGCGGTACGCCACACCCCTCCCGATCAACAGGACCCCGTTTTGACCGTAGGAGGTCGATGAGAAGTCTGTTTCCTCCGTTTTGCGGTATGCCACACCCCTTCCGGTGAACAGGATCGCGTTTCAATCATGGGTAGTCGAACAAAAGGTCGTTTCCTCCATTCTGCAGTACGCCAGGCCTCGTTTCGGCTGTTCCGTCCAAGCCGGTGGCTCCCGATGAACATGACGCATTCCGTTGTCTCCCGATGAACACGACGATGCAGTTTCTCCGTTCTGGCTCAGCCGGTTGGCTGTCGATGAACAGGACACCATCGCTGCTCTCTGCTGCCTCTCCATGTACACGAGCCCTAGCCATACGTATGCGCGAGTAGCATTCAAGACCCCGCCCATATGTATGTGGTCGTATTTACTTTCTTGCACCCTAGTTGTATGTACGTGTACACGATTTAGACGGGACTGTGTGACATGCTACGTCTGCGCCTCTACTACAACACGTGTCCTTCCTTACTCGGCCACAGTTCATCGCTGCAGCCTGCAGACAGACCGATCAACTCGTATGAACATACACATTCGCGACCAGACAGACAACCCTACGTACGGTTCGACTGGGTGGGTTCCAGCTGTCAGGGAGGTAAGGAGGCACTTCCTTGCATGCGAATATATAGCTGGTGGGTCCCAGCTATCAGGGGAGAATCATATTTTTTGCCCGTAATATGGATGCACTTCCTTCTGTGCGAAGATATAGCTGGTGGGTCCCATCAGGCAGGGGAAATGTTTTTTTACGAAATACAGTGGCCCGTACGGTGGGTCCCTACTGTCAGGTGGATGAATCATTATTTTGCTAGTAATAAGGAGGCACTTCCTTGTTGTGGCCGTGGACCCAGCTGTCAGCCTCTCCACGTATAGTACTCTTCCGGTGGAAGTCGTTCCTTGACCACATTGACCACACCGTGCCGAGAGCACCAAGGTAGTGGACGACGGTGAGGCCTAGGAAGGGGACGATCAGAGCTGGGGAAGATGCGGCAGTGGATTCCCACGCGGAGAGGAGTACGAGGGTTGACTAGTTCGGCTGCGGTGTGAGGCTGCTGTCACCGCAGAATAACAGGGGTTGTGGGTGAGTAGAGGGATGGCATGGCCAGAGGTTGGAGTAGAGTGAGGCGGTGAGGCCTACGCGGCAGCAGAGTCGGCCACGGGAGGCAGTGATACGTCTCCAAAATAGTTTATAAACCTTAGAGAAGTTGGAATACAGTAGGTTTAACACCAAAATAAATAAAGAATGAGTTCATTACAGTACCTTATTTGGTGGTTTTGCTTTCATACACTAACGGAGCTTATAAGATTTCCTGTTGAGTTTTGTGTTGTGAAGTTTTCAAGTTTTGGGTAAAGCTTTTATCTTTATTAGATCTCACTTTCGCAAGTGGCCGTGAAGGGATTGACAACCCCTTTATTGCGTTGGTTGCGAGTTCTTTGTTTGTTTGTGTAGGTGTGTGGGACTTTTGAGGAGCCTCCTACTAGATTGATACCTTGGTTATCAAAAACTGAGGGGAAATACTTACGCTACTATTGCTGCATCACCCTCTCCTCTTCGAGGAAAACCAACGCAAGCTCAAGACATAGCAGGCAGGAGCAGGCGGCACGACCGGCGATGGTTTGGGCGGCTGGAGTAAGAAGACCAGAGGTTGAAGAAGCCCTACGGCCATTGGATGGACATCGTACGGTCACTGGAGCAAGAATCATTCATATTGACTAAGTTGACAATGCCCTCCGTCCGCGTCAAGTTAGTAGGCCCACAAGTCAGCCTCCCACCATGGTGGGGCCTAGCTAGCAGGGAGAGTATCCATTTTTTTGTTGACCACGCCACGTCGAGCGCATCCAAGGTGGTGGACGACAGTGAGGCCCTGGACAGCAACGAGCCGGAGATGGGAAGACGCGGGAGTGTACGAGGGTTAACTGATTTTGGTGCGGCGTGGTTTGGCAGTCGGTGAGAAGAACATGAGGTGTGGGGCGGTGGAGGGATGGCCTGGCTGGCGGTGGGGTAGTGCTTCACAGCGAAGCGTGCTAAGCAGAGCTGCTAGCAACAGGAGGTGGGAGGAGGTGGTCCCGGTGGCGCTGGAGGAAGAAGACAAGAGATTGAAGATGGATGCTGGTCGTTGGATGTAAATCCAACGGCTATCAATGTCTGAATCATTTGTTGACTAAGTTGACAACGACTTGCGTTGGCTTCGACCTATTGGCCCACATTTCAGCCTCCAAAAATGTGGCACATATTCAACCCATTTTTTCAGAATTTACAGTCCATTTGATCTTTTTTTTAGAATTACAATCTGTTTGCTCGGCTGGGTGAATAAATAATGTAGCATCCATGCGGCCCACTTTTTAAAAACTACAGCCTATTTTCACTTTCTTGAAATACATGAATTTGCTGGGCTGGCTGAACAAATAATGTAGCGTCCATGCGGCCCATTTATTTTTTTTTCCTAAAAAATTATAGCCCAGTTGCACTTTCTCGAAATACATGATTTTGCTGGGCTGGTTCTAATTAATATGTTGGGTTGGGCGCAACAATGTTATCAAAAAATAAACAAGGGCTGAGCATTTTGTATTAAATATATTTAAATAATAAGTACTTTATTATTACATTGGTCCTTAAATCTTACCAAGCTTTTGTACACAATCGCCATGATTTTCGTTGTCTTAATGTAAAAAAAGTCTAGGATTCTATTGTTAAAAAATTATTTTTATAAGTTAATAAGACGTGGGATATTGTTTTCTTATATATGTTAGTATCTGTTAAATATATGATGTCAATAACAATAATATATAATAACATATAAAATAATATAAATATATATAATATAGTTAGAAGGGAAACATAAGTTGTACCTCGTGTTCCTATTTCTTATATAGAAAAATAGAACAGACCTCTGCGTTTTCTTCAAAAAAATACATAAGTTGGGTTGCGAATGTTTCAGGAAAAATAATACCCAGGATGGGAAGTTCATAAGCCGGTTGATACATGTCGGCCCTCAAGAAAATACAAACCGACATGTCGTGGGCTGCGCATCTTAAAAAAGAAAGCCTAGATGGGGCAACCCACAACCCAGCTGATACTTGCTGGCCCACTAATAATAAATGATACATGCCGTCTCCACGGCTTCGTTGTAAATTTATCTCCTTTAATAACTACGTTGAAGCACCTCAAAAAAATTTAACTATGTTGACAAACATGTGGGCCTCAATGTTAGTATAGCATTAGGAGGAAGTATTTTTTCAATGAGGCACTTGCTTGCATACGGCCATAGTCCATGTGGGTCTGGACTGTCTGCCTCTCCACGTTCAGTTGTCACACCCTAGCTAGTCCATGCATTAGAATGTTGCATCATGTTTATTTTTCTCAACAGAAACTTGAAATGGGATTGCCAGAACTCCCAGCCCCCTCTGAAACAACTAGGGTTTACTAAAAATATTTTCGATGAACCTGAAATGCCTTCCAAAATGTCCATCATTTTTGTTTTGGTCCAGAAGCCTTGCCAAAAGTGATGCACAATTTCCTAGGTCATATTTGGGTCTTTGAATTAAATCATAGCTATTTGAATTTGGGCATTTAAATTTATAAAATATTTCAAATGTCCAAATATCTCCAAACTAAAATGTTTCATGTTGGAAATATTCCAACAATGGACCAGGAGTAGTTTGGTGAATTTTGAAACCTCCTAGGTATTTTAAATAACTCAACAAAGTTACAGAATAATAGAAAAAGAAAAACAGCAGACAAACTTACCTGGCGCCGCTAGCCGGCCCACCCGGCCGGCCCAGCCCGGCCACCGCGCCAGCGAGCTGCTTGGCTTGCCAGGCAGGCAGCCAAGGTGCTCGGCGGCGGCACCGCAGCTCGCCACGCACTGCCACCGCCCGCCTGCCGCCCTCTCGCCGCTCCATCGCCTTGGATGAGCTCCACGTCGCGCCCCGAACCCCCCAGACACCCCCTCTCCTCTCTGGTTCGTCTCCCTCGCTCCCCCACGCCATGGCCGATGCCACCGCCGCCGCACCACCGTCGTAGCCGCGCCCTCCGTCGACCCCACGCCGCGCCACCGTGTCCAGACGCTCCGCCGTCGTCGACTCCTTCGAGCTAGCCGAGCCCCGAGCGCTCGCGTGCCCCGAAGACGCCGCACCAAGCTTCGCCGAGTCCGCCGCCGGAGATCCCCTTCAACGCCGTCGCCGCTGCAGCTCGTCCCCGACCACGCCGTCGCACCGTTCGCGTCCGGCTGTGAGCCTAGCTACTTCCCGACCCTCTCTCTCGCTCCGTGCACCACAGCAAGCGCCACGAGATCGCCGCCGCCGCACCGCGCGACCTCGTCGCCCGGCGTGCTCCGGCCACACTCCGGCCTCCTCACCCTGTCCAACACGTTCACCACGTCCTGCTGGTGCTAACCACGCACCCCACGCACCTCGCCGCACACCACAGCACGAGTTCGTTTTCACCCGAGCTCCGGTGGCCGCCAAAGTCGCCGCCGGCGCCTACTCCGGCCACCCCGAGCCCAATGGACTCCGCCAATAGTTGCGGTTTGTCCTTAGCTGCACTCCAGTGGCCTCCGCGCCCCATTTGGTGGCGGAATGGCAAAACCACTTCCGCCCGCCCGCGCTCGCCGCCCGGCTAAACGCCGGTGGGTTTGACCCCCACAGGTCTATGACATGTGGGTCCAGCCCACTAATTAATCTAGTTTAGTTTAATTAAATTTTAATTAAACCAACCCCATCGACATCGCTGGGACCCACTGGTCAGTTTGACTGACCAGCCCGTTGACCCCTCGCGTCATCATGGCGAAGATCTTGTATAATATTTAAATTACTGGAATTATTTTTACACAGAAATTCCAGAAATTGTTTCAAACTTCAAAAATTCATATAAAATCAGCCATAACTCCAAATGAGACAAATTATATATGAAAAATGATCAGAAAAATTCAATCTATCCATCTGTACTGGTTTCATGCATGTTTACAGAAGCTAACCCACTGTTTATCACAGAACAAGTTTAAGCACTTTAAATGATCATATATGAGTTTGAATTTTGAATCTTTGGTTCAAATTGATTCAAACCCATCTGATCCTAGTTGCACTAGCTCAAAGCACTCATTTTGCCATGTCTCATTGCATGCATCATATTGTTGCATCTTGTTTGTTAATGCTTGTGCATCGGTGTTCCTGCGGCAGGATCTGCCCCTGAGGAGTACCGTGATAACCCCGACGAAGAGCAATACCCGTGCAACGACCCGTCAGGCAAGCAACCAACCATTTGATCATATCGATAAAATCCCATGTTCTTGCTCCTGCTCTCGTTCTGCATTAAGACAACGCGATTCAAACTGCTGTGTGTCTTTGCGGTAGTTGAACCCATTTCCTCTGCATGACTGTCATTGCCACATAACTAGATGAAACCCACTAGCATGTGTAGGAGTTGATTGAGCCATGTGATTGTGTTGTTCCTACCTTGCTATGCCTGCTATGCTTAGAGTCGTGTCAGTCCGGTTCATCGGGTGATGACTAGAGTGAAATGATCGAGTCGATGCGAGAGTAAGGTGTTGAATACGATTTGGTAAAGGTATCGATGAAAGGCCATGTAGGAGTACATGGTGGGTTGTTTCATTGAGGCCGTCCTTAAGCGAGATCTGTATGTGTGATTTAAGATTCAGCTACTACCATGCATTGGGCCCGAAACCAATGGACCCTCTCGACTTCTTATTCACCCTAGTCTTGGTCCGGAGTTGCAAGTAGTTTACGGTGTTTGTAGCCTCTTCGGAGGCCGTGGACAGCGCTGACCATAGGGGTGGGCTGTGATGCGGTAGGTACGCGTGGCGGGTGTACCGGATGCCCGTTTGGTATCTCGGGAACCTGTTCACATCGTTTGGGGCTGTGGCGAGACTTGGCGGAACTCCTCATAGATGGAACCCAAATAGGCGATAAACCCGGACTAGAGGCTTAGGTGTCTAGGTAGGTCGTGGCCGACACCCACGTTGGGCTTCCGCTTGAAGGTTGCAGTACATGTCGTAAACGGCGATAAGTGGTGAGCGTGTATGAAGAAGTACACCCTGCGGGGTTAACATCATCTATTGAATAGCGGCGTCATGATAAGGACTACTTGGTTGCCTATACGGTTCATAGACAAGTAAATGGATACTACTAAAAGCCTCAAGATAAGCGTGAGTGCGAGGATGGCTTCCCGTGGGAAGGCGGGGTTGGATCCTCGGTGGTGTATTGAAATGATGAGTAGTGGACTCGAGTCATAAAACTATTTCAAGTTGGTGTCTCGTGGGATAGCTTAGCCATGAGTCAAAGCTGGCTTGCTGCAATAACCCCACCAACCCTTCTTGATAATATGCATGTATGTAGGGTCGATGTAAGTCTTCTTTGAGTACCTTTGTACTCATGTTGCTTTAATTTACATTTTTCAGAAGATGCCTCAAACCCTTCCGACGGGTTCTTCGTAGACGTTGACATCGATGAGTAGACTAAGGCCCAGGTGGTGATCCTGTGCAAGAGAAGGACCATGTAGTATAGCTAGGCTTGCCCTAGCCTCTTTTATTTACTAGTTGTCTGTACTCAGACAAAACACTTCCGCTGTGGCTTGTATGCTTGTATGACTTGTATGTGGGTCGTGTGACCCGTGCTTGTGTGTATGATATGAATGGCTCTCTGAGCCTTTAAATAAAGTACTTGTGTCGTAGAGTCATGTTGTGATGCCTTGTTGTATTTGCACATATCGAGCATATTGTGTGTATGATTGAAATGCTTGGTATGTGTGGGATCTGACTATCTAGTTGTTTATCTTTAGTAGCCTCTCTTACCGGGAAATGTCTCCTAGTGTCTCCACTGAGCCTTGGTAGCTTGCTACTGCTCCGGAACACTTAGGCTGGCCGGCATGTGTCCTTCTTCGTTCCTGTGTCTGTCCCTTCGGGGAAATGTCACGCATTAGTACCGGAGTCTGTTAGCCCGCCACAGCCCGGTTTATCGAGTCTGCTAGCCCAGCGCTACAGCCCGTAACTTACTTGCTGTTGACCGACACGTTCGATCTTTGGGTCATGGATGCTGTCCTGTAAGTCTGTGCCACTTTGGGTTTACGACTAGTCATGTCAGCCGGGCTCCTTTTCATATGGATGCTAGCGACACTATCATATCGTGTGCCAAAAGGCATAAACGGTCCCGGCCGAGTAAGGCGACACCGTTGGGATACCGTGCGTGAGGCCGCAAAGTGATATGATGTGTTACAGGCTAGATCGATGTGACATCGAGTCGGGTCTGACAGCGTTGGCATCGAGCGGACTGCTGTAGGTTCTCCAAGCCAAACTGGTCGATGTTGAGTCTAGAAATGCTTTAGTTATATGTAGGGAATTGATTGTGGGATGGTACGTAAGGCTCATTTTACTCCTTTATCTCATGATATTCGATCTGAGTCGGTCCATTCTTCCATCGGGGTTAAGGATTAGGATCTCTTCTCTCTATTAGGCTCACGTGTTACTAATCGGTAGTACCTTGTAGGTTTGATGGTTACAAGCCCGGTTCAGTTTTACTATCTGTTATGTTACTAAATTGGACCCGAACCTTGATATGATATTGTTGAGTGGTTATGCGAGATCCTTGTGAAATGTCTCAATCCTTTGAGCATTTACAACGTTATGCTGTCCAAATTCCGCTAGAAATACTAATGTCTTTGCATTGTGGTTGTGCTTCGGAGATGGCCACTCGTGATCACAATCAAGTGGTTAAATCGACCAGATGCATTGGTGTGACGGTCATACATCCATGCTAGTTCGGGTTATGATCGAGCGGGATACCGTTGGTACCCGAATACACAGCTTGAAGAAGCGATGTCGAGATTTTAATCAAAGTCGGTATCTTTGCACCGTCGAGTGTTTCCCTCTTATCTGGTTGCACCGAGGCCCTTCACAGCTCCTATGGGCTTGGTGTTACTATTGATATGGCAGTACAAGATGCTGCATATTCTATGATGACCATTATCGAGCCAGATGGGCTGCTCCATAACACCGACTTCCCAGTATATGCGAGTTCACTTCTGGGCGTTTGGTTATCTTGAGCCATCTATCTGATTCGGTCGGGAGGACTCCTAACCCGTACTACCGCTGAGTTGCTCGAGGACAAGGACCGGGAGAGTCGGGCCTTGAGGATGGAGCTCTTCAATGCCCGTGCTGATCACTGGGCTACCTTGACTCGTTTTGCACCGGCTGTTCAAGCTGGTTACATGGATATGAGAGATTTGTATCCTGTCAGGGCTGATCTGCCGGACATGATGGACTGGCGTGATGTGGGAGGCATCACCCCACCTCGTGGTCCTCGCTTGCCACCGTTCGTAGGTCCAAGACCTCACCCTTGCCCTTACGGTCCACAGGCTCCTCAGGACCGCCTGTTCCCAGACGATCACGTTGAACTCCCAGGTTACGGAGGAGACTTCTATGAGAACTACTACGGAGACGTCTGAGTTAGTATTAGTCCCTCTAGTATTGTAATAGTTGTATTTCCACCGTCCTGCGTGACCCGTGGAATATGACTTAGTGTGTACTAATCCCGGAGGTGTAACAAAAATAGTGTATAGGAGCTTGGTGTGCCTCCGATGAGATGTAATCTTCCTTTCACCGAAGTAGTACTTTGTTTGGTCTTGTACTAAACCTTGTATGGTGTGTATGACGATGGAATAAGAAAGCAGTTTACGTATTCGCCATGTCATACGGATGATCATCTCGCATTCAAGTTATCCATTACATTCTACCTTTCTCTGTCGAAAACTTGCCATCTGGACTAAATCCTTGTTTTGTTTCCCTAGGATGGTTAACACCCATAACAACCCTGCTCCGCCAGAGCAGGCGAAAGCGATGGAGTTGGAGAAGCAAACCTGCCTCACCCTCCTTCTCGGCGAAGTTATGCTAGAGGCCGAGAGAAACAAGCGGAGACCAACCGTTTCTTTGGGCGTATCGAGCGAACACAGCCCATCATCAGAAACAACTTGGTGTCGCTCGGTGACTTCATCAAGTTACACCCACCTACCTTCCACCACTCCGTCGAGCCTCTCGGCGCCGATGGCGGCCCGGCATCACTCACAAGCTGCGTTACTGACTTTGGTAGCTGAGGCGGACAAGGTCACCTTTGCTGCATATCATCTCGAAGGTCCCGCTAGTCTCGGTGGGAGAACTATATGGCTATCGCGCCGATTGGCCATGTCACTACTTGGGCAGAATTCAGCGAGGCTTTCCGTGAACATCACATTCGGAGGGTCTCATGGATCATAAGCGTGAGGAGTTCTGCAGTTTCACCCAAGGTCGCTCTCGTGGGCGCCTATAGTAGAGAGTTCGGTAATCTCGCACGCTATGCAATCAAGAGGTCTCCACCGGCGCCAAGAAATGGCAAGGTTCCGCAAGGGACTTAGCCCGAGCTCCGCCGAGATCTTCGCTCGCATGAGTGCACCTCTTTCGAAGCTTGTCAACAAAGCCATCAGCGCTGAAACTGGTCGGACCGATTTGAAGCAACACGCAAGCATGGTCGCGACATGGGTTCCTCATCCGGTCTTTGGACCACGAAGCGCCGTGTGTGGGTGCCTATCTTGCCTCGCCACCCAGATTCACACCGAGGCCATCCTTCCAGCGCCTCGCCCGATTCAGAAGTATGCACCAGCTAGGCCCTATGGTGGACCAGCTAACAACGCCCTCTGGCGCCAGCCCGTGGCGTGCTTTAAGTGTGGGGAATCAGGCCACTACATGCGCGATTGTCCTCGACCAACCCCAACCAGCCTGCAAAAGCTGTTGGCGTGGCAAGCCAGCGGAAAGGTGTTCTATGCCAAGCCGCCACCACCGCCGTGGCCATGTTAATTGTGTCTCGGTTGAAGAGGCCCAAGAAGATCCCAACGTCGTGCTCGATGCGCTTCTTGTTAATTGCCACCCGGCATCCGTTCTTTTGATCTTGGAGCATCTCATTCATTCATATCCGAAAACTATGCTCGTTTGCATAACACGCATTACGTGACATGCCTTCCACCATGGAAATTTCTACCCGGTTCTAGATGGCAAACCTCTAGAGTAAGCCATGGAAATGAAATTCAGGTCGACAGACTTGTTTTCCTTGCATCGTTGATAGCTCTCAAATCTTCGGATATAAATATCATCTTGGGTATGGACTGGATGTCGGCCCATCATGCCAAGATTGATTGTTTCTCTAGGACTGTTCAACTTACGCACCCCTCGGGAAAGATAGTCAACGTCATGACCCGAATATCCAAGCGCCAACCATACTCTCTTAATGCCAGTCCATTGCCAGACCTCGAAGACGTTCCGGTAGTCCGTGACTTTCCGGATGTCTTTCGGAAGAATTGCGGTGTTCCACCGCGGAGATGTTGAATTCGTGATAGATCTCATTCCAGAACTGCCCCAATTTCTAGAAGACCCTATAAGATGGCACCCTAGAACTAGCGAACTTAAGAAACAACTCGATGAGGCCTTGCAAAAGGGTTTCATCCGTCCTAGTTCATCTCCTTGGGCTTGCCCCGTCCTCTTCGTCAAGAAGAAGGATGGTACGGACCGGATGGTTGTAGATTATCGACCCGTCAACTTGGTCACAATTAAGAACAAGTATCCGCTTCCCAGGATCAACGATCTGTATGATCAGCTCGCAGGATCCTTAGTCTTCTCTAAGATGGATTTGAGGTTAGGCTACCATCAAATCAAAATCCGAAACGGGGACATTCCTAAAACGGCTTTTGTTACTCGTTATGGCCAATACGAGTACACCGTTATGTCCTTTGGTCTAACCAACGCCCACCACCTTTTCGGTTAATGAACTCAATCTTCATGGAATATTTGGATAAATTAAATAAGTGGTTTACCTCGATGACATACTCATCTATTCCAAGAGCGAGGAAGAACATGCCAACATCTAAGGCTAGTGTTGATGAAACTTGAGAGCATCGCCTTTATGCCAAGTTTTCTAAATGCGAATTTTGGCTGCCGAAGTGACCTATCTAGGACATGTAATTTCGGTAAAGGTATTCTTTGTAAACCCCGAGCGAGTTCAAGCCGTCCTTAATTGGACTCCACCGAATCGGTCAAGCAAGTTCGGAGTTTCCTTGGCTTAGCGAGCTATTGCCGCCGCTTCGTCGAGAACTTCTCCAAAGTTGCTAAACCTCTAACTGAACTCCTCAAGAAAGATAAAAAGTTCGAGTGGACTCCACAATGTGAGCACAGTTTCGAGGCGAAAAGGCGTTTAACCACGCTCCGTCTTTGGTACCACCAGATTTTTCTAAGGACTTTGTTATCTATTGCGGCGCGCGACAAGGACTAGGCTGTATTCTCATGCAAGATCGACACGTAATTGCTTATGGTTCACGGCAATTACACCCACATGAGGAAAACTACCCTACTCATGATCTAGAGCTTGCAGCTGTAGTCTATGCACTCAAAACCTGGCGACATTACCTTCTTGGTAATCGTTGCGAAATCTACACTGATCACCAAAGTCTGAAGTACATATTCACCCAACCAGATTTGAATCTCAGGCAAAGACGTTGGGTTGAGTTGATCTCAGATTTCGACTTAGGGATAACTTACACCCCAGGAAAAGCCAACGTCATGGCTGATGCGCTAAGTCGTAAATCTTACTGCAACAACCTGGTGTTGCAACAAAGTCAACCACTTCTCCACGAGGAATTTCGGAAGCTCAACCTTCACATTGTTCCTCGAGGGTTCCTTTCCACCTTGGTGGCGAAACCTTCCCTTACGGATCAGATCATCAAAGCCCAAAAGGTAGATCCGGGGATTTCCCGCATCAAAAGAAACATCAAGAAAGGAGTTGCGGATTGTTTCTCCATTGATGATCAAGGAGTCGTATGCTTGGAACCCGCCTAGTGGTTCCTAAGGTCACGAAATCTGCGGCGATTGATTCTTAAGGAAGCTCATGAATCTCCTCTCACCATTCATCCGGTGGCACTAAAATGTATCGGGACCTCGCCAGAGGTTCCGGTGGACTAGGATGAAGAGAGACATTGCTCAATTTGTTGCTAAGCTGTGGCGTCTCGTAAATGCGTAAAAGCGAGCATCAGCGGCTCTTGGCACCCTTCAACCTCTAGCTATTCCTGAATGGAAATGGGATAAAATTAGTATGGATTTCATCACTGGTTTTCCCGGGACCAAGAGAGGGAATAATGCTATCTTTAATAGTTATCGACCGCCTTTCCAAAGTAGCCCATTTCTTACCTGTTCGTGAGAGTATAACCGCTAGTCACTAGCAGACTTGTACATCTCCCGAATAGTGTCTCTTCATGGTGTTCCATTGGAAATTAACTCGGATCGAGAAGTCTCTTCACCTCTCGATTTTGGGAAAGTTTCCAAAACGCATGGGAACCCATCTTTCCTTTAGCACTTTTTCACCCTCAATCAAGTGGTCAAGTAGAGCGTGTCAACCAAATCCTAGAAGACATGCTTGAGCTTACATTATCTCATTCGAATGGATTGGGAGAAATGCCTTCCATTTGCGAATTTGCTTATAACAACAGCTATCAATCTAGCTTGGGTAAAGCCCCTTTTGAAGTTCTCTATGGACAAAGGTGTCGAACACCTCTTAACTGGTTAGAAACCGGGGAAAGACAATTCTTTGGCCCGGACATGATCCAGGAAGCAGAAGAGCAAGTTCGCATCGTTCGTTAAAAGTTGAAAACAACCCAATCTCGTCAAAAGAGTCAATATGACCGAAAACATAAGGCTATGACTTACGAGGTTGGCGAGAAGGCTTACCTTGGGTTACCCTCCGAAGGAACCCATCGCCCGTATCAAGGGCAAATTGGCTCCTCGCTACATTGGACCCTTTCGCATTCTTGCCAAACGAGGAGAAGTTGCCTACCAATTGGAACTACCTCCGCATCTCTCCAAAGTCCACGATGTCTTCCACGTTTCTCAACTCAGGCGTTGCTTCTCGGATCCTATCCGTGGAGTGGACCACGAAACGCTTGATCTTCAAGATAATCTCACGTATCGAGAATATCCCGTTCGTATTCTCGATCAAGCCGAGCGCACCACTCGACGGCATAATATCAAGTTTCTCAAGGTTCAATGGTCGCACCATTCTGAGAAGGAAGCTACATGGGAAAGGGAGGATCGTCTTCGACTTGAGTACCCCGCCCTCTTTCCGGAGGAACCTAAATCTCGGGACGAGATTCTTTTGAGTGGGGGTGAGTTGTCACACCCTAGCTAGTCCATGCATTAGAATGTTGCATCATGTTTATTTTTCTCAACAGAAACTTGAAATGGGATTGCCAGAACTCCCAGCCCCCTCTGAAACAACTAGGGTTTACTAAAAATATTTTCGATGAACCTGAAATGCCTTCCAAAATGTCCATCATTTTTGTTTTGGTCCAGAAGCCTTGCCAAAAGTGATGCACAATTTCCTAGGTCATATTTGGGTCTTTGAATTAAATCATAGCTATTTGAATTTGGGCATTTAAATTTATAAAATATTTCAAATGTCCAAATATCTCCAAACTAAAATGTTTCATGTTGGAAATATTCCAACAATGGACCAGGAGTAGTTTGGTGAATTTTGAAACCTCCTAGGTATTTTAAATAACTCAACAAAGGTTACAGAATAATAGAAAAGAAAAACAGCAGACAAACTTACAGGCGCCGCTTAGCCCCCACCAGCCGCCCAGCCCGCCACCAGCGCCAATGAGCTGCTTAGCTTGCCAGCGAGCAGCCAAGGTGCTCGGCGGCGGCACCGCAGCTCGCCACGCAGCTGCCAGCCGCCTGCCGCCCTCTCGCCGCTCCATCGCTTTGGATGAGCTCCACGTCGCGCCCGAACCCCCAGACACCCCTCTCCTCTCTCGGTTCGTCTCCCTCGCTCCCCCACGCCATGGCCGCGCCACCGCCGCCGACCACCGTCGTAGCCGCGCCCTCCGTCGACCCCACGCCCGCGCCACCGTGTCGGGCGCTCGCCGTCGTCGACTCCTTCGAGCTAGCCGAGCCCGGCCTTCGCGTGCCCAAGACGCCGCACTAAGCTTCGCCCGAGTCCGCCGCCGCGGAGATCCCCTTCAACGCCGTCGCCGCTGCAGCTCGTCCCCGACCACGCCTCTCGCACCGTTCGTCCCGCTGTGAGCCTAGCTACTTCCCGACCTCTCTCTCTCGCTCCGTGCACCACAAAGAAGCGCCACGAGATCGCCGCGCACGCACCGCCGCGGACCTCGTCGCCGACGTGCTCCCGGCCACACTCCGGCCTCCTCACCCTGTCCAACACGTTCACCACGTCCTGCTGGTGCTAACCACGCACCCCACGCACCTCGCCGCACACCACAGCACGAGTTCGTTTTCACCCGAGCTCCGGTGGCCGCCAAAGTCGCCGCCGGCGCCTACTCCGGCCACCCCGAGCCCAATGGACTCCGCCAATAGTTGCGGTTTGTCCTTAGCTGCACTCCAGTGGCCTCCGCGCCCATTTGGTGGCGGAATGGCCAAAACCACTTCCGCCGCCCGCGTCGCGCTTCGCCAGCCTGACTAAGCGCGATGGGTTTGACCCCCACAGGTCTATGACATGTGGGTCCAGCCCACTAATTAATCTAGTTTAGTTTAATTAAATTTTAATTAAACCAACCCCATCGACATCGCGGGACCCACTGGTCGGTTTGACTGACCAGCCCGTTGACCCCAGACGTCATCATGGCCTTGATCTTGTATAATATTTAAATTCTCGGAATTATTTTTACGGAAATTCGAGAAATTGTTTCAAACTTCAAAAATTCATATAAAATCAGCCATAACTCCAAATGAGACAAATTATATATGAAAATGATCAGAAAAATTCAATCTATCCATCTGTACTGGTTTCATGCATGTTTACAGAAGCTAACCCACTGTTTATCACAGAACAAGTTTAAGCACTTTAAATGATCATATATGAGTTTGAATTTTGAATCTTTGGTTCAAATTGATTCAAACCCATCTGATCCTAGTTGCACTAGCTCAAAGCACTCATTTGCCATGTCTCATTGCATGCATCATATTGTTGCATCTTGTTTGTTAATGCTTGTGCATCGGTGTTCTGCTGGCGGGATCGCCTCGAGGAGTACCGTGATAACCCGACGAAGAGCAATACCCGTCAACGACCCGTCGAACAAGCAACCAACCATTTGATCATATCGATAAAATCCCATGTTCTTGCTCCTGCTCTCGTTCTTGCATTAAGACAACGCGATTCAAGCTGCTGTGTGCTTTGCGGTAGTTGAACCCATTTCCTCTGCATGACTGTCATTGCCACGATAACTAGATGAAACCCACTAGCATGTGTAGGAGTTGATTGAGCCATGTGATTGTGTTGTTCCTACCTTGCTATGCCTGCTATGCTTAGAGTCGTGTCAGTGCGGTTCATCGGGTGATGACTAGAGTGAAATGATCGAGTCGATGCGAGTAAGGTGTTGAATACGATTTGGTAAAGGTATCGATGAAAGGCCATGTAGGAGTACATGGTGGGTTGTTTCATTGAGGCCGTCCTTAAAATTGAGATCTGTATGTGTGATTTAAGATTCAGCTACTACCATGCATTGGGCCCGAAACCAATGGACCCTCTCGACTTCTTATTCACCCTAGTCTTGGTCCGGGAGTTGCAAGTAGTTTACGGTGTTTGTAGCCTCTTCGAGGCCGTGGACAGCGCTGACCATAGGGGTGGGCTGTGATGCGGTAGATGCGTGGCGGGTGTACCGGATGCCCGTTTGGTATCCGGGAACCTGTTCACATCGTTTGGGGCTGTGGCGAGACTTGGCGGAACTCCTCATAGATGGAACCCAAATAGGCGATAAACTGGACTAGAGGCTTAGGTGTCTAGGTAGGTCGTGGCCGACACCCACGTTGGGCTTCCGCTTGAAGGTTGCAGTACATGTCGTATGCGGCGATAAGTGGTGAGCGTGTATGAAGAAGTACACCCTGCGGGTTAACATCATCTATTGAATAGCGCGTCATGATAAGGACTACTTGGTTGCCTATACGGTTCATAGACAAGTAAATGGATACTACTAAAAGCCTCAAGATAAGCGTGAGTGCGAGGATGGCTTCCCGTAGGAAGGCGGGGTTGGATCCTCGGTGGTGTATTGAAATGATGAGTAGTGGACTCGAGTCATAAAACTATTTCAAGTTGGTGTCTCGTGGGATAGCTTAGCCATGAGTCAAAGCTGGCTTGCTGCAATAACCCCACCAACCCTTCTTGATAATATGCATGTATGTAGGGTCGATGTAAGTCTTCTTTGAGTACCTTTGTACTCATGTTGCTTTAATTTACATTTTTGAAAGATGCCTCAAACCCTTCCGACGGGTTCTTCGTGAGCGTTGACATCGATGAGTAGACTAAGGCCCGGTGGTGATCTGTGCAAGAGAAGGACCATGTAGTATAGCTAGGCTTGCCCTAGCCTCTTTTATTACTAGTTATGCGTACTCGGACAAAACACTTCATTGTGGCTTGTATGCTTGTATGACTTGTATGTGGGTCGTGTGACCCGTGCTTGTGTGTATGATATGAATGGCTCTCTCGAGCCTTTAAATAAAATACTTGTGTCGTAGAGTCATGTTGTGATGCCTTGTTGTATTTGCACATATCGAGCATATTGTGTGTATGATTGAAATGCTTGGTATGTGTGGGATCGACTATCTAGTTGTTTATCTTTAGTAGCCTCTCTTACGGAAATGTCTCCTAGTGTCTCCATTGAGCCTTGGTAGCTTGCTCTTGCTCCGAACACTTAGGCTGGCCGGCATGTGTCCTTCTTCGTTCTGTATGTCCTTCGGGAAATGTCACGCATTAGTCTGCAGTCTGTTAGCCGCTTCTGCCCGGTTTACGAGTCTGCTAGCCCAGCGCTACAGCCCGTAACTTACTTCTTTGTTGACCACACGTTCGATCTTTGGGTCATGGATGCTGTCCTGTAAGTCTGTGCCACTTTGGGTTTACGACTAGTCATGTCAGCCGGGCTCCTTTTCATATGGATGCTAGCGACACTATCATATCGTGTGCCAAAAGCGCCAAGCGGTCCGGGCGAGTAAGGCGACACCGTTGGGATACCGTGCGTGAGGCGCAAAGTGATATGATGTGTTACAGGCTAGATCGATGTGACATCGAGTCGGGGTCCTGACATCAGTCCTCTCCAGATTCCTCTCGTTTGTTCAGCATGTTCACAACGGGAGACAGTGGCACCGCGGCAAGTGCACAAAAGCGAAGGACGAGAACGAACCACCAGAGCCGGGGAAGGCATGCTACAGTAATGGTAGATGTTGTGCCTTATTTCTACCGAAACAACTGAACTATCCCAGTGGCCAAGTGAAACTACCCGACCGCTGTTCCGCCCGGGTTCGATTCCACCTGATGCAAGGAAAATATCTCCAATTTTTTTGCCTCTGCCATTCTTGACATGTGGGTCCCCATTGTAATCTACGCACACCACATCCAACACTTGCCAAAACTTCGTCCCTCGTTTTCTCTATTTTTCGCACACTCGACATTGTGTGGGCATTTTGAAAATAGCATATCTTTTTGACTATGCATCATATGAAGATGTGCTATGCATGAATATTAATTAGCATGATGTTAACTGGCTGGTAGTTCCATTTTCGACCATGAATAAAACTTCCAACATGATGTTATCCCTGTTTGAAAAATGTGTGTTATTATAAATGCTCTACCTCTGAAACTTGCAGATTCTTATTCGAAATCGAAACTTACAGTTTCTTCTATAAGAATCACATTGTCTGCACTTTTATACGAAACTACATTTTTTAAGTGCAAAAAATAGATCTCTAGAATTCATAAAATACATCATATGCTCAATACTACAAATCTGAAATTCAAAAGACATTCATATCTGAAAGTACTCTCAAAATACACAACACGAAACACAATTCACAACCTGGAAATACTGACAACCCTAAGCTCCTCCTGACAATTCACAACCTGCCCGACTATTGGATTGGGGGGGGGCAGTCCCCTCCTATTCCTCGGCGGCAGATAGCCGCCCCGTGAGACGATGTGAATGGAGAGGGAGATGATGGCGGGGAAGCGTCATTGGGCCAACTGCTTTTTTCTTCTTGTAGTTGGGTTCGGTCGACGAAGACTCCACCGGCTCGCTCTGGCACGGCACCCTCACAAACGGCACCCTGTAGATGCTCAATCCTTCAATCTCTAGTGGATGCTCCATCTTGGATCAATACTGCCACCACCGCTGCCTCATGATTGGATTCGGTGAATCTGTTTGTTCCATGGTCCAGAGGAGCAGCTCTATGTACTCCCCCGCGACTCCCTTCGGGAGTATAGCCGCCTTTTCGCGCTGTTGCAGATATTTGGCCATGGATGTCATCGTCGCCGCTAGTTGGTCCTTGTTTTCAAACCAAGACTGTATCCCCAACATCCTAGCTAGCTTCACAAGATCGCCATCTATGATCCTTACGTATCGGTTGTACTCCTCCATCGATCTACTTCTCCACAGCACCTTCAATCGCCGGCGGTAGTTTTTGAATGGAAGAGGAGAGGAGCGGCGCTAGTTTTGGATTAGAACGGGAGAGGTGCGGCGCTAGTTTTGGATTAGAACTGGAGAGGAGCAGCGCTGGTTTTGGATTGGGAGGGGCGGTGGTTTTGAAATGGAAGAGGAGAGGAGCGGCGCTGGATTTATATTGGAATAGGAGAGGAGCGGCGGTGGTTTAAGAGGAGAGGAGCGGTGCTGGTCTTGGAAGTATTTTTTATTTTGCCTATTTTGGGTCAAAGTTTGACCACGTACTGTATTTGAATAAAATGTGAATGCATGTCACCAAAAATTGTATCATTTGGTTCGTATCTGAATGTACTTTCAAATTATATTATTTTTGCAACGTATAACATAGTGTACAAATAAAGAAAAATCGATTGGTGCTTTTATCAGAAAAGAGTACTCCTTACAAAAGTGCCAATATAAGCTACTAGTATTTGGTTAGAGGATTTGCTGCTGAGAAAGATTCGTCCACAGAGAGCGCCACACATCCCACTTGTGGTGGTGGATGCCAAAGCTTACATGGAGCATGGTTGGTGTCGGTAATTTTTACTTGGCACACCTCGCACTCTGCATATATGTCGGTTCCATCCGTACATTTGTGTAGTTGCACAAAAATGCAGCTGAATAACCCTGTTTGCATAGATAATGAAACATGTGATTACATTATAGTGGCACTAGTTGATGAAACATACACTAATAAATAGAAGAAAATATTGCGATAGTATCATAGTATGCCATGTTGCGAGGGCGAGATGGGCCCTGCGACGCCTCATACGGTAGGCCTCATACTGGAAATCGACCCAATTCTCCCCGATACACCTTCTGCCAGTGATGAACATCAGTATATAGTGGTAGTACAAGGAGGGGCCTTGAGACATTCCAATCTCTATTTTTGTGCAGATCAACTAAAATTAAGTACCCTAGTTTGCAGAAACACTTAAACATTAACAATGGGACTATTTGATGAAACACCCTACTAACAAAGAGAGGCACTTTCCTTATCTACATTGGAAATGAAATGATAGAGAGGACACTCCCTCTATTTTAACTGTATTAGTACTTCATTTTGTCAGTGGCACTAGGGTCGAGCAGGTGGCAAGCGAGGTGTATCGTGTGTCACAAGGATGGAGGGCGAGGGTGCTTAGACTGGGATGCTGAAGCTGGCTCTTTCATTCCCTATCTTCCCCTTGATGTTTCTATGGTAGCATTTGGGTTGTAATCCAAACTTGGTCGAGCTGGTGATGCGTCCCCCTACCTGCCTAGCTTATGTGACGAACTTGTCTCCTGCTAGTACTCAGTCTGTTCTAGTACTAGTTGCATGACTGCCCGTTTACACTAAGATATTGTCGGATAATGGTTCTCTATGGTTGGGTTTCTTTAATGAAATCGGAGGAAACCCCCTCTTTTGATATATATTTAAAAATCAGTGGCACTAGCGGTGCCAAAACATTGCCTCAAATTAATGGTGTCACTAGATTAAGGTGCAAAATAATAACATTACTGCTTTATCATGGCAGTGCCAAAACAGTAGCACAAGAGCAGACTCAACATGCAGGATCTTTGGCAAACGGTTGGACCAAAAAGGAACATACCTCGTGATGGGAACCATATCTGCAGTCAATGCCATCATAGAAGAGATGACACCGGTCACCAACATGGATGATTCAATTCATGAGACCTTTTTGTGCAGTTCACCTAAAATGAAGCAATGCCCCATGAGCTAGCAACTTCTTCTTCATTAGTTTCAATAAAATTGAGCAACATCAAGGTTGGTTGTGAAGCTCGTGGAATGTTCAACTATAATTTGGATATCATTTGTGCAGCTAAACTAAGATCGGGCGTGAAATGTATATGTCTGTTTGCACAAAAAGGTGGAAAGGAGGGTGCAAGTGATGAAACATACATCAAATGAAAACAAGCATGTTCCTTATCTAAATGGCGATCCTACAAGGACAGTAGCAATTTCTAAAGCAGCAGCATTGCTAGATATTAGTGTGGGCACTAGGATTAACTATGACAACCGTTAAATACGACATTACTTTAATGGTGCCACTGCTTCATTTTACCAGCAACATTACATTAACAGCTGCTAAAGAGTTGGTATTTGGGCACGAGAGAGTAGGCGGACCAGGACAGTTGCATTTCTAACAAAAAGAAGCAACTTATATTAATGGGAAATTTAGCAGGACATGAAAAACAGTACCATTGATTCATATTACTGGAGGCATTACATTGAAAACAACATTGGTTTAACGTGTCCTTACTTTTAAAAGTGCGACTGCTACATTTTACAAGTGGCATTACATAAGAGGGGCTTGGGGCAACAAACATTAGAAGATGATATCTAGGTTGGTCCCATTTTTGTTCAGTATACCCACCTTATACCGTGTGAGGCTAGCAAATCTAGTGTTGGACATTGAGGGAGTCCTGGACTAGGAGGTGTCCGGATAGCCGGACTATCATCATCGGCCGGACTCCAAGACTATGAAGATACAAGATTGAAGACTTCGCCCCGTGTCCGGATGGGACTTTCCTTGGTGTGGAAGGCAAGCTTGGCGATACGGATATGTAGATCTCCTACCATTGTAACCAACTCTGTGTAACCCTAGCCCTCTCCGGTGTCTATATAAACCGGAGGGTTTTAGTCCGTAGGACACACAACCATTACAACAATCATACCATTGGCTAGCTTCTAGGGTTTAGCCTCCTTGATCTCGTGGTAGATCCACTCTTGTACTACCCATATCATCAAGAGGGCCCGAACCTGGGTAAAAACATCGTGTCCCTTGTCTCCTGTTACCATCCGCCTAGGCCTTGCAGTTCGGGACCCCCTACGAGATCCGCGGTTTGACACCGACATTGGTGCTTTCATTGAGAGTTCCTCGTGCGCGTCACCGATAGGCTTGATGGCTTCTTCAATTAACAACAACGCAGTCTAGGGTGAAATTTTCTCCCGGATAGATCTTCGTGTTAGGGGCTTCGCCTGCGGGCAATTCACTTGGCCGTCTAGAGCGAATCGAAAGCTCGCGCCCCAGCCATCGGGTCGATTTGGAAGCCTAAACTTCATGGGCGACATCGCGAAGACTTGATGTTCGATGGATTCGAGCCCTTTGCGGCGTGCCGCCTTGTCATGATGGGCATGATTTAACTCTGCCGCGGGACGAGAACCACGGAGGCCGCTGCGAATCCGCTCCGACCCATAGTTCGGAGCGGACCCATGCAGTCGAGGGCGGTGGTGGACACCGCCTCGGGAGCCGCAACTTCTCTGGCGATGGAGCCAAATACCAACCTTGTCCCTTATAAAGCTCGTGACTCCGGTGCGGGACTCCTTGCGGACTCGAACCTCCTGCTTACCAATCGAATCCGATTGGGTGCGATTATGGAGTTCACCGCCGCGGACATCCTTCAGCACTCACCCTTTGGCGACATCCTAAATTCGCTAAAGCATCTCTCGTTATCAGGAGACCCCTGGCCGGACTGCGGTCAGGATGGTCGGGATGCGGACGACAAAGAAATTTGAATCCCACCCACCACCCACTTTGTAGCCACTGTCGACGATCTAACCAACATGCTAGATTACGACTCCGAAGACATCGACTGTGACGCCCGGATAATTAAGCTACAGTGATCCCCCGCTAATGATGCCACGTCACCTCGGTTACTGTTGATAAACTCTAGATAATTCAAAACCGAAACAAATTCAAAATTTAATTAAAGGGAAAACAATAAAAGTTTTCAAACATTAAAATAAAAATGTTCGGTTAGTGCCAAATATTACATAGGTAATTGTTGTGAAGAAAACACATATTTAGAAAATGCCTAAATGATTTAAAATGAAATAAAACAGAAAAGGCAGAATAAATAAAAAAGATAAAAAGCGAAAACAAAAGCAGAAAAAAAAAAAACCGGGCCAACCGACCGGCTAGCTAACCAGTAGGCCCGGTCGGCCAGCCCACCCCGCCGGCCCACCTCGGTCCCATAACACCCCCACCGATGGGAAACCCTAGCCCATCGCACCCCTCCCCACACCCCTCCCCTCGTTCCTCTCGCCCCACCCGATCTGGATCGGGCTGCATTCCCGTCGCCCTTCGGCAGCGAGGCCGACACCGGACCTCGCCGGAGAATGCGTCGCCGAGCCCCTCCTCGGGGGCCTCCCTGCGGCCTTCCCGTCCTCCTCCCGAGCCCGCTGCCTCGAACCCTCGACCCGGTGGCGACTCCGCCTCTCCTCTCTTCCGGCCATGTCACCGTACTTTCGGCGCGGGCGCGCCTCGGCGCTCTCAGCCTCCGCCCGCTCCCCTCACCGCCCACGGCCGCGTGACCCCGCTCTGCTGTCTGCTGCTCCTCGTCATGCAGCCCGTGACCCCGTGTCCACCCGCGCAAGTGCAACCACGCCCTCCGGCCGCTGCTCACTCCCCTGCCGCGTCGCAGCCGCGCTCGTCGCGCGCTACGGCCGTCGCGAAGTCCACCCCGCCTTGGTGCCGCTCGATCCGCCTCTGCCTCGGCTGCTACTATCGCGCCCACCTCGACTCCCGTCGGCGCCCGTCGCCCTGCTTCCTGCCGCTCCGCCTCACCGCTTTCGCGTCGGCGGCGTCGAAACCTCACCACCTCGCGACCGCTCCACGCCACCGCGTCCCCTCAGGCGCTTGCCTCCCCTTCCCGCATCGCCCAGGCGCGCCTCTCCCTACGCCAGCGTTCTTTGCTTCACCGCGGTGGCGGTAGCCCCGCACACCTGGTCTCGCCCGAGGCGGCCCCGGCCCACAGCCGAGGCGCCCTCGCCCGATACCGATGCGCCCGTTCGCGAACCCGACGCCCGCTAAGCCCCCTGGCCTATGACAGTGGGCCCCACGCCCAGAACGTTTTTATAAAAAAAAGGGATTAAAAAAAATATAATAATAAAAATAAATTTAATTAATTAATTAATTAATTAACTTAATTAATCATGTTTAGTTGAACTAATTAAACTTGATTAATCTAAATATCTAATTAACCTAACTAATCTGTTAGTTAGGGTGATGTGTCAATGACAGACGGGACCCACTGGTCAGGTTGACCAGTCAACCCCTGTTGACTGCTGACGTCAGCATGACATCATGCTGATGTCATAATTCCATTTTCGAAATTAAATTAAATAATTAATTAAATTCTAGAAATTAATAAAATCTTTAGAAAATCATATCTTTTAATCCGTAACTCGGATTAAATTATTTTCAACATGAAAGTTGCTCGAGCGGCGAGGCGGATCCGGATCGCAGCCGTTCATCCGCCACGCGTCCCTAGCATAGTGAACCTGCAACATTTCACCTTGGTTCATCTGTAGAAAACCACGAAACAAGGAATACTTTCCGGATGTTTCCCCTTCACCGGTATCACCTATCCCTCGTTAGGTCACC
This sequence comes from Aegilops speltoides, assembly GCA_021437245.1. NCBI lineage: Eukaryota > Viridiplantae > Streptophyta > Magnoliopsida > Poales > Poaceae > Aegilops > Aegilops speltoides. The sequence continues at coordinate 307,352,999 of CM038147.1, read as the reverse complement.
TCTAGCACAACGTATTACGCTTCTTGCTTTTTGTTACATTTGATTGCCTGTTATTTATTGTGTTCCCCCTCATTACTTCTTTCGGTAGACCACGAGACCGATGCGGTACCCTGTGATCGACTACATTGGCGACCTCTCCTTACGAGAGCAACCGGGCAAGCCCCCTTTGATCACGGATATCGCCTATTCTTCTCTATACTGCTTGCATTAGAGTAGTGTAGCAGGTTACTGTTTGATTACTCCTATTCTGTTGCATAGCCTGTCATTGTTACTACAATCATTGATACCTTACCTGCAATCCTAAATGCTTAGTATAGGATGCTAGTTTATCATCATTGGCCCTACATTCTTGTCAGTCTGCCTTGCTATACTATTGGGCCGTGATCACTCGGGAGGTGATCACGGGTATATACTATACATACATACATACTACAGATGGTGACTAAAGTCGGGTCAGCTCGAGGAGTACCCGCAAGTGATTCTGATGAGGGGGCTGAAAGGACAGGTGGCTCCATCCCGGTAGAGGTGGGCACAGGTTCCCGGGCCCCATTACTTTACTTTGGGCGGAGGCGGCAGGGCAGGTTGAGACCACCTAGGAGGCAGGTGGGCTGGCCTGTTCGGCGTTCTCGGATACTTAACACGCTTAACGAGATCTTGGTATTTGATCTGAGTCGGCCATTTGGTCTATCGCACTAACCATCTCGTGGGAGTAGTTATGGGTATCCGGCGTCGTGGTATCGGCGAAGCCTTCTTGGCGTCGGCGATGAGTGGCGCGCGGGATTGGGCGTAAGCTGCGCTTGTATTAGGGGCTAGTTACGCTTCGGCGCGTTATAGCGTCGAGGTGTGCTAAGGCGATGGGCCCAGACCCTGTGCGCTTAGGTTTGAACCGGCGTCTTGACCGCTCTGTTGTGCCTAGGTGGGGCTGCGGCGTGTTGATCTTCGAGGCGGGCATGACCGAGAAAGTGTGTCGGCCAAATGGGATCAAGCGTGTTGGGTTATGTGGTGCACCCTGCGGTGAGTTAATCTATTGAATAGCCGTGTCCCTCGGTAAAGGGCGACCGGAGTTGTACCTCGACCTTATGACAACTAGAACCGGATGTTAATAAAACACACCCTTCCAAGTGCGGATACAACCCGGTGATCGCTCTCTAACAGGCGGCGAGGAGGAGGATCGCCGGGTAGGAGTATGCTATGCGATGCTCTTGGAGATGCTACTTGGAGATGCTACTTGGAGGACTTCAATCTACTCTCTTCTACATCTTTGCAAGGCGGAGGCTGCGGGCGTAGTCTTGACGGGATTAGCTATCCCCTCTTATTACGGCATTACGCGATTCGGTCCATCGATATGGCCTTTTACACATATACCAATGCATATGTAGTGTAGCTCCTTGCTTGCGAGTACTTTGGATGAGTACTCACGGTTGCTTTCTCCCCTTTTCCCCTTTCCTTTCTTTACGGTTGTCGCAACAGGATGTTGGAACCAGAGCGACGCCACCGTCGGCGGCGACTACTACCTGGAGGTGCCTACTACTACGTGCGAGGCTCTTTGGCGGCGACCGAGTAGTTAGGAGGATCGAGCGGGAGGCTGCGCCTCTTCGTCTGTATCGGTTTGTGCTAGCCTTCTTAAGGCAAACTTGTTTAACTTATGTCCGTACTCGGATATTGTTGCTTCCGTGACTCGTCTATGATCGAGCACTTGTATTCGAGCCCTCGAGGCCCCGGCTTGTATTATGATGCTTGTATGACTTATTTTACTTTTAGAGTTGTGTTGTGATATCTTCCGTGAGTCCACGATCTTGATCGTACCGCGTTTGCGTGCATGATTAGTGTCTGATTGAATCGAAGCGTCTGAAGTTGATATCGAGCCATTGCTGTGAGAATCCCCTTCCACACTCCTTTGCCGAAGTTGAGTCTAGTCATTGCAAAACCTTTACTAACATGGCTGTGTGGCCTATAGGCCCACGTCGCCATTTGGGTGGTATTAGGATCTTTTACTTCTCGACCTATACTCTGGGACTCTGAACTCTCTTCTATTCGGGTTAAATGAATTTTGCTAAATCTAACATTAGGATCTCGTTATCACTTTCACCCGGAGGGCCCCTTATTACTGATGATCGTCTGCTGCACCAAAAGACCTTGAAGATACTCTCTGATATTCTCTCGAGACCTTGTGCCTATCGCGTTTGCAATTCCCCTTCCACCGCAAATCCTTATGGATAACTACTTGCAGTCGTTATTCTTACATTCATCCCCAGTTGTCCTTGTTATTACAAGATACCCCGAAATACTCGTCATTGTTTCGATAATCCTTTGAGCTTGTTGCCTTGCTGTTCTTTGTCACCTGAATACCCCTACGGATAATTCTCGCACTTATCGAGTATCCGCTCATCCCGATTGTTGGATGCTTTTCAAAATACTTGGAAATACTAACCGATCTTCGAGTATGCTCTTCAAACTATTGCTCGGCAAATACTTATGCCTTGCAATATGGATACTTTCCATATGTGTAGCAATATTCATTAGTATCCTTTGACACGATCATTTTGATCCTATCGATTCAACATGTGTGTGAAAGCACGCAATCATCAGTTGATCCTTTAAAATTATCTTTCCGGCTCAGACGTCATTTTGAACATGAGCTGGTTCTCGGCCAAAACTATCATCTTCGATTGTGCCTCTGGTATATTCATTTGATCCATCCTTGATCGAGCGTCGCCGCTTCGATCCCTTGTTTTCAAATCATAATTCCTTTTGCATTTAAGCTTTGAATTATTGAGATAATTCCCTAACTTTATTGCGTTTGCACTCTTTCTTCCTCGATTGGGTATCGATACTCACCTCGGCTCCTTTGTGGATCGCCATATCCTTTGTTGGATTATTATATCCGACAGTGTCCTTTATAATTAATCACCTTGTGAGTCCTTCTCCGATACATAATGCCTTTGTTAAATTGTATCCTTTCCTTTTGTCAACCATGCTCTACTTTCGAGCTGGTGATAATTACTCTTGAAGCTTATGGTATATGTTAGTAGAAAGCCCGATGGGATTGAACCAGCGCCTTCCCTCATCGGTGTGAACCGAAAGATTTCACGAGTCATACTTATCTGTATTGCACCAGGTAAAACTTTCAACAACTAATGTCATCTTCGAAATACGATAGGTGAATGGAAGATTATGCATTGAGGAAGTGGGAGTCGACCTTGAACTTTGTGTTCATGCCCATGGACGCGATGTATATCCTATCATGGAAGCTTCTTGTAATAATAACTATTTCCTTGATAACTAACATATGGTATCTGTGAATTGATCACTTGCAACCATGGTTCCGACCATGATTGTTCTTCTTTGATCCCATTTCTCGGACAAGTTAAAACAATTGTCTTCTACAGAGTAATACCCAAGTCCAACCTCTACTTTGATTTGTCGTCGAGTATTACCCCCTGGTATCTTGAGATTATCTTGGAACTGCATAACTTCTTATGAGTTCTTCATCAAGTACTACATTCTCACCGATTACAATTTTTCACGGGCTCTAAGTTATTTAACACTCAAAGACACCGATAACTGACTCGAGTCCGCATCGCGGTTAAGCAACTCTTGGTAACCTTCATTACTTGCGAGTTTGAACTCAATCGCGACATTCCTAGCCTGTTTGGCTATAACCTTGTCATGCCGATTTTAACTGTGCTACCTGGTCCTTCTTCCCAGTGCACAATTTTTGACGATGAGCTAAGCTTACGTCGATCTTCCTCATCATATCATTTTGCTTTGGACAGCAAGCTTGCTTTGGAGTTTGTGTCGTACCCATGGTTTCAATAACCTTTTGCTTCATCATTACTTTGACTTGATGTCATCGCCAATTGATTACATCTTCATGAATTCTCTCGACAAATGTGTCATGCTCATCATCAGCATTCTGAGCTCCTCCAGGATATCAATGGAATTCATGATGACAAAGACAATCCTTGCCCTCAATGATTAGTGTTATCATCGACCACTTTAATGCCTCCCCTCCAACACAAACTTGATTGTGTTTTGTGTTATACCTTGAGTGCCTTGCTATCCAACATTGTTCTTCTTTACCTTGGAATATTACCACCTTTTATGACAAGATGTCGTGGGAAATTCCACTACCTCTTGAGAACTCTTAATACAAGTGATACTTCTCACCGTCACCATTCTCTTTTGGTCCCCGTGTTGATTCCAACAAGTGAACGGTGTTGTTTGGATTCTTACCTTCTAGCAACCCTATTGCTTTCAAGTTAATGGTCGGCCGTTCATTCTTAGACTATTGATTATTGAATGACCATTCTGACATTGGTCGTGCAACCCAACCCATATTTCGGGCGCACCTTTCAACCAATGTTTAATTGTGTATGTTTTCCTCGAGCATACTTCATTACATCATTTGATATGACAAATGTTATCTCCTTATCCACATAATCGTGGAGATCCATCTTTTGAATACCTCGATGAGTTATCGCTGAGTCCATCAGTCACCTCCTCATCCTCTTGTTGATTTATTGATGAACCCTTGTTTCGGAACTCGCTTCCATAGTTCATTTCCCGAGAATCTTCGATGTCATCTCGTCAATTTGTGTTGCACCTTTCTTCTCGGGCATCGCGAGTCGAGTTATCCTGCCACCTATCGAGCTGAATCTCGGTCGAGATATGATGGTTGGAACATTTTCCAAGAGTCATAGCATTGATCTTTATATAACCCGATAAGGTGATGTCATGCCTAGCACACCGGCGGAGGACGAGTGTTATAGTTTCCTTTTTTAACAAGGTTAATCATTTTTTCCATGAGGAAATTGAATGCCTTGTTTAATAAGTTTATCTGATGGATCCTTTGTGTATCAAAGTCGACCTTTGCTTAAAGACCATGTCAATGCTATCTCAAAGCATGTACGTGGTACTCCGATTTTCAACAAGAACATTTGAAGCCCAATGCTAAATGTTTCTCGCTCAATTATCAAACACCGTTTTATGGGTATTGTCATCAAATCCTCTCCCTTACCTAAATGGTTTCTACTTACTATCTGTTGTGGATATCTTGCTCTATTGTCCTTGGGAAGGATATACCCTTGAACAATGTGTTTAAACACATTTTCCTTTCCATTATACATTTAATCGATAATCGTATTTTCCTTTCCATTCTTTTGCTTAACTTTTCCTGAATCTGACTTAACTGAGCAGAGATAATTCCCTGCTTCGATAAGCACCTTGTGGTACCACTCTGCTTGTAAGACCCTATTACTATTGTTGATGACATCCCGGTAACTGCCGATGGACGAGAACTTTGCCTATTGGTCCGCCTCGTTCAACGAGCAAGTAAATGGTTCTCTTCGTCCCTCGCCCTTGGTACCGACATTGTTGCCAACATAACTGACAGGCTATGCTTTGACATGTCTTTCTTATGCGATCGTGCGAGCGTCAACGCCCTTCCTTCTTTTACCCCACATGGTGGGCCCATAACCTGAGTTCCACGAGGATCGAAACTGACTCTTACATGCCCCCCTGTTGTCAAAGTTATTCCTCACGCTTGACTTTGTATGTAATTCACGGGCCACTTGCTGTTGATCTATTCAGTGTCGAGCGCAATACTTATTCTCGATTGCTTTGAGCCCCTTTCACGCCCGTTTAGGGCATCGAGCAGGTTGCTGCTTTCGCTCGAAACATCCATGAAACCTCATTACTTTGCTCTCGATATTTTCTTAAGTTTAAATTCGAGAGTTACTTTCTCCTCCTTCGATGTTATCTACGGATAGTCGACCTTGCGAGGTCCGTTCTTAGGAATGCTCCCCTTTATTCTTTCGTAAGTGCGATGAAGACCCTCAAGAAAAGATGGCGACTTGATCATGGTGACTTGAAGCGGAGAAATGAAGACACCAATGAAAGAGATCAACCTCTTGAAAGGGCAGCCAAGACCGAGAAGACTCGTTAGGTTTTTCGCTACTGACACCTTTCCCCCTTACTCCACGCTTAAATCTGGGGCGAGATTTCTTGTAATGGAGGAGAATTGTGACCTTGGGATAATTAAGCTACGGTGATCCCCGCTAATGATGCCCGTCACCTCGATTCTTGTTGATAAACTCTAGATAATTCAAAACCGAAACAAATTCAAAATTTAATTAAAGGAAAACAATAAAAGTTTTCAAACATTAAAATAAAAATGTTAGGTTAGTGCCAAATATTACATAGGTAATTGTTGTGAAGAAAACACATATTTAGAAAATGCCTAAATGATTTAAAATGAAATAAAAGCAGAAAAGGCAGAATAAATAAAAAGATAAAAGCGAAAAACAAAACAGAAAAAAAAAAAAAGAAACCAACCGACCCAGCTAGCTAACCAGCCGGCCCAGTCGGCCAGCCCACCCCGGCCGGCCCACCTCGGTCCCATAACACCCCACCGATGGAAACCCTAGCCCATCGCACCCTCCCCCCTACACCCCTCCCCTCGTTCCTCTCGCCCCCCCGATCTGGATCGGGGCTGCGACCCCATCGCCGCTCGACGGCCAGGACGCCGACACCGGACCTCGCCGGAGGCCACGTCGCCGGAGCCCCTCCTCGCCGGACTGCCTCCCCTGCGACTCGCCTTCCCCGTCCTCCTCCCCGAGCCCCGCTGCCTCGAACCCTACGGCCCCAGTGAGCGACTCCGCCTCTCCTCTCTTCCGGCCATGTCACCCGTACTTTCATGGCCGGGCGCGCCTCGGCGCTCACAGCGCCTCCGCCCGCTCCCCTCACGCCCGCGGCGCGTGACCCGCTTCTGCTTGTCTGCTGCTCCTCGTCATGCAGCCCGTGACCCCGTGTCCACCAGCGCAAGTGCAACCCGCCCTCCGGCGCTGCTCACTCCCCTGCCCAGCGTCGCGGCAGCATCGTCGCCTTCTGACCGTCGCGAAATCCACCCGCCTTAGTGCCGCTCGATCCGCCTCGCCTCGCTGCTACTATCGCGCCCACCTCGACTCCCGTCGGCGCCCGTCGCCCTGCTTCCTGCCGCTCCGCCTCACCGCTTCGCGTCGCGGCGTCGAGCCTCACCACCTCGCGACCGCTCCACGCCACACGCGTCCCCTGTCTTGGCGCTTGTGCCTCCCTTCCCGCATCGCCCATGGCTGTTGCCACCTACCTTCGCCGGCGTTCTTCTTCTTCACCGCCGGTGTGGTAGCCCCGCCGCACCCCTAGTCTCGCCGAGGCGGTACCAGGTTGGCCTGTCGGGCGCCCTCGCGCCCGATACCAGTAGCGCCCGTTCGCGAACCCGACGCCCGCTAAGCCCCCTGGCCTATGACAGTGGGCCCCATGAAACGTTTTATAAAAAAAAGGGATTAAAAAAATATAATAATAAAAATAAATTTAATTAATTAATTAATTAATTAATTAATTAACTTAATTAATCATGTTTAGTTGAACTAATTAAACTTGATTAATCTAAATATCTAATTAACCTAACTAATACATTAGTTAGGGTGATGTGTCAATGATGAGCGGGACCCACTGGTCAGGTTGACGATCAACCTGATTGACTGCTGGCGTCGACATGACATCATCTTGATGTCATAATTCCATTTCGAAATTAAATTAAATAATTAATTAAATTCTAGAAATTAATAAAATCTTTAGAAAATCATATCTTTTAATCCGTAACTTCGGATTAAAATATTTTCAACATGAAAGTTGCTCGAGCGGCGAGGCGGATCCGGATCGCAGCCGTTCATCCGCCACGCGTCCCTAGCATAGTGAACCTGCAACATTTCACCTTGGTTCATCTGTCAGAAAACACGAAACAAGGAATACTTTCGGATGTTTCCCCCTTCACCAGTATCACCTATCCCTCGTTAGGTCACCTCTAGCACAGCGTATTACCGCTTCTTGCTTTTTGTTACATTTGATTGCCTGTTATTTATTGTGTTTCCCCTCTGTTACTTCTTTCCGGTAGACCACGAGACCGATGCGGTACCCTGTGATCGACTACATTGGCGACCTCTCCTTACCGAGCAACCGAGGCAAGCCCCCTTTGATCACGGATATCGCCTATTCTTCTCTATCTTGCTTGCATTAGAGTAGTGTAGCAGATTCTTGTTTGATTACTCCTATTACATTGCATAGCTTTGTCATTGTTACTACAATCATTGATACCTTACGCAATCCTAAATGCTTAGTATAGGATGCTAGTTTATCATCATTGGCCCTACATTCTTGTCGATGCCTTGCTATACTATTGGGCGTGATCACTCGGGAGGTGATCACGGTATATACTATACATACATACATACTACAGATGGTGACTAAAAGTCGGGTTATTTCGAGGAGTACCCATAGTGATTACGATGAGGGGCTGAAAGGATAGGTGGCTCCATCCCGGTAGAGGTGGGCACAGGTTCCCAGCGGCCCCATTGTTACTTTGTGGCGGGCGGCAGGGCAGAGTTGAGACCACCTAGGAGGCAGGTGGGCTGGCCTGTTCGGCGTTCAGCGGATGCTTAACACGCAACGAGATCTTGGTATTTGATCGAGTGCGGCCATTTGGTCTATCGCACTAACCATCTCGTGGGAGTAGTTATGGGTATCGGCGTCGTGGTATCGGCGAAGCCTTCTTGGCGTCGGCGGCCGAGTGGCGCGGCGGGATTGGAGCGTAAGCTGCGCTTGTATTAGGGGCTAGTTACGCTTCCGGCGGCGTTATAGCGTGCGGGTGTGCTAAGGGCGATGGGCCCGGACCCACATGCGCTTAGGTTTAGACGGCGTCTTGACCGCTCTGTTGTGCCTAGGTGGGGCTGCGGCGTGTTGATCTTCGAGGCGGGCATGACCGGGAAAGTGTGTCGGCCAAATGGGATCAAGCGTGTTGGGTTATGTGGTGCACCCTGCGGTGAGTTAATCTATTGAATAGCCGTGTCCCTCGGTAAAGGGCGACCGGAGTTGTACCTCGACCTTATGACAACTAGAACCGGATACTTAATAAAACACACCCTTCCAAGTGCGAGATACAACCCGGTGATACGCTCTCTAACGAGGCGGCGAGGAGGATCGCCGGGTAGGAGTATGCTATGCGATGCTCTTGGAGATGCTACTTGGAGATGCTACTTGGAGGACTTCAATCTACTCTCTTCTACATGCTTTGCAAGGCGGAGGCTGCGGAGCGTAGTCTTCGGCGGATTAGCTATCCCCTCTTATTACGGCATTACGCGATTCGGTCCTTGATATGGCCTTTTACACATATACCAATGCATATGTAGTGTAGCTCCTTGCTTGCAGTACTTTGGATGAGTACTCACGGTTGCTTTCTCCCCTTTTCCCCCTTTCCTTTCTTTACGGTTGTCGCAGCGGATGTTTGGAAACCAGGGCGAGCGCCACCGTCGGCGGCGACTACTACCACTGGAGGTGCCTACTACTACGTGCGGCTGCTGGCGGCGACCGAGAGTAGTTAGGAGGATCGGGCGGGAGGCTGCGCCTCTTCGTCTGTATCGGTTTGTGCTAGCCTTCTTAAGGCAAACTTGTTTAACTTATATACGTACTCGAGATATTGTTGCTTCGGTGACTTCGTCTATGATCGAGCACTTGTATTCGAGCCCTCGAGGCCCTGGCTTGTATTATGATGCTTGTATGACTTATTTTACTTTTAGAGTTGTGTTGTGATATCTTCCGTGAGTCCACGATCTTGATGGTACGTTTCCGTGCATGATTAGTGTGCGATTAAATCGAGGCGTCACATCGGCAGTATGGGCGGCGATCTGGAGACTACCAAGAACCGGCGCCTATCGAGCCTTTGGAAGGCCACCCCAACCCATGATGTATATATGGTGGACACCCAAAAGGAAGTGATAACGAGGAACAACGGGGCAGCGGCAAAGGATAATTCATGACAAACTACCAAAATGGTGGCCTGCGAGCGCCCTAAGTCCCGCTCGACAAAAACAGCACTCCTAATGACCCGGCAATAGAGCGGGGCAAATCGGTGGGCGAACATGCAACCAAGCAACCATCCAAATAGGACGAATCAGATAATCAATCCATACCCGGCGAAAACAACAGTCTAGACGATCTCACACCGGACACACCACCGGAGCATAAGAACCTTCACAAAAGACTCGCCGCCACTGCAAGAAGTCTGAAGAAGGAAAAATGGAAGCTCAAAACAGCGGAAGCCATACTCAGATTGAGGTGGAGCAAAGTACTCAAGACCGCGGACAAATATGGTAATAGCCACCAAACAAAGAGCTACCCGAAGCAAAAGCTGCTGCCAGAATTTGACGAGGAAGCCATAGAGCCCCCACAGTCAAAAAGCGAAGAGGCCGCCTGGCCGGATAGACGACCAGATGACAGGCCAAAAGCGACAAGCGACACCGCACACAAGCTGAGACATGATCCTCGTAAAATAGATGGCCCGGTCAGGTCCATTTATGGACCAAAAAATAGGGCCCCAGGAAGCAACACAACATGCCGCATGTTGAAGATAGCAGCGCGCCTAAATCTGGCGCCGCACACCCACTATGTTTCACGATGAGGTCTTTGGATCATGAATTCCCGGTAGAGTCAAGCCCGTAAACATAGAGGCATATGTGGAACAACGAGACCGGATGCGGATTGAGGATTACATCCTGCACATACACATGGCTAGAGGAGGCGATCTCCGCCATAAAATATCTACCCCTCAAGCTCAAAGGGCCAGCTCGGCATTGGCTCAAAGCCTCCCGAGAAAATACTATTGGAAGTTGGGAAGAGCTTGAGGGCGCGTTTAGAGCAAATTTTCAAGGGACTTATGTCCACCCTCCGGATCTGAGGCGATTTAAGTCACATAACTCAACAGCCCGGAGAGTCGGTAGCAAATTCTGGAACATGTTTCTTAAAAAGAACCAAATAGTCGACTATCCGGACGCGAAGCCTTAGCAGCTTTTAAACATAATGTCCGAGGCGAATGGCTCGCCGACACCTTAGCCAAGAAAGCCGAGAACAATGGCGCTAACAAGCCTCATGACCGCTTTTGCGGCGGGGAAGATAGCTAGCTAGCAAGATGCAGCACCAGCGACCGAGTACATCGAGGTCAAAGATGAAAGCGGAAAATCACGGCGCGAAAGGACCAGCGCGGAATAAAAAAAAAGCCCAAAAGAACACGGCGGTCGGCGCGGATTCAAAACAGCGCGGCGAACAACAAAACATTGCCTCTTAAGGACAACAACGACGAGCTATCCAACAAACAAAATTTTGGATTGGATATGCCAAATCCACAGCACCTCCGGAAGGCCTGCAAACCACACCCACCGAGATTGTTGGGTCTTCAAACAGTCCGGCCGACTCAACGCCGAACACAAGGGGCTCGACGCGCCAAGTGAGGATGACGACGAACCCCACCGGCGAGCGCCGAAAACAAAGACTTTCCCACAAGAAGTCAAACTAGTAAACTCACTTCATGTGATATCCCGGAAAACAATGCGGCACCCGCCAAAGTAGGTGTCGCACGGTCCACCAATGGAACCTCGAGATTGGATGTCAAAACCAATTACTTTCGACCACGGACTATTCGAAGTATTGAAGCAGGGATGGACTTCTCGATATTGGATCCTATAATCGACGGACTACAATTTACACAAGTCACGATGGATGGCGGCAGCGATCTAAACCTGCTATATCCGGACACAATCCGCAAGTTGAGGATAGACCTTACTAAAATTCAACATACCGCACTTGCTTCAAAGGTGTGGCCTTGAGGCCCTTCGCCAAGTGCGGGCTCCTTACTACTAGAAGTTGTGTTGGGTCACCCGACAACTTCAATCAGACTAATCTTTCATATCGCCCCATTCAAAAGTAGCCATCAAGCTCTATTGGGATGTGAAGCTTTTGTCGCTTTAGCGATTACCACACTCTGGCGTCTCTTACACTTAAAATGCCGGTCCACGGCATCATCTCATTAAAAGGTCGTTCAAGACCGGGACGCGACTAGGCGAGTCGGCGTAAATAACTAGGGCTCCCTAGCCGCACCCCTTACAAGGGGCTACGTATAAGCAATAATGAGCTAATATAAGCTCAGCCTTATTCATTCATTCATATTTGATTTTTAATACATTTTTGCGATTTCCTTTCAAGCTAAGTTCCTCTCTTTTCTGAGATGAACAACGTGTACACCCGTCGAGGATCTGACTGCTGCGGAGACATAAGCGCGGGGCGTGCGGCGAGGGACCCGTCGCAAGGATTCTTTTGATTAAGTCCTGCGTAAACCTTTCTTCTTGTGTTTTGTTGATCACATCCATGGTTTTCACCATAACCAACAAGGAGGCTGTCGTTTTGGCATCGACCGTGCCAGAAATTCTCGCTGTGCACGGACACTAGGGGCTTAGGGCATTGTTCGCCCATTATTATAAAGACCGAACACCCTAGGGGTGTTCGGCGTCACTAGATTAGGCCTTATATGCATCGGCTCGGTCATGTCTTTGGTCAAATGTTGGGTTTGCCCGGCTCCTGTGTTTTGCTGCCTTCGTTCCGTGTCATCGACTAACGGCACCGGAGAACTCTGCGATTGTGCCGGTTCGGTTGGCGAGCACCTCGATGAAAGCCAAAAAGCGGTTGTCATGATATAGCGGTAGTCGACCACTCGATCGACTATCGAATGTTTAGAATTCTGCGCTTTGGCGAAGGACCATTTCGGTCGAGGCACATCGCGCCCGAATTCGGAGGCGCGGTGCCCCTAGGGGCTATGTCGTAGCCCACCTTGAACTCCTATGGCTAAGTGAAAGTGATAAAGCATTATAGTCCGGTTGCCTCGTTTGCTATGCTACCACCTCCTTCTGAGGACCAAGGCGTTGGATTAAGTGTGAAAATCGCTATTTTGCAAACACCCCGCACTATGTGCGTGGGGGCTGAAACCGAACTGCCATCTTCGGGTTATACACAGTATACATTAAGCGGCCACGGGGAGATATTTCAATACTTGCGCTGAAGTACAAAAAGCACTTATATTATAAACATTGTTTTACAAATCATAAAGTTCATTTGAACACGACATTTTTTGAACAACTGCGACTCTATTACACGAGCACCACGCGAACTTTCCCAAAATAGTGCTCGGCGGGTAACGGCTCTCGTCCGAACCACAGGTGCATAGCAGCGGTGGCATCCATCTCCGTCGATATGTCTTCACAGGCGAGGGCCATCCGTGCACCCTCTATCTGAGCCGACCGCTTCATCGCCTTGTTATGCGGCACCGCCCCAAAAATGTTGCAATAAGCCAAAATAACTCTTGGCTTGGGCCTATCCGGCGGACATGAGGCCACGATATCTGTCATGGCAAGCCGGACAGCCTATTCAGCTCAGCCCACTCAGCCACCCGATCGGTCGGTGAGTGAGCGCTCGGACTATGGAATTGAGACCAAAACAGCTCTTCCGTCTCGTGATCCTTGACTTGAAGTGCGAGCGGCATATGCCACACTCGCCGCTAAATCCATATAAGGATCCTCCGGACCCCACGGTGGCCAAGCTGAGCATACTTTGGATCGTAAACCTCGGCGCGGCGAGCGGCCCGGCCAGCCACAATATCTCGACTGGCGCGGCTCCTCCTTTATAGCCGCATGGCGAGCGGGCATCCTTGGCTTCGGCGGTGGCCTTCTTCAGGTCTTCTCGCTCCGCCTGGCGTTCTTTTTCAAGAACCACATAGCAGCCGGTAGCATCTTTCAACTTCACGGCCATTTCGGCCATCTCCTCCCTGCTATGGCGGTGAGCAGCCCTTTCGGCTTCTAGCTCTTGACCGCCCTTAAGGCAACCGCATCACTCCTTACGGCCTGCTCCTTGGCTTGAGCAAGTTCGGCCGAAGGCTCTCCACAACAGCGGCACCATCTGCGTCAAGCACACACATTGTAAGGGGTGAGCTTGGCTCCCTACTAGGTGACCACGGAGAAGAAACCTACCTTGCGACTCGTCAAATCGCTTTGTTGACTAAGCGCGATGTCCGCATCCGCAACATCGAGTTTCGCTTTAGTTCGGCAACTCCATCGGTCTGCTAGCCACGAACTATCCGCCACGCATAGGAAGAGCGAAAATCAATACAGGATTTTGATCCTCGGCGCGATGTCGTTCTCGACACCTTACCGAGTCTCGGGGCTACTATCTATCTGAGCGCACTTTATGTAAAAGCTGTCCAAAGGTATGTCATTTTACGTACCTCAAACCCCGCCGACAAACTCGGCGGCATCATGCAACCCGCCTTGGCGAGATGAAATTCTTTCAATCACCGTACTCATCGATTATCGCGGTGACCTTCTGAATTGGCGCCTTCTCAAGCGGATCCTTGGCTCCCGGCCGCACACGGTTGGTGCCGAACTATTCGGCCTGCGGGCTGAGGGATACCCTCGCGATGACACTTGAGCTCGTCCGGACTATCGATGGTGCGGCGGATGGGCGTCTCGCTCTCCATCATCTCCGGACGAAGTTCCCGAAGGCGAGCTCATACGAGGCGGACGGAGATCCGAACTACAAGGTAAAAACTTAAGTTATCCTCAGAAGCACAAATAGGGATGTCCCTTATTACAAAACTCCCTTTTTTCTACTTACGGCTCGCTGGAGGGCTGATTCCTTACGGGAGACTGTGCGGCCGGAGCCTCTCCGGACCCTCTGGTGAAGATTTCTTCCCCCGCTTTGGGGCTTTGGCCTCCGGGTTTTTGGAAGCGGTCCTCTTCTCCCCTTGGAAGGAGGGATTCTCGATCCCCCCTTCCTCACAAGCCTCCTTGGTTGAGGCGGTAGTTCCTCTGTTCTCCCCTTCACCTTCCTCTGAAGGTGCAACCTCCAGCATCCTGACCAGCACGGGATCCGGCGCGATCTCTGGGAGGGGGGCCGGACACCGTATCAGTTTTGCTTGCGCTACCCACTCCTGTTTAAAGGACAATTGGTCAAAAGGCGAATCATAAAAAGGCAAACAAATGGTATGTCCGGACACGGAGCTACTTACTTGTGTATCCGGGCGATTGAAGTTTAGGCTTTGGCGTCCTCGGTCGATTCGGACACACCTCTCGTGATCGAAGAACAATTTGTACATCTCCATGGTGTCGTACCCATGAAGTGTTGGAGGTCGTGGTCCCTCAGTTAAACTCCCACAGCCGGAGGGGCGGCATTTGCAGGCGGGAGGCGCCTAATCAGCATGACTGCATCACCACGACGGATCGATCTCCCTCGCTTGGGGTCTCGAATCCGGCCCTACAATAGGGGCCACGTCCTTTGGCGGCCCCAGTTGAATAGGCTGACCCATGACATCGGCCGCTGTGGAGGCCGGCGGAAGATGGGCGGCTTCACTGCTGCTGCCACAGGAGGCGGTTATGTAGAACCACTCCTGCTGCCTGGCCGAGCTCCTCTGGAAAGAGCCCTCGGGCCATGGGCGTTAGCCCTTGACTTCTAACCGCCCGCCGCACTCTGCTCGGCGCCCTCGATCATCTTGGCTCCACGTCGAAGGTCTTAAGCCCAAGCCGAAATGAGGGGTAGCAGCGGAGGAAGGCTTGACGATAATGAACAAAGAGATGTGGAGGATGGACTCGGAGCCAAGTCGTGGAATTCAGCCCATAGTAAAACATGAGCCCTCTCACAAAGGATCCATCGGGAAGCCTAAACCCCGGCAGAGGTGGGATACAAACCACGACATACTCGCGGGCTCGGGGGTAGGAATGACTTGCCCTTTGGCGGGCAACCTATCTGAAATTCGTAAGTTAGGTGCTTGGCCTCTCGCGGCTTTAACCGTCCTCTTCCGTGGCGGAGGAGGCATCCACAACCTGTAGGTCGGGCGGACATGTTGAAGGTCGAGCGCTCGAATCTGGGGCTCACGGGTGTTGGAACTCGGGGCAAGGAGAAGATTCGATGGAGGATTGAAGAAAAGCGAGCCTTGGTCCCATTATAAAGGAGAATACCAAGAGCCGTCCGTGACCGTTCGGGACTCGCCTCGATAGAGGCGTGGCGGCGAACGCGGTTGGAATTACTGCGTCCGTATTGATGGGAATCCGGAATAGGGGAACGATCTACTGCCGACAAGGCGTGCCAAAAAACCGCTTAGCTAAGCGCGTTGAGGTGGTATAATAAAAAGCGATTCAAGTAAAGGCTTGGTGGTGGTATGACATCATGCCACAAAATCGTCTGTGATTAAACTTGTGTACATATTATTCTCTCTCTGATGGAAAGTGGAATTTATTTTGCGAGCGGACACTATCTGGTGTTCACAATCTTCTACTGAATTATTCGAGGAGGAACCCACCTTGCAATGCCGAACAATATCTTGCGCCGGACTCATCGTCATTGAAGCACTGGTTCGAGGAGCTCTTGAGGAGTCTGGACTAGGGGTGTCCGGATAGCGGACTATCATCATCGGCGGACTCCAAGACTATGAAGATACAAGATTGAAGACTTTGCGCCGTGTCCGGATGGGACTTTCCTTGGCGTGGAAGGCAAGCTTAGCGATCTGGATATGTAGATCTCCTACCATTGTAACCGACTACTGTGTAACCCTAGCCCTCTCCGGTGTCTATATAAACGGAGGTTTTAGTCGTAGGACACACTACCATTACAACAATCATACCATAGGCTAGCTTCTAGGGTTTAGCCTCCTTGATCTCGTGGTAGATCCACTCTTGTACTACCCATATCATCAATATCAATCAAGCGGGGAGTAGGGTTTTACCTCCATCGAGAGGGCCGAACACAGGTAAAAACTGTCGTGTCCCTTGTCTCCTGTTACCATCCGCCTGGACGCATAGTTCGGGACCCCCTACCCGAGATCCGCCGGTTTTGACACCGACAGACATACTCTGTTGACTTGTCCCCCAGTCCCCACTTTCTTTCCTTTTCAACCAATAGATCGGTTTATATTGATTTTGTACTGCGTTTCCCTTTATTTCCCTATTAGACCAACAGGCGGTTGGATAGCGATCTCTGCTACTTTTTACTTCCCCATTATTTCCTCTTTACGACTAAGTCCTAGATTCGGGTAACAAATCTTCCCCACCCCTTTCTTCCTGTTTGAACCAAGTAGTACTAGATTAACGGCATGAACTAGTTTTACCTCTTATGATAAATTCTTTGGTGGCTTTCAAATAGCGGATCGATCCTATCTCTGAGGGCTGAGAAATAGCAAAAGATACAAATGCAGCGGTGTCAGGAGCTGGGGAAGTAGAGCAAGGCCAATTTCGAAGGAAGTTATACCTGAGGGTCATTGGGATGTCGCTAGGTGGGCGGCGGGAGGCCGGATCTGCCCACACTATGGTAGCAAGGAAGAAGGGGTCGGAGGCCCTCCCTAGCCGATGCTACGTGGGAGAGAACGGCAAGGCACGCTGATCGGGACACGCCGGCAGTGGGTAAGAGCCGTCAACAAGGATGACCACGTGAACATTGCACCTTCTCACCTTCCTCGGTGGAGAGGATCCGGTTGGATCTGTGAGCAAAGAGAGTGTGGCCATCGTTGTCGTGTTTACATCTAGAGAGGACGAGACGGTGTGAAGAGAGCAACACTAGCAAGCAAGCGCAGAGGCTCTTGCCTATATAGTGGAGTAGTTTTCTTTTATCTACTGGAGCGGCTTGACCTCGTCGATATTTGTCAAGAAATCTTCCGCCGCGTGCCCAGGCGCGATTATCGTCATTTTGATTTGAAGCACCGGATTAACATATAACACGAAAAAATGACACATGACAAGAAACCATAACCTCACTGCCCCAAGGAGACAACGTGAATCCCAACAGACAAACTAGACGAGGATCAAAGCACAAATTAAAAATAAACTCGTACAAAAGGGGTCCGTCGATAGATGTCCTAGTTAACATAGTCGGCTTGACCTAAATGGCAGCCAAGTAGTCTTCGTGCATGTGCCCCCAATGACCAGTGCCTTGGAGGAACTCAGTTGTCATTGTTCAACCCTCGCAGTGATCCGAAGCACATGACACCTCATATTACGAGATGACAAGAAACCTTTCTTTAATTTCTCATCGGAACTACATCCCTGTACAATACAGCCTGCACGATATGTAGACGATAGTCAATCCAGCCGTCTGCTAGTGTCTCGTCTGCATGGATGAACTGATCTTCCGTGTCATGTAGGGATCGTCCAGGCACCGACATCTGTACAACACTGCTCCAGTACTATCGCTTGTCTCTCTCTCTTCTATTAACTCAGCCGACTTGCGGGGCCGGGGAGTGTGCCTATGGTTGGTTCTCAATTGCCCTCCCACATGTGTGTGAAAGCATAATATGGCGTGTGATCCATTACGAGAGTGGCATGCGGACCGACCGACTATTTGGGGTGCAATCTGAGCAGCGACAGGCGTGCCGTATACATGTGTACCGCCCGTTTTCTTGAGGCTTTGCTCCATGGCGCAATCGATGGATACAAAATTATATTTAAAATTCGGGTGGAGCTTTTCGCGTGGTAGGCGGGGCAGTTCCGCCTAGTCGATTCGACGGAGGCGAAAGATGAGGAAGTAGGCTGCTGCAAGCGTGGGGCTGTGTGATTTGTGGCGAGTTCTTCTTTGGACGGGTGGGGCCCTATGATTTGACTTGACATTATCATTTTAAGCTGCTGGCGCTTCGACCAACATGAGTCTCGATTCTGACCACCCCCATGGTATCTGGTGCCAAATCTTGTACTCCTTACTCCTTTTGCAAATCAATAAATACTACTCCCTCTCTCTCGGTTTACAAAGGCGTGTGCATACCCCTAGGTAAATAAATTTGACCAACCTAGTAGAAGTCATATCTGATATTACAAAAACATACCATTATAAACTTGGATGTTCTATTTTCAAAAGGTATAATTTGTGTGTTATATAGTTTATATTACGGTGATAAAATTGACAACCTAGGTATCTGCGGGGACTTATAAAGCTGAAAAAAAAAATGCGAAGAAAGAGATAGAAGAAGTAAAAACTAATACTCTTCTGATTAACCTTACAGCTAACCTTGTTGTATGAGTGACAAAGTGATATTTGTGTATGACATACCAACATCAAATTGCCTAATGCACAGGACGGAGGAAATATTTTCGTGCATCGAAGTAGGCAAAAAATGATCATTATAGCCGTCTGAAATCTCCATGGCGCCCTTTGCCTGACGGCGGCAGTCATGGTAAGCGCGACCATGATATGGGCTCTTGACAGCCTTGGATCACGAGATCGAGCAGTCGCATGCTAAGTTGCTGAAAATTTGCGAGAATAACCCTCCGAGGATAGGATATTAACCCATAGGTCTATAATCACGCCATGCAACCGTTCGATCTCACATCCAAGGGCTCTCGGAAGCCGTATCATGGGAACATAAATCCACATTGTTCGCACACCCCTCGGCATTTTACAATCGAAAAACGCTAGCGATTCGCTCCTACTCGTCCATGGCCGTCCTTTAACATTGCGGCGATTCGGTCCTAGTCGTCCGTCCTTTCACATTACAGCGGTTCCACTAATCCTAACCCTCCTCCCAACTCCATGGCGTCCCAAATCTCCATGATCGGCGGTGAATACAAGGTTAGAACCATCACTAGTGATGAGTTCGGCGTCATCTACACCCGTTCTTCGCTGACGGTGAAAGGATGCCTTGTTAAGCAGACACATGTTCGAAAACTTGAAGGGTGAGTGGGTGTTGGGCTAGATCTTGAGTGCACCACAGTCACGGGAAAGAAGAATCTAAGGAGGAAGAAGAAGAAGCCGCCGTGATCGAGGTTTGCGTGCATAACGTAGCCGTCTACCACATATGTCGTGCTGGCGTTGAGTGTGAGAATTTAAGAACTTCCTCTGGGGTGCAAAATCAAATTCGTTTCTTTGGACTTTCTGAGCGACAAAGAAGTCACAGGTCGGATAGGCCTTGTTGTAGGCCAGCCCTTTGACCTCCATAGGAATGTTACGGTGTCCTCCGTCAGCCTTCAATCTTGACCTTGGCGGCAACCATGGTTGATCCTTAAATGCGATAAAGCGATGAAACCTCCGCTGAAGTTTCATTTTGCATGGCAGCGGAATGTACTAGATAGAGAGCACATCAATTCTGGCTGCAATGGATGCCTACCTTTGGTTCAATATCTACAAGGGTTGGATGAAGGCGAGAGCCAAGTGTGCGGTTCAAGCAAAAAGTATCCACAAGAGGAAGAGGACAAGGGCGAAGTCGAGCACGTGGACGAGGAGTCCGAGTAAGGTGGCGCGATGTCGTTGCTCATGGTGGTTGTGTCACGATGCCTACGGATTAGTTGCTTAGTTTAATTTCGAGGGTGCCGTTTTATTTGAGGGGTGTGTTGTGCTTAGCCCCGGCAAAACTATGTTATGTTCCTTCTTGTTACTTTCACTCTTGATGCGTAAATACTAGTATTTCTTATAGTTCATCTTGTAGTTGGTAGTCTTGCCACTCGTTTCTTCACATTATATCGTTACAATATATATGGCCCGACATCATATAGCATGATTTAGTTGTCGAAGAATTTTAGGGTGCTTAGTTTTATTTGAGGGTGTGTTGTCTTTGGACACCATTATTGTGACTCAAATCTCTTTTGCCATGTTATAATGACATAAATACCTATGGACCAACATGCGGCTCTCCCTCTATCTCACTATAGTGCAATAAAGTGTGGGGCCTACTTGATCCCAATAGCGTTCTTATTTTCTGTAAAATTATATGCTTTGTTACTCGACAAGCGGGGCCACACTTATCATTGTGAGATAGAGAAATCGACATATGTGGGTCTAGGCTTATTTTGTCATATAACATGTGTCAACAGATTTGGCGTGAAAATAACAATGTCTAATGGCATTTTGAGCAAACATCTAGCAGACGATGGCATTTTGAGATATCTAATTGCATTTTTAGCAAGCATCTCACGGATCGATGGCATTTTGAGTAGTTATAACTTCTAATGGCAAACTGAGTAGTGAGAGCGAACTAGTGGCATAAATAATAAAAACCCAAGAATTAAATAGGTATGCTAATTTCTTTAATAGAATTTAGCACCCCATCTAAACACGTACTAGCTTTTTTAATAGTACTATATGCATAATTTGGCGACGAGCGCTCTCTATATGTACCACCTTTTTCTTTAATTTCATCTTGTTAGTTTTTGCTCCATGGCGCAATCCGCCGATACTACTAATGTACAAAAGTATACATTTGGAGGCTAGCGGGCTGGGCGGTCTCGCTTGGTCGGATTACGAGGCGAGGGCCTTTGTGATTTGATGGCTCATTACTGCTCTCGGCGGGGCCTTGTGATTTATTTGTTAGCATAAATGTTGCTAACGACGAGCGTTGGTAAGAACCGTCTCGGTATACTCAAGTTTTCCTTTGGAGTACTAGTATGGCGGAGAACCTGAAACACGGCAGCCCGTGCGATATGGCGATAAAATGATCTAATTTGCTAGTCATCGATCCCACGGTGCGCTTATCGTTAGCATTGTTCTAGTCGTGCCTCGCAAAGAAGCGTGACCGTGTGGTGAAACACCCAAAGCAAAAGAAGAAACACGAGAGCAAAAGAAGAAGGAAGATTATCCCCAAAAAAGAAGGAAGCGCACACACAAAGTGCGAAGCTTGCTCTCTACTACATGAAGGGTTCTTTGGCAGAGTCGTAACTACTTCTTCATCGCCTCCATGACCTCCATCTGCGGCGCATCTCCTCCACCATCTTCTTCATTACATCCATGTGCGGGATTTCTCGTGAGCCTTCATCATCTCTTCCGGGCCGCATTCGTACCTTGACGGCGGGGTGCTCAATCGGAACTTCGCCAACTCCTCATACGTTTTCCAAAGGCGAGGGCATGCAGCATCTTCAGCGAGGAACTACTCTTCTCATGTAGCTTCTTCCAGCCGGCGTTCTCCTCCATCACCAGGTCGAGCTTGTGGCGGAGCTTCGCATTGTCCTCCTGAAGTTGCAGGATTTTGTCGGTCGCCTTCTTATCAGAGGCAATGCTCTTCTTGGCAGACATCACCAAGCCGTCGACTCCCCTGCTCATTGAGCTCGGCGGGCATGTCATCGAGGCTCTTGATAACCCATGAAGTATCACGGGGTGAGTTGTAGCCTCTTTCAATAAGTAAAGTGTCAGACAACGAGGAGCTAAAGGTAGAACAAATACTCTCTCAAGTCCTATCGACCCAATCGACTCTCGCATGCTTGATGTTAAGCTTTACCTAGAACAAGTATGAAACTAGAAGTACTTTGCAGGTGTGATAGGATAGGTTTGCAAGATAATAAAGAACACGCAAATAAAAAGTAGGGGCTGTTTAGATAAAGAAGCAATAAAGTAAATATTAGTAGAGAGCTTTTTGTTCGAGAAAGTTATTTGTCCCGAGCGATCGATAACTAGACCGGTAATCACTATTGCAATTTTATTTGAGGGAGAGGCATAAGCTAACATACTTTCCCTTCTTGGATCATATGCACTTATGATTGGAACTCTAGCAAGCATCCGCAACTACTAAAGATTCATTAAGGTAAAACCCAACCATAGCAATAAAGCATCAAGTCCCCTTTATCCCATCATAAACAACCTACTTACTCGGATATGTGTACATTTCACTCACACCACCCACCATAAGCAAATCATGAACATATTGCAAACCCTACAGCGGGAATCCCTCACGCTTGCGTGACACGGAGAGCACCATAGGACAGCACCAATAATAAAATATGCAACTCGAACCAATCACGATCATCAATTAACCCATAGGACAAAAGCGGATCTACTCAAACATCATAGGATAGCCATACATCATTGGGAAATAATATATAGCGTTGAGCACCATGTTTAAGTAGAGATTATAACGGGTAAGAGAGGTGTTACACGCTGCACAAAGGGGAAGAGTTGGTGATGAAGGCGGTGAAGTTGTTGGTGAAGACCATGGTGATGATGATGGCCCCGGCGGTGTTAGAACCACGGAAGCAAGGGGAGAGCCCCCTTCTTCTTCTTCTTCCTTGACCTTCTCCTAGAAGGAGAAGGGTTTCCCCTCGGTCCTTGGCTCCCATGGCTTGGGAGGCGAGACCCCTCCAGATTGAATCTATCTCTCTGTCTCTCTCTGTTTCTGCATTCTCAGATCCTTCCCCTTCACGTTTCTTTTATATCCGGAGATCCGTAACTCCGATTGGGGTGAATCTTTCGCCCATATTTTTCTCATAAAATTAGCTTTCTTGTGGCAAAAGAAGAGTGTCAACCGCCTTACAGGTGGCCCACGAGGGTGCCAGGCACGCCCGGGGGGAGGGCGCGCCCCCCTATCTCGTGGCCACATTGGATAAAGTGTGATTCTGGCGCTTTGCGAACACCCCGCATATATCGTGAGGGGCTGAAAAGATATTGCAAACTTTCAGGTTATATACATACATACATACATAAGCGGCCTCACGGGGAGGCACTACAATACTTACGTGCAAAAGTATAAATATAGCCTTTATTATTAAAAGCATTGTTTTTACAATCAAGATACATGTCATTGAAACATGGTATTCTTTGAGCCTTGAGCCTCTATTAAATGGGAACCTTCTAGGAATTCTTCAAAATAGTGGTCGGCGAGTCCTAACCCCGGTGGACCCACAGTTGCAATATCGGTGGCCTCCATCTTCGCCCAATATGTCTTAACATGGGCAAGAGCCATCCACGCACCCTCTATGCACGCCGAGATCTTAACAGCGTCGATATGCGGCACAACATGTAGAAATCGTTGCACCAAACCAAAATAACTACCCGGGCTCGGTTCCTTTGGCCACAGATGATCCATGACAGCCTTCATGGCAAGCCCGGACAACCTATGGAGCTCGGCCCATTCGTCCATCTGCTCATTCAACAACAGCGGACGCTTCGGAGCACTAAACTGCGACCATAACAATCTTTTGACCTCATGATCTTTCCAATCCTTGAAATACTCCGTTGCATCAGCAGCACTCTTTGCTAAATCCAAGTATGCGTCTGCAGAACTCCACAATTGATCAAGAGGGGCATATTTCGGATCGCCGAACTTCGTTCGCAATAAAAAGTGCTTCCCAGTCATGATATCACCGGCTTGCCAAAGCTCCTCCCATGCCGCTTTGATTTCAGAGCGAGTTTCCTTTGCTCGTTGCAAGGCCTTCCAGGTCAGCCATTTTCGTTTGGTTTTCCCTTTTGAGAAGCTCATATCGGCTGGCAGCATTTTTTAGCTCAATAGCCATGTTGGCTATTTTATCCTTACTTTGGCGATGAGCAGCTGTTATTCGACTTTTAATTCTTGATTGCCTTGAGTGACGCATCACTTCTCTGGCTTGCTCCTTGGCTCGGGCAAGTTACGCGAAGGATCTCCTGGCGGCAGCTCCATCTGCGATCAAAGCATACTATAAATACTAGCATCATGCTATTCTTAATATTTGCTGACCACCCGAATATACGCACCATGTGCCTCGTCAAGCCGCTTGTTTACAAGCGTGATGTATGCATCCGCCACGTCAAGTTGCCGCCTTAATTCGGCAAATTCAAGAGTCTGGTCAGACGCCGGATCTGCGACCGCATCGCGCTAAAGCAGCTCTATCATTACCTAAGACTATGATCCTCGATCGCCTTATGCGGGCGGCAATGACGAGTCTCACACTACAAAAAGACACATTACGTGACATTTTGGGCCAAAGCGAAAAAATTCTGTCATACATATGACACTTCTATAGCGACAATTGTGACAAAACACGGTATCATCATAGATGTGGTGGGCTCCTACTTCTATGACAAAAATCATGACGGAAAATGGGCTTTTAGTCAAGGCGGGCGAGAGGCAGCGGTGCATGACATTCTTTGGGTCATCCTGGCGGAAAAACCGTCGTAGAAGTGAGGGAGGAAAATTCGGGAGTTGCGGATTCACGGTGGGAGGTCGGGGGCGGCGATCGCGCTTCTCTCATACTGCGTCTGTGCGTGTGTGCGGCGTTAGCTCTATTGAACCGGCGAGGTGTTGGGCTCTCGCGAACCCGGCGATTGCTGCGAGCTCGCATTCACGAACCCGGCGATCGATCGATGGTGTTAAGCGAACCGGTCGGCGATTCGCCGCTCTGCTGCTAACTGAAGCCCGATCGATCGCCGATTCAAAAGCTCGCGTCAACAACAAAACATTGCCTCTTAAGGACAACAATGACGAGCTATCCAACTTAAACAAAATTTTGGATTGATATGCCAACCACAAGACTCCGGAAGGCTCGCAAACCACACCCACCGAGATTGTTGTCTTCAAACAATCCGCCGACTCAACGCCGAACACAAGGGCTCGACGCCAAGTGAGGATGACGACGAACCCCACCAGCAGAGCGCCGAAAACAAAAAGACTTTCCCACAAGAAGTCAAACTAGTAAACTCACTTCATGTGATAATATTGAAAACAATGCGCACCCGCCAAAGTAGGTGTCGCACGGTCCACCCCAGCGAACCTCGAGATTGATGTCAAAACCAATTACTTTCACCACCGACTATTCCGTATATTCAAACGCGGATGGACTTCTCCGATATTGATCCTATAATCGACGGACTACAATTTACACAAGTCCCGGCGGATGGCGGCAGCGATCTAAACTCGCTATATCCGGACACAATCCGCAAGTTGGGGATAGACCTTACTAAAATTCAACATACCCGCACTTGCTTCAAAGGAGGACGCCAGGCCCTTACGCCAAGTGCACGGGTTTCTTACTACTAGAAGTTGTGTTCGGTCACCCGACAACTTCCAATGCTAAAAGCTAATCTTTCATATCGCCCCATTCAAAAGTAGCCATCAAGCTCTATTGGGATGAAGCTTTTGTCCGCTTTAACGCAAGCATCACACCACGCTGCCTCTTACACTTAAAATGCCCGGTCCACGCTGCATCATCTCATTAAAAGGTCGTTCAAGACCCGGCACGGCTAGACGAGTCCGCGTAAATAAGCTAGGGGCCTTTAGTCAGCACACCCCTTTACAAGGGGCTACACGATAAGCAATAATGAGCTAATATAAGCTCAGCCTTATTCATTCATTCATATTTCGATTTTAATACATTTTTGCACGATTTCTTTCAAGCTAAGTTCTTCTTTACAGATGAACAACGGTACACCCGCCCGTGATACGGCACAACGGAGACATAGGCGCAGACGCAGCAAGCAGGACCCGCCGCAAGGATTCTTTTCGATTAAGTCCTCGTAGAACCTTTCTCATCAGGTTTTGTTGATCACATCCCATGGTTTTTCACCATAACCAACAAGGAGGCTGTCGCTTTTGGCATCGACCGTGCGCTGTAAATTCTCGCCTGCACTCGACACTAGGGGCTTAGGGCATTGTTCTCGCCTATTATTATAAAGACCTAACACCTAGGGAGTGTTCGGCGCCACTAGTTAGGCCTTATATGCATCAGCTCCTACCATGTCTTTGGTCAAATGTTGGGTTTGCTCGGCTCTCGTGTTTTGCTGCCTTACGCCTCCGGTCATCGACTAACGCGCACCAGGAGAACTATCGCGACAGTGCCGGCCTGGCCGCGAGTAGCACCTCAAGAGAGAACGCCAAAACTCGATCATTATGATATAGCGAGAGGTCAACCACTCGATCGACTATCGTAATGTTTAGAATTCGCCGCCATGGCGAAGGACCATTTCGGTCAGCACATACGCTTCCAATTCGAGAGCGCTGGTGCCCCTAGGGCTATGTCGTAGCCCCACCTTCAACTCCTATGGCTAAGTGAAAGTGATAAAGCATTATAGTCCGGTTGCTGCTCGTTTGCTATGCTACCACCTCCTTTACAGACCAAGACGCTGATTATGTGAAAATGCGCTATTTTAAACACCTCAAGACTATGTGCGTGGGGCTGAAGTCAAGACTGCCATCTTTCGTGTTATACACAAGTATACATTAAACGGCCACACAGGAGATATTTCAATACTTGCACGCACAAGTACAAAAAGCACTTATATTATAAACATTGTTTTACAAATCATAAAGTTCATTTGAACACGACATTTTTTGAACACTGCGACTCTATTACACGAGCACCACGCAGAACTTTCCCAAAATAGTGCTCGGCTGGTAACCGCTCGTCCAACCTCGGTCGCAATAGCCATGTGGCATCCATCTCCGCCCAAAGATGTCTTCACACGGCGAGGGCCATCCGTGCACCTCTATGCGTGCCGACCGCTTATCGCCTTGTTATGCGGCACCGCCCCAAGAAATTGTTGCAATAAGCCAAAATAACTTCTTGGCTTGGGCTATCCGCCAGACATGAGCCACGATATCCGCTATGGCAAGCCCGACAGCCTATTCAGCTCAGCCCACTCAGCCAACCGATCGTCAGCCGGAAGTGAACGCCTCCGGACTATGGAATTGAGACCAAAACAGCTCTTCCGCCTCGTGATCCTTCCGACTTGGAAGTGCGAACGGCATATGCCACACTCGCCGCTAAATCCATATAAGGATCCTCCGGACCCCACAACGGCCAAGTCGAGCATACTTTGATCAGAAACCTCCTACGCAGCGAAACGGCCGCCACCACAATATCTCCTACCGCGCGGCTCCTCCTTTATAGCCCGCATGGCGTAACGGGCATCCTTGGCTTCGCGGTGGCCTTCTTCAGTCTTCTCGCTCGCATGCTCTTTTTTCAAGAACCACATAGCAGCCGGTAGCATCTTTCAACTTCACGCCATTTCGCCATCTCCTCCTCGCTATGGCGGTGAGCAGCCCTTTCGCTTTAGCTCTTCGGTCGCCCTTAAGGCAGCCAAGATCACTCCTTTCCGCCTGCTCCTTGGCTTGAGCAAGTTCGCCCGGCTCTCCACAGCAGCGGCACCATCTCGGCTAAGCACACACATTGTAAGGTGGGCTTCGCCCCCTTACTAGGTGACCACAGAGAAGAAACTCTACCTTGCGACTCGTCAAGTCGCTTTGTTGACTAGCGCTGGCGTCCGTGATCCGCAACATCGAAGCTTCCGCTTAGTTCGGCAACTCCATCACCGCTAGCCATCAACTATCCGCCACCCGCATAGGAAGGGCGAAAATCAATACCGATTTTGATCCTCAAGACGATGTCGCTCTCGACACCCACCGAAGTCTCAGGGCTACTATCTATACAGTATGCGACTTTATGTGTAAAACTCACAAAGGTATGTCATTTTACGCATTCTCAAACCCCGCCAAAGAACTCCCGACGGCATCATGCAACCCGCCGGGCGGATGAAATTCTTTCAATCACCGCATCTACGCTGTACGGTGACCTTCCGAGATTGGCGCCTCTCAAGCAGATCCTTCAGCCCCGCCAAGACACCGCTTGGTGCCGAACTATTCGCCCCGCCGGATCGGGGATACCTCCGCGATGACACTTCGTGCTCGTCCGGACTATCCGATGGTGCGACAGATGGAGGCGCCTCGCTTCCATCATCTCCGGACGGTTCCCGAAGACGAGCTCATCTCGAGACGGACGGAGATCCGAACTACAAGGTAAAACTTAAGTTATCCTCGTAGCACAAATAGGGATGTCCCTTATTACAAAACTCCCTTTTTCTACTTACGGCTCATTGGAGGGCTGATTCTTTACGGAGATCAGGCGGCGGAGCCTCTCCGGACCCTCCGTGAAGATTTCTTCCCCGCTTTGGGGCTTTGGCCTCCGGTTTTTGGAAGCGGTCCTCTTCCCCCTTGGAAGGAGGGATTCTCGATCCCCTTCCTCACAAGCCTCCTTGGTTGAGGCGGTAGTTCCTCTGTTTCTCCCCTTCACCTTCCTCTCAAGGTGCAACCTCCAAAGATCTCGACTAAAGACGGATCCGGCGCGATCTCCGAGGGGGCCGACACCGACGCTTTTTGCTTGCGCCACCCACTTCGCTTAAAGGACAATTGGTCAAAAGGCTAATCATAAAAGGCAAACAAATGGTATGTCCGACACAGGAGCTACTTACTTGTGTATCCGGCGACAGTTTAGGGTCAAGGCCCTCGGTCAATTCTGCATACACACCTCTCGTGATCTCAAGAACAATTTGTACATCTCCGCGGGTGTCGTACTCCATGAAGTGTTGGAGAATCGTGGTCCTCTCAGATTAAACTCCCACAACCGGAGAGGACGGCATTTGCAGGCAGGAGACGCCCTAATCAGATGACCAGCATCACCACGACCAGATCGATCTCCCTCGCTGGAGGTCTCGAATCCGCCCTACAATAGGGGCACGCCCTTTGACGGCCCCAGCTTGAGCCCTTGGTGACCCATGACATCAGCCACTGTGAGGGCCCGAAGGAAGATGGGCGGCGGCCGCCTGCTGCCCGGGAGCGTTATGTAGAACCACCCGCCGCCACAAGCCGAGCTCCTCCGAAAGAGCCCTCGGCCATGGAGCGTTAGGTCTTCGCTTACAACCGCCTCACAAGACTTCGCCGACGCCGATCATCTTCGCTCCACGTCGAAGGTCTTAAGCCACAAGCCGAAATGAGGGGTAACGCGGAGGAAGGCTTCGCAGACGATAATGAACAAAGAGATGTGGAGGATGGACTCCGGAGCCAAGTCGTGGAATTCCAGCCCATAGTAAAACATGAGCCCTCTCACAAAAGGATCCATCGGGAAGCCTAAACCCCGACAGAGGTGGGATACAAACACGACATACTCGCCGGGCTCGGGGGTAGGAATGACTTGCCCTTTGGCGGGCAACCTATGCGAAATTTCGTAAGTTAGGTACTTGGCCTCTCGCAGCTTTAACACGTCCTCTTCCGTGACGGAGGAGGGCATCCACCGGCCCTGTAGGTCGGAGCCGGACATTGTTGAAGGTCCGGCGCTCAACTGGGGCTCGGGTGTTGGAACTCGGGCAAGGAGAAGATTCGATGGAGGATTGAAGAAAAGAAACGAGCCTTGGTCCCATTATAAAGGAGAATACCAAGAGCCGCCCCTGCGGACTGTTCGGGACTCGCCTCGATAGAGGGGCGGGCGACGGGCACGGTTGGAGTTACCCACGTCCGTATTGATGGGAATCCTTAATAGGGGAACACGATCTTCGCTCGACAAGACGTGCTAAGAAACCGCCGCTAAACGCTTGAGGTGGTATAATAAAAAACGATTCAAGTAAAGGCTTGGTGGTCGATGACATCATGCCACAAAATACGCCTCGCAGATTAAACTTGTGTACATATTATTCTCTACGGTGGAAAGTGGAATTTATTTTGCAGAGCCGACACTATCCTCGGTGTTCACAATCTTCACTTAATTATTCAGAGGAGGAACCCACCTTGCAATGCCGAACAATATGCGCGCGGACTCATCGTCATTGAAGCCTGGTTCTGGGGCTACCGAGGAGTCTCGACTAGGGGTGTCCGGATAGCCGACTATCATCATCGGCCGGACTCCAAGACTATGAAGATACAAGATTGAAGACTTTGCGCCGTGTCCGGATGGGACTTTCCTTGGCGTGAAGGCAAGCTTACGATACGGATATGTAGATCTCCTACCATTGTAACCGACTCTGTAACCTAGCCCTCTCCGTGTCTATATAAACCGAGGGTTTTAGTTCAGAGGACACACTACCATTACAACAATCATACCATAGGCTAGCTTCTAGGTTTAGCCTCCTGATCTCGTGGTAGATCCACTTTGTACTACCCATATCATCAATATCAATCAAGCAGGAGTAGGGTTTACCTCCATCGAGAGGGCCCTAACTCCGGTAAAACATCGTGTCCCTTGTCTCCTCGTTACCATCCGCTCGACGCATAGTTCGGGACCCCTTACCCGAGATCCGCCGTTTTGACACCGATAGACATACTCTGCTGACTTGTCCCCAGCCCCCACTTTCTTTCCTTTTCAACCAATAGATCGGTTTATATTGATTTTGTACGCTGCTTTCCTTTATTTCCTATTAGACCAACAGCCGCTTGGATAGCCGCCTCGCTACTTTTCATTTCCATTATTTCCTCTTTCGACTAAGTCCTAGATTCAGGTAACAAATCTTCCCCACCCCCTTTCTTCCCTGTTTGAACCAAGTAGTACTAGATTCGACGGCATGAACTAGTTTTACCTCTTAACAGTAAATTCTTTGGTGGCTTTCAAATAGCGGATCGATCCTATCTACGAGGGGGCTGAGAAATAGCAAAAGATACAAATGCAGCGGTGTCAGGAGCTGGGGAAGTAGAGCAAGGCCAATTTCGAAGGAAGTTATACCTGAGGGTCATTGGGATGTCGCTAGGTGGGCGGCGGGAGGCCGGATCTGCCCACACTATGGTAGCAAGGAAGAAGGGGTCGGAGGCCCTCCCTAGCCGATGCTACGTGGGAGAGAACGGCAAGGCACGCTGATCGGGACACGCCGGCAGTGGGTAAGAGCCGTCAACAAGGATGACCACGTGAACATTGCACCTTCTCACCTTCCTCGGTGGAGAGGATCCGGTTGGATCTGTGAGCAAAGAGAGTGTGGCCATCGTTGTCGTGTTTACATCTAGAGAGGACGAGACGGTGTGAAGAGAGCAACACTAGCAAGCAAGCGCAGAGGCTCTTGCCTATATAGTGGAGTAGTTTTCTTTTATCTACTGGAGACGGCTTGACCTCGTCAATGACTGTCAAGAAATCTTCACGCACGTGCCCCAGAGGCGCAGTTGTCGTCATTTTGATTTGAAGCACCGGATTAACATATAACACGAAAAAATGACACATGACAAGAAACCATAACCTCACTGCCCCAAGGAGACAACGTGAATCCCAAAGCATAAACTAGACGAGGATCAAAGCACAAATTAAAATAAACTCGCATAAAAGGGGTCCGCCGATAGATGTCCTAGTTAACATAGTCGGCTTGACCTAAATGGCAGCCAAGTAGTCTTCGTTGCATGTGCCCCCAATGACCAAGGCCTTTGAGGAACTCGCTTGTCATTGTTCAACCCTCGCAGTGATCCGAAGCACATGACACCTCATATTACGAGATGACAAGAAACCTTTCTTTAATTTCTCATCGGAACTACATCCCTGTACAATACAGCCTGCACGATATGTAGACGATAGTCAATCCAGCCGTCTGCTAGTGTCTCGTCTGCATGGATGAACTGATCTTCCGTGTCATGTAGGGATCGTCCAGGCACCGACATCTCGCATAACATCGCTCCAAAGATTATCGCTCTCTCTCTTCTATTAACTCAGCCGACTTGCGGGGCCGGGGAGTGTGCCTATGGTTGGTTCTCAATTGCCCTCCCACATGTGTGTGAAAACGCAATATGACGTGTGATCCATTCTGAGAGTGGCATGCCAGACCGACCGACTATTTGGGGTGCAATGCGAACGCGACGGGCGTGCCGTATACATGTGTACCGCCGTTTTCTTGAGGCTTTGCTCCATGGCGCAATCGATGGATACAAAATTATATTTAAAATTCGAGGGTGGAGCTTTTCCCGCGTGGTAGGCGGGGCAGTTCCGCCTAGTCAGTTCGACGGAGAGGCGAGAAGATGAGGGAGTAGGCTGCTGCAAACGTAGGGCTGTGTGATTTGACAGCGAGTTACTGCTGGACAGGTGGGGCCCTATGATTTGACTTGACATTATCATTTTAACTGCGGCGCTACGACCAACATGAGTCTCCTGATTCCTGACCACCCCCATGGTATACAGGTGCCAAGTACTGTACTCCTTACTCCTTTTGGCAAATGCAATAAATACTACTCCCTCTCTCTCAGTTTACAAGGCGTGTGCATACCCCTAGGTCGTAAATTTGACCAACCTAGTAGAAGTCATATACAGTATTACAAAAACATACCATTATAAACTTCAGATGTTCTATTTTCAAAAGGTATAATTTGTGTGTTATATAGTTTATATTACAGTGATAAAATTGACAACCTAGGTATACGCGCAGGACTTGTAAACTGAAAAGGAGGAGTACGAAGAAAGAGATAGAAGAAGTAAAAACTAATACTCTTACAGCCAACCTTACAGCTAACCTTGTTGTATGAGTGACAAAGTGATGACTGTGTATGACATGCCAACATCAAATTGCCTAATGCACCTGGACGGAGGAAGTATTTTCGTGCATGCGAAGTAGGCAAAAAATGATCATTTATAGCCGTCTGAAATCTCCAACGGCGCCACTGCACGAGCGAGGCGACAGTCATGGTAGGCGCGACCATGATATGGGCTGCTGACAGCCTTGGATCTGAGATCGAACGGTCGCATGCTAAGTTGCTGAAAATTTGCAGAATAACCCTCCAGGATAGGATATTAACCCATAGGTCTATAATCACGCCATGCAACCGTTCGATCTCACATCCAAGGGCTCTCGGAAGCCCGTATCATGGGAGCATGGAAATCCCTGTTGTTCGCACACCCCACTCAGCATTTTTACAATCGAAAAACCGCTAGCAGTTCGCTCCTACTCGTCCATGGCCGTCCTTTAACATTGCGGCAGTTCAGTCCTAGTCGTCCCGTCCTTTCACATTACAGCAGTTCCACTAATCCTAACCCTCCTCCCAACTCCATGGCGTCCCAAATCTCCATGATCGGCGGTGAATACAAGGTTAGAACCATCACTAGTGATGAGTTCGACGTCATCTACACCCGTTCTTCCGCGACGGTGAAAGGATGCCTTGTTCGCTTCAGACACATGTTCGAAAACTTGAAGGGTGAGTGGGTCGCTGGGCTAGATCTTGAGTGCACCACAGTCCTGGGAAAAGAGAAGAATCTAAAGGAGGAAGAGAAGAAGAAGCCCGCCGTGATCCAGGTTTGCGTGCATAACTTGTGCTTCGTCTACCACATATGTCGTGCCGACGTTGAGTGTGAGGAATTTAAGAACTTCCTCTGGGGTGCAAAATCAAATTCGTTTCTTTGGACTTTACGAACGACAAAGAAGTCCTGGGTCGGATAGGCCTTGTTGTAGGCCAGCCCTTTGACCTCCATAGGAATGTTCTGGTGTCCTCCCGTCAGCCTTCAATGCTGACCTTGGCAGCAGCCATGGTTGATCCTTCGTACGATAAACTGATGAAACCTCCGCACAAGTTTCATTTTGCATGGCAGCGGAATGTACTAGATAGAGAGCACATCAATTACGCTGCAATGGATGCCTACCTTTGGTTCAATATCTACAAGGGTTGGATGAAGAGCGAGAGCCAAGTGTGCGGTTCAAGCAAAGAAGTATCCACAAAGAGGAAGAGGGACAAGGACGAAGTCGAGCACGTGGACGAGGAGTCCGAGTAAGGTGGCAGTGTCGTTGCTCATGGTGGTTGTAATGCAGTGCCTACCGGATTAGTTGCTTAGTTTAATTTCAGGGTGCTTCGTTTTATTTGAGGGGTGTGTTGTGCTTAGCCCCCAGCAAAACTATGTTATGTTCCTTCTTGTTACTTTCACTCTTCAGTACGTAAATACTAGTATTTCTTATAGTTCATCTTGTAGTTGGTAGTACTGCCACTCGTTTCTTCACATTATATACGTACAATATATATGGCCAACATCATATAGCCAGCAGTTTAGTTGTCGAAGAATTTTAGGGTGCTTAGTTTTATTTGAGGGGTGTGTTGTGCTGGACACCATTATTGTGACTCAAATCTCTTTTGCCATGTTATAATGACATAAATACCTATGGACCAACATGCCAGCTCTCCCTCTATCTCACTATAGTGCAATAAAGTGTGGGGCCTACTTGATCCCAATAGCGTTCTTATTTTCCTGTAAAATTATATGCTTTGTTACTCCTGACAAGCGGGGCCACACTTATCATTGTGAGATAGAGAGAATCGACATGTGGGTCTAGGCTTATTTTTGTCATATAACATGGTCAACAGGTTTGACGTGAAAATAACAATGTCTAATGGCATTTTTGAGCAAACATCTAACGGAACGATGGCATTTTTGAGATATCTAATTGCATTTTTTAGCAAGCATCTCACGGATCGATGGCATTTTGAGTAGTTATAACTTCTAATGGCAAACTGAGTAGTGAGACAGAACTAGTGGCATAAATAATAAAAACCCAAGAATTAAATAGGTATGCTAATTTCTTTAATAGAATTTAGCACCCCATCTAAGCACGTACTAGCTTTTTTAATAGTACTATATGCATAATTTGGCGACGAGCGCTCTCTATATGTACCACCTTTTTTCTTTAATTTCATCTTGTTAGTTTTGCTCCATGGCGCAATCCATCGATACTACTAATGTACAAAAGTATACATTTGGAGGCTAGCGGGCTGGGCAGTCTCGCTTGGTCGGATTCTGAGAGGCGAGGGCCTTTGTGATTTGATGGCTCATTACTGCTCGAAGGCGGGGCCTTGTGATTTGACTGTTCGCATAAATGTTGCTAACGACCAGAGCAGTGGTAAAGAACCGTGCGGTATACTCAAGTTTTCCACTGGAGTACTAGTATGACGGAGGAGCACGAAACACGGCAGCCCAGTGCGATATGGCGATAAAAATGATCTAATTTGCTAGTCATCGATCCCACGGTGCCGCTTATCGTTAGCATTGTTCTAGTCGTGCCTCGCAAAGAACGTGACACGTGTGGTGAAACACCCAAAGCAAAAGAAGAAACACAGGAGCAAAAGAAGAAGGAAGATTATCCCCCCAAAAAAAGAAGGAAGACGCACACACAAAGTCTGGGGCGCTGCTCTCTACTACATGAAGGGTTGCTGGCCGCAGAGTCGTAACTACTTCTTCATCGCCTCCATGACCTCCATCTGCTGGCGCATCTCCTCCACCATCTTCTTCATTCTGTCCATGACGCGGGATTTCTCGACGCGAGCCTTCATCATCTCTTCCACGGCCGCATTACGTACCTTGACAGCAGCCGGGTGCTCAATGCGGAGCTTCGCCAACTCCTCCTTCTGTTCCAAGACGAGGGCATGCAGCATCTTCAGCGAGGAACTACTCTTCTCATGTAGCTTCTTCCAGCCGGCGTTCTCCTCCATCACCAGGTCGAGCTTGTGGCGGAGCTTCGCATTGTCCTCCTGAAGTTGCAGGATTTTGTCGGTCGCCTTCTTATCCGAGGCAATGCTCTTCTTCAGCAGCATCACCAAGCCGGCGGTCAACTCCCCCTGCTCATTGAGCTCAGCGGGCATGTCATCGAGGCTCTTGATAACCCGCAAGTATACGGGGTAGTTGTAGCCTCTTTCAATAAGTAAGAGTGTCGAACCCAACGAGGAGCTAAAGGTAGAACAAATACTCTCTCAAGTCCTATCGGCCATCGACATTTAATTTCACGCATGCTTGATGTTCGCTTTACCTAGAACAAGTATGAAACTAGAAGTACTTTGCAGGTGTGATAGGATAGGTTTGCAAGATAATAAAGAACACGCAAATAAAAAGTAGGGGCTGTTTAGATAAAGAAGCAATAAAGTAAATATTAGTAGAGAGCTTTTTGTTACGAGAAAGTTATTTGTCCCAGGCAATCGATAACTAGACCGGTAATCACTATTGCAATTTTATTTGAGGGAGAGGCATAAGCTAACATACTTTCCCTTCTTGGATCATATGCACTTATGATTGGAACTCTAGCAAGCATCCGCAACTACTAAAGATTCATTAAGGTAAAACCCAACCATAGCAATAAAGCATCAAGTCCCCTTTATCCCATACGCAAACAACCTACTTACTCGGATATGTGCTTCTGTTCACTCACACCACCCACCATAAGCAAATCATGAACATATTGCAAACCCTACAGCGGGAATCCCTCACGCTTGCGTGACACGGAGAGCACCATAGGACAGCACCAATAATAAAATATGCAACTCGAACCAATCACGATCATCAATTAACCCATAGGACAAAACGGATCTACTCAAACATCATAGGATAGCCATACATCATTGGGAAATAATATATAGCGTTGAGCACCATGTTTAAGTAGAGATTATAACGGGTAAGAGAGGTGTTACACCGCTGCACAAAGGGGGGAAGAGTTGGTGATGAAGGCGGTGAAGTTGTTGGTGAAGACCGCGGTGATGATGATGGCCCCCGGCGGTGTTCCGGAGCCACCGGAAGCAAGGGGGGAGAGCCCCCCTTCTTCTTCTTCTTCCTTGACCTTCTCCCTAGAAGGAGAAGGGTTTCCCCTCTGGTCCTTGGCTCCCATGGCTTGGGAGGGGCGAGAGCCCCTCCGAGATTGGATCTATCTCTCTGTCTCTCTCTGTTTCTGCATTCTCAGATCCTTCCCTTCACGCTTTTTTATATCCGGAGATCCAGAATTCGATTGGGGTGAATCTTTCACCCATATTTTTCTCATAAAATTAGCTTTCTTGTGGCAAAAGAAGAGTGTCAACCGCCTTACAGGTGGCCCACGAGGGTGCCAGGCACGCCCGGGGGGAGGGCGCGCCCCCCT
This sequence comes from Aegilops speltoides, assembly GCA_021437245.1. Classification (NCBI taxonomy): domain Eukaryota; kingdom Viridiplantae; phylum Streptophyta; class Magnoliopsida; order Poales; family Poaceae; genus Aegilops; species Aegilops speltoides. Next base: position 307,315,835 of record CM038147.1, on the reverse strand, counting down.
ATCTCGTGGCCACATTGGATAAAGTGTGATTACGCGCTTTGCCGAACACCCCCGCATATATGCGTAGGGGCTGAAGCCGATGACTGCAAACTTTCAGGTTATATACATACATACATACATAAACGGCCTCACAGGAGGCACTACAATACTTTACGTGCAAAAGTATAAATATAGCCTTTATTATTAAAAGCATTGTTTTTACAATCAAGATACATGTCATTGAAACATGGTATTCTTTGAGCACTGAGCCTCTATTAAATGGGAACCTTCTAGGAATTCTTCAAAATAGTGGTCGGGCGAGTCCTAACCCCCCGGGTGGACCCCTGGTTGCAATATCGGTGGCCTCCATCTTCGCCCAATATGTCTTAACATGGGCAAGAGCCATCCGCGCACCCTCTATGCACGCCGAGATCTTAACAGCGTCGATATGCGGCACAACATGTAGAAATCGTTGCACCAAACCAAAATAACTACCCGGGCTCGGTTCCTTTGGCCACGATGATCCATGACAGCCTTCATGGCAAGCCCGACAACCTATGGAGCTCGCCCATTCGCCCATCTCGCTCATTCAACAACAATGGACGCTTCGAGCACTAAACCTGCGACCATAACAATCTTTTGACCTCATGATCTTTCCAATCCTTGAAATACTCCGTTGCATCGCAAAGACTTTGCTAAATCCAAGTATGCCTGCAGAACTCCACAATTGATCAAGAGGGGCATATTTCGGATCGCCGAACTTCGTTCGCAATAAAAAGTGCTTCCCAGTCATGATATCACCGGCTTGCCAAAGCTCCTCCCATGCCGCTTTGATTTCAGAGCGAGTTTCCTTTGCTCGTTGCAAGGCCTTCCGTGTCACCCATTTTCGCTTGGTTTTCCTTTGAGAAGCTCATATCGGCTGGCAGCATTTTTTAGCTCAATAGCCATGTTGGCTATTTTATCCTTACTTTGGCGATGAGCAGCCTGTTCGGCTTTTAATTCTTCGACTGCCTTCAGGGCGGCCGCATCACTTCTCCTGGCTTGCTCCTTGGCTCGGGCAAGTTCTGCCCGAAGGATCTCCACGGCGGCAGCTCCATCTGCAGTCAAAGCATACTATAAATACTAGCATCATGCTATTCTTAATATTTGCTGACCACCCGAATATACGCACCATGTGCCTCGTCAAGCCGCTTGTTTACAAGCGTGATGTATGCATCCGCCACGTCAAGTTGCCGCCTTAATTCGGCAAATTCAAGAGTCTGGTCAGCCGCCGGATCTGCAGCCGCATGCGCACAAAAGCAGCTCTATCATTACCTAAGACTATGATCCTCTGATCGCCTTGTCTGGACGGCAACCAGAGTCTCACACTACAAAAAAGAAGACACATTCGTGACATTTTGGGCCAAACGAAAAAAATTCTGTCATACATATGACACTTCTATGACGACAATTGTGACAAAACACGGTATCATCATAGATGTGGTGGGCTCCTACTTCTATGACAAAAAATCATGACAGAAAATGGGCTTTTCGTCCGGGGCGGGCCAGAGACGCAGCTGCATGACATTCTTTGGGTCATCCCTGGCGGAAAAAACCGTCGTAGAAGTGAGGGGGAGGAAAATTCGGGGAGTTGCCGGTTACGGTGGGAGGTCGGGGGGCCGAGCGATGCGCGCTTCTCTCATACACGACGCTGCTGTGCGTAGGCGCTGGCTCTAATCAACTCCGAAGCGAGGTGTTGGGCTCTAATCAACCCGAGCGACAGACCGCAGTTACGACATCGAACCCGAGCGATCGATCGATGGTCGTTAATCGAACCCGGTCGAGCGATTCTTCGCTCTCGCTGCTAATCAAGCCGATCGATTGGACGAACAAAGGAGTGTTGCGGGCGGTTTGATGAATAAAGGAGCAAGGCGCGTTGCCTCTCCGATGAACAGGACCCCGAGGTGTGGAGGGCTGGATGAACAGTAGACGGTGGAGGGGTGCCCGTGGAGGGGCGGTTGAACAGGACCCTGTGGTGTGAAGGGCTGGATGAACAGTAGACGGTGGAGGGGTGGTTGGAGTAGCGCGCGGTGGAGGCTGGATGAACAGGAGCCCGTGGAGGCTGGAGGAGGTCGACGGTAGCCCGTGGAGGCTGGAGGAGGTCGACGGTGGAGATGAACAGTATCCCGTGGAGTCCCGTTTTGCGGCACGCCACACCCTCCCGGCGAACTGGACCACCGCCGACCGTAGCGCCCAACACAAGTCCGTTTCATCCGCTTTGCGGAACGCCACACCCTCCCGATCAACAGACCCCGCTTTCACCGTGGCGCCCAACACAAGTCCATTTTGTTCGCTTTGCGGCACGCCACACTCCTCGATCAACAGACCCCGCTTCGACCAGAAGGTCCGCTTCTCCGCTTTCTGAGACGCCACACCCTCCCGGATCAACAGACCCCGCTTCGACGTGGAGGTCCGCTTCTCCGCCAGCGGTACGCCAGCCTCGCTTCCATCGCCTGTTCCGTCCAAGCCCTCCCGATGAACATGACCACGCATTCCATTCTGACCCAGCCGGTTGGCTCCCACGCGTTCCTTTGCCTCCAGATGAACACGACGCATTTCGTTGCCTCCCCATGAACATGACGCATTCCATTGCCTCCCCATGAACACGACGACGCTTTTCCTCCGTTCCGACCCATCCATGTACACGAGCCCTGGCCGTACGTATGCACGAGTAGGCGTTCGAGACCCCGCCCGTATGTACACATATGTGGCCATAATTTCTTTCTTGCACCCCGGCCGCTGTACGTACGTGTACATGCTACATGCGCGCCTCTACTACGACACGTATGCGCCTCTACTACGACACGTGCGCGCCTCTACATCGACCAGTATATATGTATGTACACGTTCGCGAGTAGAATGACAACGCTACGTACGCTTCGACCAGGTGGGTCCCGACTGTCAGGCACTTCCTTGCGTGCGAAGATGTAGCTGGTGGGTCCCAGCAGTCAGGGGGGCGAATCGTTTTTTTTTTGCCCGGACACACTTCCTTGCGTGCGAAGATGTGGCTGGTGGTCCCAGCAGTCAGGGGGTGAATCATTTTATTTTTCGGACGCACTACCTTGCATGCGAAGATGTAGCTGGTGGGTCCCAGCAGACAGGGGACACTTTCTTTCGCGAAATATGGTGGCCCGTTCGGTGGGTCCCCGCTGTCAGGTGGAGGAATAATTATTTTGCGCATAATAAGGAGGCACTTCCTTGCTACGGCCGTGGACCCAACTGTCAGCCTCTCCACGTACAGTCCACGTCCGATGGAAGTCGTTCCTTAACCATGTTGACCACGCCGCGCCGAGAGCACCAGGGCAGTGGACGACGGCGAGGCCTAGTAAGGGGACGACGGGGAGCCGGGGAAGACGCGGCAGTGGAAGCCCTCGAGGAGAGGAGTACGAGGGTTCACTAGTTTGGCTGCGGTGTGAGGTTGCATGCGGCACGACCGGCACTGCTTTGGGCGGCTGGAGCAAGAAGACCAGAGGTTGAAGAAGGACTACGGCCGTTGGATGGACATCGTACTGTCACTGGAGCTAGAATCGTTCATATTGACTAAAGTTGACAAAGGCCCCTGTCCCAGTCAACTTAGTAGGCCCACAAGTGAGCCTCCCACCATGGTGGGTCCCAGCTAGCAGGGGGAGTATTCATCTTTTTGTGCGTAATAAGGAGGCTCTTCCGGTGGGTCCAAGCTGGTAGCGGGGGGAATGTTTTTTCGCGAAATACGCTGGCCCGTCCGGTGGGTCCCAGCAGTCAGGGGGGAAACGTTTTTTCGCGAAATAAGGTGGCCCGTCCAGTGGGTCCCTGCTGTCAGGTGGAGGAATAATTATTTTGCGCATAATAAGGAGGCACTTCCTTGCGGCCGCCTGGACCCAGCTGTCAGCCTCTCCACGTACAGTACTCTTCCGATGGAAGTCGATCGTTGACCACGTTGACCATACCGCGCCGAGAGCACCAAGGCAGTGGTCTGGACGATGGCGAGGCCTAGGAAGGGGACGACGCGGAGCCGGGGATGACGCAGCAGTGGAAGCCCGCGCGAAGAGGAGTACGAGGGTTCACTGGTTTGGCTGCGGTGTGAGGCTGTCGTCGCCGCAGAATAACAGGGGGTGTGGGTCAGTAGAGGGATGGCCTGGCCAGCGGTGGGAGTAGTACGGGGCGGTGAGGCCTCCGCGGTATCACAGCCGGCCACGAGAGGCAGGAGCACGTGACACGACCGGCTTTGGTCAGCTGGAGCAAGAAGACCAGAGGTTGAAGAAGCACTACGGCTGTTGGATGGACATCGTACGATCACTGCAGCTAGAATCGTTTATATTGACTAAGTTGACAAAGCCTGTGTTACGCGTCAACTTAGTAGGCCCACAGCTCGGATTTGGCAGAGAACATATAGCCCATTTCGGATTTGTAAGAATGTAAAGTCCATTTTTTAATTCTAATGGAATTTACTATAGCCCATTTATAGTTTGTTAAAAGTACAGCCCAACTTCTAGCTAGGAAAACGATTAATAATTTCAAACAACCGCTCAAAACAGAATTCAAAAAAAAATCCCACATTTTGATGGGATCCAAAATTTCTAGTCAGGTTAAATATAATTTTGAAATAAAGTAGTATTACGTTAAAATCCAACGAACTATTGCGCGCGCAACAAGTAATGAAATTAAAATTTCCAAATTCCAAAAATAATATATTTTTCAAACTAATTATGTGTTTGGTGCATAGTAACTGCCCAGTTATTATAATTACATCCCATTTATTATTTCTTAAAGTCCATTTTCTTTTTAAGCCTAATGCACACCTCCTAGGAAAGTTTGCAGCCCAGCGAGGCGGAGAATAACAAGTTGACCCGGATATTGTGTACAACTGTCAGCCCAGTTGCATTGCTGATGTTGAAAAAAAAGGCATGTGTAGTACAGTACAACCTAACATGGTTACTCAGCCCACATTCAGCGACGCCGAAAAGGCCCAAACAAGGCTTCAGACAACTTTTTGAAGTCATCGAGCTCAATTAATAACTTAAGAAAAAGTTAGATTACAAAGGCAACCTAATTAAAAGCTGTCACGAGCAAATAAATAATTCAACGGGTCCCACTTGTGTGTGTGTGTGTGTGTGTGTGTGTGTGAGAGAGAGAGAGACCCATCGTTCGATGCTCAGAATACATCTTTCAGCCATATGCATTGCCGATGCTCAAGAAAACTTATATAGTTGACACAATCATATAGAACATCATAGCACACTGAACTTGCATACAAAAATTTCACGCAGGTGGCACAATCAGGATGGAAGCAGTGGATCGCTACGGGAAGGGCTACGTTGAAACCAACGAAGTCATACATAATGGTTCATCGTCTTTATAAATGACGGGGAAATATCTTGAATGTTGTGCAAAGAAAACCGACAGACAACAAGTTCTGCTAGCACATTAAGTTGATGTACAGCCCTTTCTAAAAAAAGTTTAGGTACAAAATTAGAACAAGTCACAATTAAATGTACTGGCATATCAGTGCTTCAGACCCATAGCTCAGATTTAACTAGTACTAGCTGACTAGATTTAGTTGTTACCTCAAATTAGAGCACATCCAGGCAGCCAGCCTGCCTCATCTCCCAAAGAAGCAGTGGCCTCCGCCGCGCGATGTAGTAGGCCCTGTGCCATCCATCGTTCCGAGCAACACGGGGAAAGTCTGACGTTGACTCCTGTAATGGACGTCGTCGATGGACCCTGGCACTAGCGGCGGCGGCAGGACTTCGATTGATGGATTGACCACTTCTTCAACATGCACGAACACCCGATACAGGTACATCCCTAACGTGGTCCGCGGCGGCCTTGGTAGCGATGAATAGTACAACCCCGGTTCCTCGCACCGTATCTCAACACCAATCACCTTCGCATGGTGGACGGCTTCTTCATCCATGCCATAACCGCTGAGCCCAGCCAGTGGAGGAACAAACATACTTACGAGCTCACCTCCAAGGTCGTTGATAAGCTCGTTCATGGACTTGCTGTTCCAAGCACGTCGAGGCATGCCGTGGAAGGTAAGCTTTGTTAAAAACTCAAGCTCAGAGGGCACCGAGCCCCATCCTGGGTGCCACCGATCAAAGCTCACTAGCGCGCCATCGCAGAACAAATGCCAGGAAGATTCGAACACACGGCTGCAGTCGAAAGTTGTCTGGAACCTGATGAAGAAATCAGACGGTGGCGGACAGACTTCAACGGGCAAGTCACTTATTTGGATGTCGTGCGCAATGCCAAGAGCTTTGACAAAGTCGTCCAGCGAGACGGGAGGCCGGTCGCCATTGATGGTTACCATCAGTACTTCGCCGGCAAACTGGTCGTCAAGCACAGCCATGCCACTGTTGAGCGACAGCACGCAGCGAGCAAAGGCAGGACGGACCTCAGGATCTCCGGCTCGGAGATCCGTGTTGACCGGTGACATGATAGTGCGCTTGATTAGAGGGAGTACAGGAGGGGGATTTGAGGGAACTGGAGTAGGAATCGAGATTCCAGAGGTAGGGGAGGGGCGGGAGACTGGGGATGAAAAGGTAGCATGAATTTCGAGCACGCGCCAATATGCTCTCGGCGCGCAAGCACACGAAACCACCGATGGTGCCCACATGTCGGCCTAAGAGTCCTTATTCTTTCTTTTTTGGAGAGCTCGGCCTTTTTTTCAGGATCTCTTGAGAGCCCGTCCTGAGAGTCATAATTGACATGTTTGGCATTGCGTTACTACTCGGCCCATATTCAATGACACCTCACTGGCCAAACAAGTGTACATCATCGAAAAGACACTGAGCTCAAATTATATATCTTGAAAAAAGGAGATATACTGTGAACACTGGAGAATGGTGATGCCCTCATTTAGCCCACCAGTAGTTCGAGATAATAAGTAGTTCAAAACAACGATATATACAACATTCAAACACTCACTAGTGACTACTACTGACATAAACAGCAAGACATGATAGTTCATAAGAAGTCTTGCTACACCACCAAAACGCACCCATCTGCGGCCTCGGACTCGTGATCCGCATTTAGAATGACATTCTAAATGTAGCAACTATTACATAGTAAGAGTAACATAGACGAGGGTGACCAAATGACAAAGAATATGCATAACAAAAGAAAGAACTACCCATCTAGAATCAGCAGCAAAGACAACAAAGTCATTCAAGAGATGATCCAACACCATCATAATTTGTAGCCCCGCTTGAAAGGACCAAAGGATCCGGAGACACTAGTACTCCACCCTTCGATGCAACAGCCCAATTACCTATCAACTCAAGGCTTGAACCACATCATCGCTGTCAGAATTGAGACATCCAAGGATCAAAGTTAATCCGGATGCCTTTGTCATTCTCACCTTCTTTTGGTGCAGCAGTCAGATCGTTGACAATCAGGGGAGTTTGCTCCCGAACTCCTAGGGCTCGCCGTGTAGACACAGTTTTCCATAGCAAACAGAGCCTCTCTGCCATCAAGGTCCTTGCCAACGGTGATCTCCTGGTTAATTGGATAATTGAGTCCGAGAAACAGAGAGTGTGAACCAAGGCTGTTTACCCGCCTCCAACTAAAAAATCCTAACGGCCCGAATAAGCTGGTATCCTGCTCATAGACGTAACAGCCACTGTACGAATACTCACGTATTACACGGTGCTTGTATGCAGTGGGGGTTTTGCAATATAACTTTTCTGGCTCATGTGTCTGAATGATCATCAGTCTTTTGCCATCGTCTGATCGAGCGAGGAAACAGTTGTGCTTTCCTGTTTTTGGCAAAGGTGGTGTGATTACAAAGGGCAGTAACTGTAGGGACACTGCATCATATCAAAAAGGACAGAGGTAAATACACCCGTGGTGCTTCAACTTGCCATGGATGTTCAGTTTAGTGCCTGAACTTGAAAAATACACCGAACTGGTTCTAAAACTTGACACGAACGTGCAAATACGGTGCTAATCACACCCATAGACGTAAAATGCGTCGACGTGGCAGTGTGCCAGTCAGTACCTTAGACAAAAATAAGATGAAAAATGCGCTTGACAGGAATCGAACCAGTAGTGAGACGCTTGTGCGCTGCCCATGCTAGCCACCACACCGAAGAAGCTTTAACACCTGATGGCCCCTAAATATTCTTGTCGATAAGCCAGAACTCATGTGTCTATAAATGGGTTGTAGCCAGTGGACCATTTTGCACACGTTATTTTTTGAAAATATGTAAAATGTGCGTAAATAATAATCATAATAATAAAATTAGGATTCAATATTCATGTGCGAATATCCATGTGCACACAAAGTAATTAAGTATATAGAGGTATACTGTATGTAATAAAATAACTTACTAAAAACTATTCGGGCAATATTTAGAAATATTAACTTATTATTTAGAAAATAATATTTTAAGAAAAGAATTATTATTTAGAAAATATATTTTATGCTACTATTTACAAATATTTTAAAGCACTCATGGGTTATATTTAAAATAGTATTTTTATAATAATATGTTAATATTTCTAAAATTACGCAGATTTTTAAGTAAATTATTTTATTACATACCTCTCTATATTTATTTTGTGTGCACAAGAAATTAGTGTAGCATGAAGTAATTATTAATAACACATGAATATTCAAATCTAGCTTTTATTATTATGATTATTGTTAACATATGTTTTACATTAAAAAAATAACCTGTGGAAAATGGGCCATAGACTATAACCCATTTATGTATACAAGAGTTTTCGATTCAATTACATTGACTATGAGAGTCTGATGTTGACATAAAAACATGTTTGGTGGAATGGTGAGCGCATATATTTCCCAAGCGTCAGGTCGCATATTCGATGCCCGACGAGTACATTTTTATGTTAATTTTCTTACTAATTACTGACAGGCAGGCCCACTAGTCATAGAGTCATATATAGTACTCAAGTAATTATGTTTCGTACCTACAAGTGGGCCCCACGCCATGTCAGTGCCACGTCGACGCACTTTACGTCTACGAGTGTGATTAGCACCGTATTTTCACGTTCGTGTCAAGTTATAGAACCAGTTCAACGTATTTTTCAAGTTCAGGCACTAAAGTGAACATCGGTGACAAGTTCAAGCACCATCGATGTATTTACCTCAAAAGGACAGGCATTGTTAATGTAAGATCAGCATTGTTCGGAGTATGAGTAGGATAATGCAAGAAACAGCATTGATATGTCCTGTTGGGCCGGGAGGAAAATACAGGAAATGTATACCGGGTTCAAAATATAGAAGTGCCATGCATGGTTGTACTCATGTTGTCTCGCAATTGATTCTTCACAGAAACTACCATGTCATGCATGTTATGTAATCATGTTCTGTCCTCACAAACAAATTCTTCAAGGTAACTAATGCACCATGCATTGTTATATACTCGTGTTCGTGGGCAAAATTTTTTGAGGATATTATTCTAGCCATTGATTGTCAAGGCGAATATAGGTATGTACACATGGTAAGCATTGCAGGATTTCACTACTTCCAAATATAGAGTTCTCCATATGCACATTTACTTCCCTAATGTATGGTTAGATGAAACCAACAGTGTGGTGCATGTTTCTACATCATGAAAATGAGGAAACTAACATGGCCATTGATACACACTCATATTTAGTAGTAGTATATAGATTACTGTAAAATAAGGATAATATCCATATATTCCTAACCGTTTGATTATTCAGGGTACAAATTAACTGTAATGACATGGTCACAATTGCATGAATTAACTCATTCCAAATATAGCTGATTTACGGTGTCTCTAATATATTGCCATAGTTCTACTCAAATTCTGCTCAAACAGGGATATGCCAATCATCACAAAAAGTTCAAACAGTGTCATGGCGTCATCATTAACATGAGACGGAAACAACTTACACGCGCCGTCCTAGCAATACGTGGTGCCATCTTCTTTGTCAATCGCGTAGATGATGCCATTGTGTTCAATAGCATCACAGAAGTGTGTATCAGCTTTGGCGATGATCCACTGTGAGCCGAGTTGTCTCCAGCTAAAGAAGGCACCGGCGTAAAGATAGGCGAGTCCGCGGTCGAACAAGGCAATTAGCTTGAAGTCTGCGTAATTCGCATGTCATGTGGGCACTTGGCAGATTACAATCTTATGCAAAACAAGGTCCGTCCAACTGACGTAGTAATCTAGATGACTTGGACCGTGATGGTAATACTCTATATAATCCAACGGAGGAAGGATAATCTCATGGGAGGTCTGGAAGTTCACGAGCACCAACTTTTTACCGTCTTCTCTGAAGGCAGCCAAACAGTGGGAGTTCATGCCGACCCAGTACATACCTGCCAAGAAGTTTCGGGCGATGGTAATCGGATCGATGTCGAGGGAAATGATGTACAGCGACACACTACGTACCTGCAAAGAAGTTTCGGCTAATGGAGATCAGATTGAAGTCGAGGGGCATCATGCATGCCTCCGTATCATGGTGAGCCAATCTCGCAAGACTAGATAGCAGCAAGCAGGGTGTCTTGAAAAGCTTAGGCCTCACTTCGAAGATGGCCGTGTGCATGTCCCTCGAGCATGCAGCCAGCCGCATGGCGGTCAACATATCCATACACGAACAACAGAGGTCGAGGATGTCACTGGGGAGATTGCTCCAATCGCGGCTCATATGGATGATGCGCGGTTCACGTTCGGCCATGGTGGAGTTTGGAAGGGGGCTTGATTTACGGGGGAGAAGGATGTCGGTGCTGGAGCGGCTAGCGAGGGAATAGTGGTACTGGGGAGGCGAGTGAGGCGACGGTACACGGGGGCACAGTGAGATGGAGACGGAGACGGAAACGGAGAAGGAGATGGAGATGGAGTGGTGCTATGGGAGCGGAGAGGGAGACGAGGCGAGGCGCCAATGTGCTGTACAGCGGCGGTGACAGACTACAGAGTGCACAGGGTGAGGCTAACTTTGGTAACCCGAACACGCCGCCTCGCCTGGACTAGTGTCACGCACAGGGTGTTGTCACTTCACTGTGAGGACCTGATGAATAGTATTTTGAACATCAAGTGTACCACAGTTGTACTACTACTACTACTAGTAGGAACATGAGTACTCCAGTATTGTATAGTAGAAATAGGTCTCCCGTGCTAGCATGCCTATTCACTTCATCGTTCAGGTATCATCCATATTGCGAGCAGAACCAAATTCTCGTGCATGCCCAATCAACCCCTGCCGCGATGCATGCAGTGGTCGTTCTGGTGCATCAAGGACGGCATATAGATCGTTCCACACTTGAGAAGAGGAAAATGGAAAGGTAGAACGCGGCATCAGAGGAAGAGAACGCTGGCTAACGAGGCTGGGAGGGGATCGAGCAGGAAGTTAATGCTCCACGCCTAAAGGTTTTCGGAAAACCTGATTTTCATAAGGTGACTTATACTCACCTAAATAGAGGGACTATTCCTTAACCACACAATGTTGTGTCTCCCACTCACGCGCTCAAAAAAAAAAGCTATGACACATTTTTTTTCTCTGTTTGCATAGGTCCCACCTATCAGGAAGGATGGGCACGTACACGATCAGGTACGACTCATCAGTCTACCCGCATAGCCTTTTCGTTTAGTCTACCTAGCCGTCTAATCAACTCCCTGCATGCCACTTCTCCCATTTACTTCTCCATCGGGAACCGATTCTCCTTGGCTTCTTCACCTCCCCTTCGTCTTCATTTGCATCCAAACACCACTGCGTTCACATTGTTTTAACCTCTTTAAATAATCATCTACTACTTCAATTAGACTAGCCATCTAATCCTAATTCTCCAAACCATAGCCCTCCCTTCCAGCGGTTCCAAATGGCGAAAGAGATCGAGATGCAGGTTTTTAGCATCCAACATGTCCTCGTCGAAGGCTCGATGTGCATAGTTGCCACCGTCACCGTCCACCCAAGGGTTGTTCGGCAGTGGATCAACAACGTATCCAACTCCCTCGAAAAGGTAGAGACGAGGGTCATCGGTCTCGACGCAGAGTACATGAAGCGTGCCCCTAGGAAGATCCAGCGCGCCGCCGTCCTTCAGCTGTGCCTCGAAGATGATGTTTTGGTGTACCACATCATACACTCGCCCTCCATACTAGGTGAGCTTAACGATTTCTTGTCTCGGGAGGACGTATACTTTTGTGGGGCAGCATTGAAGGGGACAAACTGAAGCTGGAGCCGTACAACCTTGATTTGAAAAGCATCGCTGACCTACAAACCAGAATCAAAATTCCTGTAGAAGATTGTGCTAAACAGACACCATCCCTATTTGACGTAGCAAATTTTCTGCTCGGTACAAATCTTCAGAAGGGTGACGAGACGGTGGCATTAAGGTCGTCTGGATGGGAGAATTATCCCTTGACGTACGAGCGGATAAAATATGCTGCCCTTGATGCCCGTGTGAGTTTCAAGATAGCTGCAAGGTCCAAAGAGCTTGTTGCGAAGCCGTCTCCCACAGAGAATGAGAAGAAGAAGAAGAAGAAGAAGAAGAAGAAGAAGAAGAAGAAGAAGAAGAAGAAGAAGAAGAAGAAAACGCTGTACCAGTAGGAGGGCCATCCATCAGTAGGAGGGCATTATGGATGGATGAACTATTTCCTCTCTTGTAAAAAAAATTATTCCCTCTCGGTGTATATTGATATAGATGGACTATTTCGATGGTGTGCATGTCTTTGGAACAGAGTAGTAGCGTGGGTCCGCTTGACTATAAGGAACTATTTATCCGCATATATAGCTTTCTCTACTACTCCTTCCAATGATCGGTATGCAGTGCATGTGTCCATAGACATGACAGCTTGTCCATGGAAATTCAACTACGGCGAATATCACGTTCCATCTCGCGATTCCCACGACGCCTCTCCAACCCACGGCACCACGCGCCCCGACGTGCGCCTCACCCCTCTCGGTCGCACCGCCCCTCTGCCTTTGTGTGCATGACATGTGGGCCACCTAAAATGCGGCGAGCGTCAAGTTTCTACCACAGCCACCCGCGATTCCCACGATGCCGCTCGAACCCATGAAACCACACATCCCCCGACCCGCGTCTCACCCCTCTTGGCCCCACTGCCCCTCTGCCTTCGGGAGCATTACATGTGGACCAGTCACCTATCAGGTCCACGTGTTATTGACTCAAAGGTAGGTGTAGTAAGGCGCTGAAGCTCAGTCCCGACGGCCCCAGGGCTTGTGGTGCTCCCGCAGCACGAACTCATGTCAAACTCGAGATTTGTTTCTTTACTATACATGCACGCAACAATTTAATGGACATTGTAATCTCAACATGTGATGGGGAGCTCTAAATTTGAATTGGAAACTTATAAAACGAAAAGATTCAAAACAAATAAACTGAGCGAGAGGGAGTATATCGTAGGATGTGTCCCATACAAAATAAGTCCCCTGGTTTGTCACTGCGAAGATGCGGGTAGAAAGGAGCACAGCGTCTTCCTACTCGTGCAGCAACAAATCGGCCGCGGACAGCATGGTCCGCCTTTGACCGCCATGTGCAAGGTTCGTGCTATCTTATTCAATCTCACCGTGGTTCCACCGTACCAATTCATGCGGTGGCCCGTTGCATGGCTGATCCCAATGTTGGACAAAGGTTCTACGGGAACGGTGTCACCGTTGTAAATGTTGTGCAAATTGATGTTGGTACCCTCCCGTACATATGCAAGCCAATCTCCACTTGCACCGAGCCTAGCCTGTGAAACAGTGGGTAGGGGGAGAATTAGGAAATGGACACGGAAGTAGTCTTTAGAATGCATTTACTACGTGATCAAACTCATCTTACCTGCTCATCGGAGGAAATCCGAGTGCCCCTCAACGTCGGCATCTCAAGGGGCGTCAACTTGCAACTCTGGCCACACCGCTACCGGAGAGACCCCCAAGGAAACATCCTCGTGCGTTCCACGGAACATCTAGATGCATTTGTACGAGTAGTTTATCTTGTGAGAGAAAAGGATGAACGAGGGAAGACCTCTAGAGATAGAGATAGACACTACTACTACCAATGTGCTGGCCCGTGCGTTGCAATGGATCCAAACTAGTAGAATAATACTTGTTCACGTGCTTGAAATATAAACACTCTAGTTTTGATATACATGTGTCAGCAGACATGATAGCTTGTCCATGGAAGTTGAACCACGGCGACCATCACGTTTCTTGTTTCTACCACTGCCACACCAACACGTGATTCCCACGACGCTGCTCCAACCCACGGCACGACGTCCCCCAACGTGGACATGGATCCTCTTACATGGCTATCACTGCCTTGCCCTGCCTTTCCTTCGCTGATAGGTGGGACCCACACTTATGGGTCCCACATGTCAGTGACAGAATGGTAGGATTGTTTGCGTTAGGGGATCCTCATCCCCCTGAGGGGGAAATGTAACTCCTGTGGCAGGCCTTGTGGTGCTCCCGCAGTACGAGCTCGTGCCAAAACTGGAATTTGTTTCTTACTACTACCAACTAGTACTAGTAAGGTACACGTGCATTGCACGCATGAGATTCTGGTGGTTTGTGCATTATGCTTCTACATGTGGAGTTTTCTAGATTCTAACATGTGGCAAAATCTGGTGGAATGTAAGGTTAGGCAAGTTTGATTAACTTAGGTGAGTGTTTGCTTCAAGCCAGACCTTAGGCAAGCCACACTAAGGCCCCACATGATATACACACACAAAATGTGGCAAGATTCCCTTAGGCTTGCCAACTTGTGGCTCTCATTTTGAACAACTAATAACTTTGCCTAAGCTTAGTTGTGGCAAAGTTAGTCATGAATTAAGCTCAACCATGGAGTCTTCTAGATTATACATGTGGCAGAATCTGGTGGATGATATCCAACGGCCAGTAGTTCTCGGATTTGCCATCTTTGTACCGTCGGACTGGATTCATCCAACGACCAACTTTCAAAGTTTTTCACACACTATATAGAGGGTATAGATATAGATGTGCCGGTCCATTGCAATGGATCCAAAGTATATCTATTTAGTTGAGTGCACTCTAAACACATTATCTATTTATATTTCTCTAACCTTCCATAGCCATGCAACCAAGCCACATAAGCTTCATGGGTGCCCCCCACATCATATTATTCATACTACATTGATTGAAAAAAAGATAAATCACCCAAAACAAGATCTTCCCGTTTTTTGTTCCTATGATGTTGTGTCGTGCACGTACCTACTAGTTGTATAGTGGTAGTACTAGTAATATAGTATTAGGAGTACAAACTTGGTACTAGTAGGAGTAGTACTAGTACGGAATGCTCCTACTCTATCAACGAGCCCCGTCTGACACAAAATTTCTTGGCTTCCGTGCTACAGCTAGATCTTCCCCTTGTTTCTGTTTTCCAACCCGGCGGCGGGTGGGGTGTCGGTTTTCTCAACGGCGGTCCCACATGAAAGTGAAAATGCTAGGCAACATGCCTTCCTTAAGCTATGTGTCATGCCGGACGGGCCATGTTGTACTCCCGATTCCGGGCGTGTGGGGGTGCGATGCGAACGCGGCAGGCCTTTTCCTTTTACTAGCAATGTGCCCGTGCGTTGTGACGGATCCAAAGTAGTAGAATAGTAGTATTTGTTCACAAACTTGAAAGAAATCACTATTGTTTTGATATACTCCTAATATATTACTCCCTCCGTACCTAAATATTTGTCTTTTTTGAGATTTCAAATGGACTATCACATACGGATTATATAGACATACTCTAGTGTTTCTAGCAAGATGCCCGCACGTTGCACGAAGTTGATGGAAAAGGTAAGCACAACTTATAAATTGACGAATGGAGTACTAGTTACAGTGATGCATATAATTAAGCAAAGGGATCGCACATGTCGGTATTGACTGGAACGAGAATGCAACAACACAATAAGAATTAAGGCCACGATGATGCGATCGCAGTGGTGGTTACAGAAGGCAAGAAGAAAGATGGATCCACGAACGTACGACCTCCTCCTTCTCAACTTAGTGCGCCGGGCCACCGACCGGTGGCTAAGGAGAGGCGGCTTTTGTGGCGAGGTCGAGGTGCTTCTCAGCAAAGGCATACAAGGCTTCCAGTCGGTTGAGGAAGGCCAATGTCGTAGCGTCCTCACTGGCCTTGTAGATACCTATGTACACGATTTGCTCGTACATGTGGATGTGTAGGTCGATGAATTCGTGAAGGGCGAGGTGCCTCGCGGCGAGCGCGACCTCCAGGTGGACATTCTTCGTGGCGTCGGCGGGCAGTCGCAGGGCCACCAGTGCTTGAAAGAGGTTTCAGCCATGGAGGCCGATTAGGGTGGTAGGCAATGAGGAGCCCGGGCGCGCGGGCTGGAGGAATACGGCGATGTCGTCCGCGAGCTTCTTGAGGGTAGTGAACTTGTTGCTGGTGGCAACGATCATCTGGTCCAACTGAGAGTCGTAGTTGGCGTCGACGGCGGCCATCCACCAGCCGGTCTCCAACACCGTCTGGAGACGATCCTCGGCGCCATGCCGCAGGCCGGCGTCGTGGACCATCTGGCGCAGCCGCTGGCCGCTCACGTGCATCGCCGCCATGGGTCTGGAGTGAGCTCTTTTGTGCTTAGTGTAGGTGCTTAGGCAAATGCTTAGGTGCGTACGATGTGGTAGATGCATTGGAATCGAGGGGCACCTTTATATGAGGGCAATGAGGGCAAACTGCATTGCATTCACATCGTGCAGCCTCTTTTCCCGGACCTCCTCCCATTACTTTCCTCATGCATTAATTGAAGTAGGATGCATTGGCTGTTCAACATATCGGGAACCGCAACTCCCTCCCTCGTCTGCATTAAAGCCGTATCGGGAACTGCGCCGCCCGCTGTCAAATCGAATACTCCCTCCGTCTAGGTGAGTATTAAGTCATCTTACGAAAACCAAATAGTAAACACATAGGCGTGGTGCATTAACTCTCACGTTGTTTCTTATTTTTTGACATAAATAGAGGAATCAACCAAGAAGAGATGTGGGGCTTGTATGCTTTTAATGACTTGAGACTATCAAACATGACATGCAGTGGTCAGTTCGTTGCACAAGAACAAATACAACCCACGTCAGCACACACGCATCTTATAGCATCACATCCAATGGCTATAAAATATGAATGGGACCAAATTATATCTCATCTAGATGAGTTCTAGCAAAATTGTATTAACAATACTTAGTACTCATGCGCCATGTATCATATATTAGTATCATGTAGTACTTTATTTATTGCCATGTATGACACATAGTTCACGAGCGCTCTCTATATGTACCACCTTTTTTTAATTTCAAGTTTTGCTTCATGGCGTAATCCATCGATACTACTACTGTACAAAAGTGGTGTATATACATTTTTTAAAAGGCTAGAGGGCGGGGCAGTCTAGCTCGGTCGGTTTCACGAGAGGCGAGGGCCTTTGTGATTTGACGGCTCATTACTGCTGTCAAATCGAATAGTACTGCGCCACCAGCTGCTCGCCCGGTGCCTCCATTAAACCCCTCCGTTAAACCCGCATGCAAACCGAGAATCCTACTCCGGCCATACGTCCGTTCATGAGCAGGCCGGAATTAAACGCAACACCGGCCCAGCTCCTCCCGTCCGCCCTCAGTTTAAACGAGGCCAGACGCCGGCCAAGCTCTTACCATCCGCCCTCTATTTACACGAGGCCAGACAGACAGCGGGTAAGAATTGCACCCCTCCACCGCTCCCCCATCTCCGCCTTCACCATTTTCTCCACTCTTTCGATGGCTTCCGATGAGCCGTTCTCCGGCATATTACCCGGCTGGGTGGCCCGCCGAGCCCTCCGGATACAGGCGAGGCCGCTCGGTGCTTCACCAACCTCGCTTGGCCCGACGGAGCCAGTTGTCGCCCCAAGCAGGCGCGTGGTTCAGCAACTCGCAGCTCCAGTTCAGCTCGATGAGGAGTGGCGAGTTGCTCCACGCCGGCACGGCGGCGAGCACGCCAGTACGGGCACCGTCGCTACCGCATCGTACCGCGCCACCAGTGTCTGCGGTGGCCGCGCCTCCGGTGTCTGTGGGTGTGCCTCCCGTGCCTGCGGCAGTGCCATGCAGGCAGAGATAGAAGCCGGGTGCGTGGAGAGCGATGAGTCGGTGGCCATCTTATCCATGTCTGCCGCCATCATCGAGGAGAAGTAGAACACGGGAGGCCGCCGCCACTTGGGACCCATGAAGGCCACCACCGAGGCGACGACCACGGATTCAGGTGGTTTCTTTGCTGCATCGTCTCTTCCGAGGACCTTCGTCGACCCCGCAAGTGTCTGACGGACATGAGGAAGACAAAGGGATCCGCGGGCGGCCATTTAGAACTAAAATAAGTCTAGATACATCCATTTCTAGGACAAGTATTTCCGGAAGGAGGGAGTATTAATTATACAAGAGAGTCGGATTGGCACCTCTTAGTTCATGATAATGTAATGAAATCCATCATGTTCATATGAAGATCCGGCTTTTTTATACGAAATCCTTCATGCTTATATGAAATCAGTCCGTGTTTGCACGAATTTCATATGGTTGGTTAGAGTTGTAAAAATGTATGCCGCTGGTGTTTGATGTCGTCCTCCGTGGAAGGAAGCGGGAGGAAATTTGCCGGCTGCCGTTGGAGATGCTCTTTATGCTGGAAATAATAGAGTGACATCCAATCCATTTGAGTTAATTGTCTGTATGATTGTCCCTCTATAAAAAGTTAATTGCATGTACAGTGTATACGTGACTTGCAGGGTGGCTACAGCTTTGTACAAAAAGTTAAAAAGAAACAAGTCCATCCTTAATATTCTAATTACTCTGTGGGTTCCACTGTCAGTACAGTAGCAAAAGAAGTATATATTAAATAATTAGAGTAATATATAATATAAAAATCTAAAGTTAAAAGACAGAATTCAAACTCATGTCATCGCGTTGCGAGCATCCGGTGCTAACCAGCCCAACACATTTTTGTTGTAGACCATGCTGGAGATATATCCCCATGTCTACTCTTATATATACTCCATCCATTCCTAAATATTTGTTTTTTTCAGACTTCAAATGGACTACCACATACGGATGTGTATGTAGACATATTTTAGAGTGTAGATTCACTCATTTTGCTACGTATGTCTTTTCAGGAAGGGGTCAGATTTGTCCTTGATTTATTTATGAGGTATCCAGATGGCACTGCACCGCCAAGAAAAGAGGGCACTTGTCATCAAAATGGATAAAAGGAAATGTATCTAGACATATTTTAGTTTTAGATACATCTCTTTTTATCCATTTTGATGACAAGTATTTTCGGATGGAGGGAGTAGAAAACAAAGTTGGTGATGATGGTGTGCGTGCCATCTTGCAATATAGGCCGCCGGATTTATATCTAACGGATAGGAAAGAAACTATGGCAATTTTGCAAAAATATACCCACACGTCTCTCCACGTTCGCAAATAAGGCCTTCCCTCGTTCAGCCTTTTCTCTCACAAGATAAACTACTCATACAAATGCATCTTGATGTTCCATGCAACGCACGGGCAGCTAGCTAATTTCTTTTAAAATAGTTGCTGCGATAATTGGGTTGAAGTGATATATTTTATGTCTGCCTCGAATGATTTCAGATTCACTAGTAGTAACAAAGAAAAGGTTGCCTTGTTAATTAACAGAAAATAGGGTGAAAACTATCACATGAGGCCGGTAAAAACAAGGCACAGTGGGTTCAGCGTCATCGTCACTACAGCTGTGCGCGAGAGAGAAGTCTACACATCGAGGGGGCTACCGAGCGAGGCACCGAGACACAATGTTTGAGAGAGAAACCAATTGACAGATTATGATCAGATCGAGTTGTCACCCTTCTGTTGTCATTGTTGGGTGGGGGGGAGAGAAAGACGTATCGAGAGTGTGCGCGGTAGGCACAGAGGCACAACTAGCGAGTGTGTGTGTGTGTGTGTGTGTGTGTGTGTGTGTGTGTTTGAAAGAGGAGTAGATAGATTATTATCAAGATCGATGTGCCACCCTACTCCTTCGGTGCTGGGTAGTGTATGTGTGTGTGTATGTTTGAGAGAGAATCCAGACAATAGATTAGTATCAAGATCGAGGTGTCACCCTACTCCTTCAGTGCCGGGTAGTGTGTGTGTGTACGTTTGAAAGAGAAGCCAGTCGATAGATTAGTATCAAGATCGAGGTGTCACCCTACTCCTTTGGTGTTGGGAAGTGTGGGTGTGGGGGGGGCAGTGACACTCACATATCTCTACTCTTATAAAAAAACAGAGTTGGTGATGATGGTGTTCCTGCCATCCTGCAATATAGGCCACCCGATTAATATACGACGGACAGGAAGGAAAATATGGCAATTTTGCAAAAAGATACCCACACCCCTCTCCGCATTTGCAAATAAGGCATTCCCTCGTTCATCCTTTTCTCCCACAAGATAAACTTTTCATACAAATGCATCTTGATGTTCCGTGCAATGCATGGGCATCTTGCTAGTAGGGAGAAGGAGTTTGTGTGACACATATCTAGCTATATTAAGGGATAGGTAGATAGCATATGAGTGAGAGACATTATTATACTTTGAGACATTAGTGGCTGTGGGTGGGCGGAATTAAAGGGGTGGGCGTGTTAGACATAGAGAGCGTGTGTGTTTCTGTGTGAGAGACTTGTAGGATGGGGTAGAAAGACGAATTTAACCCTAACGGAGGGAGAGAAATACATGAAGTGCGCGTGTGAGATTCCGATGCCCATAGGGAAATGACATATGTATGCGTGTGAGAGAGATTGCACAATTCATTCACGTATCACTATCTAGCGATCGTGGACGTGCATCGCTTGAACATAAGTCAATATCTACTTCGTATCATGGCCAAAGGTACAATATCGATTCAACGCTATAAAGATTGGCACTCACATATCACATTTTTTTTGTATTTAAATAAACCTTTTCAGTTGTGCATGCCAAAGTTACAGTGATGTTTCTTCAAACAACCAATGTAGCTATCATGTACATGCACCAATGTTACTCTTGCATTCAAATTCATTAGTCTTGGATGATTTAAGTTTCTATTTTGAAGTAATATATGTAATATTCATATATGAATTCAACGGGTACGCAATTTATGAAATGGAGGCTGTGTAATCATATGAGGTAGCACTTTTAAGTAGCTGACTGCAATATCTATTTCTTTTTGTGCGCCTCTACACTAACATGTCAATGCATTATGTTTAAAGTAAATAACCAATGGCACTAAATTATCTATTTACACGAGAAATACATAGGCTGAGTGTTTGATCCCTTTTTTGTGAACGCGCCACTACACCCGTATGATTGGCCGCGCCCGTGTGAACGTCCAAGTTATCGGCGCATCATCCCGAGTTATTGTCTTTTTTTCTGGGGTGGACTTCACACCAATTATTAACTGCTGGCGCGTGCCCCGTGTACACAGTCTAGCATGACCTTCCCGCTAGTATGGTCCAAAATTAGTTGAAACTGGATATGAACGATCCCGCGGGCGGCAAAATCTCTCGCCTCCTTCTAATATTTCCGCCACCTAAGTCTTTAGCATGTGAAATCCCCGTTTGTCCTTGGTGCACGGAGACCAAGAGTTACAATACCGCCCTCATCTAGATGATAGGTCGGGGCTGCTTTAGTAACTTCCGGTTCCCCCCACTACACGGCACCCCCATTTCCTCTCCCCCTCCCGCAAAAACGACTAAGTCCACAGCACCAGAGCATCTTACATCACGCCGTCCGTACTTTATCGCCCTTTCTCCCCTCCCCTCTCGAAACCCTAGACTGCTCATCCACCGCGCATTATAGCCCATTCATCGCCAACAAGTCCCACCTCGCCGGATCTGCTTCTGCGGCCGCATCTACCCCTCCCACCTCCCCTAGAAACAAGTAGACTGCTCATCCACCATTGTACCACAGCCCATTCAGTGTCGGCCTTGTCCACGGCGCCGGATCTGCTTCGCCGGTACTCTCATCAATCGTCGCGCATCTACAGCGGCTCATTTGTACACCCCCCCAGAGACGCTTCGTCTACACCCCCCGGAGCCGCCCCACCGACGCACCCGTCGACGGCCTCTGATCCTCTTCGCCGACACCTTCCTCAACCCTACCGGAGCTGCTTCGCCGACACCTTCCTCAACCCTACTGGGGTTGCTTCACTGACACCATCGTCAACCCTACCGGAGTAGCTTTGCCTATACCATTCTCAACCCTACCTGGGCCGCTTTGCCAACTCACAAGTCCACGGCCACAGATCCGCTTCCTCGCACCCTCATCCAACCTACCGGAGCATCTTCTGACGCCCCGTCCACGGCCGCAGATCCGCATCGTCGACACCACCCTTAAAGCAACCACCAGAGCAGCTTCTGACGCCCCATGCACGGTCGCAGATCCGCATCGTCGACACCATCCTTAACCCAACCACCGGAGCAGCTTCTGACGCCCCGTCCACGGCCGCAGATCCGCTTCATCGACACCATCCTTAACCCAACCACCGGAGCAACTTCACCTACGTTCTCGTCCACGGCCACAGATCCGCTTCGCCCACACCGTAGTCCACCCTACCAGAGCCGCTCCACAAACACCCTACTCGACGGTTCTAGATCTCCTTACCGGACCCCGACAGCCAGCGCAATGTCATCACCCTCGATGTTTCTAACCTAATTCCCACCGTCTGGGGAGATGCCAAGCACCCGCCACGGCCTAGGTACTTGTCACCTTTAAACCCGTCCAGCATCACTTGCCCGATGTACTTCAAATATACTAACCGGTCGCTGTTACCTGTTATGCAGCTGGCAAAAACTACAAGGACGATGTTTCTTCTGGATCTAACAGCTTGGCCAACCAAGATCCTGGACTGAGGCATTGCTATGATCTTGTAAGTGTGTCTCTCTCTCTCTCTCTTGTTTTGTTCTGTGCCTGACAGCGTGCTTTGCTAGGATTTTCGACCATTAATCCCTTTGTGCAGACAATGATTTCTACTACTGGCTGCTAAATTAGATATGTAGATGTCATACATGATACTACCTCGTACCTCCGTTCCTAAATATAAGTCTTTCTAGAGATTCCACTATAGGCTACATACGGAGCAAAATGGGTGAATATACACTCGAAAATGCATCTATATACATCTGTATGTGGTCCATACTGGAATCTCTACAAAGACATATATTTAAGAACAGAGGCAGTACATTACATAAAATCGTAGGTGGCATGTAGGAATTCTAGTGCACTACATTAGGCGCCCTTAGAGTGCCTGCTAGTCTAGCATACAGAGTCATGGCTAGTTTATGGTACGCACACAATCGTTAATTGGTGGTTTAAATATGCGCAAGGGATATGCAATGTATTATCATTAGAGATGTCTGAAATTAGCCGTGTCAACTTGCAGAAAGGGTTACACAATGAAAAAGTACAAGATGTATGTGGCAATTTCATGGAACATCGCAAAAAAAAGGAGAGGCAGCGGTGAGCCTATACAGTGTGCTATGGTACGTCACTCCTCCATTGCAATCATCGTGACATGTTATTTGTATGCCAGTTCTATTAGCAAGTTTCTTAGGGACAGTTATTACGAGTTACCCTAAGAAAATAAGCACCTGTGAATATAAGCTCCATGTAATAAGCCAACCATTTCTTTTCATAGCGTTTTCAGCTTATCTTTGGTATGATCAGTGGAAAGTCTAGATTGCATTATATATTTTTCATTTTGCTGCCCATATGGAAATTAATTTGACTTGCAAACATCACAAACTGAACCCAGTGCAGTAATTAATATGATAGGAAAATAGACCATCACTATTTGCTCAAAATGCAAATACAAAGATACCATCTACTTTGCACAATCTACTCTGGTCAATGTTTAACATAGAGATCCCATTACCTAATTTAAACGAAGAATGCATGACCCAAATTTAAATGAAGAACAATTATTTATTGAAATTCGATGGTTCAAGTGGCTGGTTATTATCATATGGCAGCACCACCTGAAAGCATCATATAGCAGCAGCAGCAGCTCATAGCAACTCATCATACAGCAGCAGTAGTCTGCAATTCATCATATACCAGCAGCAGCTCATAGCAATTCATCATATAGCAGCAGGAGGAGGAGCATATAGCAATTCATCATATAGCAGCAGCAGGAGCAGCTCATAGCAATTCATCATATAGCTGCAGCAGGAGCAGCTTGTAGCAACTCATCATATAGTAGCAGCAGCAGCTCATAGCAATTCATCATATAGCAGAAGCAGCTCATAGCAACTCATCATACAGCAGCAGCAACTCATAGCAATTCATCATATAGCAGCAGTAGGAGCAGCTCATAGCAATGCATCATATAGCAGCAGAAGAAGCAGCTCATAGCAATTCATCGTATAGTGGATCAGAATGAAAATTTGGCAAAAAATCTGAGGAGATCCTCACCTTGTTGGATGAGCTCATCCTTCAACAAAGACCTCAAGGCCATGGCCCAGGAGGAGGGAGGGGAATAAGGTGCCTTCGCGCATGATGTGGCATCACCAGAGTTGTGCGGCGCCACGGAGTAGTGCGTTGGACGAACCACAATGGAGCATTCTGGAGACCATGAGAATGAGGGGCGGCGCCAGAGGGGAGCAGCCAGGAGATTTGCCCCTACCACGGCCATGTAGCCTAGCCGGACATAGCATCGCCGAGACCAGGCCAGATGGGACCAAGATGGCGAAGGCTCACTGGAGGAACCCTAGTGCTATAGGCAGGGGATCGAGGTAGAGGGAAAGGGGAGAGGAGATGCAAGCGAGCAGGGCAATGAATGCTTGCGTGTTTGTTTTTACTTGAGGTCGTCGTGTGACACGGGCGTCGTGATTGCATTTTGAGTGTAATATAGGCGCACAACAGAGTCATTTCACTATTCCCCTTCCCTTCAATTTTTAGTGAGGTTCTACCCGAAACACCCCCCTCCAAAGCGAAATTAGTTAAGCCCAAGCCCATAACTCAAAAATGACTTCTTTACATCTCTTATGGCTTATTTTGACAATATGCCCTGAAAAGGCGGATTCGAACTGGCCCTTAACCTGCAATTCAATTGTGTGTGCAATGATGAATCACTCCTGCCGGCTATCTGTACATTTAGGCATCATCATACATGGCATAACCTAATACATGTGCATTCCATTTTAGAATCTGGAATATGCAATGTTTATGTTAGTTCATACATTGCACATGATGTTTAAATGCCCCTTAAATCTGGTAAGTCAAGTGATGGTCTTTAAGCCTCCTTCTTTGCTTCTTTTCTTGATATGTAAGATTTACTCACACATTTTTTCAATTGCTTGTTTGCATCAGCCAGCCATACTAGGACTGTTTTCTTTGATTACTTGATGTTCTTGACCTAACACTCTAACAGAGCTTGTCAACAATTTAAACACTAAGGGTTGTTGTAGTGGGGCCTTGTCTAACTCATAGGTGACATAAAGGTTTGGTTGTACACTACAGTAGGCTCTCCAAGAGTACCTGCAGATCCAGTTCGAAGGTATGCCTAGTTTTTACATAGTGCAGACATAGTAAATGCTCATTTCATTGTGTGCAAGTGCAAGAGATGCGGCATGTTTCATTATGTTGTGGTGTTTTGTTATAATCTCATCCTTTTGTGTTCACAGACTGGAAAGTATGCATATTTATCTTCCAAGGAGACAAGTAACTAGTTTGTGTCACCTTGCAGAGGGGGTGCAATGAAGATAAGATTGAGGATTT
This sequence comes from Aegilops speltoides, assembly GCA_021437245.1. Classification (NCBI taxonomy): domain Eukaryota; kingdom Viridiplantae; phylum Streptophyta; class Magnoliopsida; order Poales; family Poaceae; genus Aegilops; species Aegilops speltoides. Next base: position 307,290,171 of record CM038147.1, on the reverse strand, counting down.
CCAAGTACAAGATGTTAGGAAGGAGCCTTGCAAGAGAAGTAGGAGCTACGCGGAGCCTCTTCAACCTGCTAAGGTAAGTCACTATATGCAACTCAACAGTTCAATTCCTTGTTTGTTTTAGGCATAGTTAATTTTCTCTTTTCAATTGCTTTATTTGTCCTCAGTTAATGAGATGCCCAAATAATCATGTCTGATGTTCAGTACTTGTATCACTATTAGTTGACATAATTAAAGGTCTTACCATTTAATTACTCTGCCGAAGTGTGCCTACAGCTTTGAAGTCTATTAACCAACTATTATTGCATGAGGCTCACAATCTAGTTTATACTACGCTAATGATTGCATAGTTTTTCCTGTTGTAGTATGTTTGTATGAAAACCTCTGCTGTTGATTATGCTCCCTAAGACTTTAATTGAGGTACAGAATGGCCAACTGCTTGCTTACTTATACGCAACGTGCTGTCTAAATCTGTAACTTGTCTGTGTTTTTGATTGGGCCCCAACATCATGCTCCTCTTGTGAGCTAAGAGGATTTCGTATGCAGGCTGCATGACTATCTTTTTAGAATTTTAAAATATCACCGAGTATGCTTCATGACGTGTAACATTTTTTTGTGAAAGTGACGTGTAACATTATTGTTAGTCCTGTTTTGCCATGTAGTACAAAATAGTGTCTTGTTCGCTTCACTGTTGTAACTATATTTTTGCCCTAGTCATGTGTACTTACACAAACATTTCAGGATGAAGTGACATCAACACAAAAATCTGCGAGCAGTGCGGCATGGCCATTACCGAATGATTATGGATTGGAATTGCAATGTGTTGATGTTCTCGAGCATCAACTAGAGGTGGCAAGACAACATGTACATGATTGTCAATGTATAATCAACAAGTTGAGACTGGACATGCAGGTATTAGATGCAGGAGTCAAAAAAATGAAACAAGACACCGAAGTAACCATGAAGGAATTGGAGATTTTGCAGACTGGAATTTGTGCTATCTGAATCCGGCCAATCCTATTTTCTGAAGAGATTATAGTTCAAATGGAGTTAAGTTGATGCGCGTCCATGATGTATGAGCTGTATTTACCCAGTGTATGTAATTTGTTGTTTGTGTATGCTTTATTATCACATGTGCCGAACCATAATGCCCAGTGGGTATAATCGGCTGTAATTTCTTTATTATATAGTGTAGGATTATTCTACCTTTCTATGCCTTGATCTCTTTGTTTTAGAGGTGATAGTATTGAGTAGGATAATTCTTTGAATATGCTATATCATTCAAACGGGGGCCAACTCGCCCGACCATGGCCCTTCACGGGCCGTCGGATCCATGGTCCATCTACGTCTCGCAGGATCCATGGGCCTTCTACGTCTCGTAGGATACATGGGCCTTCTACGTCTCGTAGGATCCATGGGCCTTCTACGTCTCGTAGGATCCATGGGCCTTCTACGTCTCCTAGGATCCATGGGCCTTCTACGTCTCGTAGGATCCATGGGCCTTCTACGTCTCGTAGGATCCATGGGCCTTCTACGTCTCGTAGGATCCATGGGTCGCTGACTCATTTATGGGTCTTGTACGGGCCTTTAATGGGCCGTAGATGGTCCTTTAATGGAAATCGTACGTTTTGTGGGCTGACCATAACGGGCCGTTAATAGGCCGTATTTGGTGATGCTATGAAAATGGCCCAACAGACTAATGGTCCACAAACGGGTCGACTGTAACGACGGGCTGAATTTGGCCCACAAGCAGAAAATGATAGTAACGGGCCGTAAGTAACCGAATGCTGCAAATGAGCCCAAGAATAAATGGGCCCTCAGAAGGCTGAAAGTTAACTTGGGCTGGAAATGGCTCAACGGTATAACGGCCCATTAATGGGTATAAAGTGTTACACTGTTCATTATGGGCCAGTTTCCCCGCGGGCCGTTAATGGGTGTAAAGTAATACACTGTTCATTATGGGTCAGTTTCAGCACGGGCCGCTAATGGGCCAAGAGTTACAAAGTGCCTCATATGGGCCGAAAGACGTCATGGGCTTTACATGGCCCAGAAGTGAAAACGGGCTGGAATCATATTGGATGGCCCAGATGACGCTACTGGGCCTAATTCGCATAGGGCGTAACGGGCCTTGGGTTAGCGGGCTGTAAATGGGCTATATGCTAACATGCCGTTAACAGGCTTTCCATGGGCCGGCCCGCCAGCTTTTGACCAAGTGAAATGGGCCGGCCTTTTCACAGGAATGGGCCACTGTTGGGCCGTGCCACGTGTCAACGTATCATAGGCGCCTTTTGTCCAGTGAGTGGATGACATCTGTCCCAATGATGAGCTGACACATGTTTCCTCCAGCCAATGATGATTTTACACATGGAAAATCCCCATTGGTCAGGGTTGTTAACGGGTTATCGGGTCCAAAACCCGACCCGATAGCTTAACAGCGTTCCGTTACGATGGATGCCACGTGTCGGTCACCCATGACGAAAGCACTTCTGTGACGCACGATTTACCGTCATGGAAGTGGACACTTCCATGATGATAATTCTGGTAATGTCATGGAACACTTCTACGACGGCACATGTATGACTATCTTGATTCCGTCATAAAATTGTCATCGTGTACATGCATGACAAAAAACGCGACCTACTGTGACAAACACGTATCATCACGGAAGTGTTTTTTTTTGTAGTGTCAGGGGCTACTATCTATACAAAGTACACCTTGCGTGTGCGGTACGGTCAAATATATATATATATATATATATATATATATATATATATATATATCACTTTGCGTACCTCAAAGCCTCTTAGTAGGCTCGTGAAAGCTTCATTCAACCCACTTTTGGTGGATGAAATCCTCTCAACCACTGTACCCATTAAGGTACGATGTGCCTCTGAGACAGCCGCTTGCTCCAGAAGACCCATCAATGTGTCTGGTTGCACACCGGACAATCCCAGGCTTTTCCTGTTGGTCTCCTTAGGAGCCAAGAACTCCGGGCTTCGGGTGGCCGAAGAGTTACCTTCTGGCCTTTGTGGATCAGGAGAAATCCTACGGGACGACACCTCAGGGTCGTCTGCCTTATAAGGCGGGGAACCAGGAGGAGGCGTTTCGCTCTCCATCATCTCTGGAAGAAGATCCCCCGAAGACGAACATCGTTGGGAAGGGCTATGAGCCGGACTGCAAAACATATGACTCAGTTGTTATTTTCAGGAAAAGACCAGGGCGTATTTACTAAAGTGCCTTTGTTCACATACAGCTCGGTGGACGGCTGGCCCCCTTGTGGGTGCTGTACGGTAAGGATGCCCTCCGGGGCAGGGTCGCCTGGCGAAGGTTTCTTCCCTTGTTTGGAAACCTCCGTTTCCAAGTTTTTAGGGGTGGCCCTTTTCTTCCCGTGGGGAGAGGGGATTCTAGATTCGCCTCCCCGATCATCCTCCAACACGGAGGCGCTAATTCCCCCGGTTAGGATGTGCAATGTATGAAGTCCGCTCTTGGCTTCTCTATGCCCCCTCGTCTTCTCCTGATGGCACTTGATAAGGTGCGCAAGCTAGCATCCTGGTTGGTACAGGATCCGGCGAGCCTTCGGGAAGAGGGGCCGAACATCTGATCCTCTCCGCCTTTCTTATCCAGTCCTGGCCTAGGGTTATTTTTCAGAATAATGTTGTGACAAATATAATGACAGCATGTTCGGTCACGGAATTACTTACTTGGGTATCTGAACGGTTGCAGTTGAGGCCCACATCCTCGGTGGTGTCCGAACACTTTATTCATGATACGAATAATAATCGATACATCCCTTTGAGCGTCACGCCGAAGAAGTGTTGAATGGTTCGCAGTCCTTCCGGGTTGAACTCCCACATGCGGAGAGATCGACGTTGGCACGGTAGGACCCGACGAACTAACATTGCTTGAATTTCTTTGACGAGACTCGTATCCCTCTTGAGGAGATCTTGGATGCGGCTTTGCCACGTCGGCACGTCATTAATTGGCCCCCAGTCCAGCCCTTTGTTGACCCATGATGCCAGTTGGGGCGGAGGGGCAGAGCGGAAGGCTGGGGCGGCTGCCCACTTTGTACCTCGGGGTGATGTGATGTAAAACCACTCCCGCTGCCATAGGTCGGACACCTCCGGGAATGAACCCTTTGGCCATAGGGCATCGGTACCTTTGCTTAGTATAGCGCCTCCGCACTCTGCCTATCGCCCGTCGATCATCCTCGGCTTCACATTGAAGGTCTTGAGCCATAAGCCGAAGTGTGGGGTAATGCGGAGGAAGGCCTCACACACGACGATAAACGACGAGATGTGAAGGAAGGAATCTGGAGCTAGATCATGGAAATCTAGCCCGTAATAGAACATGAGCCCTCTAACGAAGGGATCAAGACTAAAGCCTAGCCCTCGGAGGAAGTGGGAGACGAATACAACACTCTCGTTGGGTTCGGGAGTGGGGATAACCTGCCCTTGAGTAGGTAGCATGTGAAGGATTTCGGCGGTCAGATACCTAGCCTCCCTAAGCCTCTTGATGTCCTCCTCTGTGATGGAAGAGGCCATCCACCGGCCTTGAAGGTTGGATCCAGACATAGTTGAAGGTCCGGAGCGCTTAGACTGAACCTTGGGTGTTGGAACTCGAGGTAGGGGAAGGGAAGGATCGGGCGTGGAAAGAAAAGGATGGGTCTTGACCTCTTTATAAAGAGGGTGAATATCAAGCGTCCTCCGCATGGCCGTTTGAAACTTGCCTAAAACCAAGGAGTCATACTAATGGCATGGTTGGGTTACCCACGCCCGTAGTGATGAGAATCCCGTGATAAGGGGAACACGATCTCTGCTTTGACAAGACGTGCCAATAAAACCGCCTCGCAAGACATGCAACAGCAGGTTGAGAAAAACGGTTCGAATAATGACCGGGCCGTAGCGTGATGTCATGCTATGAAAATTTGTTAGCAGATTCGATTTGTGGGATATTGTGCTCTCTACGGTGGTACATGGAATTTGTTTTGCAAAGGCGGACATGATTCATGTGTTCAAAATCTACCTTGGAGTATTTGGAGAAGGAACCCGCCTTGCAATGCCGAAGACAATCTGCGCGCCGGACTCATCACCATTGAAGCCTGGTTCAGGGGCTACTGAGGGAGTCCTGGATTAAGGGGTCCTCGGACAGCTGGACTATGTACTTATGCCGGACTGTTGGACTATGAAGATACAAGATTGAGGACTTCGTCCCGTGTCCGGGTGGGACTCTCCTTTGCATGGAAGGCAAGCTTGGCAATTCGGATATGTAGATTTCCTTCTCTGTAACCGACTCTGTGTAACCCTAGCCTCCTCCGGTGTCTATATAAACCGGAGGGTTTAGTCCGTAGGACAACAATAATCATAATCATAGGCTAGCTTCTAGGGTTTAGCCTCTACTTCTCGTGGAAGATCAACTCTTGTAATACTCATATCATCAAGATCAATCAAGCAGGAAGTAGGGTATTACTTCCATAGAGAGGGCCCGAACCTGGGTAAACACTGTGTCCCCCCGCCTCCTGTTACCATTAGCCTTAGACGTACAGTTCGGGACCCCCTACCCGAGATCCGCCAGTTTTGACACTGACAGCTGCGTTCTTACGAGTAGTACTCGACCTAGAGCTCTGCACACCGGCCATGGCAAGGACGGACGAACAAGAAAGACTTAATTATGAGGAGGAAGGTAGAGCAATTTTTGGCTAGGTAGTTCCCATTTTTATAACTTAGTACTAGCACTGGTACTAAAACCTGCATAGTGGGAACACATTCAGGTTTGATACGTACTACTACTTGTGTCCTGGTTTATTGGTCCCCATTGTAACCTGTGCCAAAGTTTGACCATAAATTTAACTAACAAAACATTCATGCATGTCATAAAAAATTATATCATTAAAATTATGTTCAAATACAAATCCAGCGATATAATTTATTAACATGCACTAACATTTCATCAGTTAAATCGTTGGTAAAAAATTAGCACAAATTACAAAGAGGACTAATAAACTAGGACGGAGGTAGTACAGTAGGTGTGAGTAGGTTTGCACTTAATTATAGCATGGTAGTACTTTGGAATGTGATGGGAACAAGCTAAAGATTAATTGATGGTTTTGGTTTCGAGGCCTGAAACGGCTCCCAATGAGTTTAATGGAACATAAATTTCAAGTACTACTGCTCAAATGCGGTCGCACAAGTCAGTGATGTAACTAGTCATGCATGTCAGACCAAGCCGATGCGTGTCTCTTCGGTGAGATATGGGTCCGATCGATCGTCTGTTGGTGCGACCAACCGTAAGTATTACATGATGGAGACTTCTAGTTGTGGCTTCAGGTGATTGTCACGACCAAGCATTCAAAAACTAGTGATAAATCAATTACCATCTTTTTCAAAATGATCATGTATTTTCATAGGAATACAATACATATAGATGGTGTGATTGTCAAGGTTGCAACCCGACATGGTGTTGCAAGTTCACTACAGCAGCAACCGAGTAGATCACTGCATCGCTGGCGGGGATGGAGGGTAGCTCACCTCGCCTATGATGCATGCCCAGCAGAGCCGCCGCAGCTGGTCCCGGGATTTGGCTTCTCCTACCGCCCATTGAACAGTTGCACCAGTTGCTCATGCCATTCCGCAGGCATGCGCGTTCTTTCTTCCATAGTCGACTCCGTGAATATGATCTCTTCCATACCCCCAGTTCGAAATCAACGCGGCGTTGCCAGATGCTGTCAACTCTCAGCATCTCCCCCCTAAGATCGACTTGCGCATCCGCCTTGTGCTTCGCCGGGCATAGCTGCTTCGAACTTGTCTCTAATCAATGTGATGCTTCCTCGATCCGATTTGCCCTTGCTGCCCACCACCTGAAACGCAGCCCCGGCATGTCCTCCGGCGCCACCAATATGTGATTCCAGAGCAATGGATCCCCTCTGAAACACATGTGGTTTCGCTCAAAGGCGGTAGTGTTGTGGGCCGCAGCGAGAGGGCAGCCCGCGGGAGGATCCAAGGGATTATCCATGGCGGGATCCTCCATGGCGTGATCCGGTGGGCGAGGTGGGGAGGTGAGCGTAGGCGCTGGGAGAGCCCTACGAGGCTAAGACAAAGATAGTATTACTTGACTCCATCCATATTTAAATACTTCCTCCGTTTCTTTTCAGTCCGCATATAAGATTTGGTCAAAGTCAAACTTTTTAATGTTTGACTAATTTTATAGAAAAAATATTAACATCTCCAATACTAAAATTATATGTTATGAAAATTAATTTCATCATGCATCTAATATTATTGATTTCATAGTGTGGATGTTGATATCTTTTCCTAGTCAAATTATACAAAGTTTGACTTTGACCAAAGGCCATCAACAGTAACCCAGGAAAAAATTGATCATCCTGCTAGCGTCCTGGTTAATTGGCCCCCTTTTTATTTTGTGATACTTTTTTACCAAAAAATTAACTAACAAAATTCAAGCACTACAACCAAAGTTTCTGTTTTTGCACTACACAAACCAAACAAGCAATCTAATCATCCTAAAGGCGAATCTTGGCACATTATTTTTATAGTACAAAGAATTTGTAGAAGGGGATAATTATTTTTGTTGAAAAGTTTCTGTAATCAAGGTTCACAAAGTTTCCATGGGCATGAACAAAGTTAAAGACTAGCTCCCACTTTAATGATGCTCGTCTTTCTCACTTTCGCTTTTCTTTTTGAGAAGTTTTAGGTTCCCCTCTATATTTGTTTTGTTTTTATAAACTTTTAATAGCACACAACAGAAAAAATGACTCTCTAAAACTTCCGGGTTGTCTCCCTAGCAGCGCTTTCTTTAAAGCCGTTAAGCTAGGCATATAGTGCTCAAGTAGTGGATCCACCCGAATCCCAAGGTATATCAAAGCCAATTTTAATTAACAATGATTTTTGATTTAGCAGTGAGCACAAAGTAACATATATCATTCACAAATGAAGTCTAACTCTCTTCCTATGCATCGGCATGTCATAAAAGAACAATTTAGGCACACGAAGTAAAGGCCAATGCATAATATAACAGTTTCTTGCAATTTTATCGTATTGGAAACATAGAGAGGCAGAGATGTAGTTCCTCTCACAAAATAATTGCAAGTAGGAGCGGCAAGCACATCCATATTATATTTATCAAAATCATCATGTGCAAGTAGAACGCAACCCATCAATATAGTCCTTAATAAGCGCAAACTTCTCCGATATAGTGTAGTTGGAAGAATTCAAAAAGATAATAGGACTATCATGCGTGGGTGCAATAGCAACAATTTCACTCTTAACATAAGGAACTATAGCAAGTTCATCTCCATAAGCATAATTCATAATGGCATCATGGTCACAAGCATAGCAAGCATCAAGTTCATCAAAAGGGATATTTCAAACGGATCCAAGGGATCATAGCAATCATCCTTCGATAAGCACGAAGGGAAATTAAATAATGTATGATTTGAAGAGTTACTCTCATTAAAAGGGCACGGGTAGCTAATCTGTTCTTCCTCCTTTTGTTCTTCGCTCTCCTCGTCATCGTTTTCATCTAAAGAGCTCACAGTGTCATCTTTTTCTTCTTCCATTTATTCCTACAAAATATTAGTCTCTTCTTGGACAGCGGAGACTTTCTCAATAAAATGCATCAATATCGGAATTTTATTCATAATTATCATTTCAATATTTAAGTTAAGCATAATTTTTAGGTCTGTAAACATCATCATCATAATTTTCCAACTTTTCAAACAAAGATTCAATTTCATAAGCACCCTTAAAAGCAACAAATTATTCTATTTGTTCCACATCACAGTAATCATATATACAATTAGCATAAGAAGCCAAGGTTTTATTATCATTAAATTTACATGAAAAGGAAAGGTGTGGAGTCTTCATCCTAGCACTACTCGCTGTCGGATATCATCTAAAATGCACCAGATTTTGCCACATGTACAATCTAGAAGACTCCATGGTTGAACTTAAGCATAATGCACAAACCTCAAAATACAAGCACTTCTCCTTTGTTCTAGAATCTTCCATATCATAATTGCCCAAATCTTTGGTCTCCATGAATTGCCATTATTTGTTTTTGACTTTATGCTTTACAACACACAATTCCATGAATCTTAAAATAGATTAGCTTTTTTATAAAAACAAATTGATTTTGACTAAGATGAACTATAAGAATTAAATAAACATCTACATCATGCATATATGACTCAAAGCTTACATGCTATAATGTCGTATTTATTTATAATTTGGTTGCCAAATCTCATGCGTGCAATGCATGCATACCTTACTAGTCTAAATGGTGTTTGTGTGTGTGTGTGTGTGTTGTGTGTGTGTGTGTTGTGCGTGTTAAACACATTGTACGTAGTATGATACATGGTTTAGATTCCGAACATCTAGCTAGAGTATACATGTACTATGATTTGAATTCAACATAAAATGGATACATATAATTGAATCTGAGATCGTATGTAAATGTAGTTCGTATTTATATAGGAATTTACTACTCCTATATTCATGTCATGTGTGGTGAAGATAATATTTGGATGGTTGTATAACTAACCCGAGTACAATCCCATTGAAACAGAGAAAATGTACCCAAATTTAGTCCATATGCTAGACAACACGAATTGTTTTTTTATTGTTGAGGGAAGTGCAAATTGATTTGGTACTATAGATGTTATGTTTGTTGTCTCGTTTTTTTAATTTTTTTTGTTGTTGTATTTGAATGCATTTCTGGTAATATAGTAAAACGGGACATGGCTCTCTATAGTGATGAGGTGTGAATTGTCTTTTTTTGTACACGTTAAGCTTGTTCTCCCGAAATTTCAAGTCATGCCTTGTTATGCCGAAATTTCAAGCTAGCATCTCTGTCTATCGTGCTATGAAACTCCCGCCTCTTCAACCCATGCCTTGTTACCCTCGAAATATTTAAGATATATCTTTGTCTCGTTGTCCTCCGAAAATTTCCTCCATCTCAACCCGCGCCTTGGTATCCCAAAATTATAGCGTGCACGAAAACTCCCACCTCCTGCAAAATCTTGACACACGAAATGCCCGTGATACCCCTGAACCGAAAGAACCGCCTAGCTCAAATCGGTGGGGGTACTTTCGTAACTTACCCCACATTTCGGACAAGCGCGTCCCTAAGCCATGGTTCCCCCTCCCATCCCATCTGCCGACCCATTCATACACTGAGGCCGCGAAAACCCGCGAAGCCCCACACCTTCCTCCGTTCGCCACCTAGCCAGAGCCTCTTCCCCGACAACGTCGTCTACAGCAACACCTCGACGTCCCTCATCCACCACACCAGATGAGGATCCGTCGTCGATCTCGTCGTCCCGCCGGTTCAGCCACCCTGTCCTCCACCTCCAAGGAGCTGCCCCAACGTTCCCCTCATCTTTCGCACCACCTCCACTCCCACACTGTCGTCTTCACCTGCACCATTGGAAGAGCAGCATCATCACCGATTCCTTGGATGAAGCTGAGGCCTAATCGGCGCAACCAAAGAGGTTCTACACTAATCTCCGCATTTTCTTCTTGATTCGATCTCACGGTGCTGCCGGCGGTCGGTCCCTAGCCGACGTGGAGCGGCTCCATCCACGGCGGCGTCGCCGGCCACATCCTCCATGGTGTCGCTCCCTCGGCAGCGACGTCCACATCAGTAGGAGTTGTTGCTGCTTTGGCTCTCGCTCGCGCTACTGCTCTGCTCTTGCTCTCAGTCTCCTGCCTGGTCTACTCTTGCTCGCGCTGCTGCTCTTGCTCTTGCTCTTACTTGCGCTGCTGCTCTCGCTCTTGCTCTTGCTTGCACCGCTGCTCTACTCTTGCGCACGTTGTTGCTGCATGAGCAACAGATACTACTCTCCATTGAGCCCCTGTAGCTGCTACCCAAGATGCTGCTACACGACTAGGTGCCCTGGCTCTCGCACGCGCTGCTGCTCCGGGCGCTGCTTCTGCTGGTATTGCTTTTCTGCTACTAGTGCGTTCAGTTTCGAAAGTAAAATTTAATTTTGACAGCAAAATTCAGTTTCGAAAGTTAAATTCAGTTTTGACAGTTAAATTCAGTTTCTACAGTTAAGTTCAGAGGTGAGCGGTTGATGTATTTTACATCTAGCACTTTGTGTTTATGTATTTTACATCATCTATTGGGGATTCTATTAGAAATCAACTCAGGTTAACATTGTCTCTCTTGTCCTGCTTCAGCCTCGCCATCGTACAACTCACTAGAGCTGCTCCAACGATTAAACCCTCCATCACAACGGAGTAGTACCTCAGGCTCCATCTCCAGATGCCTAAGATCTTCTTCCCCTCCTCCGACAGCCAAATCAGCTAGAGCATCCTCACCGACCAACCCAATCATGCTGAGATCGACATGGCTTCACCAAAGAGGTTGTACATTTGTTGCATCGCTTTTTTACTCTACATGTTATATATATTGTCCACTAAGCACACGTAGTAACGTGAAATATGATTAGTTTCTCCTACTATATGACAAGCAGTGAGGTACCAGGCAACTTAGTTATCCGTGATGGACTCTCTTGAATGCCATCATTATTTATCTCTGCGCGTTTGAGCTGTGCATTTGTAGATGGGCCTAGGAGTTGAGCTAGTAGGGCAGTGGCCTGGGTCCAAAGTAGTAGAAGTAGCAAAAAAACATTTTTTGAGTGTAGGCTTTTCCCTGCTCAAGCCTGCCTACAAGAATCGCCAGTGCTTGAAAGGAAAAGTGAAGGAAAAACATAGGAATGGAAAGTTTCATATGGTACTACTATTCATGCATTTGGTTCAAAGTAATGGAGCAAAGGAAAACTGTAGGATTTGTTCCTTTAGTGTCTCCTTGAAAGAAAAACTGTAGGAATTTTAGTATCCACTTGTCCTCCTTTTCAAATTCCTATTCATGAAGTACAAGACTAAGAGATAGTAGCATAGTGGCATTATAATCGTAAATTTTCTTGTGGTTTGACTTAATCTCACCATGCTTCTTTGCATCTTGTGATCTTCCAATCTTGTGAACCAAACACCCAGATTGGCAGAAATCCTGTGTTTTTAAATTCTCTGTTTTGCACATGCATTCCTATCCTATTCCCGTGTAATTCCTATCCCTGCATTGTTAGAATCCTAAAATTCAAACAAGCCCTTACACAATTACTTCTGTTACAGATATGTATCGAAGAAAACATTGTGTGGTTTGTCCCGCTCCTGCTGCACTGTGTTCCACCCCAGCTCAGTTGCTCCAACGACGGAAGGGTTCACCACAGCAGGGATCCGCCCTCCAGAATGTCTTTCACCGCCTCAGATCTTCTTCCCCGCTGCCGATAGCCACGACAACTGCATTACCATCATCAACCGAGCAGATGACCTCGAGGACAACACAGGTCCGCAAGAGAGGTCGCACTCTTTCGTGTCTACTTACGTTATGCATCGCTTAATATTACATACTACTTTATCATCATGTTCACCGATTAGACTCAGAGTCCAAACTAATGCTCAAACTTGAGTTTTTAAATGGTTGTGTGGTACGCATCGGGGCCGCAATCAATAGTATCATTCTACTATCTGGTTAATCTTTGGTGTCTACTATGAGTTTCATGTTGGGTGGGAAACAAACAGTAAAGAAGCCATTATCTGTATTTTTTAACTGAAGCCATTATCTGCATGTTATCATTGGTTTTGGGTCTATCACTGGTTGCTACCACCACTCTAGATTTTTGCATGCACTCCTTACGTAATCTCATTATGTTTTATTCATATGCATGTCAGTTATTGTACACAATGGAACTGAACATGTAGAGCAAAAGAGACGAGCCTTGCGTGGCAATAAAATTCCATGCAGACATCGCTTCATTGTGGGCACAAAGGCAGCCCCCCTCCACTCATTTCGGATTGTAATCAAGAGGAAGATAACTGTTCTGAGGGGGATTCAAAAGGAGAAGACCACTCCTATTTACCCCCTGAGGTCTTCGCTCCAACTTGGCATGCTGATGTTGGTAATATCATGCATATGGTGCCTTTCATTGCTTAATTTATACATCAAATATGTCATTTGCTTAGTTTAGACATGCTTTGTGTGAATGACATATGTTTAGTTTCTTTATCGTATATGTGAATCATGCAATTCCATCTTGTTTAGCCAGGCATCATATATGTGAATTTTGCAATGCCACCCTGGTTAGCCAGTCATCTCATATGTGAATTATATCATGCCATATTTTTTATTACGTATTAAATTTGTCACCAATTTTAGTACATTCAATTACTCTTCCTGTGCATCAGCCATTCGACACGGTCATGGAAAAATCTGGAGTGGAAACAAGGTCTTCAGAGAAGACAATGCTATCTGACGAATCGCATGTCTTGTTGGTTACGAATAGCTCCTCAGAGGAGGACTCAGAGACAGATGACCGGTCCTATTTCCCACCCGAGGTGCATGCTCTAACCTGGCAGGGTTATATTGCTCATATCGTGCATATGGTGTCATGCATTGGCATGTCATTTGCTTAGTTTAGACATGCTTTTGTGTGAATGCCACCTCTTTGGTGTCTAGTTACCATGTATGTGAATTTTGCAATGCCATCTTGTTGCAAGACATTATATATGTGAATTATGCAATGCTATCTTTTTGCAAGGCATTATGTATGTGAATTATGCAATGCCATGCTGTTTAGCCAATCGTCATATATGTGAATTATATCATGCCGTCCTTTTTTTGTATTACTCATTCCATTTGTCGACAACATTTGTATATTCAACTGCTCTTCCTATGCACCAGCCATTTGAAGCGGTGATGGAAGTATCTGGAGTGAAAACAAGGTCTTCAGAGCAGACAATGCTACCTGCTGAAGCAGATATCTTGCTGGTTACAGATAGCTCCTCAGAGGAGGATTCAGAGGCAGCTAACCAGTCCTATTATCCCCCTGAGGTGTATGATCAAACTTGGCAGGGTTATATTACTCATTTCATGCATATGTTGTCTTGCAATGCTTAGTTTTTACATCATATACACAATATTGAATGCCATCTCCTTAGTTGACACATCATATATGTGATTTCCCTCTGCTCACTTGCTTAGTATATAAATCATATATTTGAATTATATCATGTCATGATGTTTACATAGATAGCATGTATCTGAATTATAGCATGCCAACCTATTTTCTAAAGACATAATATAGTTACATCATCTCATCCTATTTATATAGTCATCATATTTTGAATTATGCCATTCTGTCCGTGAATTATATCATGCCATCATTGCCATCATTTTCCATCGACGACATGTTTGTGAATTATGGCCTGCCAACCACTTTAATAGACACATCGTATAGTTATATCATGTCATCATGTTTACATAGTCATCATATTTTGAACTATGTCATTCTATCCTGTTTAGCTAGCCATCATACATGTGAAATTGTATCATGTTATCCTGTTTAATTAGCCATCATATATGTGAAATTATGTCATGCTATTCTGTTTGGTTAGACAACATAAATGTGAATTCTTTCATGTCCTGTTTTCTTACCTACTATCTATTGCATGTGTCTATCTTACAATGTCTATACATTCAATGACTTTTCTTGTTTATCAGCCATTTGAATTGGAGGGGTGATGGCAGTATCTGTGGGATTAAAAACACGGTCTTCAGAAAAGACTGTGCTACCTATCGATGCAGATAGAACCACGGTTTACTTGCCCAAGAACCAGCCCCACCATACATAACCCAGACTCACACAGATTGTACCCCTACCCAGTTGGACAGAGAACCAGCTACACCCCTTCTAACCCCAACCTAGCAAATAGTAACCTAGTTCCAGTTGACACAGCACCGTCTCCACCATAGAGCACCCAAACATGAGCAGTTAGTCAGGCAACTACAGTGCCCAAAGCACGAGGACCACCACTCCGAACACCAAGTCAACGCTTAAAGCAGAAGAAGAATTGTTCTCAGGTTAGGTTCCGTAGCTATGGTTCATACTCCTTTGCTCTTGCATCACTGCATTTACTCGTACCAACTAATTCAAATTTGAATGATGCAATTTGAATCTCCAATGGCGCAGCAGGTATGTTTTAAACCTATTTCATAAATATGTTTGCTATTGTAACTTGCTCTATGTTGATTTCAGTTTCAATTGAATGAACAGTTATGTTCTCATGCCATGCACATTACACGTGTTGTTATTGTTGTGTAGTTTCCCACACTTATAGTCTGCCTATGCTGCTTTGTCTTAAATACATATGATTTGAACTATCTCTATCTTGATTTGGCAAGATAAATTCGAATGATATAGACCATACAGTGACCATACTACATAGATATATGTTTGTTTCATGTTGTTATCCTGTCCACCTTACTACTGACTGGTTTACCAAAATGAGTTTCATATACAACATGTGATGTAGGGTAGAACCATATATGCCCGATCTTTCATGATTGGAGGGAATCCTACGAAGAACACCCGGATAAATCACAAGGGGAAACACAAGAGAATCACTCAAACCAACAATATTCGATTACACATGTGCTAGATCCTCGAAACACAAAGAGATACACGATCCGAATCCAACAAGGGACGATACAAGTGGCGGTAGTTCTTCTCCGTGAGGAGGTCTTGAGGGGGTCTTCCCGTAAAGGGGTCTTGAATCCTCTTGGGGGATCTTATCCGAAAAGGTCGTGAACTCCGATGGAGAAGTATCCAAGTGGATGAGCAAAGCTATCACACAAATATGAGCTAATCCTTTGCTAACCCTAACTAGGAGGAGGAGGAGGTCTATTTATAGTCTAAGTGCAAAATGGGGCAAAATGAAAGGGTACATGGGCCTCGGGCCCGAAGCTGCGCACACACAGGCAGCGGACGTCCCGTCCTTACCGGTCGTCCGGTGGCTTGCGAGGGCCCGGACGTCTGGTAGGCTCGGACTTCCGCTAATTACGTTCTGTTGAAGTGGTACCGGACGTCCGGAGATGGTCGGTCATCCAGTCGCTTCGGACTTCCGCAGATTCAACTAAGGTGTGGAACTACCAGTCGTCCGGTGGAGGGCGGACGTCCGCTCGCTGGGAGGTGTTGCCGGTCGTCCGGTCCTGGGCGGACGTCCACTCGCTATAGCTTGCGTCGGCTGGGACTTGGGTCGACTGGGCCTTCAAGCGTCAGACGTCCGTGTTGGTCAGTCGTCCGCTGGCTAGAGCTTCAGGCGCCGGACGTCCGGTCCTGGTTGGACGTTCGCTCGCTGTAGCTTCTTCGGTAGCTCTTCTTATTGTCCCACATGCTCGGTTTCCTTGTCATCTTGTCCATTGGATGTAGCTGCTCCGTGGCCTTCCTCCAAGTACCTTATCACACATAGTGTTTCCGCTTGAGGTAGTGATAACCCACAAGTATAGGGGATCGCAACAGCTTTCGAGGGTAGAGTATTCAACCCAAATTTATTGATTCGACACAAGGGGAGCCAAAGAATATTCTTGAGTATTAGCAGTTGAGTTTTCAATTCAACCACACCAGGATAACTTAGTATCTGTAGCGAAGTGTTTAGTAGCAAAAGTGGTATGATAATAAAGGTAACGGTAGCAAAAGTAAAGATATATGTTTTGGGGTTTTTGTAGTAGTTGTAACAGTAGCAACGGAAAAGTAAATAAGCGAAGAACAATATATGAAAAGCTCGTAGGCAATGGATCGGTGATGGATAATTATGCCGGATGCGATTCCTCATGCAATAGTTATAACATAGGGTGATATAGAACTAGCTCCAATTCATCAATGTAATGTAGGCATGTATTCCGTAAATAGTCATGCGTGCTTATGGAAAAGAACTTGCATGACGTCTTTTGTCCTACCCTCCCGTTGAAGCGGGGTCCTTACGGAAACTAAGGGATATTAAGGCCTCCTTTTAATAGAGAACCGGAACAAAGCATTAGCACATAGTGAATACATGAACTCCTCAAACTACGGTCATCACCGAGAAGTATCCCGATTATTGTCACTTCGGGGTTGTCGGGTCATAACACATAATAGGTGACTATAGACTTGCAAGATAGGATCAAGAACACACATATATTCATGAAAACATAATAGGTTCAGATATGAAATCATGGCACTCGGGCCCTAGTGACAAGCATTAAGCATAGCAAAGTCATAGCAACATCAATCTCAGAACATAGTGGATACTAGGGATCAAACCCTAACAAAACTAACTTGATTACATGGTAAATCTCATCCAACTCATCACCGTCCAGCAAGCCCACGATGGAATTACTCACGCACGGCGGTGAGCATCATGAAATTGGTGATGGAGGATGGTTGATGATGATGACGGCGACGAATCCCCCTCTCCGGAGCCCCGAACAGACTCCAGATCAGCCCTCCCGAGAGAGATTAGGGCTTGGCGGCGGCTCCGTGTCGTAAAACGCGATGAAACTTTCTCTCTGATTTTTTTCTCCCCGAGACGGAATATATGGAGTTGGAGTTGAGGTCGGAGGAGGTCAAAGGGGCCCACGAGAGAGGGGGCCGAGCCCTAGGGGGGCGCCCCCCTGTCTCGTGGACAGGCTATGGGCCCCCTGGCATTAATTCTTTTGCCAAAAATTCTTATTAATTCCAAAAAGTGCCTCCGTGGATTTCCAGGACATTCCGAGAACTTTTCTTTTCTACACATAAAACAACATCATGGCAGTTCTGCTAAAAACAGCGTTAGCCCGGGTTAGTTTCATTCAAATCATGCAAGTTAGAGTCCAAAACAAGGGCAAAAGTGTTTGGAAAAGTAGATAAGTTGGAGACGTATCAACTCCCCCAAGCTTAAACCTTTGCTTGTCCCCAAGCAATTGAGTTGATGAACTGAAAGTGATAAAGAAAAACTTCTACAAACTCTGTTTGCTCTTGTTGTTGTAACATGAAAAGCCAGCATTCAATTTTCGGCAAATATTATGAACTAGCCATACTAACAATAACACATATGTCTCACAATTACTCATATCAATAGCATAATCAGCTAGCGAGCCATAATAATAAAACTCGGATGACAACACTTTCTCAAAATAATTATAACATGATATAACAAAATGGTATCTCGCTAACCCTTTCTGAGACCGCAAAAAGTAAATGCAGAGCACCTTTAAAGATCAAGGACTGACTAAACATTGTAATTCATGGTAAAAGAGATCCAGTCAAGTCATACCCAATATAAACCAATAATAATGAATGCAAATGACAGTGTGCTCTCCAGCGGGTGCTTTTAATAAGAAGGGTGATGACTCAACATAAAAATAAATAGATAGGCCCTTCGCAGAGGGAAGCAGGGATTTGTAGAGGTGCCAGAGCTCGATTTTAAAAATAGAGATTGAATAACATTTTGAGCGGCATACTTTCGCTGTCAACGCAACAACTATGAGATGGCTGTATCTTCCATACTACATGCATTATAGGCAGTTCCCAAATAGAATGGTAAAGGTTTATACTCCCCCAACCACCAACAAGCATCAATCCATGGCTTGCTCGAAACAACGATGCCTCCAACATACAAGAGCCCTGGGGGAGTTATGTTTAATTATTTTGATTTGCTTTGATCCTTTTGGATCATGGGACTGGGCATCCTGGTTATCGGCCCTTTCTCGTGAATGAGGAGTGGAGTCCACTCCTCATGAGAATAACCCACCTAGCATGGAAGATATAGGCAGCCCTAGTTGAAACATGAGCTGCTCGAGCATACAAAACAGAATTTCATTTGAAGGTTTGGAGTTTGGCACATACAAATTTACTTGGAACGGCAGGTAAATACCGCATATAGGAAGGTATAGTGGACTCATATGGAACACTTTGAGGTTTAAGTAGTTTGGATGCACAAGCAGTATTCCCGCTTAGTGCAGTGAAGGCTAGCAAAAGACCGAAGCGACCAATCGAGAGAGCGACAACATCGTAAACATGCATTAAAATTAATTCACACGAATACAAGCATGAGTAGGATATAATCCACCATGAACATAAATATCATGAAGGCTATGTTGATTTGATTCAACTACATGCGTGAACATGTGCCAAGTCGAGTCACTCAATTCATTTAAAGGAGGATACCATCCCATCATACCACATCATAATCATTCTAATAGCATGTTGGCACGCAAGGTAAACCATTATAACTCATAGGTAATCAAGCATGGCACAAGTAACTATAATCTCTAAATGTCATTGCAAATATGTTTACTTCATAATAGCTGACTCAGGAACGTTGAACTCATCATATTTACAAAAACAAGAGAGGTCGAGTTCATACCAACTTTTCTCATCCCAATAAGTCCATCATATATCGTCATTATTGCCTTTCACTTGCACGACCAAACTATGTGTATAATAATAAGAGTGCACGTGCATTGGACTAAGCTGGAATCTGCAAGCATTCAACTCAAGAGAGAAGACAAGTAATATGGGCTCTAAATTAAATAAACAATCATGCATATAAGAGCCACTAAGCATTTTCAATATGGTCTTCTCGACCCCCAAAAGAAAGAAAAGAAAATAAAAATATTTACATGGGAAAGCTCCCAACAAGTAAAAAGAAGAACGAGAAATCTTTTTGTGTTTTCATTTTAATTTCTACTACAAGCAAGGAAATTAAACTAACTAATTTTTTTGGTTTTTCTTAAGGTTTATCAAACACACAAGAAGAAAACTGGAAAAAGAAATTTAAACTAGCATGGATAATACAATGAAAGAGTATGAGCACCGATGACTAGTGTGTGAACATGAATGTGTAGTCGGTGAGAAATACGTACTCCCCCAAGCTTAGGCTTTTGGCCTAAGTTGGTCTAATACCAATGACCGCCTGGCTAATATCCATAAGTGAAACTGGGGTAGTACTGAGATGCAGAGGCGACCACCTCCTGAGCAGCAGTGTGTTGGCGAGTTGCCTCCATTCCCCTCTCATATTCAGTTGCTTCTTCCCTGGTGACAACATATCTTCCTTTTGCCTGATCATCAGAAAGGTAGGGAGCAGGAAGAGTAACAAGGACGACGTTGCGTCTGTCATAGGTTAGTCGATAATGGAGGAATTGTTCATTCCTCTCAAGAAAATGATGATCAAACATAGCTTCTTTATCCAAATAAACAGGAGGTATAATCATATCCCCCTCTCGGGGAGCTATATTAAGAAAATTAGCCACACGGGTTGCATTTCCTCCAAAGAAATCACCCCTTCTACTATTATTCTGCAACCTACGTGCAACTATTGCCCCCAAGTTATAACCTTTATAACTTGACACAGCACTCTTGAGGACACAAAGATCAGGGGCACACATGTGACATACCTCGTCCTTACCGTTAATGCATCTACCAATAAAGAGAGCAAAGTAATGTATAGCAGGAAAATGCATGCTCCCTATGGTAGCATGTGTTACGTCCCTAGATTCTCCCATAGTAATACTAGCAAGAAAATCTCTAACTTCAGATTTGGGAGGATCATTAATATTACCCCACTGCGGGAGTTTGCAAGTAGTTGTGAAATCCTCTAAATCCATGGTGTAAGATATATCATATATATCAAACATGACACTAGGAGAATTACGTGCAGAAATATATTCGAACCTCCGCACAAAGGAATCAGTCAATTGATAATATTGAGGACATTTATCTTGTGAGAAGTCCTCCAGCTCGGCAATACGCACATACGCGTCAAATTCCTCCTTGAAGCCTGCTTCGACCATAAAATCATCGGATGGCCACTCACAAGCCCGTACATTTGCGTCCCTTGGCAAATTAACATCTTGTTCACGTATAGCAATCCTTGGCCCTTTCTTTGCCGAGGAACCGCCTTGGTACATTCTTCTAAGCATATTTCTTTTTCTGAAAATTTCTGAAATTTTAGTAACTTCAAAATAAAAGTGAATAAAACTAAACAAGATTGATAGCAACTACTCCTACAAGTGCCTAGAGCCAATATCATGCATTGGAATTGCTTGGGACCTCAAAAATTTGACATGCAAGCTCAAGAACATGGTGACCTATGTAGCAAAAATTTGCAACGAATAAAGCACTAGAACAAAAACTAATTGGACCAATGGAGGAGTCACATACCAAGCAACAATCTCCCAAAGCAGTTTTGCGAATTGAGCTTTGAGCTAAGAGATCGAAAATCGTAGCAAAACGAGCTAGAACTCGTGCTTGAGCTGGATGGAGATTTTTTTGGGTAGAAGATGAAGTGTGTGGGTGCTGGCATAAGTGGAGGGGAGCCACCAGGGGCCCACGAGACAGGGGGGCGCGCCCTCCTCTCTCGTGGCCTGGTGCTTGCCCCTCCTGCAGTGTTTTCAGTGCCTAAAATCCTCAAATATTCCAGAAAAAATCATACTAAATTTGCAGGGCATTTGGAGCACTTTTATTTTTGGACTATTTTTTAAAACAGACGGATAATACTATTTTTGCTTTAATTATTCTAAATAACATAAAGTAAAAGGAGGGTATAGAAGGTTGTGCCTTCTAGTTTCATCCATCTCGTGATCATCAAAATGAACCCACTAACAAGGTTGATCAAGTCTTGTTAACAAACTCATTCCGAATAACACGGAACCGGAGAAATTTCGAATAACACTAAGTTACCTCAACGGGGATATGAAAATCCCCAACAATAAGAATATCATGCTTTTTCTTGACAGTAGGGAGAGGAAATTCAAAACCTCCAAAAATGATAGTTGGAACTTTTTTAATAGAATTGATGCTATGAACTTGAGATTGTTTCCTCGGAAAGTGTACCGTATGCTCATTACCATTAACATGAAAAGTTACATTGCCTTTGTTGCAATCAATAACAGCCCCTGTAGTATTAAGAAAAGGTCTACCAAGGATAATAGACATACTATCGTCCTCGGGAATATCAAGAATAACAAAGTCCGTTAAAATAGTGACATTTGCAACCACAACAGGCACATCCTCACGAATACCGACAGGTATAGCAGTTGATTTATCGGCCATTTGCAAAGATATTTCAGTAGGTTTCAACTTATTCAATTCGAGTCTACGATATAAAGAGAGAGGCATAACACTAACACCGGCTCCAAGATCACATAAAGCAGTTCTAACATAGTTTCTTTTAATAGAGCATGGTATAGTTGGAACACCCGGATCTCCAAGTTTCTTTGGTAATCCACCCTTAAAAGTGTAATTAGCAAGCATGGTGGAAATTTCAGCTTCCGGTATCTTTCTTTTCTTTGTGATGATATCCTTCATATACTTAGCATAAGGACTTACTTTAAGCATATCAGTTAAGCGCATACGTAAGAAAATAGGTCTAATCATTTCAGCAAAGCGCTCAAAATCCTCATCATCCTTTGACTTGGATGGTTTAGGAGGAAAGGGCATGGGTTTCTGAACCCATGGTTCTCTTTCTTTACCGTGCTTCCTAGCAACAAAATCTCTCTTATCATAACATTGATTCTTTGATTGTGGGTTATCAAGATCAACAGCAGGTTCAATCTCTACATCATTGTTTTTGCTAGGTTGAGCATCAACATGAACATTATCATTATCATTATCACTAGGTTCATGTTCTTCACCTGATTGAGTTTCAGCATCGGAAATAGAAATATCATTGGGATTCTCAGGTGTGTCTACAGTAGGTTCACTAGAAGCATGCAAAGTTCTATTGTTTTTCTTTTTCTTCTTTTTAGAAGAACTAGGTGCCTCTAAATTATTTCTCTGAGAATCTTGCTCGATTCTCTTAGGGTGGCCTTCAGGATACAAAGGTTCCTAAGTCATTCTACCAGTTCTAGTAGCCACTCTAACAACAAAGTCATTTTTATTATTCAATTCATCAAGCAAATCATTTTGAGCTTTAAGTACTTGCTCAGCTTGAGTAGCAACCATAGAAGCATATATACTAACGCGGTGAAGTTCATCTTTAACTCTAGCCAGATTATCACCTACGCATCCTATCTCGAAAGCATTATTCTTTAACTCTCTACCAACATAAGCATTAAAACTTTCTTGTCTAGCCATAAAGTCATCAAATTCATCTAAGCATGGGCTATGAAATTTAGTAGAGGGTATTTCAACTTTATCATATCTATAGAGAGAATTTACCTTCACTACCTGTGTCGGGTTATCAAGACAATGTGGTTCTTCAGGCGATAAATTAAGACCATGTATTTCTTCAATAGGTGGTAAATTCTTAACATCTTCAACTTTAATACCTTTTTCTTTCATTGATTTCTTTGCCTCATGCATATCTTCAGGACTGAGAAATAAAACACCTCTCTTTTTGGAGTGGGTTTAGGAATAGGCTCAGAGTTGGCTCAATTGGTTCAGAATTACTTGAGAACTGCTCGGGAAGAGTCCAATTATTTTCATTAGTCAACACATTATTCAATAATATTTCAGCTTAAATCGATTGTTCTTTCCTCGAAAACACAACCAGCACAACTATCCAAGTAGTCCTTGGAAGCATCGGTTAGTCCATTATAAAAGATATCAAGTATTTCATTTTTCTTAAGAGGTTGATCAGGCAAAGCATTAAGTAATCGGAGAATCCTCCCCCAAGCTTGTGGGAGACTCTCTTCTTTGATTTGCACAAAATTATATATTCCCCGCAAGGCAGCTTGTTTCTTATGAGCAGGGAAATATTTAGTAGAGAAGTAATAAATCATATCCTGGGGACTACGCACACAATCAGGAGTAAGAGAATTATACCAAGTCTTAGCATCACCCTTTAATGAGAACGGGAATATCTTAAGGATGTATAAATAGCGAGACTTCTCATCATGAGTAAACAGGGTGGCTATATCATTCAACTTGGTAAGATGTGCCACAACAGTTTCAGATTCAAGGCCATAAAAAGGATCAGATTCTACTGAAGTAATAATATCAGGATCAACAGAGAATTCATAATCCTTATCAATAACACAGATACGTGAAGTAGCAAAACAGGATCGGGTTTCATTCTAGCATTAAGAGACTGCTGCTTCCATTTAGCTAATAATTTCTTAAGATCATTTCTATCCTTGCAAGCAAGAATTTCCATAGCAGCTTTTTCATTCATAACATAACCCTTAGGAACAACAGGTAAAACATAATCATTGGGGGAACCTTCATCATCACTATCATTTGTAATAAGATTTTCAGTAATTTCATTCCCCCTAACTCTAGCAAGTTGTTCATCTAGAAATTCACCTAATGGCAAAGTAGTATCACGCACAGAAGTAGTTTCATCGTGCATAGCAGAAGTGGCATCATCAATAACATGCGACATATTAGAATTCATAGCAGTAGCAGGTTTAGGTGACGCAAGCCTACTAATAACGGAAGGAGAATCGAGTGCAAGGCTAGATGGCAGTTCCTTACCTCCCCTCGTAGTTGAGGGCAAAATAGTAGTTCGATCGTCTTTCAAGTTCTTCATAGTGATCAACAGATATAAATCCCAAGTGACTCGGAGAATAGAGCTATGCTCCCCGGCAACGGCGCCAGAAATTAGTCTTGATAACCCACAAGTACAGGGGATCGCAACAGCTTTCGAGGGTAGAGTATTCAACCCAAATTTATTGATTCGACACAAGGGGAGCCAAAGAATATTCTTGAGTATTAGCAGTTGAGTTGTCAATTCAACCACACCTGGATAACTTAGTATCTGCAGCAAAGTGTTTAGTACCAAAAGTGGTATGATAATAAAGGTAACGGTAGCAAAAGTAAAGATAAATGTTTTTGGGTTTTTGTAGTAGTTGTAACAGTAGCAACGGAAAAGTAAATACACGAAGAACAATATATGAAAAGCTCGTAGGCAATGGATCAGTGATGGGTAATTATGCCGGATGTGATTCCTCATGCAATAGTTATAACATAGGGTGATATAGAACTAGCTCCAATTCATCAATGTAATGTAGGCATGTATTCTATAGATAGTCATGCGTGCTTATGGAAAATAACTTGCATGACGTCTTTTGTCCTACCCTCCCGTTGAAGCGGGGTGAAAGTGCAACTAATCCCCGGGTGGTTTTGGTAATTAATAACAACATATATATCATTGAACTAATAGTTTCTTGAGTATCATTTCAGAAAGTTCAGTGATATGGGTATGGCAATGACTGAAGAAGTGGACCCCTCAAAATGCTAAGGCAAGCATTGGCAAAAGCTCAAGACTCCATTTTTGGTTTAGTGATCCAAGATCACATTGAGTCTATAGGAAAGCCAATACTATTAAAAGGGATGATGTTATGTTAATGATCTGGTTGCTCAAAGTGCTTAGTGATATATCTCCTAAACTATCAGCACCTCTCACTTCAAACATACACTCATAAGTAATCTCGGTCCCACCGATTCCATAAACTCACTCACACCGAGATGAACCACCTCAGCCAAATAGCCAAACCCTAGAAATCTCGAATTTTCCGATTCCAAACTCGGTCTCACCGAAACTAGTGTTGCCAAGCTTCTGTAACCTTCTGTCATCAAATCGGTGTCACCAAGATGATAAATTCGGTCCCACCGAGATTGGCAAACCCTAGTATTTGGAAGAATCGGACTCACCGAGATTGTATTTTCGGTCCCACCGAAAATCCCAACGTTCACAAGATTTGAACTTTCGGTCTCACCGAGTTGTCAACTTCGGTCTGACCGAGATTGGTCAAATGTGTGTAACGGTTGGATTTTGTGTGGAGGCTATAAATACCCTCCACCTCCTCTTCATTCGTGGAGAGAGCCATCGAAAGAACTACCACTCCTACCTTACATTTCTGAGAAGAAAACTACCTACCCTTGTGTTGAGATCAAGTTACTCCACTCCCACCATATGAAACTTGATTTCTAGCCTTCCCAAGTTGCTTTCCACTCAATCCTTTCTTCCACCACAGCCAAATCAGTGAGGAGAGTTGAGTGTTGGGGAGATTATCATTTGAAGCACAAGAGCAAGGAGTTCATCATCACCAACATCATCTATTACCTTTTGGAGGGTGGTGCCTCCTAGATTGGTTAGGTGTCGCTTGGGAGCCTCCGTCAAGATGTGGAGTTGAACCAAGAAGTTTGTAAGGGCAAGGAGATCGCCTACTTCGTGAAGATCTACCCCGAGTAAGGCTAGTCCTCCGTGGGCGTATGCCATGATGGCATAGACAAGGTTGCTTCTTCGTGGACCCTTCGTGGGTGGAGCCCTCCGTGGACTCTCGCAGCCGTTACCCTCCGTGGGTTGAAGTCTCCATAAACGTGGATTGACGATAGCACCACCTATCGGAACCACGAGAAAAAAAATCTCCGTGTCTCCAAATTGCGTTTGCTCTTCTCCACCTCTCTTTACTACATGTGCAATTTACTTTCCGCTGCTTATACTCTAGAATTGCATGTGTAGGGTGATACTTGACTTGATCATCATTGTGAACTTGCCAAAAACTTGTCTTAATCAAAAGGCTGAATTTTTATATTGTCAAGTAGTCTAATCACCCCCCCTCTAGACATACTTTCGATCCTACAAGTGGTATCAGAGCTTTGGTCTCCATTGTATTGGTTTCCATTGCATTGACTCCATAAGCTTGGTTTCACAACCTAGGAGAGTATGGCGTCTAGTGAGGGTAATTTTCAGAGAGGTCCTTACTTTGATGGTTCAAATTTTGCTAGTTGGAAGCATAAAATGAAAATGCATATTCTTGGACATAACCCTGCCGCATGGGGCATTATTTGTGTTGGCTTGCAAGGTGAGTTCTTCGAGGAAGGAAAAGTTCGGATCGTGAAGCTACAAATGATGAATTGCGGATGTTGCAAAACAATGCTCAAGCTTGTGACATTCTCTTCAATGCTTTGTGTCCCGAGGAGTTCAACAAAATCAGCCGCCTTGAGAATGCAAAAGAGATTTGGGATACTTTGGTCGAAATGCACGAAGGTACCGAGTCCGTGAAGGAATCAAAGCTAGATGTTCTTCAAGGTCAACTTGACAAGTTCAAGATGAAGGAAGGTGAAGGAGTCGCTGAAATGTACTCTAGGCTTGCTCTCATCACAAATGAGATTGCCGGCTTAGGAAGCGAAGAAATGACCGATCGATTCATCATCAAGAAGATTCTCGAGCTTTGGATGGAAAGTATGACACCGTGTGCACTTTGATCCAAATGATGCCAAACTACAAGAATCTCAAGCCTACCGAAGTCATTGGAAGAATTGTTGCTCATGAGATGACACTTAAAGATAAGGAAGAGCTTCACAACAAGTCAAGTGGTGCTTACAAAGCTACATGTGACGCTCCCACAACCTCAAGTGACAAGCTAGTTTCCAATGAAGAGATAAGCCTAATGGTGAAGAACTTCAACAAATTCTACAAGAGTAGAAGCAAGGAAAGAAGCTCAAAGTCTAGATCATATGATGAAAAGAGATCTTCTAGTCGTGATCGAAACTGCTACAATTGTGGAAGACCCAGACACTACTCAAATGAGTGTTCGGCTCCCCACAAGAGAAGAGAAGAATCTCCAAGAAGAAGAAGCTCAAGAGAAGAGTCACCTCGGAAAGAGAGAAGGAGTAGAGATGATCGTTATGAACGAAGATCCTCTCGGAGAAGCAAGGATTCGGAAAGGAAAGACAAGTCATCAAGGAGCTACACAAGAAGAAAACATCAAGCTCATGTAGGTGAATGGGTCTCCGGCCCGACTCAAACAATCACTCCGAAAGAAGCTATCACTCCAACTCCGAATCTGATCAAGATGAAGGTGTTGCGGTCTTGCTCTCGTGTCCTCCAACTCCAACTCCTATGACTTATTTGATTCACCAAATGAGGGAATTGGAAGATGCTTCATGGCTAAAGGCCCCAAGGTATCACACCCTGAATTTATTGACTTTGATAGTGATGAGGATGACTTGCTTGGTGAAGATGAGCTTTTACATGATAAATCTAGTGAGCCTAGTAATGATGAACATGCTAGTAGTCTTTATAGTCGAGAAGAGTCGAATGACAATGCTATGAAGGAGATTGAGCGTTTAACTAAAGAACTAAACACTCTTAAGTTAGCTCATGAAACAACTCAAGAAGATCATAGAGAGCTCCTAAGATCTCATGAGAAGCTACGCTCGAGAAGCTCAATCTAGAGCAAGAACATGAGTTTCTAAAAGCAATCAATGACGATCTTCAAAGAAGAGTTCTTCATATCTTGCCAAACGACTTCTCTTGTCTAATTTCTTGCCACCTATTAAAACTAAGCATGACAAGCATAAGAAAAATTCTTCATCTAGTAGTAACAATAACCATGCTAAATCTAATATTGTTGCTTCTAGTAGTTCTCTTGATTCCACTAACAATGTTTCAAGCCAAGTTACACTTGAGCAAGAAAATAGTTTATTGAAAGGGATTATAGAGAAAGGTGTCACAAGAGCCTTGCGGAAGCAAGAACTTTGAGGAAATTGTTACAAGCAAGGAAGGCACCGGAAGAATCAAGGAATTGGTTTTGAGCGAAAGTTCAACGCCGAGGGTGTTGAATGGGAAGAAGGTCAATATCCCACTCCAAAGTTTGTCTCTCAAAAGGAGAAGTATGATCCTACTTCTTCCAACGAGGAACAAGCTCAAGATGACCTTCCACCACAAGACCACAAGCTAAAAGGGAAGGACAAGCTTCAAGAGGAGATTGATGCATTTATTGAAGCACCTAAAGCCATGGTCAAGTGGGTTCCCAAGGAAACGTCAAGTTCTACTTCGTCAAGCTCAACTACAACCCCAAGGATTCCCATCAAGATGATGTGGATCCCGAAGAAGAAGAACTAGAGAGTTCTCGAGGGTGACTCCGCCAACATACTTCACTCACATTCATTTTGGCAAGAACTTGTGCAATCAACTTCCACATCTTGCACTAGTTCATGGAGTCACAAACCCTCTTGTTGGTAAGTCAAGGGACAAGGTAATCATTGCTTTCATGGACATCATCTATTGTGAACTTCAATCTATGTCCATGGATATCCTTGTTTGTTCCTTGTGGGACTAACCCATGTAGGTATTGAAAGTGCCCGAATCCAAAGGATTGCTCCCAACTCTTGATGATCTTCATCAACATTGAGCATCCACATCTTCAACATCTACATGAAGTCTTCTACGACAACCCAAGGTTAGTTTGACCCTTTAAAAGGGGTTCTCACATCTAGGGGGAGCTTTGCTCTAAAGAATTGAGCTAAAGCATCTTCAAATGATGTGAACACATTAATGCTTTATGCAAAAGTGGTAACCCCACTTGTGCTTAAACGATGAGTATGGCCTATGATCAAATGTTCTCATTTGACTCCTAAGTCAATATACTCATATAAAGATGACTTAGTCATCGACAAATTGTGTGATAGTAGCTAGTGTTTTGTTTGTGCATGTTTGACACATATTTCATTTGCTATCTTATTGTGTGAGCATGTTGGATGCATGATTTTATCCATTCAAGGACATCCATTTGTTGCTTTGGTCTTTTGGATTTTCTTTTTGACCAAATGGATGGACAAGAATGCCTAAGTTCCTCCCTAGCTATCTATGCTTTCTTGTCTCAAATTCTATTCATGCTTATATCACAAACTTTGAACAAGTCATTTTGGACACACCGAGTGAGGAGCACTCTGAGCCACCGATCCGTCAAAGACTAAACTTCCAAAACCTTCTAAGTATTTTCGGTCGACCAACCCACTCAAACTCGGACGGACCGAAAGCACTTGGATTGATCTAGGTTTTCACCTCGGTGAAACCGAGTTACAAATTTCGGCGTGATCAAGTGTGTAATCGCTTGCGATTATCCATCTCGGTGCCACCGAAGTTTTACAACTCGGTCCCACCGACAACAAAAGGGTATATATATCCGAGGGCAGCGCGCGTTGATTCCTTCTTCAAACGCCGCCCCAAACCCCTTCTTTGCCGTCGCCGTGGTCTCCGGATCGTCTCCGTCGTCGCCTGTGCGCCTCGCCGCGGGTCTCCGTCGCCGTCAACGGACATTCTCTCCGCGCCGTTGCCGCCGTAAAGAAACTCCACCAAGTTAGGGTGAGTTTCGATCCCTCTCGTGCTTCAACCTCCGATTCTATGCACGATTGGTTTGCCTAGCTTCTTGCCACGTTTGAGATCTTCCTATCCAGCAGATTAGTTCTTAGAACGAAATTCGAGTAAAAGTTTTAGGGTTAGGTTTCCGCCGAACACATCTCGGTGAGACCGATTCTACATTCTCGGTATGACCGATTTGGCCTCTGGCCATTGCCTCAGACTTTTCGGTCCAACCGAAGTTGTGCAAATCGGTGTGACCGAAATGAGGATTTAGTGAAACCCTAGTGTTCTCGGCAAGATCGAAACCCATTTCGGTCCAACCGAAAGTGGTGTGAATGGTTCTGTTTAGACACTTGGATTCACGAATTTTAGCCTCGATCCGACCAAATGCATTCTGTGAAAACCTAAAACTGAAATTTAAACTCATTCTTTTGCAAAATCTTCTGCAGTTTGTGATAACTCTTCTATTCGCCTACACCTAATCTATTCACAAAGTTGTCACCATGTCGATGCCGGTGACAGCGTAACAGTCTGAATCACCAATTGCTGAGATTCCAGAGGCGTGCACTAGTCCCGAGGCCAGCAGCTTTTCAGATGATGGTGAAAGGAGCACACCAAGTGGTTTGCCTCCTGCGCCACCAGGCCGGGAAGAAGAAGAATTCTGATGAAGAAGATTCTGATTTCATAGCTGAGGAAGAGATCTCCTCCAAGCCAAAGAGGAAAGTGGTTTCCAAAGAGCATCAAGGGCAGCAAACCAAGAAAGGCACCAGTAAAGTGAAGAAGTCCACAGTTGCTAAGAAGCTGAGCATGGAAGAGGAAACTTCGAGCAAAGTGAAGAAAACTTCCAAGAGGAAGAGAATTGTGCATGATGAAGCAGCTGATGATGATTCTGATGAGGAAGCACCCCAGCCTCCTCAGAAGCCTAAGTTGATGGGTGATGCCATCAGGGCAGGAGCACCTTCAAAGTCTAAGCCATCTGCTCCAAAGAAAGGCAGCTCAAGCCAAGCTTCTGCTGCCAAGCCCAAGAAAACTGTCAGAATATCCCAGCTTCAGAGAAGAAGAAAGACAATGTGCCACCAATGAGTCGATGATGAGGCACTGTGTTCTTGAAACTCCGTCGAAATTGCCTATTCACAATGATGCTCATCCTCGAGCTGAAAACATGAAGGAAAGAAAGGATAAAGGTCTCGTGCTATGGAGACAAGCTGATCCATATCTTTGTGAGGAGAAGAACTGCTGTAGATCCAAGGTTCCACACCGAGAGCAGCAGGACTTCTATGAGATCTGCTTATGGACAAGAAGCCCATTGTTGCGACACTCGCTATGTTGATCGGGCATATATTGATAGTGAAGAGCACAGAGACTTCTTTCCACATGTGCATGAGAGCTTTCTTGCATGTGGTGTTGCTGAGTTTGTTGGTCGAAGTTGATGATTGGAATGATGAGATGATCATGCAATTCTATGCCATCGCTCATTTCTATCCGGATGGTAAAATCACATGGATGATGAAGGCCGAGATTCTCTTCTCTTGTTGATGAATGGGCAGACTGCTGAATGCTCCATAGATCAAGAGAAGATGATGTAGATGTCTATGGTATTCCCAAGAAGAACCATGAGTCTATGAAGAACATGTACAATGAAGTACCAGCTAAGGATGTAGAAATCTGGAAGCTCGGCTCAGTGTATCATCTCCAGGCAGGTTTACCTACCACAAACACAATTCTGAGGCATACCTTGATGCCCAAGTCTGGAGATCATCGCATGATAAGAGGCTATTCTATCAACATGCTGCATATACTTGATCAGAAGGCACCTTTCAAGGTGATGGACCTGATAGTTGAGACTATCAAGAGGACTGCAGCAGACTGAAGAGGTCATGTGGATTTGCCCGCACATTCAGATGCTTATCAATGCCAAGTTTGGCACGGGCACCTACTTGTTGGATAGACCACACTTGCCACCGCAGCCCGAGCATGAGGACAATGAAGTTGTGATGGATGAGGAGGACCCAACGTCGGTTGAAGGTCATGCAAAGTCTGAAGCTGCCAAGAAAGCTAAAGCTGAGAAGGAAGCGGCAGCAATGCAGCTAAACCCAAGAGTGTTGGAGAGCAGCTCCTTGAAGCTACCTGAGGATTGAACAACGCCTGGCCAGCATTGTGCGCCTCGGGAGAGTCTTGAGAGGATTGTTGAAGACAAGATCCATGCTCGGATGTCAAGTCGATCAAGTGCAAGTCATCACAACAAGCTTGAGGCAGATATCGAGGAAGCCAAGAAGGAGAAGGAAGAGCTCATGCGTGAGATGCAGGATGACCTAGTCCAGATGATTATGAACAGCCTGCTCCGGTTCCCACAAGACCAAGATCACCGCTATTCCAAAGGATGACACGGGACTACAGCCTCAAGACCTCCCACAGCTCCATCGGTTCCAGCTCCAGCTCCATTGACCACTCCTCCAGCTCCACAGACATCAGCTGAAGCCTTTGCAGATGCAGCTATCTCAACTCCATCAACCCAGACAGGAGCCGCCAGCAGAGTCCCCAGTGACGTTTAGCTCTATACTTTTCGAACTTTTTGGTAACTTGTTGCCAAAGGGGGAGAAATTGTATAGATCATAGGACTTCGAGAGAGAGAGAGAGTGCTTTGTCTTTGCGCTTTTGCTCTTTCGTTTATTTGCGGTCTTTTTGAGATACTTTTGAGATTTTCGAGACATTCCGTGTGTTTGATACTACGTTTGCTCTACATTGATGAATGCTTGGTCGTACTATGCCTTAATGTGTGCTTAATGCTTATCATATGCTATTCATATCTTGTATGACCATTTACTCATGTCTTGGTGATTGGGTGCATGCTATTCATTCTTATCATTTTGTGCGCTCCACCAAGATGTATGTGACATGGAAGAGTGACCCATGATCCTAATCGATTGTGCATTTGCATTCAAACACAAATCTTAAATCATGCACAAATTTAGGGGGAGCTCTTGCTTATCACATACTTCTCAAAGCGACGATATTATTCATTGATTATATCATTTGTCGAAGCTTTGATCTATATGTTGTCATCAATTACCAAAAAGGGGGAGATTGAAAGTGCAACTAATCCCCGGGTGGTTTTGGTAATTAATAACAACATATATATCATTGAACTAATAGTTTCTTGAGTATCATTTCGAAAGTTCATTGATATGGGTATGGCAATGATCAAGAAGTGGACCCTCAAAATGCTAAGGCAAGCATTGGCAAAAGCTCAAGACTCCATTTTTGGTTTAGTGATCCAAGATCACATTGAGTCTATAGGAAAGCCAATACTATTAAAGGGGATGAGGTTATGTTAATGATCCGTTACTCAAAGTGCTTAGTGATATATCTCCTAAACTATCAAGACCTCTCACTTCAAACATACACTCATAAGTAATCTCGGTCCCACCGATTCCATAAACTCACCACACCGAGATGAACCACCTCACCAAATAGCCAAACCCTAGAAATCTCGGATTTTCCGATTCCAAACTCGGTCTCACCAAAACTAGTGTTGCCAAGCTTCAGACATACGTCATCAAATCGGTGTCACCGAGATGATAAAGTCGGTCCCACCGAGATTGGCAAACCCTAGTATTTGGAAGAATCGGACTCACCGAGATTGTATTTTGGTCCCACCGAAAATCCCAACGCTCACAAGATTTGAACTTTCGGTATCACCGAGTTGTCAACTTGTCCGACCGAGATTGGTCAAATGTGTGTAGCAGTTGGATTTTGTGTGGAGGCTATAAATACCCTCCACCTCCTCTTCATTCGTGGAGAGAGCCATCAGAAAGAACTACCACTCCTACCTTACATTTTTGAGAAGAAAACTACCTACCCTTGTGTTGAGATCAAGTTACTCCACTCCCACCATATGAAACTTGATTTCTAGCCTTCCCAAGTAGCTTTCCACTCAATCCTTTCTTCCACCACAGCCAAATCAGTGAGGAGAGTTGAGTGTTGGGGAGATTATCATTTGAAGCACAAGAGCAAGGAGTTCATCATCACCAACATCATCTATTACCTTTTGGAGGGTGGTGCCTCCTAGATTGGTTAGGTGTCGCTTGGGAGCCTCCACAAGATGTGGAGTTGAACCAAGAAGTTTGTAAGGGCAAGGAGATCGCCTACTTCGTGAAGATCTACCCGAGTAAGGCTAGTCCTCCGTGGGCGTATGCCATGATGGCATAGACAAGGTTGCTTCTTCGTGGACCCTTCGTGGGTGGAGCCCTCCGTGGACTCTCGCAGCCGTTACCCTCCGTGGGTTGAAGTCTCCATCAACGTGGATTGACGATAGCACCACCTATCGGAACCACGAGAAAAAAAATCTCCGTGTCTCCAAATTGCGTTTGCTCTTCTCCACCTCTCTTTACTACATGTGCAATTTACTTTCCGCTGCTTATACTCTAGAATTGCATGTGTAGGGTGATACTTGACTTGATCATCATTGTGAACTTGCCAAAAACTTGTCTTAATCAAAAGGCTGAATTTTTATATTGTCAAGTAGTCTAATCACCCCCCCTCTAGACATACTTTCGATCCTACAAGCGGGGTCCTTACGGAAACTAAGGGATATTAAGGTCTCCTTTTAATAGAGAACCGGAACAAAGCATTAGCACATAGTGAATACATGAACTCCTCAAACTACGGTCATCACCGAGAAGTATCCCTATTATTGTCACTTCGGGGTTGTCGGATCATAACACATAATAGGTGACTATAGACTTGCAAGATAGGACCAAGAAAACACATATATTCATGAAAACATAATAGGTTCGGGTCTGAAATCATGGCACTCGGGC
The DNA here is from genome assembly GCA_021437245.1 of Aegilops speltoides. Classification (NCBI taxonomy): domain Eukaryota; kingdom Viridiplantae; phylum Streptophyta; class Magnoliopsida; order Poales; family Poaceae; genus Aegilops; species Aegilops speltoides. The sequence goes on along the minus strand of CM038147.1, from coordinate 307,255,448 downwards.
CCTAGTGACAAGCATTAAGCATAGCAGAGTCATAGCAACATCAATCTCAGAACATAGTGGATACTAGGGATCAAATCCTAACAAAACTAACTTGATTACATGGTAAATCTCATCCAACCCATCACCGTCCAGCAAGCCTACGATGGAATTACTCACGCACGGCGGTGAGCATCATGAAATTGGTGATGGAGGATGGTTGATGATGACGACGGTGACGAATCCCCCTCTCTGGAGCCCCGAACAGACTCTAGATCAGCCCTCCCGAGAGAGATTAGGGCTTGGCAGCGGCTCCGTGTCGTAAAACGCGATGAAACTTTCTCTCTGATTTTTTTCTCCCCGAGACGGAATATATGGAGTTGGAGTTGAGGTCGGAGGAGGTCCAGGGGGCCCACGAGATAGGGGCAGCGCCTTAGGGGCGCTGCCTCGTGGACAGGCTGTGGTCCCCCTGGCATTAATTCTTTTTCCAAAAATTCTTATTAATTCCAAAAAGTGCCTCCGTGGATTTCCAGGACATTCTGAGAACTTTTCTTTTCTACACACAAAACAACATCATGGCAGTTCTGCTGAAAATAGTGTCAGTCCGGGTTAGTTTCATTCAAATCATGCAAGTTAGAGTCCAAAACAAGGTCAAAAGTGTTTGGAAAAGTAGATACGTTGGAGACGTATCAGTAGCCATGTCTCATGTGTAGAAAGTGGTAGTTCGAAGAGGAGCGAGTTCACCTTATCTTCGATAGCCTTTACTCTAGCTCTTGTCATTGGTCCAAGTGGTTTTGTCGGAGATGTAGATACGTCCATAGGGATGATCATGGGATGCTCCACATAACTTCCCCCCCCCCTTGGGAAAGATCCGACCTCGGATCGAAAGCTTCATCACAATGGTATGGCGAGAGGTCTTTGACATTGAAGATGTCGCTCACATTGTACTTGTCGCTTGGGAGTTCAATCTTGTAAGTGTTGTTGTTGTAGCGTGCTAGCACCCTGAAGGGTCCATCGGCTCGGGGTAGAAGTTTGGACTTTCGTTCATTGGGGAAGCGTTCCTTGCTAAGGTGAAGCCACACAAGATGTCCAATGTTGAATATAATGGGCTGCTTGTTGATGTTGAGTTTGGTCGCAATTCTTTGTACTTGGCGCTCAATGGTGTGTCTTGTATCTTAATGGATCTTCTTGAGGTAGCTTGCTCGTGCACGTGCATCCATATTTATGTGCTCTTGTAATGGAAGAGGAAGAATGTCCAATGGGGACAACGAGTTGAAACCATAGACGACCTCGAAGGGGGACTTGCCGGTAGTTGAATGTCTTGCGCGGTTGTAGGCGTACTCGGCGATGGGTAGGCACTCCTCCCATTCCTTGAGGTTCTTCTTGATCAACACGCGAAGAAGAGTCGATAGCGTCCAGTTGGTCACCTCCGTTTGGCTATCGGTTTGAGGATGGTATGCCAAAGAGAACAAGAACTTGATTCTGAGCTTGGCGCATAGAGTCTTCCAAAATTAACTCAAGAACTTGACGTCGCGGTCCGAGACAATCATCTTTGGCACTCCATGGAGGTGCAAGATTTCCCTACAAAAAAAATTTGCAATATGTGAAGCATCGTCTATCTTGTTGCATGGGATAAAATGAGCCATCATAGAGAATCCGTCCACAACAACAAACACGGAATCCTTCCCATTTTGAGTTCTAGGCAAACCAAATACAAAGTCCACTAATGTCTTCCCAAGGTTGATATGGGATAGGAAGTGGCATGTAAAGACCGTGGGATTGAGCTTTTAACTTAGCTTTACGACATGTCGGACATCGGTTGGTGAAGCGTGAGACATCGTGGAACATCTTGGGCCAAAAATAGTTATTGGAGAGCGTAGCGAATGTCTTGTCGCGTCCAAAGTGTCCCATTAGTCCGCCTCCATGAGCCTCTTGCAAAAGGAGCAAACGAAGAGAAGACTCGGGAATGCAAAGTTTGTTAGCTCTCATAAGGTAATCATCCTTGATGTAGTAGCATTCCCAAGATGTATGCGTCAAACACTTGGCATAAGGAATAGAAAAAGTAGGATCATGCGCATACAAGTCTTTTATGTGCTCAAATCCAATGACATTTAATTCAAGTTTAGTAACAAGCATGCATATGCGGGAAAGAGCATCCGCCACAACATTTTCCTTACCTTTGATGTACTTGCTGATATAAGGAAAAGACTCAATGAATTCACTCCACTTAGCATGACGCTTGTTCAACTTAGTTTGACCCTTTAGGTACTTGAGTGTTTCATGATCGGTATGGATGATAAATTCATGAGGGCGAAGATAATGTTCCCATTCACGCAAAACTCGCACTAAAGCATATAGCTCTCTGTCATAGATGGGATAGTTGAGTTGCACTCTGGAAAGTTTTTCACTAAAGTATGCTATGGGGCACTTCTCTTGCGTTAACACACCTCATATGCCATTACCACTAGCATCGCAATGAATTTCAAAAGGTTTGTCAAAATTGGGTAATGCAAACACGGGAGCATGAGTAAGCAAATTATTAAGCTCATTACATGCGGTATATTGGGATGGCCCCAAACAAAAGGCACATTTTTCTTACTCAAAGAACGCAAATGTGAAGCAATGGTGCTAAAATCCTTCACAAATCTACGATAGAAACCGGCTAAACGAAGAAAACTACGCACTTGTTGCAAGTTGGTTGGTTGGAGCCAAGTTTTAATAGCATTGATCTTATATTCATCTACATGAACACCCTTAGAAGACACAACAAAACCCAAGAAACAAGCTTATCAACACCAAAAAGGCATTTGTCCATATTAGCATAAAGGCCCTCTTTTCTAAGAGTTTGCAACATGGTTCTAAGATGGGTGGCATGATCTTTGAGAGATTTGCTAAAGACAAGAATATCACCAAAATAGACCACAACAAATACACCAATATACGGTCTAAGAAAACCCATTGGCATGAAAGTACAGGGTGCTTCGGATAAACCCATTGGCATAACTAGCCATTCATATAAGCCAAATTTGGTCTTAAATGCGGTTTTCCATTCATCACCTTCTTGGATGCGTATTTGATAGTAGCCACTTTTAAAATCATTTTAGAGAAAATTACGGCTCCGCTAAGTTCATCTAGCATATCATCTAGACATGGAATGGGGTAACGATAACGCACGGTAATAGCATTGATGGGACGGCAATCAAAACACATGCGATAAGTACCATCTTTCTTGGGAACAAGGATTACCAGGACGGCACAAGGGCTCAAACTTTCACGTACATGACCGTTGTCGATGAGTTGTTGTACTTGCCGTTGGATCTCCTTCGTTTCCTCGGGGTTGACGCGGTATGGAGCCTTGTTAGGTAGAGGTGCTCTGGGGATGAGGTTGATTCGGTGTTCGATGCCTCGTAGTGGAGGTAGACCCGGAGGTAGCTCATCGAGGAAAACATCTTGGAATTCCTGCAAAAGAGAAGACAACACTAAAGGTAGATTGTGAGAGGTGTTAGTTTTTGGTGCCTCGTCGTTGCACAAAAGGACATAGTGCATAACACTTGATGGGTTCTCACACACTTCTCTCATCTCACTTTTTGTGGCAAATAGAACTAAGTTTTTCTTGTCACTCATCGCGGAGGCACTCGATTTTGGCTTGTGGCGCTCACTTTGTTTGTGGTCTTTGTGGTGGTTCGCTCTCTCACTTTTCTCTCCATGATGGGTGGCTTGCTTGTCGGTGATCACTTGACTTGGAGACATAGGTCATAGCACGTACTCCTTTCCTTTCATCTTGAAGCTATAGTGATTGGTATGCCCGTTGTGGATGATGCCTCGGTCAAATTGCCATGGCCGTCCAAGAAGGAGGTGGAAAACAGACATCGGAATGACATCACACTCCAAAGTGTCTCCATATGCTCCTATCTTGAAGGAAACTTTCACCGTATGCTCAACTTGGATGGTGTCAGAATCGCTTAGCCATTGAACCTTGTAGGGGTGCGGGTGCTTCATCTTGACCAATTGGAGCTTGGAGCATAGTTCTTCACTTGCCAAGTTATGGCAACTACCTCCATCGATGATGACCTTGATGGACCTTCCATTGATGCCGGCCTTGGTGTGGAAGATATGGCATCTCTGGTCTTCATCTTGTTGATGTTGAAGAGTCAAGACCTTGGAGACAATGAGAGCGGGGATCGAGTCCTCATCACAAAAGACTTGATCATCTTCATCTTCGTTCACGCACCGGTGCATGCCCACTTGCTCAAGGGCTTCCATATCCTCTTCACTCATGGAGTCATATGTTCTGTCGTCGTTGAGGATCATGGTGCGCTTGTTGGTACACTCAAAGGACTTGTGGCCTCGGCCGCCGCATGTGAAACATTTGATGGAACTTGTCTTGATGGTCTCATCGGTTGGAGTAGATGATGAAGCTCGCAGCTTGAAGGTGCTTGTAGTAGGAGGACGACTTGAGGTTGTCGAAGTTTTCTTGTAACTTGACTTATCGCCGTTGCTTGTAGATGGCTTGGTTGAGGTAGAAGGTGTTGGAGTCGTTGAAGCTTGGTTGTTGGAGAAGACTTAGCTCTTGGAAGAGTACTTGGCATACTTGAAGTCATCTTGCACTTGACGTTCCGCTTTGGTAGCTTAATGCACTAGCTCAATGAGGTTGGAGTAGGGTTGGAAGTCGGCAATCTTCTTGATGGGATGATTGAGGCTATTCAAGAAACGGGCCATATTTTGCTCATCATCTTCCATGACATTGGCTCTTATCATGGGAATCTCCATTCCCTTGTAGTATTCTTTAACGCTCTTTGTTCCTTGCTTGAGTAGTTGGAGTTTCTTGAAGAGGTCGCGGTTGTAGTATGTTGGCACAAAGCATGCTCGCGTGACATCCTTCATTTCATCCCATGTGGTGATTGGTGGTTCACCTCTTGCTTCTCGGTGCTCAAGGACTTGTTCCCACCATTGGAACACAAGGGATTCCATGGCGATCTTCTTCTCTTCCTCATAGTTGTGTGATACGTCTCCAACGTATCTATAATTTTTGATTGTTCCATGCTATTATATTACCCGTTTTGGATGTTTATGGGCTTTACTTTACACTTTTATATCATTTTTGGGACTAACCTACTAACCGGAGGCCCAGCCCAAATTGTTGTTTTCTTGCCTATTTTAGTGTTTCGAGGAAAAGGAATATCAAACGGAGTCCAAACGGAATGAAACCTTCGGGAGAGTTATTTTTGGAACGGAAGCAATCCAAGAGACTTGGAGTATACGTCAGGGAAGCAACGAGGAAGCCACGAGGCAGGGAGGCGAGCTCTACCCTCCTGGGCGCACCCCCACCCTCGTGGGCCCCTTGTGGCTCCCCTGACCGACTTCTTTCGCCTATATATGTCCATATACCCTAAAAACATCAGAGAGCACAATAGATCGGGAGTTCCGCTGCCGCAACCCTCTGTAGCCACCAAGAACCAATCGGGACCCTGTTTCGGCACCCTGCCGGAGGGGGGGGGGCCTCATCGGTGGCCATCTTCATCATCCCGGCGCTCTCTATGACGAGGAGGGAGTAGTTCACCCTCGGGGCTGAGGGTATGTACTAGTAGCTATGTGTTTGATCTCTCTCTCTCTCTCTCTCTCTTGTTCTTGAGGTGATATGATCTTGATGTATCGCGAGCTTTGCTATTATAGTTGGATCTTATGATGTTTCTCCCCCTCTACTCTCTTGTAATGGATTGAGTTTTCCCTTTGAAGTTATCTTATCGGATTGAGTCTTTAAGGATTTGAGAACACTTGATGTATGTCTTGCCTGTGCTTATCTGTGGTGACAATGGGATATTCACGTGATCTACTTTATGTATGTTTTGGTGATCAACTTGCAGGTTCAGTGACCTTGTGAACTTATGCATAGGGGCACACGTTTTCGTCTTGTCTCTTCGGTAGAAAATTTGGGGCACTCTTTGAAGTACTTTGTGTTGGTTGAATAGATGAATCTAAGATTGTGTGATGCATATCATATAATCATGCCCACGGATACTTGAGGTGACATTGGAGTATCTAGGTGACATTAGGGTTTTGGTTGATTTGTGTCTTAAGGTGTTATTCTAGTACGAACTCTAGGATAGATCGAGCGGAAAGAATAGCTTCGTGTTATTTTACTACGGACTCTTGAACAGATCGATCGGAAAGGATAACTTTGAGGTGGTTTTGTACACTACAATAATCTCTTCATTTGCTCTCCGCTATTAGTGACTTTGGAGTGACTCTTTGATGCATGTTGAGGGATAGTTATATGATCCAGTTATGTTATTATTGTTGAGAGAACTTGCACTAGTGAAAGTATGAACCCTAGGCCTTGTTTCGAAGCATTGCAATACCGTTTGTGCTCACTTTTATTACTTGTTACCTTGCTATTTTTATATTTTCATATTACAAATACTCATGTCTACCATCCATATTGCACTTGTATCACCATCTCTTCGCCAAACTAGTGCACCTATACAATTTACCATTGTATTGGGTGTGTTAGGGACACAAGAGACTCTTTGTTATTTGGTTGCAGGGTTGTTTGAGAGAGACCATCTTCATCCTAGACCTCCCACGGATTGATAAACCTTAGGTCATCCACTTGAGTGAAATTTGCTACTATCCTACAAACCTCTGCACTTGGAGACCCAACAACGTCTACGAGAAGAAGGTTGTCTAGTAGACATCAAGCTCTTTTCTGGAGCCGTTGCCGGGGAGGTGAGTGCTTGAAGGTATATCTTTAGATCTTGCAATCGAATCTTTTAGTTTCTTGTTTTTTCACTAGTTTAGTCTATAAAAGAAAACTACAAAAAATGGAATTGAGTTTGCCTCATACGCTTCATCTTTTTATTATCTTTCGTGAGAATGATGGAAAGGAAAATTGTGCTCAAGTGCTAGAAGAAGAAGTCTATAAAATGTTTGACACTAAATCTTTGTATGATGAGCATGATTGCAATGTTGTTAGTATGAATTCTATGAATATCCATGATGCTAATGGTATGCAAAGCCACAAGCTTGGGGAAGCTATGTTTGCTGAAGATGATATTTTTTCCCCAAGTTTTAATGAGCAAATTTATTATAATGATAGCATGCCTCCTATTTATGATGATTATTCTGATGACACATATGCTATAAAGAATAAAGATAACCATGAAACTTGTCATCATGGTTTTAATTTTCAATTGGATTATGCTTCACATGATAATTATTTTGTTGAGTTTGCTCCCACTACTATTCATGAGAAGAAGTTTGCTTATGTGGAGAGTAGTAAAATTTATATGCTTGTGCATCATGAAAATAATGCTTCATGTGATGGTTATATTGTTGAATTCATTCATGATGCTACTGAAAATTATTATGAGGGAGGAACATATGCTTGTTGGAATTGCAGTAATATCAAGTTTCCTCTCTATGTGTTGAAAATCTTGAAGTTATGCTTGTTTTACCTTCCAATGCTAGTTGATTCTTGTTCCCATAAGTTGTTTGCTCACAAAATCGCTATGCATAGGAATTGGGTTAGGCTTAAATGTGCTAGTCATATGCTTCATGATGCTCCTGTTATGTTTCAATTCTTATCTTTTATGTGAGCATCATTGTCATCATCATGCCTAGCTAGAAAGGCATTAAAGAAAAGCGCTTGTTGGGAGACAACCCAATATTTACCTTTACTATTTTTGTGTGTCCACATGATTAAGCTACTGTAGTAATCATTTTTTATAGATTTAGTTTTAATAAAGTGCCAAGTAAGACCTTTAGGACAGCTTACGGTGATAGTTGTGTTGATCCTGCTGAAAATCAGAAACTTTTGCACCCAGTAAATTAGTTTTGATAATTCACAGAAACGTGCGTTTGACATGATTCTTTTTTCTCTGTATTGGTACACACATTTCTCAACATTTCCTAATTTGGTAGGACTTTTGGAGTTACAGAAGTATTCGATAGTTACAGATTACTACAGACTGTTCTATTTCTGACAGATTCTGTTTTCTATGTGTTGTTTGCTTATTTTGATGAATCTATGAGTAGTATCGGAGGGTATGAACCATAGATAAGTTGGAATACAGTAGATATTACACCAATATGAATTTAGAATGAGTTAACAACAGTACCTAAGTGGTGATTTATTTTCGTATACTAACGGAGCTTACTAGTTTTCTGTTAAGTTTTGTGTTGTGAAGTTTTCAAGTTTTGGGTAAAGATTCGATGGACTATGGAATAAGGAGTGGCAAGAGCCTAAGCTTGGGGATGCCCAAGGCACCCCGAGGTAATATTTGAGTACAACCAAGAGCCTAAGCTTGGGGACGCCCCGGATGGCATCACGTCTTTCGTCTCCGTTCATCGGTAACTTTACTTGGAGCTATATTTTTATTCACCACATGATATATGTTTTGCTTGGAGCGTCATTTTATTTTCTTTTGTTTTGATTGCTGTTTGAATAAAACACCAAGATCTGAAATTCTTAAATGTTAGAGAGTCTTCACATAGTTGCACAATTATTCGACTACTCATTGATCTTCACTTATATCTTTTGGAGTAGTTTGTCGTTTGCTCTAGTGCTTCACTTATATCTTTCTAGAGCATGGCGGTGGTTTTATTTTGAAGAAATAGATGAACTCTCATGCTTCACTTATATCATTTTGAGAGTCTTTTAGAACAGCATGATAATTTGCTTGGGTTATAAATTTAGTCCTAATATGATAGGCATCCAAGGGGGATATAATAAAAACTTTCATATAAAGTGCATTGAATATTAAGACAAGTTTGATTCCTTATGATTGTTTTGAGATATGAAGATGGTGATATTAGAGTCATGCTAGTGAGTAACTGTGAATTTGAGAGATACCTGTGTAAAAGTTTGTGATTCCCGTAGCATGCACTGTTGGGGAACGTAGTAATTTCAAAAAATTTCCTACGCACATGCAAGATCATGTTGATGCATAGCAACGAGAGGGGAGAGTGTTGTCTCGTACACTCGTGAGACCAAGCGAAGCGTTGACACAGCGTAGTGGAAGTAGTCGTCGTCTTCCGGTTCAACCGATCCAGCACCGTTACTCCGGCACCTCCGAGTTCTTGACACGCGTCAGACAGCTCGATGGCGCACCCTCGATCTCCGATCCAGCGAGGCGCCGAGGGGAGTTCCACAAGACGACGGCGTGGTGGCGATCTTGATGTTCTCCTATCGCAGGCTTCGCCTAAGCACCACTACAATATGACCGAGGTGTAATATCGTGGAGGGGGCACCGCACACTGCTAAGGAACGATCTCAATGATCAACTTGTGTGTCCTAGGGTGCCCCTACCCCGTATATAAAGGAGGGAGGGAGGAGGAGGCCGGCCCAAGGGGGGCGCGCCATAGAGGAGGGGGAAACCTACTCCAAGTAACCTACTCCAAGTAGGTTTCCCCCCCCCCATTTCCTTATCTTATTTGGAGGGGGAAGGAAAGAGTACTAGTATTAGGAATAAGTACTAGTAGTAGTAATAGGAAGAGGGAAGGAGAAAGGAAGGGGGCCGCCCCCTCCCCAATCGGATTGGGCTGGGGCGCGCCTCCCTTGTTCCTTCTCCCTTCTTCCTATATGGGCCCAATAAGGCCCATATACCTCCCGGGGGGTTCCGGTAACCTCCCGGTAGCTCCAAACTTCTCCGGAACCTTTCCGGTGTCCAAATATATCCGTCCAATATATCAATATTTATGTCTCGACCATTTCGAGACTCCTCGTCATGTCCGTGATCACATCCGGGACTCCGAACAAACTTCGGTACATCAAAATACATAAACTCATAATATAACTGTCATCGAAACCTTAAGCGTGCGGACCCTACGGTTCGAGAACAATGTAGACATGACCGAGACACGTCTCTGGTCAATAACCAATAGCGGACCTGGATGCCCATATTGGTTCCTACATATTCTACGAAGATCTTTATCGGTCAAACCGCATAACAACATACGTTATTCCCTTTGTCATCGGTATGTTACTTGCCCGAGATTTGATCGTCGGTATCCAATACCTAGTTCAATCTCGTTACCGGCAAGTCTCTTTACTCGTTCCGTAATACGTCATCTCATAACTAACTTATTAGTTACATGCTTGCAAGGCTTGGGTGATGAGTATTACCGAGAGGGCCCAGAGATACCTCTCCGACAATCGGAGTGACAAAACCTAATCTCGAATTATGCTAACTCAACATGTACCTTCGAAACACCTGTAGTACTCCTTTATAATCACCCGATTCGTTGTGATGTTTGGTAGTACCCAAAGTGTTCTTCCGTAAACAGGAGTTACACAATCCTCATAGTTACGTGAACATGTATAAGTCATGAAGGAAGCAATAGCAGAATACTAAACGATCAAGTGCTAAGCTAACGGGATGGGTCATGTCAATCACATCATTCTCCTAATGATGTGATCTCATTAATCAAATGACAACACATGTCTATGGTTAGGAAACATAACCATCTTTGATTAATGATCTAGTCAAGTAGAGGCATACTAGTGACTATATGTTTGTCTATGTATTCACACATGTATCATGTTTCCGGTTAATGCAATTCTAGCATGAATAATAAACATTTATCATGATATGAGGAAATAAATAATAACTTTATTATTGCCTCTAGGGCATATTTCCTTCAGTCTCCCACTTGCACTACAGTCAATAATCTAGATTACATAGTAATGATTCTAACACCCATGGAGTCTTGGTGCTGTTCATGTTTTGCTCGTGAGAGAGGCTTAGTCAATGGGTCTGCAACATTCAGATCCGTATGTATCTTGCAAATCTCTATGTCTCCCACTTGGACTTGGTCCCGAATGGAATTGAAGCGTCTCTTGATGTGCTTGGTCCTCTTGTGAAATCTGGATTCCTTTGCCAAGGCAATTGCACCATTGTCACAGAAGATCTTCATTGGTCCCGATGCACTAGGTATGACACCTAGATCGGAAATGAACTCCTTCATCCGCACTCCTTCTTTGCCGCTTGAAGCAGCTATGTACTCGCTTCACATGTAGATCCTGCTTCGACGCTTTGTTTTGAACGCACCAACTTACAGCTCCATCGTTTAATATAAACACGTATCCGGTTTGCGATTCGAATCGTCCAATCGGTGTCAAAGCTTGCATCGACGTAACGATTTACGACTAGCTCTTTGTCACCTCCATATCGAAAACATATCCTTAGTCCTTTTCGGATATTTCAGATGTTCTTGACCGCTGTCCAATGATCCACTCTGGATTACTTTGGTACCTACCGCCAAGCTTATTGCTAAGCATACGTCAGTCCGGTACACAAGATTGCATACATGATAGAGCCTATGGTGAAGCATAGGAACATCTTTCATTTTCTCTCTATCTCCTGCTGTGGTCGGGCATTGAGTTCGACTCAACTTCACACCTTGTAGTACAGGCAAGAATCCTTTCTTTGCCTGATCCATTTTGAACTTTTTCAAAATTTTGTCAAGGTATGTGCTTTGTGAAAGTCCTATTAAGCGTCTTGATCTATCTCTATAGATCTTGATGCCCAATATGTAAGCAGCTTCACCGAGGTCTTTCATCGAAAAACTTTTATTCAAGTATCCCTTTATGCTATCCAGAAATTCTATATCATTTCCAATTAATAATATGTCATCAACATATAAAACTAGAAATGCTACTGAGCTCCCACTCACTTTCTTGTAAATCTGAGGCTTCTCCAAAAGTCTGTATAAAACCATATCTTTGATCACACTTTGTCAAAGCGTTTATTCCAACTCCGAGATGCTTGCACCAGTCCATAAATGGAGCGTTGGAGCTTGCACACTTTGTCGAGACTTTTGGATCAACATAACCTTCAGTGCATCATATACAACTCTTCTTCTAGAAATCCATTCAAGAATGCAGTCTTGACATCCATTTGCCAAATTTCATAATCATGAAATGCAGCAATAGCCAACATGATTCGGACAGACTTAAGCATCACTATGGGTGAGAAAGTCTCATCGTAGTCAACCCCTTGAACTTGTCGAAAACCTTTCGCAACAAGTCGAGCTTTGTAGACAGTAACATTACCATCAGCGTCAGTCTTCTTCTTAAAGATCCATTTATTCTCAATGGCTTGCCGATCATCGGGCAAGTCACCCAAAGTCCATACTTTGTTTTCATACATGGATCCTATCTCAGATTTCATGGCCTCTAGCCATTTTGCGGAATCTGGGCTCATCATCGCTTCCTCATAGTTCGTAGGTTCATCATGGTCTAGTAACATGACTTCCGAATAGGATTTCCGTACCACTCTGGTGTGGATCTTACTCGGTAGACCTCACGAGGTTCGATAGAAACTTGATCTGAAGTTTCATGATCAATATCATTAGCTTCCTCACTAATTGGTGTAGTCGTCACATGAACCGGTTCTTGTGATGAACTACTTTCAATAAGGGAGTAGATCTGATTATCTCATCAAGTTCTACTTTCCTCCCACTCACTTCTTTCGAGAGAAACTCCTTCTCTAGAAAGGATCTGAATTTAGCAACGAAAATCTTGCCTTCAGATCTGTGATAGAAGGTGTACCCAATAGTCTCCTTTGGGTATCCTATGAAGACACATTTCTCGATTTGGGTTCGAGCTTATCCGGTTGAAGTTTCTTCACATAAGCATCGCAGCCCCAAACTTTGAGAAACGACAACTTTGGTTTCTTGCCAAACCACAGTTCATAAGGCGTCGTCTCAACGGATTTTGATGGTGCCCTATTTAACATGAATGCGCCGTCTCTAAAGCATAACCCCAAAATGATAGCGGTAAATCGGTAAGAGACATCATAGATCGCACCATATCAAGTAAAGTACGATTCGACGTTCGGACACACCATTTCGTTGTGGTGTTCGGTGGCGTGAGTTGCTAAACTATTCCACATTGTTTCAAATGTAAACCAAACTCGTAACTCAAATATTCTCCTCCACGATCAGATCGTAGAAATTTTATTTTCTTGTTACGATGATTTTCTACTTCACTCTGAAATTCTTTGAATTTTTCAAATGTTTCAGACTTGTGCTTCATCAAGTAGATATACCCATATCTGCTCAAATCATCTGTGAAGGTGAGAGAATAACGATATCCGCCACGTGCCTCAACATTCATCGGGCCACATACATCTGTATGTATGATTTCCAAAAAATCTGTTGCTCTCTCCATAGAACCGGAGAACGGTGTTTTGGTCATCTTGCCCATGAGGCACGGTTCGCAAGTACCAAGTGATTCATAATCAAGTGATTCCAGAAGTCCATCAGTATGGAGTTTCTTCATGCGTTTTACACCGATATGACCTAAACGACAGTGCCACAAATATGTTGCACTATCATTATCAACTCTGCATCTTTTGGCTTCAACATTATGAATATGTGTATCACTACTATCGAGATTTAATAAAAATAGACCACTCTTCAAGGGTGCATGACCATAAAAGATATTACTCATATAAATAGAACAACCATTATTCTCTCGATTTAAATGAATAACCGTCTCGCATCAAACAAGATCCAGATATAATGTTCATGCTCAACGCCGCACCAAATAACAATTATTCAGGTCTAAAACTAATCCCGATGGTAGATGTAGAGGTAGCGTGCCGACCGCGATCACATCGACTTTGGAACCATTTCCCACGCGCATCGTCACCTCGTCCTTAGCTAATCTTCGCTAATCCGTAGTCCCTGCTTGAGTTGCAAATGTTAGCAATGAACCAATATCAAATACCAGTGCTCTGCGAGCATTAGTAAGGTACACATCAATAACATGTATATCACATATACCTTTGTTCACTTTGCCATCCTTCTTATCCGCCAAATACTTGGGGCAATTCCGCTTCTAGTGTCGATCGCTTGCGGAGAAGCACTTTCGATTTCCAGCTTAGGTCCAGACTTGGGTTTCTTCTCTTGAGCAGAACTTGTTTGCTGTTCTTTTTGAAGTTCCTTCTTCTTCCCTTTGCCCTTCTTCTTGAAACTAGTGGTCTTGTTGACCATCAACACTTGATGCTCCTTCTTGATTTCTACCTCCGCTGCTTTCAAAGATCGCGAAGAGCTCGGAATAGTCTTGTTCATCCCTTGCATGTTATAGTTCATCACAAAGCTCTTGTAGCTTGGTGGCGATGATTGGAGAATTTCATCAATGACGCTATCATCCGGAAGATTAACTCCCGGTTGAATCAAGTGATTATTATACCCGCACATTTTGAGTATATGCTCACCGATGTAACTGTTCTCCTCCATCTTGCAGCTATAGAACTTATTGGAGACTTCATATCTCTCAATCCGGGCATTTGCTTGAAATATTAACTTCAACTCTGGAACATCTCATATGCTCCATGACATTCAAAACGTCGTTGAAGACCGGTTCTAAGCCGTAAAGCATGGCACATCAACTATAGAGTAGTCATCGCTTTGCTCGCCAGACGTTCTTAACGCCGTCGGTTACATCAAGCGAGAAGTTCGCACCCAGCGGTGCTTCCAGGCGTAACTCTTACAGGCAGCAATGAGGATAATCCTCGAGTTACGGACCCGATCCGTGTAATTGCTACCATCATCTTTCAACTTTGCTTTCTCAAGGAACGCATTAAAATTCAACGGAACAACAAAGACGAGCCATCTATCTACAAACAAACATAGACAAGCAAAATACTATCGGTACTAAGTTCATGATAAATTTAAGTTCAATTAATCATATTACTTAAGAACTCCCACTTAGATGGACATCTCTCTAGTCATCTAAGTGATCACGTGATCCAAATCAACTAAACCATGTCCGATCATCACGTGAGATGGAGTAGTTTCAATGGTGAACATCTCTATGTTGATCATATCTACTATATGATTCACACTCGACCTTTTGGTCTCCGTGTTCCGAGGCCATATCTCAGATATGCTAGGCTCGTCAAGTATAACTGAGTATTCGCGTGTGCAACTGTTTTGCACCCGTTGTATTTGAACGTAGAGTCTATCACACCGATCATCACGTGGTGTCTCAAAGACGAAGAACTTTTGCAATGGTGCATACTCGGGAGAACACTTCTTGATAATTAGTGAGAGATCATCTTAAAATGCTACCGCCAATCAAAGCAAGATAAGATGCATAAAGGATAAACATCACATGCAATCAATATAAGTGATATGATATGGCCATCATCATCTTGTGCTTGTGATCTCCATCTTTGAAGCACCGTCGTGATCACCATCGTCACCGGCGCGACACCTTGATCTCCATCGTAGCATCGTTGTCGTTTACGCCATCTATTGCTTCTACGACTATCGCTACCGCTTAGTGATAAAGTAAAGCAATTACGTATGCGTTGCATTTCATACAATAAAGCGACAACCATATGGCTCCTGCCAGTTGCCGATAACTTCGTTTACAAAACATGATCATTTCATACAATAAAATATAGCATCACATCTTGGCCATATCACATCACAACATGCCCTGCAAAAACAAGTTAGACGTCCTCTACTTTGTTGTTGCAAATTTTATGTGGCTGCTACGGGCTTAAGCAAGAACCAATCTCAGCTACGCATCAAAACCACAACGATAGTTTGTCAAATAGACTCCGTTTTAACCTTCACAAGGACCGGGCGTAGCCACACTCGGTTCAACTAAAGTTGGAGAAACAGACACCGCTAGTCACCGTGTGCAAAGCACGGCGGTAAAACCAGTCTCGCGTAAGCGTCGCGTAATGTCGGTCCGGCCGCTTCATCCAACAATACCGCTGAACCAAAGTATGACATGCTTGGTAGGCGATGACTTATATCGTCCACAACTCACTTGTGTTCTACTCGTGCATATAACATCAAACCATAAAAACCTAGGCTCGGATGCCACTATTGGGGAACGTAGTAATTTCAAAAAATTTCCTACGCACACGCAAGATCATGTTGATGCATAGCAACGAGAGGGGAGAGTGTTGTCTCGCACCCTCGTGAGACCGCGGAAGCATTGACACAAAGATAGTGGAAGTAGTCGTCGCCTTCCCGGTTCAACCGATCCAGCACCGTTACTCCACCTCCGAGTTCTTGACACGCAGACAGCTCGATGACGCACCCTCGATCTCCGATCCAGCAGAGGCGCCGAGGGGGAGTTCCGTCAGCACGACGGCGTGGTGACGATCTTGATGTTCTCCTATCGCAGGGCTTCGCCTAAGCACCGCTACAATATGACCGAGGTGTAATATCGTGGAGGGGGCACCGCACACGCTAAGGAACGATCTCAATGATCAACTTGTGTGTCCTAGGGTGCCCCTACCCCGTATATAAAGGAGGGAGGGAGGAGGAGGCCGCCCAAGGGGCGCGCCATAGAGGGGGAAACCTACTCCAAGTAGGTTTCCCCCTTTCCTTATCTTATTTGGAGGGAAGGAAAGAGTACTAGTATTAGGAATAAGTACTAGTAGTAGTAATAGGAAGAGGGGAAGGAGAAAGGAAGGGGGCCCCCCCTCCCAATTCGGATTGGGCTGGGGCGCACCCCTCCCTTGTTCCTTCTCCTTCTTCCTATATGGGCCTAATAAGGCCCATATACCTCCCGGGGTTCGGTAACCTCCGGTAGCTCCAAACTTCTCCGGAACCTTTCCGTGTCCAAATATATCCGTCCAATATATCAATCTTTATGTCTCGACCATTTCGAGACTCCTCGTCATGTCCGTGATCACATCCGGGACTCCGAACAAACTTCGGTACATCAAAATACATAAACTCATAATATAACTGTCATCGAAACCTTAAGCGTGCGGACCCTACGGTTCGAGAACAATGTAGACATGACCGAGACACGTCTCGGTCAATAACCAATAGCGGACACGGATGCCCATATTGGTTCCTACATATTCTACGAAGATCTTTATCGGTCAAACCGCATAACAACATACGTTATTCCCTTTGTCATCGGTATGTTACTTGCCCGAGATTTGATCGTCGGTATCCAATACCTAGTTCAATCTCGTTACGCAAGTCTCTTTACTCGTTAAAATACGTCATCTCATAACTAACTTATTAGTTACATGCTTGCAAGGCTTGGGTGATGAGTATTACCGAGAGGGCCCAGAGATACCTCTCCGACAATCGGAGTGACAAAACCTAATCTCGAATTATGCTAACTCAACATGTACCTTCGAAACACCTGTAGTACTCCTTTATAATCACCCGATTCGTTGTGACGTTTGGTAGTACCAAAGTGTTCTTCCGTAAACGGAGTTACACAATCCTCATAGTTACGTGAACATGTATAAGTCATGAAGGAAGCAATAGCGAGAATACTAAGCGATCAAGTGCTAAGCTAACGGATGGGTCATGTCAATCACATCATTCTCCTAATGATGTGATCTCATTAATCAAATGACAACACATGTCTATGGTTAGGAAACATAACCATCTTTGATTAATGAGCTAGTCAAGTAGAGGCATACTAGTCACTATATGTTTGTCTATGTATTCACACATGTATCATGTTTCCGGTTAATACAATTCTAGCATGAATAATAAACATTTATCATGATATGAGGAAATAAATAATAACTTTATTATTGCCTCTAGGGCATATTTCCTTCATGCACGTATGGTGAACCGTTATGTGATGAAGTTGGAGCATGATTTATTTATTCATTGTCTTCCTTATGAGTGGAGGTCGGGATCGCGCGATGGTTAAATCCTACCAACCCTTCCCCTAGGAGCATGCGCGTAGTACTTTTTTTTGATGACCTATAGATTTTTGCAATAAGTATGTGAGTTCTTTATGACTAATGTTGAGTCCATGGATTATACGCACTCTCACCCTTCAACCATTGCTAGCCTCTCTTGTGCCGCGCAACTCTCGCCGGTACCATAAACCCACCATATACCTTCCTCAAAACAGCCACCATACCACCTATTATGGCATTGCCATAGCCATTCCGAGATATGTTGCCATGTAACTTTCCACCGTTCCGTTAATTATGACAGGCTCCATCATTGTCATATTGCTTTTGCATGATCATGTAGTTGACATCATATTTGTGGCAAATCCACCTTCATAATTCTTTCATACATGCCACTCTTGATTCATTGCATATCCCGGTACACCGCCGTACCATCCACATAGAGTCATATTTTGTTCTAAGTATTGAGTTGTAAGTAAATAAAAGTGTGATGATCCTCATTATTAGAGCATTGTCCCAAGTGAGGAAAGGAGGATGGAGACTATGATTCCCCCACAAGTCGGGATGAGACTCCGGAATTTACAAAAAAAGGCATAAAAAAGAGAAAGGCCATAAAAAAGAGAAAGGCCATAAAAAAGAAAGGCCCAAAAAAAGAGAGAAAAAGAGAGAATGGACGATGTTACTATACTTTTACCACACTTGTGCTTCAGAGTAGCACCATGATCTTCATGATAGAGAGTCTCTTATGATTGTCACTTTCATATACTAGTGGGAATTTTACATTATAGAACTTGGCTTGTATATTTCAATGATGGGCTTCCTCAAAATGCCCTAGGTCTTTGTGAGCAAGCAATTTGGATGCACACCCACTTAGTTTCTTTTGTTGATCTTTCATACACTTATAGCTCTAGTGCATCCGTTGCATGGCAATCCCTACTCACTCACATTGATATCTATTAATGGGCATCTCCATAGCCCGTTGATACGCCTAGTTGATGTGAGAATATCTTCTCCTTTTTTGTCTTCTCCACAACCACCATTCTACTCCACATATAGTGCTATGTCCATGTCTCACGCTCATGTATTGCGTGACGATCGAAAAAGTTTGAAAATACTAAAGTATGAAACAATTGCTTGGCTAAAACCGGGGTTGTGCATGACTTAAATACTTTGTGTGATGAAGATAGAGAATAACCAGACTATATGATTTTGTAGGGATAACTTTCCTTGGCCATGCTATTTTGAGAAGACATGATTGCTTTGTTACTATGCTTGAAGTATTATTGTTTTCATGTCAATATGAACTTTTATCTTGAATCATTTGGATCTGAACATTCATGCCACAATAAAGAAAAATACATTGAGAAATATGCTAGGTACCATTCCACATCAAAAATTCTGTTTTTATCATTTACCTACTTGAGGATGAGCAGGAATTAAGCTTGGGGATGCTTGATATGTCTCCAACGTATCTATAATTTTTGATTGTTCCAAGCTATTATATTACCCGTTTTGGATGTTTATGGGGTTTACTTTACACTTTTATATCATTTTTGGGACTAACCTACTAACCGGAGGCCCAACCCAAATTGTTGTTTTCTTGCCTATTTCAGTGTTTCGAAGAAAAGGAATACTAAACGGAGTCAAAATGGAATGAAACCTTCGGGAGAGTTATTTTTGGAACGGAAGCAATCCAGGGGACTTGGAGTATACGTCGGGGAAGCAACAAGGAAGCCACAAGGCAAGGAGGCGCGCCCTACCCCCCTGGGCGCGCCCCCCACCATCGTGGGCCCCTCGTGGCTCCCCTGACCCACTTCTTTCACCTATATATGTCCATATACCCTAAAAACATCAGAGAGCACAATAGATAAGGAGTTCCGCTGCCCCAAGCCTCTGTAGCCACCAAAAACCAATCGGGACCCTGTTCCGGCACCCTGCCGGAGGGGGGATCCCTCACTGGTGGCCATCTTCATCATCTCGGCACTCTCCATGACGAGGAGTGAGTAGTTCACCCTCGGGGCTGAGGATATGTACCAGTAGCTATGTGTTTGATCTCTCTCTCTTGTGTTCTTGAGGTGATACGATCTTGATGTATCGCGAGCTTTGCTATTATAGTTGGATCTTATGATGTTTCTCCCCCTCTACTCTCTTGTAATGGATTGAGTTTTCCCTTTGAAGTTATCTTATCGGATTGAGTCTTTAAGGATTTGAGAACACTTGATGTATGTCTTGCATGTGCTTAGCTGTGGTGACAATGGGATATTCACATGATCTACTTGATGTACTTTTTGGTGATCAACTTGCGGGTTCAGTGACCTTGTGAACTTATGCATAGGGGTTGGCACACATTTTCGTCTTGACTCTTCGGTAGAAACTTTGGGGCACTCTTTGAAGTACTTTTTGTTGGTTGAATAGATGAATCGGAGATTGTGTGATGCATATCATATAATCATGCCCACGGATACTTGAGGTGATGTTGGAGTATCTAGGTGACATTAGGGTTTTGGTTGATTTGTGTTTTAAGGTGTTATTCTAGTACGTACTCTAGGATAGATCGAACGGAAAGAATAGCTTCGTGTTATTTTACTACGAACTCTTGAATAGATCGATCAGAAAGGATAACTTTAAGGTGGTTTCGTACCCTACAATAATCTCTTCGTTTGCTCTCCGCTATTAGTGACTTTGGAGTGACTCTTTGTTGCATGTTGAGGGATAGTTATATGGTTCAGTTATGTTATTATTGTTGAGAGAACTTGCACTAGTGAAACTATGAACCCTAGGCCTTGTTTCAAAGCATTGCAATACCGTTTTGCTCATTTTTATCACTTGTTACCTTGCTGTTTTTATATTTTCAGATTACAAATACTCATATCTACCATCCATATTGCACTTGTATCACCATCTCTTCACCGAACTAGTGCACCTGTACAATTTACCATTGTATTGGGTGTGTTGGGGACACAAGAGACTCTTTGATATATGGTTGCAGGGTTGTTTGAGAGAGACCATCTTCATCCTACGCCTCCCACGGATTGATAAACCTTAGGTCATCCACTTGAGGGAAATTTGCTACTGTCCTACAGACCTCTGCACTTGGAGGCCCAACAACGTCTACAAGAAGAAGGTTGTGTAGTAGACATCATTGTGCAAGCAAAAGATCTTGTCAACCTTCAATGCCCATCAAAGTTACTCTTCGGGATCATTGCTTCCATTGAACTTGGGCATGGTGAACTTGATCTCGCGTAGCGTTGCTCTTCATTGTGTAGGGGTCGGGGATGATGATCACGCCCATGTCATGGATGATTTTCAACCTCATGTTGCTCTTGGCATGGAGGATTTCCATATTCATCATGCTTTTGGTGAACTTGAGGTTCTTGTCGAGGTTGTGGAGGAGCTTGTCGAGCTTGTGGAGAAGCTTGAGGAACTTGATGATGCACACATGATAGATAAATCCTCTCTATAACTTCCTTGCAAAGCGCTTCTTGTTGCTCACGCGTTTGACAGTTGCGTTCGGCGATGGCGCAATTTGTGTCATGGAGGTCACGTTGCGCCTCAAGTGCTTGGGCTTCACGCCGTAGTTGTTGTTGACGGAGTGCTTCGGCGTCTTGCTCTTCTTGGTGTTGGCGCGCACGTTCTTCATCTTCTTGTTGCCGTTGGTGTTGCCTTTCTTGTGCTTGTGCGAAGGTATCTTGGTTTTGGTGATGACGATGTGCTTGCTCGTCGAATTGCCCTTGTGGATGATTGCCGTGAAGGGGGTTGCGGTTTGCTTGATGGTCTTGGTGCGCGGCTCGACGTAGAGTGTTTGATGGTGGTGTACTTGAGCCGGAGAGGGTTGCGTCGGAGTGTCGACTCGAGCGGCTCCGTCTTGAGTAGGACGAAGTGGTAGAAGAGTGGTTTACCAACAAGGCACGAATCTTGTCCATTCTTGCATCATGCTCTTGTTTGTGTGCGCCGAGCTTGTTGTCGAAGTAGTCTCTTGTTCGTTGCTCGGAGAGTCGCAAGTCGGTGACGAGATTGTCGATGTGGTCGTTCATCGCTTGTTGTTCTTGATGCAAAGCTCTTTGTGCACTAAAGAGGTGGCTCTTTGTGACATAGGATGACATGTCGTCGTCTTGCTCGATGAAGAGTGGGTTGGTAGAAGAACTTGGCCTATCCATCATTCCAAACAAATATGTGAGTGGGAGAAAGAGAAGAACTTATACCAAATGTACCTTGACCGATGTTGAAGATGGATCAATGATCACTCAAATGTGGAACAAGGAAATAGCACAATTGGTACCCATTCTTGTCGGTTCTCACACCTACACAAGTAAAATCTTATGGTGGAGCTCGGTTAGGATGGTGGCACAAAATTTGATGTAATTTTTAGTGGGCCTCAATAATGTTGGAAAAGATTCACAAATTTGCAAATGCAACAAGTAGACCAATAGCAAGATATGGTACACGGAAACACACACGCAAATAGATAAGTGGGGTCGTGCAACCAAGGAATGATCCAAAATGTGGAATCCATGAAAATACTCTTGTTTCACAACACTAGACAGACGCTAGCACAATTGCACAATAAGCGGATACGAAACTTGTGCACAACCTACTAAGCAAAAATGCAACGACTTCTATCCCAAGTATGCTATATGTATGGTATTCCGGTGATATGATCCAAGATGATAGAGTATGACAGTCTTAATGTAGTATGATGCTATGGTTCTTGCTTATAAGCTCTTTGCTTATCTTTCCCTTTTGCTTAAAAGCTTGTTTGGCTCTTTCTCTTTTGAGCTCTTTTCTCATGCAAAACTTCACGAACCAAGATAGCAATTGTGTATGCGATCACAACTTTGTGACACAAGAGATGATACCAAGATATGCACCACGATGATATGGTATGTATGCTATGGGAAGTATGACCACTAATGTGCACAAGTCATGTTGCAGGAAATACTCAAAGGCTAGTCTCGATGGGTAAGCGACGCAAAAGTAAGGCTATGGGGTTATCAATGTAATGGAAAACAAAGATGTCGTTGAGGTTACTGTCGAGGTAGTCATTTGTAAGCAAGGATGGTTGTTGGCGATGATGAGTCCTTGGCGAAGATGAGCGGTGGTGAAGTTGATGTCCACCCAAACCTATATATCCGAAACACAATAGGACACGGGAACCACAACTCAAACTCTCAAAGACCAAAACATGTCAAAATTGTCAGAGGTGATAGCGGGTAAGCGATGGTGGTGCTTGCGGAAAGTGGTGGTGGTATCGGAGTGCATATGCGGAGGTGAAGGTGGAGTGGTGGTGGTGGCCGAACTAAAAAAATCCATTTCGTCAAGAAACAACGGACATCCGGTGGTCGAGCGGTCGTCCGGTAGCTAGCGGACGTCCGGTGCCTCGGCGATTTCGGGCATGGGATGAATAACTAGGGTTCAAGGTGGAGGTGGTAAATATGGTTAAATCTGGGCGATTTTGTGGATGGAAATGGTGGAGATGATGGGGGACAGCTAGATCCACTCGTGGCAAAGCAAATCCATGGATCAAATCCAACAAAAATTCATCACACCAACAAATCAAAAAAAATTGGGGCTATTTTTGGTGGGGATTTTCGAAATTGGGGAAGAACACAACAAAATCAAGCTAGAAAACAAAGGGTAGGGGCTCCAAATACGTGATCAACGTGGCTCATGATACCAAGATGATGTAAGGTGGAACCCTAGATGCCCGATCTTTCAAAATTGGGGGGAATCCTACTAAGAACATGAAGAACACGCGGAGAAATCACGAGGGGAAACACGAGAGAATCACTCAAACGAACAAGATTCGATTACACATGTGCTAGATCCTCGAAACACAAAGAGATACATGATCGAAATCCAACAAGGACGATACAAGTGACGGTAGTTCTTCTCCGTGAGGAGGTCTTGAGGGGGTCTTCCCGTAAAAGGGTCTTGAATCCGCTTGGGGGATCTTCTCCGAAGAGGTCATGAACTTCGATGGAGAAGTATCCAAGTGGATGAGCAAAGCTCTCACACAAATATGAGCTAATCCTTTGCTAACCCTAACTAGGAGGAGGATGAGGTCTATTTATAGTCTAAGTGCAAAAGGGGGCAAAATGAATGGGTACATGGGCCTCGGGCTCGAAGCTGCGCACACACAGGCAGCGGACGTCTGGTCCTTACCGGTCGTCCGGTGGCTCGCGAGGGCCCGGACGTACGGTAGGCTCGGACTTCCGCTAATTACATTCTGTTGAAGTGGTACAGGACATCTGGAGATGATTGGTCGTCCAGTCCCTTCAGACTTCCGCAGATTCAGCTCAGGTGTGGAACTGCCGGTTGTCCGATGGGGGCCGGACGCCCGCTCGCTGGGAAGTGATGTCGGTCGTCCGGTCCTGGGCGGACGTCTGCTCGCTGTAGCTTGCATCGGCTGGGACTTGGGTCGGCTGGGCCTTCAGGCGCCGGACGTCCGGTCCTGGTCGAACGTCCGCTGGCTGGAGCTTGAGGCACCGGATGTCCGGTCCTGTTCGGACGTCCTCTTGTTGTAGCTTCTTTGGTAGCTCTTCTTCTTGTCCCTCATGCTCGGTGTCCTTGCCGTCTTGTCCATTGGATGTAGCTGCTCCGTGGCCTTCCTCCAAGTACCTGATCACACATAGTGTTTCCGCTTAAGGTAGTAGCCATGTCTCATGTGTAGAAAGTGGTAGTTCGGAGAGGAGCGAGTTCACCTTATCTTCGATAGCCTTTGCTCGAGCTCTTGTCATTGGTCCAAGTGGTTTCGTGGGAGATGTAGATACATCCATGGGTTTGATCGTGGGATGCTCCGCATCAACATGGTAAACCTGTGATGTGTCTATTTGTTTCTCTTTTAGAATGCAGATAAAATATTGGAGAAGAGTACCCCATTATGCAATGGTAAAGGAAGTAATGCAGATAAGGTTCAAGATAGTGAGACATCCCTGTTGGTCTCCAAGAAAGCTAATAAAAAATATATTGAAGACACTGAGATAACCCCAAAGTCTTGTCTTGATGTAGTGTTCGAGTTACTGGCCACTACTGCTGGCACCAGCTCTTGGAACTCGCTGCCTGAATCAGTCTGGCTTCTTGAGTCTCAATTTCAAGTTGAATGACATCGATTAGATGTTCTGCGACAGGAAGCCGAAGGACTGACGAAGTCCCTGCAGAATTCAGACGCATACTTTCTTGTGCAACAGCAAGCGCTGGAGGATTTATACGCCAAATAAGATAAAGTTAATAAGCATGCTAAGCGTCTTGCCAGCATTATGGGTACCCAGGATATTGTTTCTTCAGCTCTTCTGAAGTGGTTTCAGTTCTGGACTTGTTTTGTTGCGGCGTTTATTTGCACTCGTTGCCAACTTTGACAACCAGTATATGTGACATGTTGCTTTGTTCCCTATATTTGCACTGGTGGCGAACTTTGATGCCCAGTGGATGAAATGTGTAATAGCTGTGATGGCCTAGCGTAAATTGCTTGCTTATTTATTTCATTGTTGTCTTGTTTATTTGTTTGCTTGTAGTCAGTGCAGTTCTTTTTCCGTGGTTTGCTAGTGGCCACAATAACCTATTTTTTAAAACTAGGCCACAAAAACCATGGGCTACATACCATGGGCCTCCTACGGGCCGTAGAAACAATGAGCCTTCTGTGGGCCGTAGAAACAGTGGGCCTTCTACGGGGTGTAGCATCAATGGGCCTTCTACGGGTCGTATGATCGATTGGCCAAACATGGGCCAATAACGGACCGCATTATGGGCCGTAAACGGGTTAGAGTTAGAATCGTCCGTTCATGGGCCGACCATAACGGGCCATTGTTAATCGGCCGTATTTGATGACGCTATGAAAATGGCCCAACGTATTAACGTGCCACAAACGGGCCGACTGTAACCACGGGCTGAATTTGGCCCTAAGCGTAAAAGGCGATGTGGGCCGTAAGTAACCGGCCGAAATGAGCCCAAGAATAAATGGGCCCTGAGAAGGCCGAAAAGTAACACGGGCTGGAAACGGCTGAATGTAATAATGGGCCGTTACTGGGTATAAAGCGATACACTGTTCATTACGGGCCAGTTTCACCATGGGTTGTTAATGAGCCAAGAGTTACAAAGGGACTCATATGGGCCAAAAGATGTCATGGGCCGGAAGTTACAACGGGCTGGAATCATATTGGTCGGCCTAGATGACGCTACTGGGCCTAATTCGTATAAGTCGTAACGGGTCGTGACTTAGCGGGTCGTAAATGGGCTATATGCGAACATGCCATTAACAGGCTTTCCTTGGGCCGGCCCGCTACCTTTTGACCAAGTCAAATGGGCCGGTCTTTTCACCGGAATGGGCCTCTGTTGGGCCGTGCCACGTGTCAATGTATCATAGGCGCCTTCGGTCCAATGAGTGGATGACATCTATCCCAATGGTGAGCCGACACGTGGTTCCTCTGGCCATTGAGAATTTTACCCGTGGAAAATCCCCATTGGTCCGGGCTGTTAGCGGGTTACCGGATCCAAACCGGAACCCGATAGCTTAACGGTGACCCGTTACGGTGGATGCCACGTGTCGGTCACCCTTGATGAAAGCACTTCTATGACGCGCGGTTTTATCGTGGAAGTGGACACTTCCGCGATGATAATTTTGGTAATGTCATGGAACACTTCTACGATAGCACAGGTATGACTATCTTGATTCTGTCATAAAATCGTCATGGATGTACATGCATGACAGGAAACGTGACCTACTATGACAAACTCGTATCATCACGGAAGTGTATTTTTTGTAGTGGATGACAAAGCCGGAGGCGAAGGAGGCGGCGCCAGATTGAGCCTAGATGCTTGGATTGTCCATCTGTCAATGAGAAAATCCAATCTTTTGGGGGGACTACCAGACTGATATTATTTTGTGATCGGACATGCAAAAACTATGCTTACTTGCCCCCCTTTTGGTGTGATCGGGGATAATGTAATTCAGCGCTAGTGTGATCTGGTGTTCTATGTGATCAGACAGATTTAAATTTCAAATTGATCATACTGGCGGACATTTAGGGAATAGCATTGAATAGACGGCTCCCGCGTCCATGCGCGGTGTCCGGTTTTAGGGGAGAGTCTTGGAGATTGTCCTTAGGGCATCTCCAACGCCAACCTGCAAATTTCCTCCGCATCTGTCCACAGATAGGGGAGACCAGTCCACAGACACTGATGCCGGAGGCTGCCATCCAACACCGCCTGCATACATTTCAAACTCGGTTTCGACTTAGCGGACGAAATTCATGTAAACCAGATGATATTCACCAAAGTTCAGAAAGAAAATAGCAGAAATCTTTCATACATAGCATGCAAATAAGTCTAGTACAATAATGTCTCAAATTAGATGTTCAACAAGTTTTTCAACGGATCGTGTCGTTCCACACATACTGCCCCTTCAGCTTCATCCAATAGTGTGTGTACGTAAATGACCGTCCCTCTGTCTTGTGGTACATCACGGTGGCGCTAAGGGCTACACAATGTGTAGAGCAACATTGAGTGAATGAATGATTCAATCAACAAGTTGATGAAGAAGCAAAACTTATGATTTCCTCCTCTGCCGTGTGCAATGGCCACCTTGCCTCCAGCTAAGCACCTATGTGACAAAACTTCATGATGATGGTATGGATGGCGTACCGTCGAGACGATAACGACCTCACATTGCGATCACGGATGGTGTGCACGTCGTAGGGCGCAATGTGCTTTCTTGCGTGAAAGGATTCATTCCCTTCCTACCAGAAGGTCCCACTCTCCTCCTGCCTACGAAATCCGTCGATACGACCAACCACGCATCGCACAACAACTCATCCTCTATGGTCGAGTACCCCGCCATCTTTCTTTCTCTGCAAAAATGGCATGGCGTCCAAAAATAAGCCTAATGGCATTTGATTGAACACATGTCGGGCGCCATGGAGGTCGTCGATTGGGTGGCGGAGTGTATCTGGGTACAAATGGCTCCATGGTGGACAATGCCGTTCTAAAAGGCGAACGGGCGCATCGGTGTTGGTTGTGAATGCCATTGTAAAAGAAGAGGTACAACAACAACAACGGAGGTGGAGGTTGCAGATGCAAAGTAAGGGAGAGAAGTGGTGGAGTGGAAGAAAATGAAACTAGGGGGCGGATTTAGTGGGCCTAGGGTGTCAGAGTCCAACGTGGTTGTTGTCTGAACTCCCGTAAAACCCCACTTTGTCTTCACTTTGCAGGAGAAAGTGCGCCCAGACCGCCGACAGGACCGATACCATCCATGTTGGATGGCTCCCATGGTCCGGACCACACGGTCTAAACATATGCGAATGGTTTAACGGTCTGCATTTGGAGATGCCCTTGGGATGCTTTTTAGGGGCCATTCAAGATGTCTACTTTTTATCGGGTATGCTCACTAAAACTGGTGTGGTACGGATTTGTATAGGCATGTTAAATACTTGTATATTTGGCATATAGGTTGAGGCCAACTCCAACACACGACCCAAATGGTCCGGCCACGTCCGTTTGAGACTAAATAGACACAAAACGCGGCCTACCGCGCGGGAAGATGGACAAATGTATGTTTTCAAAAACCAAGCACAACGCGCATGCTCCTAGGGGGATAGATTGGTAGGAAAATACCATCGCTCGTCCCCGACCGCCACTCATAAGGATGCACAATCTAAGAACACCTCATGTTTCAAATTTGTTACACAACTTTAATCATACGTGCATGCTACAGGACTTGCTAACTTCGACACAAGCATTCTTTCAATTCATAATCACCCAACTAGCATGACTTTAATATCACTACCTCCATATCTCAAAACAATTATCAAGTATCAAATTGATCATAGCATCCAATTCACTTCCTATGATAGTTTTTATTATATCCAACTTGGATGCCCACATTCTAGGACCAATTTTATAACCATAGCAAATACCATGATGTTCTAAGAGACTCTCAAAATAATATAAGTGAATCATGAGAGACTAGCAATTTCTACAAAATTAAGTCATCGCCGTTCTCTAAAAGATATAAGTGAAGCACTAGAGCAAAAACTATCTAGCTCAAAAGATATAAGTGAAGCACATAGAGTATTCTAATAAATTCCAATCAAGTGGGCTTCTCCCAAAAGGTGTGTACCGTAAGGATGATTGTGGAGAACTAAAAGCAAATACTAATATCATACAAGACGCTCCAAGCAAAACACATATCATGTGGCGAATAAAAATATAGCTCCAAGTAAAGTTACCGATAAACGAAGACGAAAGAGGGGATGCCTTCCGGGGGCATCCCCAAGCTTAGGCTTTTGGCTATTCTTGAATATCTTGGGGTGCCATGGGCATATCCAAGCTTAGGCTCTTGCCACTCCTTATTCCGTAGTCCATCAAATCTTTACCCAAAACTTGAAAACTTCACAACACAAAATTCAACAGGAAATCTCATAAGCTCTGTTAGTGAAAGAAAGCAAAACCACCACATAGGGTATGTAATGAACTCATTCTTTATTTATATTGCTGTTAAACCTACTGTACTCCAAGTTCTCTATGGTTCATACCACTTAATACTAGCCATAGATGCATCGAAATAAGCAAACAACACACGAAAAACAGAATCTGTCAAAAACAGAACAGTCTATAGCACTCTGTAACCCTCGAATACTTCCGGAACTCTAAAAATCCTACCAAAATAGGAAGTCCTGAGCAATTTGTCTATTTATCAACAGCAAAAAGAATCAACGCAAAATCACGTTTCCGTGAATTAACAAAATTATTTTCATGCGCGCAAAGTTTCTGTTTTTCAGCAGAATCAAATTAACTATCATCATAGGTTATCCTATAGGTTCTACTTGGAACAAACACTAATTAAAACATAAAAACACATCTAAACAAAAGGGAGATGCAAAATTTATTACTAAACAAAAACAAAAACAAAAAACACAAATAAAATTGGGTTGCCTCCCAACTAGCGCTATCGTTTAACGCCCCTAGCTAGGCATAAAAGCGAGGATAGATCTAAGTAGTGCCATCTTTGGCACTCAATTCATAAGTAGCCCGCATGATAGATTCATAAGGTAATTTAACTTTCTTTCTTTGAAAGTGCTCCATGCCTTTTCCTTAATGGAAATTGGAATCTAATATTCCCTTCCTCATATCAATAATCGTGCCAATCGTTCTAAGGAAAGGTCTACCAAGAATAATAGGGCAAGAAAGATTGCAATCTATATCAAGAACGATAAAATCTACGGGCACCAAATTTCTATTTGCAATAATGAGAACATCATTGATCCTTCCCATTGGCTTTTTAATGGTGGAATCCGCAAGGTGCAAATTTAAAGAGCAATCATCAAGATCATGGAAACCTAGAATATCACCATAAAGTTTTCGGAATCGTGGAAACACTAGCACCCAAATCACATAAAGCATAACACTCATGATCTTTAATTTTAATCTTTATAGTAGGTTCCCACTCATCATTAAGTTTTCTAGGTATAGAAACTTCCAAATTAAGTTTTTCATCAAAAGATTGCATCAAGGCATCAACAATATGTTTGGTAAAAGCTTTATTTTGACTATAAGCATGAGGAGAATTCACAACGGATTGCAACAAGGAAATACAACCTTCTAAAGAACAATTATCATAATTAAATTCCTTGAAATCCAAGATAGTGGGTTCAATGCTATTTAAAGTCTTGACCTCTCCAATCCCACTTTTACCAAATTTAGCATCAAGATCTAAAAACTCCGAATCATTGGGACGCCTTTTAACTAAAGTTGACTCATCTCCAGTCCCATCATTATTAAGATTCATATTGCAAAACAAAGATCTAATAGGGGACACATCAATAACTTTAAGATCTTCATCATCATTTTCATGGAAACTAGAAGAACACGCCTTTACAAAGCAATCTTTCTTAGCACGCAATCTAGCGGTTCTTTCTTTACACTCATCAATGGAAATTCTCATAGCTTTGAGAGACTCATTGATATCATGCTTAAGAGGAGTAGATCTAATTTTCAAAGAATCAACATCAAGCGAGAGTCTATCAACGTTCCTAGCCAAATCATCAACTTTAAGCAATTTTTCTTCAAGCAAGGCATTAAAATTATTTTGAGAGATCATAAATTCTTTAACACTATTCTCAAAATCAGAGGGCATCTTATTAAAATTACCATAAGAATTATTGTAGGAATTTCCATAATTATTAGAGGAATTTCTAGGGAACGGTCTAGGACTAAAGTTTCCTCTACAAGCATTATTTCCAAAACTATTCCTACCAACAAAATTCACATCCATAGATTCATTATTATTCTCAATCAAAGTAGACAAAGGCATATCATTGGGATCAATAGGAGCACTCTTAGTAGCAAACAATTTCATAAGTTCATCCATCTTTCCACTCAAAACATTAATTTCTTCTATAGCATGCACTTTTTTACTAGTAGATCTTTCGGTGTGCCATTGAGAATAATTAGCCGTAATATTATCAAGGAGTTTTGTAGCATCTCCTAAAGTGATTTCCATAAACGTGCCTCCCGCAGCCGAATCTAAAAGATTTCTAGAAGCAATATTCAATCCGGCATAAAAAAATTGTATGATCATCCCTAAATTCAAACCATGAGTAGGTCAATTGCGAATCATCAATTTCATTCTTTCCCAAGATTGGGCAACATGCTCATGATCAAGTTGTTTAAAATTCATAATATTGTTCCTAAGAGTGATGATCTTAGCGGGAGGAAAATATTTAGAGATAAAAGCATCTTTGCACTTGTTCCAAGAATCAATACTATTTTTAGGCAAAGACGAAAACCAAACTTTAGCATGATCTCTAAGTGAAAATGGAAATAACTTCAATTTAACAATATCATTATCCTTATCTTTCTTCTTTTGCATCTCACACAAGTCAACAAAGTTGTTTAGATGGGTAGCGGCATCTTCACTAGGAAGGCCGGCGAATTGATCTTTCCTAACAAGATTCCGCAAAGCAATATTGATTTCACAAGACTCAACATCATTAAGAGGAGCATTCGGAGTACTAAGGAAATCATTATTATTGGTATTGGAGAAATCACACAATTTGGTATTATCTTGCGCCATGGCGACAAGTAATCCAACACACAAGCAAACAAAAAGGCAAACGAAAGAGAGAGGAGATCAGGAAAGAGAGGGCGAATAAAACGGCAAGGGTGAAGTGGGGGAGAGGAAAACGAGAGGCAAATGGCAAATAATGTAAATGAGAGGGAGATGAGTTTGTGATGGGTACTAGGTATGTCTTGACTTGAGCGAAGACCTCCCGACAACGGCGCCGAAATCCTTCTTGCTACGTCTTGAGCTTGCGTTAGTTTTCCTTGAAGAGGAAAGGGTGATGCAGGAATAGTAGCGTAAGTATTTCCCTCAGTTTTTGAGAACCAAGGTATAAATCCAGTAGGAGGCTCCTCAAAAGTCCCACGCACCTACACAAACAAACAAAGAACTCGCAACCAACGCAATAAAGGGGTTGTCAATCCCTTCACAGCCACTTGCGAAAGTGAGATCTGATAGAGATAGTGTGATAAGATAAATATATTTTTGGTATTTTATGATATAGATTGGAAAAGTAAAGATGCAAATAAAAGTAGATTGAAAGCTTATATGATAAAATATAGACCCGGGGGCCATAGGTTTCACTAGTGACTTCTCTCAAGATAGCATAAGTATTACGGTGGGTGAACAAATTACTATCGAGCAATTGATAGAGAAGCAAATAATTATGAGATTATCTAGGCATGATCATGTATGTAGGCATCACGTCCGTGACAAGTAGACCGACTTCTGTCTGCATCTACTACTATTACTCTACACATCGACCGCTATCCAGCATGCATCTAGAGTATTAAGTTCATAAAAAACAGAGTAACGCATTAAGAAAGATGACATGATGTAGAGGGATAAACTCATGCAATATGATATAAACCCCATCTTTTTATCCTTGCTGCCCCTGCTGTCACTGGGAAAGGACACCGCAAGATTGAACCCAAAGCTAAGCACTTCTCCCATTGCAAGAAAGATCAATCTAGTAGGCCAAACCAAACTGATAATTCAAAGAGACTTGCAAAGATAACTTAATCACACATAAAAGAATTCAGAGGAGATTCAAATATTTCTCATAGATAAACTTGATCATAAACCCACAATTCATCGGATCTCGCCAAACACACCGTAAAAAGAGTTACATCGAATAGATCTCCAAGAAGATCGAGGAGAACATGGTATTGAGATCCAAAAAGAGAGAAGAAGCCATCTAGCTAATAACTATGGACCTGAAGGTCTGTGGTAAACTACTCACAACTCATCGGAGGGGCTATGGTGTTAATGTAAAAGCCCTCCATGGTTGATTCACCCTCCAGCGGAGCGCCGGCGAAGGCTCCAAGATGGGATCTCATGGATACAGAAGGTTACGGTGGTGGAAATAGTTTTTCGTGGTCGCCTCTGATGTTCTCGGGGTACGTGGGTATATATAGGAGCAAGAAGTAGGTCGGTGGACACCCGAGGGGCCCACGAGATAGGGGGGCGCGCCCAGTAGGGGGGCGCACCCTCCACCCTCGTGGCTTCCTCGACTGTTTCTTGACTTGCACTCCAAGTCCTCTGGATCACGTTCGTTCCAAAAATCACGCTCCCGAAGGTTTCATTCCGTTTGGACTCCGTTTGATATTCCTTTTCTTCAAAACACTGAAATAGGCAAAAAAAACAGCAATACGGGCTGGGCCTCTGGTTAGTAGGTTAGTCCCAAAAATGATATAAATGCGTAAAGTAAAGCCCATAAACATCCAAAACGGGTAATATAATAGCATGAAACAATAAAAAATTATAGATATGTTGGAGACGTATCACTGCGTCGCCCCTACGGCTGTAGTGCCGCGATACGCGGTCCCAGCCGTCGCCCCAAGGTCGTCCTCGCGGTTGCACCGACCCGCGCTCCGCCACACACCGCCCTTCGGGCCAGTGGCGCCATGCCCGCAGTCCCCCGCCGCCGACGAGGTCTTCTCTGTCGCCCGACCTGCCCGTCGCTTGTATGTCGCCCCGCCGGGCCGTAGTGCCCGCGCCCACTTTCGCCGCCCCCCAGCGTCGACTTCCTGTGGTATGCGTCGCGCCGTCTCCCTTGGTGCGGGAACGCCACCGTCCGCGCCGGTCTTCGTCACGCTGTCAGGGTTCTTCGTCTACTTTGAGCATCGCCGCCGCTACCCCCATAGTCGCCGCAGCCGCCGTCCACCCTCTTTGTCTTCGTCCAACACCAACCCGTCGCTAGCGTCACCGTCATCTACCCCGACTGCTTCATCTACTCCGACAACCGCGGGCGACATTGGCCCTGCGCCGATTGGCGCTGCAACCGTCGTCGAGTCCTTTGCTGGTCTCTCCGACTTCTTCGACATGGCGTACAGCTCGTGTAGGTCCCAATCTACGCATGCCCGATGCTAGCAGCACCGCCGCATGCCTTCGTTCACGACGTGTCCCCGGGCCTGGCAAGCCTAGTGCGGCGCTTCGTCAACTTCGTCTTCGTCTATCTACGCATGCCCGGTGCTGACAACACCGAGGCATGCCTTCGTCTAGGATGTGTCCCCGGGGTTGGCAACCCTGGCGCGGTGCGTCATCAACATCATCTACTTCTTGGCGCACCACTACTTCGACACCACTGCGCCCATGACTAACTCGGGCCTCCTTGCGCCCGTGGCTCCACGATGACTTCCTCGACACCGGTCACCCCGACTCGATATCGACCACGACATTCTTCGCACGGCTACCCCGACCATGGCTCTACCACCTACGCTCTTGGCTACATCGACAAACGGCACAAAGGGCTACCGCCTGCTTGAGCAACCTTGTCGCTTTTCACTTCAGCCACGACTCCGCGATGCATCGACCGTTATGACTGTGTGTGTGTGGGGGGTGTCCGTCAACTTGCCTTCGGATTCTTCTCCAGTCTCACCGTCTGCGTCGCTACCATTGTGACTGCAGGGGCATGTTGAGTATCATGATTATTAGGAAGGATGAGATAGACTAGGATTTGTTCTGGCTTGTCTTGTACTCCAAGTAGATCATTTACCCCTATATATATGCCCATGAGGCTCAAGCAATACAACGAACTATTCCACCAAATCCCTCTCTCCCTTCTAACAGAAACAGATGGGTGGACAGGTGCAACATGTGCCCTTGTCCTTCCCTGGCCCGCCCGTCGGGAACACAATCGCCCTTTTTCTTCTCCCCCTCCCCCTCCCCCCACCCCGCCATAGCGGTCACTGCCATTTTCTCGGCTGCCTAGCCCAGCCGACCATAGCATGATGACCGGATATGTGCCTCGCTCACCCCGGTGCCGGCGGTCAACTGCTATATCTACGACCGCGGGATTTGGCGCATCCAGTCGCCTGCGGTTGCGCCTTACCATGGATTGGCCGGATAATGGGTTGCACAACCATGGCAACGCCTGCGCATCGCATGCAGGTCCTGAATCCACCTATGGACGCTCGGACATATCCCATCGGCGGTTTGCCGGCAAAGACACGGTCGGCCTTTGTCCGCGTTCTGGGAACGGGGGTCCCCAGACTTGCCTGCCTGCGGCCTGCGGCGTGGCTCGAGCAGTGGCCCAGTACAACCCGTCTTCATCAACCCAAGTTCAAGATCCTCGCGAGGGCCAGGCCTTGCGGGGCGGACGACACAAGGCTTACTTAGGGGCGGCCTCACCAGGTAGGCTCGCGAGGAGGCGGAGAGATCAAGGCAAGGAGTACCTCGCGAGGTGCTCATGGCGCAAGCCATGACGATCAAGACCAGGTGGGCGCCAGCCTGCGCAGTGTCCTCGTTTCCTCTTTGGTGCAAAGGGGGCAAGTGCAGGCGCGGAGTACCAAGGCATCAGGCAAAGGCTTCCATATCGGTGCAACGAGACTAAGACCAGCAGAGCGGCAGGACGGAGATCACCATGGAGCCCAAAACGGCGTCATCACCAGTGCCTTTGGCAGACGAAGACCAACTTTAGTCAAGATAGCTTGTACTAGCTGCCCCTCTTCAAAATGGCCGTTGTTGGCTTCCTTCCCGCTCAATATTTGGGAAGAGGACCAGGGCCTCTATAAATAAAGATAGCCACCACAGTAGAAGGGGATCCGATCGAATCCTTCCCTAGTAGAACACTGCACCAGCTCAAGAACACCCCACGCAAGGCTGTTCTTCCTCTGTACTGTTCATCATCAGCCCCAGAGGCAATCCACCACACCACACACTGGATTAGGGTATTACACCACAACGGTGGCCCGAACCAGTATAAACCTCGTGTCCCTTGTGTTGTTCATCGTGCTAGCTTAGAATCACGGTGAGGTTTTGGGGCGTGAATCGGTAGGGAGAAGATCTTCGTGCGCACCCTAGAGTTCGAACCTTACGGGTTTTGCCGGAACCCGATATCCGACATTTGGCGCGCCAGGTAGGGGTGCGCCGAAATCCTCTTTCCGCCGATCTGCGTTCCACTGCTTCATCGCATCCATGTCTAGCGACCCGATGGCAAACGCCGACCACTGGGCAGCATGGCCTGCCCATGCCGTGCCGCCTGCCCAAGGTGACCTCAACCCCGCGCCTCAGGTAGCCCGCGCTCCGCAGAACACTATGGGGGCGCGGGCGATGCGGTCAAGTGCCGCCTGCCCTCACCCCGCGGCAGGTGCGATCAGCAGCAAGGGCCTCAAACCACACCGCAGCCATAGCGCCGCACACCCGGCGGGAACAAGCGAACATGAAGGTCGCGCTCACAGTGGCTCGGGAGCTGCTACGGTGCAGGCTGCAGGAGAGCGGCCATGACGTGCTGCTGGAGCGCGTCATCGAGCTCCTGGATGTCATTGCTTCAGGGGCGCCTCCTTTCTGCATCCAGCTTCCACCCCACGCCCCGGGCGGATCATATAACAGGCCCATCCGCGCCCGTGCGCCCTCAGGCGTGCCCCAAGGCTTCATCAACACCAACTCAACCGTCAGCGCAGGGCGTCAAGTTGCACTAGCACCACCCTCGGCGAGCGAGGGCATGCGCATTGCCGCCTACGGCCCGGGCGGACCGCCGCCCTATCACCCCAAAGATGGCGCTTTGAGTCAAGCCGCGTGGAGCGTGGGGCACTACGGCGAAGCGTTCGGGGCGGCGACCTCGGAAGCTTACGTACCCCACATGGTGGATCGGGAATACGCACTGGAAGACGACCATGGCTCGTTCCTCGGGCCAGGCTAGGAGGAAGAGACGCCAGAAGCCGAACCTTTTCAGGAGCCCAAGGAAGCCTCACCAACCGCGCTGGCGGTAGCAGCTATCGGGTACCACTAATTCCTCAGGAGCAAGCTTATGCTAACCATGGGTCGCGGGAAGTTAAGGTCACTGTAGCAGAAGGCTGACCCAGCTCAGCAGCCTCCCTTCCGCTAGGAGGGGCGCACTGGGGGCTGGAGGAGAGGGGCCGGGAGCCAGGCCCCTCCCCGCGGCGCACGGAGCAAGGTGTTTCCCAGAGGTAGGCTCTCTGCTGGGGAGGTGCTGCAAAGCCTACCCCCGGCAGAGGACCCGTGGTCGTCGGGGGAACCGCTGGCGTCCCCTTTACCCCATTGGCGTCGTCCTTGGTTTCCGGTCGTCGTCAATGGTGGTCGAGGGTGGCGCAAGGCGGGGCCCTCGTCTGGTGATATGAAGCAAGGCCGATATCTGTGAAGAAGGCCAAGTGCCTGTGAAGCTCGCCGCCCGTGACACTCTCACGTCATAATGAGTTGGGGCTGTAAACACCTCGGAGTCTCTGGAGAGCCGCCCTCAGGTCTCGGGGGCTCCCTCCCATGCCTAGTGGCAGCACTTAGCTCCGCGCTAGTGAGAAGATGTCAAAGACTAGACTAGGTGCCGGACGCGGCCTTTTGCTTTTTACCTTCCTTTCTGTGGTCGAGCTTCCTTGCTTTGAATTTAAGTTGAAGTTGAATTTGCATTTGCGTATGTGCGAGGAGGGGTGACTTGTCTCATTCGTGTGTTTTCTTGCGTTTTGGTTTCTGCCCTGGTCTGAAGTTCGCACCAGCTGCCTCCCCCTCACGAGCCTCGCGGGCGGGGCTGGGCTCGACACACGCGCGCATGCTGTCCCGCGGCCGGCACTCACTCTCGCGAGGCTCTCACCACATGGTCAGCGGGTCCCCCCAGAGGACCCTCAGAGAATCACAGCCTCGCAAGCCTACCCAAGGCTCACCCGGGCTAAAGGTAAACCACAATAATTAACCCATCGCAGGGCCCGTAACATTACGCGGGCGCGCATTCGGCGTCGTTCCTAAAAACATGTGGACAACAATCCTTTTTACATGAGGGGCTTCCCCTCCCAAAATGCTCTTACAACCTTTAGGGCCGCGCCCGAGCTTTTTCTACGCAAGATAAATAGTAGGGGATACAGGATCAGTCAGACATATCGCTCACCGCATCCTCTTGGTCGCCTCCGGAGGCGTCACTGGCGCCGCTGTCACTGGCATCGCCATCGCCGTCATCGACGCCATCTTCGCCGCCGTTCACCACATCACCTTCATCCGTAGCAACTACCACCTCATCATCATCAGAAGTGAAGGCCCTGACAAGTGCATCCACGTTGTCCTCCAGCCACCGCGCCAGATCACCTTGAATGGCCACGAGCACCAGAGCAATGACGGCGTCGAAGTCGAAGTGGGGATCTCTATCCTGAAGATGGCTGAAGACACGGGAGAATGCGCGCCCGAGCAGGTTACGGCTCCTCTCCTCGACTAGCTGGCGAGCTCTCTCAGAGCGATTCTCCAGATGCGTCACCACGTCAATGAAGAACTAGAGATGACCGTAATAGTTGGTCACATGGGGTTGCGGAGCGTTCGCATCACAAATATTGCCCAGGCCCGCGTTGGCCCTGTCCCTGAGCGCTTGGAGCATGGGGCCATGCATATGCTCCAGTGTCTGCCACTGGAGAATTTCTTCTCTGTTCTGCCGCACAACGGACTCAGCATCGTCAACCCGCCATTGAAGAAGAAGCAACTCGGCACAGAAGGAGGCCAACTCAGTCTACGCCGAGACCAGGGCGGCTGCGGTGGCCTCCGCGCACTGCGTCACTTCGGTTAGCTTGGACCTGAGGGCGGCAGTCCTGCCTGCAGCCTCGGCTTCAATCAGCTCCAGCCTCTCGTCGTACCCGCGTACGAGATCCACGCGAACTTCCGCCACGCGGTGGTCAACCTCTTCTTGGATCCGAGCCTCCCGCGCGCCAACATCGTCCTCCGCCTGGGTAACCTGGCGCTCCCTCGTCTCCAACCACTCAAGGTCGAGGTTGCGCTCGGCGGCCTCCAGCGTCAGCGCTTCTTCACGCCTCCGGAGCTCCTCCTCCTCAACGGGCGTCCCCTTCAGCGATGCAAGGGCGGCCTGGCGCAGCTCCACTTGCTACTCCAGGGAAGTGCTCCAGGCTTGGAGCTCCCATGCTGTAACACCCCCCAGTGTCATGCTACAGTGATCCCTTGTTAATGGCGCCATGTCATCATGTTTTATTAAGCCAATTTGCCACTTGATAAAAATCAAAGTCAAATTCAAATTGAAATCGCAAGTCAAATTATTAATTCTTCAAACTGTCCAAACAAATGTTCATTAGGTTGAAAATATTCATTAGGTAATTTTCATGCATTAACAAACGTTTTTATAAAGATTTAAAATGCCCCTGGATATGAAAGCAGTACCCGAAACAGCCCTATTTAAGTCATTTTCACTTAATCAAAATCCAAACAACTTCAAATCACTCCCAAACTTTTTTGTGGCAGTGAGGTATATTGCATACTAACTATTGAGACCAGCCACACTTTTTACCAAAGTGATTTATTGTTTAAAAGAAAGTGCAAGCAGGAAATAAGATAGAAAGCTGAAAAGAAAGAGGAAAGACCGAAAGCCTACTGTGCTACTAGGCCTAATTGAACTACAGTTGAGGCCCAGCCCAGCTCCTCCTTATCTTCTTCCTCTGTTCATTGACAGAGGCGTGGCGGCCATCCACCGGCGCCATAACCGGCAGGGTGCACACGCCGTCCATCCACTACCTCCCCACTGTCTATAAGACCACCCCGACGCCCTGGACGAACCCTAGTTGTCCTCCCCCTTTCCCCCCACGCCGTTTTCTTCCTCTCCTGCACACGCCCGAGCTCCACCCGCCATGTCCATCGTCGTCCTCGTGTCCATCGTCCACCTCATCGACTGAGGCCTCTGCAGGAGCTGCGTGTGCTTCATCTGCATCGACTCCAAGGAGCAGCTCCAGCAGGAGATCACCACAACGCAGGGATCAATCTCGTCTTCTACCTTTGGCCACCGTGACACCATTGCCGGATTTCGTCGCCTCCGAGACTCCCCCGAGCCCGCTATGCACACCTACAGGCTCGATGTGAGCCCTTCTCCCTTTCCCCTCTCTCTCTCTCTGACCTCGAGCTCGTCCCCTAGCACCGTTGTCGCCGTGTCCGAGAGCTCCTAGCCGTTTTTCCCCGTGAGCGTGCTGCTACCGCTTTGCCTCCACCGCCGCTCTGCTTACTGATGCCACTTCGTTGCTACCGCGCGGCCGCCCGCACCCGTCCACTGTCGCCCGCCGCCGCCGCCGTCGTGCTGGTCGCGTCCGCTGTTGCACCGGCTCGTCAGGCCGCGCCCGCGCTCGCGTCTCGTTTCACATCGCCCCGTGTGCCCCGTGCGCGCCCCCCGGCCGCGTCCGGCCACGACCAGCCGCGCGCCGGCCGTCCCCTGGTCGCACCCAGCCGCTTCCGTCGTCGTGCGTTGCGCCCGCAGCCGCCCTTGGCCATGCGTGCCTGTAACTGCTGCTGTTCGCGGCCGCTACCTGCTGCTGTCGCTGAAACTCTGCTGCTGATGCCGGCTTCCTACTGCTGCTTCTTGCTACTGTGGTCGCTGCTGGCTGCTCCTCATGTGACTGCTGCCAGCACTGCTTCTGCTGCCAGCGCCGCACCGCGCCTAGGTGCTGCGGCTGCTTGCCGCGGCCGCTCCCCGCTGCTACTGCCGCTACTCCGCGTATTGCTTTACCTTACCTGCTGTTGCTCCATGGCCTTGCTGCTGCTCGCATGCTATTGCTACTGCCTCTCGCGCCACCGCTGCTTGCATGCTCAAGGCCATGGCAGAGTGTGTGTGTGAGCCGGCCCTTGTTTTGTTTTGGGCTAACCACCGTCAGTGCTAACCCCTCCACCCCTAATTAAGTCAGTTAAAATACTTTTGCCTGTGTGCCAATGACATGTGGACCCCCACCCCACTAGTTAAGTAAATAATTAAATTGATTTAAGCTAGCAGTCCATGACATGTGGGTCCTCCCTGCCAGTTTGACCAAGTCAACAGTCAACTATTTGACTACTAACTGGATGTTGACTAGGCGGTCAACAAGGCCCACTGACCCCTTGTAGGCCACTGTGGCTAGCTCACAGTGTGTACACATAACTTTTGTCTATTTATTTTCGAATTTAAAATAATTGCAGAAATTGTACAAATTGTTTAAAACTTTAAAAATTAATAGAAAATAAATAGTAACTCGGATGAAAATATTTTATATATGAAAGTTGCTCAGAAAAATCCAACGAACCCGGATACGCAGTCCGTTCATCTGTCACATGCCCCTAGCATGCTGAACATAGAATCGTCCCCTCTCTTTTCATTTTTCCGGAAAATGTCAGACATCGGGAAAACCCCTCCGGATGTTTTCCCTCTCCGTCTGCAATGTCTAGCACTGCGTTAGTTCACCTCTAACA
Organism: Aegilops speltoides; assembly: GCA_021437245.1. Classification (NCBI taxonomy): domain Eukaryota; kingdom Viridiplantae; phylum Streptophyta; class Magnoliopsida; order Poales; family Poaceae; genus Aegilops; species Aegilops speltoides. The sequence continues at coordinate 307,214,129 of CM038147.1, read as the reverse complement.
CCGCGTATTACCATGTTATGCTTTATGGTGCTTTGTTTGATTTATATTTATTGTTTCTTCCCCCTCTTCTCTCCGGTAGACCCCAAGGCCGATGATGCTCCGGTGATCGACTACGTCGACGATGACCCTTCTTCCCTTTCAGCGGAGCTTCCAGGCAAGCCCCCCCCCTTTGATCATCCCGATATCGCCCATTCCATTCTCTCATGCTTGCATTAGATTTTGCTATTGTTATTGTTTGCTCCTATTCTGATGCATAGCCTGCTTTTGTAACACCGCTTATCCTAAAGCGCTTAGTATAGGTTGGTTAGTGATCCATCGATGACCCCACCTTGTTCTTGTTGCCTGCTTCATCATTGAAGACCCGATCAACGGATCGAAGACCGTGCCCCACACCGCACATCACTTTCCCTTAGTTGCTCGACACTACTTGGTTACTATCGAGTCTGGGTGAGACCTCTACAACACTTCGATGTTAACCTGTAGTGTAGCTATTCGATCGTGGTCATCGAGGGTGATTCCGCCTTAACCACTTCCGATACGACTCTGTTGTGCAACCCCTCAAGTGTGAACCTCGGGGGTGATTCCTCTTACGTTCACCTTAATGATTACATCGAGTGGAATTCACCGGGGGTGATTCCTCGGGGTTTCCCCTTGATGTTTAGACACACAGTTACTATGATTACTATGACTTTACATTGAACCATGTTACTAAAGACGGGTCGACCCTGAGGGGTACCCGCGTGAGCATAATTGCGAGTGATGTGGAGCCGGGTTGACCTGGAAGGTGCCCGAGAGATAATTACGAGGCGTGGCCGGGCATTCTTAGCCCTTGCCGCAAGTCCTCGAGACGGGGCAACGGGGTCACATCTTTCGTGAGTCTCTGCTTGTTACCGCGCGTTCCTAATCCACTACGATTTGGATATTTGATCCGAGGGGCCTCTAGCCTGATAGCACTAACCATCACATGGGCATAGTATGGGCGTTATGCGTCGTATACATCAGTCGAAGCTTAATAGACGTCAGCGACTGAGCGGCGCGCGCCGGGTTGGACTGGTAAGCACCTGCCTTTTTGAGGGAGGTAGCTAGGTCTGCTCACCGGCCGCGTACGCAACGTGCAGGAGTTCCCGGGGAGATGGCCCATGACCCCTGGGGGCATAGGTTTAGTCTGGCGTGCTTGACCTCTCTATTAAGCCTAGGTCGGGTTGCGGCGTATTGTTTGGCCGAGGCCGGGCATGACCCATGAAAGTGTGTCCGGCCGGAGTTAATCGAGCGTGGTGGGTAAGTTGGTGCACCCACAGAGGGAAGAAAACATCTATCGATAGCCCGTCCCTACTGATATGAGACACTTGGAGTTGTATCCCGATCGATACAACTAGAACTGGATACTTGTGATGAGAATTGGATTGTGATGAGGTGATAACTGGATAGTATGGCTCTGGGATTGTTTTCTCGCAGGTAGTCGAGAAAGGATCTCTGGCCGAGGTTGATAACACTACTACTACTTTACTTTAAGCTACTCTACTCCCTCCTGTTGTTGCAAGATGGTGGTTTCTAGAAGATGCTAGTCTTCGATAGGACTAGGCTTTCCCTCTATTCTGGCATTTCTGCAGCCCAGTCCACATATACAGCCTTCTTTTGATAATGTTTCATATGTAGTGTAGATCCTTGCTTGTGAGTACTTTGGATGAGTACTCATGGTTGCTTTGCTCCCCCTTTTCCCCCCTTTATTTTTCTTTTCGGTCGATGCAATAAGATGTCGAAGCCCAGGAGCCAGATGCCACCGTCGATGCCTACTACTACGTGGAGACCGCCGACGACCAGGAGTAGTTAGGAGGCTCCCAGGCAGGAGGCCTTGCCTTTTCGATCGTTGCTTCTTTTGTGCTAGCCTTCTTAAGGCAAACCTGTTTAACTTATGTCTGTACTCGGATATTGTTGCTTCCGCTGACTCGTTTGTATTCAAGATGATGTATTCGAGCCCTCGAGGCCCCTAGCTTGTAATATAAAGCTTGTATTATTTTAATTTGTGTCTAGAGTTGTGTTGTGATATCTTCCCGTGAGTCCTTGATCTTGATCGTACACATTTGCGTGTATGATTAGTGTACGATTGAATCGAGGGCGTCACACACGCGCGCTTCTCCGCGATCTCGCGTCGTTGGTCTGCTTCCCGAGCCTCCTCAATAGTTCGGGAGCAGGCCTTTCGCGAGGCTGCAAGGGACGCTTCGGCCTTCGCGTTGTCAAGCTTGCGCCAATGGCAAGCAAGGTTGACTGCCACCGTCAGCTTGCGCCGCTCCTCTATCAGCCGCAGGCCCTCGGCTTCAAGACACGCGTCCACATCCGCGAGCTCTCCACCAAGCTGGCCCACCGCATCCGTCGCTTTCGGAGGAACTCTTGGCGGATGACGATGCGCTCCCGCGCTCACTTGAGCACGTCATCGATATCGTCCTCCGCCACCGGCGTTGGCGGAGGGCCCTGAAGTGGTTCGCACCCTCTCGGCAAGGGGCTGGGGGCTGGTGCCCCCACAATCGTTGGGCGGGCTCCGCGAGGGGCCCAGGCCGGCGCAGATCCATTCCCAGAAGAAGAGACAAGGACCGACTTCAACCATTCGTCGTCCATGATCAGAGAAGGAGCCCAGGGCAGGCTGGTCACGCCCCGGGCGAGGTCGCGAAGGAAAGGCGGCAAGGGCACAGGCTCGAGGCACCATGCGGGCCGGCTTACTTCATCGGCCGAACTCGCGTCAGGGGCAGCACACAGGCTCGGGACGCTCAAGGCCAGCGATGGAGGCGAGGCCGGAGGAAGCTGCTTCTTAGCAGACTCCGCAGGCTTGGCAGGAGGGATCCTGAAGGGCCACAGCCAGGAAAGGGACCAGCGATTGAGGAATTGCAAGAATGAGGTACTTACTCATCTATGGTGAAGTACTTCCTATGCTTCAACGGTAGGCAAGGGCGCTCGCTGCCACTCGAAGACTCTTTCCTCTTGCGAAGGGCGTCGAAATCTATGCAGAACCGACCCAGGCGCTAGCGTGTGGGCCGGCACAAGGTGCGGATGCAGAAGCGCTCAGACAGCCAACCTCAGGGCCGCCAAGCCGGGAGGAGCGATCACACACCACTCCCTGATGACCTGCCGAGGCCTTGGGGGCTCCAGCCTCGGGAGTCGCAGGTCATGTCTCCACATCAACAACCGCCTCAGGGCGGGCTTCATAAGCTCCGGAGGATGACGCATTGGGAGCCCCGTGCGATGTCGGCACCACGACACCAGAGCTTCCAGCTTCAAGCGATGCTTGCCTCCCCGCACCAGCTCCTGGGGCAAGATCGGTGTTGGCGATCGGTAGGGGAGCCACGGCCAAGGGATTCTCGCGAGGCTCCACGAGGCCAGCCGGGCGCAACCCCCATTCGTCGAAGTGAGGCATCTGCCTCACGAACTCGGCCCCGCCCGAGCAGAGATATAGGAGGCTGCCCCCATGCCGGATATCGCTCGGCGAGGGGTCGCCTGTCAAGACCTCCAGCACCTTCTTCAGCATTTTAGGCGCCAGCTCCATATCCTGGAGCCTCATGTGGTCCTGATACCCAGTCAGGGGCCACATCGGCTGGGAGTGGCGCTGGAGAGGAGCAATGCGACACTGGAGGAACTCCTTCACTACCTGGGCGCAGTCACGCCGAGCTCCCTCAACCTCTCCAGTCGGCGCCAAACGAAGGAGAGCCGGGGGCTCACGAGCCTCTCGTGGCCCCAGCCCGTATTGGGGATGGCAAGCAATGTCGGATGCGAAAGCAGGGGGCTGGGCACTCCGACATCCACATACAGCCACCGTGTTCGGAACCCACTCATGGAAGGTGAAAGGCTAAAATCAATCCCCGAGACAGCCGTCTCTGCCACGGCCTGGAAGCTCACGCACCCCAAGCACTGCAAGGGGTAGGTCAGGCGCAAGGAGAAGAAGTGACGCAAGAGGGCAATGGAAGGAGCAATGCCCACCATGGCTTTGCAGACGAAGGCGAAGACAATAAGAAGGGTAACAGATTGAGGATCAAGGTGCATCATATGGATCTGATAGTGGGAGAGCACCACATTGAAAAGGGCGTAGAAAGGAGGAACCAGGCCAGCCCACAGGGCGTCGACGGAGAATCGAACCTCCGACACTGTGTCGACGGAGGCGTGGGACGCAGGCCAAACCATCGTCCTTCCACACTCGTTGAAGCTGGAGACTGAAGGAAATATGCCCTAGAGGCAATAATAAAGTTATTATTTATTTCCTTATTTCATGATAAATGTTTATCATTCATGCTAGAATTGTATTAACCGGAAACATGATACATGTGTGAATGCATAGACAAAACAACATGTCACTAGTATGCCTCTACTAGACTAGCTTGTTAATCAAAGATGGTTATGTTTCCTAACCATGAACAAGGAGTTGTTATTTGATTAATGAGGTCACATCATTAGTAGAATGATCTGATTGACATGACCCATTCCATTAGCTTAGCACACGATCGCTTAGTATGTTGCTACTTGCTTTTATCCATGACATATACATGTTCACCGTAACTATGAGATTATGCAACTCCGTTTACGGAGGAACACTTTGGTGCTACCAAACGTCACAACGAATCGGGTGATTATAAAGGAGTACTACGAGTGTCTCCAAAGGCGATGTTGGGTTGGCGTATTTGAGATTAGGTTTTGTCACTCCGATTGTCTGGAGAGGTATCTCTGGGCCCTCTCGGTAATGCACATCACTTAAGCCTTGCAAGCACTACAACTAATGAGTTAGTTGTGAGATGATGTATTACTGGAACGAGTAAAGAGACTTGCGATGAACGAGATTGAACTAGGTATTGATACCGACGATCGAATCTCGCAAGTAACATACCGATGACAAAGGAACAACGTATGTTGTTATGCGGTCTGACCGACAAAGATCTTCGTAGAATATGTAGGAACCAATATGGGCATCCGGTCCCGCTGTTGGTTATTGACCGTGAATAGTTCTAGGTCATGTCTACATTGTTCTCGAACCGTAGGGTCCGCACGCTTAAGGTTTCGATGATGCTTATTATGAGTTTATGTATTTTGATGTACCAAGGAGTTCGAGTCCCGGATGTGATCACGGACATGACGAGGAGTCTCAAATGGTCGAGACATAAAATTGATATATTGGAAGCCTATGTTTGGAGTTCGAATGGTTCCGTAAAACAGAATTTACGGAGTACCGGAGGTTACTGAAACCCCGGAGGTAAATGGGCCTCGATGGGCCTTAGTGGAAAGGAGAAGGGCCAGCCCTAGGTGGGCGCTGCCTCCCCCTTCCCTAGTCCTACTAGGACTAGGAGAAGGGGCCGGCCCCCCTCTCTCTCTTTCCCCCCTCCGGGAATCCTAGTCCAACTAGGATTGGGGGAATCCTACTCCCAGAGGGAGTAGGACTCCCTGGCGCGCCACCCCTTGGCCGCCGGCCCCCTCCCCCCTTGCTCCTTTATATACGAGGCGGGGGCACCTTGAACACACAAGTTGATCTTTAGATCGCTTCCTTAGCCGTGTGCGGTGCCCCTCCACCATATTCCACCTCGGTTATACTGTCAGCAAGCTTAGGCGAAGCCTGCGCCGGTGAAACATCAAGATCGCCACCACGCCGTCGTCGACGAACTCTCCCTCGACACTCGGCTGGATCGAGTACGAGGGACGCCATCGAGCTGTCGTGTGTCAAGAACTCGGGGCGCGAGTAACGGCGCCGGATCGGTCGGATCGCGAGGAGAACGTCGACTACTTCCTCTACGCCAGATCGCTTCGCCGGGTCTACAAGGGTATGTGGACAACACTCTCCCTCTCGTTGCTATACATCACCATGATCTTGCGTGTGCGTGGAAAATTTTTGAAATTACTACGCTCCCCAACAAAGGCATCCGAGCCTAGGTTTTTTCTATAGTTTGATGTTTTTGCACGAGTAGAACACAAGTGAGTTGTGGGCGATACAAGTCATACTACCTACCAAAGATGTCATACTTTGGTTCAGCGGTATTGTGAGATGAAGCGCCTGCACCGACATTACGCCAGACGCTTACGCGAGACTGGTTTCACCGCCACGAGCACTCGTTGCTTAAAGGTGACCGGTGGGTGCTGTCTCTCACTTTAGTTGAACTGAAAAGGCTACGCCCGGTCCTTGAGAAGGTTAAAACGGAGTCTATTTGACGAAGTATCGCTGTGGTTTTGATGCGTAGGTGAGACTGGTTCTTGCTTAAGCCCGTAGCAGCCACGTAAAATTTGCAACAACAAAGTAGAGGACGCCTAACTTGTTTTTGCAGGCATGTTGTGATGTGATATGGTCAAGACGTGATGCTATATTTTATTGTATGAGATGATCATGTTTTGTAACCGGTTATCGGCAATCGGCAGAGCCATATGGTTGTCGCTTATTGTATGCAATGCAATCGCTTCGTAATGCTTTACTTTATCACTAAGCGGTAGCGATAGTCGAGAAGCATAAGTTTGGCGAGACGACAACGATGCTACGATGGAGATCAAGGTGTCGCGCCGGTGACGATGATGATCATGGTGGTGCCGCAAGATGGAGATCGTGAAGCACAAGATGATGATGACCATATCATATCACTTATATTGATTTGCATGTGATGTTTATCCTTTATGCATCTTATCTTGCTTTGATCGACGGTAGCATTATAAGATGATCTCTCACTAAATAATCAAGAAGTGTTCTCCCGAGTATGCACTGCTGCCAAAGTTCGTCGTGCCCGCACACCACGTGATGATCGGGTGATAAGCTCTACGTCCATCTACAACGGGTGCAAGCCAGTTTTGCACACGCAGAATACTCGGGTTATACTTGACGAGCCTAGCATATGCGAGATATGGCCTCGGAACACGGAGACCGAAAGGTCGAGCGTGAATCATATAGTAGATATGATCAACATAAGATGTTCACCATTGAAAACTACTCCATTTCACGTGATGATCGGTTATGGTTTAGTTGATTTGGATCACGTGATCACTTGGATGACTAGAGAGATGTCTTTCTAAGTGGGAGTTCTTAAGTAATATGATTAATTGAACTTAAATTTATCATGAACTTAGTACCGATAGTATCTTGCTTGTTTATGTTTGATTGTAGATAGATGGCTCGTCTTTGTTGTTCCGTTGAATTTTAATGCGTTCCTTGAGAAAGCAAAGTTGAAAGATGATGGTAGCAATTACACGGATCGGGTCCAGAATTTGAGGATCATCCTCATTGCTGCACGTAAGAGTTACGCCCCGATGCACCGCTAGGTGCCAGCTCGCTACTAATGCAACTGCAGATGTTATGAACGCTCTAGCGAGCAAAGTCGATGACTACTCTATAGTTCAGTGTGCCATGCTTTACGGCTTAGAACCGGACTTCAACGACGTTTTGAACGTCATGGAGCATATGAGATGTTCCAGAGTTGAAGTTGATATTCCAAAGTAATGCCCGGATTGAGAGATATGAAGTCTCCAATAAGTTCTATAGCTGCAAGATGGAGGAGAATAGTTCATTAGTGAGCATATACTCGTAATGTCCGGGTACTATAATCACTTGACACAATTGGGAGTTAATCTTCCGGATGATCGTGTCATTGATGTAATTCTCCAATCACCGCCACCAAGCTACAAAGGCTTCGTGATGAACTATAATATGCAAGGGTTAGTAAAGACTATACCGAGCTCTTCGCAATGCTAAAGGTCGGAGGTAGAAATCAAGAAGGAGCATCAAGTGTTGATGGTCAATAAGACCACTAGTTTCAAGAAGAAAGGCAAAGGAAGAAGAAGGAATTCAAGAAGAACAGCAAGCAAGTTGTCGTCAGAGAAGAAACCCAAGTCCGGCCCTAAACCTGAAATCGAGTGCTTCTACCGCAAGCGATCGTCACTTTGAGCGGAACTGCCCCAAGTATTTGGCGGATAAGAAGGATGGCAAGGTGAACAAAGGTATATGTGATATACATGTTATTGATGTGTACCTTACTAGAGCTCGTAGTAGCACTGGTATTTGATATCGGTTCATTGCTAATATTTGCAACTCAAACAGGACTACGATTGCTTAACTCGCAAAGGACGAGGTGACGATCGCGCTGGGAAATGGTTCCAAAGTCGATGTGATCGCGGTCGGCACGCTACCTCTACATCTACCTTCGGATTAGTTTTAGACCTAAATAATTGTTATTTGGTGCTGCGTTGAGCATGAACATTATATCCGGATCTTGTTTGATGCGAGACGGTTATTCATTTAAATCGAGAATAATGGTTGTTCTATTTATATGAGTAATATCTTTTATGGTCATGCACCCTTGAGGAGTGGTCTATTTCTTATGAATCTCGATAGTAGTGATACACATATTCATAATGTTGAAACCAAAAGATGCAGAGTTGATAATGATAGTGCAACTTATTTGTGGCAATCGCCGCTTAGGTCATATCGGTAAAACGCATGAAGAAACTCCATGTCGATGGACTTTTGGAGTCACTTGATTATGAATCACTTGGCACTTATGAACCGTGCCTCATGGGCAAGATGACTAGAACACCGCTTCTCGGACTATGGAGAGAGCAACAGATTTGTTGGAAATCATACATACGTATGTATGTGGTCCGATGAATATTGAGGCTCGTGGCGGATATCGTTATTTTCTCACCTTCACAGATGACTTAAGCAGATATGGGTATATCTACTTAATGAAACATAAGTCCAAACGTTTGAAAAGTTCAAAGAATTTCAGAGTGAAGTTGAAAATCATCGTAACAAGAAAATTAAGTTTCTACGATCCGATCGTGGAGGTGAATATTTGAGTTACGAGTTTGGTCTACATTTGAAACAATGCGAATAGTTTAGCAACTCACGCCACCCTAACACCACAACAGAATGGTGTGTCCGAACGTCAGAATCGTGCTTTACTAGATATGGTACGATCTATGATGTCTCGCATGATTTACCGCTATCGCTTTTGGGGTTATGCTCTAGAGACAGCCGATTCACACTGAATAGAACACCGTCGAAATCCGCTGAGACGACACCTTATGAACTGTGGTTTAGCAAGAAACCAAAGTTGTCGTTTCTTAAAGTTTGGGGATGCGATGCTTATGTGAAAAAGCTTCAACCCGATAAGCTCGAACCCAAATCGAGAAATGTGTCTTCATAGGATACCCAAAGGAGACAGTTGGGTACACCTTCTATCACAGATCCGAAGGCAAGACATTCGTTGTTAAGAATGGATCCTTTCTAGAGAAGGAGTTTCTCTCGAAAGAAGTGAGTGGGAGGAAAGTGGAACTTGATGAGGTAATAGTACCTTCTCCCTTACTTGAAAGTAGTTCGTCGCAGTAAACCAGTTTCGAGACACCTACACCAAGTAGTGAGGAAGTTGATGATGTTGATCATGAAACTTCGATCAAGTTATCGCAGAACCTCGTAGATCAACCAGAGTAAGATCCGCACTGTGAGTGGTACGGTAATCCTGTTCGGAAGTCATGCTACTAGATCATGATGAACCTACGAACTATGAAGAAGCGATGGTGAGCCCAGATTCCGCAAGATGGCTTGAGGCCATGAAATCGAGATGGGATCCATGTATGAAAACAAAGTGTGGACTTTGGTTGACTTGCCCGAGGGTAGGCAAGCAATAGAAAACAAATGGATCTTCAAGAAGAAGACCGACGCCGACGGTAATGTTATCGTTTATAAAGCTCGACTTGTCGCAAAAGGTTTTCGACAAGTTCAAGGGATTGACTACGATGAGACCTTCTCACCCGTAGCGATGCTTAAGTCCGTCCGAATCATGTTAGCAATTGCCGATTTTATGATTATGAAATTTGGCAAATGGATGTAAAGACTGCATTCTGAATGGATTTCGAAGAAGAGTTGTATATGATGCAACCGAAGGTTTTATCGATCCAAAGGAGCTAACAAAGTGTGCAAGCTCCAATGATCCATCTATGGACTGGTGCAAGCATCTCGAGTTGGAATAAACGCTTTGATAGTGTGATCAAAGCATTTGGGTTTGTACAGACTTTTGGAGAAGCTCAGATTTACAAGAAAGTGAGTGGGAGCTCAGAGCATTTCGATATTATATGTGGATGACATATTGCTGATCGGAAATGATATAGAATTTCTGGATAGCATAAAGGATACTTGAATAAGAGTTTTTCAATGAAAGACCTCGGTGAAGCTGCTTACATATTGGGCATTAAGATCTATAGAGATAGATCAAGACGCTTAATTGGACTTTCACAAAGCACATACCTTGACAAAGTTTTGAAGAAGTTCAAAATGGATCAAGCAAAGAAAGGGTTCTTGCCTGTGTTACAAGGTGTGAAGTTGAGTCGACTCAATGCCCACCACCGCAGAAGATAGAGAGAAATGAAAGATGTTCCTATGCTTCAGCCATAGGCTCTATCATGTATGCAATGTTGTGTACCAGACTGATGTGTGCCTTGCTATAAGCCTAGCAGGAGGTACCAAAGTAATCCAGAGTGGATCATCGACAGCGGTCAAGAACATCCCGAAATACCGAAAAGGACGAAGGACATGTTTTCAGATATGGAGGTGACAAAGAGCTCATCGTAACGGTTACGTTGATGCAAGCTTTGACACCGATCCGGACGATTCTAAATCGCAGACCGGATACGATTTACACTAAACGGAGGAGCTGTCGGTTGGTGCAGTTCTAAACAAAGCGTCGTGAAGGGATCTACATGTGAAGCGGAATACATAGCAGCTTCGAAGCAGCTAATGAAGGAGTCGGATGAAGGAGTTCATATCCGATCTAGGTGTCATACCTAGTGCATCGGGTCCAATGAAAATCTTCGTGACAATCTCGAGCAATTGCCTTAGCGAAGGAATCCAGATTTCACAAGAGGACCAAGCACATCAAGAGACGCTTCAATTCCATCCGGACTTAGTCCGTGGGAGACATAGAGATTTGCAAGATACATACGGATCTGAATGTTGCGCACCCATTGACTAAGCCTCTTCCACGAGCAAAACATGATCAGCACCAAGACTCCATGGGTGTTAGAATCATTACTATGTAATCTAGATTATTGACTCTAGTGCAAGTGGGAGATCAAGGAAATATGCCCTAGAGGCAATAATAAAGTTATTATTTATTTCCTTATTTCATGATAAATGTTTATCATTCATGCTAGAATTGTATTAACCGAAACATGATACATGTGTGAATGCATAGACAAAACAACATGTCACTAGTATGCCTCTACTAGACTAGCTTGTTAATCAAAGATGGTTATGTTTCCTAACCATGAACAAGGAGTTGTTATTTGATTAATGAGGTCACATCATTAGTAGAATGATCTGATTGACATGACCCATTCCATTAGCTTAGCACACGATCGCTTAGTATGTTGCTACCGCTTTTATCCATGACATATACATGTTCCTGTAACTATGAGATTATGCAACTCCGCCATCGGAGGAACACTTTGGTGCTACCAAACGTCACAACGTAATCGGGTGATTATAAAGGAGTACTACAGTGTCTCCAAAGGCGTATGTTGGGTTGGCGATTTCGAGATTAGGTTTTGTCACTCCGATTGTCGGAGAGGTATCTCTGGGCCCTCTCGGTAATGCACATCACTTAAGCCTTGCAAGCACTACAACTAATGAGTTAGTTGTGAGATGATGTATTACGGAACGAGTAAAGAGACTTGCCGTAACGAGATTGAACTAGGTATTGGATACCGACGATCGAATCTCGCAAGTAACATACCGATGACAAAGGGAACAACGATGTTGTTATGCGGTCCGACCGACAAAGATCTTCGAGAATATGTAGGAACCAATATGGGCATCCAGGTCCCGCTGTTGGTTATTGACCGTGAATAGTTCTAGGTCATGTCTACATTGTTCTCGAACCGTAGGGTCCGCACGCTTAAGGTTTCGATGATGCTATTATGAGTTTATGTATTTTGATGTACCAAGGAGTTCGAGTCCCTGATGTGATCACGGACATGACGAGGAGTCTCAAATGGTCGAGACATAAAATTGATATATTGGAAGCCTATGTTTGGAGTTCGAATGGTTCCGGTAAAACAGAATTTACTGAGTACCGGAGGTTACTGAACCCCGGAGGTAAATGGGCCTCGATGGGCCTTAGTGGAAAGGAGAAGGGCCAGCCCTAGGTGGCCGCGCGCCTCCCCCTTCCCTAGTCCTACTAGGACTAGGAGAAGGGCCGCCCCTCTCTCTTTTCCTCCGGAATCCTAGTCCAACTAGGATTGGGGGAATCCTACTCCCGAGGGAGTAGGACTCCCTTGGCGCGCCACCCTTGGCCGCCGGCCCCCTCCCCCCTTGCTCCTTTATATACGGGGGCAGGGGGGCACCTTGGAACACACAAGTTGATCTTTAGATCGTTCCTTAGCCGTGTGCGGTGCCCCCCTCCACCATATTCCACCTCGGTTATACCGTCGCGAAGCTTAGGCGAAGCCTCGCGCGGTGAAACATCAAGATCGCCACCACGCCGTCGTCTTGACGGAACTCTCCCGACACTCGGCTGGATCGAGTACGAGGGACGCCATCGAGCTGTACGTGTGTCAAGAACTCGGGGCGCCGGAGTAACGGCGCCGGATCGGTCGGATCGCGAGGAGAACGTCGACTACTTCCTCTACGCCAGATCGCCCGCCGGGTCTACAAGGGTATGTGGACAACACTCTCCCCTCTCGTTGCTATACATCACCATGATCTTGCGTGTGCGTAGGAAATTTTTTGAAATTACTACGTTCCCCAACAGAGACGAGTGCGGGGCGGACCTTCTCCAAGGCCTCCAGATTGAGCACCAGCGATCAGCCGACGGCGGGCTCGATTGCCGGAGGCGAACTGGATGAGGACACGGGCTTCTTGCCCTTCTCTTTGCTAGTTGGCGCCATGGCGATGGAGGGGGAAGCGCTCAAGTCAGATTGGAAGCGGAAACAGAGGTTCGAGGAAGAGAGGAGAACAGGAAGCACGCGGGCGGCAAAGAGGAAATAACAGTGTTAAGCTTCGTGGCCGCCTAGCCAGGTGGATATTGGGGGAGCATGGGGAAGCAGAGACGCCCACGTCCCATCAGTCGCCATGCATCAAACAAGGCCGCGGGCTGTTGGGGCCCGCGGCGCTCCGCATGTGCCCTTTGGCTTCGCTGCTAAGCCAAGTCCAAGCACGCCTTGGGCCCGGGGGCTACTGTCGGCGTTCTGGGAATGGGGGTCCCTAGACTTGCCTGCCTATGGCCTGCGGCGTGGCTCGAGCAGTGGCCCAGTACGGCCTGTCTTCATCAACCCAAGTTCAAGACCCTCGCGAGGGGCCAGGCCTTGCAGGGCGGACGACACAAGGCTTCCTCGGGGGCGGCCTCACCAGGTAGGCTCGCGAGGAGGCGGAGAGATCAAGGCAAGGAGTACCTCGCGAGGTGCTCATGACGCAAGCCATGACGATCAAGACCAGGCGGGCGCCACTCAAGATGTCCTCGCTTCCTCTTTGGTGCAAAGGGCAAGCGCAGCGCCGAGTACCGAGGCATCAGCAAAGGCTTCCATATCGGTGCAACGAGACCAAGACCAAAGCAGAAGCGGCAGGGCGGAGATCACCGTGGAGCCCAAGACGGCGTCATCACCAAAGGTTTTGGCGCATAAAGACCAACTTTAGTCGATAGCTTGTACTAGCTGCCCCCCTTCAAAATGGCCATTGTTGGCTCCCTTCTCGCTCAATATTTGGGAAGAGGACCAGGGCCTCTATAAATAGAGATAGCCACCACAATAGAAGGGGATCCGATCGAATCCTTCCCTAGTAGAACGCCGCACCAGCTCAAGAACACCCCTCGCGAGGCTGTTCTTTCTCTGTACTGTTCATCATCAGCCCCAGAGGCAATCCACCATACCACACACTCGATTAGGGTATTACACCACAACAGTGGCCCGAACCAGTATAAACCTCGTGTCCCTTGTGTTGTTCATCGTGCTAGCTTAGAATCGCGGCGTGGTTTTGGGGCGTGAATCGGTAGGGAGAATATCTTCGTGCGCACCCCAGAGTTCAAACCTTAAGGGTTTTGCCGGAACCCGATATCCGACAGCCTCCGTCCGGGCTTGGTTCTGGCCCAGTGGCTAGTCGATTCACCGTTGCCGCTCATAAAGTGCGACGGCTGCCCGCGACAGGTCGTGCACCGTGTTTTGACCACCCGGAACATCCTGGATGGGTGTTCATCAAGTGCAAAAAGATAAGGTGCATGCTTATTTTGATTCGGTTCTGCTCCCGGATTCGGCCCATGTTTGGCAGCTTATTCTCGAACTTCTGTGTAGGATGGATGCAAGTCTTGGTATTGGGAAGAAGAATACATCGATCTATTGATAGCAGGAAATTTGGTAGATGCTCGTGCACTCCTAGCTAGAATAGAGGCCAGAGATGAGACTAGAGATGATATTATATGTGAAGCAACGTCTACTTCTTTAGAATCACAGAAGAAATAAGTGCGTAAGCTTGAGAAGTTGCAGATCAACAATGGAGACATATATAAGATATTAATCAAATTAGTGGGAGCAGTTATGGAAATTGGATATCTTTTAAAATGTTTAATTGTGATATTTTTTTGGTCTTGCTCTTCTAGCAAAAAATTGGTGATTATTTGTTTTCTTTGATGAAATAAAGAAATGTAATGGCAAAAAACATTACACATACGAGCACCGGCCAGCCGTGGTGGACCATATGCGTTTGCGCATTAAGAGGATGTTTGGTTGCCATCCTGAGACAAAGATGCCTGGCCTGTAGTGTGCCTGAAATCTGCCTGGACCCCGTTTGGTTGGTGGCCTGATGAATCTGCTGGTAACCCGCCTCAGAACACATACGAGGATGATTAGCTCGCCAGTGTCCGTGTACATGGTTAGCCCAAACAGCCACCCAGATTGACGCTGAGAGACGCAAATGCACTTGCCTGGCATCGAAAATCGAGCAAACAGTGCTGATTAAAGAGATCAGAAGCTGGCCCACTTGTACAACACCTACCGCAGGCAGCCTGGCTAGGCAAAATTTCTTCAATCTTCAGGCACACACCAGGCATCAAAGCACGACCAGTGCACCACGAAAAATTGGACGGATGTCGTTCCATTGCCATCTTCATACGGACGAAATTCAGATAAAACAGACATGGTTTGGGTCGTGCTTTAGAGTTGGCTTGATAGAAGCGGTAGAACATGTCATGTCTCCCTGGTAACACTGGCAATTAACTAGTCTAGTGTAAAATGCAGAGACGAAGCGAAATCGGAGACGAAGATTCTATTCGCCTCTCTCGCTCTCTCTCCCTCTCTTCCCTTCTTCTCTCGTTACTTCCGCCTCCCCACCGTCTCCCCTCCCCTCCGATACACCCCCCTTTTCCGCGCTCCCGGTTCATCGGCGTGCCGCACCACCCCAAGACGGCGGCGAGGAACCTAGGTGAAGAACACAGAAGAATTCGCGTGTCCTTTGATCGATTGATGAGCGGAAGGCCGCGGCGGCGGGGACGACGATGAGGGCGGATCTCAGCACCATCCAGCAGACGCTCACGCCAGAGGCGGCGGCGGCGCTGGCGCGAGCCATGGACGAAGCGGCTCGACGGAGGCACGTCTCCACCACGCCGCTCCACGTCGCCGCCGCGCTGCTCGCCGCGCCGGCTGGCCTGCTTCGCCAGGCCTGCGCGCGGGCCGTGGCCGCGGGAGGCGCTGCTGCCGCCTCTGGTGGCGCCGGCGCGCACCCGCTCCACTGCCGCGCTCTTGAGCTCTGTTTCTCCGTCGCGCTAGACAGGTTGCCTGCCTTTGCGGGGGGCGCGATTGGAGGCGGGGCCGCTGCTCCTCCCGTTTCCAACGCGCTCGTTGCGGCTCTCAAGCGCGCGCAGGCCCAGCAGCGGCGGGGCTGCCCTGAGGCGGCACAGCAGCCGCTCCTCGCCGTTAAGGTGGAGCTCGAGCAGCTCGTGCTCTCCATCCTCGACGACCCTTCGGTCAGCCGCGTCATGCGCGAGGCATCCTTCTCATCTTCTGCCGTGAAGAATACCATCGAACAGTCTCTCACCTCACCCTCCCCGTCGTCTTCCACCGCAGCGTCTAGTCCTGTACCGACGCGAACCCCCTTCTCCCCATCCCCTTCCTCTCTTCTGCGCGCCGGCACCGCTAACGCATACATCAACCCTCGGCTGGCGGCTGCGGCGGCTGGAGCCAGCTGCGGGGATGATGCGCGCAAGGTGCTTGATGTCATGCTCAAGCCAGCGCGCCGCAACCCGGTGATCGTCGGAGACTCCGGACCGGACGTGGTTCTGAAGGAGGCCATTCGAATAATCCCAGCGGCCAGCTCCGCTGCCCTCGCTGCAGCCAAGATCCTGCATCTGGAGGCGGAACTCACCAAGCTTGCTGGCGACAAGGTGGCGATGGCGGAGAGGATCGGAAAGCTGGGCGCCGTAGTCGAGAGGCTCGTCGGCGAGCACGGCGGGGTGGTTCTTGACCTCGGGGACCTGAAGTGGATGGTGGAAGGCCCTGCCGCGTCGTCGTCTGAGGGGGGCAAGGCGGCCATTGCTGAGATGGGGCGTCTGCTCAGGCGTTTCGGGCGCGGTGAAGTGTGGGCCGTCGCCACTGCAGCGTGCGCCACGTACCTCAGGTGTAAGATCTATCACCCAGGAATGGAGGATGAATGGGATCTCCAAGCCATGCCGATCGCCCGCAGCACACCGCTTGCTGGAGCTGCTCTGAGGTGCGTCTGCGTTCGTGTTCTGATTCTTTGTTAGATCTAACATGTCTGGTCTTGTTGATTACTGCTTAGTCATGCTGAACCAAATTATTACTTACTCTGCAATTGGTTCATAGGATAGGAAAGTCATAGGAATAAGAATCCTCTAACATGCTCAAGGGATGTCACAGAGCTACAATGTTCATCTTGTGTAAAAAAGACAAGGAAAGTCGGGAGCTTATGAAATTGAAATAGTTATTTTGAAAAGAGTGAAATGAGTATTTCAAAAATTAAAATGAGTCTTCTAAAATTGAACTTGGTATGTCACGAATTGAAATTGATCTATTAGGAATGGAAGCCTGTCTTTTGAAAATTGAAATGAGCACTGTTCATGGGCTAGCCTGAAGGGAAGTCAGGTTAATGTAGCTTACCTGACTTCCCTTCGAATGTTAGAGGATCCAGCTCCGTACCGGAAGTCCTATGAATAGGAATAGTAAAGAAGATGCCCTTTGGTTCACATCATAGGATTTTTTCCATTGAGTCTAGGCTAATGTTTATTTTCCTACGAAATGTGGAGGATAGGAAAAATTCCTCCATAGGAATAGGATTCTATTCCTACAAACCAAAGGGCTCTAAAGGAATTTTTCCTATACAAATCCTATCCTATGGGATTCCTACAAAATTCCTACATACCAAAGGAGGCCTGATTTTTTTTTTGGATGATTGAAAACTTTGATATGACAAACAAACAGGTTTTTAGTTTAGGGCAGTTGGCGCTACTCTATAAACGTTGTTGCTTTTTTGTGTAGCAGTGGTAGCCTTGTAGTCTCACTCATTATAGTTCAGTTCCACAGATTAACGAGTTACTAAATTTTGTTAGGCCTGGAAGCAGTGGAACTCTCAGCAACTCGGTGGGGATGTTATCACCAATGCTCCGGCCTTTGCCGGTGACACCAACACCTCTCAGATGGCCGCCAGGGGGTGGCCATACTCAGATGGTGAAGCCAGCCATGTGCATGCTCTGCAAGGGTGGTTATGAGAGTGAGCTCGCCAAACTTGCAGCGGAGCGGACGGCAGTATCCGTCCCTGAGGCTGCTAACCCTAGTTTGCCGCACTGGCTGCAGCGGACCAATGATCAAAATCAGGTTTGTGTTATTTCCATGTTTAATCTTGACAAAACCAACTCTTATTCTATCGAAAACCTGATTGGTATAATCCTTCTCTTTTTATACAGTCTAAGGCACAAGAGTTGAAATGGAAAAGGAGCACAGATGAGCTTGAGAAGAAATGGCGTGAGACCTGTGCCCATATCCACTTGACCCATGCTGGAGCGCCAGCACTCTCCGTGCCATTGGCCTCGTCCGGAACATGTCCACGTGTTGAGGTCAAATTGCCTATTGCAAGGGGTGCTGCTATTCAGACTCTTAAGATGAACACTAACCGGGATAAGCCAGCATCCAGCCCGATAGTTGACCTCCGCAAGAGCCCACCAGGAAGCCCAGTGAAAACTGATCTTATGCTTGGTCGCTTGGACCCTGCCATCAATCCTACTATGGATAAAGAGCGGAAGGAAAATTATGAGGGGCTAACTGCCCTGCAGAAGGCTAAGATAGCTGGAATTTCAGATATTGATTCCTTCAAAAGGCTCATCAAGGGGCTGACAGAGAAGGTTAGCTGGCAGTCTGATGCCGCTTCAGCCATTGCTGCTGTTGTTGTACAATGCCGATCTGGAAGTGAGAAGCGTCGGACCCTTCGAACAAGAGGTGACATGTGGCTCATGTTTGTTGGCTCTGATAAGGCAGGTAAGCGGAAAATGGTGAACGCGTTGTCTGAGCTGATGGCAAACACGAGACCAGTAATTGTGAACTTTGGTGGTGACTCCGACTTGGGAAGGGCTAAGAATGATGGACTGAACATGGGTCTCTGGGGGAAAACTGCACTTGATCGGGTCACTGAGGCAGTTCGGCAGAACCCATTCTCAGTAATTGTTCTGGAATGCATTGATCGATTGGACATAGTTGTTCGTGGAAAGATCAAGCGGGCAATGGAGACTGGTCGTCTGCCGGACTCTCGTGGCCGTGAGGTCAGCCTTGGCAATGTCATCTTTGTTCTTACCACCAATTGGGTACCTGATGAACTTAAAGGGCCGGACGTCGAGTCTTTACTACAAGGTGAACTAAGAATGTTGGAGATGGCAGGCTCTAGTTGGCAGCTAGAGCTCTCGATTGGGGACAAGAAGGCCAAGCACCGAGCAGATTGGCTATGTGATGATGTTCGCCCTGCAAAGGTAGCAAAAGATTTGTCCAGTAGCCATGGTTTGTCGCTTGACCTCAATTTGGCAGTTGGTGCCTTGGATGACACCGAGAGTTCACATAATTCTAGTGATGTCTCAGTGGAGCAAGAGCAAGAGAAAGGGCAGCTTGCAGTACTGTGTTCGACGCCTGCCCCTGACTGCGATCTATTGGAACTCGTTGACGATGCCATTGTGTTTCGACCAGTTGACTTTAATCCATTTCGGAAGACTATTAGAGATTGCATATCAGCAAAATTTGAATTGGTCATTGGGAGCATCAATTCATTCAGAATCGATGAAGATGCCATTGACCATATGGTTAGCAGTGTCTGGCTCACTGATGAGAGGTTCGAGGACTGGGCCGGAGAAGTAATTATGCCAAGCATTGAACGATTGTGGCGCAACGTGAAGCATGATAGCGCTCGTGCTGTCGTCCGCCTCGCATTAGTTGCGGACGAGGCGTTGCCAAGGTGGGGTGAGGGAAGGGAAGGGCTACCAGCGACTGTAACGATTGCCATCGATGGAATGTAGAGGGCATTTGAGAAAGTAAATTCTTTGTACGGTAGATATGTAAATACTTTGGAGATCTTCTCTGCTATAAGTTTTGTTTTTGGGGGTGGGGGGGGTAACTATGTGAAGCACATAGGACTACCAAATAGGCAGGATGTTATAGATTTTATAACACCCAAATATGTGGTCTATAGTTTCGATGATATTTGTAGCTATGTTCCTTGGAAAGAAAAAACAATATTTTATTTTACTTATCTCTTAATGTTCCGAAGGTGGATGTGTAGAGGCAATACAGGAAGTAAATAAATACTGAACTCGCTATGTTTTTCTTGGCCCTGAAACTAAATCCGCTCGGATCGGTTCTTGTAATGCATGCCTTCCAGTCATTAGTCAAGTTTCATACTCCCTCCATTCCAAAATACTTGACTTCCATTTGTCCAAAAAATGGATGTACCTATATACTAAAACATATCTAGATACATCTATATTTTGACAAATGAAAGGCATGTATTATGGAACGGAATACTTGACTTTCATTTGTCCAAAAAATAGATGTACCTATATACTAAAACATATCTAGATACATCTATATTTTGACAAATGAAAGACATGTATTGTGGAACGGAGGAAGTAGATGTGAATACATGGAACGAAGAGTTAATTTCATTTTTTACCTCTTTAATTTCACATTTCTGCCGGGAATTACCCCTATGTTATAATAATTCCTTCGGTTTAGAGAAATGGGTGCAAGTTTTTACCAGTTTCAAACTTCTACTCAATTCTAGATACATCATCCGTTTCAAAAATAAAATAAAATTCTAGATACATCAATTTGTATCCATTTCTTCGATAAGTATTTCCGGACGGAGGGAGTATATAAGTTAATTATTCTTGTTCTAGTTTTTGTGAATGTGTTGGGATTCTTGCTTGTCTTCGAAAGTATATGGAAGAATCTCAAATCTTCTTATTTCCTTTTTAACTTTCTGAGGGCTAATAGAGTCAAACCTACACATGTTCCTCTGATTGGATTGGTGCCTAGTGTAAAATGTATCTATTGATGACGTGGAGAAACATGACCCTTAAATTAGCCAAAGCTTCTTTGCCCATTATATATATAATATTAATATTTTCTGATATTCTGTTCGGTTGTCCTATTTGTACATCGTTTTCATGATTGTAGTCAGACATGAATCTTCGCCATACCGTGGTCCTTATCGAACCCTGCTTTCACAAATTTGCCGAAACTTTATAAATAAGAATCCATTGGCACATATCCTCGGTTTCTCACGACTTTGCACTACGACAACTTTTCGCATACCTCTCTTCATTTTTCGCTCTATGCAACATGTTTTTTTTTTTGGGTTAAAGGTTGACCATACGAATCACTATCACTTGTTGCTGTTATTGCTACTTGCAGAAAAAATGTGGTGTGTATTCTTCTTTGTTGCTTCTTGTGTTATCCCTCTTGAATTATCAAAAGATTATACTTGATGAAAAATCCAACAAATGTGTTATTGTGTTTTTGTTTCGACGGGGCATCCGGCCAGTTAAGGTGGCTCCGTGCCAGAAAGCTCAACCACCCCTATTGAATTGCTGGCTGTTTAGTTTTTGTGGCAGGATGTGCGCCACCAACACCCCGTTTCCTGTTGAATCATGTTGTTAATCCCCCCTACCCAACCCAAAACAAAGGAACCTTTTGGTCTATAAACCAAATGGCCACTTTTTGGCCTAACTGCAGGCCCACGTTGATGTGGCTGATCACCAACCCAAGCAACTTGGAAACATTCTATGCTTATTTATAATATATACATTTCTTGCCACTTGTGAAGCATTTTTCGATGGAATCTTTGCCTGAGTCCACCGGCGGAGCTTCGTGAGTCCACCGGCGGAGCTTCGTGAGGGCAAAAGCGTGCCATGGCCCACCCAGCCCCAGGGGTAAACATGCATGTACTGTGTAATATATACGCCCCTAAAAAAAGTAATAGTACATATATACGAGTGTCCAAGCCCATGACTGCCTTGCTTGCCTGTAACCTCGACAAGAACTCACGATTCTGTTGCTCGATGCCTTCCTTGATTTCTCTTCCTATCCAACAGAGTAGCAGATCGACACTAGGGCACGGACCCAGCGCCTGACCGCCCGCAGGAGGGAGGGCTGAGAGGTGGCGCTGAGCTCAAGCCGCCGGTGGCACCGACGATCGAGTAGCAACACGAAGCGATGCAGAGGCTCGAGGGCGACCCATGCAATGGAGGTGTGCTCCAGAAGCAACTAGCAATGAAGGCCACCAAAGGCTAGTAGCGACCTAGACGACGAGGGTCTGCAGACAGCACATGCGCAATTTCAAAACTCTCATCTCTCAACAAGATTAATTTTGAAGTGGGCGGCGCTAGGGGTATTCTTGGGTCTTCATATGAATACCCATGATTTTTACAGAACAGAGTTGATTTTGGCAAAACAGTGACAATTTTCAAAAACAACAATGATTTTGGCAAAATGAATACACATGAATACCCAGTTACAAATTCCTGAAGCCGCCACTGCTAATTTTCCTATAAAATTGAGGCTATAGCACTCTGAAATTGAATCAATTTATAATACACATCTTAATTTGGTACTAGATAATTGTCATGGGCAGTAAGGCTAACCAATGCATGATCGATTTAGTTTTGAAGAGAAAAAGAGATGATACAATTACAGATGAAGTTGGGGAAGATTTTTCCGCAGCAGCTCTTCGTCCATTGCTTGAGTTGATTTTTTTTATGTTTTCTTTTAGTTTGGCCCGCCCAGGTTTTCCTTCCTAGCTCCGCCACTGCCTGAGTCACAGTGCGAAATGGTATCCCGATTTTTTCGTCAATAGTATAAGAAGCCGTTCCATGCGACGGACCATTGATGAAGTCGACAATTCATAAGCGGTGGGTCTACTTATCAGTGGGATTATGTATGTCCGCCTTGAGTACACCATCGATTTGTCATGGTTATTTTAATCATTCTAGTTGGCCTCCAATGGAGAAATCCAGTATGGCTCCGAGCACATCTGCTCTCTATATCTGGACCACTTAGCTGCTCTGAGATCCATGAAAGCATGAGTATTTTGGTCGGCATTCCATGTCATAAATCATGTGTATTTCCACGAAAATAAAAAAGGTAAACATGGCTCCACGCACACCCACATGAATAGTAAATTCAAGAATTATACTAGGAAAATTGAAAAACAAATCTAAAATTTTGTGTAACAAACTTGGTCGACTATTTTACTCACGTATGAAATATCATGAAGTATTGACACCAGTGGTATTCTTAGTGAAGAAAATACAAATGAGACCTTATTATTCATTAAACTTTTTTTAACATAGCTTTGATTTTGTCATTTTTCTCTCAGAATAACAAGGATGAAATTTCTTTGTGAAACTTCTTATGCGGGGTATATCGGTTGACTAAGTATGTTGCAAAAAATATTCAGTTTTTTTCTAGTATAGTTCTGAATTTATTATTGACTAGCACATGTGCCCTTGCGCAGCAACGGAAGAGCTAATTGCGACTGAAAATGTCCACCAACACGGCCCAACAACACCCAGATGTGATCGCCCACGGCAGAGGGGCGCACACTGAGATCTAGCAGAAATTCATATCAGTAGTACATTAAGAAGCATGCTACACAGACAATAATTTTGGTACGATTTTTGTACGGCAATTCTGATCTTAAAGAGCCTAATTTTTATTATTTTTTCACACCAAGACATTATGAGTAAGTTGTAGTAAGTTGTAACAATATTTTAAATTTGCAACAAGTCATGAGAAATATTCGCAATAAAAGGATTCCCTTGTTCATATATTTTTGAATCTCCCGTTTTTTATCCCCACTGACCACACCCTTTATTCTCTTCTTCCTTTATTACTCATATATGCCCATTGAAACCGATCATTCATACTCCCTCCAATCCATATAGGCCCTCCTAACATACTTAATATTAAAAGTTATATTGTGTGTTAGCATTTATCAAAATACACCATTGCAATTAATTAGGTTAATTAACATTATGCCCTAAACAAAATCTTAAAGTGTTTAACAGGAACAAATAATAGCACGGTTCAAAATTACGCATTTTTTGATCAAATTACATATACAAATTATTTTAATCCGAGTTATGGTTGCAAAGTTATAGCATTATCATGTTTAACCTATTCTCTGTAAATAATAAAAGGCCAGGGACCAAAATGGGCCAAAAACAGAGCGAACGGGGCAAACACGGAATACTAATCCGCACCCAGAAGCGCAAGATAGTGGCTACTGCAGTTTGGCCAAATCCCAACAGAGAAAAATCACTTAATGTTGGATCGTGGGTTACATAAAGAAAAAATCAGGGGCTTTTTTGTAAGACTTAAACTTATGACAACATACGGGCACGCACTTTATTAGTAGGTATAGATAAGGGTTGCGCGTGGTTCACCAGATCCGTGTCTCGTATGTCCACTCCTTTTTTCCTCATGTTAGATCTTGACGTCCAGTCCGATGTGTGAACAATATATGCGGGTCCATGCTTTCTCTCACACAAATTTTATATTCACCGTTACATCTCTCTTCATTCCGCATTGATTGCCTACAAGATTTGTTTCAAGTCAAACAACACTAAGTGATAGGGGCAAAGGTGTCCCGTCTTTCGATGAGATGATGGATATCGCTTTGGTGGAAGTCGACTTTGATGATCCGACTACGAACGTGCGAGGACGTCGCGCCTTAGCAATCGCTAAACCAACTCTGAGAGGTTATTGACCACGCCGGAGCATGATCAACCTGACCACGAGGGTCTGTTTCCTGCGAGCAAACGAAGAACAAGCAAGAGACTGAGATTGCAATCTGGATATTGCGAATATAAGATGAAAGCTTTATTGATCAAGGTGGGGTTTTGTGACGCCTTTGTCTGGTCGTTGAACACAAACGAAGTATGTGAAGTTGCAGCTATGACGAACTTTAATCTAAACAAAACCCAAGGTCTAAACGGTGCCCTAAGGGCTGTATATATGGAGGAAGAGGGGGGGAATTTCGTGGCCCTTGGTGGAGGGGTCCGAAATCAACCCTATCTCTTGTTTCCCCACACATACGGACTCTAAAAATAGCCTATACTTATGTATTTCTAAATTACATGGGCCTGGCCCAATAATAAGGTGACGCAACACCTAGAATAGCCTCTAGATGAAATTTATGAAGTGGCATCTTGTATATTTCGTCCAAGGCTTCATGCACCCATTATGGTGGCTTCAAAGTCCTGAAATCATCACTTGTAACTCCGTTCTTGTTCCCCTTGCGCATGCCATCATCTACATGCTTATTCTTGCTCCAATGTTCATCCTTCTCCAAGCTAGGCCCTTCATTTGTAAGCAAAACAAATGAATCCAATTTAGGCAACATCATATTCTCATGAACATTAGAATCATTACCAAGAAATGAAAGTACCTGGTAATTTAGTTGGCGTGCGCGAGCTCTAGTAATTGGTCCAGTATGTATAGCAGCAGGGGCTGTGGGTGTAACAATGGTATTGATGTCCTCATCATCCTCCCCTTCTTAAAATGAAGTCGTCCTCGACGGAAGTTCATCTTCCTCACCCAAATAAGGCTTCAAATCTGCAATGTTAAAAGTGGGACTAACCCCAAAATCTGTAGGCAGCTCAAGTTTATATGCATTATCATTTATTTTCTCCAACACCTTAAAGGGACCATCAACACGTGGCATTTGCTTTGATTTGCGCAAATCAGGAAATCTATCCTTACGCAAATGTAACCAAACAAGATCTCCACGTGCAAACACAACATGTTTTCTACCATTATCTCCAGCCAGTTTATATTTAGCATTCATACGCTCAATGTTTTCCTTATTTAACTCATGCATTTTTAAAATCAATTCAGCAGGTTCTTTAGCATCAAAATTAACCTTCTCTGAAGATGGAAGAGGCAACAAATCAATAGGTGCACGAGGTAGGAAACCATACACAACTTCAAAAGGGCACATCTTAGTAGTAGAATGCAATGAACGATTATAAGCAAATTCAATATGAGGCAAGCATTCCTCCTACATTTTCTTATTATTGTTCAAAACAGCCCTAAGCATAGTAGACAATGTTCTATTGACTACTTCAGTTTTTCCATCGCTTTGGGGTGACAAGTAGTACTAAAAGCGCTTTAGTCCCCAACTTAGCCCATAAACACCTCCAAAAGTGGCTAAGAAATTTAGTATCACGATCTGAAACAATAGTATTTGGCACACCATGCAAGCGAATAATTTCACGAAAGAACAAATCAGCAACATTAACAAAGATCATCGCTTTTATGACATGGTATAAAGTGTGCCATTTTCGAGAATCTATCCTCGACAACAAATATGCTATCCTCCCTTCTTTGTTCTAGGTAAACCTAAAACAAAGTCCATAGATATATCCTCCCAAGGAACACTAGGTACAGCAAAGGCATATATAAACCATGAGGATTGAGTCGTGACTTAGCTTTTTGACATGTATTGCAATGAGCAATAAAACGCTCAACATCCGCCTCATCTTTGGCCAAAAGAAATGTGTAGCAAGTACGCCCTCCGCCTTCTTCACGCCAAAGTGTCCCATTAGTCCTCCTCCATGCGCCTCGCAACAACAAAAGACTAACAGAGCTAGCTGGAATGCATAGCTTGTTAGCACGTAACACAAATCCATCATTAACGCATTTAACTTGTTCCATGTTCTTCCTTCTTTACAATTCTGCAATACATCTTTAAAATCAACATCATGCACATATTGATCTTTGATGGTCTCCAAACCAAATATTTTGAAGTCAAGTTGTGAAAGCATAGTATAGCGACGAGACAATGCATCAGCAATAACATTTTCTTTACCCTTCTTGTGTTTAATGACATAATGGAAAGTCTCAATGAATTCAATCCATTTAGCATGTCTACGATTCAGTTTAGCTTGACTTTTAATATGTTTCAAAGATTCATGATCAAAATGTATAACAAATTCTTTGGGCCATAAATAATGTTGCCATGTTTCTAAAGTCCGAACAAGAGCATACAATTCTTTATCACAAGTAGAATAATTCAGACTAGGCCCACTCAATTTTTCAGAAAACTATGCAACAGGTTTGCCATCTTGTAATAACAAACCTCCTAATCCAATTCCACTAGCATCACATTCAAGCTCAAAAGTCTTATTAAAATCAGGAAGTTGGATTAAAGGAGCATGTGTCAACTTATCTTTCAATACCGTGAAGGCTTCTTCTTGTGCGGTACCCCAAACAAAAGGCACATCCTTCTTTGTAAGCTCGTTGAGAGGTGCAGCAATGGTGCTGAAATCTCTCACAAACGCCTATAGAATCCAAATGAGGCCAAGAAAACTCCTCACTTGTGTGACCGTTTTGGGCTGCGGCCAACTCTCAATAGCTTCAATCTTGGTTTTGTCAACTTCAATTCCCTGTGGAGTAACAACATAGCTAAAAAAAATACTCGGTCGGTGCAAAAGGTGCACTTCCCAAGGTTACCAAACAAACATGCATCACGTAGAGCAATAAAAACAGCACGTAAATGTTCCAAATGTTCTTCCAAAGATCTGCTATAAATCAATATGTCATCAAAGTAAACTACCACAAATCGTCCAATGAAAGCACGTAAAACTTCGTTCATTAATCTCATGAAAGTACTAGGTGCATTAGTTAACCCAAAAGGCATGACTAACCACTCATATAAACGGGAATTAAGTCAATCTGATGCTCAATCCCTCGAATAGGCGGTAATCCCGGTGGCACGTCTTGTGGAAAGACGTCAGCGAACTCCTGCAAAATGTTAGTGACAGCAGGAGGCAAAGAGGAAGGCACGTCCTCAAATGAAAATAATGCCTCTTTGCACACAAAAGCATAACAAACGGATTTGCTGAAATCTAGCTCATCAATATCAGATTTGGTGGCAAATAAACATGCACTTTTCAATTTTATTTCGTAGCAACACTAGATGGTTTATTATTAGGCTTCATTTGTTGCTCAAATTCTTTTGCCACAATCTGATTTTCGCTCTTATTCTTCTCCCTGTTTTGCTTTATTAGCTCTATTAATATCATCTTTCAAAATAGAATCAGAGTCATAGGAAGCAAAGTAATATTTTTATCCTTATGAACAAGAGTATACTGATTGTTTCTACCATGGTGAACAGAATTTTATCAAATTGCCATGGTCTACCAAGTAATAAGGAACATGCTTGCATAGGTACCACATCACAATCAACATAATCAGCATATGTAGAGATACTAAAATGCACACGTAACAAAGACGTGTTACCTTAACCTTGCCGCTGTTGTTGAACCATTGGATGTAGTAAGGATGTGGCTGTGGTCTTGTGGTGAGAGAAAGCTTCTCCACCATCTCCATGCTAGCCAAGTTGTTGCAGCTCCCTCCGTCTATGATGACGCGCACAGAACATTCCTTCACAACTCCCTTGATATGGAACAAATTGTGCCTCTGATTTTGCTCAGCTTGTGTGACCTACACACACAAAACACGTTGAGCAACTAAACATTCATACCTGTCAGCGTCTTCAGGAGCCATGTATTGCGTCTTTTTAGGGTTTTGCTTTGTTGAATTTGCAGTTGCATCGTCGTGTCTAGTTGCTGGTCTTAGCGTCTAGTCTTTTAGAGTTTCGAGTTCTGGTCATAAGTTGTCACGCCGCCACCACACCATCATCATCGCCCCTGCCATCTACCACCACCGTTCCGAATCCGTATCCATATACCACCACCAATCTGTATCCATATACCACCATCGATCCATATCCATATACTACCACCGCTGCCATATACCACCACCATATATCCACCACCAATCCGAGTTCCTTGCATATTAGGTTTGTTTTCGGGATCCATCAAATTTCTGATTCGTGTTTCCTTGTCTGAGTAGGTTTCGGATTCCAACAATCTTTTGCCGTCCGTAGAAGAGGTTGGTTTCCAAAAAAATTCCAAAAACGCACTGGACAAAAAAAATCTGCCTATCCTATTTTTAGGTGTTTCTAAGCGTATTGAGACAGTTGCCGTTATAGAAAGTTTTTGACCCGCTTCAGCTTTTGGGTCCGGCAAAAAAAAAAATTGGTCAAAAAAATTTCGTGCCTATCCTGTTCTCTTGACTTGGGAAGAGTTTTGAGACACTCGCCATTATAGTGATTTTCGGCCAAAAAAAAGAGGAGCACAAAAAAAGAGTGAAAAAAAATTCAGAGTGTGCTTCTCCCTTGTTTCCGTGCAGCGTCGTGATTTTGTTAGTGTTCTAGGCTCGCCTCTAGCACAGCCTAGCCTAGAACCAAAGACAAGACTGCTGTTGAGCGCTTATTCAACTTTTGCATCTCGAATTGATTATTGTCGACCCTTTTGCTACCATATTATAAGCCTTCCCAACTCCACATACAGCTATGCCGTGCGCTTGACTCTCCTCGTAATCGCTCTACCCAAGCTTTGAGAGTTTTGACAACAACGGTTGCCGATCACCACCGCTTTGGGTAAGAACTGGTAAGAATTTGAGATTTCCTTGAAGGATTTGTGACACCCCACCACCACCATATTCCAAAGAGTCTCAGAGGATCATATACTTGTCTGCTTTATTGTCGCTAACTATGGCAGGAACACATGCCGATTTAGATTGACCGGGAGAACATGACGAACAAGGACCTTCATGATAAGTTTCATCAAATGTTGGGTCAACAGTGGAAGACGTGATGGCCAGCTTTGGAAAGGCATTGGAGAGGATGGATGACATTGAGAAGACAATTGACACCAAGTTGGACGCCAAGTTTGACGAATTACTCAAACGCCTCCCACAACCAGTTCTACGCCGCGACATGAGGGCGAGCACAACGTGTTCCTATTGAGCCAGACAAAATTTGTGTCATTCTTTGCTCTACTGTTGGTGCTTCAGAGCTCCCGCTGCTTGCATTGAGGTGGAGGACTATTACGAGGATGAGGTTGATCAAAATCGAACTACGTGCAGCCACCAAGACCACCACCAAAGCAGTCGACCTCGGTATATATTCGCAACGGTAGGCCTGCACCACCACCTCAGTACGAGATAATGACCATATTCAAACTGAATTGAATATTCCACCATTTGAGGGTAGATATGTTCCTCGATATATATCTTACTTGGGAGTTAGAAACCGAACAACGCTTTTACATGTTTACAATATCCCGAGGAGAGACGGGTTGCTACTGCTGTTTGTGCTTTCACTAGTTTTGCATGTGTATGGTGGTCTAAGCATTGTAGATTATATCCTATTCCAACTACTTGGGCTGCTTTGAAAACTGCTATGCGTACACGTTGGGTTCCACCATATTATCAACGTGAATTGCTTCAAAAATTGCAGCGTTTAAGACAAGGAAAAAATTATGTAGAAGAATATTATGAGGAATTACAAACTGGCATGATTAGATGTGGTATTGTTGAGGAGAATGAAGCTATGCTTGCAGGTTTTATGGGTGGATTAAATAGAGAGATTCAGACCATTCTAGGGGCCCACGAAGAGCAGATCGAGGTCGAGCGCGCGGGGGAAACGGGCGATTTTTACCCAGCTTCGGGGCTCTCCGGAGAGATAAAACCCCTACTGCCGCTTTGTGTTCGTATTTGCTCTTATCTGAGAGCGTGAATCTGGTGTGGTGTTGAATCTCCGAACTCCGGAACCCCTTCTACGTCATGGGCCTCCCTTTATAGTCCAAAGGGGTCACCGATGTGGCAGCGAGAAAGAGGGGTAAAGAGGTAAAACGCAGTTGGTACAACAAAGGTCCAACAAAGTCCCTTACCTAACTCGACGGCAGGGACAAGGGCATTTAATGCCCGTCCGGTCGCCCCAACAAGGCAAGGAAACGACCGTTAGGGGCACCACCGATCGCCACGATGGCCTCCTTGTCGACTTTCGCTACCACCTCGCACCGCATAGCTGCACAAATACCGCCACGCGTGCTCTGGATGATCCCGGGTGACACGTCGTTGGATGCGCCGGAGCTTGGGTGCACATGGCAGCCTTTGCCGCGGCAAGTGCCTTGCCGCGCCATCGCCTTTGTCGCACCAACGAGCTTGCCGCCACGGCCTTGCCGACGCGCGGGCGCCGTGGCAAGTTTCGAAGTGTCTTGGTTGGCCTTCGGCAAGCTCCCCTTGCCGGGGTCTTGCCCTTCCTGGCAAGCTCCTCTTGCCGGGGCTTTGTCTTTTCCCGGCAAGCTTCTCTTGCCGGGGCTTTGTCTTCTCAACTAACACTTTGTTCTTGAATGACGAGAATAAGAATGGCGGAGGGTCTTGGCGGGCGCCCGCAAGCCTTGCCGCTGGTGTCAGAATCGTCTGCGTTTCAAGTTCGGGTACTAAGGTACCCCTACTTTAGTACACCGACAGAGCCTCCGGCTGGGCCATACACGGCCGAAGGCTGTTGGGCCAGCCCAAAACAGGCACGGCACGCGCGCGCCGGGCCACACAAAATCGACCAGACCCCCGCATCCCCGCACGCAAGCACGCGTCGATTGCGGCGTCATGGGAGGCGTGGATGGCGTGCACGATTTTCGAGGCGTCCACCCCTAATCACGGGGAGAGGGGGAGGCCGCCTCTCTGTCGCCTCAGCCCTGCATCCTCGCCACGCGGCCCCCATGCACTCGGGGCCGCGGGCGGTGGCAGTGGGAAACCGAGCCGTCACGGGCGGAGGCAGCGGGTCGGCCCCCAACCCCCTGCTCTTCCCGTGCTCTGATTCGCCGAGCGGGGCGGCCGAGCCCCCACCTCGCTCCTTTAAGAAGGGCGAGAGGGGAGCGCAGGAAACCGCACTTCCTCATCTCCTCCTTTCTCCATCCTCTGTTCCCCTTTTCCTCATCCGCTATGGAGGAAGGGAATCCTGGCCCTTCATCGGTGGCGGCGAGGGTCGCCGTCAGACAGCGCATCCCTCCCTACCCCACGCCCGTGGCGGCAGAGCCAGCCACAAGGGGAAGAGGGAGGGGGCGAGGTCGTGGACGAGGTCGGGGACGAGGTCGAGGCGCGCGGGGAAGAGATGGACGGGGCGGCGCAGCATCTCCGCCTCCACCGGCGGTTCTTCCCCTCGCGGCGGTCCATATAGGGGACGATCCTTGGGAGTTCTTCATCAAGCTGCGCCGGGCACCTCGTCGTCGACTCCGGCTTCCGGCTCCGTTTGCGAGCGCGATGGAGCCGGACCCGCCCGAGACGCTGAGATTGCACATGAGGGGCTGTGGGATCAGCGGCACGCGAGTCGGCGTATCCCCACCGTGTGATGTATCTTGATCGAGGGTGGAAGACGTTAGCCCGCATCCACAGCTTGACGGCGGGGTTTACCCTCCATTTTAAGTTAATGGAGGGCGACCTCCTCTTCGTCAAGGTCTTCGGGGATTCCGGCATTCGAGCACGGTGCTGCGTGGACAGCTGTAACGCCCTCGATGCGGCTATATCTCCCACGTGTCGAAGCACGACTTAGAGGCATAACCGCATTGAAAGCAATGTCCCAAGTGAGGTAATCTTCACACAACCCATGTAATACATAAGGGAAAAAGATACATAGTTGGCTTACAATCGCCACTTCACACAAATACATGAATAAAGCATTACATCATACAAATACAATCAAGGTCCGACTACGGAACCAAAATAAAAGAAGAACCCGAAATGCGACAAAGGTCCCCGATCGACCCCAACTGGGCTCCACTACTGATCAACTAGAACGAAACAACACAAAAGGCAAGATCTTCATCGAGCTCCTCCTTGAGCTTGGTTGCGCCACCGCTTTCGGTAACATAGGCACCGCAAACCGGTTTTGAAGTATCCGTGAGCCACGAGGACTCAAAGAATCCCATTACCATGGGTATCAAGACTAGCAAAGCTTAAAGGGGTAAGGAAGGGGTAAAGTGGTGAGGTTGCAACAGCGACTAAGCAAGTATGGTGGCTAACCAACGCAAATGAGAGCGATAAGAGAAACAAGCGGAACGATCGTGAAGCTAGCAATGATCAAGAGGTGATCCTGAACACCTACTTACGTTAAACACAACCCAGAAACCGTGTTCACTTCCCGGACTCCGCCGAGAAGAGACCATCACGGCTACACACTCGGTTGATGCGTTTTAATTCGGATCAAGTGTCAAGTTATCTACAACCGGACATTAACAAATTCCCATCGCCACATAACCGCGGGCACGGCTCTCGAAAGTTTATACCTGCAGGGTGTCCCAACTTAGCCCATGACAAGCTCTCGCGATCATCGAAGAATAGACCTTCACCCAGAAGACCCGATCAGTCTCGGAATCCCAGTACATCAAGACATTTCGATAATGGTAAAACAAGGCCAGAAACCGCCCGAATGTGCCGACAAATCCGATAGGAGCTGCACATATCTCGTTCTCGTGGCACACCAGATTGTCCAAACTTCCGTAGGCCAGCCCGAGTTGCCCTGGTGTACACCGGCCGACGGTTTGGACCAACACTCACGACGAGCACCGCCCGGGGTAAAATAAGATGACCTCGAGAGCGCGACTTCCAAGGGAAAAAGGGCTAGGTGAGGCAAATGGTAAAAGTCAATGTTGGGCCTTGCTGGACAAGTTTTATTCAAAGCGAACTGTCAGGGGGTTCCATAAATCACCCGACCGCGT
Organism: Aegilops speltoides; assembly: GCA_021437245.1. Classification (NCBI taxonomy): domain Eukaryota; kingdom Viridiplantae; phylum Streptophyta; class Magnoliopsida; order Poales; family Poaceae; genus Aegilops; species Aegilops speltoides. Next base: position 307,181,028 of record CM038147.1, on the reverse strand, counting down.
TAGGAATGCAAAATCCGGGAACATAACACCGGTATGACGGAAACTAGGGCGGCAAGAGTGGAACAAAACACCAGGCATAAGGCCGAGCCTTCCACCCTTTACCAAATATATAGATGCATTAATAATATAAGAGATATTGTGATATCCCAACCAAAATCCTGTCCACCATGGAGAAATCTTCAACTTCACCTGCAACTAGCAACGCTATAAGAGGGGCTGAGCAAAGCGGTAACATAGCCAAACAACGGTTTGCATAGGAAAGGTGTCAAAGGTTAGAGGTTCATGGCAATATGGGATGGCTTGACAAACAGGTAATAGGTAGCGCAACATAGCGAAAGAACGAGGCAACTAGCATAGCAATGATAGTAGTGAGATCCAGGGTAGCGGTCATCTTGCCTGAAATCCCGCAAGGAAGAAGAACGAGTCCATGAAGAAGACAACCGGACGTAGTCGAACGAATCCTCACAACTCCGGAACGAAACCGAAGCTAACGAGAGAAGCAACCGGAAAGAAGCAAACAACATGGTAAACCAACAAGCATAAGCATGGCATGATGCACAACCAAGTATGATGCATGTCCGGTTTAAATATGCATGGCATGGCAAAGTGCACAAACAATCCTACAAATTAAGTGGAGCTCAATATGCAACGAGTTGCATATAGACGAAACACCACATGCAATTATTTAGTTCTCTCTTGTTTAAGCTACCCAACAATGTTAAATGTTGATTAACATGGCAAGGGGTGTAGCATAACAAAACTACCTACCTAGGCAAGTTTAAATGAGGCCGGAAACAACAAACAACAATTCCGGAAAATCCCCATGTGCAAATTTCGAAATTGGTCCAGAACTGAATAAACCTTATGTTCAAGTAGTTAAACAGCAAGTTAAGATGCACCAAGATGATCTACACGAAATTCTAGTCAAGTTACATATAAAGTTCATTAGATTCGGAGCTACGGCCTAGAAGATATGAGCAAAACAAGTTAAACATGGCATTGATGCAAAATGCACCCAAACATCAAGCAAACACACCAAAACAAGGATGCAACATGATAATATGAAGCTACATGCAAAATCAAGCAAGTTTCATATAGAGCACACTCAAAACGGAGCAACGGTTCAACACCCACACACTAAACAAGTCATAGCAACAATCTGTCCAAAACAGCAACTAGGCATCTTACAAGCATCAAAACAATAAGCTACAGCACCCCAACATAAGAACAAAATGCATGGACATGAAGTACACGTAAAGCATAACAAAACATGAACACTGAGCTATCTCCAGAAACAACTAGAACATGCTCAAAATGACATGGAGATATTGCAAGTAATAACAATTTCAGACTTTAGCAGAAATAACATCAAGTTGCAATGTTTAGAGCTATCAAACAACATGATACAGGAACTTATCATGGCAAACAAAGACATGGCATGAAGCTACTAATTGAATATATCAAAAGACCCTTACTGACCATGAGCCAAAAAGGCATAGAAAATATGATGGCACCCATGTAAACATGGCAAGTTATATTACAGATTCAAACATGGCAGGAACAACAATAAGTAGGCATGTTCGTGAGCTCGAAGCACTCACCACAGAGAAATACATGGCATGGCAAGGCAACCAACAGTAAGAAGGCATGTTTATGGAGCTAAGCATGGCAAGAGTAAGGTCATAGCATACACGGATCAACTACAACGACCCCGTGAAAATTGAATCTCATGCAAACAATCTGTCAGGAAACATTTTCAAGCAACTTTGGAGCAAGAAATGAACATGTTCCAGCAGGATATAATTGCAACCAAGGGCATGAATGGATAGATCAAGACATTTATATCAAAACATGTTTATAGAGCATCTCCAGATTTTGCATAGAATGATTAGTGGAAGCATGTTAATATAGCAACAAATTATAACAGAATCTGCCAGGAAAACAGCGACAACAACTACCCTACTTTACAAGCTTGATACACTCAGCACACAACTCACAAAAATACAAGGTCAACACCTCCGGAAAGATGGCATGGCATAGTTCAACATTCATGTAGAGATCAACCTCATAGGATGCACACATAAATCATGGCAAAAATGTTAAAACAGCAAGTTATAACAGTTGCAGCAGATTAACAACTACATGCACTCTTCCAACAGCATTTCGGGCATCAAGATGACCTCAAATGAAAATGATGCAATGGAATGAAATGGAGTACTCGTCGAGGCGAACAATTTGACATATTACAAGCGCAAAACGGAGCTACGGATGCAGAGATGCGATGGCATGAACATGACATGAAAATTACTGAAATCTGGGACTTGGGCATTTCGGGACAACCTCGGGTTCGCACGGATTTTGATGCAGGTCGGGGAGCTCGCCGGAGTTCGTCGTGGGGTACGCCGGAGATGGCCGGGGAAGACGAATCCGGGCCGGATCGGGCCGGATCCGGCCGGATCCCGACGCTGGGAGGCGGAGGAGGCGCGGCGGCGGCAATGGCCCGCCGCGGCATGGGCGGGCCGAGCCGGCCGGGGTGGTCAAGGGGCTGCCGAGGCGAGGTCGCCGGCGCGGGCGAGGCGCGGCGGCGGCAGGCGAGGAGTGGGCGGCACGGCGGCGCGAGGGCGCGGCGGCGGGGTTGCAGAACCGGCGGCGGCGGGCCGGCGGGCGGGCGCGGGCGGCGGGCGCGGGCGGGCGGCGCGCGGAAGGCGGCGGCGCGGCGGGGCGCGCTGCAGCGCGCGAGCGACGGGCGGCGGGGCGGCCCCCTCGGCGGGTCGGGGGCGAGCTGCGTGCAAGCCATGCGGAGGAGAGAGAGAGGTGCGGAGGCCACGGTCGCATGGGGAGAGGGCGGACGGCGGCGGCGTAACATGTCCGCTTGGGGGATTTCGTCCAAGTGGAGAGGACTAGGTTAGGGTTTGGACCGCGCGAGAATTCGTAGGGCACATAAATATAGGTAGAGGGAGCTAGGAGAGTCCAAATGAGGTGCGGTTTTTCCACGCGATCGTGATCGAACGACTGAGAGCATGGAGGGAGTTAGATGGGTTTTGGGCCACTTTGGAAGGGTGTTGGGCTGGAAACAAAGAGGCTTGCATGGTTACCGGTGCTAACTGTTGGAGTATCAAACGACCTCCAAATGGCACGAAACTTGAGAGGCGGTTCACGGTGGTATACCAAGGTCATGGCAAACCTCGGGCCATTCCGAGAAAGTTTAATACCCGCTCACAACAGGAGAGAAGAAGGGGACGCCGGAGGACATAGGAGCGCCGGATTGCAAAACGGACAACGGGGAAAAAGGCTCGGATGCATGAGACGAACATGTATGCAAAATGAAATGCACATGATGACATGATAAAATGCAAATGATGACATGGCAAAGTGCAACACGCAAGCAAATGACATGGCAACGACGGCGAATAACTGACGGACACCTGGCGCATCGGATCCGGGGCATTACAATAGCTCCTCCGACAGCGAAGGCTCCCCCTCGAGCGAGAGTGACGAGGAGGAGAGCGACAGCGACGACGAGGGCGGCGGGTCCAACTAGGCGTCGGGCGTCGCCTCGCGCACCACCGGCGACCCCATCATCCGGGTCGCCGGCCCCTTGAACTCCCCAGGGTCGTCTCCTTGGGCGGCTGGCGTAGGGAGGCTGCGGAAGAGGAAGAGGGGCGGCGGCAAGGCCGTCAAGTCGAGTCGAGGCGTGGCGCCCTCGACAGGCCGACGCCCCGCCCGTCTTGAGCTCGCTTCGCGCCTCCGTCTCCAAGCCCGGCTGGTCCCCGGGATGTTCTCTTGGTGTCTTCTGGCACCCGTAGCTCACCTAGGCGCCTCTTTTGCCCTCTTCGCCTCCTTGACCTACCTCCTGAAAAAGGGGGACAGGAAAGGGATTACGGGCATCTTATCTTTTTAATTTGTAAGCCTTCGGGTCTTAGCTGCATTAGAAACTTGTAATCCTCTCTTTCATGTTTTTCATCCTCTATGGACTGTATCTATGTGGGATGTTTTTTTAATGAAAAAGGGGAATGCTTGCCGGGTTACATCCTTTGTTCTGTTGCGTCCCTTGTATGATCTTCCCCTATGCTTCGAGAGACCTTGCCGGCGCAAGCACACTTGCTGAGTGCGGAACATCAGCAGCCTGCTGGCGGTGCTGCTCCCGGCAAGAAACCTTGCCGGGGCTAGTTGCGGTGCACTTGTATCGTTGAGCGGACTCGAAACGAATCAAGGGCGCAACTTAGCCACGACGCCGGTCCCTCCGCGCACAGGTGTCGGGGCGGCTCTGTGTGGCCTCGAGCACTTATGGGGCAGGGGGGCCCCTTCTAGTCCGGCAGGGGAGCGGAGGGCGTGCGCAGAGCAGATCGAGGTCGGGCGCGCGGGGGAAGACGGGCGATTTTTACCCAGCTTCGGAGCTCTCCGGGGAGATAAAACTCCTACTGCTGCTTTGTGTCCGTATTTGATCTTGCTCGAGGTTGCGAGCGTATGGTGGTGTTGCGTGTGTCGAATGCACCGAACCCCTTCTACATGTGCATGGGCCTCCCTTTTATAGTCTGAAGGGGGCGCCAACAGGTGGCAGCATAGGAAGAGAGGGTAGGAAGGTAAAAACGCAGGTTGGTACAACAGTGACCAACAGTGTCCCCTACCTAACTCTAACGGCAGGGGACAAGAGCATTTAATGCCCGTCCGGTCGCCCCAACAGTGCAAAGAAGCGACCGTTAGTGAGCCACCGGTTGCCACGATGGCGTCTCTGTCAGCTCCGCTTGCCACCTCGCTCCGCATGGCTATGCAGGCGCCCTGCCACGTGCCCCTGGGATGGCCCTGGGGTGACACGTTTGTTGGGTGTGTTGGAGAGCTGGGTGGCAGCCCTGCCGCGGCAAGCGCCTTGCCGCGGCCCTTCTTGTTGCGCCGGCAAGCTTGCCGGCCGCCGGGCCTTGCCGGGACGCGCGGGGCATTGCGGCAAGTCCTTCTGGGAGCGCCTTGGTTGGCCTTCCCGACAAGCTCCACTTGCCGGGGCCTTCGTCCTCCCCGGCAAGCCTCTCTTGCTTGGATCTTTGTCTTCTTAGTTAATACTTTGTTTTTGAATGGCAGTAATAGGAGGCGACGGAGGGTCTTGGCGGGCGCCCGACAAGCCTTGCCGCGGGGTGCTGCAACTGCCCGTGCACAAGTTCGGGGTACTAAGGTACCCCTTCTTTAGTACACCGACAGAGCCCCGGCTCGGGCCATACACGGTGCCGAGCGTTGTTGGGCCAGCCCAAAAAGCAGACGGCACGCGTGGCTCAGGTCCACGCAGATCGAACTCTGTGTCCACCGCATCCTCCTGCGCAACGGCGACACGCCGATCGTGGGGCGTGGAGTCGTGTCTTGCGATCTTGAGGCATCCACCCCTGTGATCATGGGGCGGGGTGGGGTCACTTCACCTGTCGCCCCGACTTCGCCTCCCCGCCACGCGGCTCCCATGCGCGTGGGGTCGTGGGCGGTGAAGGTGGAAAACCGAGCCGTCACGGGTGGAGATGGTGGATCGGCCCCGTTCCTCTGCCCTCCCCGTGCTCCGATTGGCTGAGCGGGGCGGCCGAGCCCCCACCTCACTCCTTAAAAAGGGCGGAAGGGGAGCGCAAAAATCCCGCACTTCCTCCTCTTCTCCTTTCTCCAACTTCTGCTACTCTTCCTCCCATCTGCCATGGAGGGAGGGAACCCTGGTCCTTCATCAGTGGCGGCGAGGGTCGCTACCAGGCAGCGCGCCTCTCCCTATCCCGCGCCTGTGGTGGCGGAGCCGCCCACGAGGGGAAGAGGGAGGGGCGAGGCCGTGGACGAGGTCGAGGATGTGGTCGGGGTGCTCGGGGAGGAGGCGGCTGGGGCGGTGCGCCACCCCCGTTTCCGCCGGCAGCTCCTCTCGTCGAGGCGGTCCACACCGGGGACGACCCCTGGGAGTTCTTCGTCAAGCTGCGGCGGGCACCTCGTCGTCGCCTCCGTCTTCCGGCTCCGTTCGCGAGCGCGATGGAGCCGGATCCGCCGGAGATGTTGGAATTGCGCATGAGGGGCTGCGGGATCAGCGTGATGTACTTCGATCGAGGGTGGAAGACGTTCGCTCGCATCCACAGCTTGACGGCGGGGTTTACCCTCCATTTTAAGCTCGCCGTCAAGGTCTTCGGGGACTCCGGCACCCGGGCGAGATTCTGCGTGGACAGCTCCTCCGATAGCGAAGGCTCCCCCTCGAGCGAGAGTGACGAGGAGGGGAGCGACAGCGACGACGAGGACGGCGGGTCTGACTAGGCGTCGGGCGTCGCCTCGCGCGCCACCGGCGACCCGATCATCCGGGTTGCCGGCCTCCTGAACTCCCCGGGGCCATCTCCTTGGGCGGCTGGTGTAGGGAGGCTGCGGAAGAGGAAGAGGGGTGGCGGCAAGGCCGTCAAGTCGGAGTACGAGGGCGAGGTGCCCTCGACAGTGTGCTGACGTCCTGCCGCCCCGTCTTCGAGCTCTGCTTCCGGCGCCTCCGTCTCCGCCAAGCTCCTGGCCGGCTCCCGGGATGTTCTCTTGGTGTCTTCTGGCACCTGTAGCTCACCTAGGCGCCCCTTTTGCCCTTCCCGGCAAACTTCTCTTGCCGGGGCCTCCTTGACCTATCTCCTAAAGAGAGAAACAGGAGAGGAATTACGGGCATCTTATCTTTTTTCAATTTGTAAGCCTTTGGGCCTTAGCTGTATTCAAAACTTGTAATCCTCTCTTTCATGTTTTTCATCCTCTATGGACTTGTACTGGAATGGGATGTTTTTTTAATGAAAAGGGGGGAATGCTTGCTGGGTAACGTCCTTTACTTGATCCTGTGCCTTGTATGTTTCCACCCTACGCTTCGAGGAAACTTGCCGGCGCAAGCACACTTGCTTGAGTCGGAACATCAAGAGTTACCGGGCGGTGTCTTGTTTCCGCAAGAAACCTTGTCGGGCCAGTTGCAGCGCACTTGTATTGTTGAGCGGACTCGGAAACAAAGCAAGGGCGCAACTTAGCCATGATTCGGCTCCTCCGCGCACAGGTTTTCCCATACAAGGCATGCTCGTTCAAGGACACGGCCTCGCATCCTCCGGTCCATAAGAGGATGCATGAAGAGGGATGAAAAACTTATCTGATATCACGGCCCCCGGCAACTTTGGCTTGTCGGGACACAGGAGCCCGCGCCCTTTTCCTTTGTTCTTGCCGCTAGCATCGCAGCCCCCGGCGACCCTGGCTAGCCGCGAAGGAACCTTGGTACTCGCAGCCCCCAGCAACGCCGGTTTGCCGGGGCCAGCGCCGTCGCGCCTTCGCTCTTTCCTTGCCGCTGTTATTCCAAATCATGAGAACAACTTAGACAGCGCTGTAATAAGTTACTTTTGTAACGTAACCGTGTTGGGCAACGCAATGCTATGTTTCATCCTTTGTATGTTTATACTCTCACGCTTTTAGGGAACTTGCCAAGCATACACGCTTGTCGAGTCGCGGAACATCGGCAGCCATTGGCGGTGTAGCCTCCGGCAAGAAACCTCGTCGGGCTTAGTTGCAGCGCGCTTTCATCGTTTGAGCGGACTCGAAAACAAATCAAGGTCGCAACTTAGCCATGAGTCGGCTCCTCCGCGCACAAGTTTCTCATACAAAGGACGTCCCACGGCGAGGCTTTCTACGTTACATCCTCTACCCCGTTGCATCCCTTGTATGTTCCTACCCTACGCTTTTAGGAAACTTGCCGGCGCTAACACACTTGCTGAGTGCGGAACATCAGCAGCCCGATGGCGGTGTTGTCTTCGGCAAGAAACCTTGTCGGGCTAGTTGCGGTGCACTTTTATTGTTGAGCGGACTTGAAACAAAGCAAGGGCGCAACTTAACCACGAGTCGGTCCCTCCGCGCACGGGTTTTTCATACAAGGCACGAACGTTCAAGGAATATAACATAGAAATTTAGAACTGAAAATGTTCTGCAATCAAACTTGGGCAACTTAGCTTTTTCATCTTCTGTGCTTCGGCGGGGCCGCACTCCTCCCTGGATCTCCTCCCTTGTACGCTTTCTCCCTCACGCTTTCAGGGACCCCGCCAACAAGAAACAAACTTCTTTGAGTGCGGAACATCAGCAGTTGGCGGCGGTGTTGCCTCGCAGAAGAACTCCTCGGGCTAGTTGCAGCGCTTTCATCGTTGAGCGGACTCAAAACGGATCAAGGGTGCAACTTAGCCACGATTCGTCCCCTTTGCGCACAGGTTTTCCATACAAGGTATGGACTTTCAAGGAATACGACTCAAAAAGTTTGAAACTGACTGCTCTCTTTGCCCTACTGGCGGGTAGAGCTCGATGGCACGTCCTCGACGGCAGCGCAGCACTCCGGAGAGGTGCGTTTACCGGAGCAGGCACCAGAGCCATTCTTGCCGGGCTTGGTCTTTGGTGAGGCTATATTTGCCTTCTTGCCCTTGCCGGTGGAGCTCGATGGTGCGTCCTCGACGGCAGCGCAGCGCTCCGGGGAGGTGCGCTTGCCGGAGTGGACACCAGAGCTATCCTTGCCGGGCTTGGCCTTCTTCTTCCCCCGGGGAGCTTTAGCGGCAAGTGGCTTGCGCTCTGTTGCAGCTGCTGCTTCCCGGTAGATCTTGTCGGTGCAGATAAGTGCATCCTTCTTGTCACCTTGGACAGAAATGACACTTATTGGACCAGGCATCTTGAGCACGTTGTAGGCGTAGTGAGAGGCTGCCATGAATTTGGCGAGCGCAGGACGGCCTAGTATCCCATTGTAGGGCAACGGGATATCAGCAACATCAAATGTGACTTTTTCCGTCCTGAAATTCAGCTCGCTGCCAAACGTCACTGGCAGTGTGATCTTCCCCTTCGACTTGCTCCTTCCCGGATTTGTCCCTTGAAAGGTACCAGTTTCTTCGAGCTCGCTGTCGGGGATCTGGAGCTTCTTGAGCACTGCGGAGGAAACCAGGTTCAGGCCGGCCCCGCCGTCAACCAACATCTTCGTGACCTCGAGGTTGCGGATTGTTGGTGAGACCAACATCGGCAAGCACCCGACCGCAGTGACGCGATCGGGGTGATCCTCAACATCGAAGACGATGGACGTGCTGGACCACTTCAGGGGCTTGTGCGACTCGACGGACGGCTCCGCTGCGTTCACTTCTCGCACCCACTGCTTGAGTTGGCGGTGCGAGGTGTGCAGAGAGGCGCCGCCGTCGATGCACAACACCTTTGTTGCCTTCTGAAACTCTTGGTCATCAGTCTCATCTTCCTCCATTTCATCATCCTCATCTTCGTCTTCATCCTTGTCGCGCCACGGGAGGCTCGTCTCCTTGCCGCGGCTTGGCCTTGCCAGTGCCCTCCCAAGCGGGGAAGCTTCTTGCGGATCCTCCGCCACCTCCCCAGGCTCTCTCCTTATCGCGGCGCTCGTACTCGGCTTTCTGTAGCTCCGCCATTTGCTCGACTTTCTTGCAGGTTTGGAGATCATGGCCCTTGGTGCGGTGGATCTTGCAATACCGCTTGCCGAGCCATCCTGCTTGTCGGCGGCTACCACAGCCTCGCCGGAGTCATCGGCTTTGGCCTTGTCGGAGCCGCCTTCGTTGCCGGAATGCTCAACAGCTAGCACATCCTTAGCCTTTCTCTTCCTGCTGTTCCGCCTCCGGTTCTTCCTTGCCGGGGCGGCATCCTCACTGTCAGATCCTTCTGCTCCTGCGATCTCTCCGGGAATTTTCCTCCCCTCGTCAGCCCGTGCACACTTGTCGGCTAGAGCATAGAGCTTGCTGACATCTCTGATCTTGCACATCGCCATCTCCTCCCTCATCCTGCGGTTACGCACATTCTGATGGAACGCGCTGATAACCGCGACAGGGTGGACGTCTGGGATGTTGCGCTGCACCTGGCTGAACCTCTCAATGTACTTGCGCGGGGCTCTCCTCATACGGGCGGCGGATGCAGATCACTCTCTCGTCCATGGGGTTTGTGGCACTTTGTGAAGGCGCCGACAAACCGATGACACAGTCCGCCCATGAAGAGATGGAGCCGTCCGGCAAGTGCATGAGCCAAGATCGGCGTTGGGTTTGAGCACCGGTAGAAGTAGTTGGCGAGGATTTTCTCGTCGCGCCCTCCGGCAGCTCGCACCGCGATGGTGTAGACGCCGAGGAACTCCGACGGATGTATCCTACCATCATACTTCTCGGACACGTCCGCTTGAAGTTCTTGGTTTTGGGCCATCGACTTGCCGCAGCTCGCGGTGAGCGCAGGGCAACTGCCACGTCTGACAAGTCGCTGGTTCCCCGGCACATGCATGTCGACAGATGGGCCAGCGCGCTGGTCGATTGACGTCGCGCTTCTCTTCTGCGCTTCGATCGCGGTACTGGCGTCTTCGTGTCGTCGTTCTTGGAGAACATGGCGTTGATCGCGGCGGGTTCGAGGGTCCGACGACGCAGTGGAGTCGGCGTCGAGGTTGGCCCGGCGAGTCGGCGATCTTAGCCTTCGGGGCAGGGAGTGCATGGTGGTGGCACCCCCAGCAGTCTTGTCGGCGCCGGCTTGCGCCTAGGCGTCTTGCCGGAGCTTCGATGCGCTCGGTTGCCGGGGCTTGTCGCCGTTGGCGAAGCCGATGAGGCTATAAATGGCCATCCTCCAGTTGTCAATCTTGTGTGGCACCGGAGGGTAATCTAGAAGCGATTGAGCTCGGGCGGCGCCTCCTCTGGAGTCTTGGGTGGCGGCGGCGACGAGCGGCGCGAGGAGCGGGATGTGCTCGGGCTCCCAACTGGATTGGAAGGAGCAGCACCCCGTCCGGGCGACCGCACCTCACTCGCGCCAGCATGCTGGCGTGCACGCTGATCTTGAACGTCCCGCGACCCACCAGCTTGGCCTTGCTCCAACGCGAGCACGGTGCTAGGAGCACCGGGGCGTTGTCGACCCTGCACCTCCTGGGAAGGGCGTGGTGTCTGCACGGTTGCCGACGCTTGCGGGGCCTTGTTTTTAGACCTGGTGACGACGTGAGTCCCACCGTCGGCGCCCGCTCCTCCACCGGTGTCCACTCCTCCGCCCGTTTTCTCCTGCGGCGGTGGTGGAATCGATGTAGATGGAGCGGCCACCTCCGAAGGCTTCTTCTTCAGTGGCATGTCGATGAAGAAGTTGATGTAGCGCGCGCAGAGACCGGATCAGGTTCGCACGACCTCGACGCCCCCTACCTGGCGCACCAAAGATGTCGTGGGCTTCTGCGGGGCACGATCACCTATGGGGCAGGGAGCCCCTTCTGGTCCGGCAGGGAGCGGAGGGGCGCACGAAGAGCAGATCGAGGTCGGCGCTGGGAAGCGGGCGATTTTACCTAGCTTCGGGGCTCTCCAGAGAGATAAAACCCCTACTGCTGCTTTGTGTTTGTATTTGCTCTTATCTGAGAGCGTGAATCTGGTGTGGTGTTGAATCTCCGAACTCCGGAACCCCTTCTACGTGCGCATGGGCCTCCCTTTTATAGTCCAAAGGGGGTCACCGACAGGTGGCAACGTAGAAAGAGGGGTAAAGAGGTAAAACTGCAGGTTGGTACAACAGTGTCCAACAGTGTCCCTTACCTAACTCTGACGGCAGGGGACAAGGGCATTTAATGCCCGTCCGATCGCTTAACAAAGGCAAGGAAGCGACCGTTAGGTGCGCCACCGATCGCCACGATGGCCTCCTTGTCGACTTTCGCGCCACCTTGCACAAGATAGCTGCCTGGCGCCGCCACGCGTGCTCTGGGATGATCCTGGGGTGACACGTCGTTGGATGCGCTGGAGCTTGGGTGCAGAGTGGCAGCCTTGCCGCGGCAAGTGCCTTGCCGCGGCCGTCGTCTTGTCGCACCAGCGAGCTTGCCGCCCGCCGGGCCTTGCCGGGACACGCGGAGCGTCGTGGCAAGTTTCTGGAAGTGTCTTGGTTGGCCTTCCTGGCAAGCTCCCCTTGCCGGGGTCTTGCCCTTCCCGGCAAGCTCCTCTTGCCGGGGCTTTGTCTTTTCCCGGCAAGCTTCTCTTGCCGGGACTTTGTCTTCTCAACTAACACTTTGTTCTTGAATGGCAGTAGAATAAGAATGGCGGAGGGTCTTGGCGGGCGCCCGGCAAGCCTTGCCGCGGGGTGCTGCAACTGTCAGTGCCTAAGTTCGGGGTACTAAGGTACCCCTACTTTAGTACACCGACAACGTGCGAGGACGTCGCGCCTTAGCAATCGCTAAACCAACTCCGTGAGGTTATTGACCATGCCGAGCACACGATCAACTCGACCACGAGGGCTGCTTCCTGCGAGCAAGCGAAGAACAAGCAAGAAACTGAGATTGCAATCTGGATATTGCGAATATAAGATGAAATCTTTATTGATCAAGGTGGGGTTCTATGACGCCTTTATGCAGTCGTTGAACACAAGCGAAACGCTGTGAAGTTGCAGCTATGGCGAACTTTAATCTAAACAAAACCCAAGGTCTAAACGGTGCCCTAAGGGCTGTATATATGGAGGAAGAGGGGAGAATTTCGTGGCCCTTGGTGGAGGGGTCCGAAATCAACCCTATCTCTTGTTTCCCCACACATACGGACTCTAAAAATAGCCTGTACTTATGTATTTCGAAATTACATGGGCCTGGCCCAATAATAAGGTGACGCAACACCTAGAATAGCCTCTATACGAAATTTATGAAGTGGCATCTTGTATATTTTGTCGAAGGCTTCATGCACCCATTATGGTGGCTTCAAAGTCCTGAAATCATCACTTGTAACTCCGCTCTTGTTCCCCTTGCGCATGCCATCATCTCCATGCTTGTTCTTTCTCCAATGTTCATCCTTTCTTAAGCTAGACCCTTCATTTGTAAGCAAAACAAATGTATACAATTTAGGCAGCATCATATTCTCATGAACATTAGAATCATTACCAAGAAACGAAAGTACCTGGTAATTAAGTTGGTGTGCGCGAGCTCTAGTAATTGGTCCAGTATGTATAGCAGCAGGGGCTGTGGGTGTAACAATTGTATTGATGTCCTCATCACTAAGTTTGGCCTAATTTATATTTAAAAATATCAAAATCAGCAATACTAAAGTTATACGATATAAAAATTAATTTCATGATGCATCTAATGACATCAATCTCGTATTATCAATGTTGATATTCCTTCCTATAAAGTTGATCAAACTTTACAAAGTTTGAGTGATACAAATTTTAAATACAAACCAAAACAAATGGATGGAGTAGTAGCATCTTCAATTTTGAAGTTTTCTAGTACCTATCACATCACAACGACGACTAAGAGCATCTGCAATCACAAATAGCAAACGTGAGCTTCCAAATGTGCATGAACGCGTCCGTTTGCGTTCACCGACAACACCCCGTCAAGGGCCATATCTCACACTTCACAATCCCACTCCCCATTTGACGATTTACATTTCCATACGAAGATATGAGCATCCATGATATGCGTAGGAACTAGGAAACTGCCACATACACTACTTGTAATCGGATATGTCAATGACGTTCTTGGCAAAATCACTGGCCTCGTGGTCAGTGGCGGCCTGGCAAAATGGCGGCGCCTTGTCGTTATCGTCCTCGGATGCCAAGGCCTCATTGAGATGCATGTCAGGCTCGCTGAGGACTAGACGATTGGCCTCCACCTGAGTGGATGGAATCGAGGATGGCCTTGCTCTGCCACCTACTTTGCTCGGGAGAGCTCAAACTTCGTGAGCACGCCCTCCATGCTGAATTCGGTCTGCTCCGGCATCGATGTCTGCTCCTCCTTGTCGTATGGCTCCTCTTCCGTCTCCTCCTCCTCCCCTCCGGACCCACCTCCTCCTACTCCGCCTCTTTCTCCTCCTACTTGGTGGCTCCTCCTCCGGACTATATGAAGGCAGGCCAGCCGTAATGCATGCAACGTGATGCACGGTGCATGCCTCCTTCTCTGCCTGACGCTCCAGCATCAGGAGCTTGTAGTAGGTAATCTTTCTACGAAGCATGGCATCGTCCTTATCATGTGACCTCATATTTGAAGTGGAATAGGGAGAGGAGGGGGCAGGAGCGACACTGACGAGAGGGATTAGAATGGGCTTGGGTTGCCCCTCCATCCAGGGTAAATATCCGAACTAGGTCCCTCTGGCGGCGTGCCAGAGCGGCACCATAATGCTTCCTTACCTAAACCGGAGGAGGCACTTAGTTTTAGTTTGGCCAGTCCTACATGGCAGGCACATCCGGGCTCGTTCGGGTGTCCCCATATCTGCCTCACATATGTGCTGGGTATGGGGGTTGTCGGCCAGCCCAGATGTTTGTCCATGTTTGGGGCGATCAGGAGTGAAAAATGCCACCCAACCGAACCGGGTAAACCCATCCCAAATGTTTGAGCTGACATGGGTACGGATATGGGGACACTAAGACGTGCCCGGGCATGTCTGCCATGTCGCATAGACCATAGGGCCAGAGCAAATCAGTTGAAGACGTCCCATCCTTGACTGACTTGCGATGGCTCTGTTTTATAAGAATTTGTTGCGTATTATCTCCATATATCAGGTTCCACTGAACCAAGTACATGTCCATTATGCATGATTTTCTGTATTTACTTTTTCCACTGTGAGCATTACATAATTTGTGTTTTTATTTTAGCTTTTACTAGTTTCCTTTGTTTTGTTGTGTCTATAGCTGTTTTGTAGCAACCATAGGCCAATCACAAATGAGAAGGCGAAGGATGGGTTCAATGTGGAGGACATCCAGACATTAGACTTAGGCATCTATAATGCTAAAAATGACATTTTTCCAAATTGGTGAAAATAAAAATCCAATGCAACAAGTCCATTAGCGTTGTTCATGAGATTCCAACGAGCCAAAGAACATCAAAATCGAAGTTCATATGCAAAAGTTATGACCGATATATCGAAGAAGTGCAGATCATTCGACAAACCTCGGTACGACTACGCCGAGGAAAGCCCGAAATGGCCCAAATCAGAGGAGATTCTTAATAAATTTTGCCCTTGTTTTTTCCTACGACCTGCTTGGCCTCCAAGGGATGTTTTGGGATTGGATTTATCTCATCTAGAGTGAGCCCTTATGTATATACCTTCAACCCTATCCGTCGTCATCCATTCATCATTCATCCAAGATCAGTGTCCTTTTCCATTGCTCCTCCAATACCACCTCCATAAAGTAAGAAGGGCCAACACTAGAGAAGGAAGAGAAGGCCCCGCCCCGCGCCGCACCAGTCTTTGGGCTAGTGCCATCTCCACCATCGGTTGCCACCGTCACCACCGCCATCTCCACCATTGTCGTGGCATTGTCACGGCAGATGCCCTAGCATGAGGACTTAGGTGTGGAGCCATCGCTACGAGGTTAGCTTGAAGGGGTTAAACGGGACAAGGGACACAAAGAGTTTACCTAGGTTTGGCCCCTCACAATGAGGTAAAGGCGTACTCCTGCTTTAGGTTGTATTAGTTGGGTTTCGACTACCAGGGAGCGAATACACTTGACCTATTTCTCGACTTGTTGTTTTCCTACCTTAACCCGCCGCCGGGTCACCCCTTTATATACACAGGCTGATGTCCCGCGGCTTACAGAGTCCCGGCCAGCTCATAGACAACGTGTCCGGCTCGGTGACTAAACTAAACTTTCCTTATCATACAAGTTAAACATATGGCGGTTTACGCCCGTGGGCCTCAAGTCTTCTCCGGGTCTTGGGCCTTCAGTGAGCTTGCTTCATGAACCGCCATCTTCAACATATTCTTGGGCCTTCTCATTATGAACCGCCTGTGGCATGACCCGGCCCCTCCTGGGCGGGTCATACCCAATAGTCATATCCCCAACATTAGGCCCCATGTTGATGTGAACTTGTTCATATCAATCTTCAACACTTAGAAAAAATCCTTCCTTGCCAGTCCTTACAAAATCTTATAACCCACCGTGACGTCAGCTCACAGAATCGTGGTAAGCCGCCATGGCGTCATCTCACATTAATATCATATGAAGCTCAAATCTCAATATGCCTTCACTTTTAATGAATCCCTGAAAATTGAGGCATCTTTGCTGTCACGATCTTTTTTGGCCTCCTCAATTCCCATGCATGCCGCTTATCCTTCTTCCTTATAAATAGGGCCAGGGGTCCCTTTCATTTCCCCCCTTGCCTCCTTGTCTTTGTCCTCTTCCTCACAACACCTCCAGCGCCCGAGCTCCGCCGCCACCGTCGACCTTCGTCCGCTGCGTCAACCTCGGCCGCTGCATCGATCTGAACACACCAGAGCTTGTCCGCGTGCCTCCGCTGTTCAGCAGCCTCGGTAAGCCTTCCTCTTCCCTCATCATAGATCTGCATTAGGGTTTTCTTCGAGTTCTTTGGAGTTCATCTCTGTTCCTCTTTGTTCCTCCCTGTCTTTGTAGTTTTGATGTGAGGTTAAGTGCTCATCTTGCGTGACATTAGTTTTAGCACTCATTTTTGATACTTGAACGCCTCCCCTCCATGAGAGATCCCATCCGAGCACATGAACTTCTCTGCTGCCGCAACTTAGGTTTAGAATTTTCTTCATTATTTGAACTTCTGTACATCCAAAATTATAGCATCGATCTATGAAAGCTGTTTTTGCAACACTTAGCAATTTTTCCACTCATAGATCTGAAAATTGATAACTGTGTGGGCGGCTTAACTTATAAACCATAACCCGCCAGGTACCATTAGTCCCCTCTGAAGCCGCCAATAGTTTGCCTTGCATAACTCCACCGCTATCCTCCGGCTTAACACAATGCTTATCATTCTTACCCTTAAACCAATGGCTGGCTAAACCGGCAAAAATTTCTTTTTCAGACCATCATCAACAATGACTAAGACACTCACTGCATGCAACTGGGCATCATCCCGGGTCATCGAGGAAGATTTGAACAATTTCGCTGAAACTGGCGTCTTAGCCAAGAAAGCTAACATCCACTGGAGGGTCCCAGGCCTCGAAAATCCTCCTGAGCCCAAGGAAGGAGAAGTAATTGTTTTCACTGATCATATGATCCAGGGGTTTACCCCGCCCGGCTCAAAATTCTTTCGAGATGTGCAACACTTTTTCCAACTTCATCCTCAATACATTGGGCCTAATTCCGTCTCCAATATTTGTAATTTCCAAGTCTTGTGTGAAGCTTATCTCCAAGAAGAGCCCACTGTTGAACTGCTCAGAGAGTTTTATTACTTAAACCGGCAGACAGAGTTTACTGACGGGCCCAGTTTGGAACTAGGTGGGGTTTCAGTTCAGAAGAGGAAAGAGGCCTCCTTCCCGTATGCCAAACCGCCCAGTCATCCCAAGGATTCGAACCAGACTTGGTTCTATTGCCAAGATACATCTCCAGCGGGTGAGAATCCCCTGTCGGGTTATCATGACCATCGGCTTAGCAACACACATCCACTCCCACAGCAGATCAACACGAAGGAACGGGCCAAGTATGCACCCAATTTTTCAAAGATCAGAGCCTTCATGGCTAACGGCTTAACCGACATCAACCTTGTTCGGTGTTGGGTGTCTTGGAGGATCCTGCCCTTAAGCCACCACCCTGGCTTAATGTGCGAGTACACCGACAACTTGAAAGCTCTCCAACGCCATAGCGAAATTCAATTATCTGATGACAAAGTCACTGAAGCGACCAAGGCTTTACTGAATGAAAGCTGGGCAGAATGCAGTAAAACCGAACTTAGTCCTTACTGCACCTTCAACCAGCCGCCAGCTGTAAGTGTTACACACTATGTTTCCAGTTTGAATCATGTTTTTGTTAATACTATCCACTTATAATCATCTGACCTCAACATGCTGATTCTCCGTTTTGGAAGAAGAAGCCACAGGATAAGCCGGCCAAGCCGAGCTGGACCAAGACCAAGGTTACCAAAAAACCTGCCAAGAAGAAGAACGACCCCTCCGACTTACTGAACTTGGATGACGATGGTGATGATGTGTTACGCCCCGGATACAACTTTCCATATTTGTAACTCCGACTCTTGCCTTTTCCAGAGATGCGATATGATATTTCCTTCGTGGTTGGGTTTTTGTCTCTTGTTTTGCATTTTGTTTTTGTTATGCATCTCATCTCATAGCATCATGTGCATTGCATCCGCATGTTTTCATAAAGCTTGCATCCGTTCGTAGTTCCTGCGTCCCCCCTTTCTTTTGTTGACCGCCCCGAGACCAAGCTGTGTTTCGTTTCCCTTTGTCCGACCACCTAACCTCTCTTGCCAGCTCGCAGCCCCCCTCGCGCGCGTCCGAAACTTGCCCCGAACCCGAACCGCTCGGTCATGACCGTTGGATCCGGATCATCCCCTAACGTCTATAAAACATCTCCAGTTTCTTATTTGGGCCACCTAACCTATTTATTCTCGACCGCTCGATTTCGATCGGACAGACCGGATTAGTCTCTAATCTAATCCGCAGGCTATATATAAACTAGCCTAACCCTAGATACTAGGAGGGCTGTCCCATCCAATCTTTCTCTCTGCCGCCACTCCTCTCCCACCTTGGGATCCTCTCGATGCATCCATCCACCGGCCAGCCGCTCCTGATCTTCCTTGCCTTCCATGCCTTACCAACCACCACAGCCCATGCAAACCTCCCCGTTCCCCTCGTCACGAGCCAGGGAGAGGAGCTCCCTGCCGCCTCCCACCTCGTGCCGTCCTTGCCGTCCACCACCAGCAGCACCAGCAGGCCCCAGTGCCGCCCATCTCCCTCCTGCGCTCGACCTCGTCCCCTACTACCTACATCCAGGACCCCGTTGCCTCCACCTCCGTCGGAGCACCACCGGGCCAGCAGCGCCGTCCGCGCCCTTCCCTGCCTCGGATCCGGATGGATCCGCCTCCTCCTCCAGCCACGGCCCTTCCTGGCCGGATCCCGCCGCCGCGCTGCCGCTTCAGGCCTCCAGCTGCTCAAGTCCCACGCCGCCGCCTGTGTTCTCTGCTTCCAGGACGAGGCGCCCGCTCGCCGTGGTCGTTGACCCGTCGCCCTCCTGCCTGGACGACCTCCACCTCCCAGGGCCCCGGCGACCTCACCGTCCGAGCCGCCGTCGTCCGTCATCCCTGCAGCCTCCTCCCTTCGCAACCCCATCGAGTCGCCATCATCCTCCGCCCCCTGCAGTATCCCCTTCGGCCACTCCCGCGACCAGTCGCCGCGTACATCGAACCAGGAGCAGCTCCCACATCTCCGGCAGTCACTGCCCCGACCCGCAGGTCCTATCCCGACGCCTCTCTCCTTCCTCCCTCTGTTTGCTGCTCCTCGGCTTCTCCATCTCTTTCTCTCCCGTAACCCCTCCTCATCTCTCCCTCCACGCTCGCAGGAGCCCCGCCACCAGCCGGTTCTGGCGCCAACCGACCGGATCTGCCCGTTCCCGATGCTCGTGTCGCCGTCAGCCACCCGTCGCCGGAGTTCCTTGCCGGCTCGCGCGCCGCCACTGCTCCCCTGCTTTACCTGCTGCTGCCGCTGTTTTTCCTGATGAACGAATGAGAAGGACGACGACCAGCGACAGTTCCCTCGCCCGTGCGTTGACCGCGCCCGCATGTACCAGGCCTCGATCGCCTCCACTTTCAAAGAGCCGCGTCCTGCGCCCCAAATGCCTCCTCTCTCTTCCAGCGGGCGAAGCCCATGGGTGAGGCCACCCCAGCGCCCTCCGTTTGTTTTCCTTCATTGGGCGGATCTCAGTTTCGGCCCGTGTCACATTTTTTTCCAGTTCTACGAATTTAGCATTTTCCAGTGATTTACTGTTTTACAGAAAAACCCCTCATGTTCATGCATCAATAATTAATTAACTGCGCATCGGATTAACATGATTCAAACACGTAAAATGCTCAGAAAATTGTGTAGATTAATAATATGCCATTTTCATTTATGTTAAAAATGTCTAAATTGCTGTTTGCATTAATTTGCATAAATGCCATGCTAAAATGATTTATTTCATAACTAAATAACCGTAGCTCGGTTTTAAATAAACTTTATATGTAAATGGGGTGGAAAAATGCCTAGATTAACATGGTACACTTTATTTTTCCTGTTTAACAACTTTAAAATATGTTTTATGGCAGAACAGTAGCAAATTCATAAATTGAATATGAGGATTTTCCGGAATTGTTGTTTATTCTTCCGGCCTCATTTAAACTTGCTTAAATAGTTAGTTTCCATTACGCTTCACCCCTTGCCATGCTTAATAACATTTAATATTGTTGAGTAGCTTATAACTAGAGAGAACTAAATAATTGATGTGGTGTTTCATCAATATGCAACTCGTTGCATATTGAGCTCCACTTAATTTGTAGTGTTGTTTGTGCATATTGCCATGCCATGCTTCATTAAACCGGACATGCATCATACTTGTTTGTGCATCATGACATTTTTATGCTTGTGTGTTTGCCATGTTGTTTGTTTCTTTTCGGTTTGCTTCTCTTGTTAGCTTCGGTTTCGTTCCGGAGTTGTGAGGATTCATTCGACTACATCCGTTTGTCTTCTTCATGGACTCGTTCTTCTTCCTAGCGGGATCTCAGGCAAGATGACCATACCCTCGAAATCACTACTATCTTTGCTATGCTAGTTTGCTCGCTCTTTTGCTATGCCAATGCTACGATGCCTACCATTTGCTTGTCAGCCTCCCAAATTGCCATGTCAAACCTCTAACCTTTGACACCATTCCTAGCAAACCATTGATTGGCTAGGTTACCGCTTTGCTCAGCCCCTCTTATAGCGTTGCTAGTTGCAGGTGAAGTTGAAGATTTCTCCATGGTGGACAGGGTTTATGTTTGGGATATCACAATATCTCTTATATTATTAATGCATCTATATACTTGGTAAAGGGTGGAAGGCTCGGCCTTATGCCTGGTGTTTTGTTCCACTCTTGCCGCCCTAGTTTCCGTCATACCGGTGTTATGTTCCCGGATTTTGCGTTCCTAACGCGGTCGGGTGATTTATGGGACCCCCCTGACAGTTCGCTTTGAATAAAACTTGTCCAGCAAGGCCCAACCTTGGTTTTACCATTTGCCTCACCTAGCCCTTTTTCCCTTGGGTTTCCGGAGCCCGAGGGTCATCTTTATTTTAGCCCCCCGGGCCAGTGCTCCTTCGAGTGTTGGTCCGAAACAGGCAGACTGCGGGGCCACCTCGGGGCAACTCGAGGTCTGCTTTTACTCGTAGGCTGACCTATCCGGTGTGCCCTGAGAACGAGATATGTGCAGCCCCTATCGGGATTTGTCGGCGCATCGGGCGGCTTTGCTGGTCTTGTTTTACCATAGCCAAAATGTCTTGATGTACCGGGATACCGAATCTGATCGGAGTGTCTTGGGTGAAAGTCTATTCCTTCGTTGATCGCGAGAGCTTGTCATGGGCTAAGTTGGGACACCCCTGCAGGGTTTAAACTTTCGAGAGCCGTGCCCGCGGTTATGTGGCAGATGGGAATTTGTTAATGTCCGGTTGTAGATAACTTGACACCAGATCTGAATTAAAATACATCAACGCATGTGTAACCGTGATGGTCTCTTCTCGGAGTCCGGAAGTGAACACGTGTTGGAGTTATGCTTGACGTAGGTTGCTATAGGATCACTTCTTGATCATACTTTTATCGACCATGCTTTGCCTTCTCTTCTCGCTCTCATTTGCGTATGTTAGCCACCATATATGCTAGTCGCTTGCTGCAGCTCCACCTCATGACTTTACCTTACCCATAAGCTTAAATAGTTTTGATCTCGCGGGTGCGAGATTGTTGAGTCCCCGTGGCTCACAGATACTTCCAAAACCAGTTTGCAGGTGCCTATGTTACCCGGCGGTGGCGAACCAAGCGCATGGAGGAGCTCGATGAAGATCTTGCCCTTTGTGTTGTTTCGTTCTAGTTGATCAGTAGTGGAGCCCAATTGGGGTCGATCGGGGACCTTTGTCGCATTTGGGGTTCTTCTTTTATTTTGGTTCCGTAGTCAGACGTTGATTGTATCTGGATGATGTAATGCTTTATTCATGTAATTGTGTGAAGTGGCGATTGTAAGCCAACTATGTATCTCTTCCCTTATGTATTACATGGGTTGTGTGAAGATTACCTCACTTGTGACATTGCTTTCAATGCGGTTATGCCTCTAAGTCGTGCTTCGACACGTGGGAGATATAGCCGCATCGAGGGCGTTACAAGTTGGTAATCAGAGCCTTCCCCGACCTTAGGAGCCCCACTGCTTGATCGTTTTTAGCGGCCGAGTTGTGTCTAGAAAAATGTTTTGAGTCATTTAGGATTATATATATCGGGGAGTTAGGAATTCTTTTTACTCCCCAGTCTCTTCATCGCTCTGGTAAGGCATCCTGACGTAGAGTTTTGACTCTTCTCTTCTCAAATTTCACAATTTTTTTTTAGGATCACGTGGGTATATTGGAATCGTTCCGATGGTTTTATGATGAGAACATTGTCTTGGTGCCTCCTGTCAGGGGTTTAGTGGAAGTGTCCCGGGGAGTTGAGCTCTGAGGTGTTGTCATCATAATTTTATCGTTGCAGTTCTGGAATACCTGAGTTTAGTACGCCGACAACGAAAATCACTTTTATGTAGTTGTTGGTGAGATAACCCCGATAACCCAATCTCGAGGTGAGTACGGAGTATTGCCATGACTCATATAACGGATGCTTTTGAAGGTTGAGGTACACGATTTCGAAGGTTTCTTGGTTATGTGTTGACGGATGGATACAGGTGGATGTAGGGATTGTTAGTTTGGGTGAGATATTATGCTTCCTGTATCCCCAACACTGATTGCATAACCGAAAACTTCGGAGTTTCATAGGTGGGAATTCAAGTAGCTCTTAGGATATCTTTCCGACGGATGTATGATATGAAATTGGGGTTCGGCGTCTAGTGGTCCGCCTATTCACGGTTGGTTTTACAATGGTCTTGTTGTGTCTTAAAGAGTCCTTGGCTATGCCGACTCGGGGCGCTTCGTATGTCATGTGCCTTGCCTTGTACATGATGGTGTTGTCTGATCGAGCCCGTGTAGGCCCCGCCATGAAAACTTGGACGAAATCTCTATCATATGTTTGTTCCGCTTATTCGCAAGCCAGTCCTTTGTTTTGTTTTGAGTTGTGGTATTCGAGTTGCTTCATGTCAAGTGTTGATTCCATACCTTTCCAAAATGGTGTTCTCATACTCCGATGTGAATACCAATCCTTCTCGACAATCGAGATTGTCATGTCAATCCTTTTCAACCGGTGTGTTTCTCTTCAAGTGGATCCGATCACTTCAACATCAGCAAGACCAATTATCATTTCTTCTCAACGGTGTTTGTTTCATCCGTCTCCAAGTTGCCTTTGTTTTTTCCGCCCTCCCACCCTTTTTCTTCAAGGACTCTGGTTTCTTAATCATGTATCCTTTTATTAATGGGAAGTTTCTCCATTCTTTTCCGTCAATGTTCTTACCCGGTGTTTCTCAAGAAGATGTTCTACTAGTTCGTCATTCCTCATTCCTTTCTCTTCTCTGGTGGATTCAAGTCAAGTTTTGTTGATCATACCTTTTTCCTCATTTCAATGTCTTCTCATACCGGTGCACCTCATTATCATTCTACTTCTCGCTATTTGTTATTCCGGAGTGCTCAAGATATCTCGAAGATTCGTGTTTCCACTCTGCATTCGTTCAAGCTCTTTCGAGATTGGTATCTCATTCAAGTCATTTAATTCAACCGGTGCAACATCTCTTTTAAATCTTTTCAACGGTGTTCTTTTGAGTGGGCCCTAACCCACGTGTCTTTTCCTGTGATCTTACGACTCTTCTATTTTCCCGAGCTATCCTAAATTCTTCTCCAAGTTTGACGTAAGAATGAGTTATCATCAATCAAATGCTTTTCTCCAAGATCTTTCAAATTCTTTTCATAGTTGGCTCAACCTCTTCGCTTTTGATTCTTCCGGTGTGCCTCAATAATTCTTGGTGGTGTTTCTCGTTGTCATTCTCATCATTTGAAGACCGAAGAAGAGTTTCTCTTTAATCTTGCTCTATTCTCTTCAAGATTCATGGTGCTAGCTTGTTGCCATCCTCTCATAATTGTTTTCGATTGTGAGAATCTTTTTCACCCATCCGGAGCATTTTAGGAGTCTTTTCAGTTTCATTCTTTGAAGCCCATCATCTTAGTATTATTCATTCAAGCTTTCAGCTCTCGTTCTCCAAATCATACCGGTGCATCATTCAAGTATTCTCTATTTAGCTCGTCATCTATTCATTCATTTGTATCTAAATACCCTCAAGTATCTTCATTCATTTTGCAATTCTTCCCGGTGATTTGTACATTTGCTACGTTCTATTACAATTCTTACGGTGGTTCGTTCAAGAGTTCTCTTCCTTCGTTATTATATAGATTCATTCGTTCTTCCCAAATCCTATCGGCGGATCGTTGAAGACCTTCCCAAGTTGAGCAATATCTCTCTTCAATCCTTTTTCAACGAGAATAAGTAGTATGCCTAATCCGTTGCTTGTCATCAATCTAAATCGGTCAAGGATATGCATAACATAATTCTTGTTCTTGTTTCATCCAAGTGATTAATTCCTTCTTTCGGAGTTTGTTCTTGATGAATAAATTCTCGGTTTCAGTTGTTTCATCTTTTCTTTTCCCGGAGTTCCAAGCTCTAATTATCACGGAGATCCATCTAAATCATTGCAAGGCTTCACATTGTGTTTTCAACTTCTCCTTCTTTCCACCATCCTTTTAATACCGGAGTTTCTTCATGGTGGTTCGTCAAGGATTCCTTTCATTCTTCAATTCTTCTTCAAGATTTCTCTCAAAGTTATGATCCGCCAAGCTATACTCAAAATTAAACATGGTGCTCAACACATGTTTTGTTTTGAGGCGTTCAAGTATTCTTCTTCTTGCATTTCAAAGTGCAATTCTTCTACCTTAGCTTTTGAGGTGGTATTATATCATTCGTGACAATTTCCATTCATGTTTCGCGATTCACATGTTGTCAAGAACGAGGTATATTAAATCCATCAATCTCTTCATTGGAGTTATCTTGGTAAAGATTTCACCTAAAGCCTTCCCTAAGGAATGTTGCTATTATGGTGTTTATAAATGATCCAAGTTTTCTCCTATCCTCTCGGCGAAAGCAGTTTTTCATCTCTTTGGTGCTCTCAATCAAATCAATCGTTTCCATTAGTGGCCGGTTGTCACCTCATAGGCTTGAGATGTTTTCCATAAGCCCACTACAAGCTTATTCGTTTCGTTGTTGGTTTTCCCAACAACCCCGTTGTAACCTTCTTGGAAGGATGCTTTCCAAACTCATTTGTGGTAGAAGTTGTCTTTTTCTTCTCCGTTCTTTTCTTTCCAATGATCTATCTTTGATTCTTTCTTCCGGAGGCATTGTGATGTTGTGCTCTTCACCCATCACCTCGTTTTGTGAGGATCATGTTCTTTTCATGCTTATCCATTTAACCGGAGTGTTGTGTCATCTCTTCAAGTTCTTTCATCTCATCAAGTTTTGCCTCCCTTCTCAACCGGAGTGCGGTTTGTAATGTTTCTTACCCCTTGTGCCATTCTTTCAATTCCGGAGGCAGTGTGTTGTTGATTTCATCATGTATCCTCTCATCTTGTCAAGTTCATGTTCAATTCCTTCCATTTAGAGTCGGAGTGCTGTCCAAATTATATCAATCTTATTCCTTCTCTATCTAGTTTTAACCGGTGTGTTTTCAATTTTCCTCATCTTTGTTGCTTTCTTCCTTTCATTTTGCTCAACATCTCAAGGTTCATGGTTTCACTCATTGGTCAAAGAAGCAACTTAGTTTTACCTCTTCTCTTCCTCTTCCTTTTCCCTCCGGTGCCATCCTAGATCTCGGGACGAGATCCTCTCGTAGTGGTGGAGTGTTGTAACGCCCCGGATACAACTTTCCATATTTGTAACTCCGACTCTTGCCTTTTCCGGAGATGCGATATGATATTTCCTTCGTGGTTGGGTTTTTGTCTCTTGTTTTGCATTTTGTTTTTGTTATGCATCTCATCTCATAGCATCATGTGCATTGCATCCGCATGTTTTCATAAAGCTTGCATCCGTTCATAGTTCCTGCGTCCCCCCTTTCTTTTGTTGACCGCCCCGAGACCAACTGTGTTTTCGTTTCCCTTTTGTCCGACCACCTAACCTCTCTTGCCAGCTCGCAGCCCCCCTCGCGCGCGTCCGAAACTTGCCCCGAACCCGAACCGCTCGGTCATGACCGTTGGATCCGGATCATCCCCTAACGTCTATAAAACATCTCCGGTTTCTTATTTGGGCCACCTAACCTATTTATTCTCGACCGCTCGATTTCGATCGGACGGACCGGATTAGTCTCTAATCTAATCCGCAGGCTATATATAAACTAGCCTAACCCTAGATACTAGGAGGGCTGTCCCATCCAATCTTTCTCTCCGCCGCCACTCCTCTCCCACCTTGGGATCCTCTCGATGCATCCATCCACCGGCCAGCCGCTCCTGATCTTCCTCGCCTTCCGTGCCTTACCAACCACCACAGCCCACGCAAACCTCCCCGTTCCCCTCGTCGCGAGCCAGGGAGAGGAGCTCCCTGCCACCTCCCACCTCGTGCCGTCCTCGCTGTCCACCACCAGCAGCACCAGCAGGCCCCAGTGCCGCCCATCTCCCTCCTGTGCTCGACCTCGTCCCCTACTACCTGCATCCAGGACCCCGTTGCTTCCACCTCCGTCGGAGCACCACCGGGCTAGCAGCGCCGTCCGCGCCCTTCCCTGCCTCGGATCCGGATGGATCCGCCTCCTCCTCCAGCCACGGCCCTTCCTGGCCGAATCCCGCCGCCGCGCTGCCGCTTCAGGCCTCCAGCTGCTCAAGTCCCACGCCGCCGCCTGTGTTCTCTGCTTCCAGGATGAGGCACCCGCTCGCCGTGGTCGTTGACCCGTCGCCCTCCTGCCTGGATGACCTCCACCTCCCAGGGCCCCAGCGACCTCACCGTCCGAGCCACCGTCGTCCGTCATCCCTGCAGCCTCCTCCCTTCGCAACCCCATCGAGTCGCCATCGTCCTCCGCCCCCTGCAGTCTCCCCTTCGGCCACTCCCGCGACCAGTCACCACGTACATCGAACCAGCAGCAGTTCCCACATCTCCGGCAGTCACTGCCCCGACCCGCAGGTCCTATCCCGACGCCCCTCTCCTTCCTCCCTCTGTTTGCTGCTCCTCGGCTTCTCCCTCTCTTTCTCTCCTGCAACCCCTCCTCATCTCTCCCTTCACGCTCGCAGGAGCCCCGCCACCAGCCGGTTCTGGCGCCAACCGACCGGATCTGCCCGTTCCCGATGCTCGCGTCACCGTCAGCCACCCGTCGCCGGAGTTCCTTGCCGGCTCACGCGCCGCCGCTGCTCCCCTGCTTTACCTGCTGCTGCCGCTATTTTTCCCTGACGAACGAACGAGAAGGACGACGACCAGCGACAGTTCCCTCGCCCGTGCGTTGACCGCGCCCGCGTGTACCAGGCCTCGATCGCCTCCAAATTTCAAAGAGTCGTGTCCTGCGCCCCACCGCCTCCCTTCGCTTCCAACGGGTCAAGCCCATGGGTGAGGCCACCCCAACGCCCTCCGTTTGTTTTCCTTCATTGGGCCAGATCTCCCGTGGCCCGTGTCACATTTTTTTCCAGTTCTACGAATTTAGCATTTTCCAGTGATTTACTGTTTTACAGAAAAAACCCTCATGTTCATGCATCAATAATTAATTAACTGTGCATCGGATTAACATGATTCAAACATGTAAAATGCTCAGAAAATTGTGTAGATTAATAATATGCCATTTTCATTTATGTTAAAAATCTCTAAATTGCTGTTTGCATTAATTTGCATAAATGCCATGCTAAAATGATTTATTTCATAACTAAATAACCATAGCTCGGTTTTAGATAAACTTTATATGTAAATGGGGTGGAAAAATGCCTAGATTAACATGGTCCACTTTATTTTTCCTGTTTAACAACTTTAAAATATGTTTTAGGGCAGAACAGTAGCAAATTCATAAATTGCATATGAGGATTTTCCGGAATTGTTGTTTATTCTTCCGGCCTCATTTAAACTTGCTTAAATAGTTAGTTTCCATTATGCTTCACCCCTTGCCATGCTTAATAACATTTAATATTGTTGAGTAGATTATAACTAGAGAGAACTAAATATTTGATGTGGTGTTTCGTCAATATGCAACTCGTTGCATATTGAGCTCCACTTAATTTGTAGTGTTGTTTGTGCATATTGCCATGCCATGCTTCATTAAACCGGACATGCATCATACTTGTTTGTGCATCATGACATGTTTATGCTTGTGTGTTTACCATGTTGTTTGTTTCTTTCTGGTTTGCTTCTCTCGTTAGCTTTGGTTTCGTTCCGGAGTTGTGAGGATTCATTCGACTACGTCCGTTTGTCTTCTTCATGGACTCGTTCTTCTTCCTAGCGGGATCTCAGGCAAGATGACCATACCCTCGAAATCACTACTATCTTTGCTATGCTAGTTTGCTCGCTCTTTTGCTATGCCAATGCTACGATGCCTACCATTTGCTTGCAGCCTCCCAAATTGCCATGTCAAACCTCTAACCTTTGACACCATTCCTAGCAAACCATTGATTGGCTAGGTTACCGCTTTGCTCAACCCCTCTTATAGCGTTGCTAGTTGCAGGTGAAGTTGAAGATTTCTCCATGGTGGACAGGGTTTATGTTTGGGATATCACAATATCTCTTATATTATTAATGCATCTATATACTTGGTAAAGGGTGGAAGGCTCGGCCTTATGCCCGTGTTTTGTTCCACTCTTGCCGCCTAGTTTCCGTCATACCGGTGTTATGTTCCCGGATTTTGCGTTCCTAACGCGGTCGGGTGATTTATGGGACCCCCGACAGTTCGCTTTGAATAAAACTTGTCCAGCAAGGCCCAACCTTGGTTTTACCATTTGCCTCACCTAGCCCTTTTTCCCTTGGGTTTCGGAGCCCGAGGGTCATCTTTATTTTAGCCCCCGGGCGGTGCTCCTTCGAGTGTTGGTCGAAGCAGGCAGATCAAGGGCCACCTCGGGCAACTCGAGGTCTGGTTTTACTCGTGGTGACCTATCCGGTGTGCCACGAGAACGAGATATGTGCAGCTCCTATCGAGATTTGTCGGCGCATCGGGCGGCTTTGCTGGTCTTGTTTTACCATAGCCGAAATGTCTTGATGTACCGGGATACCGAGTCTGATCGGAGTGTCTTGGGTGAAGGTCTATTCCTTCGTTGATCGCGAGAGCTTGTCATGGGCTAAGTTGGGACACACCGCAGGGTTTAAACTTTCGAGAGCCGTGCCGCGGTTATGTGGCGATGGGAATTTGTTAATGTCCGGTTGTAGATAACTTGACACGGATCCAATTAAAATACATCAACCGCGTGTGTAACCGTGATGGTCTCTTCTCGGCGGAGTCCGGAAGTGAACACGGTGTTGGAGTTATGCTTGACGTGGTTGCTATAGGATCACTTCTTGATCATACTTTTATCGACCGTGCTTTGCCTTCTCTTCTCGCTCTCATTTGCGTATGTTAGCCACCATATATGCTGTCGCTTGCTGCAGCTCCACCTCATGACTTTACCTTACCCATAAGCTTAAATAGTTTTGATCTCGCGGGTGCGAGATTGCGAGTCCCGTGGCTCACGGATACTTCAAAACCAGTTTGCGGTGCCTATGTTACCGGCGGTGGCGAACCGAGCTCAAGGAGGAGCTCGATGAAGATCTTGCCCTTTGTGTTGTTTCGTTCTAGTTGATCAGTAGTGGAGCCCAGTTGGGGTCGATCGGGGACCTTTGTCGCCTTTGGGGTTCTTCTTTTATTTTGTTTCCGTAGTCGGACGTTGATTGTATCTGGATGATGTAATGCTTTATTCATGTAATTGTGTGAAGTGGCGATTGTAAGCCAACTATGTATATCTTCCCTTATGTATTACATGGGTTGTGTGAAGATTACCTCACTTGCGACATTGCTTTCAATGCGGTTATGCCTCTAAGTTGTGCTTCGACACGTGGGAGATATAGCCGCATCGAGGGCGTTACATGATGATGAGTCGGAGGTAGAACTTGACTCTCTTGTCTCATTTTTTGTACATCTCATTGACAATGACTGTTATCAAGATGAAGCGAAAGCCAGCCGCGCGGGTGACGAAGAGGTAATTGTTCTTTCCTCCGGCTTAGAATCTCTGCCAAAACAGAAAACTCGCCAAGCAAGCTAGAAAGTAAGGTTTTCTCATTCATTGGCTTATTTGGATCCCAACTTTATTTTGAAGAAGCAGCAACATGAAGCTCGCCGCACAACCCGGAACAGCGGAAGCGGTATCCTTTCCTCTGGCTTACCAAATACTCTGGCTCCCTACAAGCGTCGTCCAGTGGTCTCAACAAACTCCGACTTAACTTATCCCAGGGCCGGTCTTTTTCGACAACCTCTTAATCCTTCCGATTCAAATTATCAGGGAATGCCTCATCCCTCCTTTGGCGACTCAACGGGGACTCATGTCCCGACCTTCAAACCTGTGCCTGGGTAAGACTACCAAGTCTTTGCTTTCAGTTATATACTCAATTGTTGTATTAACCTTATCTTGTGTTTCATTCACAGGGCTATGGCAAATCCCAGCAAGAAAATGAAGGTCACGAAAACCACTGAAAACCCCTCTGAGCCGGAGCAGCAGTCAGCAGAGACCTCCCACTATGCCCCTGAAGCCACAACCGACGAACCGCCACTGGTCGAACACAACATTGACATGGACCAGATGGATGTTGATCCAGCCACCACCAATCCGCCAAGCCCCATTAAGCCGCCAAGCCCTATCAAGCCTGCTGAAGAAAAGGCTGATGATGTTACCATCACTGGGCATGGTTATATGGAACCAGGCAACCCTACTGTCTTGTCAAAGCACAACGCCAAGGAACAAATTTCTGTTGCTGACAAAGGCAAGTGGCCAGCCAATCTAGAGAGCTATGCCCACTTCAGTGCCCAAGAGATCCACTCTGGGTACTTGAACCGTTTGTACACAAGCCGTGATTTTGAAACCGGCTTAGTAAACTTGATGAAGGAATGCTTTGAGGTAAACACTACAGTTCTCTTCATATGAATACACTTCCATTAGCCGCCAAGTTTACTGGACATAATAGAATAGAATGTGCTGTAGACTTTAAATAGCTTTGTAGATCAAATCCAGACAAGGGCCAGCTTCTACTTTCAGGATAAACCGGGACTTCTAATAAGTGTATTTCGACTTTGCACATGTAGCCCCCAAGGGCCGGCTTAGTCTTTCAAGATGAGCTGGGACTTAGAATAGTAATGATTCAATTTTGCACCTGTAGCCCCCAAGGGCCGGCTTAATCTATCAAGATAAGCCAGGTCTCATTATCATGTGTCCATAAAATCCAAGCATATAGCCCCATGAATTGGCTGTAGCTACTATAATGTAACCGGGTCATCATAAAATTGTCTTCAAAAAACAGCAATGTGCATTAGCCCCCAAGTGCCAAGTAAAATACTTGTATTGTGCTTGGGACTTTAAATAAGATGATTTTCACCCCGCCTATTGTTTATATCCTACAGGCTGAACTTATTGTCAAAGAATCCCAAGTTGCTGACCTTCAAGAGAATATAATATCTCAGCAATCTGAAACCTCCAAGGCCAAAGCCGAGTTGACCACTGCTTTGGCAGATATGGAAAAGCCGAAAAAAGACTTCAAGGCTGACCAGGCAGGCTGGGAGACAGAGAAATCAACTCTGTTGAAGAGAGAGAAGGATGCCGAAGCAGCTCTTAAGCCGGTGGCTAAAGAACTCACCGGTTTAAGTCATCAAGTAAATGCCATGACTGCTACCATCTTCGTTAAGTAACGTCATCTCAATTTGTTACTACCACTATTTATCCGGCTTATAGATTTACTTGATAATGCAGGCTCCAGAATCGCCCACCTTGGCTCAGATGTGCACAAGAAATTGAAATCCACCTACACCCTTATAGAACAATTATATACTGGCGCACAACGAGCTATTTCCACAGCCGCGCATAAGAAACAATCGCCAACTCTCATCAAGGACTCACTGGAAAAGCTATCTGTGCTGCCCCAACGGGATCTAAGAGCTTAAGAAATTAGCTGCAAGAGCCAGTGCACTCATCGCGCTAACCCAGGCGAAAGCATGCCAAGCAGTTCTTGACCTGGAAGATTTAGCTAATGGTTGCCCCAGCGTGAAAGAGGACGGGTCTCCCTTCGGCACAGAGGACTTTGCTTCAATAGCAAGGGACATGCGCCCTATAGAAAGCAAGTTAGCTGAAGATACCGACCTGTACCATTATCAGGCAGTTTATGATGCTGACAACAAGAAGGTCAAGGCGCCGATCCATGAATCCGAGAACCTTACGCCTCCAATTCGTCACTTTTGCCCCTGACATTGACCCGTCAACACTTATTAGTGACGAGGCTGTATTCAAAGCTTTGATTGGGATCAACTGGGCAACTTTAGGATCGAAAGTATGTCTAGAGGGGGGGGGGATTAGACTACTTGACCAAATAAAAATCTAGCCTTTTTCCCAATTTTAGTTATTGGCAGATTTTAGCAACTTAGCACAAGTCAAGCCATCAACCTACACATGCAATTCTAAGAGTATAACAGCGAAATGTAAATCATTGCATATGAAGGTAAAGGGGAGGAGTTTGGAGGGAGCAAACACAATGTTGACATGGAGATTTTTGGCGTGTTTCCGATAGGTGGTGCTATTGTACATCTATGTTGATGGAGACTTCAACCCACGAAGGGTAACGATTGCGCGAGTCCACGGAGGGCTCCACCCACGAAGGGTCCATGAAGAAGCAACCTTGTCTATCCCACCATGGCCATCGCCCACGAAGGACTTGCCTCACTAGGGTAGATCTTCACGAAGTAGGCGATCTCCTTGCCCGTACAAACTCCTTGGTTCAACTCCACAATCTTGACAGAGGCTCCCAAGTGACACCTAACCAATCTAGGAGACACCACTCTCCAAAAGGTAATAGATGGCGTGTTGATGATGAACTCCTTGCTCTTGTGCTTCAAATGATAGTCTCCCCAACACTCAACTCTCTCTCATAGGATTGGATTTGGTGGAAAGATGATTTGAGTGGAAAGCAACTTGGGGAAGGCTAGAGATCAAAATTTATGTGGTTGCAATGGAATATCTTGGCCTAAACACATGAGTAGGTGGTTTTCTCTTAGAAAATGAATGCTGGAAGTGTAGGCATGTTCTGATGGCCTTCTCCATGAATGAAGAGAGGGTGAATGGGTATATATAGCCTCCACACAAAATCTAACCGTTACACACAATTTACCGAACTCGGTGGGACCGAATCAGAAAACTCGATCGGACCGATTTAGTTCATAATGTGACCATTAGGCATTTCAGTGCAACCTAAATGTCAACTCAGTGGGACCGATTGCTTTAGGGTTAGGGCATAATGTAATCTCGGTCAGACCAATTACATAAACTCGGTGGGACCGACTTTGGTAATAAGCTAACCAGAGAGTTGGTCAGGCAAACTCGGTGGGACCGACTCGCTCATCTCGATGGGACCAAAATGTTACGAAAGGGAAACAGGGAGTTTGCATTGCGAACTCGGTGGGACCGATCGCTTGTCTCGGTTAGACCGAAACGTTACGAAGGGAAACAGAGGGTTCGCAATCTATCTCGGTGAGACCGAGATCCCTACCGGTGACTAGGGTTTCTGGCAGTGGCTATGTCAAATGAACTCGGTGGCGCCGGATGGATCAAATTGGTGGGGCCGAGTTTGACTTTTGGTTTGGGACATATGTGGATATGAGAAAGTGGT
Organism: Aegilops speltoides; assembly: GCA_021437245.1. Taxonomy (NCBI): domain Eukaryota; kingdom Viridiplantae; phylum Streptophyta; class Magnoliopsida; order Poales; family Poaceae; genus Aegilops; species Aegilops speltoides. The sequence goes on along the minus strand of CM038147.1, from coordinate 307,147,353 downwards.
TGAGGGTTTTTGGAGCATATCACAAAGAATTTTGAGCAAGCAAGCCATTAAGCAACACCTCATCCCCTATGGACTCAATGTGATATTTGTCAGTGGGAATGACACCTATGGGATCAATCGGATCCCTACTATGGTTGGCGGGCGCGACGTTATGAGAAGAGCAGGTCTAAGAGCCAGCACAAAGGTTGTTTACCCAGGTTTGGGCCGCGGAGGTCGCGTAATACCCTAGTCCTGCTTTGGTGTGTATTTGAATGTTCTTGAGCTAGCTATCGAGCGTGACTTGCTCAAAGTGGCGAATACCTCTCCTGTATGCCTTGGGCCTCCTTTTATAGTGGAAGGAGGCGCTACAGTGGCACACAAGAGGTGGAAAGGGTACAGTGGCTATGCTTATCGCTTGTCATTATGGGACAAGACGAATTAAATGCACCCCCTGAGGTGTCCCCTCGCTTTATTGCCGCCTCACCCTGCTGTGACACGCGTCCTAGCAAGCGAGGTGGGCAGTGCCATGTAGGCTGGCAGGCTGCTGAGCTGGTGTGGTGGCGGCGTCTTCATGAAGATCTGCATGCCACCACACAGGTGCTTGCTGAGTTGGCTTCGGGACCGCATGTTGCCACGCAGGTGCCCGCCTGGCTGGCTGGGCTGGTAGCTGCATGGGAACGGCGGTGGGGTCTTGGTGCGCGCGGGCCAGGCCGTGGGCTCGCTGATGTCCTCGGCAAGGGTCTTGCCGGGGGCCCCGGCAAGAGCCTTGCCATGCCGCCGCGGTCGTCCCCAACAAGGATGTTCCCAGAGGTCTTGTGTTTTGGTCCTCGTCTGTTCTTGTGTGTTAATGATCTCCACAAAGATCTGCATGCCACCAGGGAGGTGCCTCCCGAGCCTTGGTTACAATTTTGTTGGTGATGTTCGAAACCTCGGGCTCAAGGGTGGCACATTCCGCTGGTGTTGGGCAAGTTGCCCCGGCAAGGCCCTTGCTGGGGCCACGGAGGCTCCCCAGCAAGGGTCTTGCCGGGGGAGTCCTCCTCACCCTCTTGCTCTTCATGTCTCTGTCTTGGCGTTGCTTTGACTGTCTTGTGGCTTTGGCTTACCTCCTTTGCCCTGCTAAGTGTGGCCGCAGGTGCGGCTCTGACTGCCACTGGTAAAGGGGTGCAAAGTAGAGCCCCGACTTCTGTGCACCGACAGGAGCCCCCGGGCCTGGGCCACACATAAGCGCAATGCGTTGTTGGGCCAGGCCTGCATCTAGTTGGCGGCAAAGGGGGCGATTTTACATGGTAACTCCTTCATCCGCTGCGCTTCCCCACGACTTGCGTTGAATGCGTGACGTGGGGATCGTGTGTGGGGTGACCGAAGCATGCTGGCGTCATCTTGTGGTGAACAGTAAAGAGGCAGCTTGCATGTCCCTTTAAGACCGCAGGGCCGCTGCTCATTTACTTTCTTCACCTTGGAAGCACCGTCCATGTTTCCACTATGCCCGCCCCTTGCGCCACGTACGCCGCATGCACGGCGCGGGGCAGGTGACACGCGCATGGAATATGGGAAGACGCGCGCGTGGGTTGATACCCATGCGCCTTCAGTTGGGCGAGGAGGGTGGTCGACGGCCTCGCCTGCTGCCATCTTGATGAACTGGATTGGTTGAGAGAGGCGGCCGAGCCCCGATCCCGCCCCTTTATAAGGAGGGGAGGGGGAGGGATGGCACCCCTCAATCCTTCGCCATCCGCCTCCTCCCATCTTGGCTTCTTTCTTCCTTCTGCTATGGTGAGAGGGCGCGCTGATGCTTCGATGGTGGCGGCGAGGGTCTCCGCTCGACAAGGCGCCCCTCCTCCCCAGGAGTTTGTGGTGGCTGAGCCGGCCACGAGGGGAAGGGGGAGGGGGCGAGGTCGAGGTCGCCGTGGCGCTCGGGGAAGAGGAGGACGGGGCGGCGCATCGGCCTCGCCTCCGCCGGCAGTCCCTCCCCCAATGGAGGGCCATGTCAGGGACCAGCCTCGAGAATTCTTCATCAAGCTGTGCCAGCCGGCACGTCGTCGTCTCCGTCTTCCTACTCCATTTGCTCGGAAGATGGAGCTCGACCTGCCGCAGGCTCTGAGATTGCGTATGAGGGGCTGCGGGAATAGCAGCACATGGGCTGACGTTGATTTCCCAGCCCCTCATGTCATGTATCTCCGTCACGGCTGGAAGACCTTCGGTTGCATCCACAGCCTGGCGGCAGGGCTCATTCTCTATTTCAAACTAATGGAGAACAGCCTGCTCTCCATCAAGGTCTTTGGAGACTTCGAGACTCGCCTGAAGTGCTGCATGGAGAGCCCCTCTAATGACGAAGACTCTTCCTTGAGCAAAAGTGACGAGGAGGACAGCGGCAGCGACTACGAGGGTAGCAGGCAAGAGGATGATGGGTCCGATTAGGCGTCGGACCCGCCGTCCCCGGGCGACGCCAGCAGCAGCAGCATCTGCACCAGGCCCCCTGTCCCGGTGGGGCTGGCTCCTTGAACTTCTCGGGGTCGCCTCCTTGGGCGGCTGGCGTGGGAAGGCCGAAGAAGGCAAAGAAGGCGGGTGGCGGGCCGTCAAGTCGGAGTACGATGGCACCAACGCCTTCGTAGCATATTGGCGGACCACTGCCTCATCTTCCAGCTCTTCTCCCGGCACCATCATCACCAGCCCTCTCCTAAGTGGCTGCCGATATGTTCTCTTGGCGCCTTCTACTGCTCGTACCTTGCCTAGGCGCTTCTTTTGCCCTCTTGCCTTGTTGTTCCATTTCCTGAGGAGAGGGACAAGAAAGGGATTACGGGCACCTTATCTCTTTTTAGTTTGTAAGCCTATGAGCTTTAGTCAAATTTAAAAATTGTAATCCCCTTGCTCATGTTTATGTTTCGTACAAACTGTACCTGTATGGAGCGTATTAAGGAAAAAGGGTGCTTGCCAGGCTCTTTGTGTGTGAGCGAAGCCCATACCAAGGAACGAATCCTTGTTATTTTTAACATAAACATCGTTGCCTGGCAACATGCCTTGCCTCTCCCTTACTTCATTCGACCATACTCACGCTTTTCGGCGGAGACAGGGGCGAAGTAGGGTTAGGCCCTACGCTTGCTTCCTTGTCACCGCGGCTACAACCAGATTCTGACCCAAGGGGATAGTTTCTTGGGTACGGGCAAAGGGGAGCACGGTAACCTAGGAACAAAAGGAGGTTTCATACGTCCCAATTTTGTACGGAAACGTAAAACAGGGGAGGAAGGACTTATCTGAATCTCCAGCCCCCCGGCAACCTTAGCTTGCCATGGGTGGACCCTTGTGTCTTCAGCCCCCGGCAACCTTGGCTTGCCGGGGCCAGAGCACCAACTCGTTCTCTTTCTTCCATATAGCCCAGCAAAAATGCATGTATCCTGCAAACCAAAGAGGACGGAAAGGAATAGAGAGGCGCAGACTCGACCTCTATGCTAGGGGTTAGTCGCCGCTAAGCACTATCAACCCTAACCGAGGGAGAGACTCAACCTAGCATGCATCCTATAACTTAGGGCGCAAGCGCTTCGTTTATTATGCTCGAGTGGTCTCATGGCTTTGTCTGAAGGTTACATGCCTTGCTGGCAAGGCTTGTACAAAAGGTGGCTTGCCGGGGGGCCCGACAACCGCGCCTTATGGGTAAAACTTGTGAAGATGCTTGATGTTCCAGGAGTTGCTCACAGGAACGACATCTTCGGTCTCCAGGCAGACTGTGCCGGGCCTGGTGACTCGTATTACCCGATAAGGGCCTTCCCACTTCGGCGTCAACTTGTTGGAATTCTTGGCTGACTGAACACGCTGAAGAACAAGGTCGCCTTCCTCAAAGCTTCGGGCATGAACCTTGCGGCTATGGTAGAGACGCAAGGCTTGCTGGTAGCGTGCTGCTCTCACAGCCGCCCGAAGACGTTCTTCCTCGAGGAGCATCGCGTCACCTTGCCGCAAATCGCTCTTGCTCAAGCTCATCATAAGCAAGCACTCGAGGTGACCCGTATATTAGTTCTGTGGGGAGAACTGCTTCTGCCCCGTATACCAGGGCAAAGGGTGTCTGGCTGGTGGCTCGATTTGGTGTCATTCTGATCGACCAAAGAACCACCGGCAACTCATCAATCCAGCGCCTTCCGCTCTTGTGCAGCCTATCAAAAGTCTTTGTCCTTAGGCCTCGCAGTACTTCAACATTTGCCCTCTCCGGCTATCGTTGCTCGTGGGTGTGCCACGAAGCGAAAATGAACCTTCTTGCCGCAGTCCTCAATGTATTGCATGAAGGTGTGGCTTGTGAACTGCGTGCCATTGTCCATGATGACTCTATTTGGCACACCAAAGCGGCAAACTAGCCCCTTGAAGAATTTGACGGCTGACTGCGCTATCACCTTCCTCACTGCTTCCACGTCCGGCCACTTTGTGAACTTGTCGATTGCAACATACAAGTACTCAAAGCCCCCGATGGTGCGGGGGAAGGGACCCAGTATGTCGAGCCCCCAGACCGAGAATGGCTAGGAGAGAGGGATTTTTTGAAGGGCTTGAGCTGGTTGATGAAGCTTCTTTGAATGGAACTGGCACGCTTCACACTTGGTTACTAGTGCCGTCGCATCCTGGAGGGCAGTGGGCCAGAAGAAACCTTGCCGGAAAGCCTTGCCGGCAAGGGCCCTCGACCCTATGTGGGAGCCACATATGCCTCCATGTATCTCCGCCAACAGCTCCAGTCCTTCCTCCCGGGGAATGCACTTCAATTTCACTCCGTTTGGCCTTTTTCTGTATAGAATGTTGTCAACGAACTGGTACATGGCAGACCGGCGGGCTACTTTCACCGCTTCTTCCTGCTCCTCAGGAAGCTCCCCTGTTTGGAGGAATCGAACGGTATGTTGCACCCATGCCGGAGCCTGTGGCTCGATGGAAAGGAATAAAGGCATCTCCTCTGTCATGGGGGTGACTGCCTCTACGGCCAGGGCTTGTCTCCCTACCGGAGTCAGTTGCCCCACGACAGGCTCAGTGTCCACGGCAACATCTTTGCCAGCAGCTCCAGGGAGCTTGGTGGTAAGTACTTGCCGGGGCCTGATTTCCTCCGCTTGTTCTGCTCTATTGATGGTTCAACCGATGGTTGGGTTAGCCGAAGCACAAAAGTACCTGGTTCCACACGTAATTTCAGGGCAGCGCACTTCGACAGGTAGTGGGCAATGTCGTTCTCCACTTGGGGGACATGCTCCGCCTGTATACCTTCAAAGCGCTCCTCAAGCTGCCTCGCCTCATCCACGTAGGCTTCCATCAACGGGCTTTGATAATCCTTGTTGACCTGCCTGACAACAAGCTGTGAATTACCCCTGACGATGAGCTTCTTGACCCCGAGGTCTACCGCAATCCTGAGACCGGCAAGCAATCCCTTGTGTTCAGCAGTGTTGTTCGTCGACATCTCCCTGGGAAAGTGCATCTAGATCACATACTTGAGGTGCTCTCCGGTGGGTGCGACGAGCAGCACACCAGCACCGGCGCCTTGTAGCGAAAAAGCTCCGTCAATACATAACCCAGTTGCGACTTGTTTCCTTGCCGGGAAGAGTGGTCTCCTGGACCTCTTCGTCGGGCATCGAGGTCCATTCTGCAATGAACTCCGCCAAGACTCTGCTCTGGATCATTGAGGTGCTTTCAAACTTCAAACCAAAGCTTGAGAGCTCCAAAGCCCATTCCACAATCCTCCCCGTTGCGTCTGGGTTATGCAGTATCCGTTGTAACGGGAGGCGGGTGACGAAGGTGATCTCGTGCACTTGGAAGTAATGACGCATCTTCCTCAAGGCCATAAGAAGGCCGAAGAGCAATTTCTGCACACCGGAGTACCTTGACCTAGCCCCCCTGCAAGAGGGAGCTGACAAAGTAAACCAGGTGCTGCATCATCTTCTTCTTCTGCACCACTTCACCTAGTTGCGTAGGCCCTGTCCCGTTGGCACCAGCCCCTGCCGGGGTCCTCGCCTTGCCGGGACCAGGCCCTGGGGGGAGCTCTGGCTCGCCATCCGCCAACCCTGCCGTCGCCACCGCTCCTTCGTCAACCTCCCTCTGTGCCACTAGCGCGGCGCTAACCACTTGATTCGTTGCCGCTAGGTACAGCAGCAGTGGCTCTTGTTTAGGTGCAACTAGTATCGGCGTGGAGGAGAGGTACTTCTTTAAGTCCTGCAGCGCTGCTTCGGCCTTTGGGGTCCACTCCATTGGGCCCGCCTTTTTCAAGATTTTGAAAAAGGGTAGGGCACGCTCAGCAGACTTGGAGATGAATCTGCTCATAGCGGCAACGCAGCCAGTGAGCCAACGCACATCCTTAATCCGCCTAGGTGCCTCAATCTGCTCAATGGCCTTGATCTTGTCTGGGTTTGCCTCGATCCCACGCTGTGACACAAAGAACCCGAGAAGCTTGCCGGACGGGACGCCGAAGACACACTTCTCAGGGTTCAGCTTGAGGGTGATCCTGCGCAGATTTGCAAACGTCTCTTCCAAATCTTGCATCAGTGTTGCCTTGTCCTTGGTTTTGACCACTATGTCATCCATATAAGCTTCCATATTTCTATGTAGTTGGGGCTCAAAACCAATTTGGACTACCCTTGCAAAGGTCGAACCAACACTCTTCAACCCGACAGGGATCTGTAAAAAGCAATACATACCACATGGGGTGATGAATGCTATCTTCTCTTCATCTTCTCTCGTCATGAAAATCTGATGGTATCCTGAGTAGGCGTCGAGGAATGATAGCAGGTCAAACCTGGCCGTGGAGTCAACAATCCGGTCAATGTGCAGCAACGGGAAAGGGTCTTTTGGACAAGCTTTATTGATATCTGTGTAATCAATACACATCGTCCACTTCCCGTTGGCTTGCGCACCACCACCGGATTGGCCAACCACGTTGGATGGAGCACCCCTCTCACCAAGCCTGCCGCTTCTAGCATTCTGATCTCTTGTGTGATGAACTCTTCTCTTTCCAAAGCTTGCTTCCTGACCTTCTTCTTGATGGGCCGCGCATGAGGACAGACAGCAAGATGGTGCTCAATCACCTCCCTAGGAACACCGGGGATGTTGGATGCTTGCCATGCAAACACATCGAGATTCGCCAGCAGGAAAGTGGCGAGATCGCCTTCCTATTTGCTATCGAGGGTGGAGCTTATGGTGAAAGCTCCTCCCGTGTCGTCCTCCTTGACGGACGCCTTCTTGATCTCTGGTGGTGCAGCTCTGGATCGCTTTCTCTTGCCGGTGGAGCTCTCTGGCACATCCTCGTCGGGAGCACAGTACCCCGAAGAGGTGCGCTTGCCGGAGTGGGTGCGAGAGGTCTTGCCGGTCTTCCTCCCTCCCGGGGCTTCAATGGCAGGAGCAAGTGCCTTGGCGGCAGCTGCTGCAACTGCTTCTAGGTAGAGTTGGTCAGCGCAAATCAGCGCATCTTTCTTGTCGGAGGGGACGGTGATGATGTTCATCGGCCCAGGCATCTTCAGCGTGTTGTAGGCATAATGTGAAGCCGCCATGACCTTGGCCAGTGCCGGGCGGCCAAGGATCCTGTTGTAGGGCAAGGGGATCTCGGCCACATCAAAAACAATCCTCTCCGTCCTGTGGTTTAACTCACCTCCGAACATCACGGGCAGCGTGACCTTGCCCTTCGGCTGACTCCTCCCCGGGTTGACCCCTTGAAACGTGCCCGTCTCCTCGAGGTCTCCATCGGGAATCTGCAGCCTTTTGGTCACGACGGGCGAGATCAAGTTCAGACCGGCCCCGCCGTCAGCTAGCATCTTCGTCTCCTTGAGGTTGCGTATCATTGGTGAAACCAACAACGGCAAACACCCGACCGCAGTTGTGCGATCAGGGTGGTCCTCGGTATCAAAGATGATAGGCGTCCTGGACCACTTCAGTGGCTTCCGTGCGTTGAGTGATGGCTCCACCGCTGTGATCTCTCGCACCCACTGCTTGAGCTGGCGGTGAGAGGTGTGCAGCGAGGCGCCACTGTCGACGCACATGGCCTCCGTAGCTTTCTGAAACTCGTGGTCGCCGGACTTGTTGTCCTCGTCATGATCATCATATTCCTGCTTCTTGTCGTGGCCCCGGGCGGGCCTCTCTTGCTGGTTATCCTTGCCATGGCGGCTTCCCTGGCTGCCACGCTTCTTGCCAGACCCTTCGACACCGTCTTGACCCTTCTCCTTGTCTCGCCTCTCATACTCAACTTTCTGCTTCTCAGCGAGCAGCTCAACTTGTCGGCAGTTCTAGAGGTCGTGGCCTTTGGTGCTGTGGATCTTGCAATACTGCTTGTCGGAGTCCCCTGGCTTGTCAGCAGCCGCCAAGGCCCAGCAAGCGGCACACCCGGCAACCTCCTTGTCGGGGTCGCTCGCCTTGGCCTTCTTGGCAGCGCCGGTGTCGTCAGATCCCTCGATGGCATGCACAGCCTTGCCTTTGCACTTTCTGTTATGGCACCGATCCTTCTTCGTCGGGGCGGTGGTATCATCGTCCGTGGAGTCGGTTTCCGCACCGGTGTCCTCGCCGGGGTACTTCCTCCCCTCTTCAGCCCGAGCGCACCTATCGGGTAGAACATAAAGTTCGGCCACATCCTTGACCTTGTTCATCGCCAGGTCTTCATGCATCTTGCGGTTACACACATTCTGATGGAATGCGATGATCACAACGGCAGGGTGAACGTCTGGTATGTTGTACTGCACTCGGCTGAACCTCTGGATGTACTTGCGTAGGTTTTCCCCCTCCTTCTTGGGGATAATATGCAGATCGCTCGCATGGCCATGAGCTTGATGGCCTCCAGTGAAGATGCCAACAAATTCATGACACAGGTCCGACCAAGAGGAAATGGAATCCGCTGGCAAGTGCATCAACCATGACATTACGTTGGGATTAAGTGCCAACGGGAAGTAATTGGCAAGCACCTTGTCGTCGCGGGCTCCGGCAGCTTGTATCGCAATGGTGTAGATGCTGAGGAACCGTGACGGGTGAGTCTTGCCGTTGTACTTCTCACCAACGTCAGGATTGAACGTGTGGTGGGAGGGCCACTGGAATTGCTACAGCTCACGGGTAAAGGCTGGGCAACCCACCTCGTAAGGTAGGCCACCATAGCATCCCGGTGCCGGGTGATCCATAGTGGGCCCTGCCCGCCTATCTGACTGGTGGCGCGCATCACGCCGACGCTCGATGGTAGTTCGAGCGTCTTCAAGGGCTCGCTCCCGAAGGACTTAGCGCTGATCGTGGTGGGTTCATGGATCGGACGATGCTATGGAAATGTTATCACATGCATCGTCACGATGGATCGACACCCCCGACAATTGGCGTGGGGGAGGAGAGTGCACCGTGGCCGCATCACCTCCGACCCTGCCTCCACTGGCATGCGGTGGCTCGACGGAGCGTCAGCCTACAAGCCCCGTGGGTCACGGCTCATCTTTGTTGGCGATGCCGACGAGGCTCCGGACGATGGCTCTCCACTCATCGAGCTTCTCCGCAGCAGGAGGAAAGTCAAGGAGCAGCTGCGCGCACACCAAAGCTTCTGCTGGCGTGGGCGGTGGCGAGAGCTGCGTGGACTATGACGCGCTTCGAGTTCTAACCATGTTAGAAGGAGCTCTATCACAGCTCCGCGACGGTACGCCATTTTCGCCAGTAGTTTGGCGTGCATGCTGACCTCCTTCGTCCTATGAAGGATGCACAAGACTCTTCCCAGGTCGGCGCCCGGGGTCACCAGCATGGCGACGCTGCTCGTCGTGCACGACTTGGGAAGAGCGCGTCATGGGCGCCATCGCAGGCGTCTTGGAGGTCGCTGCGCCGCTGGTGGGTGGCATGGTGCCGCCCCTAGAGGGCCCCGCACCGCCTGCGGGGGGCCCAACTCTGTCTCTGGAATTTGCAGCGTGCGGCCTGTCGTCTTGCGCGCGAACGACGCCGCCTGCCAGGTCTGGACTGCCAGGGTGATGTGGGTGTTTGTGGGTCGCGCCTCGGGTTCTGTCCATGACTGGCCCGCTACTAGCCCGCACCGGCACATGCAGTCTGGCTTCGGATGAGCCGATTCTGTCGTCATCTTCCTCTTGGGAGCCATGGCGACGAAGAACTGCTAGACTAACTGCTAGACCAGATTTTCACAACTGTGCCCCCTGCCTGGCACGCGAAAGATGTCGGTGGGAACGACACCTATGGGATCAACGGGATCCCTTCTGTGGTCGGTGGGCGCGGGGTTGTGGGAAGAGTAGGTCTAAGAGCCAGCACAAAGGTCGTTTACCCAGGTTCCGGCCGCGGAGGTCGCATAATACCCTAGTCCTTCTTTGGTGTGTATTTGAATGTTCTTGATCTAGCTATCGAGCATGACTTGCTCAAAGTGCCGAATCCCTCTCCAGTATGCCTCGGGCCTCCTTTTATAGTCGAAGGAGGCGCTACAGTGGGACACAGGAGGTGGAAAGGGTACAGTGGCTATGCTTATCGCTTGTCATTACGGGACAAGATGCATTAAATGTGCCCCCTAAGGTGTCCCCTTACTTTATTGCCGCCTCGCCCTGGTGCGACACACGTCCAGGCCAGCTAGGTGGGCAGCACCATGTAGGCTGGCAAGCTGCTGAGCTGGTGCGATGGCGGCGTCTTCACGAAGATCTGCATGCCACCACGTAGGTGCTTGCTGATTTGGCTTCGGGACCACACGTTCCCACGCAGGTGCTCGCCTGGCTGGCTGGGCTGGCAGCTGCATGGGAACGGCGGTGGAGTCTTGGTGCGCGCAGGCCTGGCCGCGACCCCGCTGATGTCCTCGGCAAGGGTCTTTCCGGGGGCCCCGGCAAGGGCCTTGCCGTGGCACCGCAGTCGTTCCCGGCAAGGATGTTGCCAGAGGTCTCGTCTTCTAGTCCTCATCTTTTCTTATGTGTTAATGATCTCCACAAAAATCTGCATGCCACCAGGGAGGTGCCTCCCGAGCCTTGGTTCCAATGTTGTTTGTGATGTTCAAAACCTCGGGCTTAAGGGTGGCACATTCTGCTGGTGTTGGGCAAGTTGCCCCAGCAAGGCCCTTGCCGGGGCCGCGGAGGCCGCCCCGACGAGGGTCTTGCCGGGGGAGTCCTCCTCGCCCTCTTGCTCTTCGTGTCTCTGTCTTGGCGTTGCTTTGACTGTCTTGTGGCTTCGGCTTCCCTCCTTTGCCCTGCTAAGTGTGGCCGCAGGTGCGGCTCTGACTGCCCGTGCACAGGTAGAGGGGTGCAAAGTAGAGCCCCGACTTCTGTGCACCGACAATCTTGGATCACTAAAAGTAAAATGTAGAGTCTTGAGCTTTTAGAGCTTGAGCCAATCCTTTATCCTTAGCATTTTGAGGGGTCCACATTCCTAATCCATTCCATGCCAATCATTGAACTTTCCTGAAATATTCATCTTGAAATAGCATTAGTTCAATGAGCTATATGTTGTTAATCATTACCAAAACCACCCAGGGATAGTTGCACTTTCAGTCTCCCCCTTTTTGGTAATTGATGACAACATATAGATCAAAGCTTCGACAAATGATAATAAGATTGAAATACATCGTCGCTTTGAGAAGTATGTGATAAGCAAGAGCTCCCACTAAATTTTTGCATTATTTAAGATTTGCTTTTGAATGCAAATGCACAATCGATTAGTATCATGGGTTACTCTTCCATGTCACATACATCTTGGTGGAGAGCTCAAAATGATAGCAATTAAAAGCATGCACTCATCACCAAGCAAAGTGAATGATCATATATGGATACAAGAGATAATATCATCCAAGCACACATTAAGTTAGCATATGATCAAACACATGATCATGCAAGTATCTCACACAAGGACATAAGGTATCAAACAAGCACACAATAAAGTTCAATCAAATAAAGTGCAAGAGAGACAAGAAGCAACACTCTCTCTCAAAGCCTATGATCTATACATATTTCTCCCCCTTTGGCAACAAATTATCAAAAAGTTCAAATATGCATAGTGCTATGCGTCTCTCAGGCTTGGTCTCCGTGAGGTGGTGTAGAGATGACTCCATGGACGAAGGCTTCAGTCGATGTAGCTGGAGCTGGTGAAGTGGCTGCTGGAGGTGGCACTGAAGCTGTAGCTGCTGGTGCAGATGTAGTAGCTCCAGTATCAGGTACTGGCACTACAGCTGACGTCATACCTCTTGGCACTCGCTGAAAAGCTTCTGTAATTGCTTTCCCTTTCTTCTCCTCTGCTTCCTCCTGGAGCTGCTCAACTATTGTCTGTATCTCAGTGACTTTCAGATCAAGATCATAGAATTTTTGTTCAATGATCCTCTCCAAGCTCTCCTGATTTTGAGTCAGGGTGGCCAAGCCCTTCTCAATCCTCAAGGTAGATTGGATCAGAAATCCAAGTTGATCTTGTTTTCTCTTCAAGAACACTTGTTATGCCTCTTCAGCACTTGGCATCTTTGCAGCTTTTTCTGCCCTTGCCTTTGCTCTCTTCTCATGTGCTCGCACTGATGAAGGATCATTCTCATCCATTACAACTATGTTGTCTTGAAAATCTGGCTTGAGGGGTAAGTGCTCCTTGTCCAACAAGTAAGTGCCTGTGCCCATCTTTGAGTTGATGAGCACCGGAATGTGTGGAGCATACCCACAAGACCTTTTCTGATCAGCAACTGTCCTCTTGATTGTCTCTACAATCAGACTGATGACCTTGAATTTTTGAGGGACATCAAAAATGTGCAGCAAGTTGATTGAATGTCCTCTTATCATCCTATGATCTCCAAATTTGGGCAATAGAGTATGCCTCAAGATGGTGTTGATAGTAGGAAGACCAGACAACATATATTTCACAAAGCCCAACTTATGAGTTTCCAGGGCTTCATCAGGAATTTCCTTGTACATACTTGCCATGGAGTTGTGGTCTTTCTTATTCTTGGCATACACATCCAAATCATCCTCATGATCTTCTAGAGCATCGATCAACTTTGCCCATTGTCGTGGGAACGAACACCTATGGGACCGGAGCCCCTTTCGGTCTGGCGGGGGGCGGAGATCGCACGAAGAGCGGATCGAGGCGAGGCACACGAGCGGTTTACCCAGCTTCGGAGCTCTCCGGAGAGATAATACTCCTACTGCTGCTTTGTGGTTTGTATTGTGTTCTTGCTCGAGAGCGATGAGCGCTACAGTACACACTAGCTGCGAGACCGAGCGTGAGTGTTTTATGGTTTCGAACCCCCCTCTACGTTGCGCATGGGCCTCCTTTTATATGCTCAAGGGGTCACCGACAGGTGGCAACGCATGCAAGGGTAAAAATGTAAAAGAACTGCGGTTGGTACACCTACTTGTACGTGTATCCTACCTAACCCTGACGGCAGGGGACAAGGGCATTAAATGCCCGTCCGAGTCGCCCAAACAGTGCAAACAGGGACCGTCAGGGGCGCCACCGCTTGCCACGATGGCTATCTTGTCAGCGCCGCTTGCCACCTCGGACCGCTGGCTGCACAGCCTCTCGCCACGCGCGCCTGGAAAGGTCCCATGGCGACACGTTGACGGATGCGCTGGAGCGTGGGTGCAGAGTGGTGGCTTGCCGCGGTAAGCGCCTTGCCGCGGTTGTTGTCTTGTCGCGTCCGGAAGCTTGTCGCTCACCGGGCCTTGCCGGGACGCGTGGCGCGTCGCGGCAAGTTCCTTGATATGCCTTGGTTGGCCTTCCCGACAAGCTCCTCTTGCCGGGGTCTTGTCGCCTTGGCTTAAACACTTTGTTCTTTAATGGCTCCAAAGGAACCACGGAGGACCTTGGCGGTCACCCGGCAAGCCTTGCCGCGGGGCGCTACAACTGCCCGTGCACAAGTTCGGGATACTAGGGTACCCCTACTCTAGTACACCGACAGAGCCCCCGGGCCTGGGCCACACACGGTGCCGAAGCGCCATTGGGCGAGCCCAAAACAGGCACGGCACGCGCGCCTGGTTTACGCCAGATCTTACTCCGATTCATCGCGCTTCCCTAACGGCACGCATTGAATGCGGCGTCATGGGGAGAGATCGTGGGTGGTTCTTTATTCGGAAAAGCGGAACGTCCGCCCTGTCCCTCTTTATAAGCAGGGGAAACAGGGCAGTTCCTCCATCTCGCCAGTTGCTACTTCCAATCTCAGAAATCTCCGCTGCTCCCCCTTCTTCCAAAGCCGAGAGAGAGAGCAGCGCTCCGCCCCCAATCGCCGCCGGCGCCACCAACGCCTTCGATCTCCCCACCACCTCCGCCATGGCTCCGAAAACCGGGAAGACCGCGAAGTCGGCCAAGGCGCTGCGGCTCGAGGCGCTGCGAAAGGAGCGGGCAATCTTCCTCCCCGAGCTCGCCGCGAAGGAGCTGAGGGAGTGGTGCTACCTCTTCTGGTCGACGGAGACGCGAGCGCATCCGCGCATGAAGGTACTCTCCGCCGCCACTTCCGAACGGGCTCCGAACGGATACCCTTTCTTCACGCCGTTTTTCATCAAGGGCTTTGTCCGCCTTTCTCGAATTCTTCACGATATCATGAACACCTACGGGTTCCACCTCCTTGATTTCACCCCAACGCTGTCTCGACCATGGCAGTTTTCGCATCTCTGCGAAAACTTTGTCGGAGTCCACCCAAACGTAGTTCTTTTCCGCCACTTCTTTATGCCCTGGTCGAGAGAGGAGAGCTCTATCCGCGGAATCGCCGGATCTCGAGGGCTGGCAAGAAGGAAGCGATTCGAAGGAGAGCTCCGCAGCAAGTGGGAGGAGGAGAGCGAGAATGGTGTTGGATTGTTGAGGAGAACCCGCAGCCATTCACCGCCCAGCGCCAAGCCCCAGAGTGCGCGGCAATGATTGAGCGCCACGCCGCGGACGACGATAAGTCAAGATTGCCATCACCGGATCTTGCGGCTCAGCTTGCTGGCTCATCAGAGGCGCTGTTGGCGCATATTTTCTTCACCGCCAGACGCTTCGCAAGAGAGGAGGAGACCCGCCTGGAGTTCGGGGTCCGGCGACATCATGAGGGCTGCGCCGGGCCTCAACTTCAACTTCACTGCCCCGAGCTGGGCGCGATGCTCAAGGAGCTGTTCAAGCACGACCCTCAAGATCCCGAATGGTTCAAAGTTGCCGCAGGTGTCGCTCGGCAGTGCAACAATTCCTTGCTCGACCGCATCCGCGTAATGATGCCATTGTGCAATTCGCATGGAATTGTTCCAACTTGGCAGAGCCCACGACGATGTCGTGCGCAGCAGCTTCGATGGCTTGGTGGAAGTGGCGATCCGCCCGACGAACGAAGAGCCTCACCCGCGACACCACCGACGCGGAGATGCGTATATCGCCACCAGGCGGAAGAGGCGGCGGCAAAGGCCGCCGGGCGAAGTTTGATTCACCGTGGAGGAGGCAGAGGCAGCCGAGGCAGCAAGCCTTGCCGACGAGATGAGCTTGCCGGGCGAGGGAGAGCTTGCCGAGCCTGAAGCCGAGTCGAGCGAGCCCACCGAGGGTGCGAGGCGGCCCACCATCTTCAAGCTGCTTGCCACAGTGCAGAGCCCCCCAACAGCAGCCCCCAGCTCCACCAAGAAGGCGCTCTCCACAGGCGGGGGGACGAGCGGCGGCAGACGGGTCAGCGGCCGCCGCCCAGGACACGCCCACCGCGACAGCATCGCCGCCAAGGCGCGTCTCACGCCGCTGCGGTAATCGGAGCGGGTCCTCCTGACCGCCGCTCGATCCCGCCACTGCCCCGCCAAGCGGTCGAGGAGTTTACTCTCCGCCTCGTCGCGCCGAAAGAGGGCCGGACTTCGACCTCTCCGCTCTCAGCTCCGACGAGGAAGAAGAAGAGTAAGTTTCTTTACTGTACTTGTAGTTCTTGCTGTTTTTGTCTTGTATCTGATTTGCTTTACTCTGAACCCAGAGAGCGGCGAAGAGAGCCAAGGCTCCGGTGATTATCATCGAGGACGAGCCCACCGCGACAAGGGGCGCGCTACCGAGACCACCTTGCCGGACTCGCAACTACTCCTCGGCAGCCCAGCAGCCGCAGCCCCCAACAGAAGTATATGGTTTATTTCCGCTGTTTGCGCGCATGTGTGCTCTTTCTTTTGCTGACATCTGACTGTTGGTTTGTGTAGGAGCAGAGCAGCCTCACCAGGAGCACCCAGAAGCCGCCCCCGAGATGCTATCTGCTTCGACTACGCCGCCAAGGGAGGATTCCCCGGCAAGGGAGTGTTCTCCGACAAGGGAGTGTTCTCCGGCAAGGGAGAAGTCTCCGGCAAGGGACAGTTCTCCGGCAAGGGGGGCGGCACCAACGACTTCGTGGTGGAGCCCATGATCGCAGATCCCAAAGACAGTAACCCTTCTTGCTTGAAAACTTCCCTTGTGTTCTTCTTCTTCTGATCTTCTTTTTGGATATTTGCTTGACTTTTCTCCCTCTTCCGGTCGTCAGATCCACCTTCCACGGAGCCGATGGAGACCGAGGCCACCGGCGAGGAGAACGCGCGCGGCGACACCAACGACGCCGCTGCCACCGAAGGAGAAGCTGGCGCCGATGATCCCGCTGGCGAAGAGGCCGCCAAAGCTGCCACCGCAGGAGCTGGCGAGGGATCCGGCGATCGCACTGACGGCCCCGAGGCCGCAGGAGCGCAAGGCGCTACGCCGACCGCCGATCCCTCCACCGCCGCAGCAGCCAGCCCCAAGAGCCCCAGCCCGCGCCTATCCGGTCGGCGATGGCGTTTTCATCAAGCTCCCCGGGCGCCAAGCCTGTGGCGCCGGTTGAAGGAGAAGTCTTTGACGGAGAAGTGCTCGCTCGCTATCGACGCTGGTTGACGCGCCGAGCAGCAGCAGCGGCGAGCCTGAGGAGGAACAGCTGCTGCGGAGGCTGGTGTCACTCTACCGCGCCCGACAAGCCAAGGTGGAATCCCGGGAAGCGCTTGTCGCGTAGGCGGGAGTGGATATTGAGAAGCATGTGGAGGAGCTCCGGAGTCGCAACCAGGAAGCCCTCCGGTCCATTGCAGAGGAGCGGGCGCAGCTCGTCGAGGCGCGGAAAGCCTTCCTTCTCGAGAAGGCTGAAGCTTAAGAGCAATAGTGGCTTGCCGCCGAGGAGCTGTTCGCGCGGGAAGGTGAGTTGGCGCAGCGGAAGGTCAATCTAGACAGCCACGAGGAGGAGCTTGCCGCGCGCGAGGAAACATTTGGCGGGGCTCTCAAGGAGGCAAAGGATGCTGCCGCAGCTGCTGAGGCCGCCAAGAAGGAGCTGGAGGCGAAGGTGACGCAGCTAGAGGCCGATCTCAAGGCGAGGGATGAAGAGCTTGGGTCGCGCTCCAGCGTGAGCGCGAGAAGGACGCCCACGCCCATGGCGAGCTGCAGGGTCGTCTCGTAGAGAAGGTCAAGGAGCTGAGCGCCGCCAAGGATTCCAACGCTGATCTTGAGTTGAAGCTGGCTACTTTGACCGAAACGCTGGACGGCGCCAAGGAGCGGGAGGTGGCCTTGAAGGAGGAGATCAAGGCCAACGAAGCGCTGCTGACGAGGGCCGCCGAAACCCAGAACACTTTTAGGAAGACGGTGGAACTCTGGACAGAGGGTCTCGTAAATATCGCCGTAGTCATCGACGAGGAGCTGGCGCAGCTGGGGATGGAGGATTTCGGGTATTCCTCCGATGAGAACCTCCAGCCCAGCGCCAAGCTCACCTTGTTCTTCAAAGGCTTGGCGACAACCCTCCAAATGACTCGTGAAAGGATCCCAAAGCAGTTGGTCGACGAGTCGCAAGACGATCTGCGAGAGTTCTTCAAAAGGTGTTGGTGAAGGTGGCCTTCCGCAACCCAGGCCTCAACCTCACCAATGTCCTCAAGAAGCTGCCTCCGGATGCTGATCTGGAAGAGCTCAAGGCCCTTGTCGCACCCATTGTGGACAAGGTGAATGAGGTCAAGAGGGTTGATGGCGATCGCGTAGATTAGGCCGCCCGTTTTCTTCTTTTCTTGTCGCTGCTGGTCATGTTACGAGAACAATCTATTAGAGCTGCGGCAAGCTATCTTGTAATATAACTTTATTTTGGGTTCGATTGCTATGTTATTTCCTTTACTTGACTCCTGTCTCTATATGTTTTGCCCTACACTTTTAGGGAACTTGCCGGTGCAGGCACCTTAGCCGCGAGTGCTGAGTGCGGGACGTCAGCAGCCTGCTGGCGGTGCCACTACCGACAAAAAACCTTGTCGCAACTAGTCGCAGCTCACTTAAGTTGTTGAGCGGACTCGAAACAAAGTAAGGGCGCAACTAGCTACGAGTTGGTTCCTCTGCGCACAGGTTTTCCATATAGAGCACGGTCGTTCAAGGAAGATAACTTAACTTCAAATTTTTAAAACTAATTGCTCAAACTTTGGCAACTTAGCTTTTCTGTCGTTTGCGTCCCGGCAAGGCAAAACTTTCTTGAACGATGCCTGGTCCACACCATTATTCTTCTCCTTTCCCCCCGGCAAACTTGTGGGCGTGGGAGCCTTCCTTTCTTTGAGAAAGAGAAAGAAGAGAAAATAAAGATATGGAGCCTTATGGCTCGTTATTGCTTACCGGGGGTAGATGCTGCACAAAGTGTCAGATAACACATGCAAAAAATAGAAAGCATGAAATTGACAAGATGTGCGGAGCACATGAGCTTTATTTATGCACGGGGTCTGCGCCCGGCTTTGTACAAAGGATTACATGCAACAGCTGCAAGACTTCAGATAAGGTGGTTGCCGAACAGGTTCCGCAACCGCTTCTTTGACGGTAAACTTACGAAGATGCTCAATGTTCCAGAGTTGCTCACCGAAAGCCATCTTCGGTCTCAAGGCGGACAGCGCCAGGCCTAGTGACTCGTTTCACCCGGTAAGGGCCTTCCCACTTCGGCGTCAACTTGTTGGAATTCTTGGCAGACTGAACGCGCCGAAGAACAAGGTCGCCTTCCTCGAGACTTCTGGCATTAATAGGTTGGACTGGGTGGAAGCAGCTAGAACATCTTGGAACCGACCATTATTTGTAGAGATCTTACTTCAATCTGCTTGGAGCATCTGGAAAGAAAGGAACAACAAACACTTCAGAGGAATAACCCCCTCCACAAACTCCTGGCTCTCTAGATTACGAAAAGACTTAGATCTCCTCACCTATAGGGTGGGGGATAAGAATAAACCTTTCTTACTTTCCTTCTTACAAACCTTGTAATAAACCCCCCCTTTCTATTCCACCCACAAAGTGGGTTGGATATGTAACTTTAACACCATGTACAACTGCTGATTCTTTTATTTAATTTGCGGAGGAGCCTCTCCTCTCTGTTTCAAGGTTCAAAAAACTTTGCGGCTATGGTAGCAGCGCAAAGCTTGCTGGTATCGAGCAGCTCGCACAAAGAGCTCAAGACGGTCCTCCTCAAGGAGCAGCAGCGTCATCTTGTCGCAATCGCTCTTGCTCAATCTCATCATAAGCGAGCACTCGAGGCGATCCGTATACGAGTTCCGTGGGGAGAACGCCTCCGCCCCATAGACTAGAGCAAAAGGTGTCCGCCGGTGGCTCGATTTGGCGTCGCCCCGACGAGCAAAGAACCACCGCAGCTCCTCAATCCAGCTTCTTTCCACACTTGCGCAGCTGCCGAAAGTCCTGGTCTTGAGCCCGCGCAACACTTCAAGATTTGCCCTCTCCGCTTGACCGCTGCTTCTCGGTGAGCAATGTAGCGGCGCACCTTGGCGCCAAGATCTTGGACGATCGCATGAAGGTGCGGCTCGTGAATTGCGTGTCGTTGTCGGTGATGATCCCGTTAGGGACCCCGAAATGGCAAACAATCGACCAAGAACTTGATCACGACCGTGATGTCACCTTCCTCATCGCTTCCACTTCCGCCACTTTGTGAACTTGTCGATTGCGACGCATAAGTACTCAAAGCCCCGACAGCTTCGGGAAAGGGGCCGAGGATGTCGAGCCCCGCACCAAAATGGCCAGGATAAAGGGATCGCCCGAGAGCTTGAGCTGGCTGGTGTATCTGCTGAATGGAACCGCACGCTTAACACTTGGTTACTTGTGCAGTTGCATCCTGGAGGGCTGTCGGCCAAAAGAAACCTTGCCGGAATGCTTTGCCGGCAAGTGCTCTTGCGCCATTGTGGTGACCACATATGCCTCCATGTATCTCTGCCAACAGCTTCTGTCCATCTTCCCGGTGAATGCACTTCAATTTCACACCGTTGAATCTTCTTCTGTACAGTGTGTTATCAACAAACTGGTACATACTTGACTGCCGGGCTACTCTTTCCGCTTCTTCTTGCTCTTCGGGAAGTTCTCCTGTCTGAAGGAAACGGACAATCTGCTGTGCCCACGCTGGAGCCTGTGGCTCGACAACAAGGACTAAAGGCACATATGCTTCTGCGGGAACATCGGCTTCTACGGCGAGAACCTGCGGCTCAGCCGGAGCTTGACGTTCCCCGGCAAGCTTGCCGGAGCAAAACTTGTCGGGAGCGTCTGCTTCAACGGAACAAACCCTAGGGCTTGTCGGAGCAGACGACTCCTCAGCACCTTTGGTGTTGATCTTGGAGACCTTCTTGGCGGCGGCTTCGGGTAGCTCTGCCGGAAAATAGTCACCAGAAATCAACTTCCTCTTCTTGCCCTGTCTAGTTGATGTTGTTACAGGTTGAGTCAGTTTGAGCACAAAGATCCCTGGTTCCACAGGTAACTTAAGTGCAGCGCACTTCGACAGACCATCTGCAATGTCGTTCTGAGCTCTTGGAACATGTTCCATCTGCAGGCCGTCAAAGCGCTCTTCTAACTTTCTCACTTCATCAACGTAAGCTTCCATCAACGGACTCTGATAACTCTTGTTGACTTGGCGGACGACAAGCTGCGAGTCACCCTTGACAATGAGCTTTTTGATCCCAAGGTCAGCTGCGATCCTGAGACCGGCATGCAAACCTTCATACTCTGCAGTATTGTTTGTTGCTTGCTCCTTGGGAAAGTGCATATGGACAACGTACTTGAGGTGCTCTCCGGTGGGCGCAACAAGTAGTACGCCCGCACCGGCGCCTTGCAGCGAGAAGGCACCATCAAAGTACATCAACCACTCTTTGCTTGCTTCCTTGACGGGGATGCTTGTCTCTGGAATTTCTTCATCCGTGTTGGCGCCCACTCGCTATGAATTCGCCAATGCTCGCTTTGGATAGTTGAAGTGCTCTCAAACCCGAGGCCAAAGCTTGATAGTTCCAAAGGCCCACTCGACAATCCTGCCTGTTGCTTCTGGATTCTGCAGTATCCTCTTCAGCGGAAAACGAGTGACAACTGTGATCTCATGTGCTTGGAAGTAATGGCGCAGCTTTCTCGAGGCCATAAGAAGGCCGAAAAGCAATTTCTGCACACCAGAGTACCTTGACCTAGCCCCCTGCAGAAGGGAACTGACAAAGTAAACTGGGCGCTGCACCATTTTCTTCTGTTTCTCCTCCTGTGCCTGCGCAGATCCATCCTAGTCGGGACCAGAGCTTGTCGGGGAAGCCCCCTGCTTGTCGCTGGATGCATCTGTCGTGGTTGCTGGCTCATCATCCGCCTCCCTCTCCGCTACTAACGCAGCACTAACCACTTGATTGGTTGCCGCTAAATACAGAAGCAACTTCTCTTGTGGCTTAGGTGCGACAAGTATTGGAGTGGAGGACAGGTATCTCTTCAAGTCCTGCAGTGCAGCCTCCGCTTCCGGAGTCCATTTCATTGGACCTGCCTTTTTCAATATTTTGAAAAATGGCAGGCACGCCAGCAGATTTAGAGATAAACCTCCGAGAGCAGCCACGCAACCGCAAGCCTTCGACATCCTTGACGCGCTTTGGTGCTTCAATCTGCTCAATGGCCTTGATCTTGTCGGGATTGGCTTCAATTCCCCGAGACCACGAAGAACCCGAGAAGCTTGCCGAGGGACTCCAAACACACACTTCTCGGGGTTGAGCTTGAGGTTGATCTTGCGTAGATTTGCAAAGGTTTCATCTAAATCTTGAATCAGAGTTGCCTTGTCCTTGCTCTTGACCACTATGTCATCCATGTAGGCTTCCACATTTCTGTGTATTTGTGGCTCAAAAGCGTCATGTACCACCCTTGCAAGTGTTGAACCAGCATTCTTCAACCCGAAGGGCATCCGTCGAAAACAAAGAGGTGCCACATGGGGTGATGAATGCGTCTTCCTCATCCTCTTCGCCATGAAGATCGATGATATCCTCGAATATGCGTCAAGAAATGAAAGCAAGTCACATCCGGCCATGGAGTCGACA
This sequence comes from Aegilops speltoides, assembly GCA_021437245.1. Classification (NCBI taxonomy): domain Eukaryota; kingdom Viridiplantae; phylum Streptophyta; class Magnoliopsida; order Poales; family Poaceae; genus Aegilops; species Aegilops speltoides. The sequence continues at coordinate 307,125,235 of CM038147.1, read as the reverse complement.
ATCTGGTCAATGCGCAGCAAGGGAAATGGGTCTTTGGGACAAGCTTTATTAACATTGGTAAAGTCGATACAAAGCCTCCATTTCCCGTTTGCCTTGCGCACGACTACAGGATTGGCCAACCACGTAGGATGGAGCACTCCTCTGACAAGGCCTGCTGCTTCCAATTTCTTGATTTCTTCTGCGATGAACTCTTGGCGCTCCACTGCTTGCTTCCTGACTTTCTTCTTGACGGGCCGCGCATGAGGACAGACGGTAAGGTGGTGCTCGATTACTTTCCTGGGAACACCGGGGATGTTAGACGGTTGCCATGCAAACACGTCGACGTTCGCCCGCAGGAAAGCAACGAGTGCGCTTTCCTATTTAGGGTCGAGAGTGGCACTGATGGTGAAGGTACCACCAGTGCCGTCCTCCTTGGCGGACACCTTCTTGGTCTCTGGCGGAGCTACCTTCGTCTTCTTACACTTGCCGGTGGAGCTCGATGGTGCGTCCTCGACGGTAGCGCAGCACTCCGAAGAGGTGCGCTTGCCGGAGTGGGCATCAGATCTCTTGCCGGACTTGGTCTTCTTCCCCCCGAGAGCTTCAGCGGCAAGTGACTTACGTTCTGCCGCGGCTGCTGCTTCCCGGTAAATCTTGTCGGTGCAGATAAGAGCATCCTTCTTGTCTCCAGGGACAGAGATGACACTTATCGGGCCTGGCATTTTCAGCATGTTGTATGCATAGTGAGAGGCTGCCATGAACTTGGCGAGCGCTGGACGGCCGAGTATCCCATTGTAAGGCAATGGAAAATCAGCAACGTCAAAAGTGACCCTCTCAGTCCTGAAGTTCAACTCGCTGCCAAATGTCACCGGCAACGTAATCTTTCCCTTCGGCTTGCTCCTTCCCGGATTAATTCCTTGGAATGTACCGGTCTCTTCGAGCTCGCTGTCAGGGATCTGGAGTTTCTAGAGTACCGCGGAGGAGATCAGGTTCAAGCCGGCCCCGCCGTCAACTAGCATCTTAGTGACCTTGAGGTTGCGGATAGTTGGTGAAACCAACATCGGCAAGCACCCAACCGCAGTTATGCGATCAGGGTGGTCCTCAATATCGAAGATGATAGGCATGTTGGACCTTTTCAGAGGCTTGCGTGACTCGACGGGTGGTTCTGCCGCATTGACTTCCCGCACCCACTGCTTGAGCTGGCGGTGCGAAGTATGCAGAGAAGCACCGCCGTCAACGCACAGGACCTCTGTGGCTTCCTGGAACTCCTGCTCATCGGCCTCGTCACCATCCATATCTTCGTCGTCGTCTTCATCTTCATCCTTGTCGCGGCCGCGGGGAGGCCTGTCTCCTTGCCGCTGCTTAGCCTTGCCGCGGCGTCCTCCCCGGCCGGGACGCTTCTTGCCGGATCCTCCAGTACCTTCTTGGGCCTTCTCCTTGTCGCGTCGCTCGTACTCAGCCTTCTGCTGCTCAACAAGCTCTCGACCTTCTAATAGCTCTGGAGATCATGGCCCTTGGTGTGGTGGATCTTGCAATACTGCTTGCCGGAGCCGTCCTGCTTGTCGGCGGCCGCCACAGCTTTGGCTTCCTTGGCGCCACCTCCGTTGCCGGACTGCTCAACGACTAGCACATCTTTGCCTTTCTTCTTCCTATTGTTCCGCCGCCGGTTTTTCCTTGCCGGGGCAGCATCCTCGCTGTCAGATCCTCCTGCTCCTCAGATTCTCTCTCGGGAGTTTCTCCTTCCTCAAAGACGCGCACACTTGTCGGCTAGGGCGTAGAGCTCACTGACGTCCCTGATCTTGCACATCACCATCTCCTCCCGCATCCTGCGGTTATGCACGTTCTGATGGAACGCGCTGATGACCGCGGCAGGGTGGACATCTGAGATGTTGCACTGTACTTGGTTGAACCTCTGAATATACTTGCGCAGGGGCTCTCCTTCCTTCTGGGCGAGCAGATGAAGGTTGCTCTCTTGGCCATGAGGCTTGTGGTCACCAGAAGGCGCCGACAAACCGATGGCACGATCCGCCCATGAGGATATGGAGTTGTCCGGCAAGTGCATGAGTCAGGATCTAACATTGGGCTTGAGCACCAGCGGGAAGTAGTTGGCAAGGATCTTGTCGTCGCGCCCCCCGGCAGCTTGCACCGCGATGGTGTAGATGCTGAGGAACTCCGACGGATGCAACCTGCCGTCGTACTTCTCTGGTACGTCTGGCTTGAAATTCTTTGTGCTGGGCCACTGGACTTGCTGCAGCTCACGAGTGAACGCAGGGTAACCTACCGCGTACGGCAAGTCGCCTGGTTCCCCTGGCGCATGCATGTCGACATCAGGCCCAGCGCGCGGGTCTGATTGACGCCGCGCTTTTCTTCGACGCTCGATGCGAGTACGAGCGTCCTCTTGCTGTCGTTCGCGAAGAACTTGGCGCTGATCGCGACGAGCTCGTGGATCTGATGACATGATGGAGTCGTCGTCGAGGTGGATCCGGCGAGTCGGCGATCTTGGCCTTCGGGGCGGAGAGTGCATGGTGGTTGCACCCCCACCGGTTTTGTCGCCATCGGCTCGCGCCTGGCGATCTTGCCGCGGCTGCGATGTAGCCGGCTGCCGTGGAGTGTCGCCGTTGGCGAAGCCGATGAGACTCTGAATGGTGGCCCTCCATTCGTCGATCTTGTTCGCCGTTGGAGGGTAATCCAAGAGCAGCTGAGCTCGTGCCAAAGCTTCTTCTGAAGTTTTGGGTGGAGTTGGCGAACGGTGCGAGGAGCGGGATATGCTCGGACTTCTAACTATGTTAGAAGGAGCAGGATCCCGCCCAGCGATCGTGTCTTGCTCGTGCAAGATGTTGGCGCGCGATGCTGGTCTTGAGCATCCCGAGATCCACCAGCTCGATCTCGGTCCAACGAACGTATGGTACCGCGAGTACCATGACGCTGTCGGTCCCGCGCCTCCTGTGATGGGCGCGGTGCATGTACGGACGCCGAAGTTTGCGCAGCCTTTTCCTTGGACCTGGCGGCCACGTGAGCTCCCTCGTCGACGCCCGTTCCTCTGCTGGCGTCTACCCCACCACCCGTTTGCTCCGGTGGCGGTGGGATCAACGTGGACGGAGCGGCCACCTCCGAAGCCTTCTTCTTTGGTGGCATGTCGATGAAGATGATGAAGAAGATGAAGATCTAGCTCGCGTGAACGCAGGATCGGGTTCACACAACCTCGACGCCCCCTACCTGGCGCGCCAAAGATGTCGTGGGAACGAACACCTATGGGACCGGAGCCCCTTTCGGTCCGGTGGGGGGCGGAGATCGCACGAAGAGCGGATCGAGGCGAGGCACACGAGCGGTTTACCCAGCTTCGGAGCTCTCCGGAGAGATAATACTCCTACTGCTGCTTTGTGGTTTGTATTGTGTTCTTGCTCGAGAGCGATGAGCGCTACAGTACACACTAGCTGCGAGACCGAGTGTGAGTGTTTTATGGTTTCGAACCCCCCTCTACGTTGCGCATGGGCCTCCTTTTATATGCTCAAGGGGTCACCGACAGGTGGCAACGCATGCAAGGGTAAAAATGTAAAAGAACTGCGGTTGGTACACCTACTTGTACAGTGTATCCTACCTAACCCTGACGGCAGGGGACAAGGGCATTAAATGCCCGTCCGAGTCGCCCAAACAGTGCAAACAGGGACCGTCAGGGACGCCACCGCTTGCCACGATGGCTATCTTGTCAGCGCCGCTTGCCACCTCGCACCGTTAGCTGCACAGCCTCTCGCCACGCGCGCCTGGAAAGGTCCCATGGCGACACGTTGACGGATGCGCTGGAGCGTGGGTGCGGAGTGGTGGCTTGCCGCGGTTGTTGTCTTGTCGCGTCCGAAAGCTTGTCGCTCACCGGGCCTTGCCGGGACGCATGGCGCGTCGCGGAAAGTTCCTTGATATGCCTTGGTTGGCCTTCCCGGCAAGCTCCTCTTGCCAGGGTCTTGTCGCCTTGGCTTAAACACTTTGTTCTTGAATGGCTCCAAAGGAACCACGGAGGACCTTGGCGGTCACCCGTCAAGCCTTACCGCGGGGCGCTACAACTGCCCGTGCACAAGTTCGGGATACTAGGGTACCCCTACTCTAGTACACCAACACCCTTTCATCAATAGTTTACTGGTACCTTGTACCTTTAGACATCCACACTATCCTTCCATTTGGATAGAAATGAGCAGTGGAGTAGAATTGCATGATTAGCTCATCATTCCATTTGGTGAGCTTCTATCCAACAAACTCGTCAACTCCACAAGCTTTGAAACTGTCATATACACCTGGAAAGTGATCTTCATTCTTTTGAATGTATGTCCAGTCAACCCATCTCATATCACAAACAATTGGCTTCTTGTCAAGCAGAATGGTCTCATAGAAGTCTTGCTGTTCTTTGGTGTGGAACCTATAGTCCACAGCAGTTCTCCTTCTCACAGCATAAGGATCATTCTTCCTCCGAAGTCTCAGACCTGCATCCTTCCTGATGTTCGTGTCCTCTGCCACCGGATGAGTGTCATTGTGGTCTGGAATCTTTGGTTTGAGCTTTCTCAGCACTTGGGCTTCAGCATCTTCTTCTTCAACTTCAGGAACTGGGGCCTTGTTCTTCTCTTCACCTGGGATGTTTCTGGTGCTTCTCTTGGGGTGCATACTTGGTGGTTTGAGCAGCAGGTTTGGGAGCAGGTTTGGGCTTAGAAGCAGCCCCTGACTTGATTGCATCTCCCATAAGCTTTTGAGACTTGGGTGCTGGTGCAGCATCCTCTTCCTCTTCCTCTTCAGGATCTCTCACCATAGTTGACTTTCCAAGAACTTTTGCAGTTGTGGTTCTTGCCCTCTTCTTCTTCTTGCCATCTCCAACTGCTTCACCATCATCTGATTCTAATGTGAATTTCATGGTTTATCCTGTTGCAACTTTCCTTGGCTTGAATGTTGGCACTCTCCTTGCTGGTGCCTTCTTGTTCATACCAGTCTTTGTGGTAGCAGCAGTGCCATATTCTTTCTTCATCACTTTCTTCTTTGAGGTGGCCTCATCCTCAACAGCAACATAATCCTCATCCTCAGAGTCTGAGGTTATCTTCTTCCTTGCTCTAGTGGCTGCTTTGGGCAAGTTACTTGGTGTGCTCCTGGTGCCCTCATCATAGCTACTTGAGGTACTAGTGCCCTCACTCATTTGCACTTGCTCTTCAGACTTACTCTGGCTATCACTCTGGTCAGGCATCTTGGCAGGCAAACTAATAGCAAACCCTGTGAATAGATATAGATGAGGTAGAGTAGATGAGCATCACAAAGTGCAGAGATTTTTGCAAAACAAATGAGTCAAAAACTTAGTTTTAGTTCTCTCCTGAAATGATTTCGGAGCTACCGAAAGGATAAACTCAGTGATGCCGAAGCAACATTTTGAACCTAAACTAGTGAACTCAGTCAGACCGAGTCATAGTTCGGTGGCACCGAGATTGCTAGGGTTTCACAGAGAATTGAACTCGGTCACACCGATTTGCAGTTTTTGGTCAGACCAAAAAGCGCATGTGCAATGGCCTAAAGCCAAATCGGTGAGACCGATTTCTACGATTCGGACGGTCCAAGATGAGTTCAGTGGAGAGCTAACCCTAAATTTGTGAATCAAACTTAACCTAAGAAATTTTTATCTGGATAAATTGATTTCATACATGGCAAGAATCATGGCGTTGACCTTGTGCTTCGAATCGGAGGTAAAAATAGAGCACAAGGGGTCGAACACATACCCTAGTTCGGCGGGTGTTTGCTACGGCGGCAACCGCGGAGCAGATTTCGTTGACGGCGATAGAAACTAGTGGCGGGAGGTCACTGGCGGTGAGTAGGCGATCCGGAGACCTGAGGAGGCAGAGCAGGATATGCGCGGGCTGAGGGGTTTTGAAGAAATTTCCAAAATCTCACCCGTGGGTATATATATCCCGACCCTGTCGGTGTGACTGAGTGGAAAAACTCAGTGGCACCAACATGCAGAATCGCAAGCGGTTACTGCAACTCAGTGTGACCGAAATGTTCGAATCGGTTGCACCGAGATGAAAACCTAGATCAACTTAGTGAACTCGGTGTGACCGAAATGGATGACTCCATCATACCAAAATGCACAAAGAGGTTTTGGAAGTTTAAGTCTATGACGATTCGGGACTCCGAGTGCTCCTCACACAGAGTGGTTCGAATCTGACTTGATCAAACTTTATGATGTAGCATGAATAGAGTTTGAGACGAGAAAAGCATTGATAGCTAGAGAAGGTTCTTAGGTATTATTGTCCGTCCGCTTGGCAAAAAGAGAAAGAGCCAAACAATCAAAGCAACAAGTGGATGTCCTCGAATGAGTAAAATATGCAACCAACATGCTCACACAATAAAATGGCAAATGAAATATGTGGCAAAGCATGCACAAGCACTCTAGCATCTGTCAAGAAATTTGTGATGACTAGGTCATCTATATATGAGTATATTGACTTAGGAGTCAAATGAGAACATTTGATCATAGGTCATACTCATCGTTTAAGCACAAGTGGGGTTACCACTTTTACATAAAGCATTATTGTGTTCACAACATTGGAGTTGCTTTAGCTCAAGTCTTAGAGTAAAGCTCCCCCTAGATGTGATATCCCCCCTAAGAGGGATGAACTAACCTTGGGTTTTGTCGATGATAACTTCATGTAGGTGTTGAAGATGTGGATGCTCAATGTTGATGTAGATCATTCAAAGCAATCCATTGGAGTGAGTTGCACTTTCAATACCTACATGGGTTAATCCCACAAGGAACAAACAAGGATTCCATGGACATAGAATGATGCACATACAAGAGATGTCCATGAAAGCATTAGGTTAGTTTGTCCCTTGTCTTACCAACAAGATGGTTTGTGACTCCTTGAACTAGTGCAAGATGTGGAAGTTGTTTGCACTTGTTTTTGCCAAAAAGATATGAGTGAAGTGTGTTGGCGGAGTCAACCTCAAGAAATCTCTAGTTCTTCTTCGGGATCCACATTATCTTGATGAGAATCCTTGGGGTTGTAGTCGTACTTGATGTAGTCTTGGGAACCCACTTGACCAAGGCCTTGGGAGCTTCTTCAAATGCATCGATCTCCTCTTGAAGCTTATCCTTTCCTTTTTGCTTGTGGTCTTGTGGTGGAAGATCATCTTGAGCTTGTGTTTGGAAGGAAGTAGGATCATACTTCTCTTGTTGAGGAACAAACTTTGTCTTGGGGTATTGATCTTCTTCCCACTCAACTCCATTGGCATTGAACTTTCGTTCAAAACCAACACCTTGATTCTTCCGGTGCCTTCCTTGCTTGCGTACAATTTCCTCAAATTTCTTACTTTCGGCAAGGCTCTTGTAAACACCTTTCTCTATAATTCCCTTCAATAAACTATTTTCTTGCTCAAGTGTAACTTGGCTAAGAGAATCATTAGTGGAATCAAGAGAACTACTAGAAGCAACAACATTGGATTTAGCATGATTATTGTTACTACTAGAAGAAGAATCTTTCTTGCTTTTGTTGCTAGATTTAACTTGTGGCATGTAAGTAGACAAGAGTTAATGCTTGGCAATGTAAGAAGAACTTTTCTTGCGAAGATCATCATTGATTGCCTTTAAAAACTCATGCTCTTGCTCTAGGTTGAGCTTTTCAAAGCGTAACTTTTCATGAGTCTTTAAATGTTTTCGATGATCTTCCAAGGTAGTTTCATGAGCTAACTTAAGAGTATTTAGCTCTTCAGCTAGACGCTCAATCTTCTCCTTATCATTGTCATTCGTTTTATCTTGATTAGCATGATTAATTGACGTTTCATCATAGTATTCATCACTAGAGTTGTCAACAAGTAAATCATCATCACCTAGCAAGTCATCTTCATCACTATTGAAATGAACATACTCGGGGTGTGATACCTTTGGGCCTTTAGCCATGAAGTATCTTTCAATTCCTTCATTTGGTGAGCCAAATATGTCGTAGGAGTTGGTTTACACAAGTGCTAGACCGACAACACCTTCATCTTGAGTATATTCGGAGTCGGAGTGATAACTTCTTTCAGAGTGATGGTCGGAGTCGGAGCCGGATACCCATTCACCAATGTGAGCTTGATATCTTCACTTTGTGTAGCTCTTTGATGATTTGTCCTTCCTTTCCAAATCCTTGCTTCTCCGGGAGGTTCTTCGTTCATAACGATCATCTCTACTCCTTCTCTCTCTTGGTGGTGATTCTTCTCTTCTACTTCTTCTTTTAGGTGAATCTTCTCTCCTTTTGTAGGGAGCCGTACACTCATTGGAGTGGTGTCCGGGTCTTCCACAATTGTAGCAATTACGTTCACGACTCGAAGATCTTTTGTCATTGTAGGACCTTGACTTGGAACTTCTTTCCTTGCTTCTACTCTTGTAGAATTTGTTGAAGTTCTTCACCATTAGGCTCAATTCTTCATTGAAGGTTTGTTTCTCACTTGATGATGTAGGAGCATCACATGAGGCTTTGTAAGCACCACTTGACTTGTTGTGAAGTTCCTCTTTATCCTTGAGTGACATCTCATGAGCAACAATTCTTCCAATGACTTCCGTTGGCTTGAGATCTTTGTAATTGGGCATCATTTGGATCAATGTGCACACGGTATCATATTTTCCATCCAAGGCTCTTAGGATCTTCTTGACGATGAATCTATCAGTCATCTCTTCACTTCCGAAGCCAGCAATCTCATTTGTGATGAGAGCAAGCCTAGAGTACATTTTAGCGACACCTTCACCATCCTTCATTTTGAACTTGTCAAGTTGACTTTGAAGCACATCCAATTTGGATTCCTAGATGGAGTCAGTACCTTCATGCATATCAATCAAAGTATCCCAAATTTCCTTTGCATTCTCAAGACGGCTGATTTTGTTGAATTCTTTGGGGCACAATCCGTTGAAGAGAATATCACAAGCTTGAGTGTTGTATTGCAACATCTTCAACTCTTCTGCGGTAGCTTCACAGTTCGGTTCTCTCCCATCGAAGGATTCACCTTGCAAGCCAATACCCACAATAGCCCAAACGGCGGGGTTATGTCCAAGAATATGCATTTTCATCTTATGCTTCCAACTAGCAAAATTAGTACCATCAAAGTAAGGACCACTACGGTGGTAATTTCCCACACTAGACGCCATACTCTCCTAGGTTGTGAAACCAAGGCTATGATCGCCAAAAGCTATGGAAATCAAGATAAATGTAGACCGTAGCTCTGATACCACTTGTAGGATCGGAAGTATGTCTAGAGGAGGGGGGATTAGACTACTTGACCAAATAAAAATCTAGCCTTTTCCCAATTTTAGTTCTTGGCAGATTTTAGCAACTTAGCACAAGTCAAGCAATCAACCTACACATGCAATTCTAAGAGTATAGCAGCGGAATGTAAATCATTGCCTATGAAGGTAAAGGGGAGGAGTTTGGAGGGAGCAAACGCAATGTTGACATGGAGATTTTTGGCGTGGTTCCGATAGGTGGTGCTATCGTACATCCACGTTGATGGAGACTTCAACCCACGAAGGGTAATGGCTGCGCGAGTCCATGGAGGGATCCACCCACGAAGTGTCCACAAAGAAGCAACCTTGTCTATCCCACCATGGCCATCGCCCGTGAAGGACTTGCCTCACTAGGGTAGATATTCACGAAGTAGGCGATCTTCTTGCCTGTACAAACTCCTTTGTTCAACTCCACAATCTTGACGGAGGCTCCCAAGTGACACCTAGCCAATCTAGGAGACACCACTCTCCAAAAGGTAATAGATGGTGTGTTGATGATGAACTGCTTGCTCTTGTGCTTCAAATGATAGTCTCACCAACACTCAACTCTCTCTCATAGGATTGGATTTGGTGGAAAGATCATTTGAGTGGAAAGAAACTTGGGGAAAGCTAGAGATCAAGATTTATGTGGTTGGAATGGAATATCTTGGCCTCAACACATGAGTAGGTGGTTTTCTCTCAGAAAATGAATGTTGGAAGTGTAGGCATATTCTGATGGCTTTCTCCACGAATGAAGAGAGGGTGGAGGGGTATATATAGCCTCCACACAAAATCTAACCGTTACACACAATTTACTAAACTTGGTGGTACCGAATCAGAAAACTCGGTCGGACCGATTTAGTTCATAATGTGACCGTTAGGCATTTCGGTGGGACCGACATGTCAACTCGGTGAGACCAATTGCTTTAGGGTTAGGGCATAACATAATCTCGGTGAGACCGATTACATAAACTCGGTGGGACCGACTTTGGTAATAAGATAACCAGAGAGTTGGTCAGGCAAACTCGGTGGGACCGATTCGCTCATCTCGGTGGGACCGAAACGTTATGAAAGGGAAACATGGAGTTTGCATTGCGAACTCGGTGGGACCGATCGCTCATCTCGGTTAGACCGAAACGTTATGAAGGGAACAGAGAGTTTGCAATCCCATCTCGGTGAGACCGAGATCCCTATGGGTGAGACCAAAGTGACTAGGGTTTCTGGCAGTGGCTATGTCAAATGAACTCGATGGCGCCGGATGGATCAAATCGATGGGGCCGAGTTTGACTTTTGGTTTGGGACATATGTGGATATGAGAAAGTGGTTGAGGGTTTTTGGAGCATATCACTAAGCATTTTGAGCAAGCAAGCCATTTAGCAAGACTTCATCCCCTTCTAATAGTATTGGCTTTCCTATGGACTCAATGTGATCTTGGATCACTAAAAGTAAAATGTAGAGTCTTGAGCTTTTAGAGCTTAAGTCAATCCTTTGTCCTTAGCATTTTGAGGGGTCCACATTCCTAATCCATGCCATGCCAATCATTGAACTTTCCTGAAATATTCATCTTGAGATAGCATTAGTTCAATGAGCTATATGTTGTTAATCATTACCAAAACCACCTAGGGATAGTTGCACTTTCAGCAACCTCTGACTTCCATCCAATGGTTGAAGAGGAGGACGATGAGCCAGTGCTGGATGACCCACAACCCTCAACTCGCCAAGGCCAAGACCAGTAAGCCGAAGGCCGGCTTAGCATCTGCCAGCTGTGATACTTTGCAAAAATACTTATTCTTTTGGGCCGTTTGCTGCCTTGTAATAGGCTAGCTTTAAAACATTTATCTGTCATGCCATCGCGCATGTTGATCTATATAACATTTATGAACTGTTTTGGTCTTCCTTGATGATCCAATGTTTATGCTTATACTCATTAGCAACTTTGCTGAGGCATGTTGTCATAAACCCTGCATACAAAACAGAGCACAAGCGCCTTGGGGTTTACCCCAAGGAGGGTCAAAATGCCCCATACAACAAGCCACTGGTGACTGTAACGTCCATAACCAGGGCCGGTTTATGAAAACCTTATAAAATCATAACAAAAATAAATATCATAAGTGTGATATTTATGTATATTGCCGGCTTACCATGCCATATGAAGTAAGGGTAACAACCCAGACCTAGAGCACAACTCTCTGTGCAATTTATTCATACTGCCGGTTTACAACGCCAGAGACAACAAAGGATAGCATCACAAATATTTAGAGTACAAAAAGCCAAACATATGATCATCATACACTGGCGACTTAATGTCCAAAGCCAGGCCGGGTTGACAAAACACCGGTTATTATCAAACAAATATTAAGGCATCATGGCCTAAATCAAATTTCAACCATATATCAATATGGTACAAAATAGCAATCACCAAAAAGATTCAAAAGCAATAGAAAACAGAATATCAAGGCATTCAAGGGCTGCACAGCCACTGAGTTACTCCTTAATTCAAACCTGTAAGCTGGGCCTCACATGACCAATCGCCGTTTTAACTTTGACGAATTCAGGGTCTTCAAAAGATTAACTGTCAAGAGTACAGCGAGTCATTCCAGGATTACCTGGTCAGAGTGGCAAGCATACAAAGGCTGGATAACCTAGATTTTTGGTGAATACACCTAGCGTCCAAGCCTATTATGAGGGACAACAAAGCTTTTGTTCATTTAACAAGAAGCCCCCAATTAATATTTTGATCCAGGCGTACAAGCCGGACCATTAGGGTAGTCATAGCTATGCTGAGTGAGCAGGAAGCCCCCAAGTTATTTTGCAATCAAGGAATACATGCCGGATCAAAAGGGTAATCATAGCTATGCTCAATGAGCAGGAAGCCCCCAAGTGGCCTTATGAAGTAACAATAAAGAGATTCTCCGAAATGAAACGACAGAGGCCCTGAATCATCAGGTATTCCGACTTTATTATACTAATCATAATATATACAATGACAAAAGTATGTACATCACCAGAGCTGGTGGCTCAGGTGTAATAAGGCCGAAGATAAGCAATATTCCACGGCCGGTGGGTCACCTCCTCCGATGTGCGTGAGTCCTTATGGTCTCGAACATTAATAAGGTAGTATGACCTGTTGTTCAGATTTTTGCTGACCACAAAAGGCCCTTCCCAAGGTGGGGATAACTTGTGCATGTCAGTTTGATCCTGTATGAGCCGGAGCACCAAATCTCCTTCTTGAAAGGTTCTGGTTTTAACCCGGTGATAACCCACAAGTATAGGGGATCGCAACAGTTTTCGAGGGTAGAGTATTCAATCCAAATTTATAGATTCGACACAAGGGGAGCCAAAGAATATTCTCAAGTATTAGCAGCTGAGTTGTCAATTCAACCACACCTGAAAGACTTAATATCTGCAGCAAAGTATTTAGTAGCAAAGTAGTATGGAAATAAAGGCAACGGTGGCAAAAGTAACAGAGCGGTTTTGTAGCAATCATAGCAGTGGCAACAGAGAAGTAACTAAGCAAAGATCAATATGTGAAAAGCTCGTAGGCAATAGATCAAAGATGGATAATTATGTCGGATGTAATTCATCATGCAAGAGTTATAACATAGGGTGACACAGAACTAGCTCCAGTTCATCAATATAATGTGGGCATGTATTCCGAACATAGTCATACATGCTTATGGAAAAGAACTTGCATGACATCTTTTGTCCTACCCTCCCATGGCAGGGGGTCCTATTGGAAACTAAGGGATATTAAGGCCTCCTTTTAATAGAGTACCGGACCAAAGCATTAGCACTTAGTGAATACATGAACTCCTCAAACTACAGTCATCATCGGGAGTGGTCCCGATTATTGTCACTTTGGGGTTGCTGGATCATAACACATAGTAGGTGACTATAACTTGCAAGATAGGATCAAGAACACTCATATATTCATGAAAACATAATAGGTTCATATCTGAAATCATGGCACTCGGGCCCTAGTGACAAGCATTAAGCATGGCAAAGTCCTAGCAACATCAATCTTAGAACATAATGGATACTAGGGATCAAACCCTAACAAAACTAACTCGATTACACGGTAAATCTCATCCAACCCATCACCGTCCAACAAGCCTACGATGGGATTACTCACGCACGACGGTGAGCATCATGAAATTGGTAATGGAGGATGGTTGATGATGACGATGGCGACGGATTCCCCTCTCCGGAGCCCCGAACGGACTCCAAATCTGCCCTCCCGAGGAAGAACATGGCTCGGCGGTGGCTCCGTATTGTAAAACGCGATGAATCCTTCTCTCTGATTTTTCTCTCCCTGAACATGGATATATAGAGTTGGAGTTGAGGTTGGTGGAGGTCCAGGGGACCCACGAGGCAAGGGGGCGCCCTGCACCCTCGTGGACAGGGTGTGGGCCCCCTTCTATTGATTCTTTTGCCAATATTTTTTATTATTTCCAAAACGTGACTCCGTGAAGTTTCAGGTCATTCCGAGAACTTTTATTTCTACACAAAAATAACACCATGGCAATTCTGCTGAAAACAACATTAGTCCGGGTTAGTTCCATTTAAATCATGCAAGTTAGAGTCCAAAACAAGGGCAAAAGTGTTTGGAAAAGTAGATACGTTCGAGATGTATCAACTCCCCCAAGCTTAAACCTTTGCTTGTCCTCAAGCAATTCAGTTGACAAACTTAAAGTGATAAAGAAAAACTTTTACAAACTCTGTTTGATCTTGTTGTTGTAAATTTGTAAAGCCAACATTCAAGTTTTCAGCAAAGATTATGAACTAACCACATTCACACTAACACTTAGGTCTCACATTTACTCATATCAATGGCAGAATCAACTAGCGAGCAATGATAATAAACCTTAGATGACAACACTTTCTCAAAACAATCACAATATGATATAACAAGATGGTATCTCGCTAGCCCTTTCTGAGACCGCAAAACATAAAAGTAGAGCACCTCTGAAGATCAAGGACTGACTAGACATTGTAATTCATGGTAAAAGAGATCCAGTCAAAGTCATACTCAATGTAAATTAATAGCAATGCATACAAATGACATCGGTCCTCTCCAACTGGTGCTTTTTAATAAGAGGATGATGACTCAACATAAAAGTAAATATATAGGCCCTTTGCACAGGGAAGCAGGGATTTGCAAAGATGCCAGAGCTCGAGTTTTGAAACATAGATAAATAATATTTTGAGCGGCATACTTTCATTGTCAACATAACAACCAAGAGATCTCGATATCTTCCATGCTACATACATTATAGGCAGTTCCCAAATAGAATGGTAAACTTTATACCCCCCACCACAAACGAGCACATTTCACGGCTGGTCCGAAACAACGGGTACCGTCCAACTAACGACAATCCTGGGGGAGTTTTGTTTGCAATTATTTTGATTTCATTTGAGCATGGGACTGGGCATCCCGGTTACCGGCCATTTTCTCGTGAATGATGAGCGGAGTCCACTCATCGTGAGAATAACCCACCTAGAATGGAAGATATAGAAAACCCTAGTTGATACATGAGCTATTCGAGCATACAAAATAGAATTTCATTTGAAGGTTTAGAGTTTGGCACCTACAAATTTACTTGGAATGGCAGGTAAATACCGCATATAGGAAGCTATGGTGGACTTGTATGGAGCAACTCTAGGGTTTATGGAAGTGGATGCACAAGCACTATTCCCACTTAGTGCAAGTGAAGGCTAGAAAGAGACTGGGAAGCGACCAACTAGAGAGCGACAACAGTCATGAACATGCATTAAGATTAACCAACAATGAGTGCAAGCATGAGTAGGATATAAATCACCATGAACATAAATATCGTGAAGGCTATGTTGACTTTGTTTCAACTACATGCGTGAACATGTGCCAAGTCAAGCCACTCAAATTGTTCAAAGGAGGATACCATCCTATCATAACACATCACAACCATTTTAATAGCATGCTGGCATGCAAGGTAAACCATTATAAACTCCTAGCTAATTAAGCATGGCATGAGTTTCTAATTGTCATTGCAAACATGTTTCATTCATAATAGGCTGAATCAGGAACGATGAACTTATCATATTTACAAAAACAAGATAGGTCAAGTTCATACCAGCTTCTCTCATCTCAGTCATTTCATCATATATCGTCATTATTGCCTTTCACTCGCACGACCGAACGGTGTTGATAATAATAGTAGTGCACGTGCATTGGACTGGAATCTGCAAACATTTAATTCAAAGTGATAGAGGCAAAGGTGTCCCGTCCTTCGATGAGATGATGGATATCGCTATGGTGGGAGTCGACTCTAATGATCCGACTACGAACGGTGCGAGGACGTCGCGCCTTAGCAATCGCTAAACCAACTCCGAGAGGTTATTGACCACGCCGGAGCACGATTAACCTGACCATGAGGGTCTATTTCCTGCGAGCAAACGAAGAACAAGCAAGAAACTGAGATTGCAATCTGGATATTGTGAATATAAGATGAAAGCTTTATTGATCAAGGTGGGGTTCTGTGACGCCTTTGTCTGGTCGTTGAACACAAACGAAGTACGCGAAGTTGCAGCTATGGCAAACTTTTAATCTAAACAAAACCCAAAGTCTAAACGACGCCCTAAGGGCTGTATATATGGAGGAAGAGGGGGGGGGGATTTCGTGGCCCTTGGGGAAGGGGTCCGAAACCAACCATATCTCTTGTTTCCCCACACATACGGACTCTAAAAACAGCCTATACTCAAGTATTTCGAAAATATATGGGCCTGGCCCAATAATAAGGTGACGCAGCACCTAGAATAGCCTCGAGACGAAAGTTATGAAGTAGCAACTTGTATATTTCATCCAAGGCTTCATGCTCTCATGATGGTGGCTTCAACGTCCTGAAATCATCACTTGTAACTCTGTTCTAGTTCCCCTTGCGCATGCCATCATCTCCATGCTTGTTCTTGCTCCAATGTTCATCCTTCTCCAAGCTAGGCCCTTCATTTGTAAGCAAAACAAATATATCCAATTTAGGCAGCATCATATTCTCATGAACATTAGAATCATTACCAAGAAACAAAAGTACCTGGTAATTTAATTGGCATGCGCGAGCTCTAGTAATTGGTCCAATATGTATAGCAGCAGGGGCTGTGGGTGTAACAATGGTATTGATGTCCTCATCATCCTCCCCTTCTTGAAATGAAGTTGTCCTCGACAGAAGCTCATCTTCCTCACCCAAATAAGGGTTCAAATCTGCAATGTTAAAAGTGGGACTAACCCAAAATCTACAGGCAGCTCAAGTTTATATGCATTATCATTTATTTTCTGTAACACCTTAAAAGGACCATCAGCAAGTGGCATTAGCTTTGATTTGCGCAAATCAGGAAATCTATCCTTACGCAAATGTAAGCAAACAAGATCTCCAGCTGCAAACACAACATGTTTCCTACCGTTATCTCCAGCAAGTTTATATTTAGCATTCATACGCTCAATGTTTTCCTTAGTTAACTCATGCATTTTTAGAATCAATTCAGCACGTTGTTTAGCATCAAAATTAACCTTCTCCGAAGATGGAAGAGGCAAAAAATCAATAGGTGCACGAGGTAGGAAACCATACACAATTTCAAAAGGGCACATCTTAGTAGTAGAATGCAATGAACGATTATAAACAAATTCAATATGAGGCAAGCATTCTTCCCACATTTTCTTATTATTCTTCAAAACAGCCCTAAGCATAGTAGACAATGTTCTATTGACAACTTCAGTTTGCCCATCAGTTTGGGGGTGACAAGTAGTTCTAAAAAGCAGTTTAGTCCCCAACTTAGCCCATAAACATCTCCAAAAGTGGCTAAGAAATTTAGTATCACGATCTGAAATAATAGTATTTGGCACACCATGCAAGCGAATAATTTCACGGAAGAACAAATTAGCAACATTAACAACATCATCGCTTTTATGACATGGTATAAAGTGTGCCATTTTCGAGAATCTATCCATGAAAACAAATATGCTATCCCTCCCCTTCTTTGTTCGAGGTAAACCTAAAACAAAGTCCATAGATATATCCTCCCAAGGAACACTAGGTACAGGCAAAGGCATATATAAACCATGAGGATTGAGTTGTGACTTAGCTTTTTGACATGTAGTGCAGCGAGCAACAAAGCGCTCAACATCCCGTCTCATCTTTGGCCAAAAGAAATGTGTAGCAAGTACGTCCTCCATCTTCTTCACGCCAAAGTGTCCCATTAGTCCTCCTCCATGCGCCTCCTGCAACAACAAAAGACGAACGGAGCTAGCTGAAATGCATAGCTTGTTAGCACGGAACACAAATCCATCATTCACAACGAACTTGTTCCATGTTCTTCCTTCCTTACAATTCCGCAATACATCTTTAAAATCAGCATCATGCACATATTGATCTTTGATGGTCTCCAAACCAAATATTTTGAAGTCAAGTTGTGAAAGCATAGTATAGCGACGAGACAATGCATCCGCAATAACATTTTCTTTACCCTTCTTGTGTTTAATGACATAAGGGAAAGTCTCAATGAATTCAACCCATTTAGCATGTCTACGATTCAGTTTAGCTTGACTTTTAATATGTTTCAAAGATTCATGATCAGAATGTATAACAAATTCTTTGGGCCATAAATAATGTTGCCATGTTTCTAAAGTCCGAACAAGAGCATATAATTCTTTATCATAAGTAGAATAATTTAGACTAGGCCCACTCAATTTTTCAGAACAGGTTTGCCATCTTGTAATAACACACTTCCTAATCCAATTCCACTAGCATCACATTCAAGCTCAAATGTCTTATTAAAATCGGGAAGTTGGAGTAAAGGAGCATGTGTCAACTTATCTTTCAACACCGTGAAGGCTTCTTCCTGTGCGGTACCCCAAACAAAAGGCACATCCTTCTTTGTAAGCTCATTGAGAGGTGCAACAATGGTGCTGAAATCTCTCACAAAACGCCTATAGAATCCAGCGAGGCCAAGAAAACTCCTCACTTGTGTGACCGTTTTGGGCTGCGGCCAACTCTAAATAGCTTCAATCTTGGCTTTATCAACTTCAATTGCCTGTGGAGTAACTACATAGCCAAGAAAAGACACTCGGCCGGTGCAAAAGGTGCACTTCCCAAGGTTACCAAACAAACGTGCATCACGTAGAGCAATAAAAACAACATGTAAATGTTCCAAATGTTCCTCCAAAGATCTGCTATAAATCAATATGTCATCAAAGTAAACTACCACAAATCGTCCAATGAAAGCACGTAAAACTTCATTCATTAATCTCATGAAAGTACTAGGTGCATTAGTTAACCCAAAAGGCATGACTAACCACTCATATAATCCAAACTTAGTTTTAAATGCTGTTTTCCATTCATCCCCCAATTTCATACGAATTTGATGGTATCCACTATGCAAATCAACTTTGGAGAATATTGTAGAGCCACTCAATTCATCAAGCATATCATCTAGCCTAGGAATAGGATGACGATAACGAATAGTAATATTATTAATGCCTCTACAATCAACACACATACGCGATGTACCATCCTTTTTCGGCACTAGAATAATAGGAACAACACAAGGACTAAGGGATTGCTCAATCCCTCGAATAGGCGGTAATCCCGATGGCACGTCTTGTGGAAAGACGTCAGCGAACTCCTGCAAAATGTTAGTGACAGCAGGAGGCAAAGAGGAAGGCATGTCCTCTAATGAAAATAATGCCTCTTTGCACACAAAAGCATAGCAACCAGATTTGCTGAAATCTAGCTCATCAATATCAGATTTGGTGGCAAATAAACATGCACTTTTCAATTTAATTTCAGAAGCAACACTAGATGGTTTATTATTAGGCTTCATTTGTTGCTCAAATTCTTTTGCCACAATCTGATTTTCACTCTTATTCTGCTCCTGGTTTGCTTTATTAGCTCTATTAATATCATCTTTCAAAATGGAATCAGGAGTCATAGGAAGCAAAGTAATATTTTTATCCTTATGAACAAGAGTATAATGATTATTTCTACCATGGTGTACAGAATTTTTATCAAATTGCCATGGTCTACCAAGTAATAAGGAACATGCTTGCATAGGTACCACATCGCAATCAACATAATCAGCATATGTAGAGATACTAAAATGCACACGAACAGTACATGTTACCTTAACCTTGCCGCTTTTGTTGAACCATTGGATGTAGTAAGGATGTGGATGTGGTCATGTGGTGAGAGAGAGCTTCTCCACCATCTCCAAGCTAGCCAAGTTGTTGCAGCTCCCTCCATCTATGATGACGCGCACATAACGTTCCTTCACAACTCCCTTTGTATGGAACAAATTATGCCTCTGATTTTGCTCAGCTTGTATGACCTGCACACTCAAAACACGTTGAGCAACTAAACATTCATAACTGTCAGTGTCTTCAGGAGCCATGTATTGCGTCTCATGATCAGAATCATCTCCACTGTGTTCTTCACGTGTAATAAGAGCCAACGTCTCCTCATCATAGTCACTAACGGACTCATACCCACCATCCTCAGTAGCAATCATCACACGCTGAGATTTGCATTCTCTCGCATAATGACCTCTTCCCTTACAATGACGACAAATAATATCACTTGTGTGCCCAGTTGATGCCATGGAAGAAGAAGAGCTCTGTAGGCTCTGGCAGTGCGCTCTTGGCGATAGTGGTGGTTGTGCCCTTTCTTGTATCATGGTGGAGGTGGCACCTAATGGAGGTGCTGGTGCAGTGTAAGTAGAAGATGCGCGCGGTGTCCATGATGAAGGTCGACCTGCAGAAAAGTTAGTTCGCGCCAATGCTTGTCGATCCTGCACTTCACGTTCAGCTTTACAAGCAAGATGGAATAAATGAGTAATATTAGTATACTCCTTATACTCTAGAATGGTCTGAATCTCTCTATTTAGTCCACCCATAAAACGTGCAAGCATAGGTTCTTTCTCCTCAACAATACCACATCTAATCATGCCAGTTTGTAATTCCTGGTAATATTCTTCTACATAATTTTTTCCTTGTCTCAAACACTGCAATTTTTGAAGCAATTCATGTTGATAATATGGTGGAACCCAACAAGTACGCATAGCAGTTTTCAAAGCAGCCCAAGTAGCTGGAATAGGGTATAATCTACAATGTTCAGACCACCAAACACATGCAAAGCTAGTGAAAGCACAAACAGCAGTAGGAACACGTCTCTCCTCAGGATATTGTAAACATGTAAATTGTTGTTCAGTTTCTAACTCCCAAGTAAGATATATATCAGGAACATATCTACCCTCAAATGGTGGAATATTCAATTTCAGTTTAAGAAGATGGTCATGATCTCGTACCTGAGGGAGAGCCCTACCATTGTGATTATTTGCATGTGGACGACCTGGTGGTTGTGGTGCTGGTGGTTGCACGTAGTTCTGATTTTGATCAACCTCATCCTCGTAATCTCCCACATAATCATCCTCCGCATCAGCAGCAGGAGCCATAGAAGTATCAACAGCAGCACCAACAGTTTGGCCAGGCTGAAGAAGGACACGGCTGCTCGGCGGAGGGCTGTTTCGTGACGTGGAGGTAGTAGTAGTAGTAGTTGTTGTTGCAGAGGTGTGGCAGGTGCAGCCGGTGGAAGATGCGCAGGGAGTTCATTAAGTCTTTTATCGAGCTTTGTTTTGAACGTCTTCTCAAGGCCAGTGATCTTCTCCATGGCCTCTTCAAAATTGTTCAGCACATCTTGCACCTATTCAGTCATCATTTGCTGAAACTTGTCATGAAGCTCCTTTTTTGTTATGTTCTCCCACCAATCTCGTCGACCAGATCTGGCATGGTCAAGACAATAGAAACACACAAGAATATGATCCTATAGACTACTAACAAGTGGTGGTGGTGAGTGTCACAAACCGTCAAGCAAAACTCAAATTCTTACCAGTTCTTACCCAAAGAAGAAAGGTGATCGGCAACAGATTGTAGTCAAAACTCTCAAAGCTTGGATATAGCGATTACGTGGAGAGTCAAACACACGACGAGATGTATGTGGAGCTGGGAAGGCTTATAATATGGTAGCAAAAAGGATCAGCAATAATCAATTCAGAGATGCAAAGTTGAATAAACGCTCAACGACGGTACTGTGCTGGTCCTAGGCTAGACCGTGCTAGAGACGTGAGCGTAGAACACTAAAAAAATCACGGTGCTGCACGTAAACAAGGGAGAAGCAGACTTTGGAAATTTTTTTGCTCTCTTTTTTTGCGCTCCTCCTTTTTTTTGCGAAAAATCACTATAATGGCGAGTGTCTCAAAACTCTTCCCAGGTCAAACTGACAGGATGGGCACAAAATTTTTTTGACATTTTTTTTTCAGAAATCAGGGCAGCGACGATGAAAAAGTGTAACAAAAAATCACTATGGTGGCGAGTGTCTCAAAACACTCCCTGGGACCTAAAAATAGGATAGGGAAAAAAAATTCGGTCGCCGAAATTTTGGCCTAAAAACTGCCCGGGGGCTCCAGACTCTTTTTTTTCGAAACCTACTCAGGCAAAGAAACATGAATCAGAAATTAGATGGATCTCGAAAACAAACCTAATATGCAAGGAACTCGGATTGGTGGTGGATATATGGTGGTGGTATATGGCAGCGGTGGTATATGGCATCGGTGGTGGTAGCGGTGGTAGTATATGGATATGGACCGGTGGTGGTATATGGATACGGATTAGTGGTGGTATATGAATACAGATTCGGAGCAGTGGTGGTAGGTGGCAGGGGCGATGATGATGGTGCGCTGGCGGCGTGACAACTTATGACCAGAACTCGAAACTCTAAAAGACTAGACGCTAAGACCAGCAACTTGACGCGACGATGCAACCACAAATTCAACAAAGCAAAATACTGAAAAGACTATGCAAAGGCTGAGACTGGTTCGGATAGGATGAACTAACCCTAATTTTTTTGTTGGCTTTTTCGTGGACTATAGGTATGAAGAACAGACTCGATCTAAACTACGAAAAACTGTAAAATCTCACCGAGCAACCTGGAAATTTGATACCACTTGATAGAGGCAAAGGTGTCCCGTCTTTCGATGAGATGATGGATGTCACTTTGGTGGGAGTCGGCTTTGATGATCTGACTACGAACGTGCAAGGACTCGCGCCTTAGCAATCGCTAAACCAACTCCGAGAGGTTATTGACCACGCCGGAGCACGATCAACCTGACAACGAGGGTCTATTTCCTGCGAGCAAACAAAGAACAAGCAAGAAACTAAGATTGCAATCTGGATATTGCGAATATAAGATGAAAGCTTTATTGATCAAGGTGGGGTTCTGTGACGCCTTTGTCTGGTCGTTGAACACAGACGAAGTACGCGAAGTTGCAGCTATGGCGAACTTTTAATCTAAACAAAACCCAAAGTCCAAATGACACCCTAAGGGCTGTATATATGGAGGAAGAGGGGGGGGGGCGGATTTTGTGGCCCTTGGGGAAGGGGTCCGAAACCAACCATATCTCTTTTTTCCCCACACATACGGACTCTAAAAACAGCCTATACTCAAGTATTTCGAAAATACATGGGCCTGGCCCAATAATAAGGTGACACAGCACCTAGAACAGCCTCTGGACGAAAGTTATGAAGTAGCATCTTGTATATTTCGTCCAAGGCTTCATGCACTCATTATGGTGGCTTCAACGTCCTGAAATCATCACTTGTAACTCTGTTCTTGTTCCCCTTGCGCATGCCATCATCTCCATGCTTGTTCTTGCTCCAATGTTCATCCTTCTCCAAGCTAGGCCCTTCATTTGTAAGCAAAACAAATGTATCCAATTTAGGCAGCATCATATTCTCATGAACATTAGAATCATTACCAAGAAACGAAAGTACCTGGTAATTTAATTGGCGTGCGCGAGCTCTAGTAATTGGTCCAGTATGTATAGCAGCAGGGGCTGTGGGTGTAACAATGGTATTGATGTCCTCATCACAAAGGAGAAGACTAAGTAATATGGGCTCTTTGTTAGATCAATAATAATGCATATGAGAGCCACTCATCATTTTCATGGTGGTCTTCTCCTCTCGACCCCCAAAGAAAAGAAAAGAAATTCAAAGAAAAATAAAACTATTTACACGAGAAAGCTCCCAACAAGCAAAAGAGCAACGAGATCTCAAAGTTTTTCAAACACGCAAGAAGAAAGCAAGAAAAGAAAATTAAACTAGCATGGATAGTACAATGAAAGAGTATGATCACCGACAACTAGAATGAGTGTCTGAACATGAATGTAATGTCGTTGAGAAATACCTACTCCCCCAATGCTAGGCTTTTGGCCTAAGTTGGTCTATGGCCACGGCTGGCCTGGCGGATATCCAAAGTTGTAGTCGGGGTTGTATTGAGATGCAGCAGCTACTGCCTGTAGAGCTGCAGCCTGGAGGCGAGCCGCCTCCGTTCTCCTCTCATATTCATTTGCCTCCTCCCTGGTTATAAAATACCTCCCATTTTCCTAAAAGTTAAAGAAAGTAGGAGCAGGGAGAGTAATATGGACAACACGCCGTCTGTCAAAGATTAGTCGGTACTGGAGGAACTATTCATTCCTCTCAAGAAACTGATGGCGAACCATAGCATTATAATCCAGAAAAGCAGGTGGCAACTCAATATCATTTTCATTTATGGATACACCAAGATAATCAGCTAAACGAGTTGCATAAATTCCACCAAATAAATCTCCATTTTTAGCATTAAGATGTGACCTCCGTGCAACAATGGCCCCCAAGTTATATCGTTTATCGCCTAATACCGCACTCTTGAGGACACTAAGATCTGGGACGCACATGTGGCAAAGCTCATCCTTACCGTTAATGCATCTACCTAAGAAGATAGGTAAGTAATGTATGGAAGGAAAATGAATGCTCCCTATGGTAGCTGTGTGATATCTCTAGTTTCTCCCACGGTGATGCTAGCAAGAAAATCATTATATTCAGATTTATGAGGTTCACTAAAGATGCCCCACTGTGGGATTTTACAAGCAGTGTTAAAATCTTCAAGGTCCATGATATCTGATTTATCATAGAGGTCAAATGTAACAGTGTGAGTGTTGCGCTTGGATGAAAAGTTAAACTCCACACGAAGTAATCAGTGAGGTGATAGTATTGGTGGCACTTATCTGATACAAAGTCCTCAAGATCAGTATTACACACATACTTATCAAATTCATCCTTGAAGCCAGCTTGGATCATAAATTCATTCGACAGCCATTCGCAAGGCCGCACTTGAACTTCTCTTCATGGTTCTAGGTCCGGCTCACATAACGCAGGCCTCGGTGCTTGCTTCCTTGAAGCACCACCTTGGTACATTTTCGTAAACATTTTTCTTCCTCTGAAAAATTTCTGAAATTTTTAGTGACTCAAAATAAATGTGAACCAAACTCAACAAGATTGATATCAACTACTCCCACAAGTGCCTAGAGGCTATATCATGCATTAAAACTACTTTGGACCATATAAATTTGACATGCAAGCTCAAGAACAGGGTCACCTTAGCAGCAAAAATTTGCAATAAATAAAGCACTAGAACAAAAACTAATTGGACCATTGGAGGAGTCACATACCGAAGAACGATCCCCCAAAGCAGTTTTGTGAATGGAGCTTTGAGCTAGGAGATCGAAAACGGTATGAAAACGAGAAAGAACACGAGTTTGAGCTACGGGATGATTTTTTCTGGAGGAAGATGAAGTGTGTGGGTACTGGAATATGTGGAGGGGGGCCATGTGGGGCCCACGAGGTAGGGGGCGCGCCCAGGGTTGTAGGGCGCGCCCTCCACCCTCATGACCAATGGTGGGTCCCCCTGGTGTGTTCTAAGTTCTAGAAATTCTCAAATATTCTACAAAAAATCATACTCAATTTTCAGGGCATTTGGAGAACTTTTATTTTCGGGGTATTTTTTTATTGCAAGGATAATTCAGAAAACAAACAGAAAATGCTATTTTTGCTTTATTTAATCTAAATAACACAAAGTAACAAGTTGTGCCCTCTAACTTGATCCATCTCATGCTCATCAAAAGGAATCCACTAACAAGATTGATCAAGTCTTGTTAACAAACTTCTTCGAATAACATGAAACTGGAGAATTTTCGAATAACACTATGTTACCGAAACGGGGATATGCATGTCCCCAACAATAAGAATATCATATTTCTTTTTGACAGTAGGAAGGGGGAATTCAAAACCTCCAACAGTAATAGTTGATTTTTTTTCCAATAGAATTGATACTATGAAATTGAGGTTGTTTCTTTGGGAAGTGTACCGTATGCTCATTACCATTGACATGACAAGTGACATTGCCTTTGTTGCAATCAATAACAGCCCCTGGAGTATTCAAAAGGGTCTACCAAGGATGATCGACATACTGTCGTCCTTAGGAATATCAAGAATAACAAAGTCTGTTAAAATAGTAACATTTGCAACCACAACAGGCACATCCTCACAAATACCGATGGGTATAGTAGTTGATTTATCGACCATTTGCAAAGAGATTTCAGTAGGTGTTAACTTATTCAAATCAAGTCTACAATACAAAGAGAGAGGCATAACACTAACACCGGTTCCAAGATCACATAAAGCAGTTTTAACATAGTTTCTTTTAATGGAGCATGGTATAGTTGGTACTCCTGGATCTCCTAGTTTCTTTGGAATTCCACCCTTAAAAGTATAATTAGCGAGCATGGTGGAAATTGCAGCCTCCAGTATCTTTGTTTTATTTGTAACAATATCTTTCATATTCTTAGCATAGGGATTCATTTTAAGCATATCAATCAAACGCATACGCAAAAAGATAGGTCTAATCATTTCATCAAAGCGCTCAAAATCCTCATCAGCCTTTTTCTTGGATGGCTTAGGAGGAAAAGGCATGGGTTTCTGGACCCATGGTTCTCTTTCTTTATTGTGCTTCCTAGCAACGAAGTCTCTCTTATCATAATGTTGATTCTTTGATTGTGGGTTATCAAGATCAATAACAGGTTCAATCTCTACATCATTGTTATTACTAGGTTGAGCATCAACATGAACATCATCATTAACACAATCACTAGGTTCATGTTCATTACCAGATTGTGTCTCAGCATCAGAAATAGAAATATCATTGGGATTCTCAGGTGTATCTATAACAGGTTCACAAGAAGCATGCATAGTCCTATCATTTTTCTTTTTCTTTTTCTTAGAAGGACTAGGTGTATCAGTATTAATTCTCTGAGAATCTAGCTCAACTCTCTTAGGGTGGCCCTCAAGATACAAGGGTTCCTGGGTCATTTTACCACCTCTAGTCATAACTCTAACAACATTATCATTGTTCTTATTATTTAATTCATTCACCAAATCATCTTGTGCCTTAAGTACTTGTTCTACTTGAGTGGTAACCATGGATGCATGTTTACTAATAAGCTTAAGGTCACCTTTAACTCTAGACATATAATCGCTCAAGTGTTCAACCATATAAGCATTACGTTTCAATTGTCTGCCAACATAAGCATTAAAGTTTTCTTGTTTAACAATAAAATTATCAAACTCATCCAAGCATTGACTAGCAGACTTATTACGAGGAATATCACCTTCATCAAATCTATAAAGAGAATTTACCTTTACTACCTGTGTCGGGTTATCAAGACCATGTATTTCTTTAATAGGTGGTAAATTCCTAACATCTTCAGCTTTAATACCTTTTTGTTTCATAGATTTCTTTGCCTCTTGCATATCTTCAGGACTGAGAAATAGAATACCCCTTTTCTTCGGAGTTGGCTTAGGAGTTGGTTCAGGAAGTGTCCAATCATTATCATTGCTCAATATATTATTCAATAGCAATTCAGCTTGCTCAACAGTTCTTTCCCTGAAAACACAACCAACACAACTATCCAGGTGGTCTCTGGAAGCATCAGTTAGTCCATTATAAAAGATATCTCATTTTTCTTGAGAGGATGATCAGGCAAAGCATTAAGTAATCGGAGAAACTTCCTCCAAGCTTGTGGGAGACTTTGTTCTTCAATTTGCACAAAATTAAATATTTCCCTTAAGGCAGCTTGTTTCTTATGAGCGGGGAAGTATTTTGAAGAGAAGTAATAAATCATATGCTGGGGACTACGCACACAACCAGGAGCAAGAGAATTAAACCATATTTTAGCATCACCCTTTAATGAGAAAGTAAACAATTTAAGAATATAATAATAGTGAATTTTTTTCCTCATGAGTAAATAGGGTGGCTATATCATTCAGCTTAGTAAGATGTGACACAACAGTTTCAGATTCATAGCCATAGAAAGGATCAGATTCAACCAAAGTAATTAGCTCAGGGTCAACAGAGAATTCATAATCCTTATCAGTAACACATATAGGTGAAGTAGCAAAAGCAGGGTCATATTGCATTCTAGCATTCAAAGACGTTTCTTTCAGCTTAGCTAACCGTTTCTTAAGATCATATCTATCATTGCAAGTAAGAAAGTCTCTAGCAGTTTCTTCATCCATAACATAACCCTCAGGTACAACAGGCAATTCATATCTTGGGACCTAGGGTAGGGTCCTAGGCCTGACCTAGACACCCTACCCAAGGACACTAACCTAGAATCAAGAACATTCAAAGTAAAACAGAAGACACCGACTGAAGTAACCTTGGAGTGCAATCCACTCAACTAATTATCTAACTCGGATACCCCAATTCCATTCAACCAAGATGAAGTCACTCGACCATATAAGAAACCACTCGGAGTGCAGAAGACCTAGAGTCACCCAGGATGTCAATGGTTAG
Source organism: Aegilops speltoides (assembly GCA_021437245.1). Lineage (NCBI taxonomy): Eukaryota > Viridiplantae > Streptophyta > Magnoliopsida > Poales > Poaceae > Aegilops > Aegilops speltoides. The sequence goes on along the minus strand of CM038147.1, from coordinate 307,097,266 downwards.
GCATTCACTCTGTAGCCTTAAAGATCATTAATAGCTCTTTATAGCTGGCGTTACCAGTAACACCCTGTCTTAATGTACATTGAACCCTGTAACGTGGGATGGCTGGGGTCCTGGCGCACTCTATATAAGCCACCCCCTCTAGAACAAGGGTTCGCACCCCTTGTAACACACACACACACACACACACACACACACACACACACACACACACTCATATTCCAGTCGACCGCTTCAGGGCACCGAGATGTAGGGCTTTTACCTCCTCCGAGAGGGGCCTGAACTCGTAAACTCATGTGTACAACCTCTCCGTAGCTAGGGCCTTGCCTCCTCATACGTACCCCCTACTCTTACTGTCAGACTTAGTACCGCGATAGTTGGCACCCACCATGGGGCAAAGCGTCTTGCCAACTTCCGGTGAGGTTGCAATTTTTACGATCTTCATCAACATGGTTTCCGGCGGTGGTTTGGCCGTGGGCCGCGAGATCCGACTCAGCGCACTCACTTTCATCGCCAACGACTCCGCCTGGATCCAAGAAGCCCCCCTCGATGTCGAGTCTCTTTTGATCCGCGGGGCAGCGCATTTCCACGCAAGTACCTGCAGTATCCTTCTGCAGCAGCCGTCGACCCCGTATCGGTCGGCTCACGCATCATCCACTCACCCCGCTGGACGCTGTAGCAATCGATCCGGTCGGTCGTGGCTCCGGCGGTGGGTAAAGCATGCGGTAGCCTGCCAGTCGACCACCCCTCAAGTCACGGCGATCGAGCCTGACGAATTTCTCTATGGACCATTCGACTGGCTCCGCGGACAGTCTTTCCGAGCACGGGAGTAGTGACCCCGCGGCGGAAGTTCTCATGGCCGACTCTCATCGCAGCCCACCTGGGTTTCGCCGCAACGATGACGACGGCGACGGTGATGGCCCGTCATATGGTCATGATGAGTACGAGCCCCAACCTCTCAATTCGCAATAGAGGGAAGAGTTGCATCGCCGCAACGTGGAGGTGCTCCAGACCCCTATTGTGTGGGAACTTCCGAGGCTCGGGCCCTGGAGGCCGCGCTCCTGGCCACATTAGCCGAGCGCGCTCCTAGAGAATCTCCAGCATTCTCTCGACGAACGCGCCCGTCGACTGTCCCCGAATCCAGTCAACGACAATTGTTTCCACCTGAACCCCAGGTATACCGCACTCCGATCCAGAATCTTACAGCTGCTGCACATATAGCAGTATCTATTCAGCCGTCCTGTTCAAAGGCTGGAAGAGGCTTGATGCATATTTGAGTGCTGCTCCGGGCAGCAGGAGAGCAAAACTCAGCCGTTTCTCAGTCGCATAATAGAATCCACAGCAAGTCAGTGAGGGCAGACACAGTTCAGTCAGCGCATAGTCTTGGGTCGCCTTTGCAACGTGAAGATCGTGATCACCATCGAGATCGGCACCCGGGAAGAGCCCACGGATAGTTTGATCATGAATATGCCCATGACAACCACCGTCGAGCGCCTTCACCCCCTCCGAGGGGCGGGTCATATGCGCCCTGGCGGTATGACGATAGGCACCCGTATGGTAATGACCGCAGAGCTCTAGTCGACCAAAGAGAGCCTGGGTTCGATGCAAGATCACTCCACCTGCAAGGTTTGGTCGACAGGAATAGGGCATACAGAGAAGGACTGGATAGAGATCGACCCAATGGAAGCAAAGTGCATGTTTTCGGCCTCGAGTGTTTCGGAAGAGCCATCCGAGCCGTTGAGATCCCTCACAATTTCAGGTTGGCGACGGGTGTAAGTAAGTTCACCGGGGAGTCGAAGCCCGACACTTGGTTAGAGGATTACCGAGTGGCAGTGCACATTGGCGACGGCAACGACAAGGTAGCCATGAAACACCTCCCTTTGATGCTTGAGGGTTCTGCCAGAGCTTGGTTGAATCAGTTGTTCCCTGGGAGCATTTTCAGTTGGGAAGAGTTAGCCCGAGTGTTTAGCAAAACATTCGAGGGCACCTGCAAGCGACCTCCTGGATTGATCGAATCGTAGCATTGTGTTCAGAAGCAGACTTCGAGAGATTATATCCAGAGATGGACTACCCTTCATCATAAAGTGGAGAATGTATCAGAGCATCAAGCAGTTTGTGCCTTTAAGGAAGGCATCCGCTATAGAGAGCTCAGTTTGAAGTTCGGTCAGACGAGGGACATGTCTCTGACTCGGATGATGGAGGTAGACACTCGGTACACTAACAGAGAAGAAGAGGACCGACTCCGGAGCAGCAAGAACAAATCAGTCACCCAGGACACCGGAGGAGGAAACTCCAGTCGGAAGCAAAAACGTAAAGCTGAACCCGCAGGTCCTGCTGAGGCAGCAGTTTTGAATCAAGGGATGTTCAAGGGGAAGCCTAGAAGGCCCTGGACCCCTAAAAAGTGAAAGATCAGGCGAGAAATGATGTGCTTGATTTACTGTTTCATATACAGACCAAAAAAGATGAAGAGGGTAACTTGATTCTTCCCAAGCATACCACTCGACAGTGCCGACTCCTGATTCAGAGTTTCCGAGAGGGTCAGCCCAGTGAGAAAGAAAAAGAATCTGATAAGGAAGAAGACAAAGTGGAAGATGATGGTTACCCCAACGTCAATGCCACTTTAGTGATTTTTGCTGACATCGAGAGCAAAAGTTGACTAAAAGTTATCAAGAGAGAAGTAAACATGGTTGCTCCAACAATGATGACATATTTGAAGTGGTCAAAACCCCCCCATTACATTCGACCAGTCTGACCACCCAGCGCACGTTGCTACCCCTGGGTGGCAAGCGTTGGTGGTCGACCCAGTTGTTGGGGGCACTCGACTGACCATGGTTTTAATGGACGGTGGCAGTGGTTTGAATATTTTGTATGCTGAGGCTCTCCGAGGAATTGGCATTCTGATGTCCAAGCTCAGTGAGAGCAACATGCGATTCCATGGAGTCATCCCAGGAAAGAAAGCTGATTCACTCGGTCAGATCACTCTTGATGTGGTTTTTGGTGATTCGAAGAATTACCACAAGGAAAAGTTGACGTTTGAGGTGGTGGATTCTCACAGCGCCTACCATGCTATTCTAGGCAGGCCTGCATATGCTCGTTTCATGGCTCGACTGTGTTACGTGTACCTCAAGTCGAAGATGCCTGGCCCCGAGGCGTGATCACAGTCACTGGAAATCGGCAAAGAGCAGAAGAGTGCCTCCAGAAGGGCTCAAAGATCGCCGATGAACAGATGGCAGCAGTAGAGATGCAAGAATACCAGAAGAATGCAGATCCGAGTGAGTTGTTCGAGTGGAATCCTAAAGCTGAAGTAGCGTTTGAAGAGCTCAAAGCCCTGCTTTCCACCCAGCCGGTGCTTGCTGCTCTAATTAGCAAAGAGCCTTTACTGCTATACATCACAGCCACTGGACAAGTTTTCAGCACAGTACTCATGGTCGAGCGGGAATAAGAAGGCAAAACCTACAAAGTTCAGCGCCCAGTGTATTATATTTCTGAAGTCTTGACTCCGTCCAAGCAGAGATATCCACATTATCAGAAGCTTGTTTATGGAATTTACTTGACCACGAAGAAAGTTGCACACTACTTCTCAGACCACTCGGTTTCAGTCGTCAGCGATGCTCCATTATCAGAAATTCTAAACAATAGGGATGCAACTGGTTGAGTGGCAAAGTGGGGGATTGAACTTCTTCCTTTGGATATCAAGTTTGAGGCAAAGAAAGCAATCAAGTCCCATGCAATAACTGATTTCCTCGCTAAGTGGACTGAACAGCAGCAACCGACTCAGATTAACTTGGAGCATTGGACTATGTTCTTCGATAGGTCCAAGATGTTGAATGGCTCTGGTGCAGGAGTGGTGTTGGTATCCCCAAGAGGTGACAAGCAGAGCTATGTCCTCCAGATTCACTGGGATTCTTCAAACAATGAAGCAGAGTATGAGACACTTTTGCATGGGTTACGTATGGCCATTTCACTTGGCGTCCGACGTTTGATGGTCTTTGGAGACTCAGACTTTGTGGTCAATCAAGTGATGAAGGAATGGGATATTAGGAGTCCATCAATGACCGGTTATTGCAATGCAGTAAGAAAGCTAGAGAAGAAGTTTGAGGGGTTAGAGCTCCACCACATACCTCGAATCAAGAATCAAGCTGCTGATGATCTGGCGAAGATAGGTTCCACTCGGAAGCCTATCCCCAGTAATGTGTTCTTGAAGCATCTCCACACCCCGTCAGTTCAAGAAGATCCCTTCATGGAAGAGCCCCCACAACTGATAAGTTCAACCAATCCGATTGAGATTGAAGTCCCAGCTGTAGTCGACTTGATCATGGAAGTTTTAATGATCACCCCCGACTGGATGGTCCCATATATGGCATTCCTGCTCAGGCACGAACTCCCATGAAGATGAGGCCCGAGAGATCGTCCTTCGATCCAAAGCCTTAACCGTGATAAGTGGGCAGCTTTAGAGGGAAAGTATCACAGGAGTGGGTCAGCGTTGCATCTCCCCAGAAGAAGGTTGAATGATTTTGAATGAGATCCACTCGGAGACCTGTGGTCATGATGCGTCCTCTCGGACCATCATAGCCAAAGCATACCGAGCGGGATTCTATTGGCCGTGTGCAAATGAGATGGCAAAAGATATAGCCGACAAGTGCGAAGGCTGCCAGTTCTACTCAAACATGTCTCACAAGCCCGCATCTACCTTGAAGACTATTCCACTCGTCTGGCCATTTGCAGTCTAGGGGTTGGATATGGTTGGACCTTTCAAGATCGTCAGAAGTGGTTTCACTCATTTGCTCGTAGCAGTCAACAAATTTACCAAATGGATCAAAGCCAAGCCTATCAAGAACCTTGATTCAAGCACTGCCATCAGTTTCATCAGGGAGCTGATATTCTGATATGGAGTCCCTCACAGCATTATCACAGATAACAGCTGCAACTTTGATTCTGATGAGTTCAGGGTGTTTTGTGCTTCCCAAGGCACTCGAGTCGATTACGCATCTGTTGTGCACTCGCAGTCGAATGGGCAAGCAGAAAGGGCGAATGGTTTGATCCTTCAAAGGCTGAAACCCCGACTGATGGGCGACCTCAAGCACGCGCTGGAGCCTGGGTGACTGAATTGCCATCTGTCTTATGGGGACTAAGAACAACTTCCAACCGGTCGACTGACCGAACTCCTTTCTTCATGGTGTATGGTGTTGAAGCTGTGCTTCCGGGTAACTTGCTGCACAACGCCCCCAGAGTGGAACTCTTCTCAGAAGCTGAAGCAGAATAGGCACACCATGATGCACTTGATCTCCTGGAGGAGGAACGTGAGATGGCTCTAATCCGGTCGACCATCTATCAACAAGACCTGCGTTGATTTCATGCCCGTAACGTCAGAGGTCGAGCTTTCTAGGAAGGAGACCTTGTGCTCCGAGTGCATCAGAAATGACCTCACAAGCTTGCTCCGGCCTTGGAAGGTCCCTTCATCGTCACCAATGTGCTCCATAATGGGGCGTATCACCTCTACAACGTAGCCAAGAAATAAGACGAGCCATGCTCGTGGAATGCGAAGCTGCTCCGCCATTTCTATACCTAAAACACTCGGATCGACGAGTTGTAATAAGAATCCTTCAGTTTGCTTATCAAAGACAAGATTTTTGCAAGATATTAATGATTGTTATCCCATCAACACATGTGTTCAAATCCCCTAGTGGGTGGCTTAGCCGTGAACCCGATTCGCCTAAGTTTCAAAACCACTCCGAGTGGAGAGCTATCCTCTCACTCGGGGACTTAGCCGCGAACCCGATTCGCCTAATTTTCAAAACCACTCCGAGTGGAGAGCTATCCTCTCACTCGGGGGCTTAGCCGCGAACCCGATTCGCCTAAGTTTCAAAACCACTCCGAGTGGAGAGCAATCCTCTCACGCGGGGGCTTAGTCGCGACCTTTACTCGCATAAGTTAAAAAACCACTCCGAGTGGAGAGCAATCCCCCCACTCGGGGGCTTAGCTGCGAACCCGTATTTACCTAAGTTTGAAAATCACTCCGAGTGGAGAAAAATCCTCCCACTCGGGGGCTTAGCTGCGACCCCGGACTTTCCTAAGTTAAAAAACCACTCCGATTGGAGAGCAATCCTCCCACTCGGGGGCTTAGCTGCGACCCCGTACTCGCCTAAGTTAAAAAACCACTGTGAGTGGAGAGCAACCCTCTCGGAGGCTTAGCTGCTGAGGGAGTCCTGGATTAGGGGGTCCTCGGATAGCCGGGCAATGTACTTGTGCCGGACTGTTGGACTATGAAGATACAAGATTGAAGACTTCGTCCCGTGTCCGGGTGGGACTCTCCTTTGTGTGGAGGCAAGCTTGGCGATTCGGATATGTAGATCTCCTTCTCTATAACCGACTCTGTGTAACCCTAGCCCCCTCCGGTGTCTATATAAACCGGAGGGTTTAGTCCGTAGGACAACAATAATCATAATCATAGGTTAGCTTCTAGGGTTTAGCCTCTACGATCTCGTGGTAGATCAACTCTTGTAATACTCATATAATCAAGATCAATCAATCAGGAAGTAGGGTATTACCTCCATAGATAGGGCCCGAACCTGGGTAAACATTGTGTCCCCCGCCTCCTGTTACCATTAGCCTTAGACGTACAGTTCGGGACCCCCTACCTGGGATCCGCCGGTTTTGACACCGGCATTGGTGCTTTCATTGAGAGTTCCACTGTGTTGTCACGGTAAGGCTTGATGGCTCCTTCAATCATCTGCAACGATGTGATCCAGGGTGAGGTTTTCCTCCCCGGACAGATCTTCGTATTCGGCGGCTTCGCACTGCGGGCCAACTCGCTTGGCCATCTGGAGCAGATCGATAGCTACGCCCCTGGCCATCAGGTCAGGTTTGGAAGCCTGAACTACACTGCCGACATCCGCGGGGACTTGATCTTCGTTGGACTCGTACCCATCACAGGTGCGCCCTACAGTCGCTATGATCATGACCTAGGTCTGCCACCGGACGGTGTTCATGAGATCGCGCCTACAACTGCCTGGCTTCAAATCCGGAGCAGATCATGCCATCCGAGGACGGGTGGATGGACCCCGCCACGGAGGCTGCACACTCAGCGGCGATAGAGCCGAACACAGATCCCACTCCTAAGGAGATCTGTTTCTTCGGACCCTCGAACTCGTCTCCGACCAGGGGCTCCGAACCGCGTGTATCCGTGCCCATCGGACCTGACTGGGCACCGGTCATGGAGTTTAGCTCCGCGGATATCTTTCAGCACTCGCCCTTGGGTGACGTGCTAAATTCATTAAAATCTCTCTCCCCGTCAGGAGACTCTTGGGCAAACTATGTCCAGCTTGAGTGGGAAGCGGACGATGGAGAAATTCGTTCCCCACCCACAACCCACTTAATAGCCACTGTCGACGACTTAACCGACATGCTTAACTTTGACTTCGAAGACATTGATGGTATGGACGACAATGCCGGAGAAGAACAGGAACCACCGCCCACATGGCGCTGGACAGCCACCTCATCATATGATATATATATGGTGGACACACCCAAAGAAAGCAATGGCGACGAGGCAACGGAGGATAATCCTCTTGAGAAGCAATCTAAGCGCCAGCGTCAGCGGTGCCGCTCTAAGCCCCGCCATAGCAAGAATAGTGATACCGGCACAAGAGACAATAGCACTCCGGATGATGCCGAAGACGAAAACAATCCCGCCTAGCCAAGCTTCGAGCAAGCCGGACAAGAGAATGGGCAAGCTAACCCATATGAACAGGAAATGAATGGAGATTCAGAGGACGAAAATTACATGCCCCTCTCCGAAGATGAGGTGAGCCTCGGCGATGAAGAATTTATCATGTCAGAGGATCCCGTCGAGCAGGAGTGCTTCAAGCATCGGCTTATTGCCACTGCAAAAAGGCTGAAGAAAAAGCAACAACAGCTTCAAGTTGATCAAGATCTGCTAACTGATAGATGGACTGAGGTCCTGGCAGCCGAGGAATACGGACTCGAGCGCCCAACCAAAAGTTACCCAAAGCGCAGGTTGCTACTTGAATTTGAGGAGGAGGCACTAGAGCCTACACTACCAGCGCAGGATGCGGTTGACCGGCCACCTCGTGGCCGAGACAAAGCGGCGTATCAGCCCGAACACCAGCCTGCACACCGTCGCCAAACAAACAAAAACACGAAGGCCCGGGGCTACACGCATGACCCGCGAGACAAATTGGAAAACAAAGCAGGACAGTCAAGATCGACCTACGAATCACGGGGGCACGCAACAATGCATGACGATGACCGCCACGCCGGATATACTAAATACAAATCCGGCCGGGCCGAATACAACATACCAGACTCATTTGAACTGCATCGCGATATAGCCTGTCACAGAGGTGCCGCACACCCCCTATGCTTCATTGACGAAATAATGGAGCATGAATTCCCATAAGGGTTTAAGCCCATGAATACCGAGCCCTATGATGGGACTACAAACCCCGCGGTATGGATAGAAGATTTCCTTCTCCACATCCACATGGCCCGCGGCGATGATCTACATGCCATCAAGTACCTCCCACTGAAACTCAAGGGACCGGCTCGGCATTGGTTGAATAGTTTGCCGGCAAACTCCATTGGAAGTTGGGAGAACCTGGAAGACGCATTCCTGGATAACTTCCAGGGCACTTATGTGCGACCACCGGATGCTGATGATTTAAGTCACATAACCCAACAGCCCGGAGAGTCAGCCAGGAAATTCCGGACTCGGTTCCTAACTAAAAAGAACAAAATTGTTGACTGTCTGGATGCTGAAGCCCTAGCGGCCTTTAAGCATAACATCCATGACGAGTGGCTTGCCCGACACCTCGGCCAAGAGAAGCCGAAGTCCATGGCAGCCCTCACGACACTCATGACCCGCTTTTGTGCGGGCGAGGATAGCTGGCTGGCTCGCAGCAACAACACATCAAGAAATCATGGCACCTCAGATGCTAGAGGTAGCAACGGGAAGCCCCGACGCAATAGACACAAGCGTCGCAACAATGGCGATAATGCCGAAGACACGGCCGTCAATGCCGGATTCAGTGGCTCTAAGTCCGGTCAGCGGAAAAAGCCATTCAAAAGAAACAATCTGGGCCCATCCAGTCTGGACCGCATACTCGATCGCTCATGTCAAATTCACGGCACCCCCGATAAACCAGCCAACCACACCAACAGAGAATGTTGGATGTTCAAACAGGCCGGCAAGTTGAATGCCGAAAACAAGGAAAAGGGGCCGCATAGTGATGACAACGAGGAGCCCCGGCTGCCGAACACAGGAGGACAGAAAAAATTTCCTCCCCAAGTAAAAACAGTAAATATGATATACGCAACCCATATTCCCAAGCGGGAACGGAAGTGTGCAATAAGGGACGTCTACACGATGGAGCCAGTCGCCCCAAAGTTCAACCCATGGTCTTCTTGTCCGATCACTTTTGATCGCAGGGACCATCCGACCAGTATCCGTCATGGCGGTTCGGCCGCGTTGGTCTTCGACCCCATCATTGACGGATTCCACCTCACACGGGTCCTTATGGATGGTGGCAGCAGCCTGAACCTGCTTTATCATGATACAGTGCACAAAATGGCCATCGATCCCTCAAGGATCAAACCCACCAAAACCACCTTTAAAGGTGTCATACCAGGTGTAGAGGCCTGTTGCACGGGCTCAATCACACTGCAAGTAGTCTTCGGATCTTCGGAGAACTTCCGAAGCAAGGAGTTAATCTTCGATATCGTCCCCTTCCGCAGTAGCTATCATGCACTGCTCGGACGAACCGCATTTTCCAGATTCAATGCGGTACCGCATTATGCATACCTCAAGCTCAAGATGCCAGGACCTCGCAGGTTTATAACAGTCAATGGAAACACAGAGCGCTCCCTCCGTACGGAGGAGCACAGTGTCGCCCTCGCAGCAGAAGTACGGAGCAGCCTTCTTAGGCAGACCTCCAATTCGGCAATAAAATCCCCGGACACCGCCAAGCGAGTCCGAAGTACTCTGCAACAGGATCGTCCGACACGTCCAGAGCTCGCCTAGCAATTCGGCCTCCGTCCTATTCCCAGTCAAGCGGCAAAATTTGTGTCGCGCGTACATAATTACGCACATAAAATACCATGGGCATAGACAGAGGCATAGCTAGAATGCGGTTCACAATGTGGCTCAGCCGCCACAGGATCCGTATACCTCCACACTTTTTCTTTCTTTCAGGTCCCTCTTTTCTGGAGGCTCTTCCGATAGCCTGATTATTTGACCCATCACGGTACGGAAACACCAAGGAGGCAAGGGGCTTTGACGTACAAGGGAATCCCCAGGTGGTCTCTGATAACGATCGCTATACCTGTTTTACATACCCACACGCAGCTCGCTCTTTGTTAGGACATGTCAAATAGTCCTATTTTGCTTATTGCACTACTTGTATACATACGCCTTGACGTATTATTCAAATAACAATGGAAAATAATGTATAGCATCAGCTTATTATTACATTTCTTTATCTTTTTCCCGGACTGTTTATTTATTACAAATTGCACCCGTACATTTTGGTACGTTCAACTCACCAGGGGCTTCAGTGTACCCCATAACACGACAAGAAAAGTCCGAACAATTTCGATAGTGCGGCACCCCAAACTTATAACATTATATGCATCAGCTCCGAATCATGTCTTGGGTCTATAGTTGGGTTTGCCCGGCTCCCATGTTTTGCTACCTTACGTTCTGCTATATCGGCTAAGGTGGCACAGGGAGAACTACTGTGATTGTGTTCCGGTTCTTCCGGACGAGCACCTCAGTAGAGAAAGCCAAAAACTGACTGTCATGATGCGGCGACAACTGGTCGCTGTTCGAGAGGTCTCAAATCCATAAAGATTTTTTCCGCTTTGGGCAAGGAATCGGCCTTTGTCTGATTTAGGCGTGTATAGCGCCCCATGTTCGGCCTTCCGAATACCAGGGGCTATGCCAAAATTTAAAATTATAGAACTTCTATGGCTAAGTGGGAGTGATAAAGCTGTATAGTTCGATTGCCTTGTTCGTTCTGCTGAACACCTCCTTAAAGGACCAAAAATTTGGATAAAGAGTGTTTAGATTTATCCCGAACACCCCGGTACTAATTACATGGGGGCAGAAGCCGACGACTAGCCAACTCTCAGGTTTTATAAACGACTGCACAGAAGGTAAAATTTTAAATCAGCAAGCGTTATATTGCGCAAAAGAACTTGTTTCATATTACAAGATAAAATGAGTGTATTCACTCAAAGATTACATCTTTCGCACATTGCTCCGCCACAAGGCGGATCCTTCAGACACCGTCATAATACTTTTCGGGTGGGGTGCTCCTTGCCCTTCGGTGGCCCCTCCGTCATCGCCTTCTCGGCATCCATCTTCGCCAGATGCACTTTCGGCAGGCGGCGAAGGCCATCTTGCACCTTCAATGCAAACGGACCGCTTTATAACTTCAAGCCGGGACAGCACTCACAAGCCGCTTTACTAGGCGAAGTAGCTGCAAGGCGGGGCTCGGCAGCCACACCGGACTATGAGGTCCTTCATGGCGATTCGGCCGCCTTGTGCAGTTCGACCAGTTGCTTCAGCTGGTTGCTCAAGGGCATCAGATGTTCGGTCCCAATATACTAAGACCAGAACAACTTCTCCGTCGAGGTCCCTTCTTCAGCTCGGTAGAACTCTGCGGCATCAGATATGCTGCGCGGCAGATCTGCAAATGCTCCTGGAGAGCTCCAAATTCGGGTAAGTAAAAGGAAGTCTCCTTCACATGCTTGCTTTGCATAATGAATTCCTTACCCGCCGCAATCTTCTTAGCCGCCTGAATCTCCTGGAGGGCCTATTGGGCTTCGGCCTTGGAGTCTCGTGCACTCTGGAGGTCCTTCTCAAGCTCGGACTCTTGCATCTTAGAATCACGCTCCAAGGACTCGTATTTTTGGACGAAATCCTGGAGCTCTTGCTGGACCTCGTTGACTCGGGCCTCTTGCTTCTCGCGCTCGGCGCGTTCCTAGGCCGCTTTGTCTTTGGCCTCGGTCAGCACCTTCTTAAGGGCCGCCACTTCGGTCATGGCCCCTATTAAAGTTCATGACGCTTCTATTAGCAGCAACCATTTTTCCTTTCTAAATATACAAACGGGGTATTGTGTACCTTTGTTTTCCTCGAGCTGCCTCTTCACAAGGCCGAGCTCTCACTCGGTCCGCTCTAGGTCCCGCTTCAGTCCGGAGATCTCCGCAGTACGAGCGGCAGCGGCCAGCAGCGACGCCTGCTTATTCACATAGGCATCTTTTGTTAGACTCCTGCGGATGTTATTTGATCCTCTGTTCTGCCTTTCTTTCCAAACACCAAACAGAGCATTAGGGGCTATTGTCTATACTGTGATATTTTCTCACAATTTTGTTATTTACCTCAAAGCCTGTTAGGAGACTGGCGCAGGCTTCGGTCAATCCACTTTTGGTAGACCGGACCTTCTCAATCACCGCACTCATAAGAGTACGGTGTTCTTCATCAATGGAAGCGCTGTGAAACGCTTCTAGCAAGTTATCCGATGCCTCTGGATGGACAGAGGTCATCGGTATAGGTGGCTCACTCTCCTTAGAGAAAGGCTGCCTGCCTGAATCCGGAACCACTGGGGGTTCCGGAGCAGTATCCTGCTGGGGGCCAGGCTTGCTGCGGCCCCCGTTATCGGAGTCCATGGGGGTCTTCCTCCCCATGTGCCCGGCAACTGGGATTTCGCCTGGGGGCGTCTCCAGAACTATCTCCCCCTGGTCCAATATCCTCTGAGACAACACCTCAGTGTCGTCTGCGGGCCGGGGGGAGGAGGCTGTCGGGAGTGAATTGTTGTTCATCACCGACGGGCCCAGGGACTCCTCCGAAGAGGATGCCTCGATGTTGGGTTTGGCCGGACTGCATATGCATGTTTGGCATGATAAGAAGCAATAAATCAAAACATACTGGAAGTATTATAGTGTCCGGATACTTATGACTTAGCCAGGGGCTTGTCCCTGGGCAACCACTCCTCGCCGCTATAGGTGGCTGTGGTGGAGTGGTCCGGAAGGAAGGTCTTTCCCTTCTTGGACACCTCGGCCTCCCCAGACGGGGCGGCATTCCTCTTCTTCTCCCCCCTGTTGCGGGGGGAGGGATTTCCTCTTCCTCCTCCTCGACTTCGTTGGAGGAGTGTGTCTCAGTGTCTTCGGAAGTCACGTCCGATGCGACCTTGCACCGGAGACCTTTCCTGGTCCCCGCGGCCTTCTTCTTGGCCTTCTTCTCCGGCACCTCATAGGGCGCCGGAAACAGCATCTTCGTTAAGAGAGGCGATGCTTGATCTTCAGGTAGTGGAGCCGGACAGTCAATCCGCTCCGCTATTGATACCCAGTCTTGATTAAATTAGCTTGGAGGCTTAGTTTCCTCCCACGGATATGCTGGTAAAAGGCACATCTTGCAAAATATAAAAACTCACCGGATGGGCTTGGCGCTTCGTGTTGAGTCCGCGATCTTTGGTTATGGGTGGGGGGACCTCGGTGGCCTTGAAGAGCACCTGCTAGACGTCTTTGTGCGTCATATCGAAGAGCTCTTGCAGCTTCTGGTGTTCGGCCGGGTCGAACTCCCACAAATTATAAGCCCGTCTTTGAGACGGAAGGATCCGGCAGATGAGCATGACCTGGACCACATTGACAAGCTTGATTTTCTTGCCTATCATGTTTTGGACGCAGGTCTGGAGTCCGGTCAGCTCCACCGATGAGCCCCAGGCTAAGCCCTTCTCTTTCCAAGAGGTGAGCCGCATGGGGACGCCGGATCGAAATTTGGGGGTCGCCGCCTAGTTGGTGTCACGCGGCTCAGTGATGTAGAACCACCCCGATTGCCACCCCTTCATGGTCTCCACATAGGAGCCTTTGGGCCAGGTGACATTGGGCATCTTGCCCACCATGGCGCCCCCGCACTCCGCTTGCTGGCCGCCCATCACCTTTGGCTTCACGTTGAAGGTCTTCAGCCATAGGCCGAAGTAGGGCATGATGCAGAGGAAGGCCTCGCACACGACGATGAATGCCGAGATGTTGAGGATGAAGTTAGGGGCCAGATCATGGAAGTCCAGCCCGTAGTAGAACATAAGCCCCCGGATGAATGGGTGGCGGGGGAATCCCAGTACGTGGACAAATTGAGAGAGAAACACTACCCTCTCCTGGGGCTTCGGGGTAGGGATGATCTGACCTTCGGCCGGGAGCCGGTGCACGATGTCTGCGGCCGGGTATCCGGCCTCCCGAAGCTTCGTGATATCCTCCTCCGTAATGGAGGAGACCATCCACTTGCCTCCCGCTCCGGACATACTTGGAATGACTTTGCGGATGAGGTGAAAGCTTGGGCACTAGAGCTCGGGCAAGCAAGAATGGATGAGCAGAGGAAGAAGAAGGCGTGGGTGAAAAAGGGGAATCATTATTCCTTTATAAAGGCGGTAGAAACCATGCGCCTTCCCACTTGCCCTGTAAACTCGCTTATACCCCAAGCGCCGTGTTGATGGCGCGGTTGGGTTACCCACACCCGTATTGACGAGAATCCTGTGATAAGGGGACACGATCTCTGCTTCGATAAGACGTGCCAGTAAAACTGCCTCGCAAGATGTGCAGTAGCAGGTTGAGAAAAACGGTTCGAATAATGACCGGGCCGTAGCGTGATGTCATGCTACGAAATGTTGTCAGCAGATTAGACTTGTGGAATATTGTACTCTCTACGGTGGTATGTGGAATTTGTTTTGCAGAGCCGGACATGATTCATGTGTTCAAAATCTACCTTGAAGTATTCGGAGAAGGAACCCGCCTTGCAATGCCGAAGACAATCTGCGCGCCAGACTCGTCGTCATTGAAGCCTGGTTCAGGGGCTACTGAGGGAGTCCTGGATTAGGGCATCCTCAGACAACCGGACTATGTATTTGTGCCGGACTATTGGACTATGAAGATACAAGATTGAAGACTTCGTCCCTGTCTGGGTGGGACTCTTCTTTGCGTGGAAGGCAAGCTTGGTAATTCGGATATGTAGATCTCCTTCTCTGTAACTGACTCTACGTAACCCTAGCCCCCTCCGGTGTCTATATAAACTGGAGGGTTTAGTCTGTAGGACAACAACAATCATAATCATAGGCTAGCTTCTTGGGTTTAGCCTCTACGATCTCGTGGTAGATCATCTCTTGTAATACTCATATCATCAAGATCAATCAATCAGGAAGTAGGGTATTACCTCCATAGAGAGGGCCCAAACCTGGGTAAACATTGTGTCCCCCGCCTCCTGTTACCATTAGCCTTAGACGTACAGTTCAGGACCCCCTACCCGAGATCCGCTGGTTTTGACACCGACAGCTGCGACCCCGTATTTTCCTAAGTTTAAAAATCACTCTGAGTGGAGAGCAATCCTCCCACTCGAGGGCTTAGCTGTGACCCCGTACTCGACTAAGTTAAAAAACCACTCCAACTGGAGAGCAATCCTCCCACTCGAGGGCTTAGCTGCGACCCCGTACTCGCCTAAGTTAAAAAACCACTCCGAGTGGAGAGCAATCCTGATGTAGGGTGGAACCCTAATTCGTCGATCTTTCACGTTTGGAGGGGATCCTACGGAGGAAACACGGAGAACACGCGGAAGCAAGAGAGGAAATCACGGAGAAGAACGAGAGAGACACTCAACCGACAAGAGATCAATCACACAAGGTCTAGATCATCGAAGCACGAGTGATACATGGTCCAAAATCAACAAAGGAAAGATACAAGGGTAACCGTTCTTCTCCCGGAGGAGGCCTTGAATCCACGAGGGGATCTTCCCGTATAGGGGTCTTGAATCCGATGGATCTTCTCCTAGACGGAGGTCCTGATCTCCGTGGAGAAGTACCGGTGGATGAGCAAAGTCTCTCACACACAAATATGAGCTAATGCAATGCTAAGTCTCAAAGTGAGGAGAGGGGGTCCTATATATACAGTCTGGGGCGAAGGGGTACATGGGCTCAGCCCAACATGCGCTGTTAGCGCTGGCCGGACGATCCGGCGACGGTCCGGATGATCCGGCTGGTTCGGATGATTCGGTGGGGCCCGGATGGTCCGGTGCTCGGCTGGTGACGGCGCCTGGGCGGACGTCCGGCTGGTGGTCCGGATGTCGGGCGGGATCCGGATGATCCGGGCGGGTCCGGATGATCCGGCTTCAGATGGAGGTTCTGCTGCCTTGATCGATGAAGCGGATCGTCCGGACCGGGTCCGGATCATCCGGCTCTGTCCGGATCGTCCGGCCTCCATCCGGATCGTCCGCCTCTCTGTCCTGGTTGCTTTCTCCTCTCCGCTTCACAGATGTCTTCCGCTTCGATTCCCCTTGCTTCCTAGCCTCTTCATGGTCGACTCCTTGGTGCCCGAGTATGCATAGAGTTTCCGCTTGAGGTAGTAACCATGTCTCATGTGAATCAAGGAGAGTTGTGAGAGGAGTGATGTCACCTCGGTTTCAAGAGCTCTTGCATGTGCTCGAGTCATCGGTCCTTGTGGTGTTGTAGGTGTTGATGTAGAGTCCATGGGGATGATGGAAGGATGCTCCGCATCATATCCCCTCCCTTCGAAAGGATCCGACCTCGGATTTAGATCTTCATCACCATGGAAAGGCGAGAGGTCTTTGACGTTGAAGGTATCGCTCACGTTGTACTTGTCGCTTGGTAGGTCGAGCTTGTAGGCGTTGTTGTTGTAGCGTGCTAACACCTTGAAGGGTCCATCGGCTCGAGGTAGAAGTTTGGACTTGCGTTCGTTGGGGAAGCGTTCCTTGTGAAGGTGTAGCCACACGAGATCGCCTATGTTGAAGATCATGGGTTGCTTGTTGATGTTGAGCTTGGTCGCTAGTCGTTGTACTTGGCGCTCGATGGTATTTCTTGTATCTTCATGCATCTTCTTGATGTAGCTTGCACGGGCACTTGCGTCGAGGTTGGTGCGCTCTTGTAGAGGTAGAGGTAGGATGTCCAATGGGGACAATGGGTTGAAGCCGTAGACGACCTCGAAGGGGGACTTGCCGGTCGTTGCATGTCTTGCGCGGTTGTAGGCGTACTCGGCGATGGGTAAACACGTCTCCCACTCCTTGATGTTCTTCTTGATCAACACGCGAAGTAGTGTGGAGAGCGTCCGGTTCGTCACCTCCGTTTGGCCGTCGGTTTGAGGATGGTATGCGGATGAGAATAAGAGCTTGATGCCGAGCTTGGCGCAAAGAGTTTTCCAAAAGTAACTCAAGAACTTGACGTCGCGGTCGGAGACGATTGACTTTGGTACTCCATGGAGGCGCAAGATTTCCCTACAAAAGAGATTTGCAATATGTGAAGCATCGTCTACCTTGTTGCAAGGAATGAAATGTGCCATTTTAGAAAATCTGTCCACAACAACAAATACAGAGTCCTTTCCATTTTGAGTTCTAGGCAAACCAAGTACAAAGTCCATGCTAATGTCTTCCCAAGGTTGATAAGGAATAGGAAGAGGCATGTAAAGACCATGAGATTGAGCTTTTGACTTAGCTTTATGCATGTTGAGCATCGGTGGTGAACCGTGAGACGTCGCGAAACATCTTGGGCCAAAAGTAGTTCTTGGAGAGCGTGGCGAAGGTCTTGTCGCGTCCAAAATGTCCCATGAGTCCACCTCCATGAGCCTCTTGCAAAAGTAGCAAACGAAGAGAAGACTCGGGTATGCAAAGTTTGTTAGCTCTCATAAGATAACCATCCTTGATGTAATATTGTTCCCAAGATGTATGCATCAAACATTTGGCATAATGAGGTGCAAAAGATGGATCACTAGCATACAAATCTTTGATGTGCTCAAATCCAATAACATTCAACTCAAGTTGGGTGACAAGCGTGCGTATGCGTGAAAGTGCATCGGCAACTACATTTTCCTTGCCCTTAATGTACTTGATCACATATGGAAAAGATTCAATAAATTCACTCCATTTGGCATGACGCTTGTTCAATTTAGTTTGACCTTTTAAGTACTTAAGCGTTTCATGATCGGTATGTATGACAAACTCATGAGGTCGAAGATAATGTTCCCAAACATGTAGCACACGCACTAAAGCATACAATTCTTTGTCATACACGGGATAGTTAAGTTGAGCACCGGAGAGTTTTTCACTAAAATAAGCAATGACTCGTTTTTCTTGCATTAAAACTCCGCCAATTCCGGTACCACTTGCATCACAATAGACCTCAAAAGTTTTGTCAAAATTGGGCAAAGCAAGAATCGGAGCATGAGTAAGCAAAGACTTGAGCTCATCAAAAGCGTTTGATTGCAAAGGTCCCCAAACAAAAGGAGTATTCTTCTTACTCAAAGCATGCAAAGGAGCTGCAATAGTGCTAAAGTTTTTCACAAAGCGGCGATAAAAACCTACAAGACCAAGGAAACTTCGCACTTGTTGCAAATTGGTAGGCTGGGGCCAAGTATTAATTGCTTTGATCTTAGTTTCATCAACATGGACACCCTTGGATGAGACAACGAAACCCAAGAAAACCACTTTGTCAACGCCAAAAGTGCATTTTTTCAAGTTGGCATAAAGACTTTCCTTTCGAAGTGTTTGCAAAACAAGCTTAACATGATCAAGATGTTCTGTCATGTTTTTGCTAAACACAAGAATATCATCGAAGTAAACCACAACAAAGATTCCAATGTATGGACGAAGTACATGATGCATGAGACGCACAAAAGTTCCGGGAGCTTCCGACAAACCCATAGGCATAACCAACCATTCATATAAGCCAAGTTTTGTTTTGAAAGCAGTTTTCCATTCATCACCCTCATGAATGCGGATTTGGTAATAGCCACTTTTAAGATCAATTTTTGAGAAAAAGTTGGCTCCACTAAGTTCATCAAGCATATCATCTAAGCGAGGAATGGGATGCCGATAGCGCACGGTGATAGCATTTATGGGTCTACAATCGGAACACAAGCGGAAAGTTCCATCGGGCTTAGGCACAAGTATAACGGGAACGGCACAAGGGCTTAAGCTTTCACGTACATGACCGTTGTCGATAAGTTGTTGTACTTGCCGTTGAATCTCCTTTGTTTCTTCGGGATTGACACGGTATGGGGCTTTGTTTGGAAGTGGCGCTCCGGGTATGAGGTCGATTCGATGCTCAATGCCTCATAGAGGAGGTAGACCCGGAGGTAGCTCATCGGGGAACACATCTTGAAATTCCTGCAAAAGAGATTGAAACACCAAAGGTAGCTCATGAGTGGTGTTAGTTTTTGGTTCGCCATCCTTGCACACAAGGATAAAGTGCATCACACTCGATGGGTTCTCACACACTTCTCTCATCTCATGTTTGGTGGCGAATAGTATGAGGTTTTTCTCTCTAGGCGAAGAGGCGCTCAAATTTGGCTTGTGGCTCTCACTCACTTTTTGGTGGCTCACTTTCTCACTCTTGTGTTTTTGGTTGGTGGCTTGTTTGTCAGCTATCACTTGACTAGGAGACATGGGTCGTAGGACATATTCTTTGCCTTTCATCTTGAAGCTATAGTGGTTTGTACGCCCGAATTGCCATGGCCGACCAAGGAGGAGGTGGCAGACGGTCATTGGGACCACATCACACTCCAAAGTGTCTTCATATGCACCGATTTTGAAGGATACTTAGACCGTGTGCTCAACTCGTATAGTGCCGGAGTCACTTAGCCATTGAACCTTGTATGGTTGCGGATGCTTCTTTTTGACCAATTGGAGCTTGGAGCATAGTTCTTCGCTTGCCAAGTTGTGGCAACTACCTCCATCGATGATGACCTTGACGGATCTCCCATTGATGCCGGCCTTTGTGTGGAAGATGTGGCATCGTTGGTCTTCTTCTTGGTGATGTTGAAGTGTCAAGACTTTGGAGACAACAAGAGCGGGGCTTGTATCTTCATCACAAAAGACTTGATCATCTTCATCCTCGTTGATGCGCCGGTGCATGGCCACTTGCTCAATAGCGTCCATTTCATCTTCACTCATTGAGTCGTAGGTTCCATCGTCATTGAGTATCATGGTGCGCTTGTTGACGCATTCATATGACTTGTGGCCTCGGCCGCCGCAAGTAAAGCACTTGAAGGAGCTTGTCTTGATGGTATCATCGGTTGGAGTAGATGATGAAACACGTGGCTTTGAGTTGCTTGTAGTAGGAGGAGGACGACTTGAACTTGTAGAAGATTTCTTGTAACTTGTCTTGTCGTCGTTGCTTGGAGAAGGTTTGGTTGATGTCGAAGTTGGGGTAGTTGTTGAAGCTTGGTTGTTGGAGAAGCCGTATGTCTTGGATGAGTACTTGGCGTACTTGAAGTCATCTTGCACTTGTCGTTCCGCCTTTGTAGCTTGATGCACGAGCTCAATGAGGTTGGAGTAGGGTTGGAAATCGGCGATTTTCTTGATGGGATGGTTGAGGCCATTCAAGAATCGTGCCATTGTTTGCTCATCATCCTCCGTGACATTGGCTCGAATCATGGCAATCTCCATTTCCTTGTAGTATTCTTCAACACTCTTTGTTCCTTGCTTGAGGAGTTGTAGCTTCTTGAAAAGATCACGGTTGTAGTAGGTGGGCACAAAGCATGCTCTCATGAGCTCCTTCATTTGAGCCCAAGTGGTGATTGGAGGTTCACCTCTTGCTTGTCGGCGCTCAAGGACTTGTTCCCACCATATGAGCACATAGTCTTGGAACTCAAGTGATGCCATAGCGATCTTCTTCTCTTCCTCATAGTTGTGCAAACGAAAGATTTTGTCGACCTTCAATGCCCATGAGAGGTACTCTTCGGGATCATTGGTTCCATTGAACTTGGGCATTGTGAACTTTAGCTTGCCATAGCGGTGTTCTTCATTGTTTTGAGGTCGATGTTGATGATGACGTTCTTGACGTGGAGGATAATCATCCTCATGTTGCTCTTGGCGAGGAGGAAGTCCATGATCAACTTGCTCTTGTTGACCTTGAGGTTGAGGATGAGCTTGAGGAGCTTGTGGAGGAGCTTGTGGGACTTGACGTTGCGCACGCGGATGGTAGTTCCTCTCTTGTATTTCTTCTCGAAGTGCTTCCTCTTGATTGCGCCTTTTGCGATTGCGGTTGGCGAGAGCTCGACTTGATGCTTGAAGGGCGCGTTCCGCCTCAAGAGCTTGTGCTTCTCGTTGTTGTTGTTGAAGACGTTGAGCCTCGGCGTCTTGTTGCTCTTGGTGTAGGCGCTTCGTTCTTGTTCTTGTTGGTGATTTAAGACGTTGTCGTTCTTGAGCTTGAGCAAACGCCATTTGGCTCGATTGAGGACGAGGAACTTGTTCATCAACTTGCTCTTGGAGATTCTTGTCGTGTAGCGGGTTGAGAGATGCATGACGATCTTGACGCTGCTCGTCAAGAATGTTCGATGACGGTGTACTTGTGTCGGAGAAGGAGTCGCCGGAGTGGCGACTTGAGTGGCTCCGCCTTGAGTGTGAAGAGGTATAAGTACGCGGTTCACCAACAAGGCGTGGATCTCGTCCCATTCTTGCATCGTTCTCTTTCTTGTCGCGTCGAGTTTGTTGTCGAAGTAATCTCGTACGCTTTCTCGAGAGTCGCAAGTCGGTGGAGAGGTTGTCGATCGTTCGCTCATTGCTTGTTGCTCTTGATGGAGAGCTCGTTCTTGCCAAAGAGGTGGCTCTTGGTGACGATGATGACATGTCGTCGCCTTGATCGATGAAGAGTGGATTTGTAGAAGAACTTGGCCTATCCATCATTTCAAGCAAATTGTGAGTGGTAGAAGGAGAAGAATGAATACCAATGTACCTTTGACCGAAGTTGAAGATGAATCAAGTTCACTCAAATGCGGACAATGAAATAGCACTATTGGTACCGATCCTTGTCGATTCTCACACCTACACAAGTAAAAGCTTTTGGTGGAGCTTGGTTAGGATGGTGGCACAAAATTGATTGCAATTGTTAGCTTGACTCAAAAATGTTGAAGAAGATTCGCAAATTCGCATATGCAACAAGTAGACCAAGCAAGAATTTGTACACGGAAACACACACACAAATAGATAAATGGGATTGTGCAAACCAAAAGTGAGCCAAAATGTGGAATCCACGAAAATGCTCTTGTTGCACAATACTAGAGAGACGCTAGCACGATTGCACAATAGGCGGACACGGAGCTTGTGCACAACCTACTAGGCAAAAATGCAACGATCTCTATCCCACGTATGCTATATGTATTCTGTATCGGTGCAATGATCCAAGATGATCTTATATGACAATCTTAATGTTGTATGATGCTATGCTTGTTGCTTATAAGCTCTTTGCTTATCTTTCCTCTTTGCTTAAAAGCTTGAGTGGCTCTTTCTCTTTTGAGCTCTTTTCTTATGCAAACGTGACGACCTAAGATAGCAATTGTGTATGCGATGACAACTTTGTGACACACAAGTTGATTCCGAGATATGCACCTCGAAGATATATATGATATGGTGTATGCAACTAATGTGCACAAGTCATGTTGCCGGCAATACTCAATGGCTAGTCTCGGTGGGTAAGCAACGCAAAAGATGGTATATGATGGTTATCAATGCAATTGCAAGGTATGACAAAGATGTCGTCGATGTTACCGTCCGTAGCAAAGATGAGTAGCCGACCAAAATGAGCGTTTGTTGTTGATGTCACACCGCGCCTAGATAGCCGAAACACAAAAGGACACGGAAATCTCACTCAAATTGTCGAACTCAAATTCGAATGGTAGTACGGAGGTTGAGTTTTGGGGTTTGGCAAGTGGAAGTGGTGGTGGATAGGGTGGGGAAGGGTGTATGTATGTATAGGTGGTGGTGGTGGTGGAGAAGGACTGCAGAAATGCAGTTTCGGCAGAGGAAGCCGGATGGTCCGGGCCAGGAGCCGGATGATCCGGGCGAGTTCGGATGATCCGGGACTTGGTCCGGATGATCCGGGCAGGTCAACCTCGCACGGGAACTGCTCGGGAAGAACACGAAAATGGGGTGGAATTTGACGATTTCGGGGATTTTGGGTGGATTTCGAGGGGAAGAAGGTGGGGAAACACAAGATCCACGAGTCACACACCGAATCCACGGATCAAAAACAACAAAACATCATCAAAACTAACAAATCACAAAAAAATTTGGGGGTATTTTTGTGGGGATTTTTGGGTTTTTAGGACGAAAACAACAAAATCAAGCTAGAAATCACGAGGTAGGGGCTCCAAAAACGTGATCAACGTGGCTCATGATACCATATGATGTAGGGTGGAACCCTAATTCGTCGATCTTTCACGTTTGGAGGGGATCCTACGGAGGAAACACGGAGAACACGCGGAAGCACGAGAGGAAATCATCGAGAAGAACGAGAGAGACACTCAACCGACAAGAGATCAATCACACAAGGTCTAGATCATCGAAGCACGAGTGATACATGGTCCAAAATCAATAAAGGAAAGATACAAGGGTAACCGTTCTTCTCCCGGAGGAGGCCTTGAATCCACGAGGAGATCTTCCCGTATAGGGGTCTTGAATCCGATGGATCTTCTCCTAGACGGAGGTCCTGATCTCCGTGGAGAAGTACCGGTGGATGAGCAAAGGCTCTCACACACAAATATGAGCTAATCCAATGCTAAGTCTCAAAGTGAGGAGAGGGGGTCCTATATATACAGTCTGGGCGAAGGGGTACATGGGCTCAGCCCAACACGCGCGCGCAGGTGCTGGCCGGACGATCCGGGCGACGGTCCGGATGATCCGGGCTGGTCCGGATGATCCGGGTGGGGGCCCGGATGGTCCGGGTGCTCGGCTGGTGACGGCGCTGGGCCGGACGTCCGGCTGGTGGTCCGGATGTCCGGGCGGGATCCGGATGATCCGGCGGGTCCGATGATCCGGCTTCAGCGGAGGTTCTGCTGCCTTGGTCGATGAAGCGGATCGTCCGGACCAGGTCCGGATCATCCGGCTCTGTCCGATCGTCCGGGCCTCCGTCCGGATCGTCCGGCCTCTCTGTCTGGTTGCTTTCTCCTCTCCGTCTTCACGTATGTCTTCCGCTTCGATTCTCCTTGCTTCCTAGCCTCTTCATGGTCGACTCCTTGGTGCCTGAGTATGCATAGAGTTTCCGTTTGAGGTAGTAACCATGTCTCATGTGAATCGAAGGAGAGTTGTGAGAGGAGTGATGTCACCTCGGTTTCAAGAGCTCTTGCACGTGGTCGAGTCATCGGTCCTTGTGGTGTTGTAGGTGTTGATGTAGAGTCGATGGGGATGATGGAAGGATGCTCCGCATCAAATCCTCCCACTCGGGGGCTTAGCTACGACCCCGTACTCGCCTAAGTTAAAAACAACTCCGAGTGGAGAGCAATCCTCCCACTCAGGGGCTTAGCTGCGACCCCGTACTCGCCTAAGTTAAAAAAAACACTTCGAGTGAAGAGCAACCCTCTCACTTGGAGGCTTAGCTGCGAATCTGATTCGCCTAAGTTGCAAAGATCCTCGAAGCTGTGTCACAAGTACAATGTCCGCTCCATCCTGATCCGTAAGGACGATGAGGTGCAAATCGAGTACGACATCTAGTGCTCGTATCCGTGGCCCTCTCGTTGGAGCTGCGTCACAAGTACAACGTTCACTCCATCCTGATCCGCAAGGACGACGATGTGCAAATCGAGTACGACACCTAGTGCTCGTATCAGTGGCCCTCCTGTCGGAGCTGCGTCACAAGTACAACCTCCGCTCCATTCTGATCTGCAAGGACAACGAGGTGCAAATCGAGTATGACACCTAGTGCTCGTATCCGTGGCCCTTTCATCAGAGCCGCGTCACAAGCACAACGTCTATTTTGAATGAGAAATCAAGCTCCACTCGGAGTTAAGAGATCTAAAAGTGGTGAAGACAAAGCAACCATATTCAAGGAAAAACCAAGTTGAGATAAATCCAGCAAAGTTCAGAACCACGAATAGAAGTACTCAGGCGTCAGGCCCGAAAGAGTTTAATGGTTACAAAATCACTCGACATTCCAAGGCAAATAAAAGTGAGGCATTAAGTTTGTTCACTCGGCAGGAGTAGGGCTTGCTGGCTCGACGAAACTGTCAAGGTCGATATCGTCTGCAATACGAGTGGCAGCGTCAATGAAGGTCTCCATGAAGGACTGGAATTGGAGCTTCTTGGTGTTGGCGACCATGAGAGCTGCCAACTTCTCTTCTTTGACGTCCTAGCAATGGACTCGGACCAGGGACAGAGCCACATCAGCGCCACAACAAGCAGACGACTTCTTTCACTCTTGCACTCGACTAGGGATTTCATTGAGTCGAGTCATTAGAGACTTGAGATCATTCTGGAATTTTACTCGGGCCAGAGCTTCGTGTCAATCCGCGACATCGCCACTTTCATACGAGCAAGATATTCCATAACACTGGCAGGGCGAGACTCCAGTCGTAGCACGTTCATCGCAGCTTCATCCTTGATGGGGGAGTTTATGGGGTCCCGATTCGTCTCGATCCTCCCAGTCTCTTCCTTGAAGTTTTTACAAAATTCCACACACATAGAATAAATGTGAGACGGCAGTTATATGATGAGTCGACAGTTGCAAATCAGTCAGACAAGGGAAAGTACCTTCAAGCATTAGGAACATCTTCTTGGCGAGTCCTCCCAGATAAGCCTCTAGTTCATCCCTCTTTCGAGTGAGATCTCCAACCTTGTCAGATAGGGCCACCTTGCCCTTCTTCAGCTGCACGACTTCTTTGTTGGCTTCGTTAATGGCAGTCTTCAACTGGGCGTTTTCCTCTTCCAACATGCTGACTGAAGCCAGCTTCTAGTCGGCAAGTTCAGTTTTCTCTCACGTCGTCCTCTGCGCTGCGGCAAGGTTGAGCTCCTTCTACTCCTGAGCCTGCTTCATTTTGACTAAAGAAATAACATTCTTCAAACGAGCTTGGAGTTGACGGTTTTCACTATGCACATCTGTTCGAGTGAAGCCACTCGGTTCAAAAGACAAAAAGGAAAAAATGACAAAGTGAACAGTCGGCGAGTTATTACCTCCCATAGTAGCTGCTTCATCCTTGGCCTTCTGAAGATTCTCCTTGGCCAGCTCCAGGTCGAGGTTGAGACTGATCTGTGTCCTCTCCAATTCAGCAAACTGGGCCGCGAGCTCACAAGATTTCTGCAGTCAACAAATAAGACACGTCAGTCGAGAGAAACAAAGGTCAATCGCAGCAAAAAGTGTTCTAAGACTACTGTCGAATCAAACATTCAACTGTAGTCTTGGGGACTACACCCAGTGGGTGCACTTGGCGTGCCCCCACTGGTCCAATTTCCCACTCGACATGGTCTGCCCAGCATGAGTAAAAAAACGGCAACATTAATTCTCAAACCCCTGCCAACTGCCCGCAGTCGACCGCGGTCTCGGGGACTACACCCAGTGGGTGCACTCGGCGTGCCCCCACTGGTCTGGATCCCACTCGACATGATTTTTCCCGATCGAGTGGAAGAACTTTAAAGAGACATTTGATAAATACCCCCGCCGAATCAAACATTCAACGGCGTTCTCGGGGACTACACCCAGTGGGTGCACTCTGCGTGCCCCCGCCGATTCAAAGATACACTCGACACGACCTGGTCGACTGAAGCGGAAGAACTATTCAGCAAAACTTAAAGCACCCAGTGGGTGAACAGATATAAAGTGCAGGCTCATGATTGATGCACACTAAAGGTTTCAAAACGCTCATCCACATACATCTTACGGATAATAAAGCAGCATTTTCCAAGTACCATATCCTAATAGAGCAAAGATCAAGCTGAAAGATCAGTCGGAAATCAACTCACCTTAACATTGGTCTGAAGTGCAGAGCTGGCATCGTAGGCAGCCTTGCTAGCCTCGTGCACCACCTTCATTTCCTCCATCAGAAAGCCTGCTTGGAGTATAGCTTCCTTAGCAGCACCGACCAAGTCCTCTGGGACATGATGGGCAACAAAGAGCGGAGTTGGTGGAACAGTCGAAGCAGTCAGGGGATCTTAGGCATGGAGTTGCACGGACGGAGCAAGGACTTGAGCGATCGATGCCGAAGGACGATAAGTCGATGCAAGATCGGCAAAAGAAATAGAAGCCCGAATTGGATCTCCGGATTGCCGGATCACTATTCCGACGCTGATGTCGATTGAGGTACCTTGCTGGCAGGCGCCCTCCTTTTCAAAGTTCTGCCCTTTCTTCCCGGGGTCTTCTGGGGCACGTCTTCATCGCCGTCTAGAAGTTCAATGACATCTTGTGGTGCTGTAAAAGACTCGACCATAAGAGTTCAGTCGACTGATAGTACAACCGACAAAATGCGCGTATGATTGTAGAATTATACCCGCTTTGGAAGTGGCCGCGTCTTCAGTTTTCTCATCATCTTGATCCTTGTAAATGTCCATGGAGGTCCTAGAAGTCGCAATACTGAAAGATTCAGAACCCACTCGGTCAAACAGGAGAATGAGTCGATGATAGCATAGAGGTTCCCAAACAATGCAAAAACAAAGGGAAAAAACAAAACATTTATGCAGAAGCGACGTGAACGTCCATCTTGATCTTTGGCAAGGCCTTCTGAGGCTTTGAGGGGGCAACCTTGGGCTGCTTGGCGGCCTTTTCAGACGGTTCTGGAAACGAAGTCCGAGTGTGTTTTTGCACTTGTGTGCTTTGAGGAGCTGCCTTGCCACGCCCACCTGTAGGCTCTTTAGACTGTTTGGATCGGTGTTCTATGCGAGGTGGTGAGTCGACTTCTTCATTATCGTCCGAGTCATCACTGTCCTCCTCATCGTCATCGGGGGATTGCCAGTCACCACTCTCATTTGCGCTCTCCGTTCCCTCCTAGACTTGCTCCCCGTTTGGCATCGAGTACATCTCAGTATAAATCTGCAAGTCAGGGAGTTAAACAAGCATCAATCAGATTCAAGGATAGTTGCAAATCAGAATGAAGAAACACTCGGTAACAAAGGCCAGACCTTGTCTGGCTCATTTTCAACGTCGAATGGTACAACTCTTCTAGACCCCCTGGGGTTGTCTTTGTTTCCAGTGATGCCCCGCAGCCACTGTGCCACCGTCTCCTCGGTGACCTCCTCTGGGTGGAACCGAGCGGTGTGATTGGTACCCGAGTACATCCAGATTGGATGATCGCGAGCCTGGAGGGGTTAGATGCATCGACTGAGAAACACCTCCAACAAATCCATGCCAGTCACACCGTCACGGACCAATTGAACTACCTAGTCGACTAGCTTGGACACCTCTACTTTCTCTGCTGAAGTCACGGTCAATGAAGAGGGTTGGCGGACTTGATCCATGGCGAAGGGGGGAAGACCAGTCGACTAACTAGGGGTCAGAACATCTTGGGAATAGAACCAGGTCGATGCCACCCCCTAACCAACTCGGGAAGAGTCATAGGAGGAAAAGTACTCCTAACCCTCATCTGAATCCCTAAACCCCCACACATTTGGATCACGTGCGTCCTTTCATCAGTCGGATTTGCCTTCTTCACCATTTGGGATCGGCAGGTAAAGATGTGTTTGAATAAACCCCAATGCGGTCGACAACCCAAGAAGTTTTCACACAGAGAGACACAATCATCGAAATATCTGATAGTGTTGGGAGAGAAATGATGAAGTTGGGCACCAAAAAAGTTCAGAAAACCCTAGAAAAAAGGATGCGTAGGCAGTGAAACCACGGTCGACATGAGTTTTGAGATGGACGAACTCACCCTCCTACGGCTGAGGCTCGGTCTCATTCCCCGACAACCTCCAAGACCCGTCAGCAATCAAGCCCGTGCCGGCAAGATCCTCCAAATCTTCTTTCTAGATCGTGGAATGAATCCAGTCCCCCTGGATCCAACCAGGCGGCAATCCATACCTCGATGATGACCCCCGACTCGTCTTCTTGCCCTTCGTCGTTGCCGTCGCCTTCTTCGCATGCTCCAGGGCCGCCATCCTGTCCTTTCCCATTGCGATGGACTGCACACGGGCGGGGCGGCGGCGTCAAGAGTGGAGGAGGACGCAGTGGGGAAGCAGAGGAAGAAGAAGGGGAATAAGACACACTATGCAAACGCATCGGCCTCGATGCCTTTTATGGGCGTGCTTCCGAGTGGCTGACTCGTGGGCCCAAGCAGTCCTGTCAAATCCCATAACAACCGCACGCCTGATACGTGGCGAAAAAGGTGGCGTGAAAATTGAGGCGCCCCTATCTATCCACCCTGTTTACTGCGGCGCGCTCCATCCCGAACACTTCCCCAAAGTTTTGAAGCCCGTGAGATCCGGGAACTACAGAGTAACCAATCACGACGAAGATTTCGTGACATATCAATACTCGAAGACTGTCAGTATAGTTCACTCGACAACCTGTGAATTGATCAAGGCGACTGAAATATGGTTGAAGTTTCAGCATGATTCCCAGGCTCAGGAAAAAAGCCTACGAAGCATAAGAATCAGATCAGGATCAACTTCAACTCTTTCTTCATTCAGACCTCAATCCATTCGGGGGCTAATAACGATGCCATGGACCTAGAGTAGGGTCCTAGGCCTGACCTAGATGCCCTACCCATGGTCACAATCCTAGAATCAAGAACATTCAAAGTATAACAGAAGATACAGACTGAAGTAACCTTGGAGTGCAATCCACTCGACCAATTATCTCACTCGGATACGCCAATTCCATTCGACCAAGATGAAGTCACTCGACCATACAGGAAACGACTCAGAGTGCAGAAGACCTAGAGTCACCTAGGATGGCAACTATCAGGTGTTCACTCCGTGGTCTTAAAGATCATTAATAGCTCTTTATAGCTGGCATTACCAGTAATGCCCTGTCTTAATGTACATTGAACCCTGTAAAGTGGGATGACTGGGATCCTGGTGCACTCTGTATAAGCCACCCCCTCCTTTGGCACAAGGGTTCACACCCCTTGTAACACACACACACACACACACACACACACACACACACACACACACACACACACACTCAGATTCCAGTCGACCGCCTTAGGGCACCGAGATGTAGGGCTTTTACCTCCTCTGAGAGGAGCCTGAACTCGTAAACTCATGTGTACATCCTCGCCGTAGCTAGGGCATTGCCTCCTCATACGTACCCCCTACTCTTACTATCAGACTTAGTACCACGACAGGAGAATCTTCATCATTAGTTTCATTAATATCATTAGTTTCAGTAATTTCATTCTCTCTAACCCTAGCAAGTTGTTCATCAAGAAATTCACCTAGTGGCACAGTATTATCAAGCAGAGAAGTAGTATCATCACAAGCATCATGCATAGCAGAAGTGGCATCATCAATAACATGCGACATATCAGAATAAATAGTAGGTGTAGGTGTCGCAAGTTTACTCAAAACAGAAGGTGAATCAAGTGCAGAGATAGATGGCAGTTCCTTACCTCCCCTCGTAGTTGAGGGAAAAATCTTGGCTCTTTGATCTTTGAAATTCCTCATAGTGATTAATAGATATAAATACCAAGTGACTTAGAGAATAGAGCTATGCTCGCCGGCAACGACGCCAGAAAAAGGTCTTGATAACCCACAAGTATAGGGGATCGCAACTGTTTTCGAGGGTACAGTATTCAACCCAAATTTATTGATTCGACACAAGGGAAGCCAAAGAATATTCTCAAGTATTAGCAGCTGAGTTGTCAATTAAACCGCACCTGAAAGACTTATTATCTGCAGCAAAGTATTTAGTAGCAAAGTAGTATGGAAGTAAAGGTAAGGGTGGCAAAAGTAACAGTAGCAGTTTTGTAGCAATCGTAATAGTGGCAACGGAGAAGTAACTAAGCAAATATCAATATGTGAAAAGCTCGTAGGCAGTGGATCAAATATGGATAATTATGTTGGATGCAATTCATCATGCAATAGTTATAACATAGGGTGACACAGAAGTAGCTCCAATTCATCAATGTAATGTATGCATGTATTCCGAATATAGTCATACGTGCTTATGGAAAAGAACTTGCATGACATCTTTTGTCCTACCCCCCGTGGCAGCGGGGTCCTATTGGAAACTAAGGGATATTAAGGCCTCCTTTTAATAGAGTACCAGACCAAAGCATTAGCACTTAGTGAATAAATGAACTCCTCAAACTACGGTCATCACCGGGGGTGGTCCCGGTTATTGTCACTTCGGGGTTGCAGGATCATAACACATAGTAGGTGACTATAACTTGCAATATAGGATAAAGGACACTCATATATTCATGCAAACATAATAGGTTCAGATCTAAAATCATGGCACTCGGGCCCTAGTGACAAGCGATAAGCAAGGCAAAGTCATAGCAACATCAATCTTAGAACATAATGGATACTAGGTATCAAACCCTAACAAAACTAACTCGATTACATGGTAAATCTCATCCAACCCATCACCATCCAGCAAGCCTACGATGGGATTACTCACACACGGTGGTGAGCATCATGAAATTGGTGATGGAGGATGGTTGATGATGACGATTGTCGGTGTCAAAACCGGCGGATCTCGGGTAGGGGTCCCGATCTGTGCGTCAAGGCTGATGGTAACAAGAAGTAAGGGACACAGATGTTTACCCAGGTTCGGGCCCTCTCGATGGAGGTAAAACCCTACTTCCTGCTTGATTAATATTTATGATATGGGTAGTACAAGAGTAGATCTACCACGAGATCGTAGAGGCTAAACCCTAGGAGCTAGCCTATGATGGTATGAATGTAATTGTGATCGGCCTTCTAAGGACCAACCTCTCCGGTTTATATAGACACCGGAGAGGGCTAGGGTTTACATAGAGTCGGTTACAAGGAAGGAAATATAATATCCGGATCGCCAAGCTTGCCTTCCACGCCAAGGAAAGTCCCATCCGGACACGGGCCGAAGTCCTGAGTCTTGTATCTTCACGCTTCAATAGTCTGGATGTTGTACACAGTCCGGCTGTCCGGATACCCCCTTATCCAGGACTCCCTCAGTAGCCCCTGAACCAGGCTTTAATGACGATGAGTCTGGCGTAGTATTGTCTTCGGCATTGCAAGGCGGGTTCCTCCTCTGAATTCTCCAAAGTGGTTTATCGAACACATAGACCGTGTCCGGATCTGCAAGATGATCCTTGTATGGTATAGATATGATTTGCTGGCAATCTTCGTGCATCGTGCCCTTGCATCGTGGCTCGGTCCAACGTGAGCTGATGCTTCCTATCCCACAACGACTCGTGTTACGAGGCGGTTTTATTGGCACGTCCCGTCGAGGTAGAGATCGTGTCCCTTTTATTATGGGATTTTCCATCAAAATGAGCATGCGTGACCCCACGACGGTTGTTGGCATTACCCCGTGTGTTTATTTAGATAAGCCTCAAACGGTCACACTGGGGACTCCTGATATTCACCCTCTTTATAAAGGGGTCGAGACCTACGCCTCTTTTCTCACCTTCATCGCGCCTTCTCGCACCTCGAGTTCTAACACTCAAAACCTAAGCTCCACCCCTCCGGAATCCTCCAATATGTCTGGATCTGACCCTCAAGGCCGGTGGGTCGCCTCCTCGATTGAGGAGAAGGACATTGCAAAGCTTAGGGAGGTCGGATACCTAACCGCAGATATCCAGCACAAGCTTCCTGCTCCAGGGCAAGTCATCCCCACGTCGGAGCCCAATGAGTGTGTTGTTTTTGTCCCACACTTCCTCTGCAGTTTGGGTTTCACCCTCAATCCTTTCATGAGGGGGCTCATGTTCTATTATGGGCTGGATTTTCATGATCTGGCTCCAGATGCCATCCTCCATATCTCGTCGTTCATTATCGTGTGCGAGGATTTTCTCCATGTCACGCCACACTTCGGCTTATGGCTCAAGACCTTCAATGTGAAGCCGAAGATGATCGAGGGGCGACATGTGGATTGCGGAGCTGCTGTAATAAGCAAAAACGCCGATGCCCCATGGCCGGAGGGTTCTTTCCTAGAAGTATCTAACGCATGGCAGCGGAGGTGGTTTTATGCTACGGCCCCAAGGGGCACAAAGTGGGTAGCCGCCCCTGACTTCCGCTCAGGCCCTCCATCGCAGTTGGCGTCCTGGACAGACGTAGGACGTAATTGGGGGCCCGCAGGCGATGTACCAATACTGCAGAACCGCATCCGAGAGTTTCTCAAGAGGGATATCAACCTTGTCAGTGTAATGCAAGTGATGTTAATCCGGCGGATGTTGCCGTGCCAACGCCGACCTCTTCGGATGTGGGAGTTCAATCCGGAGGGTCCGTGGACTGTGAAGCACTTCTTCGGCTTGAAGCCTGAAGAGATGTGCAAGTTGTTCTTCGGATAGAAAGTAGTATGTCTGGACACCACCGAGGATGCAGGCCTAAGCTGCAATCGCCTAGATACCCCAGTAAGTGGCCTTGATACTGGACACACTGTTTTGTATTTATCATGACTGTTCGTCCTGACAATCAACCGCGTCCAGGAATGGCTCAGCACGGCGGAGAGAATTAGGTGTCCGGCACCGCTTCCCGATTCTTGACGCGGGCGACACCGAGGTGTCGTCACGGAGGAGTCCGGATCCGCCAAGGCCGGAGGCCAATACGTCAGCCGCCCTGAGTCCGGACGTACTGACGGGCTTACTGGAGCGAGCTACGCTCTTGGAGGAGCACCGCTCATTAATGAGTGCGGTGCTCAAGAAGATTTCATCCGCTACAAGCGGTTTGAATGAAGCATTTACAAGCCTTCTCAGAGGCTTTGAAGTATGTAATGAGGAATACACCATATAGATAGTAGCCCCTGAGACTCTGGTTGCCCGCCCTAGGTGGCAAACGGAGGATCATAAACCAATGATTTGTGTTGTAAATATGTGCAATTACCTGTGGGTCCGGCCGCCCACCCGTCCGTTGAAGTTGCCGAACTGACGAGGCAAATCGGGTCAATTGATGTCGATATCACTCTGATGAATGAGCGGCTGGATAAATCACAAGGTATGTGTCCTGTCCTTCTATTGCATAGGAAAATATGAAGGTGGCACATATTAAATGTTCGGATTGCAGATAGTGCTGCTGCCGTAGAGGCCCTGAGGGCGGAACTTGCTCAAGCCAAGGAACAAGCTCGGGTGAGCAATGCGGCTACCCTAAAGGCGGACGAGGAACTGAGGGCCGAACAGGCTGCACATCGCCGAAGCAAGGAAAAGATAGCCGAAATGGCTATTGAGTTAAAAGATGCCGCTGACCGGTATGAGCTCCTTAAAAAGGAGTGTGAGGGTAATTCGGCCGAACTGACCAAGGCGCTGAATGCCACCAAGGAAATCCAGACCGAGCTCAGGGGTGCACGGGAGGAGCTTCGACAGGCCGGTGAAATCGCGGCTGGGGGCTCCTATTTACTACAGAGCGAAATTTTAGATCCGGCACGCTTCCTGGATGGATGCCGAGTCCGCGGGCACGATATGCAGATTTGGGGAAGAGTACGGCTGATGCTGCCGACTTATTCAAAGGTCAAGGTGACAAGGAAGTTGAGAAGCTTTTCTGGTCGCAATTCCATGCTCCCACTCGCCCGCTGCCGTTGAGTGACAAGATGGCTGCTGTAGCGGAGCTTCACCGGCTGTCCGGGCTTGCAATGCGGTCTGTAATGGACCATCTTTGGCCGAAGGGGCCTAAGCCGAACAGCTACTTTGGTTTGGTGCAACAGTTCCTTGGGGCCGTGCCTCGGATCGATGCCATGAGGAGGTCAGCATGCATATAGGGTGTGCGGATGGACCTTGCTCGCGTTAAAGCGTATTGGACGGATATGGATGCCACTATGGCAGCATCTCAAGATCCGGTGGGGGGCCAGTATCCGGCCGGGCACTACTTGGCGCAGATCATGGAGGGTGCCCGCCTGATAGAGGCACAGTGCCCGAAGAATCTCCTCTTCGAGTGATGATTCAAATATTGTAAAAACATTTTGATTAGAAGGTTATATTTGTAATTTTTGTCTAAAAATATGATTGTGTCCCTTGTGCGGCCGTTTATATATATATATATATATATATATATATATGTGTGTGTGTGTGTGTGTGTGTGTGTGTGTGTGTGTGTGGGTAATCAGAAGGATAGCAGTCGTTGGCTTCAGCCCCCACGCATACAATGCGGGGGTGTTCGCGAAAAAATGTGCTTGATCACTCTTTATCCAACGTCTTGGTCCGACAAGGAGGTGATCACACGTCGAACTAGGCAACCAAACTATATAGCTGTAACACTTTCACTTAGCCGCGGGATTTTAACATTGGGGCTACTATGTAGCCCCTGGTACCTTCGCATGCATCCGAATACGGGCGCGTATGTACCTGGCCGGGAAATGGCCCTTCGTTAATGCGGAGGAATCCTAGAGATACCGATGATTCGTCGAGTGGTTGACCAGTCTCTCGCTGTATCATGACGGTCAGTTTTCGGCTTTCTCTACTGAGGTGCTCGTCCGGAATAACTAGGGCACAATCGCAGTAGTTCTCCTTTGGCCACTGCCGGTGTCAAAACTGGCGGATCTCGGGTAGGGGGTCCCGAACTGTGCGTCTAGGCGGATGGTAACAGGAGCCAAGGGACACGATGTTTTACCCAGGTTCGGGCCCTCTCGATGGAGGTAAAACCCTACGTCCTGCTTGATTAATATTGATGATATGGGTAGTACAAGAGTGGATCTACCACGAGATCAAGGAGGCTAAACCCTAAAGCTAGCCTATGGTATGATTGTTGTAATGTATGTTGTGTCCTACAGACTAAAGCCCTCCGGTTTATATAGACATCGGAGAAGGCTAGGGTTACACAGAGTCGGTTACAATGGTAGGAGATCTACATATCCGTATCGCCAAGCTTGCATTCCACGCCAAGGAAAGTCCCATCCGGACACGGGACGGAGTCTTCAATCTTGTATCTTCGTAGTCTTGGAGTCCGGCAGACGATGATAGTCCGGCTGTCCGGACACCCCCTAGTCCAGGACTCCCTTAGTAGCCCCCGAACCAGGCTTCAATGACGATAAGTCCAGTGCGTATATAGTCTTCGGCGTTGCAAGGCGGGTTCTCCCTTGAAGTTCCATGTACCGCGAGCGAGGTCCCGCTTCATCATAAATCTTGTGTTTCTTGGCTTCTATGCCTAATAATGGCCTTCTTCCACGCGTCGCACGAATGCGAAAAGCCAGGGTGTCTTTTATGTTTCACCCCCTAGTCGTGCGAGTCATCCGCCTACAAAAGAGGCAAAAATCCAGATCCAAACCACACCATCTTCCTTCCGCGAATACTTCATCGGAGCGCCCTTGACCTAAAAATCCATTCCATCATGGACCATCGACGTGGCTCCTCTTCTCGCGCTCCCAGCCCACCGCCAGGGGATTGGAGGAGGTGCTCTGTTCCACACAACGAGCTAGTGAAGCTCCAAGCGGGGGGATATCTCCCTCCGGCCTTCATGGTCCCTGTTCGAGCTGGGCTGGTCACCTACCAAGGTGGGAGGCAAGCGGAGGCTACCCCAAGTCCCAATAAAGGGGAGCGGGTATGCTTCGTCCCTTATCTGATAAGGGGACTCGGATTCCCAATACATCCGTTTCTCCGCGGGCTCCTGGAGTTCTACGGACTCCAGCTCCACCACCTTACGCCCGCCTCTGTCCTGCATATCGCGGGCTACGTAGCCCTTTGCGAGCTATTCCTGGGCATCGAACCCCATTTTGCATTGTGGAAGAGGCTGTTCTGCCTCGTACCCCGTTCTCACGAGGGATCCATATATCAAGTGGGCGGCGTCGAAATATGGCGCATTGCCGGGACCGGATACCCATCCGGTACTCCCAAGAAGGCATCCGAAGACTGGCCTTCAGAGTGGTTTTACATAGGAGACGCTCACTGCGGACCTGATCCAGATTGGCCTCCGGAGTTTAGTGCTGCTCCTTTGAAGAACGCCTCAGGCGCCCACGGAGCCCCCGATTGGAGGAAGACAAGAGCGTCCATTACTTGATGGGCCGAATAAGATTACTGGCCCATTCCGGGCTGACCATGATCGGAGTCATGGCGACATGTATCATGCGGGGAGTACAACGATTGCAATACAGAGGCCACCCCATGTGGGATTTCAACAGGGAAGACGATGCCACCCGTCATGGCCGCGAAGGGCCGGATTCGACCGAGGATCTGGTGCAGATCCTATCCAGTCTCTACAAGGGGGAGAAGGAGGACTTCCTTCGAACGAACCCTTTGAATGGGTTTTCCATGAGCAACCCTAGAGGCTGGGTAAGCGAACACTTTTAAGGGCTCGACCCATGCTTTCGAAGTTTAGGCTTCTTACATTATGTCTTCGGCGCAGGATCAACGCAGGACTGTGGAGGACATGGTAAGTCCCGCTCCGCAACCTGAGGATCCAGAAAGATCCCTGGATCCAGCCTCCGAAGAGGATCCGGACATCAAGGTGGAGCTGATCGACGGGGTGTTTCACCAGCTCAGCATGGACAATGCTTTGGTCGCCATTACAGCGGACTACCCCGGACTGTATCCGGCTTCCCAGGTGACTGTGACCGAGGTCCGGACACCATTATCTCTTCCTTGCCCATTTCTGACCTTCGCGAACGATGGTGTTTTACAGGAAGAGCCTTCAAGGCGGGAAGCCGAGCCCGCGGCGGCTGACCAACAAAGGTCAGTCCGGACCAGCAGGTGGAAAAGGAGCGCGGCACGGACTGAAACGTCGCCGCAAAGGTATAGCTCTTATTTAAATTTTCAGAGCAACGTTCCTAGGAAGCGTCTGAGTGCTCATGATCTTTATAGGAGAAAAAGCGCTTGCCGGACTACAGGCACGGAAGTTGCCGATCCAACCTATACCGGCCAAGCTCCAGCGCCCGGCATGGAGGGGGGGCAAGCGCAAGACGCGGGCCGGATCCTCCTCCAACGGAGGACACCGACAGACTGTCCACCACCAAGTCTGAGGTGGAGAGCGCCATGAACCATAGGCACCGGCGGACAGTGTTTCGTGAAGCGTGCTTCTCCCCTGAGGCATTGAACGCCTTTAACGCAGGGGATGCGCACCTCCGTGCCGCTCAAGATGGTTTTATCAGAGCCACGGAGCAGTATGTGAAAGACATACGGGTGAGGGAATTTTAATGGTTATATATACCAGTAGCCCCCGAGACTTAAAGTAGTTATGTTAACTGATTTAAGGATCATTTGAAACGCAGGGCTCTTACCGAGAAGA
Organism: Aegilops speltoides; assembly: GCA_021437245.1. Lineage (NCBI taxonomy): Eukaryota > Viridiplantae > Streptophyta > Magnoliopsida > Poales > Poaceae > Aegilops > Aegilops speltoides. The sequence goes on along the minus strand of CM038147.1, from coordinate 307,059,210 downwards.
ATGCCCAATTGTCTCGGAGCTGCAAGAATGCAAGGCCCAACTTGAGGTCAAGACTTGTCTGCCGTGGGAGGAGACGCAGAGGCCCCTCCTAGTAACACATTTTTATTAATAAATATAAGCGCCAGTGTAGCGTATGCCGCAAGTCTAATAGTGACATTGCAGGTGCCGCGGACAAGATCCGGATAGGCAAGATTATCGCGCCAGCTAAAGGCGGCGAGAGGGTGCTGAATAGGGTGCAGCAAGAAAGGAACAAGCTCCAGGATGCCAACGCCAAGCTCGGAGAAGAGCTGAAGGCGCTCGAGCCGGGCTGTCCAGCTCAGCTAAGGAGAATCAGCCGCTTCGCGGCATTTATAGTAAGTGCTTGAGCGGACTCCTTTGAAAAGAAGAGTTCGGCGAGGAAGTAAATTGACACAATATGTCTTGTAGGTATACTCACAGTGTCGCCTCATGGAGGAGATGCCCAGATCAACGGGTGATCAACTTCCCGAAGTTGTTGCAACTGCCGAACGAGTTCGGCAGCAATGAGCGGCATCGTCCGTGCTTTATGGCCAGCCCTCTCCCTACCCGAGGGCCTTGGGAGCTTATGGAGAAGCTTCAGGAGTGCGGCAGCGCTTCCGCTTGGGAAGATTTCGCTTGCCGTCAAGGTGCCGAGGAGGCTTGGGCCATGGTGAAGACGCTACACAAGAAGGTGGATCCCAACCACATGGCGAAGTTGGACGGTGGGGCCCGATGGGAAGGAGATCCTTGTGAGTTTAGTATACAGCCAAGTAGAGTTGGCTGCTAAATTTTCCCAACAGACTGTAAGTTAGACAGCTCGTTAGACGGGATTGAGGAGGAATACAATCAAGAATTTGACAATGTATGTTTTCCTTTAAAGTGACATGTGAAATGCCTTCTAGCCGGATTGTAGATCGTTTGTCTTTGCCGACCTTTTCGCTTCAACCTCGGGACCCTAGAGTCCGGAGTGTGTCCAAATACCTTTTTGGTTAAGAAACAACCGGGGTATGCATGGAGACTAAGCGTAGGGGTCATTAGTGCTTTATCAAACAAGTGCCCAACTAGTTATGTTATATTACATGGTTAGTAAGAAACATCTTCCAGGGAGAATAGTTCCGTTAAGGTTCCTTTCCTAGGAGGCATGCCCTAAAGTGCATGTCCGACTGCAAAAAAGCGTAAAAACATCCGGGGTGGATAAATGAGTAGGTAAAAATCATCTTTTAAGTCACCGACCAATATTCCCTTAAGAACGCTAGCTTTCGGCTTCACCCACCGAGGTACACATCCGGTGACCCGCAAGAATAATCGCAGAGGTGCTCCTTTACCTCCTAGCCGAACAATCGGGAACGTGAGGGTAAGCACAGAGCCAGCAACCCAGCTTGGCCAAAACTTAAGTCATATCGATGCATATAATGGTGAATAAAAGGTACATGTGGAAGCTTGACACATGTGCTGGGCATGAAACCCTTATAATTGAGCTTCTGGAAAAGAAGCCCCCAGGTATAATGAGTGCGGATGGCACATCAAGTGTATGCGAACAATGCGAAAGTAGGCCCTTAGGGGCGTTTTAGTAAAAAGGTTATGAGAGGAAAGAGAAACAAAAGACAGCCAAAGTGTGAAAATTGGAATGGAGGAAGGGGACGAACTCTTAGTCCGGCGCTAGGCATAGAATCTTCGGAGGCGAGCTGCGTTCCATGGGTTCGGCTCGAGTCGGTTATCCGACGCATTTCGAAGACGGTACGCTCCGCCGGTCAGGACTTGATCGATAATGAAGGGCCCTCCCATTTGGGCTTGAGCTTGTCCTTTTCTTGTTCGGCAAAGCGAGAACTAGTTCGCCAACGTTGTAAGTCTTGGCCCGTACTTCTCTGCTTTGATATCTTCGGGCCTGCTGCTGATAAAATGCGGAATGAGCCTTGGCGACGTCGCGTTCTTCCTCCAATGTGTCCAAGCTGTCCTGCCGATCCAACTCGGCATCTCTTTCTTCGTACATGCGCACTCGAGGTGAGTCATGAATTATTCGCAGGGCAGGATTGCCTCTGCGCCGTATACCATAAAAAATGGTGTGAATCCGGTAGTACGGTTAGGCGTTGTCCACAACCCCCAGAGTACGGAGCGAGCTCCTCAACCCAGTGCGTGTCGGATTTAGTAAGTGACCGCACAAGTCTGGGTTTAATGCCGCTCATTATTAAACCATTCGCTCGTTCCACTTGACCGTTGGTTTGAGGGTGATAGACTGAAGCATAGTCGAGCTTGATGCCCATATTTTTGCACCATGACTTAACCTCGTCGGCCGTGAAGTTCGTGCCGTTGTCGGTGATGATGCTGTGGGGGACATCGTAACGGTGTACGACCCCGGATATAAAGTCTATCACTGGTCCGGACTCTGCCATTTGACCGGTTTGGCCTCTATCCATTTGGTGAATTTATCCACCATGACCAATAGATACCTTTGCTTGTGGGTTCCCCCTTTAAGGGGTCCAACCATATCAAGCCCCGCACCATGAACAGCCGTGTAATGGGTATAGTTTTGAGGGCGGTGGGTGGCATATGGCTCTAATTAGAAAAGAGCTGACAACCGACGCATCTCTGGACTAAGTCTTGGGCATCTGCCCGGGCCGTCGGCCAATAAAATCCTGTATGGAATGCCTTTCCTATAGGGGCCCGGGCTGCTGCGTGGTGTCCGCCTAGTCCGGCATGAATTTCATCCAGGAGGTTTCGCCCTTCCTCTTCGGAGATACACCTTTGAAGGACTCCGGTTGTACTTTTCTTATAAAGTTCTCCTCATGGACCTTGTAGGCTTTCGATCGCGGACTATGCAAATGGGCCTCATTTTGGTCTTCGGAAGTTCCCGTCCGAGAAAATAGGCTAGAAAGGTTCTGTCCACGGGCGATTACCGCCATTATGTCGTGGGCTGAAGGTGTTATGTCATCGGCTGAATCGCCGTTGGCGCGGTTGTTTCAGGTTTGTCATTTCCGCTCCTCTTCCCATAGTACGGATGGCTTGAAGAGCCGCCCAGAAGATATTTGAGGGACAGCGTCACTTTTTGCACCGATGCGTGCGACGTCGGCCGCTTGGTTATTATCTCGGCTATGTGATGGAATTCGAGTCCTTCAACCGAGCTGACATTTTAAGACACCATTGCGATATGCTGCCATTTTCGGATCCTTGGCATCAAATTCCATTTATTTGGGATATTGCAAGGTTTGAATCTCACGCACCTCTAGGCGTTGAATGCCCATAAAGATTGCCATCCGGAGACCGTGTAAAAGGGCCTCGATTCGCTGCGTTGTTGGAGTCCGTGTACATTATTTGAAGTACGATTGGATCGTGTCCCGGTTGGGGACGCAAGACGATGCCAGCCCCCATCCGCCAACATTTTAGAGCCGTCGAAGTGCATAATCCATTGGAGTATCGCCCGCACTCTTTAGGGAGTTCGCTTGTCCATTCGGCGACAAAGTCAGCCAAAACTTGTGACTTTATAGCTCGCCCGAGGTTTGTAAGTTATATCGAATGGTAAGAGCTCAATGGCCCATTTTGCAATCCTGCCCGCTAAGTCGCGGTTATTTATAATGTCATTGAGTGGTACTTCAGAGGCCACTGTTATTGAAAACTCTTGAAAGTAGTGTCGGAGCTTCCGGGATGCCATGAACACCGCATACGCTATCTTCTGATAGTGTGGGTAACGGGACTTGCAGGGGTTAACACAAGGATACATAATACACTGGTTTTTGAAGAGGGAATTTGTGCCCTTCGCTCTCGCTCGACGATGAGTACCGCGCTTATAACTTGATGCGTTGCTGCGATGTATAACAACATTGGTTCGCCCAGATTGGGCGCAGCCAGACCGGATTTGTTGCCAAGATGGCCTTTATTTCTTCGAGTCCGGCGGTGGCAACATCCGCCCACTGGTGTTCGGTGCGCTGAGGAGGCGATAGAGGGCAATGCCTTTTCTCCTAGACGGAGATAAAGCGGCTTAGAGCTGCCACGCATCCCGTTAATTTTGTATTTGTTTGAGGTCTTTTGGAATGTCCAAGCGTGATGAGCTCAGATTTTAGCCGGTTTGCTTCAATTCCTCTACCGGATACGATGAAGCCCAAGACTTTTCCGTACCGCGCCAAAACACATTTTTCCGGATTCAGCTTGATGTCATATGCTCGAGGTTGTCGAACGTGAGCCTCAAATCGCCTACTAGAGTTTCGACGTGTTTTGTTTTGACGACTCGCCGCCTCACGTATGCCTCGATTGCTTTGCCGATCTGGGTAGCGAGACATGTTTGAATCATGCGCTGATATGTTGCGCCGATGTTTTTAAGTCCGAAGGGCAACGTGTTGAAGCAGAATGGTCCGTATGGAGTGATGAATGCTGTTGCGGCTTGGTCTGCTTCCGCCATCTTGATTTGATGGTAGCCAGAGTATGCGCCGAGGAAGCACAACGAATCGTGTTCGCGGTAGCATCGATAATTTGGTCGATGCGGGGAGAGGAAGGGATCCTTTGGGCAAGCCTTATTGAGGTCCTTAAAATCGGCTACGAGGTGCCGAGATTTGTCCTTCTTTGGTACCATTACCAGATTTGCTAGCCAATCCGGATGTTTGATATCTCCGATGAATCCGGCTTCCAATAGTTTGGCTTGCTCTTCTCCCATTGCTCGCTTTTGGGTTCGGAAAATCGTCAAGAGCCTGTTTGATCGCTTAAATCCTTTAGGATGTTTAGGCTGTGTTCTCGCCAACTCATGGGATTCCGGCATATCTCAAGGATGCCACGTGAAAATGTCCCAATTTTCCGGCGGAATTCGCAAGATGTGGCGCCTACTTGAGGTTCAATTGTGCCCCAATGGAGGCCGTCTTTGTTGGGTCCGTTGGATGGACCTGGAATTTTATTATTTCATCTGCTGGTTTGAAGGAGGTGGACTTGGATCTTTTATCGAGTATCACATCGTCCTGTTCACCGTAGAGTGCAACAGTGGTGAGTTCTTCTCCGCTAAGGCTTTGGATAGTGCCTCCGTGGCTAGTGCGGCTGTCTTGTTTTCGGCGTGGAGTGCTATGTCCGGATCACTAGCGAGAGTGATTATTCCGCCGGGCCCAGGCATTTTGAGCTTCATGTACCCGTAATGAGGTACTGCTTGAAAAATTGTGAATGCCTCTCGTCCTAATATAGCGTGATATCCGCTGTTGAACGGGGCCACTTGGAACGTGACTTCTTCGGATTTGTAATTGTCCGGCGAGCCAAACACCACATCGAGTGTGATTTTTCCGGTGCAGCGTGCTTCCCGGCTAGGGATTATTCCTCTGAATGTTGTGCTGCTTCGCTCAATACGGCTCCAGTCTATTTCCATTTTTTGTAGAGTTTCCTCGTAGATGAGGTTTAATCCGCTGCCGCCATCCATGAGGACCTTTGTAAGTCGAAAGCCGTCCACTATGGGACTAAGCACCAGTGTGGCTGGTGCTCGGGCTGTTTGGAATTTAGGTTCGTCGCTGGCGTTGAAGGTGATAGCTGTGTTGCTCCATGGATTTGCTGTTGCTACTTGGTAGACTTCGGCGAGGCCGCGGATTGTTCGTTTTCGCATATTGTTTGATGCGAAGGTCTCGAAGACTGTTGATACCGTACCGGTATTGTTGGAGCGGTTTTTCGGGGCTAGAAGCTCCTCGCCACTTTTGGCCACCTGCCGTAATATCCAACATGCTCGAAGGCTATGTGTTGGGACGGCTCCCGCTGTACTATGAAGCTTACAGGGTCCATTGAGCCATCTCTCCAGTACGGTTCCGTGCCCTTTATGGGGTTTTTGCTTTTTGGTTTTTGCATCTGGGGCCCGAGTGTGATGCACCCTTTTGTTGCGGACTGGGGTTGTGTTCGGGGCCGGATTATCCCAAAATTGGTTTTCGGTTTTCCGGAAACTCTCCATCGCACAGTACTTTCGTACTATGGACGCCAAATTGGCGAAGTGTATGATTTTACGACGGCCGATGGCGTTCAATATTCCCTTGTCCGTGCAATTATTGCAAATGATTGAGATTGCGTTTTCCTCTCGGCAGTCCTTTATCCCGTCCATAACCAGGAGGAATCGCCCAAGAGTGATGTATCGCTTTGGCGGGCTCTTGCCGTATTAGAGATAGATCGCATATGTCTGGGCGGGTGGGTGGACTAAAATCCGGATCCCTGCCCATCTTGGGGCTTAAAGGCCGAGGAGTTTCCGAATTCGAAAGCTTGGATTGGTGGACACGATCCAGCGAGTCCGGAACGATGCATGATTTTAAGTTCAATGCTCGATCGAAGTCCGTCCCTCTGCGGAAATCCGGCATGGAGGGTTCGGGAATCCGGACGTGACTAGTTTTCAATATAGGCAAAGAGTCGCCGCATTGTTCCTCTACCATCGCGACGTGGTGGGTGGCCCGGGAGAGTTAATCTCTCGATCGGTTTTAAGCCCAATCTGATTGTAGTCCAGAAGCGACTCCTGGGGGCGATGCGATCCAAGAGCTCGTTAATGCACGAGAGCTCTATTGATCCAACTGCCGGGCGGATTCCGAGCCGACGAAAGATTGCTTTTGACGACTTGAGAAGTCATTGTCGAAGCAGTGGCCGGACAGGCGGTCATAAGAAAACCACCTAGCCGGATCGTTTGGCCGGCGGCCGAGGCCCCTTTGGCGAAAATACCGTCTTTGAAGACGGGTGAAGGCATCCTTCCTATCGGTGACGCATACGTAGGAACTCTCAATGAAAGCACCAATGTCGGTGTCAAAACCGCGGATCTCGGTAGGGGGTCCCAATCGTGCGTCTAGGCGGATGGTAACAGGAGACAAGGGACACGATGTTTTACCTGTGTTCGGCCCTCTCGATGGAGGTAAAACCCTCGCCCCGCTTGATTAATATTGATGATATGGGTAGTACAAGAGTGGATCTACCACGAGATCAAGGAGGCTAAACCCTAAAGCTAGCCTATGGTATGATTGTTGTAATGTATGTTGTGTCCTACGGACTAAAGCCCTCCGGTTTATACAGACACCGGAGAAGGCTAGGGTTACACAGAGTCGGTTACAATGGTAGGAGATCTACATATCCGTATCGCCAAGCTTGCCTTCCATGCCAAGGAAAGTCCCATCCGGACACGGGACGGAGTCATCAATCTTGTATCTTCGTAGTCTTGGAGTTCGGCGGACGATGATGATAGTCCGGCTGTCCGGACACCCCCTAGTCCAGGACTCCCTCAACCACCTTAGCCGATTATGACGGAACATAAGGCGGCAAACCTAGGAGCCGGGCAAACCCAACATTTGACCAAAGACATGATTCGGAGCTGATGCATATAAGGCCAAACTCGTGACGCCGAACACTCCCCAATGTATTCGGACTTTATAACAGATGATGAGCTCAAGAATGTCCATTCATTATAAACCCTGTATTTCCAGGTACGTGCATTAATCTGTCTTGGCGAAATGCCAAAAACGGCAGTATCCTCTGTGGGTATGGAACCCATGGGATGATGAAACAACAAGAGGCAATATAAAAGGTTTACATAGGGGCTTAATCTAAAAAGAAACCTGTTGAACGGGGCCCTGCTGCACGTCTGCGCCTTTGTCTCTGTTGTGTCGCATCCTGGAAGGGTATCGCGCGAACGTTGTCTGCAGAAAAGGGAATCTCATAGGAGAGTGCAACGTAAGTATGCGATGGATAGTAGAAAATATAAGATGCTGGCCTGCCAATAAGGTTGAGCCAAAAATGGGGCTATTATTAGCCCCTGGTATCCACTATAGGATTACATATACGGTGCCCTAGTTTAATGTGGGCTGCCGGACTCGCCTAACTGTGTCCGTGGTCTTAACGACCCGCTGTATTTTTGTTAGAGGCCGCTTATAGTCCGGCCGCCAGGGCCGTCGCGTATTCCTCTGCGCGCGAAGAGTGCTCTGTTATTCCGCTAACGGTGATGACGCCACATGGACCGGGCATCTTAAGTGTAAGGTAGCCATAGTGCAGCAATGCGTTGAAGCGGGCGAAGGCCGTTCTTCCCAGCAATGCTTGATAGCTGCTTTGGAAAGGTGTGATGATGAAGGATAGTTCTTCGCTTCTGGAGTTGCCTGGAGGGCCAAATGTTACCTCAAGTATGACGGAGCCCCTGCTGTAGGCTTCAACGCCTGGTATCACCCCTTCAAAGGTGGTGTGAATCTTGCTGATTCTGGATGAGTCTATTCCAATCCTGCGGACAGTGTCCTCATATATTAAATTGAGACTGTTGCCACCATCCATGAGGACATGAGTGACATGGTATCCCTTGATTATTGGGTCAAGCACCAAGGCATTTGATCCTTCGCGCCAAATATTAGTTCGGTCGTCTAGGCGATCGAAGGTGATCGAGCAAGACATCCAGTAGTTAGGTGTGGGTACGGTGGGCTCTATATCGCGTGCGTCCTTATGGGCGCGTTCGCGCCTTCCCAAGGATGTGCGAGTCGCGTGGATCATGTTCACTATTTTAACCTCTGGCGGGAATTTTTTCTGTTCCCCAGTGTTCGGCTGGCGAGGTTCATCCTCGTCCTCACTTGGTGTTTCCCTTCCCTTGTGTTCGGCGTTCAATTTGCCAGCCTGCTTAAAGACCCAGCACTCTCTGTGCGTGTGGTTTGCAGGTTTGTCAGGGGTGCCATGGATTTGGCACAACCTGTCTAGGACTCTATTCAGTCCGGACGGTCCCTCTTTACTGCCTGTAGATGGCTTATTTTGCTGATTAGGTCGAGAGCCCCTGAATCCGGCATTAACCGTTGTGTTATCCGGGCTCTCTTCCTTGTTTTGGTGTTTATTTTTATTATTGTCATGGCTTCCCGTTGCCATCCCTTATTTCGGATGTGCTGGGGTCGCCGGTGCCTTTGCGGGCGAGCCAGCTATCTTCTCCCGCGCAAAAGCGGGTCATAAGGCTTGTTAGGGCTGCCATTGTCCTTGGCTTTTCTTGGCCGAGGTGTCTGGCGAGCCACTCGTCACGGATGCTATGATTGAATGCCGCTAAGGCTTCGGCATCCGGACAGTCAACTATTTGATTCTTCTTAATGAGGAATCTGTTCCAAAGCTTGCGGGCGGACTCTCCGGGTTGTTGGACTATATGACTTAAATCGTCAGCATCCGGAGGCCGAACATAAGTCCCTTGAAAATTGGCCCTGAAAGCATTCTCTAGTTCCTCCCAGCTCCCGATTGAATTTTCGGGGAGGCTTTTCAGCCAATGCCGAGCTGGTCCCTTCAGTTTGAGGGGAAGGTATTTGATGGCATGGAGGTCATCCCCACGAGCCATGTGTATGTGTAGGATAAAGTCCTCGATCCAGACTCCTGGGTCTGTTGTTCCGTCGTATGCCTCTATGTTCACAGGTTTAAAGCCCTGTGGGAATTCATGGTCCAGTACTTCATCAGTAAAGCACAGGGGGTGAGCAGCCCCTCTGTATCTGGACGCGTTGTGGCATGCCGTCGACTGTTGTTGTGTTTGATGTTTGTTCCAAACTGGTGTTTGGTTGTCATAATTGTTTTGACGACCACAGTCCCCCGCCGGGGTGTGTCTTTTAGATCCGTAGATGGACCTAGCTGCGCCAGCTTTCTTATCCAGGTGCTCACGTAGATCGTGGGCATCTTCGGTAGTTGATTTATTGCGGTTATGAAGTGGTACTCCTGGTCTCCTGGTCGTGTTATTCTTGAGTGGAACGGACTCGTCGTCGAATTCTGGCAGTAGCTTGCGTTTTGGGTAGCTCTTTGTATGGCGGTCGTCGCCATATCTTTCTTCAGTGTCTAGCACTTTGTTCCATCTGTGATTGAGGGTTTCCTGCGCTGCTTTCAGCCATTGCTTCTGCTTCTTCAGACTTCTTGCTGTGGTCATATGCTTTCTGTGGAAGTTTTCTCGTTCCACGCATTCTTCCAGAACGATGAATGCATCGTCGTCCGGACTTTCTTCTTGTCCTGGGGCGGTTTGATGAATTCGTCCCTCTGGATCATTTTCTTCGGGCGTATGTTCCGGACTATGTTTAGCATGACCTGGTTCGTCCTGCTCCATCATTGTTTGGTCGTTATTGCCCTCCGGGTTGACCGGAGTATCAATTCTTCTTGCGCTCTTGCTAATGTTGTTGCTGTTACCGGATTTGGAATGGCATCTGCGCCGTCGCATTGGTTTTTGCCCAGGGGTTTTATCTTCCGGGTTGTCGCCATCGTCTTCCTTGGGCGTATCCACCATGTATATGTCATGTGAGGAGGTGGGAATCCGGTACCCCGTAGATTTTGAGTCTTCTCCTGCATCGTCGTCCATACCGTCGATGCCTTCGGAGTCGAAATTAAGCACGTCGGTTAAATCATCAACCGTGGCTATGAAGTGGGTGGTGGGTGGGCAACGAATTGCCTTGTCGTCTACTTCCCACCCTAGCCGGACATAGTTCGGCCCAAAGTCTCCTGACAAAGAGAGAGACTTCAACGAGTTCAGCATGTCGCCAAAGGGCGAGTGCTAAAAGATGTCCGTCACGGCGAACTCCATCACCGGAGCCCAATCAGGCTTGGCGGGCTCGGGGGCGCGCGGACTGGAGCCTACAACCGAACACGAGTCCAGAGGGTCCGGAGTCACAGGCTTTCTCAGAAGTGAGACCTATGTTCGGCTCTATCGCTAATGAGGGTACGACCTGCGGGGCGGGGTCCAGCCCTCCGTCCTCAGGCGAAGCAACTTGGCCCGGATTTAGATCCGAGGCTTCTGCCGGGATGATATCCCGAGCAGCGTCTGACAGCAAGTCTAAGCCGTGCTCATCGTGACTATTCGCGCTCCTGGCGCTGGCCCGAACCCATCGAAGATCAAGTCTCCGCGGATATCCACCATGTAGTTCAGATTCCCGAACCTGATTAGATGGCCAGGGGTATAGCTATCGATCTGCTCCAGATGGCTGCGAATTATTCAGCAGCAAGCCGCCAACACGTAACATGACGATTGAAGGAGCCATTGAGCCCGACAACTGATTTACACGGAGGAACTCTCAATGAAAGCACCAATGTCGGTGTCAAACCGCGGATCTCGGTAGGGGGTCCCGATCGTGCGCCAAGGCTGATGGTAACAAGAAGTAAGGGACACAGATGTTTACCTGTGTTCGGCTCTCTCGATGGAGGTAAAACCCTACTTCCTGCTTGATTAATATTGATGATATGGGTAGTACAAGAGTAGATCTACCACGAGATCATAGAGGCTAAACCCTAGGAGCTAGCCTATGATGGTATGAATGTAATTTTGATCGGCCTTCTAAGGACCAACCTCTCCGGTTTATATAGACAGTAGAGAGGGCTAGGGTATACATGGAGTAAGTTATAAGGAAGGAAATATAATATCTGGATCGCCAAGCTTGCCTTCCACGCCAAGGAAAGTCCCATCCGGACATGGGCCGAAGTCCTGAGTCTTGTATCTTCACGCTTCAATAGTCTGGACGTTGTACACACTCCAGTTGTCCGGATACCCCCTTATCCAGGACGCCCTCAACGATGGCGATGGATTCCCCTCTCCGGAGCCCCAAACGGACTCCAGATCTGCCCTCCCGAGGAAGAACAGGGCTTGGCGGTGGCTCCGTATCGTAAAACGCGATGAATCCTTCTCTCTGATTTTTTTCTTCCCGAACGTGAATATATAGAGTTGGAGTTGAGGTCGGTGGAGATCTAGGGGACCCACGAGGCAGGGGGCGCGCCCTAGCGAGGGGCCCTGCACCCTCGTGGACAGGGTGTGGGCCCCCTTCTGTTGATTCTTTCGCCAATAGTTTTTTATTAATTCCAAAACATGACTCCGTGAAGTTTCAGGTCATTCCGAGAACTTTTATTTCTGCACCAAAATAACACCATGGCAATTCTGCTGAAAACAGCGCCAGTCCGGTTTAGTCCATTCAAATCATGCAAGTTAGAGTCCAAAACAAGGGCAAAAGTGTTTGGAAAAGTAGATACGTTGGAGATGTTCACCCGACGGCTGTGATAATGACGCAGATCTTGCTGGTAAATCGCCAAACGAGCCGCCGCAAGGTCACGCTTTTCATCCAACATGTCAATAGCATCATGCCGTGCTTTCTCATTATCAGCTTCAACATAAACCACCACATGGGGCGAGTCGTGACGTATGTCACTAGGGAGAACCACCTTTGCTCCGTAAACCATGAAGAAAGGCGTGTAATCCGTAGATCTGTTGGGGTGGTACTGATACTCCAAAGCATTGAGGGCAACTCTTCCACCCAACAACCCGGTGTCCTCTGCAAAGGGACCATAAGCCGGGGTTTGATACCTCTCAAGATTTCTTGATTAGCTCTTTCAGCTTGACCATTAGACTAGGGGTGAGCCACTGGTGATACATCAAGCCGGATATGCTCTTGTTCACAGAACTCTTTCATTGCACCCTTAGATAGATTAGTACCATTATCAGTAATGATATTATGTGGGTATCCAAAACGAAAGATCACCTTTTTGATGAATTGAACCGCTGTGGCTGCATTGCATTTGCTGACCGGCTCAGCTTCAACCCACTTTGTAAACTTGTCAACAACAACCAAGAGATGAGTCTTTTTATCCTTGGACCTTTTAAAAGGCCCAACCATATCTAACCCCCAGACTGCAAACGACCAAGTAATTGGAATCATCCTCAATTCTTGAGCCGACACATGAGCTCCTCGCAAAAATTTCTGACAGCCATCACACTTACTGACCAGATCTTCCGGATCAGCATGAGCTATCAGCCAGTAAAACCCATGACGAAAAGCTTTAGCAACAAGAGACTTAGAACCGACATGATGACCGCAATATCCTTCATGGATCTCCCTTAGAATTTCATGGCCCTCCTCCGGAGAAATGCATCGTTGAAACACTCCTGTAACACTACATCTGTGCAGCTCACCATTGACAATAGTCATCGACTTAGACTTTCGGGTTATTTGTCTGGCCAAGGTTTCATCCTCATGTAACTTCCCCCGGGTCATATAAGCCAAATATGGAACAGTCCAATCAGGGATAACATGGAGAGCCGCCACCAACATTGCCTCCGGGTCAGGAACTGCCAAGTCTTCCTCCGTAGGCAACTTAACTGATGGGTTATGCAAAACATCGAGGAAAACATTAGGGGGTACTGGCTTATGCTGAGACCCCAGCCGACTTAAAGCATCAGCAGCTTCATTTTTCCCGCGATCAACATGTAGCACCTGATAACCTTTGAAATGACCAGCAATAGCATCAACCTCTCGGCGATAAGCCGCCATGAGTGGATCCTTTGAATCCCAAGTTACTAACACTTGCTGAGCCACCAAATCCGAGTTGCCAAAGCACCTTACCCGGCTTAGATTCATCTCTTTAGCCATTCGAAGACCATGGAGTAAGGCTTCATACTCAGCTGCATTGTTACTACAAGGGAACATCAACCTTAAAACATAACAAAAATTATCACCTTGTGGGGAAGTTAATATAACTCCAGCCCCTGAGCCTTCCAATTGCCTGGATCCATCAAAATCAATAGTCCAATATGTATTATCCGGCTTATCCTCAGGCATCTGCAGCTCTGTCTAATCATTGATGAAGTCCACAAGTGCCTGAGCCGTCCGAGGCACATACTTTGAGCCATGAGGTCCAAGCTCGATGGCCCACTTAGCTACCCATCCCGTGGCTTCTCTGTTTTCAATAATATCCCCCAAAGGAGCAGAACTAACCACAGTGATGGGATGACCAAGGAAATATTGCTTCAACTTGCGACCGACCATGAACACACCATAAACCAATTCTTGCCAATGTGGGTATCTCTGCTTAGACTCAATGAGCACCTCACTGACATAATAAACCGGCCTTTGAACCGGATACTCCTTACCTGACTCCTTCCTTTCAACCACAACTACCACACTAAAAGCTAGGACTCCTTTTCAATAGGAGCTGCAAGAATCGGCGGCTCAACCAGCTATCTCTTAAGCGCCTCAAACGCCTCATTAGCAGCATCGCTCCAGACCAAGTCATCTGTCTTCTTCATCATTTGATACAAAGGGATGACCTTCTCTCCCAGGCGACTTATAAACTGGCTCAAAGCTGCAGTACGACCCGCCAATCGTTGGACGTCATTAATACATGCCGACTTAGCCACAGAAGTGATAGCCTTGATTTTCTCTGGGTTAGCCTCATTGCCCCTTTCAGAAACCAGGAATCCCAATAACTTGCCTGCTGGCACGCCAAAGACACACTTGGCCGGGGTTAAGCATCCTTTTATAGACCCGGAGATTGTCAAAGGTTTCTTTCAAATCATCTATCAAAGTTACCTTCTTCCTGGATTTCACAACAATATCATCCACATAGGCATGAACATTACGCCAAATCTGGCCATGAAGGCAATTCTGAACACAACATTGGTAAGTTGCCTGGGCACTCTTGAGCCCAAAAGGCATAGACACATAGCACAAGGCTCCAAAGGGAGTGATGAAAGTTGTCTTCTCCTGGTCCTTAACTGCCATCTTGATCTGATGATAACCAGAATAAGCATCCAAAAAGCTCAAATGCTCACAACCCGCCGTAGCATCAATAATCAGATCAATACGAGGAAGAGCAAAAGGATCAGCCGGATAGGCCTTGATAAGGTCTGTATAATCCACACACATACGCCAAGTGCCATTTTTCTTAAGTACCAGCACCAGGATAGCCAACCACTCAGGATGAAAAACTTCAATGATGAACCTTGCCGCTAAGAGCCGGGCCACCTCTTCACCAATTGACTTGCGCCTCTCTTCATAAAAACGACGAAGAAACTTCTTGATCGGCTTAAACTTTGGATCCACATTAAGGGTGTGCTCAGTGAGTTCCCTTGGTACCCCAGGCATGTCAGAAGGTTTCCATGCGAAGATGTCCAGGTTCTCATGGATGAACTCGATGAGCACGCTTTGCTATTTCGGATCTGTGGCACCCCGGCTCAAAGAAACCGGAACACCCCGTATTCCAACCCAGAGATCGAGGAGAAGTCCTCTGGAATACGGCACTGCTTAGGATAGAACAAATCAGATCTTTATTACAATCTATATTGGGTACAAGGGGATTCCGATATAACATGGAATTACATCGGCAAGGCGACACTACGCCTGCCACGGTTGCTCTATGCAAGCAGCAGAACAACACGAAGAAGCAGAATAACTCTAGTACCGGAACAACGATGATGGTGGTGAACTCCACTCCGCAAGGACTCTGACTGGAATGCTTATCCTAGCTCGCAAACAAAGAATCCATGGCAAACAAGCAATCAAATCCGGCATGACCTGCAAACTGGCTTGATGCTCCAGGTCAATACATTGAATGTACTTGCAAGCTCACAATAACCAAAAGCATTCAAGACAAACAACGGCATGGCAATTACAGGTTAACAAGGACTAACATGATATCATCCAAACAACATGGCATGAACAACATGATACCGCTAGAATAAGATGAGTATGTCATGAACATATAACCATGATGATACTAGCATGCAACATGACGACACTATCATGCACCAACTTACTCTGCTAGGGGTTACCTCGTAACCATCACATGCATTACTTACACTTACAAGATAGTGGATCGAAACCGATGCCACCTACACTTACAAGATAAACCGTTAGCGACAAGATATGAGTCTATATGCATGCTATGCAACAAACAAATGCAGCAATCAAGTGCAACAAACCAACTGGGCTCTATACTACCGCATTCTAACATTCGTGTGGGCTAGGGCGTCCTACAGCCAGACCTGCTCTGATACGAAGCCAGTGGCACCCCGGCTCAGAGAAATCGGAACGCCCCGTATTCCAACCCAGAGATTGAGGAGAAGTCTTCTGGAATACAACACTGCTTAGCATAGAACAAATCAGCTCTTTATTACAATCTATATTGGGTACAAGGGGATTATGATATAACATGGAATTACATGGGCAAGGCGACACTACGCCTGCAACAGTTGCTATATGCAAGTAGCAGAACAACACGAAGCAGTGAAATAACTCTAGCAGCGGAACAACGACGACGGTGGTGAACTCCACTCGGCAGGGACTCTGACTGGAACGCTTATCCTAGCTCGCAAACAAAGAATCCACGACAAACAAGCAATCAGATCTGGCATGACCTACAAACTGGCATGACACGCTAGTCAGTACATTGAATGTACTTGCAAGATCACAATAACCAGAAGCATTCAAGACAAACAACAGCATGGGAATTACAGGTTAACAAGGATTAACATGATATCATCAAAACAACATGGCATGAACAACATGATACCGCTAGAATAAAATGAGCATGGCCTGAACATATAAACATGATGATACTAGCATGCAACATGGTGACACTATCATGCACCAACTTACTTTGCCTGAGGTTACCTCGTAACCATCACATGCCTTACTTACCATCGCGGACATCACACGATCATCTTAGGATCCAATCAAGCTTGATATAAACAATACCGTAGTAATCAATACATGACCACAAGGAGCTTGACCTTTACCCGTGATTCTCGCATAACGCCCCAAATATCCATCAACTCGGAATCCTCGATACCACGGTGATCCTCTCATGATCACATAAATATCAACCAACTTCTTTCATCATCGAACCGGGGTTGTTATTAAGAATATCATTATTATTACTTTTGACCCATAGTGTGACCGACTACAAACTGGGCCCTTATCCACGGGCATGGCTATCGATAGATTTAACACACACTCTGTAGCGGTTAGCGCACTTTACCCAAATCACAGAACCCATGGCCTCACACTCCCATTCGGGTGGACCAATGGCGTTCCGACGAAACCCTTCCCTTGCCATGACACTCTCCCGGCCACTCCGACCAACTCCCTCTTAGGGCTAAGTCATGGGTGGCCCCATGCCTACCAAAGGCATCTTCGGCCACCGTCGTGGCAAAACGGTCCCAGACGGGGACATGAGCTCAAAACCTACCCGGGCCAAGGTAGCACCCGTGCACAACCTTCCCTCGTTGGAGGCACCGGCGAGAGGCATGACAAAGGACCGAATCAAGACCCCCCATAAAGATAAATGTGGTTGCACTGGTCAGCTCGATTCAGAGGCACCATGACTCAACCAACAGTTGTTCAAGTTCAGTTAAGTCCAATTAAACTCGAATGCAATAAGCTGAGTCATATGAAAATAACATGATGCAATTACAATGCATGAGCATGATATCAACATAAACATGGATGCAACATAAATCTTAAGCATAACAATAGAGAAGCATTTATCCAGATGAGCATGGCATACTAACGAGCATGATAATCACAAGCATAACACTACTCATAAGCATAGCATAACCACTAGCATCAGAAGTAAATACCATGCAATGACATAACGATAACACTATCATGCGAGCGTTTAACCAACTGGATGCAAAGGAACATGCATATCAACGACACTCGGAACAGACGATAGTCATGCACCGAAGACCATCACCAGCATCAACATGTACTACTACCAAGCAGGAAAGTAAGACTAGCAAGACAAATGATAACCAGATGCATCAAAACAAAGCACAAAGGTGAACATGAAACCATAAGCAGTACCGAAACAACGATAACAGTTGCAAGTAAACAAATAGACAGTTATTAAATGTTCAAGTTGAAAACCATGGCTACTGCATGACCATCATGCAAGTGGATGTTGTGGCTTTCCTGGGGGTGAAGAAAGCTCCGGGAACAAGTGCGGTGAAGCCGCGGAAAGAATCGCCGGAAAGGGTTCTCTCTTAGAGGGGGCTGATTAGAGGCAAGGGCAAAATGGTCATTTCTAGTATGTCAAACCATAGTGAAATGATGGGAACATAACGGGCTCGACGAGACAAAGATGTGCGCGTTTAGAGGAATATGCCTTCCAGAGAAGAAAACGTATTCGGGGCTGTAACAGAAAGGAAATACGCCTTCAGAACAAAGGAGACGTATTTGAAGCTGAAACAGAATGGAAGTGCGCTTTCCAGCTGGGAAGACGTATTCTGAGGAATACACCTCCACTTATCCAGCGTGCCAAGGCGGGGCCAGGCTACTAAGAGGCTTACAAGCCGGGTCCGCTGGGTCTCTCTCTCCCCTCGCTCCCTTTTCCTCCTCCGACGCGAAGAACAGAGGGTAGCAACGGCTGCGGCCTCGCCTGCGCCAGCGACGGGAGACCACGAGAGGACAGGGCGTTGCCAGGTATGGACGCTCCTCTCCATCCCGCGCCCGTGGGTGGCCGCGAGCGGCGGCTCCATGGCAAGGCAGGGGCTCCGGTGGTTGTGGTGGTGGGGAAACGGGGCAGGGTTGGTCTCCGGCGACGGGGTGTGCTAGCAGGGGGCTCGATGGAGGCGGGGAAGGCCGGAGACGTGGGAATTTAAGAGGGCAGGGGCGGCGTCCATGGCAGTGGTGGAGGAGCAGGAGAGCTCCCGGGGCTCGGGAGAGAGGTTGGGCGGGCTCCTAGGAGTGAAGTGAGTCGAGTGGTGTGCTCGGACAAGGTTGGGAGGGGCTATATATAGCCAGGGTAAGGCAGCTGGCTCGTGTGCTGCCGCTCGCGTCCGACTGAGGCCCTGGCAACGGGCAGCGATCACGAGAGGGCGCGGGAAGGCAACAAGGGAGGGAACGGACAAGCCGCAGAGGTCACGGTGACGAGCAGAGCTTGGGGACACCAGAGGCTGCAACGAGCTGTCTGGTGATGAGTCCCTGCCTCATATAAGCCGGGGGAGGTGATGGATCGACATAAGAAGCTCTGAAGCTGAGTTAGACTTCGATTAAAGTTTGCTGCATCAAACTTTATCAAGCCATTGTGCTCAATAGGAAACTGATTGGGTCAAATGGGGTTGCCTGGGATGATTGACTATGGAAAGACAAGAATCCTGGGGGGTTTTGGAGGGAAGCGAATCAAAGATTAATATAGTTGCTTTGCAACTAACCAAAAGGGTCCAGAATCAAGATGAGGATGATGCTATCACATGGGGTATCAACTTAAGCTCAACTTGGGCAAGGCAGAGTTATTTGATCATATGAAGATGCTGGAAAAGGTTTCATACCATTTGTATAAACCAAAATGGTACTTCCTTCACAAGCATTCCCACTGACCAGAAACTAACAAAAAATCTAGAGGTAAAATGGCTAGATGAAATATGCCCAAATTGGCAGGAGATAGGTTATATGGATAATAGAAGGCCTAGAAAAAGTTACAGCCATAATGGAGCAAGATAAAATATACTTGCTTCACAAACTGAAGTTTTGGATAGAACACAAGAATTGAAGATGAGCTCACATGGAGTGATGACATGAGCTCTACTTTGGTGGAGGGCTATGATATGATGATATTAAGGACCATGAAAAAGTTCAACTCATTTGGATATGCCTAGCTTGTACCTCCTTCACAAACTTTCTTTCTGGATAGAAACTTTGGAAAATCATAATTAAATGACTACTAGGCAAATGAGGTTGCATTTTGGCATGTAGCAATGATATGGACATGAAAAGATGTCCAAGGAGTTTGAGGTCAATGGGGCAAAGGAAAATAGCACTTCCTTCACAATGTGCCATTTAGGACAGAATAGGAAATGAATTAATTGAGCATGATGATAAACATGGAATTTTTTTCCCTATATTTGATGAAGATATGACCCAAAAAATTTGTGAGAATTATTTGGGAATTTTTGGAGTGATGGAAATATAGATTGCTTCACAACCTAGGGCTAGAAGGATAATTCCTTTAATTGAAAAGGAATATTCCCAATAAAAAGAATATTGGGATTTGGGCTAGGATGAAAATGACAGGGTCTTGGGAAGGATTTGGAAATGAGAAACCACTCTGGAAAGCAAAGAAGAGGTCATCTTCTTCACTTTCCAGACCACAAATCCACGGAGAAAGAGAACTCAGGCAAAATCCTCAGAAAATCAAAAAAAGGGCCAAAAACCAGGTTGTTACAACTCTTACCCCCTTAAAGAAATCTCGTCCTCGAGATTTGTTTGCTTAGGGAACAAGCATGAATATATCTGACTTTAAGGAAACCATTTCCAACTCGGGTATCCCTTTTCCTTTATAGTTGTTCCCACCAAAATTTTCATCTGACTTACCTGACTGGCTCTAGGGTGGTCTGATTCACTGTATCCACATTCTGACAGATCTTTCCTTGCTGGTTCATGCTCATACTAGCTCCAATTCTTTTTATATCTGCTGACTTAGCTGAGTGTGATAGATTACCCTAACTGAGATATATTGCCCATCTCACAAATTTGAGGGAGATTTCCGGTTGATTCAGCACTGACAATCTTCCATGAATTTGTGATCACATTGTCCCAATGAAAACCCAAGCTCTGACTCCTTGCATTGGGTTTATCCACTGAATGCAGGTCCTTCGGGTTCCAAATTGTGAGTTGAGGCATAACCGTTTTCTGACTCATCGCAGAAGTTTCTGAATCATCTTAACTGGCTCCACTATCTTGAGTATCGGATCCGTACCAAATATTTGTCTTGGCCAGTATAAAGGGGTACGAACCTGTATGATATTATCCATAGACTTGACTGATGGTAGTTCCGACAGACGAAATTTTATCCATGCCAAGCTATCCTTTGGTGATTCTCATAATTGAGGGCACATGCTTCGAGACTGTTATTCACATTCTGATTGCTCATTCTGTCGGTCGGTCCATGAGGATAGTAGGTTGTGCAATGCTTTACCATAGTTGCTAGAATCAAACTATTGAATTGTCCTTTGGTCGGACTTCGCAGACCCAGATATTTGATACTAACACATCTGAGCATACACTGTCAACTGAACAGACTGTTTGGATATGGGGTCCTTACCAAAATTGAGAAGACCCCTTAGGTGAATATCCATGGTGATCCATACTGACTTAGTTTGTCCGGGGCATCTACACCATGCGGTTCTTGCAACAATTTTCATATATGCATCATCGGTCTTGCTCCTTCATTACTGTTTTTCTTGCTTGGATCCTTGGATGAAGGAGCAGGGTCATATTGTTTCTCTGTGTGACCATAGTTTCTGTCAAATGCACTATTGTGGCAGGTGTATTCTTATCCGCATCTTCTAACATGGTAACCCATTAAATGGCAGTTTCAACACCTCTCAAGTTCTGACCATAGGAAAATGATCATCCGAACCCTTGCAAGAAATTGGCAAATAAATCAGTAGCCACCAGAACGGTCTTTACAACTCAGATCTGGGACATTACTGAAATAACTCTACCACGGCTCAGGGCGGCTGAAAAGCAGCTCAGAGCATGACACCAGGTCGATAAGAAGAAAGTGACAGCTCCCTAAAATAACTAAAAAGCAGCCATATGGCTACTGTCACAAAAAGAAACTCAACAGTTGTACGAGACGGTCGAAAAGCAGCTCAGAACTCGTGGAAGTTGTTGAATAGAGAAAAAAAATCAGCATCCACTCCAGATAGCTAAAAATAGCTCAGATCACAGGTATGGTGCCTTCACTGGAGGAAAGGAGACAAGGGCTCATCATGATCATCTTCCAGGTTCACAGTTACTTGTACTGAGCTCATTAGTGTCGTCAATCTTCATAATCCCTTTGTCACACTGCGGTGTATAGCTGGCTTCCTTCTTTTAACAATCCTCATGTTCCTGTCAAATCTGCTTTCGAGTGACTTGTAAGACCAAGGGGGTAGGCTGACCGCAGATATAAAAGAATCTGATTCCTGAGGCAGATTTGCTTTCTGACCGATTCTTTCTTCTGACCAAACTGTTGCGGATCTGATTGTTGAGATGCACTGCCATATACTGTCAATTTTGCACATAGCTTATCTTCTTCCTGTTTTGATCATTTCTACTATGAAGAGTGCATATTGAGGGAAACTTGATTATTCGTATCATGATCGGATATCCCCAAATCTCATTGTAGTCAGCTGAGAATTCCATACTAATGCAAACCTGATACTGACAGTCCATCCAGGATTTCTTTTGTATTCGGACGAGATACTCCAAATTTCACCTCAGTCTGCTGATAATTCCATTCTATTTAGCTAAGCTTCCAAACATTTGAACTCTTTGCTGACTGTTTAGGTCCGGTGTGGTTGACGAGCACTTTAATTAGGGGAAAATATGTAACACCGAAGGCCCAAAGAAAGAAACAAAAGAAACAACAAAAACAAAAGCACACAGGCAGACTAATAATAATATTACTAACAAGCAATCATCACATATTACTTCTACTCACACAATAATACGCATGCATTCCTAAGCACACAAATCTCACAGAAACTCCGGTATTACGGTCTAATATGTTGTGACGGTGTGCACGAAAGTGAGTCTATGTGTGGAAGAATTTGGCGTAACCAAGGCTACACCAAGCGCTGGCTGAACACCGGTTACAACTGGATGGATACATAGGTGAGGATGGACTTGGTGATCAAGTAGCGAGACGCAACGGTCACGACCACATCATCATCAAGCGTATGAATGGGAATCGTACATGTCCAAAGAACGAAATGACATGGCAAGATAACAGTGGAAGACTGGGTTTTAATGGCATTGCCCTTTTTTTGATAACAAAGACCAGCAAGGGTTGCCAAGGGGACTGTGGGGACCCCGACTCACAAGTCGTGATCACCGAATGCACGTGTACAGTGATCCCAGAGATCAATGCTCACTGAACACACAGAAGCTGAATAACAAGAGTCTTACATCCATACATACCGTCTTACACAAATTATGGCCATTATGGTCAAGTCTTACATTGATAAAGCCTTAAGGGCTGAACATCAAATGAAACACAAGCAGCGGAAATCTTCGTCGAGAAATAGAACCCATGCCATCGGCCTTAACCCTCTGGGCATTACGACCGAAGCGTCCTAGTTCGCATGCTCGTCTCCAAAGAACTCTTCTTGAACTCCGGTTCTTCCATGCCCGGTCAATTAAATAACCAAAGGGCAAGCCAATGAGTACTTTGAATGTACTACAAGCAACCCATGATTTGGTTCAAGGTACGAGAATGCATGACATAGGTAAAGTTTTGCATAAAGCTAGTTTTGAGTGCAAGGACATGTTCAACAACCTATAAAGCATGCATCAAGAGGATTCAAGTAACCATGAGATCTGGTCACAGATATCAACATAAATAGAATGGGCACCAACCCATTTATCATAAACAGTGGGCACCAACCCATCTCAATCGTGTCAAGTCCTTTGACTTGATCCAAGACATCTCCATCATCTCACACACACTGGGTTTGAAAACAAGTGGACGTAGCCCAAGAGCGGTTACCCAACTGTCCATGACCGTGGACACGACTATTCGAATAGTTTTACACTCTGCAGAGGTTGCACACTTTACCCACTAGATCCGGGAACTTCCGTGTCATCCACGACCCTTGATACCTCAAGTACCGGGGTAAGCACCGATCACTACCTTTCCCTAGACAACACTAACATGGAGTCCACTCGATTGGCAGTAACCCCCGTGCCCAACATTTCACATAACATTTTAGTGGAGCCTTGCTCCCATATTCATCACATACCACTGGCACGGGGTACCAACGGTGTGTCCGTCTTTGTAAGATGAACATGGCCGCCCTACAGCACGACCCGTCCCGAGAGAGCACCAACTCTCCCCGTCACTAGTAATGCGGCTCCAAGCTAGTATCGACCTAGGTAATCAATAATGCCCTTTCCCATATAAGGGTAGAGTGGTCGCGCATGTAAGGTTGGAATAACAGTGCAACTCCGACCAATCCGTTTGAAAACAACACACACTTTCCTTGGCACACCACTTAGTCATCAAGTGGTCACCCATCTCATCATCTCCCTCGGGCATAAGTGGCACCCGACGGGTTTTCAAAAGACTTTGAAAATATTCTGCTCCATCACCATGCATATCCCGTCCCTTTTGCGTAGCACTACTTAGCATCCTATCTACTCCCATCGGCATAACCCTCATAAGAAGGTAGGGCCATGCACAATGCAAGTATCAACGAGGAAAGTAACGGAGGCAACCCACCAAAGTGGTTACCCATCCTTCATGATTCGATGCAACGATAATAAGTGCTTTATGACATGCATAAAAAAGGGTTTCATAGACATGGTCAAAGGGCTGCTTGCTCGCTCAACAAAGTCTTCGGGTCTTCAAAGTCTTCGGTCCAACTCCTTCACAAGAACGCAATCTATCGCCGCAAAATAATAACGGAAAATAAGGCAATAATAAAACAGAAAAAATCAAAGTGCTCGAGAAAAATGTCAACTCTTTTTGTAAAATATTAGATGGAAATATAAGATGGGGAAACTTGCTAGTTTTGGATTTGGAGTGGTGGAACAGGAGATATGGATTTTCAGAGGCACATTTAAATGCTAAAAATCACATTTAAATATTTTCAGTGAAGAAAGGTTGGTTGGATTTGAATGAAAGTTGCACCATTAAATATGCAGCAATATTTGAGGATTTTAGAAATTGGAATTAATCCATTTGGACAAATATTATGTCCTGTGGAATTTTTGGAATATGTGACAGAAAAGAAAAAAAGAAAGAGGCACTTGTGCTGCCGGGCCGTAACAGAGGCAGGCAGCCCCCACCCAGCCCGCCCAGCCAGCCAGCAAGCAGAGCAGCCAAGTGCCAGTTTTCAAACCCGACGAAGCGGGGCCCAACTGCCCGAGTGGGAGAGAGAGGGCGAGAGAGAGTGAGGATGACAGCGGGGCCCGCTGTCATCTCCGACTTCTCGCGACGAGGGCGGCGTGCTCACCGGCAGCCGACGCAGGCACGGCGGGTCGAGCTGATAGCACCGCTGGCTCCTCGTCGTGTCGCCGTTCGGGTGGTGCCGAGTTGGTCGCCGGAGAGCAGGGGTTCGCCGGCGACGAGGTTCGCGGCGGAGGAGCTTCGGGTGTCGACGGCTCCGGTCGTTTCCGCTGCAAATGAGAGGGGAAACGGAGGGGAAAGGATCAGGGAGGTGAGGAGAGTTCAGATTAGCGGAGAGAAGGGGCGGAGGAGCCTACCACTCGAGATCGACGGCGACCCGAGGCGGCGGAGCTCCGGTCGATCCGGAGCACAGAGGCTCTCCGGGGGTGATTGGGTGGTGTGGGCGTGCTCCTGGAGGCGTGAGGAGGAGGCGAATGCCACTGCAGCGGCCCGGGGCGAGCTTATATAGCCGCACGGTGGTCCACCGTGGACCTGTGCGCCGTCGAGCTTGTTGCCGTCGCCACGGGTCACGGGGCCTGCTGGGTTGTGTCTGGGTGTTCGTGGGGTCGACTCGCCCGGGGAAGAAGAGAGAGAGAGCAGGGGCTAGAGGCACAGCAGTGTGGAGCACGCCACTTTAGTGCGCTCAGGCCCTTTGTTCGCTAGCGCGAGGCGCGGGAGGAGGAGAGAGGAGGGGACAGCGTCGTGGCGTGTCGTGGGCGTCGAGGTGCCTCGGTGGCGCGCGAGGGAAGGCCCGAGGTGGCCGGAAGCGGCTGGAAGGGGCGGCTCAAGGCCTAGCCGCCTCAGAAGCGTGCTCTGAGCTGCGTATGGCATGCCATGGCATATTATATGCCCTGTGGGCGCCCACCGATGTCCATAGTGCGGGAGGTAGTAAAGAAGGAGGGGGAGGCATTGGATGCCTTGGATGGCCACTGGGGTGAGGAGAGAGGTGAGGAAGAGGGAGAAAGGGCTGTCCAGAGAGAGAAAGAGGGGGGGGGGGGGTTCACCCCTCAATTATTGAGCTGGGGGCTTGCCATTGTTACTGGAGGTGAAAGGGGTCTAGGAGGAGCTGTGGTAAAAATTAGAGCTCACCAAGAATAGTGTAAGGGGTCAAAACAGTGGTTTTTGCAAAATGTCAAAAGGTGTTTGATAGAGTTTTGAGCAAGCAAATGGACTCCAATTGCCATGATACTCCACAAGGTGAAATGACTCATATAAATATAGCCTTCCACCAATTAGGAGATTATTTGGGCAAAGTTGCCAATGCAACTTTGGTGAACCCTAGAAATGAGCAGAAATAGACTTGAGAAGATCTAGTTGAGCATAACACTTCTCCTTGATGAACCACTTTGTGTAGTGGCCTCATTTGGTCATGTGAATATGCTCACAAAAGTTGGGGTCTTGGAGAAGAAGTTGGTAGAACAAAGGTGTTCAAATTTGATTCTGGTCAGAGGGGGTTTTGAGGCACTTTGACCAAGATTTCCTCTTCTCCAACCTGTGCCATTTGGTCTAGATGCATTATTGGACCCATGAAGCATTTTCACCAAGTTTGAGCACATTTGGACACACTTGGTAATGTAAAGTTGATCAAACTTCAGAATGGACAGAAATAGTTTTGAGGGGTTTTGATGATGTTATCTTGAACTCCAGGTCATGAGACTTGGCAAGATCATCTAATTTGTCATAAGTGACATGATAGAATTTTCCTGGAATTTTTGAAGAATATTTCCTTTGTAAATATTTCAAAAGCTTGAAATATCCAGGAAGGGTTTTAGAGGGATTTGACCAATATTTTGAACATGACCATGTGTTGAAACTCTTATATATGGACAATATATGTCCTATGAGTTTACCTAAATTTTGTCAAATATTTTTAAAACAATAAAATAATTTTTCCCTATTAAAGACCATTTCTGGCCTTAAGAAAAAGCTTTTAAATAAAATAGTAAAACAACTTTTTAAATTATATTTTTGTGGTTTCTGGGTATCCTATATCTAATAGGAGTCAAATATAGTTTTGGAAAGATTTTTACTGCCCTTAATCAAGTACTTGCTGTGAAATCTTAATTCAAGGGTTTTTGGAAAGCTAATTTTAGAAAATACTTTTTGGCCAAATTATTTTTGTAAGAAAATTCTATATTGCACTATACACATGGCATGATCATTGGACAGAAGTTTGGGGCAAGGAGATGAAATATAGAGGGTGGAGTAGTTGACTTCAAGAAGCACTTGAAAGAATCACAGAGAGAAAATCAACTCCAAATAATAGCCAAATAATGCAAAAAGTTTTTGTTGGTCCAAATTTTCATGCTTTATTAATGAAAATGAAATGTTACAAAATGCAGGTGTGTGAGACCTACCCCCTTACAAGAATCTCGTCCCCGAGATTCCTAAACTAGGCTTTAAAGAGATACGGAAACTCGGATCTAAGGTAGTCTTCACGCTCCCAAGTTGCTTCCTTGATGTGGTTGCTCCATTGGACCTTGAAGTACTTGATGGTTCGGCTTCGAGTGCGCCGCTCAGCCTCATCCAGAATGCAGATGGGCCTCTCACGATAAGTCAAATCAGGCTGAAGGTCAATGGCTTGGTGATTGACGTCCTTGTAGAGATCAGGCTTGTCTGGAACTTGGAGACACTTCCGGAGTTGTGACACGTGGAACACGTTGTGCACATCAGAAAGTTCAGGTGGAAGTTCCAACTGGTAAGCCACTTCTCCTCGTCGCTCCATGATCTTGAAGGGGCCAATGTATCTCGGAGCGAGCTTTCCTTTGACATGGAAGCGCTGGGCTCCTTTGAGAGGGGTGACCCGGAGATAGACATGGTCTCCAACTCGGAAGTTTATGTCTCTACGACGTGAGTCAGCGTAGCTCTTCTGCCTTGACTTGGCAGACTTCAGACGCTCTCTGACAAGCTGGACTTGCTCTTCGGCTTCACGGAGGATATCCGGCCCAAAGACAAGTCCTTCACCGGTCTCGACCAATTGAGAGGTGTACGGCACTTCCGCCAGATAACACTTCAAATGGTGCCATCTCAAGGCTTGCACAGTAACTGTTGTTGTAAGAGAACTTCGGCGAAGGGAGGCAATCTTCCCACTTAGCTCCATAAGCTAAGACACAGTGCTCGGAGCATGTCTTGAGTATTTGATTCACTCTTCTGTCGACCTCCGATGCGTGGGTGGAAAGCGATCTTGAAGGACAGCTTGGTCCCCATGGCCTCCTGAATTTCTTCCAAAACCTTGAGGTGAACTGGGTTCCTCGATCCGACACAATCTCCTTGGGAACACCATGAAGGCTCACAATTCGGTTGATGTAGAGACTGCTAACTGGTTCCCTTGTAGGTTGCCTTGACAGAATGAAGTGGGCCACCTTGGTCAAATGGTCAACGATGACCCGGATGGAGTCATGTCCCTTGTTTGACCTGGGTAAACCGTGATGAAGTCCATCCCGACTTTGTCCCACTTCCATTCAGGTACCTTGAGGGGTTGCAACGACCAAATGGGTCGCCGATGTTCAGCTTTGACTCTCGGCATACGCCACATTTTGCAACATAGGTGGCAATCTCCTTTTCATCCCATGCCACCAAAATCTTTCCTTCGTGTCTTGATACATCTTGGTGCCTCTGTGGTGGATGGAGTATGGGCTGTCATGAGCTTCTTGCAAGATCGTGTTCTTGAGCTCAACCTTGTTGGGCACGCAGATGCGATTCCCAAACCACACAATTCCTTCCTCATCCTCTGAGAATCTCGAGGCTTTGCTCGCCTTGATCTTCCTCTTGATGCCTTCAATACTCTCATGCCCCTTCCGGGCTTTCTTGATATCATCCATCAAGGTAGGCTTAACTTCGAGGTTGGCCAAGAATCTGGTGCAACCAGTTCCAATCCAAGCTTTCAAGTTCTTCATACAAGGCGGGTAGCTTGTGCTTTAGCATAGCATTCAAGGAGCAAGCCTTCTGCTCAACGATCTGCTACCACATTAGCCTTTCTAGGGTGGTATTGAACACCGAGGTCATAATCCTTTATCAACTCCAGCCATCTTCTCGCCTCATGTTCAATTCCTTTGAGTGAAAATATACTTCAGACTTTTGTGATCCGTGTATATCTCACATCGCTTCCCCAAGAGGTAATGTCGCCAAGTCTTCGTGGCATGAACCACTGCTGCTAGCTCGAGGTTGTGAGTAGCATAGTTCTCTTCATGAGGTCGTGGTTGCCTTGAAAGGTAGGCTACGACTCGCCTTCTTGCATCGTAACACCTCCCATCCGATTCTTGACGCATCACAATATATCACAAACTCCTTGTGTATATCCGTGTGGCCGAATCTGGGCGATGGTTAGCCTCTTCTTCACTCTGGAAGCTCTCTTCGCACTTCGGCCCATTCGAACTTCTTGTCCTTCTTCAAGAGCTGAGTCATGGGTCGGCAATGCTCGAGAATCCTTCAACGAACTTGCGGTAATATCCTCGCGAGTCCGAGGAAGCTTCGACTTCCTTCACATTGCTCGGGATTGCCATTCACCACGGCTTCAATCTTAGCAGGTCGATGACAATCCTCTTCGCTAGAACATGACCCAGAATCCAACTTCACGCAGCCGAATTCACACTTGCTGAACTTGGCATACAGTTGGTGCTCTCGAAGCTTGTCTAGGACCATCCTCAAGTGTTGCTCGTGCTCTTCTTCTCGCCTTTGAGAAGACAAGAATGTCATCAATGAAGACAACAACGAACTTGTCCAAATATTCCATGAAGACCTTATTCATGAGATACATGAAGTAAGTGGGGCATTGGTCAATCCAAAGGACATGACCGTGCACTCATCTGAGCCATATCTGTTTCTGAATGCCGCCTTCGAATATCTTGGGGTTTGATCTTCAGTTGGTAGTACCCAGATCTGAGGTCGATCTTGGAGAACACCTTGGCCCCATTGAGTTGATCAAACAGATCTTCAATCTTGGGAAGTGGGTACTTGTTCTTGATTGTAACTTCATTGAGGGAGCGGTAGTCAATGCATAGGCGGATGGTACCGTCCTTCTTCGCCACAAATGTAGCAGTGATCCCCAAGGGAGGCACTAGGGTGGATAAATCCTTCCTCAACTCGCTCTTCCAAATGCTTCTTCAATTCGCTAACTCCTCCGATCCCATCCTATAAGGCTTCTTATAGATGGGTCCTGCTCCGTATGAGCTCGATGATGAACTCAATGTCTCGGTCAGAGGCATTCTGGTAACTCATCGGAAAGACATCGGGTATTCGTGATACTACTAAAGACTTGCTCCAATCCAACTTCAACAGACAGTTGACTTGGTTGGCTTGAGCAGAGGAGGGGTTGGAGGCAAATTTAACTTCGACTCCTTGGTCATTGGTCACAGTGACAGTCCGGTTGGCGCAGTCTATCAAGCCTTGGTGCTTGATGAGCCAATTCATTCCTAAGATCACATCCAAGTCTTGTGATCCTAAGATGATAAGGTCTGCTAGGAAGTCTACCCCATTAATGACAATCCCGACTCCTCTACATCCTGTCTTGGCTCTCATCTCTGCTCCGGGGGTTTGTACCACCATGGGGTTATACAGGAGTGTAGGGGTCATGCCACTTTTTAATGCAAACTTATGGGTGACAAAAGAATGCGTGGCTCCAGAATCAAACAAAACAGTTGCGGGTGCTGAATTGACAAGGAACGTACCCAGCACGACGTCCGGGTCTTCCTGGGCTTCTTCCGCAGTGACATGGTTCATACGACCCTTGCCATTGTTGGGCAGGTTGCGGGGAGCTTGGTTCCTTGGTGGCATTCCACGGCCTTGGCCTGGGTTCTGCGCATTGGGGCGCGGGGCGTCGGGCTTCTTGTTGGGGCAATTCTTGGAGTAGTGTCCCGCTGTCCACATCCAAAGCAAGTGACTTGATTGGGGATGACGCCTTGCCAAAGATTGTTATTGGGGTTGTTGTAAGCTGGCCTGGGTTGGCATACTTCTGAGGTGGATAGTTGGTGCGGGTGCAGGAGCTCTTGGCTGCCGATAGGTTGGCTTGACCGGGCTGGCTGCCACGGCGAGGCTTCGTTGCCGGAGCTACCCTTGCCGATCATCTTGCGCTTCTTAGTGTCATCCAAGGCACGCCGCTTGTCCTCAAGCATGAGTGCCTTGTTCACCGATCAGAAAGGTTGGGCAGTCACACACAACAAGCGTAGTACTTCAGAGTCCGGTTAAGGCCTTCCATGAAGCGCCCCTTTGGCAAAGATCGCGTTGACATCCTCGGGGCATACCTTGAGAGAACACCAACTTCGCATGTACTCCTTGACAAAGGCTACTACCTTGCTTCAGGGCTCGGAACTCACGCTTCTTGATGGCCATGATTCCAGAGGAATGTGGGCCTTGCGGAATTCTGTCTTGAAGGTGTCCCAAGTGATGTCTCGCTCAACATGCATAGCCTTGAATCCATCCCACCAAGCTCTGCAGTCCCCCGAGACAAGGGCGATACGCCACTTTATCACGGTCCTCGGTGCATCCGACTAGTGCCAGCAGATCCTCAATGGTGCGGACCTAGTCGCCTGCATCCGAGGGTTCAGCAGCCTCGATGAAAGTGGGTGGTGCATGCTTCTTGAACTCCACCAAGTGGAACGCCCATGGCCGTGCCCACCGGGCCGGGCGATTGACAGCTTGAGCAATCATCCGGAGGGCTGTAGTGTTGGCTTGGCGTTCCTCTCGGAAGGCTTGGAGAAGCTGAGCCATGTCCATGCTTGGAGGAGGTGGTGGGGTGGAGTCTGTCCTGGGCTTGGTCTGGCCGACTCCGCTTCAGCAGAACCTCCGGCTTCTTCTTTTGGGTAGAGGTACCAAGATCGTGTTACAACAGCATCCTGTTGGAGTGGTCAAGGTTTCATGATTGGGGAATGATGGGGAAAGCAACATAGATGGGATGCCTAGTAAGGGGGTTGGTATGACACTAATTGATTTCATGCAAGGGCCAAAAGGGCCAAACACATTCATTAAAGTCCAAATGGGTGATGTAGCCGTTTACAAGTTCCCGAAGGAAAGCACGACATCCATCAAACACAACAAAAGCAAACACAACACTACATGGCTTCATAAGAACCATTACATGGACTCGACTTCGCATAGGGGTACACGACCTATCCTACCGTAGGGTTACTAACGGGCATATCCAAGTTGTGAATGATGCCTAAGTGGTGGAATGCTCGGTCGCGTAGTCTGGCTCTACTGGGTCTTCCTCCTCTTCATCAGTAGCGCGGCTTTCTTCATTGCTTGAAGGGGTGGGGGAGTGGAGGAGCTCAACGCGGCGTTGCTTTGCTGGTGGGGTGAAGAGCCTGCGGTAATCCCTTGCGCTCATGCGGGGTCGCTGTGGTGGTTCTCCATCCTTTGGGGGTCTTCCGCTCAGATGCGATTCTGGGCTGTCCAGGGGGAGCACCTTCCTTCTTGATCCTGTCCGTCTTCTCTTGTGCTTGGCGAAGAAGTGCCTTGGTCTCATGAAGTTCCTTTCGGAGTTCCATTGATTCCGCGGCCAAGTGTTGTGCCAAACTATCGGCACAAAGGCTGAAGTAGGTCTGGAATCGGAGTGGAAGTCCTTCTTCTAATGGTGGAGCTGGTGCATTGCTCTCATCCTCGCCTTCCTTCCGATAAGGCAAGAAACGGGTTGCCAACTCGTCTGCCATCTCTGGAAGAAGGTCTCGGAGGCGAGTGAGTGCCTTGAGGGTTGCCGTCTCGACGGCAAGAACTAGTGTTGCCATCCGGGGTCCCTCAAGAACCAGCTTGTTGGAGAGTCATTGGCCTTCACGATCACTTCCACATGATACTCCGCCTCGGCGCCATTGATCCAATGCTCATGGTAGGTGAAAGTGGGGCTCGGTGGAACTGCACCTCTTGAGGCTATCCTCGAGAAGCACGGAAATCCGTGGTCGAAAGTCTTGGGCACGGCAGCCATCTACAAAGGTTGAATGGGAGAGGTCAATAAGGAAAATGCATCTTGGGTGGGGTAAGCTTCGAAAAGAAGAGAGGTTTGATGGTCTCAAGTTAACTAACGTCCATGCTAACTAAGGCTTCCTACTGATCGGGATGGCTCGATACCAGCTCTGTGGGGACCCCGACTCACAAGTCGTGATCACCGAATGCACGTGTCAAAGGATCCCGAGATCAATGCTCACTTGAACACACGTAAGCTGAATAACAAGAGTCTTACATCCATACATACCGCCTTACACAAATTATGGCCATTATGGTCAAGTCTTACATTGATAAAGCCTTAAGGGCTGAACATCAAATGAAACACAAGCAGCGGAAATCTTAAATAGAAATAGAACCCATGCCATCGGCCTTAACCCTCTGGCATTCTCGACCGGGGAACGCCCTAGTTCGCATGCTCGTCTCCAAAGAACTCTTCTTCAACTCCGGTTCTTCCATGCCCGTCAATTAAATAACCAAGGCAAGCCAATGAGTACTTTGAATGTACTACAAGCAACCCATGATTTGGTTCAAGGTACAAGAATGCATGACATAGGTAAAGTTTTGCATAAAGCTAGTTTTGAGTGCAAGGACATGTTCAACAACCTATAAAGCATGCATCAAGAGGATTCAAGTAACCATGAGATCTGGTCACAGATATCAACATAAATAGAATGGGCACCAACCCATTTATCATAAACAGAGTGGGCACCAACCCATCTCAATCGTGTCAAGTCCTTTGACTTGATCCAAGACATCTCCATCATCTCACACACACCGGGTTTGAAAACAAGTGGACGAGCCCAAGAGCGGTTACCCAACTGTCCATGACCGTGGACACGGCTATTCAATAGTTTTACACTATGCAGAGGTTGCACACTTTACCCACTAGATCCGGGAACTTCCGTGTCATCCACGACCCTTGATACCTCTAAGTACCGGGTAAGCACCGATCACTACCTTTCCCTAGACGACACTAACATGGAGTCCACTCGATTGGCGAGAACCCCGTGCCCAACATTTCACATAACATTTTAGTGGAGCCTTGCTCCCATATTCATCACATACCACCGCACGGGTACCAACGTGTCGGTCCGGTGTAAGAAGATGACATGGCCGCCCTACAGCACGACCCGTCCCCGAGAGAGAGCACCAACTCTCCCCGTCACTAGTAATGCGGGCTCCAAGCTAGTATCGACCTAGGTAATCAATAATGCCCTTTCCCATATAAGGGTAGAGTGGTCGCGCATGTAAGGTTGGAATAACGGTCGCAACTCCGACCAATCTGTTTTGAAAACAACACACACTTTCCTTGGCACACCACTTCGTCATCAAGTGGTCACCCATCTCATCATCTCCCTCGGGCATAAGTGGCACCCGGCGGGGTTTTCGAAAAGACTTTGAAAATATTCTGTCTCCATCACCATGCATATCCCCGTCCCTTTTGCGTAGCACTACTTAGCATCCTATCTACTCCCATCGGCATAACCCTCATAAGAAGGTAGGGCCATGCACAATGCAAGTATCAACGAGGAAAGTAACGGAGGCAACCCACCAAAGTGGTTACCCATCCTTCATGATTCCGATGCAACGATAATAAGTGCTTTATGACATGCATAAAAAAAGGGTTTCATAGACATGGTCAAAGGGCTGCTTGCCTGGCTCAACAAAGTCTTCGGGGTCTTCAAAGTCTTCTGGTCCAACTCCTTCGTCAGCAACGCAATCTGTCGTTGCAAAATAATAACGGGAAAATAAGGCAATAATAAAACAGAAAAATCAAAGTGCTCAGAAAAATGTCAACTGTTTTTGTAAAATATTAGATGGAAATATAAGATGGGGAAACTTGCTAGTTTTGGATTTGGAGTGGTGGAACAGGAGATATGGATTTTCAGAGGCACATTTAAATGCTAAAAATCACATTTAAATATTTTCAGTGAAGAAAGGTTGGTTGGATTTGAATGAAAGTTGCACCATTAAATATGCAGCAATATTTGAGGATTTTAGAAATTGGAATTAATCCATTTGGACAAATATTATGTCCTATGGAATTTTTGGAATATGTGATGAAAAAGAAAAGAAAAGAGGCACTTGTGCTCTGCCGGGCCGTAACAGCCCAGTAGGCAGCGGCCCAGCCAAAGAGGCCGCCCAGTGAGCCAGCAAGCAATGCACAAGGCCAGTTTTCAAACCTGACGAGCGGGGCCCAGCTGCCAGTGGGAGAGAGAGGGGGCGAGAGAGAGGTGAGGATGACAGGCGGGGCCCGCCTGTCATCTCCGACCTCGCGACCAGAGGGCCGGCGTGCTCACCGGCGACGACGCAGGGCACGGCGGGTCGAGCTGATAGCACCGCTGGGCTCCTCGTCGTGTCGCCGTTCGGGTGGTGCCGGAGTTGGTCGCCGGAGAGCAGGGGTTCGCCGGCGACGAGGTTCGCGGCGGAGGAGCTTCGGGTGTCGACGGCTCCGGTCGTTTCCGGCTGCAAATGAGAGGGGAAACAGAGGGGAAAGGATCAGGGAGGTGAGGAGAGTTCAGATTGACGGAGAGAAGGGGCGGAGGGAGCCCGTACCCTGAGATCGACGGCGACCCGAGGCGGCGGAGCTCCGGTCGATCCCGAGCACAGAGGCTCTCCGAGGGTGATTGGGTGGTGTGGGCGTGCTCCTGGAGGCGTGAGGAGGAGGCGAATGCCACTGCAGCGGCCCGGGGCGAGCTTATATAGCCGCACGGTGGTCCACCGTGGACCTGCAGGCGCCGTCCGAGCTTGTTGCTGCCGCCACGGGTCACGGGGCCTGCTGGGTTATTGTGTCTGGGTGTTCGTGGGGTCGACTACGCCTGTGGGAAGAAGAGAGAGAGAGAGCAGGGGGCCAGAGGCACCGCGCGTGTGAGCACGCTCACTGGTGCGCTCGGGCGGCCCTTGTTCGCTAGCGCGGAGGCGCGGGGAGGAGGAGAGAGGAGGGGGACAGCGTCGTGGCGTGTCGTGGACGTCGAGGTGCCTCGGCTGGCGCGAGGGGAAGGCCCGAGGTGGCCGGAAGCGGCTGGAAGGGGGCGGCTACAGTGCCTAGCCGCACTGTAGCGTGCTCTGGAGCGCGCGTATGGCATGCCATGGCATATTATATGCCCTGTGGGCGCGGCCACTGATGTCCAGTAGTGCCAGGAGGTAGTAAAGAAGGAGGGGGAGGCATTGGATGCCCTGGATGGCCACTGGGGTGAGGAGAGAGGTGAGGAAGAGGGAGAAAGGGCTGTCCAGAGAGAGAAAGAGGGGGGGTTTCACCCCTCAATTATTGAGCTGGGGGCTTGCCATTGTTACTGGAGGTGAAAGGGGTCTAGGAGGAGCTGTGGTAAAAATTAGAGCTCACCAAGAATAGTGTAAGGGGTGAATAGATGATATTGACCACTATTCAGCTTCTTCGGATTACCTTGATAACCAGACTGCTGCTGTTGATTCCCTTGGCCAGATTGCTGAGCAAAACCACCTTGATTACCTTGGCCTTGAAAGCCAGAGCTTGAGCCGCCACCTCCAAAACCAGGCCCGTGAGAGTCGGAACCTGAAACGCCATGCAGGCCATGATTGTTCTGGAAAAAATTAGAGTTTATATACTCTCTCATGATGAAGCAATCCTCCCACAGATGACTGGCCGACTTATCGTGGGTTCTGTGCTTCGGACATGGCTAATTCATCATGGCCTCAAGGTTGAACTTCGGCCCTCTAAACCGGGGCACTTGTGTTTTCCCCTTATGACGCGGGTTATTACTCTGCGTGTTGGTGTTAGCGACGAAGTCTAAACCGCCATCCGCCTTAAGCCTACCATTACCACCTTGACCCACCACGTTATGATGTCCCTTTGCATTGTCACTCTTCTTCCCCTTCCCAGTCTTCTCCTCATCACACTCAGGGTCTTTAGTGCTATCAGAGTCGACATACTTGACGGGAGCCGCCATGAGCTCCCCCATATCATTGCAATTACGATTAAGCTGCCCCAATTTCTGCTTAAGGGGACGAAAACAACAATTCTTCTCTAACATCAGGACTGCTGAACCGACGTTGATATTGTCTGATGAGTGTATAACAGCAGAGATCTGGCGCACCCAATTGGTTGTCGACTCTCCTTCACCCTGGACATAAGAGTCCAAATCCAGAGTTGACATAGGTTGCTTGCATGTGTTTTTAAAATTTTGAATAAATCGCCTTTTCGACTCTGCCCATGACCCAATGGAGTTAGCGGGCAGCCCTTTCAACCAAGTATGAGCCGG
This sequence comes from Aegilops speltoides, assembly GCA_021437245.1. Taxonomy (NCBI): domain Eukaryota; kingdom Viridiplantae; phylum Streptophyta; class Magnoliopsida; order Poales; family Poaceae; genus Aegilops; species Aegilops speltoides. The sequence goes on along the minus strand of CM038147.1, from coordinate 307,022,449 downwards.
CCCATCCAACATCATGGTGAAATGCTTAGCACATGCAACTACACTAACATCCAACATCTCCATAGCCATCTCATAACTCTCAATCCAAGCCTCTGGGGGCTGATCCACCGTGTAGTTAGGCACCTTGCGGGGGCCCTTGAAATCCTTAGGCTCGCGCTCATTGCGTAGAGCTGGCACTAAACATGGCACACCCAAGGTTCTAGAGGTCACTCCTGCCTCTACAGACGTTGACGGCGGAGATTGTTGTTGAGCCACCAACTGAGCCGCCAGCTCCGCCTCATGTAGCGCTATGCCCTTGTCCACCAAAGCTTGAGCATCATTACCAGCACGCGGAGGGTCAGGCCTACGAGGATGATTGTGGTGCCGCTCACTGCTTGACATGGCCGACTCATCAATATGTCTGCTATAACTCCGGCTTGGGCGTGGCGTTGAATGAATCCGATCGTGACTATATGAATAAGCTGCCTGTTGGGCCATAGTCGTCTAAAGAAGTTCTCCGACTCTCCGTATTTCCATCGCCCCTGGCGACTCATCCTGAACCGGGGGAGCCGCCAGTCGAGTAGCCGCAGCTATTATGTTATCCAAAGGATTAGAAAAATGACCCGAGGCGTCGGGACGTGCGGAAGAGGGGTCAAATTCAAACGTGGGGGGTCTATAGCACGAGGTTGAACCGGTTCCCTAGCTACCGGCGCCTCAACGGCCCGATCCACACCAGGCATGTTACTGGTTCCTGTCCCAGACGTGTTCAAAAGGTTCCTCGCATCGTAAACCGGGGGTAGCCGACTCACATGCCTTCTGTTAAAGACAATGTTTGATGCGTCCCGGTCCAACCTCAAGCGAAAGCTCTCTGCCTGAAGTCATTTTGCCTCCCTCTGCAAGGCGGCTCGCTGCGTTGCCATCCGGGTGTTCTTCGCGTTTAGATCCTCCTTGTCTTGGGCTATCTCGTCACGTATTGCAACATCCGCATTATGCTGAGTTTGGTTCGCCGGGTTTACCTCCGCCGTTAACAATGTTGCTAGGGCATCCAATAGACCAGATAAAACTTGAGCATGCGGGCGCACCGGGCCTCCTGCCCTGGCTGCCGTCGCTGTTGCTGACCCAGAGATCATTGCTGCTGCGGTTGAAGTATTCTGCCCCGGCTGTGTATCGGCCTTGAAGATCGCAGCCCACTTTTGTGGCTTGTAGGGGTCCAGAATACTGTCACCATCAGAACAGCCCCCAAGCCCACCATCCTGAACCTAATAGATGAAATTGGTCTCGCCGGTTGAGGACTCGTCGCCTGAGTAGACAACCATCTCACCACTGGATTCAGATCCTCCTTCCAACTCCGCTCCTTGAACAAAGCCAACAAAGACACGCTTCGCGGCAGCTTGAACCCTGGCGGGCCGCGCACGCTGATCCATCTCGACGATGTCGGTGCAGATGTCCGGCTCAGCTTCCGATTCACCAATCTTGCCAATGCAGACATGTATTCTCCCAAAGGGGACCCGATACCCGTACTTGATTGAGCTGGCCTTGGGGCCCCAGCCTACGTTGTCGATGTAGAGCTTGCCGCGATGACTCTTAGTCATCCAGCCCACATCATATCCCTTGAGCCCTGTGAAGCTGCCTTTCAAGAACTCGAAACCACCGTGCGCTGGCCCCACGGTGGGCGCCAACTGTCGTGGAATTGTCACGGTAGATGCCCTAGCATGAGGACTTAGGCGTGGAGCCATCGCTATGGGTTAGCTTGAAGGGATTAAATGGGCAAGGGACACAAAGAGTTTACCCAGGTTCAGCCCCTCACAACGAGGTAAAGGCCTACTCCTGCTTTAGGTTGTATTGCTTGGGTTTCGATTACCAGGGAGTGAATACGCTTGACCTAGTTCTCAACTTCTTGTTTTCCTGCCTTAACCCACCACCGGGCCACCCATTTATATACACAGGCTGACGCCCGACGCTTACAGAGTCCAGGCTGGCTCAGACACAACGTGTCCGGCTCGGTGACTGAACTAGACTTTCCTTATCATACAAGTTAAACATATGTCGGTTTATGCCCGTGGGCCTCAAGTCTCCTCTAGGTCTTGGGCCTTTAGTGAGCTTGCTTCATGAACCGCCATCTTCAACATATTCTTGGGCCTCCTCATTATGAACCGCCTGTGGCATGACCCGGCCCCTCCTGGGCGGGTCATACCCAATAGTCATATCCCCAAAAACCATGCTCCTCTCCTTTGCCGACTCTATGTTGGCTTGTAACACACCTATCCCCTCTATTTTTACCCTTCACATGTTTGACTAGTTGTTCTAGTTCTTGAGGATTTGGTTGAACCCTTTCCTGGTTAGAACTTAATGCTTACGAGAGATCATATCATCTTATTTATATTTGTTGTCTTGACTTTCTCATGGTGTTGTGAAGAGCTCTCACTCAACATTAGCCCCTTGTGGGCTTGAGGGAATTACTATTGGTGTGACGGTGGGATGCGGAGGTCGGTACTGATAGTGCTTATCTCCCTCCTTCCCAGATCATTGTAACTAGATACCCCGTTGCGCCAAATGGCTTAGAGACCAACTACAAACTATTTAAAATAGAAAAGGGAAGTTAGGTAAGCTATATCAAGGATGTTTCTTGCGAATGATCTGGAAGTGCTTAAGCTCGTAATGCGTTTGTATCTTCCCTGTATATTTGCCAATGACAGATAACAATGATCATTTCCCATGTCCTTCTTTTTTGCTGGACAGGGCAACCCAACAGCCGAGACACTGACATGGAGGTTTCTGAGGGGTTTGGTTGGCCAGCTCTGTTTGTGGATGAGCAGAGCGGCGTGTTGCATGCCTGTGCGCCGCATGACACCTTTACCTGTGCTTTGCCCGTCTAGATCCTTACCATCGCGGATCCTTCCACCTAGTGCCCATGGGCTACTTTCCTGTGTCATACATAGGAGTAAATAGTAACAACCTGCTATGAATGCCACGTCTTATAAATGATGCTTCTCCCGAGTTATATGCAAACAGATGACCCATTGCGCCATTTTCACAGGGGATAACTACAGCCCAGAAGCTAAGTAAAGTATTTGGAACTACAAGGAAGAAGTTAAGCAACACTATAAATGATGGATCCATATTATACAATTTTTCAGAGTTCATTTTCCCATTATTGTCGTATATCATGTCCCATTGAGCCAATTACATGTCCATATGCATGATTTCAAGTATTTACTCTTTTCCCCACGAGCATTGCATAACCTTTATTGCTAGTTGGTTTTAATTAGTTTCCTTTGTCTTTATGCATTTTGTAGGTGATGTGGAACTCCCATGCACTTATCACGATGAAAGGAGCTCAAATGGAGGACATCTAGGCACTAGACTTACGAATTTCGGAGAGTGAAAAACTCCTTTTCCCAAAGTTCTACAAATAAAGATCTAAAACAACAAGAGCATCAGTGTCATTCATACGAATCCAATGATCCCAAGAATGCCAAATTCCGAGTTCGTATGAAGAAATGTCGTTGTTTTACTGAAGGAGTGCCGAGCCAAAGACTAACACAGATTGGCGTACCAGCGCTTGAACCGATCCCACATATGCCTGAAAGTTTCCCTTCTAGACGAGATTCTTTGTGGGTTTCATCTCCGTTTGTTCCTACAACTTCCTTGGCCTTCAAAAAATATTTTGGGAGAGGATTGGGATCACTTAGATCCCTTTGGATCAAAGGAGATCAAAGGAGGATGCTATGGGAGAGCTCTTGTATATACACCATCAACCCTAATCACCACCAGAATCCTCATTGACCCTCAACTACAAACACATTTCCATGTACAGCTTCCGTCCACATAAACAACACTTGGGGACTATGCCAAGCCTCCATCTCCATCATTGCAACTTTGGAGGAAGTCCGGAAGGGAGCCGCCACCAGTGGGTGCAACCATGGGCCACCACCGCTTCTCCACCAACACCATCATTACCATCTAATGCGCCACCGCCACTGGGCACGACCATGGGACGCCTCCATTGCGCCACCACCACCATCATCACCATCTGCTACGCTGCCTCCATCACCACCATCAAACCCCTTCTCCCCCATCACAGTCTCCATGATGGGTTGTAACAACTCTTGAACCCCCTTTTATGTGATGTTATTTGAGTATTTTTTGGCCATGGGCTGGTCAGCTAGTAAGCGGTTATTTGATATGCACCGTTTATTTATGTGTCTCTCTTCATGTTGATTATTTACCTATGTGATAATTTAGTGATTGGAGACATCCATTCCATAGGTGTAGCTGGAGACGTTCAACCCTTTAGACCACACAAGAAGTTGATAGATTGTTGTGCAAACCAATAGACCATCTAAGTGATAGCCATCGATATCTTGAGGTGAACACAATTACTCCAGGAGTAATGGTTGTCCATATAACTTATTATCGTCGGTCTGGTCCTACTAACCATAATGTCTTTCCGTTAGCCACCACAGGTATGGGATGGGAAGTAGGACGATTAAGTTGTATCAACATGGCTCTTCTTGGGAGACAATGTTATGTGAGGGACCGCCAACCATCTATAGAACGCACGTATCCTGTAATGTAGGTACTGACCTAGCCAGAACATGGCATGTCGAAATTCTAAACTCGATTCCACGTCGAGGCCGGATAATACCGTACCTTGGCCACCAATCTCATATAAAACATCACATCACTCCTCATAGTTTGTTTTCTTTGTAATTTAGTATTTATTTTCAGTTCATTCTAGTACCTTAATTCAATTCTCTCCTTTGTCGCTTCCCCTAGCAACCGATTTTAGTTAACTATTTCCAAACTCCGCTTTGGGTGTGAGTGTAGCTACGTGACAATGTAGTTGCATGGATTGTAGGGCCTTCCTTTCCCCTCCTTGTGGTATCAACAAACCTTACTACAAAATTACTATGTAGCCCTATGCACTTGTAGGCATCAAACTTTTTCTTTCATCGTTGATGGAGAGCATAGCACTTGGGAGAAGGGAAATTTTTACAGGATCTGCTGAAGGATGAAGAAAAGGGTGCACAAGAAGAGCAAACATCACTTCTAGATGCATGGTTGCAAGAACTTTTAGAAGATCATGAAATAAATATTTTTCAAACTAACTCACATCAAAATAATGGTGATAAAAAGAACAACTTATAATGGATAAACAAGTGTGCATGGAAGAAGAAGTGGAGGAATAACTGTCTCCCACTCCCAAGTATAAACTTTTGCACAAACACTTAGTAAATTATTTGATGACACAACTATCAAGAGCAATATAAATTCAATGGATACAATAGAACTGCTAGAGTTATTAAACACACACGCACATATGCTATGTTTTGTATCAAGTGTCTTGTAGATGTTGCTTGTCTCTAAAACATATTGACTTCCAATGCAAAAGAACTTATGACGGGGCTGTAGCACACTACAACAGTAGTAGTACGAATGCCGCCAAGGAAATCATATTGTAACGCCCTCGATGCGGCTATATCTCCCACGTGTCGAAGCACGACTTAGAGGCATAACCGCATTGAAAGCAATGTCGCAAGTGAGGTAATCTTCGCACAATCCATGTAATACATAAGGGAAAGAGATACATAGTTGGCTTACAGTCGCCACTTCACACAATACATAAATGAACATCCATCATTCAGATTACACTCAAGGTCCGACTACGGAACCAAAATAAAAGAAGAATACCCCACATGCAACGCAGATCCCCGATCGCCCCAACTGGGCTCCACTACTAATCGTCTGGAAATGAAACATAGTAACGACCAAGGGCCTCATCATATTCCCACTTCAGCTCAGTTGCCATCAGCACCGCATCACCGTACCGTGATCTGCTTTTGGTAGAATCAGGAGCCACAGGGACTCAGAATCTCACACCCGCGAGATCAAGACTATTTAAGCTTAAGGGAAGGCTGGTGTAAAAGGAAGGGCTGCAGACAAGCGACTAGCATGTATGGTGGCTACATCGCAAAAGAGAGCGAGAAGAGAAGCAAAGCACGGTCGCTGGCTAGTAGTGATCAAGAAGTGATCCTAAGCAACCTCGTCAAACATAACTCCAACACCGTGTTCACTTCCCTGACTCACGAGAAGAGACCATCACGGTTACATACACGGTTGATGTATTTTAATTAAGGTCAACTTTGGGTTTTCTACAACCGACATTAACAAATTCCCATCTGCCTCATAACCGCGGGGCACGGCTTTTGAAAGATAATACCGCAGGGTGTCCCAACTTAGCCCATAACAAGCTCTCGCGATCAACGAAGAATAAACCTTCACCCAAGACACTCCGATCGAGACTCGGTATCCGGTACATCAAGACATTTCGACAATGGTAAAACTAGACCAGCAAAGCCGCCCGAACGTGCCGACAAATCCCGATAGGAGCTGCACATATCTCATTCTCAGGGCACATCCGGATAAGTCAAGCTACGAGTAAAACCAGGCCTCGAGTTTCCCCGTGGTGGCCCAAGCAGTTGCTCGGTTCGACCAACACTCGAAGGAGCACCGCCCGGGGCTAAAATAAAGATGACCCTCGGGCTCGCGAAAACCAAAGGGAAAAAGGGTGTAGGTGGCAAATGGTAAAACCAAGGTTGGGCCTTCTTTGAAGAGTTTTATTCAAATCGAATCGTCAAGGGGTCCCATAAATCACCCGACCGCGTAAGGAACGCAAAATCAAGGAACATAACACGGTATGACGGAAACTAGGGTGGCAAGAGTGGAACAAATCACCGGGCATAAGGCCGAGCCTTCCACCCTTTACCAAGTATATAGATGCATTAATTAAAACAATAGATATTGTGATATCCCAAAATATCCGTGTTCCAACAAGGAACAAACTTCATCTTCACCGCAACTAGCAACGCTATAAGAGGGCCGAGCAAAGCGGTAACATAGCCAAACAACGGTTTGCTAGGACATGGATGATTAGAGGTTGACATGGCAATATGGGTGGCATGATATAGCAAGTGGTAGGTATCGCAGCATAGGCATAGCAAAAGAGCGAGCATCTAGCAAGCAAAGATAGAAGTGATTTCAAGGTATGGTCATCTTGCTCGTAAGGTTCTCGAGTTGTCGAAGGCTTGATCTTCGTGGCGCGTTCTCAACAGGTTCCTCGCTCACGCACTCGCCTCCGGCTCTACCCAAAGCAAGAACACAAGCAACGGAACCACAATCAAACAAGGAACAATGCACAAGCAATATGATGCAAAACATGACATGCGATGCGAGATGTGATATGCAATGCATATGTGTGCTCCGGAAGGAAAATGATGAACTGGCATCAACTTGGCAAACCAAGTATGCTGCTGAAAGATGAGATGATTTCGGTTGAAATCAATATAAAGATCACCGAATCGGATGCACGGTTTGCAAATGACAAGCAAAACAAGAATGACGCAAATCTGCGTTTAACGTACCGATGCTACTTAGCACGCAACAAGAAACTATGCTACAAAGACCCCAACATAAAAACAAAGCATATAGCAGCGATCTACAGGAGATGCTTAACAAAAGAGGAACACTGAGCTACGGCTAAATCACATCATAACATGTTCAAACAAGCATGGTGAAAGTGCTAAAATATCGGGTTCACAGACTTAGTGAAAATACTAACATGCCAGAATTAACATCGAAGGCATGTTTAGAGCAAGCAAACAACATGCTACAGGAACTTATAATAGCAAAACAAGGCATGGCATGATTCTACTCAAAGCATATATCAATAGTCCCTTACTGACCATAAGCCAAAAAGGACTTTAAGAAATGATGGCACCCATGTAAACATTGCAAGTTTTATTACAGATTTCAGACTTAGCAGAAAAACTGGGCATGGCAAAAACAGATAACGAGTAGGCATGTTCGTGAGCTCGATGCACTCACTACAGAGCACCTCATAATAAACTAAGCATACACCCATCAACAAGACATGGCATAGAAGCTATACATGGCAATAACAACATCATATCATACACGGATCAACTACAACGACCTCGTGAAAATTGAATCTCATGCAAACAATCTGCCAGGAAACATTTTCAAGCAAAAGTAGAGCACGAAAATGACATGCTAGACTACTCCATAAATACCAACAAAGGCATGAATGGATAGAGAACATCCACATGTTCAAAACACCCTTACTGATCATGCTCAGAAAGGGCATGGATCTCTCTGTAACAACATGAACATATGGCATAAAAGTAACAGCAGGACAAGACTTAGTGAAAACACTAAGTTCCTGAAATCAGCAACATCATCATCCCTACTTTGCATGCTTGTTCTAGTCAACACATAACTCACAAAAATACATGGTATACACCCCTGGAAAGATGGCATGGCAAAGTTCAACTCACATGTAGGACTCAAGTTCATAGGGTGCACACATAATTCATGGCAAAAATGACAAAAGAGCTCGAGCTGATAAGATTCTGGAACTAACGATCTGAAGCCATCTTCCAATAGCATTTCGGGCATCAAGATGAGCTCAAATGCAAATGATGCAATGGAACGAAATGATGTACTCTTCGAGGCGAACAATTTGACATATTATACGCCCAAAACTAAGCCACGGTTGCAGAGATGTGATGCTATGAAAATGCACGAAAATTATGACAGATTATGACTTAGTGGAAAACGGGGTCGGGGTAAAAGTCAACCTAGGTTTACTGTAGATCGGATCTCGCCGGAGCGCTTGAGGAAGGTGGCCGGAGCTCGCCGGAGTTGGGGTCGGGCCGAGGAGGAGGTCGCCAGTGGCTACTCGGCCGATCCGCCGGATCCGGCATGCATGGCGACGAGGGCGGCGCGGGGCAAGCGGCGGGAGGTGGAGGCGCCGGCCGGGCGGCGGCGGGCGGCAGCCAGCTGGGAGGCGGGCACTGGCGCGCGGGCGGCTGAGCGGCGGCGGCGGCGAGGCGCTGAGCGGGCTGGCGGCGGCGCTGCTCGCGGCGGCGCGCGGAGGGCCATGGGGCCGTGGCGGGCTGGCGGGCTCTGCGCGCGGCGCTGGGCGGCGCCACGTGTCGCCTCTGCGGTTCGTCCGGCCTGGCGGCGGACGCGTCCGGTCCGATCCGGACGTGTCCGGCGGCGCGGAGGGGAAATTTTTAGGGTTTGCCCGTGAATTCGGGGGAGGGGTTTTAAATAGGCATAGAGGGAGCTAGGAGAGTCCAAATGGGGTATAGTTTTCGCCCACACGATCGTGATCGAACGACCGAGGGCATGGAGGGGAGTTAGATGGGTTATTGGGCTGTTTTGGAGGGTTGTTGGGCTGCAACTTAAAAGAGGCCTTTGTGAGAGCGCGGTTAACCGTTGGAGTACCAAACGAACTCCAAATGACCCGAAACTTGACAGGTGGTCTACCGGTGATATACCAGGGCCACTTGGCAAGGCTCGGTCCATTCCGAGAATGTTCAACACCCGCACACGGAAAAAGAACAAGAGGGGTGCGCCGGGGAACGTAGGAGTGTCGGATTGCAAAACGGACAACGGGGAAAATGCTCGGAATCATGAGACGAACACGTATGCAAATGAGATGCCCATGATGACATGATATGAGATGCATGACATGGACAAAATGCAAAACGAAAACAAAACCCAACCACGGAGGGGAATATCATAGCACATATCCGAAAATGGCAAGAGTTGGAGTTACAAATATGGAAAGTTACATCCGGGGTGTTACAACACTCCACCACTACAAGAGGATCTCGTCCCGAGATCTAGGACTGAAAGAACTCCGGATATTCGAACGGAGGTGATCCTCGCGCTCCCGTGTGGCTTCTCGGTCGGAATGGTGTGACCACTTTACTTTCGGGAATTTGATTGACTTGTTGCGAGTCTTGCGCTTGGTTTCTTCAAGAATAGCAACGGGTGCTCATGATAAGAAAGATCTTCTTGGAGGTCAATTTCTTCAAAGTTGATAGTGCTCCAGAATCTTGAAGCACTTGCGAGCTGTGACACGTGAAACACATCGTGCACGCTTGCAAAGTTGGAAGTAAGCTCAAGTTGATAAGCGAGATCGCCTCTTTTGCCAATGATCTTGAAAGGACCCACGTATCTAGGGGCAAGCTTCCTTTGATATCGGGTTTACGAGTGCCTTTCATTGAGAGACGCGAGGTAGACATGGTCTCCGATTTCAAAAGCCACATCACGGTGCTTGTCATCATAATAGCCCTTCCGCGCGATTATGCGGCTTTAAGATTCTCACGAATGACTTTGCACATTTCTTCGGCTTCTGTGATCAAGTCATTGCCAAGAAGTTGGCGTTCACCTGTGTCGGACCAATTGAGAGGAGTACGACACTTTCTGCCATTGAGAATTTCGAATGGGGCCTTGCCCGAACTCGCTTGGAAGCTGTTGTTGTAGGAGAACTCGGCATATGGAAGACACTCTTCCCACTTCATGCCAAAAGAAATGACACAAGCCCTGAGCATATCTTCAAGGATTTGATTGACTCGCTCGACTTGGCCACTTGTTTGAGGATGGAAAGCTGTGCTGAAACGAATGTTGGTGCCCATGGCCTTCTGAAAGGAGTCCCAGAACTTAGAAGTGAAAATGCTTCCACGGTCTGAAGAGATCAATTGCGGAATACCGTGCAAGGAGACAATTCTGGAGGTGTATAGCTCTGCCAAATGAACTGTTGTGATAGATTCTTTGACAGAAGAAAATGAGCCACTTTAGTAAGCTTGTCAATGACAACGAAGATAGCATCATTTCCACGCTTGGACTTTGGAAAACCAGTCCACGAAGTCCATCTCGATATGATCAAACTTCCATTCCGAATAGCAAGAGGTTGGAGGAGACCAGCTGGTCTTTGGTGTTCTCGCTTTCACTCTTCTCGCAGACATCACACTCATTCACGAATTGAGCAATTTCTCGCTTCATTCGAGTCCACCAATACGATCGCTTGAGGTCATGGTACATCTTCGTACTTCCGTGATGAATGGATAGGAGGAATTGTGTGCCTCATTCATGATGACTTTTCTCGATCGCCTTTAGAAACCACAATCCGTCCTCGAAGAAAAGAGTATCTTTGTCATCCAAGCGATAGCACTTGTATTTGAAATGCCCTTGTCAATACCACGCTTCACCTTCTTCACCATGGCATCCGGAGGTTTGCCTCACGAATTTGATCTTCCAAAGTAGGAGAGACTATGAGGTTGGCAAGAAAGCCTTGAGGAACAACTTGAAGATTCAGCTATGGAAAGCTTCACAAAGATCCGTTGGAAGGGCTTGAGAATTAGGCTGTTGCAATAAGCCTTTCGCTCAAGGCATCTGCAATCACATTCGCCTTGCCGTGAGTATATTCAATACTTGGATTGTACTCTTGAATCATTTCACCCATCGAGTTTGCTCGAGGTTGAGGTTTGGTTGAGTGAAGATATACTTGAGACTCTTGTGATCGGTGAAAATGTCCACTTTCCTTCCCAACAAGAGATGTCTCCATGTTATCAATGCATGGACAATCGCCGCCAACTCGAGATCGTGAGTGGGGTAGTTCTTTTCGTTGGGCTTCAATCGGCGAGAGGTATAGGCCACAACTTTCTTCTCTTGCATTAACACAGACCGAGACCTTGCAAGGAAGCATCACGTAAAACTTCAATGGCTTGGATTCATCAGAGGAGTCAAGACAGAGCTGTAACTAGCTTCTCTTTGAGGGTGTTGAAAGCGACATCACACTCAAAGGCCCGACATACTTGACATGCTTCGGAGGAGGTTGGAAAGAGGCTTTGCAATCTTAGAGAAATTCTCAACGAATCTTCGCAATAGCTTGCAAGACCGAGAAAATCATGGAGCTGCTTGACATTCGAGGAGGTTCCCAATTCAGAATCAAGACACCTTCTCGGATTAACAGCGATGCCCTTGGCGGAGATGATATGACCAAGATAAAGAACTTCATCAAGCCGTAACTCACATTTGGAAAACTTCAGATAGAATTGATGCTCTCTGAGCTTGTCGAGCACCAATCGCAAATGTTTGGCATGATCCTGCTTGTTCTTAGAGAAGACCAAAATATCATCGAGATACACCAAGACGAAATCATTTGTGTAGGGGTTGAAGATAAAGTTCATCATGCGAGAGAAAGTTGGAGGAGCATTGACAAGGCCGAAAGACATGACAAGATATTCATAAGAACCATAGCTTGTTCGAATCTTTGTCTTGGGAATATCTTGTTCACGAATGCGAATCGATGATAACCCATACGGAGGTCAAGCTTGGAGAATACTTTAGCACCTTTGAGTTGCTCGAATAGCTCATTGATGTTGGGAAGTGGATACTTGTTCTTGATTGTCTTCTTGTTCAATGGACGGTAATCGACGCAAAGTCGGTCCGTGCCATCCTTCTTCCGGACAAAAGAACTCCACATCCCCATGGAGATGAACTCGGTCTGATCAAACCCAGACGCTCTTGTTCATCGAGCTGCTTCTTCAATTCCTTCAGTTCCTCAGGTCCAAGCTTGTAAGGACGCTTGCAAACGGGTTCAGTGCCGGGCTCAAGATCGATAACGAACTCGACTGGCCGATGAGGAGGCATACCCGGAAGCTCTTCTGGAAAGACATCTCGATACTCACAAGCGATCGAATCGAGAGATAGCATCCAACTCGCCCTCTCATTGAGAGAAAACAACCAATGGTTTCATCACGAGCGGCATAGATGATAACATCCTCGGAAGGGTGTGTCAATTGAATCTGCTGGCAGCACAATCAAGTGAGCCTTGTCTTTGAGAAAGCCATCCATCCCAAGAATTAGATCAATATCGAGTCACCAAGAACAATTGGTTTAGCCGAAATCTATAGTCGCCCATCTTGATTGTGGTATCCGAACCACCAAACCGAGCTCAACCGCTTACCCGAGAAATGACAGCCATGGGTTTATCCAAATGAGAAGAAGTGAAATCATGCTTGGCAAAAAACGGTCTTGACATGAAACAATGCGATGCAGCAGTATCGAATAAGACTTTTGCAGGAATAGAGTTAACTTGAAGGTTACCCATGATCACATCTGAAGAATCCTCTGCCTGAGCTGCATTCATCAAGTTCACCTTTGCATGCTTCGGATTATGCTTGACCACTGCATTGCTTGAAGACCTCACAGGAGGAGGAGGCGGAAGGCGCCTTTGGTTATGGCATTTGTTCGCATAGTGACCCTTCTGCTGGCACTTGTTGCAGGTCACCTCTGAGAGCGGACGGTGATAAGGAGCATTTGACCTTGGAGCTTGAGGCTGAGACTTGTTCTGGTAGCTTGGGTTGGTTGGGTGGGAAGATCCACGACCACCGAGTTCTTCTCACGATAAGGCCGACGGAACGGAGGAGGAGGAAGGTAGAACTTTTGCTGCTTAGCTGCCACTTGAGAGGAAGAAGAAGACTGAATCGCATCCTGCTTTCTCTTCTTTGAAGCCTCACACTTGAGCTGAGCACCTTCTAGCTTGAGTGCCATATTATAGAATTGATCAAACCGAGTAGGCTCAAAAGAACAAGAGATAACTGCAGATCCTCTCTAAGGCCACCTCTGAATCGATAGATCATACTTTTCTCATCGAGAACGTCTTGTTTAGCGAATCGAGCAAGTTTCAAACTGTGTGTTGTATTCAGTACATCGACATGTTTCCTTGCTTGAGATTGCGGAACTCCTCACGCTTGCTCTCAACAACACCGGTAGGAATGTGGTGAGCTTTAAAGTCCCGCAAAATCAGTCCAAGTAATCACTCGACCACCTCTGGAATCCTTGTATTGTGGAACCAATCAGCCGCTCGATCCTTGAGCTGAAAAGACGCGAACTTGACGTAGTCCTCGTGTCCGACATTGCTGCATTCAAAATGCTTGTTGATATCCATGAGCCAATCGTCGGCGTCGTGGCCTCGCACAACAAATTTGAAAGACTTTGGCTGGTTTGCAAGGAACTGGTTGAGGGTAGGAAATCGTGGCTGATGGAAGAACTGCCCTTGACCTTGATTCCCTTGGTTGCCTTGGCCTTGGTTACGCTCTTTGCATCACTGGATCAACAATCGGCGTTGGCGTTTGTGGTTGCCATCAAAGTTTGCCATGCCTCCGGAGGCGGAGGTGGAGGTGGAGGGTTCGCTGACTCCCATCACTGCGTTCCGGATTACGACGCGTGGCGGAGCCATCTGAAGAGGGTGACATCCGTTAGCATCTTGATAGATGATAGACAAGTTGAATCAACGGATAGAAATTTCAACATATAGTCTTCACAATAAACATTCGAACAGGGATGAACGAATGAATTCCAAAGTAAACATCACGTCCATTAAGGTGAGAAGCCACTTGATAAGAGATTGATGAAAAAAAATAAAAACAAGGTATGGATGGAACAAATAAGTGGTAAGGATTACCCAATCACAAACCAAATATCTGCGGAAGAAATGCTAGAGCTACTTGAATCCCACCTATAAACTCCCAAACTTTCCGGTTATGCAATCAGTGTTGGGGATACAGGGAGCAATATATCTCACCCAAACTAACAATCCCTACATCCAATTGTATCCATCCTTCAACACATAACCAAGAAACCTTCGAAATCGTGTACCTCAACCTTCAAAAGCATCCGTTATACGAGTCATGGCAATACTCCGTACTCACCTCAAGATCGGGTTAGCGGGGTTATCTCACCAACAACGCATAAAAGAGATTTTCGATGTCGGCGCACTAAACTCGGGTATTCCGAACTGCAACGATAAAATTATGACGACAACACCTCGAGCTCAACTCCCGGACACCGTCACAACCCCTAAATGTCGAGGCACCAAGAACAATGTTCTCGCCATAAGAATATCGAACGATTCCAAGATACCCGCGTGATCCTAAAATTTTTTAGTGAAATTTGAGAAGAGAAGAGTCAAAACTCTACGTCGGGATACCTCACCGAGAGGTCGAAGGACCGGGAGTAAAAGAATTCCTAACCTCTCCGATATATATAATCCTAAATGACTCAAAACATTTTTCTAGACACAACTCGCCACTAAAAGCGATCAAGCGGTGGGGGCTCCTAAGGTCGGGATGGCTCGATTACCAACTTGCGCCCTCGATGCGGCTATATCTCCCACGTGTCGAAGCACGACTTAGAGGCATAACCGCATTGAAAGCAATGTCGCAAGTGAGGTAATCTTCGCATAATCCATGTAATACATAAGGAAAGAGATACATAGTTGGCTTACGATTAGCCACTTCACACAATACATAAATGAACATCCATCATTCAGATTACACTCAAGGTCCGACTACGGAACCAAAATAAAAGAAGAATACCCCACATGCAACGCAGATCCCGATCGCCTAACTGGGCTCCACTACTAATCGTCTGAAATGAAACATAGTAACGACCAAGGGCCTCATCATATTCCCACTTCAGCTCGGTTCGCCATCAGCGCTGGCATCACCGGTACCTGCATCTGTTTTGGTAGAATCTGTGAGCCACAGGGACTCAGCAATCTCACACCCGCGAGATCAAGACTATTTAAGCTTAAGGGAAGGCTGGTGTAAAAGGAAGGGCTGCAGCAAGCGACTAGCATGTATGGTGGCTACATCGCAAAAGAGAGCGAGAAGAGAAGCAAAGCACGGTCGCGAAGCTAGTAGTGATCAAGAAGTGATCCTAAGCAACCTGCGTCAAACATAACTCCAACACCATGTTCACTTCCCGGACTCCGCCGAGAAGAGACCATCACGGTTACATACACGGTTGATGTATTTTAATTAAGGTCAACTTCGGGTTTTCTACAACCGAACATTAACAAATTCCGTCGCCTCATAACCGCGGGCACGATTTGAAAGATAATACCTGCAGGGTGTCCCAACTTAGCCCATAACAAGCTCTCACGATCAACGAAGGAATAAACCTTCACCCAAGACACTCCGATCGACTCGGTATCCCGACATCAAGACATTTCGACAATGGTAAAACTAGACCAGCAAAGCCGCCCGAATGCGCCGACAAATCCCGATAGGAGCTGCACATATCTCGTTCTCGTGGCACATCCGGATAAGTCAAGCTACGAGTAAAACCAGGCCTCGAGTTTCCCGTGGTGGCCCAAGAAGTTTTCGGTTCGGACCAACACTCGAAGGAGCACCGCCCGGGGGCTAAAATAAAGATGACCCTCGGGCTCGCGAAAACCCAAGGGAAAAAGGGTGTAGGTGGCAAATGGTAAAACCAAGGTTGGGCCTTCTTTGGAAGAGTTTTATTCAAAGCGAACTGTCAAGGGGGTCCCATAAATCACCCGACCGCGTAAGGAACGCAAAATCAAGGAACATAACACCGGTATGACGGAAACTAGGGTGGCAAGAGTGGAACAAATCACCAGGCATAAGGCCGAGCCTTCCACCCTTTACCAAGTATATAGATGCATTAATTAAAACAATAGATATTGTGATATCCCAAAATATCCGTGTTCCAACAAGGAACAAACTTCATCTTCACCTGCAACTAGCAACGCTATAAGAGGGGCTGAGCAAAGCGGTAACATAGCCAAACAACGGTTTGCTAGGACATGGATGATTAGAGGTTGACATGGCAATATGGGTGGCATGATATAGCAAGTGCTAGGTATCGCAGCATAGGCATAGCAAAAGAGCGAGCATCTAGCAAGCAAAGATAGAAGTGATTTCGAAGGTATGGTCATCTTGCCTGTAAGGTTCTCAGAGTTGTCGAAGGCTTGATCTTCGTGAGGCGTTCTCAACAGGTTCCTCGTTCACGTACTCGCCTCCGGCTCTACCCAAAGCAAGAACACAAGCAACGGAACCACAATCAAACAAGGAACAATGCACAAGCAATATGATGCAAAACATGACATGCGATGCGAGATGTGATATGCAATGCATATGTGTGCTCGGAAGGAAAATGATGAACTGGCATCAACTTGGCAAACCAAGTATGCCGCTGGAAAGATGAGATGATTTCGGTTGAAATCGATATAAAGATCACCGAATCGGATGCACGGTTTGCAAATGACAAGCAAAACAAGAATGACGCAAATCTGCGTTTAACGACCCGATGCTACTTAGCACGCAACAAGAAACTATGCTACAACACCCCAACATAAAAACAAAGCATATGGCAGCGATCTACAGGAGATGCTTAACAAAAGAGGAACACTGAGCTACGGCTAAATCACATCATAACATGTTCAAACAAGCATGGTGAAAGTGCTAAAATATCGTGTTCACAGACTTAGTGAAAATACTAACATGCCAGAATTAACATCGAGAAGGCATGTTTAGAGCAAGCAAACAACATGCTACAGGAACTTATAATAGCAAAACAAGGCATGACATGATTCTACTCAAAGCATATATCAATAGTCCCTTACTGACCATAAGCCAAAAAGGACTTTAAGAAATGATGGCACCCATGTAAACATTGCAAGTTTTATTACAGATTTCAGACTTAGCAGAAAAACTGGGCATGGCAAAAACAGATAACGAGTAGGCATGTTCGTGAGCTCGATGCACTCACTACAGAGCACCTCATAATAAACTAAGCATACACCCATCAAGAAGACATGGCATAGAAGCTATACATGGCAATAACAACATCATAGCATACACGGATCAACTACAACGACCTCGTGAAAATTGAATCTCATGCAAACAATCTGCCAGGAAACATTTTCAAGCAAAAGTAGAGCACGAAAATGACATGCTAGACTACTCCATAAATACCAACAAAGCCATGGATGGATAGAGAACATCCATATGTTCAAAACACCCTTACTGATCATGCTCAGAAAGGGCATGGATCTCTCTGTAACAACATGAACATATGGCATAAAAGTAACAGCAGGACAAGACTTAGTGAAAACACTAAGTTCCTGAAATCAGCAACATCATCATCCCTACTTTGCATGCTTGTTCTAGTCAACACATAACTCACAAAAATACATGGCATACACCCCTGGAAATATGGCATGGCAAAGTTCAACTCACATGTAGGACTCAAGTTCATAGGGTGCACACATAATTCATGGCAAAAATGACAAAAGAGCTCGAGCTGATAAGATTCTGGAACTAACGATCTGAAGCCATCTTCCAACAGCATTTCGGGCATCAAAATTAGCTCAAATGCAAATGATGCAATGGAACTAAATGATGTACTCTTCGAGGCGAACAATTTGACATATTATACGCCCAAAACGGAGCCACGGTTGCAGAGATGTGATGCTATGAAAATGCACGAAAATTATGACAGATTATGACTTGGTGGAAAACGGGGTCGGGGTAAAAGTCAACCTAGGTTTACTGTAGATCGGATCTCGCCGGAGCGCTTGAGGAAGGTGGCCGGAGCTCGCCGGAGTTGGGGTCGGGGCCGGAGGAGGAGGTCGCCGGCGGGGCGCCCGGCCGGATCCGGCCGGATCCGGCGCGGTGGCGACGGAGGGCGGCGCGGGGCGGCTTGGGCGGCGAGGAGGAGGCGCCAGCGGGCCGGCGGCGGCGGCGGGCGGCGGCCGGCGCTGAGGCGGGCACTGCGGCGGCGGCGGCGGCTGAGCGGGCGGCGGGGCGGCGGCGCGGTCTCGCGGGCGGCGGCGCGAGGGCGGCGGAGCGGGGCCGGGCGGCGGGCTCGGGCGGGCTGGCGGCGGCGGTGCGGCGGGCGCTTACGTGTCGCCCTCGCGGTTCGTCCCCCGGCGGCGGACGCGTCCGTCCGATCCGGACGTGTCCGCGCGCGAGGGAAATTTTAGGGTTTGCCCGTGAATTCGGGGAGGGTCTTTAAATAGGCATAGAGGAGCTAGGAGAGTCCAAATGGGGTGTAGTTTTCCCCACGATCGTGATCGAACGACCGAGGGCATGGAGGGAGTTAGATGGGTTATTGGGCTGTTTTGGAGGGTTGTTGGGCTGCAACTTAAAAGAGGCCTTTGAGAGCGCGGTTAACCGTTGAGTACCAAACGAACTCCAAATGACCCGAAACTTGACAGTGGTCTACGGTGATATACCAGGGCCACTTGGCAAGGCTCGGTCCATTCCGAGAATGTTCAACACCCGCACACAGAAAAAGAACAAGAGGGGTGCGCCGGGGAACATAGGAGTGTCGGATTGCAAAACGGACAACGGGGAAAATGCTCGGAATCATGAGACGAACACGTATGCAAATGAGATGCCCATGATGACATGATATGAGATGCATGACATGGACAAAACGCAAAACGAAAACAAAACCCAACCACGGAGGGAAATATCATAGCACATATCCGAAAATGGCAAGAGTCGGAGTTACAAATATGGAAAGTTACATCCGGGGTGTTACACATATGGTATGTGTTAAGCACAAGTGCATGGAAATTATCTACTTTGATTGCTGTTGTTAAAGCTCGAAGGAAAGATGAAATTCTTGCTGGATGTATGCTTTCGTGAATGCCATCGATTATCATTGTGAATAATATATTTCCTATAAAAAGGATACTAATATGCAAGAGCAAGAGTATGATTATAACTCTAGTGTGGATAAATTTGATGCTAATGAACTTGACTTGCAGGAAGCCACCCTTAGGTCGAGACGCCTTGATGCAGAGCATCCTACGATCATCCCCATGCACCTACCTATGGCTCCCAAATTCCAAGTGGACTGATGACACGAGCATGTGCAAGAGCTATTGAGACTGAGGTGACATCTCTCCTTAGTGATATTTCGCATGACCAACGTGAGACATGACTACTACCTAAAGCCGGAATTCTATGTGTGAATAGGTATGAAGAAGACCACCTCGGAGATGCTCAAGATGGTGGACAAGCCCTGAAGTACATGGATGAAGGAGCACGATGAAAGGAACTAGAGGAAGCTCCTAGGACCCGGACATTCGGCCCCTAGCGCAGACATCCGGCCCCTGAAGACAGCAACAACAGCAACCCAACAACATAGAATCTACAAGGCATGAACATTCGGCCCAGCCCTAGACATCTGGCCTGATGACCATAGACATTCGGCCCCTCCTGTCGAGAGAACATCCAGAATCGGCCGAAGCCAGCTCGGACATGCAGCCCCCAGCCGACATGAAGGCATGGACATCCGGCCCCAAGCCCGGACATCTGGCACCTGCCTGTGTGCAGAGAACAGACTAAAGGCCCATATATCTGTCGGGGTACACAAACAGGGGTGTGTGTTTCCTCCTGACTTGTGCACCGACAGGGAAGCCTCCGGCGCAACAACAACAAAGCAAGCTGCACCAAGTATCCAAGACAAGAACAAATTGGAGAGATAGCTCTTTGAGAAATCAAAGGGCGGATCAAGAAGACCAAGACAACCCAAAGGAACAAGATATCACTAAGGGAAAGACCTCCCTTACCGGGAAGGCGAGCCTCGTCAGGTCGAGGTCACCCCAAGGGAAAGTCCCAAGAACTCCCCGGCAAGCGTTGCCGGGGAGCCGATTGCCTGCTTCCCCGCCAAGGCTCCGCTGCTCGACCTCACAGTGACACAAGTCACTTATCGATGCAGTGTCAAGCCCCCAAGTGATTAAGTCGCTGTCATTCGGCACATGACAGCCATTTCTGAGGAAGAACACCCCTAAATGACACCCGTCCAGGGGTGTGTCACACAGGCAGACGAGAAGGTGGTTGAATGGCGCGGAAAGGCTTGCCGGGCTACATCCATGACATGGCACTAAGTGGTGCATTTAATGCACCTTGTCCTGTCTGCAGAGTTAGGTATGATAGCATTGTGGCTATCTAATCACTAGATAATGACTATTTTGCCATTGTGGTAACCCCTTGATCTATAAAAGGAGGACCGAGGCAACCTTAGAAAGGATCCAGACCCTTGTACAGTCATACATGTGTAGTTGCTCTCCCCGAGGCGACCTTGCCGGGCTTGAGCGTTGTGCGTTCGTCACGGTCCTCCATCCAATCCACCAAAGCAGGAGTAGGGTTTTACGCCTCACGGTGACCCGAACCTGGGTAAAAACCACTTGTGCCACCGCTGCCGCGTTGCTACGGTCTACGCGCTTTGTTCAACGTGCCCTTCCCCCTCGCTGAACCACAAGGGGCCAATGGCCCCATAGGTGATAGTGTTGAACCACGACATCTTCGGTGCGCCAGGTAGGGGGAGGCGCTTGTGCGCATTCGATGTTGTAAACAGCGTGTCAAGCTACACTGACATCAGAATCGACGCTCACATCGTCAGTGGCTCCTAAGGAAAGAGCCGACGCCACCCCCTCAGTCCGCCTTGTCCAGACCCGTCGCCTACGCCCACCAAAGCCGAGGCGACGGTGGGACATGGAGGTAGCGGCAGTGCAACGGTCCCGGGCCGCCTGGGTGGCATGGCCTCTACACTGCCCTTGTCTAAAGGAGAAGAGCGAGGCACGCGGCGATGCTGTCCTCCTGGCTGGTTCCTACCAAGCATGCCAGGTGACCGAGAGAATCATCAAGGCTGGCGAAAAGCGTGGTATGGTCTCCTCCTCCTCCCTTGTTTTTGCTTGTCGATGACAGAGCAGCACAGGGGGCGACATTTTCAATGTCAGGGAGCCCACGCAAAACTCGGTTTAGCACTTGCCCTGCCAAGGGAAAGTCTTGAGGAAAGCGTTGGTGCAAATCCGTTGATTGACGCCCCGGCAAGTACACTCTGGCAGGGCTATCCGCGCCAGTGTGGCTTTTTATGCTCATGGCCGTGATGTCGTTAACAGCGAAGGGAGAGAGGAAAGAGTAACCAACCATCCCTTTTCGTCGTACATTATCGCCCACAAATATTCGATTACCCCCTCCGGCCCTTGCCTGGGGTCGACATGCAACTAACAAACTTCCAAGTCTCTTTTTTGCGTGTTTTTCTCTCATTAACCTTTGCAGACCTGAGGCCAACACGCAGATGCGGTCCCGTCGGGATATGCGGGCGTGATGAATGACTGTGGTTAAAGGGGAAGGGAAGCGTGAACGAAAGCCAAGTCCACGTGTTCGCTGCTTTTTTCTCTCTAGAGTCCACATTTGCTTATCCCTCGGATAACCAGGATGTTTCGTATGAAGAAATCTTTCATGTGGTGGCACCTTGCCAGATTTATCTGCGCCTCCACTATATTTCGAGCCTGCTCACAGAGCGGGTGGCTGCATCAAAGATACCCAAGGAAAAAATTGCCAGGGCGTGTCTTCACTAGCTAAATGCTAAGGATCCGTTCCTCGTAGCAATCACAGCAACACGCCATTGGCAAGAAACCAAAACACACAAAAAGAAACTAACCATATGAACATCCATGGATAAAACACAAGAGGGATATCATGCATTTGAAATTAAGTAAACACTAGTTCAGCACGAGCAAAAGTAGTATGAGATCTAAAAACAAGACATGCATAATGTTTTGTTACAGGGCAACACGGTGAAGCGAGTGATTCAGGGTCGTATTTGGCGGCCTTATGATGCCCTGGGGATGGATAGCACCTTGTCGACAAAAGGGGCAGCCTTCTCCATGGTAGCGGAAATATCAGCGCCTGCCGGCAGCCTCCTGAAGCCATCGGCGAGGTTGAAGTCCGGATGACGGAAGGCGATGTTGCTCACGACCATGAAGAGGGCATTTGGGGCAAGCTCTCGGGACTCACTTGCAAAATGAGCAGCTCTTTCTTCGTCATGTGTTCTCAGCCCTTCGATCAATCTATTAAAGAAGTGCGCTAGCTTGACACTTGGGTTCCCGTGCCTGTCAACCGAGAAGGCTGGGCTCTCCATACCCATCGTAGTAATCTGGGTAGTGAGGCGCTCAACAATGTTGACCAGGTTTTTGATCCAAAGATCATGCTGCTGAACCTGGTTCACCATTTTGTCCTCCACATCCTCTAGAGGATCTACGTATTTTCCAAGCCCCTTATCAGCTGCTTCTCATGAACCCTAGCAGACTCAATTGTGCTCTCTAAAGTGCCAAGCCTTGCCTTCGTACCAGTAATGGTGCCGTTAGCGGTATCAAGGTCCTGGACCTCGAAGGAGAGTTGAGATTGCACCTCTTTCAGAAGGACCTCTGCCTTCTGCGCCTCATCCTTAAGGGCTGCAGCTTTGGAACTCTCGGCAAGCTCCTCTATCAGTTTCACCACCTGTTGGTCAAGATCAGCTTTGGCAATGGATGCAGCAGCAAGGTCATCAACAACCTTCTTCAACGAGGTAGCTGTCGGTGGAAAACGACACCTATGGGATCACCGGAATCCCTTCTACGGTTGCGGGGCATGGAGATCGTGAGAAGAGCAGGACTAGTAGACAACACAAAGGGATTTACCCAGGTTCGGGCCGCAAAGATGCGTAAAACCCTACGATCCTGCTTTGGTGGATATATTTAGTGTTCTTGAGCTCTCGAACTAGCTCTTGGTGCTGTGGGGTTTGATAGAGCCAAATCCCTTCTCTATGTGCCATGGGCCTCCTTTTATAGGCGAAAGGGGCTGCCACAGTGGCACACAGGAGGTGAAAAGTGCTACAGCATTGTGAGTTTATCGCTAGTATTACTGGACAAGACGCATTCAATGTGAGGCTTAGGTGTCCCTTCGCTTTATTGGGGACGGGGGCGAGGCCCGTCCCGTCCATCGCCGCTCCTCCTCGCTTCGACACGCGCCCTGGCCAGCGATGCATGCGGTGCCATGTAGGCAGGCAGGCAGCTGAGGTGGAGCGGTGGTGGAGCCTTCACGAAGGATTGCATGCTGCCACACAGGTGCATGCCCGACTGGTTGAGTCGGCAGCTGCATGCGAACGGCGGTGAGGACTTGGCTAGTGCGGACCTGGCAGTGGCCTTGCCGGTGCGCTTGGCGAGGGCCTTGCCGGGTGGCCCAACAAGGGTCTTTCCGGGTAGCCCGGCAAGGGTCTTGCTGTGGCGCACTGGCTTCCCCGGCAAGGATCTTGCCGGGGGTCTTGTGGGTTTCTTCGGTGAGGATGGTTGCCTTCCTATCCTTATTTGATCTTGAGCATTCTATGTCTTCACAAAGATCTGCAGGCCACCACGGAGGTGCCTCCCGAGCCTTGTCCCAATGCATCTGTTTAGCGTTGGTGGGCTCAAGGGTGGCTCGCTCGGAGAAACTGGTGCGAATGAGCCGCGCCCTTTCACGTTTTTCCCTTTTATGAGGAATAGGCGTAGAAGGGGCGACTCTTCGCTACTTTCCTCGGAAAGTTACCATTTTACATTAACTGCTACAGTTCCATGACCCCACGACCTGCGGTAATTACGTATGGTGGATGTTGGTTTGACTAATCATCACAACCCCTCCACGCACATCATTTCCTTCACACGTGTTTGTGCACTATTTAGGGCCTAACCCAACGTGCCCGGCGACACGTATGGCTCAGGTCCTAAGGCTTGTATCGGGGTACACAAACAGGGGTGTATGTTTCCCCCTGACTTGTGCACGGACAGGTAAGCCTCCAGCGCGGCAACAACAAAGTAGCTGCACCAAGTAGCCCAGACAAGACCAAATTTGAGAGGTAGTTCTATGATAAATCATAGAGCAGATCAAGAAGACCAAGACAAGCCAAAGGAACGAGATATCACTAAGGAAAAAAGCCTCCCTTACTGGGAAGGGGAGCCTGGTCAGGTCGAGGTCACCCCAAGGGCAAGTCCCAAGACCTCCCAGGCTAGGGTTGCCGAGGAGCTGACGGCCTGCTTCCTCGCCAAGGCTCAGCCGCTCCACCTCACAGTGACGCACGTCACTTATTGGTGTGGTGTCGAGCCCCCAAGTGATTAAGTGGCTGCCATTCGGCATGTGGCAGCCATTTGTCAGGAAGAACACCCCTAAATGACACCCGTCCAGGGGCGTGTCACACTGTCAGACGAGAAGGTGGTTGAATGGCGCGGCAAGGCTTGCCGGGCTACATCCATGATGTGACACTAAGTGGTGCATTTAATGCACCTTGTCCTGTCTGTAGAGTTAGGTATGATAGCACTGTGGCTATCAAATCACTGTATAATGATTGTTTTGCCATTATGCTAACCCCTTGACCTACCAAAGGAGGACCGAGGCAACCTTAGAAAGGATCAGATCTTAGTACACTCATACGCGCGTAGTTGCTCTCCCCGAGGCAACCTTGCCGTTCTTGAGTGTTGCGCATTCGTCATGGTCCTCCATCCAATCTACCAAAGCAGGAGTAGGGTTTTACGCTTCACAGCGGCCCGAATCTGGTTAGGAACCGCCTATGCCACCGGTGCCACACTGCCCAACGATCTGTACTCTTTGTGCAACGTGCCCTTCCCCCTCGCTGAACCAAAAGGGGCCAACGGCCCCATAGGTGACTGTGTTGAACCACAACAGTATCCCTCCTTACCCCCCTTACCTCGTGGACTACAATACATAGACCTCTCCCCTCTCCATCTAGGGTTAGAATTGTGATAGCTCAAGATTGAGATAGAGCTTTGCTCATCCACTAATCCCTACTCCTATGGAGACCAATACCTCCTTGGAGAAGATCCCCCCAAGTGGATTCAGGACCCCCTTGTGGGAAGATCTGATGACCCACAAGTATAGGGGATCAATCGTAGTTCTTTTGATAAGTAAGAGTGACGAAACCAACGAGGAGCAGAAGGAAATGACAAGTGGTTTCAGCAAGGCAATTACTGCAAGCACTGAAATTATCGGTAACATATAGTTTGATAGAAAAATAATTTCCAATGAGCAAGTAACGGTAATGGTAAGTAAAGTGCAGCAAGGTAGCCCAATCCATTCGTGGCAAAGGACATGCCAAAACGGTTCCTTATAATAGGCAAAGAGTTCTTGAGGGTACACGGGAATTTCATCTAGTCACTTTCATCATGTTGGTTTGATTCGTGTTCGCTACTTTGATAATTTGATATGTGGGTGGACTAGTGCTTACGAGCTGTTCTTACTTGAACAAACCTCCTACTTATGATTAACCCCCTCGCAAGTATCCGCAACTATGAGAAAAGTATTAAGATAAAATCTAACCATAGAATTAAACTTTTGGATCCAAATCGGTCCCTTACAAAGTAGTGCATAAACTAGGGTTTAAGCTTTTGTCACTATAGCAACCCATCATCTGATAATTACTCCACAATGCATTCCCTTAGGCCACAATATGGTGAAGTGCCATGTAGTCGACATTCACATGACACAACTAAGGGAATCACAACATACATATCATCGAAACATCAACACATATCAAGTTCAAATGATTACTTGCAACAAGATTTCTCCCGTGACCTCAGGAACAAAAGCAACTACTCACAAATGATAATCACGCTCAAGATCAGAGGGGTATTAAATAGCATAATGGATCTGAACATATAATCTTCCACCAAATAAACCGTATAGTAATCATCTACAAAATGTAATCAACACTACTAGTCACCCACAGGTACCAATCTAAGGTTCCGGTACAAAGATTGAACACAAGAGATGACCTAGGTTTGAGAGGAGATGTTGCTGTTGAAGATATTGATGGAGATTGCCCTCCCAAGGATGAGAGAGTTGTTGGTGATGACGTTGATGATGATTTCCCCCTCCGGAAGGGAAGTTCCCCCGACGGAATCGCTCCCCCGGAGGGCAAAAGTGCGCCTGCCCAAGTTCCACCTCAAGACGGCGGCTCCATCCCGAAAGTCCTCTCCTTATTTTTTCTAGGTCCAAATGAGATATATACCAGAAGAGGGGCACCAGAGGTGGGCCGAGGAGGGCACAACCAACCAGGGTGCGCCTGGGACGGAGCACTTGGGCAGGGGCACTTTTGGTGAAGTATGGTGAATTGAGTATGGTGAAGTGCCTGGGGTGGCGCGACCAGGTGGGTTGTGCCTACCTGGTGGGCCTCCTCTGGTATTTATTTGCTCCATTATGTTTCATATATCCCAAAACAAATCTTCGTAAATTTTCAGCTCATTTGGAGATGTGTAGAATAGGTAACTCTGACGTAGCTTTTTCAGGTCCAGAATTCCAGCTGCCGATATTCTCCCTCTTTGTGTAAACCTTGCATATTATGAGAGAAAAGGCATTAGAATTACTCCAAAAATCATTATTATGCATAAAAACATTGTAAATAACAGTAGGTAAACATGATGCAAAATGGACGTATCAACTCCCCCAAGCTTAGACCCCGTTTGTCCTCAAGCAAAATATAGAAATCGAGAATCATGTCCACATGCTTAGAGAGAGAGAGAGAGAGAGAGAGAGAGAGAGAGAGAGAGAGAGAGGTGTCGATAAAAACAAAATACAGACATAGAAGCATCATGCATATTATTATAACAGCAACAAACTTTATGATATAACTTTATCACAGAATTTCTCATGAGCAAGTAACAATTCATCACAACATCGAAGTATAAAGCATAAACTCTATTGAAAACCAACAAACTATGTTCTCAGTCAATTTTTCAACTACAATTCATTATCTTTTCAGGAAGGGTCACATATCGGAGCCTTTTGGCAAGTCCACATACTCAACCATCATATAGTCTTCTATGATTGCTAACACTCACTGCACACCCATGAGCAAAAAATTTCAACCAGACACATAGAAATATAGGGGCTTATAGTTTCGCCTCCCAACGTATTCACCTCAAGGGTGATGTCAACAATAATAACTCATGCTCACTCATATCCAACTGGATATATGTGCCTAGATATTTCCTCACCACATGATGCTTGCAAAAGAGAAAATAAAAAGGAATAGGGAAGAATACTTTACTCTTCCATAAAAGTAAATACATAAAAGTAAAGGATAGGCCCTTCTTAGAGGGAAGCACAGGTTGTCATGCACTTTTTGGTTTGTATGCTCAATCTCTTAGTGCAAAAGAACATCACATTATATTGCCCCTTATGATAGCAACCTTTATTATGCAGTCTGTTGCCTTTATTATTTTTCCATCACAAGTTCGTACAATGCTCAATTTTCTCTTACACTAAATGATCCAACACAGAGCAATTTTTTATTGCCTTATTGCACCGATGACAACTTACTTGAAGGATCTTACTCAATCCATAGGTTGGTATAGTGGACTCTGAAAACAAGATTTGGGTTTATGGGTTTTTGGATGCACAAGTAGTATCTCTACTTAGTGCGGAATTTTTGGCTAGCAAAATAGGGGGCAAGCACCACATGTTAAAGGATCCATGACAATATAATTTCTGTGTGAATATGAACAAGCAAAAATCATTATGTTGTCTTCCTTGTCCAACGTCAACAGTTTTGGCATAAAATATTTTGATGGGGGCTCACAATCATAAAAGATGTTCAAGATAGTATATTTGCATGTGAATCTTCTCTTCCTTATTAATTCTTTCACGAATTGCATCATTGACCTATGCTATGTTTGCCAATCTCCAATAAATTTTACCACTTATACTTTTCCTTATGTGATGTCATTACTTACCATAAGATTAGCATATGATATTTTCCATTATTCTTTTTCTTGATTTTTATTGAAACATAAAAGTAAAGAAAGCAAAACTCGAACTAAACTTTATTATATAGCTCGCACACGATTACAAAGATAAATAGATCACTAAGAAAAGTACTCGAAAAGGATCAAACTAAACTTTTATTCAACTAATTCAAAAGATAACTAAAAGATCGAACTAAGATAAATAAAGGCAAAAGAGGTGGGGTGATACGATACCGGGGCACCTCCGCCAAGCTTGGCACAAGCCAAAGGGAGTGCCCATACTCGATACTCAAGTCTCCTCTAGCAGTGAAGAAGATGATGGTGGTAGTGGTGGTGAGGTAGAGGCGAGCTTATCCTTCAGGCTCAAAAGATATTCCAATCTACGGATGACGCCCCGGAGGGCAAGGATGTGCTCTTGCAATAAAATATTTTCACGAGTGAGATATTTGTTTCGAACACGAGCCGTTTGAATGGTATTAAGAGCTTCAATTTAAGTGGGGGTAAGATATTCATAGTATGGTTGAAGGATATCTTCTTCTTCTTCCTCCGCGGGCAAGACCTGCTCTACTGATGGAGCTTGATCTCCAATAGCTTCGTTGCTCTTGTCCCCCTTGAAGGCTTCCTTTGGTTCTTCTCTCTTTAGTTCCATCTTCATCAACTAGGCATCCTCTTCTACATTGTTGGAGGAGGGAGAAGACATGATGCCTGGCTTGAAAAACTCGGACAGAAATCAACAAGAAACAAGAACAGAAGATTTCTCCGTGATACAGTGGTCAATAGGTTCGAGGGGTATATAAAGATTTTTTATCTTGGGAAACAAGCAAGCTGGAGAAAAACGGAGTCTGGAAGGTACCCGAGGTGAGCACAACCCAACTGG
Organism: Aegilops speltoides; assembly: GCA_021437245.1. Classification (NCBI taxonomy): domain Eukaryota; kingdom Viridiplantae; phylum Streptophyta; class Magnoliopsida; order Poales; family Poaceae; genus Aegilops; species Aegilops speltoides. The sequence continues at coordinate 306,993,335 of CM038147.1, read as the reverse complement.
GCATGCCAGGCAAGCCAGGCGCGCCCTGGTGTCTTGTGCCCTCCTCAGTTGCCTTCCTAGCTGTTTATTATTTTCCTAATTTTTGTAATATTCTAAAACTGACAAAAAATATTTTTTGCGGATTTTTTAGAGTTCGTTTACGTACCGTACCATGTACCTCCTTTTATTCACGATTGTAGAGTGTTCCGGAAGGTTTCTTTTATGTGTTCCTCCTGTGTCATAGTTTGGATAATATTGCTTTCAACATTAATAGGCATACCTGAGATATAATTTTTAATTATTTGCCCATTGACAACCTTCGGGTTAGTACCTTTGGCATTATTTATCATGATAGCTCCAGAGTGGTAAACCTCTTCGATAATATATGGTCCTTCCCACTTGGAGAGAAGTTTGCCGACAAAGAATCTGAAATGAGAGTTGTACAAAAGAACATATTCTCCTACTTTAAATCCTCACTTTTGGATTCTTTTATCATGCCATCTTTTAACTTTTTCTTTGAATAGTTTGGCATTTTCATAAGCTCGGGTTCTCCATTCATCTGATGAGCTAATATCAAATAACCTCTTTTCACCGGCAAGTTTGAAGTCATAGTTGAGTTCTTTGGTTACCCAATATGCTTTATGTTCTAACTCAAGATGCAAATGAAAAGCTTTTGCATAAACCATTTTATAAGGAGACATACCCATAGGATTTTTATAAGCTGTTTTGTAGGCCTAGAGTGCATCATCTAATTTCTTAGATCAATTCTTTTGGGACCTATTGACAGTTTTTTGTAATATTAATTTTCTTTCTCTATTGCTAAGTTGAACTTCACCACTAGATTGAGGATGATAGGGTGATGCAATTCTATGGTTAACATCATACTTAGCAAGCATTTTAAGGAAAGCACCATGAATAAAGTGTGAACCACCATCATTCATTAAATATCTAGGGACTCCAAACCTTGGGAAAATAACTTCTTTAAGCATTTTAATAGAGGTGTTGTGATCAGCACTACTAGTTGGAATAAATTCAACCCACTTAGTGACATAATCAACAACAACCAGAATATGAGTATACCCATTAGAGGAAAGAAAAGGTCCCATATAATCGAAACCCTGATAACCCACAAGTATAGGGGATCGCTACCGTTTTCGAGGGTAGAATATTCAACCCAAATTTATTGATTCGAACAAGGGGAGCCAAAGAATATTCTATAGTACTAGCAGTTGAGTTGTCAATTCAACCACACCTGGATAACTTGTATCTGCAGTAAAGTATTTAGTAGCAAAGTAGTATGGAAGTAACGGTAACAGTGGCAAAAGTATCAGTAGCAGTTTTGTAGTGACTGTAACAGTAGCAACGATAAAGTAAATAAGCAAAGCACAGTATGTGAAAAGCTCGTAGGCATTGGATCAGTGATGGATAATTATGTCAGATGCGATTCCTCATGTAATAGTTATAACATAGGGTGACACAGAACTAGCTCCAGTTCATCAATGTAATGTAGGCATGTATTCTGAATATAGTCATACATGCTTATGGAAAAGAACTTGCATGCCATCTTTTGTCCTACCCTCCCGTGGCAGTGGGGTCCTAATGGAAACTAGGGGATATTAAGGCCTCCTTTTAATAGAGTACCGGACCAAAGCATTAGCACTTAGTGAATACATGAACTCCTCGAACTACGATCATCACCGAGAAGTATCCCGATTATTGTCACTTCGGGGTTGTTGGATCATAACACATAATAGGTGACAATAGACTTGCAAGATAGGAGAAAGAACTCACATATATTCATGAAAACATACTAGGTTCAAATCTGAAATCACGGCACTCGGGCCCTAGTGACAAGCATTAAGCATAGCAAAGTCGTAGCAACATCAATCCCAGAACATAGTGGATACTAGGGATCAAAACCTAACAAAACTAACTTGCTTACATGGTAAATCTCATCCAACCCATCACTGTCCAGCAAGCCTACGATGGAATTACTCACGCACGACGGTCAGCATCATGAAATTGGTAGTGGAGGATGGTTGATGATGACGACGGTGACAAATCCCCCTCTCCGGATCCCTGAACGGACTCCAGATCAGCCCTCCCGAGAGAGATTAGGGCTTGGCGGCGGCTTCCGTATCGTAAAACGCGATGAAACTTTCTCTCTGATTTTTCTCCCCGTGAACGCAAATATATGGAGTTGGAGTTGAGGTCGATGGACGTCCAGGGGGCCCATGAGGCAGGGGGCGCGCCCAGGGGGAGGGGGCGCGCCCCCACCCTCGTGGACAGGGTGTGGGTCCCCTGACGCTATTTCTTTCGCCAGTATTTTTTATTAAATCTGAAAAGTTGCTCCATGGATTTTCAGGTCATTCCGAGAACTTTTATTTCTGCACAAAAATAACACCATGGTAGTTCTGCTGAAAACAACATTAGTCCGGGTTAGTTTCATTCAAATCATGCAAGTTATAGTCCAAAACAAGGGCAAACGTGTTTGGAAAAGTAGATACGATGGAGACGTATCAACTCCCCCAAGCTTAAACCTTTGCTTGTCCTCAAGCAATTTAGTTGAAAAACTGAAAGTGATAAAGGAAAACTTTTACAAACTCTGTTTGCTCTTGTTGTTGCAAATATGTAAAGCCAGCATTCAAGTTTTCAGCAAAGATTATGAACTAACCATATTCACAATAACACTTAGGCCTCATGTTTACTCATATCAATAGCACAATCAACTAGCGAGCAATAATAATAAATCTCGGATGACAACACTTTCTCAAAACAATCATAATATGATATAACAAGATGGTATCTCGCTAGCCCTTTCTGAGACCGCAAAACATAAATGCAGAGCACCTTTAAAGATCAAGGACTGACTAAACATTGTTATTCATGGTAAAAGAGATCCAGTCAAGTCATACCCAATATAGACTAATAGTAATGCATGCAAATGACAGCGGTGCTCTCCAGCGGATGCTTTTTAATAAGAGGGTGATGACTCAACATAAAAGTAAATAGATAGGCCCTTCGTAGAGGGAAGCGGGGATTTGTAGAGGTGCCAGAGCTCGATTTTGAAATAGAGATCAATACCATTTTGAGTTGTATACTTTCACTATCAACGTAACAACTATGAGATCTCAATATCTTCCATGCTACATACATTATAGGAGGTTCCCAAATAGAATGGTGAAGTTTATACTCCCACACCACCAACAAGCATCAATCCATGGCTTGCCTGAAACAACGGGTGCCTCCAACTAGCAACAATACTAGGGGAGTTTTGTTGTAATTATTTTGATTTGATTTGATCTTTTGATCATGGGACTGGGCATCCCGATTACCAGCCATTTTCTCGTAAATGAGGAGCGGAGTCCACTCCTCTTGAGAATAACCCACCTAGCATGTAAGATACAGACAACCTTAGTTGATACATGAGCTGCTCGAGCATACAAAACAGAATTTCATTTGAAGGTTTGGAGTTTGGCACATACAAATTTACTTGGAACATCATGTAAATACCGCATATAGGAAGGTATGGTGGACTCATATGGAATAACTTCGATGCTTATGGAGTTTGGATGCATAAGCAGTATTCCCGCTTAGTACAGGTGAAGGCTAGCAAAAGACTAGGAGGCGACCAACTGAGAGAGCGACAACAGTCATGAACATGCATTAAAATTAATCAACACTGAGTGCAAGCATGAGTAGGATATAATCCACCATGAACATAAATATCGTGAAGGCTATGTTCATTTTGTTTCAACTACATGCGTGAACATGTGCCAAGTCAAGTCACTCGAATCATTCAAAGGAGGATACCACCCTATCGTACCACATCACAACCATTTTAATAGCATGTTGGCACGCAAGGTAAACCAGTATAAGCTCCTAGCTAATTAAGCATGGCATAAGCAACTATAATCTCTAATTGTCATTGCAAACATGTTTATTCATAATAGGCTGAATCAGGAATGATGAACTAATCATATTTACAAAAACATGAGAGGTCGAGTTCATACCAGCTTGTCTCATCTCAATCAGTCCATCATATATCATCATTATTGCCTTTCACTTGCACAACCGAATGATGTGTATAATAATAGTGCATGTGCATTGGACTAAGCTAGAATCTGCGAGCATTCAATTCAAGGGAGAAGACAAGGTAATATGGGCTCTGGGTTAAATCAACAATAATGCATGTGAGAGCCACTAAAAAATTTCATGATGGTCTTCTCCTCTCGACCTCCAAAGGAAAGAAATAAAACTATTTACACGGGAAAGCTCCCAACAAGCAAAAAGAAGAACGAGAAATCTTTTTGGGTTTTATTTTAATTACTACTACAAGCATGGAAATTAAACTAACTAATTTTTTTGGTTTTTCTTAAAGTTTATCAAACACAAGAAGAAAACTAGAAAAAGAAATTAAACTACCATGGATAATACAATGAAAAAGTATGAGCACCGACAACTAGAGTGAGTGTGTGAACATGAATGTAATGTCGGTGAGAAATACGTACTCCCCCAATCTTAGGCTTTTGGCCTAAGTTGGTCTATGGGCATGGATAGCCTGACTGATATCCAAAGTTGTAACTGGGGTCGTACTGAGATGCAGCAGCCAATGCCTCCTGAGCTGCGGCATGGCAGCGAGCTGCCTCCGTACTCCTCTCGTACTCGGTTGCCTCCTCCCTGGTTACAACATATCTTCTTTTTGCCTGATAATCAAAAAGGGCAGGAGCAGGGAGAGTAACATGGACAGCGCGACGTCTGTCAAAGATTAGTCGATACTAGAGGAATTGTTCATTCCTCTCAAGAAAGTGATGGCTGACCATGACATTGTAATCTAAATAAGCGGGAGGCAACTCCCTATCATCTTCATGTGGAGGTATACCAAGATAATTAGCCACACGGGTCGCATAAATCCCTCCAAATAAATCTCCAACTAAACCATTATTATGCAACCTACATGCAACAATTGCCCCCAAGTTGTATTCTTTATCACCTAATACAACACTCTTGAGAACACAAAGATCAGGTACACACATGTGACATGCTTCATCTTAACCATTAATGCATCTACCAATGAAGAGAGCAAACTAATGTATTGCAGGAAAATTAATGCTCCCTATGATAGCTTGTGCTGTATCTCTAGATTCTCCCAAAGTGATACTAGCAAGAAAGTCTTTATATTCATATTTACAGGGTTCATTAACATTTCCCCACTGCGGGAGTTTGCAAGCAGTAGTGAAATCTTCTAAGTCCATGGTATATGATTTATCATAAATATCAAACAGGACAGTTTGAGAATTAGGCGAAGATGTAAATTTAAACCTTCTCACGAATGGATCAGTCAAATAGTAGTACTGAGGACACTTATCTTGCATGAAGTCCTCAAGATCGGCATTACGCACATATGCATCAAATTCATCCTTAATGCCTTCATTAACCATGAACTCTTCTGACGGCCATTCACAAGGCCGCACGTCGGCTTCCCATGGTGGTTCATTGTCCTGCTCACACATCGCCAGCCTGGGTCCTTTCTTTGTTGAAGAACCACCTTGGTACATTTTCCTAGACATATTTCTTCCTCTGAAAAATTTCTGAAATTTTTAGTAACTCAAAATAAAAGTGAATCAAACTCAATAAGATTGATAGCAACTACTCCCACAAGTGCCTAGAGCCTATATCATGCATTATAATTACTTGGAGCCTCATAAATTTGACATGCAAGCTCAAGAACAGGGTCACCTAGGCAGCAAAAATTGCAATGAATAAAGCACTAGAACAAAAACTAATTGGACCAATGGTGGAGTCACATACCAAGGAACAATCTCCTAAAGCAGTTTTGTGAATGGAGCTTTGAGCAAGGAGATCGATAATCGCAGCAAAATGAGCTAGAACTCGTGCTTGAGCTGGATGGTGATTTTTTTGGGAGGAATATGGAGTGTGTGGGTGTAGGAATAAGTAGAGGAGGGCCATCATGGGCCCACGAGGCAGGGGGTGCGCCCTGGACCCTCGTGGCCAGGTGCTTGCTCCCCTGCTGTGTTCTCAGTGCCAAATATTCTTAAATATTCCAGAAAAAATCATACTAAATTGGCAGGGCATTTGGAGAACTTTTATTTTAGGGAAGCATGGATAATTTAGAAAACAGACAGAAAATACTTATTTTGCTTTATTTAAACTAAATAACAGAAAGTAAAAATAGGGTACAGAAGGTTGTGCCTTCTAATTTCATCCATCTCATGCTCATCAAAAGGAATCCACTAAGAAGGTTGATCAAGTCTTGTTAACAAACTCATTCCGAATAACATGGAACCGGAGAAAGTTCAAATAACACTAGGTTACGTCAATGGGGATATGAACATCCCTAATAATAAGAATATCATATTTCTTCTTGACAGTAGGAAGAGGAAATTCAAAGCCTCCAATAATAATTGATGGAATTTTTCCAATAGAATTGATATTGTGGACTTGAGGTTGTTTCCTCAGGAAGTGTACCATATGCTCATTACCATTAACATGAAAAGTGACATTGCCTTTGTTGCAATCAATAACAGCCCCTGCAGTATTCAAAAAGGGTCTACCAAGGATAATTGACATACTATCGTCCTTGGGAATATCAAGAATAACAAAGTCCGTTAAAATAGTAATGTTTGCAACCACAACGGGCACATCCTCACAAATGCCGACAGGTATAGCAGTTGATTTATCAGCCATTTGCAAAGATATTTCAGTAGGTGTCAACTTATTCAATTCAAGTCTACGATATAAAGAGAGAGGCATAAAACTAACACCGGCTCCAAGATCACACAAAGAAGTTTTAACATTGTTTCTCTTAATGGAGCATGGTATAGTTGGTACTCCCGGATCTCCAAGTTTCTTTGGTATTCCACCTTTGAAAGTATAATTAGCAAGCATGGTGGAAATTTCAGCTTCTGATATCTTTCTTTCATTTGTAATGATATCCTTCATGTACTTAGCATAAGGATTCACTTTAAGCATATCAGTTAAGCGCATACCTAAGAAGATAGGTCTAATCATTTCAGCAAAGCGCTCAAAATCCCCATCATCCTTTTTCTTGGATGGCTTAGGAGGAAAAGGCATGGGTTTCTGAACCCATGGTTCTCTTTCTTTACTGTGCTTCCTAGCAACAAAGTCTGTCTTATCATAACGTTGATTCTTTGATTGTGGGTTATCAAGATCAATAGCAGGTTCAATCTCTACATCATTATTATTGCTAGGTTGAGCAACAACATGAACATTATCATTAACATTATCACTAGGTTCGTGTTCATCACCCGATTGTGTTTCAGCATCAGAAATAGAAATATCATCGGGATTCTCAGGTGTGTCTACAACTGGTTCACTAGAAGCATGCAAAGTCCTATCATTTTTCCTTTTCTTCTTTTTAAAAGAACTAGGTGCATCTAAATTATTTCTCTGAGAATCTTGCTCAGCTCTCTTAGGGTGGCCTTCAGGATACAAAGGTTCTTGAGTCATTTTACTAGTTCTAGTAGCCACTCTAACAGCAAAGTCATGTTTATTATTTAATTCATCGAGCAAATCACTTTGAGCTTTAAGTACTTGTTCTGCTTGAGTGGTAACCACAGAAGCATATTTACTAATGAGTTTAAGTTCGCCTTTAACTCTAGCCATATAATCACTCAAGCGACCAGTCATGTAAGCATTACTCTTTAATTCTCTACCAACATAAGCAGTAAAGTTTTCTTGTCTAGCCATAAAATCATCAAATTCATCCAGCATTGGCTAGCAAACTTAGTAGACGGGATTTCAACTTTATCATATCTATAGAGAGAATTTACCTTTACTACCTGGGTCGGGTTATCAAGACAAAGTATTTCTTCAATAGGTTGTATATTAAGACCATGTATTTCTTCAACAGGAGGTAAATTCTTAACATCTTCCGCTTTAATACCTTTTTCTTTCCTAGATTTCTTTGCCTCTTCCATATCTTCAAGACTGAGAAATAGAACACCTCTCTTCTTCGGAGTAGGTTTAGGAATTAGCAGGAGTTGGCTCAATTGGCTCAGGAATTGGCAGGAATTGGCTCAATTGGCTCAGGAATTGGCAAGAGTCCAATTATTTTCATTAGTCAACATATTATTCAATAAAAATTCAGCTTGGTCGACTATTCTTTCCGTGAAAACACAACGAGCACAACTATCCAAGTAGTCCTTGGAGGCATCGGTTAGTCCATTATAAAAGATATCAAGTATTTCATTTTTCTTAAGAGGATGATCAGGCAAAGCATTAAGTAATCGGAGAGGCCTCCCCAAGCTTGTGGGAGACTCTCTTCTTCGATTTGCACAAAATTATATATTTCCCGCAAGGCAGATTTTTTCTTATGAGCAGGGAAATATTTAGCAGAAAAGTAATAAATCATATCCTGGGAACTACGCACACAACCAGGATCAAGAGAATTAAACCAAGTTTTAGCATCACCCATTAATGAGAATGGAAATATCTTAACGATATAATAGTAGCGAGATTTCTCATCATTAGTGAACAGGGTAGCTATATCATTCAATTTAGTAAGATGAGCCACAACAGTTTCAGATTCATTGCCATAAAAAGCATCAGATTCAACCAAAGTAATTATCTCAGGATTGATAGAGAATTCATAATCCTTATCAGTAACAAAGATAGGTGAAGTAGCAAAAGCAGGGTCATATTTCATTCCAGCATTTAGAGATTCTGTTTCCATTTAGCTAATAACTTCTTAAGATCATATCTATCATTGCAAGCAAGAATAGCTCTAGTAGTTTCTTCATCCATAACATAACCCCCTGGAACAACAGGCAACTCATACTTAGGGGGAGAACCTTCATCATCACTATCTTCAATAATATCATCTTCAATAGTTTCTTTCTCTCTAACCCTAGCAAGTTGTTCATCAAGAAATTCACCTAATGGCAGTGTAGTATCACGCACAGAAGTAGTTCCATCATAAGTATCATGCATAGTAGAAGGGGCATCATCAATAACATGCGACATATCATAATTCATAGCAGTAGAAGGTTTAGGTGTCGTAAGCTTCCTCAAAACAAAAGGAGAATCTAGTGCAGAGCTAGATGGCAATTCTTTACCTCCCCTCCTAGTTGAGGGATAAATCTTTGTTCTTTCGTCTTTCAAGTTCCTCATAGTGACCAGCAGATATAAATCCCAAGTGACTCAAAGAATAGAGCTATGCTCCCCGGCAACGGTGCCAGAAAATAGTCTTGATAACCCACAAGTATAGGGGATCGCAACAGTTTTTTAGGGTAGAGTATTCAACCCAAATTTATTGATTCGACCCAAGGGAAGCCAAAGAATATTCTAAAGTATTAGCAGTTGAGTTGTCAATTCAACCACACCTGGATAACTTAGTATCTACAGCAAAGTATTTAGTAGCAAAGTAGTATGGAAGTAATGGTAATAGTGGCAAAAGTATCGGTAGCAGTTTTGTAGTGATTGTACCAGCAGCAACGGTAAAGTAAATAAGCAAAGCACAGTATGTGAAAAGCTCGTAGGCATTGGATCAGTGATGGATAATTATGTCGGATGCGATTCCTCATGTAATAGTTATAACATAGGGTGACACAGAACTAGCTCCAGTTCATCAATGTAATGTAGGCATGTAATTCGAATATAGTCATACATGCTTATGGAAAAGAACTTGCATGACATCTTTTGTCCTACCCTCCCGTGGCAGCGGGGTCCTAATGGAAACTAAGGGATATTAAGGCCTCCTTTTAATAGAGTACCGGAACAAAGCATTAGCACTTAGTGAATACATGAACTCCTCAAACTACGGTCATCACCGAGAAGTATCCCGATTATTGTCACTTCGGGGTTGTCGGATCATAACACATAATAGGTGACTGTAGACTTGCAAGATAGGATCAAGAACTCACATATATTCATGAAAACATAATAGGTTCAGATCTGAAATCATGGCACTCGGGCCCTAGTGACAAGCATTAAGCATAGCAAAGTCATAGCAACATCAATCTCAGAACATAGTGGATACTAGGGATCAAACCCTAACAAAACTAACTTGATTACATGGTAAATCTCATCCAACCCATCACTGTCCAGCAAGCCTACGATGGAATTACTCGTGCACGGCGGTGAGCATCATGAAATTGGTGATGGAGGATGGTTGATGATGATAACAACGACGAATCCCCCTCTCCGGAGCCCGGAATGGACTCTAGATCAGCCCTCTCGAGAGAGATTAGGGCTTGCCGGCGGCTCCGTATTGTAAAACGCGATGAAACTTTCTCTCTGATTTTTTTCTCCGTGAAAGCAAATATATGGAGTTGGAGTTGAGGTCGGTGGACGTCCAGGGGGCCCACAAGGCAGGGGGCATGCCCAGGGGAGGGGGCGCGCCCCCACCCTCGTGGACAGGGTGTGGGCCCCCTGACGCTATTTCTTTTGCCAGTATTTTTTATTAAATCTGAAAAGTTGCTCTATGGATTTTCAGGTCATTCAGAGAACTTTTATTTCTGCACAAAAATAACAACATGGCAGTTCTGCTGAAAACAACGTCTGTCCGTGTTAGTTTCATTCAAATCATGCAAGTTAGAGTCCAAAACAAGGGCAAAAGTGTTTGGAAAGTAGATACGACGGAGACGTATCAAACCCCAAACATCAAATGGTTCAACATCAAGAGAATAATTCATGGGCATTTCTTGACGCTTACCGATATTACCAATTCTTTGGCATTCATCACAAGATAAAGTATACTTACGGGAATCCTTGAAGAGAGTAGGCCAATAAAAACCAGATTGTAGTACCTTGTGAGCAGTTCTATCTCATGCATGATGTCCTCCATAAGCTTCGGAGTGACATTTTCGTAGGATTTGGTCCTGTTCATGCTCAGGTACACAACGTATAATAATACCATCTACCCCTTCTTTATAGAGATGTGGGTCATCCCAAAAGTAATGTCTTAAATCATAGAATAATTTTTTCTTTTGTTGGTATGTGAAACTTGGTGGTATGTATTTAGCAACAATGTAATTAGCATAGTCAGCATACCAAGGAGTGTTATGAGAAACATTTATTGCAGCTAGTCTTCATCAGGAAAACTTTCATCAATAGGTAGTGGGTCATCAAGGATATTTTTTAACCTAGAAGAGTTATCAGCTACGGGGTTCTCAGCTCCTTTTCTATCAGTAATATGTAAATTAAATTCTTGTAGCAAAAGAACCCACCTAACGAGTCTAAGTTTAGCATCTTTCTTTTCCATAAGAATTTTGTTAGCAGCATGATCAGTGTGAACAGTTACTTTGGAATCAACAATATATGATCTGAATTTATCACAAGCAAACACAACTGCTAAAAATTCCTTTCAGTAGTAGCATAATTTCATTGAGCAATGTCTAGAGTTTTACTAGCATAATGAATAATATTTAATTTTTCATGAACTCTTTTTCCTAGAATAGCACCAACAACATAATCACTAGCATCACACATAATTTTAGAAGGCAAGTTCCAATCAGGTGGTTGTACTATAGGTGCAGAAGTTAAGGCTTTCTTAACTATTTCAAAGGCTTCTACACAATCATCATAAAAAACAAATGGAACATCCTTTTGTAAAAGATTTGTAAGAGGCCTAGAAATTTTAGAGAAGTCTTTAATAAACCTCCTATAGAAACTAACATTACCAAGGAAACTACGAATACCTTTAATATCTTTAGGACAGGGCATTTTCTCAATTGCATCAACTTTAGCTTTATCCACCTCAATACCTCATTCAGAAATTTTATGCCCCAAGACAATACCTTCATTAACCATAAAGTGGCACTTCTCCGAATTTAAGACAAGATTAGTTTGCTCACATCTCTGCAAAAGTCGATCAAGGTTACTTAAGCAATCATCAAAAGAAGTTTCGTAAACAGAAAAATTATCCATGAAAACCTGAACAATCTTTTCACAAAAATCAGATAATATAGCAGTCATACATCTTTCAAAGGTAGCAAGTGTAGTGCATAAAGCAAAAGGCATACATCTATAAGCATAAGTTCCAAAGGGAAAGTAAAGGTGGTTTTCTCTTGATCAGGTTGTGAAACAGGTATTTGAGAAAAACCAGAATATCCATCAAGGAAGCAAAAGTGTGTGTGCTTAGACAGTCTTTCTAGCATTTGATCAATAAAATGCAAAGGGTAATGATCTTTTCTAGTTGCTTTATTTAAGTTTTGAAAAGCAATTACCATTCTATAGCCAGTAACAATTCTATGTGGAATAAGTTCATTTTTATCATTAGGAACAACAGTAATACCTCCCTTTTTTGGGACAGAATGAATGGGACTTACCCATCTACTATCAGCTATGTGATAAATTATACCTGCTTCAAGAAGCTTTAATATTTCAGTTCTTACCACTTCTTTCATCTTAGGATTCAAACGTCGTTGGTGATCAACAATGGGTTTAGCATCAAGTTTCATACTAATCTTGTGCTGACATAGAGTGGGACTAATGCCCTTAAAATCATTAAGAGTATACCCAATAGTATATCAGTCTTGTTCAGAATTTACAATAATCTTTCTTCTTCATGTTCTAAAATGTTAGCACTAATAATAACAGGATATATCTTTTTCTCATCAAGATTAGCATATTTCAAAGTGTCTGGCAATTTTTTAATTCAAACACAGGATCGCCCTTAGGTGGACGAGGACCTCCAAGAGTTTCAACAGGTAAATTGTGTTTGAGTAGAGGTCGTTGTTCAAAGAAGATTTTATCTATTTCATTTCTTTCATGCATAAGCATATCGTTTTCATGTTCTAGCAAATATTGTTCTAGTGGATCAGTACGTGGCACGGCAATAGAAGCAAGACCAATTATTTCATCCTTACTGGGTAATTCTTTCTTATGATGGTTTCTACTAAAATTTCAAAAAATAAAATCATGAGACTCATCACTAAAACTAACACCGACAGTTTGTTTCTCACAATCTATTTTAGCATTAACGGTGTTCAAGAAAGGTCTACCAAAAATAATGGGACAAAAATCATCTTGTGGGGAACCAAGAACTGGAAAATTAGTAGGGCATTTTACTTTCCCACACAATACTTCAACATCTCTAACAATCCAAAGTGGTATGATAATATCTCTATTAGCAAGTTTGATAGTAACTATGTCTCTATTTCAGCGGGTGTTATGCCATCCATAATTGCTTGATATAAAGTAAAAGGAATAGCAATCACTCTAGAACCTATGTCACATAAACCATGATAACAATGATCTCTTATTTTGACTGAGTCAACATGCATGCCAACAACAGGTCTATGTTTATCTTTTTCATCGGGTTTGACAATTCTAGCAGCTTCATCACAGAAGTAAATAATATGCCCATCAATATTTTCTACCAAGAGATCTTTAACAATAGCAACACTAGGTTCTACTTTGATTTTTTCTGGAGGTCTAGGTACTTTGATATTACTTTTGTGAACCATGGTTGAAACCTTAACATGTTCCTTTATGCTAACAGGGAAAAGTGGTTTTTCAATATAAGAAGTAGGCACAATTAGATCAACATTGTAAATAATAGTTTCTTATTTAGCTATTACCTATTCTTTAATTTCTTCTTTGATAGGTGGATGATATTTAAAGTTTTAAACCACTTCTCCTTAGGGAGATCAACATGAGTAGCAAAAGATTCACAATAGGAGGCTACTATCTCAGAGTCAAGTTCATATTTAGAGCTAAACTTGTGGAAAGCATCGGTATTCATAAAAGATTTAACACACTCAAACTTAAGCTTAACACCTGACTCTTTAACTTCGCCGAGTTCCTAATTTTCAGAGTTCGTTTAATTCTTTCTAAAAGCTCCCACCTGAATTCAACAGTCTTCTTCATAAAAGAACTAGTACAAGAAGTATCGAGCATGAATCGATCATCATGAGAAAGTCACGCATAAAAATTCTGAATAATGATTTCTATTGAGAGCTCATGATTGGGGCATGAATATAGCATTGACTTAATCATCCCCCAAGCTAGAACGACATTTTCTCCTCACGAGGCCACACATTATATATATAATTCCGATCACGATGAATTAGATGCATAGGATAATTTTTTGGTGAAATTCCAATTTCAATAGATTCCAGTTCCAAGATCCAATATCATCGCATAGCCTATGCCATGCCAATTATTTTCCCTTCAAAGATAAAGAAAACCTTCTTCTTAGCTTCATCTCCGGGTAAACCTGCAAGCTTAAATAATCCACAAATTTCATCCACATATATCAAGTGCATATAAAGATATCCAGTCTGTCTCCTGCATAAGGATTAGCTAGCAGTTTTTCTATCATACCCGAAGGAATTTTGTAAACAATATTTTCAGTAGGTGCAGTATGTTGAGGGGCAACTAACTGTGGTTCCGGTCGAGGTGAATATAACCTGAACAAACCACTCAAAGGATGGTTCTCCAAAGTAACAAGTGACAATAAATTTCAGCACATAGTACAAATTTTTCCTTACGAATTTCCACTTACCAAGAACGCTTCACTCCCCGACATCAGCGCCAAAAAAGAGTCTCGATGACCCACAATTATAGGGGATCAATCATAGTCTTTTTGATAAGTAAGAGTGTCTAACCGAACAAGGAGCAGAAGGAAATGACAAGTGGTTTTCAGCAGGGTAATTTTTGCAAGCACTAAAATTGTCGGTAACAGATAGTTTGATAGCAAGATAATTTGTAATGAGCACGTAATGATAATGGTAAGTAAAGTGTAGCAAGATAGCCCAATCCTTTTGTGGCAAAGGACAAGCCAAAACGGTTTCTTATAATAGGCAAAGTGTTCTTGAGGGTACACGGGAATTTCATCTAGTCACTTTCATCATGTTGGTTCGATTTGTGTTCCCTACTTTGATAATTTTCTATGTGGGTGGACCGGTGCTTAGGTGCTATTCTTACTTGAAAAAATGTCCTACTTATGATTGACCCCCTCGCAAGCATCCGCAACTATGAGAAAAGTGTTAAGATAAAATCTAGCCATAGCATTAAACTTGTGGATCCAAATCGGCCCCTTACTAGCGCATAAACTAGGGTTTAAGCTTTTGTCACTCTAGCAACCAATCATCTAATACTACTCCCCAATGCATTCCCTTAGGCCCAAATATGGTGAAGTCCCATGTAGTCGACGTTCGCATGACACCACTAAGGGAATCACAACATACATATCATCAAAATATCGAACACATATCAAGTTGACATGATTACTTGCAACAAGATTTCTCCCGTGACCTCAAGAACAAAAGTAACTTATCACAAATGATATTCATGCTCAAGATCAGAGGGGTATTTTTTCTGTGAATAAATTATTGTATTACTCCAAAAACTTAAGGATTACAATCAAATTCAAAAGCTTCTAAAGCGCCGGGAGGGCCTGATCCAAGCCAAACAATAGTGCGGCGTTTGGATCTCCCAAAGTTTGCCATAAGTGACTAGATTTATTTTGGCTACGAAGAATATGAGTAATACAAGACTCATTCCTCCTTGATCCTTTTGATATCCTCGACCAAGAAGGCATACTTTGATCTGTTGGTTACACTACTCTTGATCATCATGACTGCCTCGAGACAATCACTTTCAATATCTAGTGGCAGGGAACACCACTACAGCGCCAAAGCTATACCTTCCTGAAGGGCTAGAAGTTCAGATTCCAGTGCATCATTGCATGAAAATATTTACCGGCATGCACTGAATACAATCAAACACTCATGGTCTCTCAGAACCATACCTGCTCATGATGATTGTTGAGGAAGGAACCATCAACAATTAATTTATTTCAGCCAATAACAGGTCGCGACTGCAAAATATTAGCAGATTGTGGCCTATTATTGCATACTGGATCCACATGTGGGAAACACATAGTGGTGACTAGTTTTCCTTTGATTGAATCAAACGGGTCTGCACTAATGGAGTAGAGAGTGTCAAGGTAGCTGCTCAAAAACCTCTTAGACACATCAACTGAGGGAGCTAGTTTTCAATGCACAATCTCGTTCCTAACATACCACATCCTCCAAAACAACAACATGATATGTACTCTCATTTCTTCATTTATACTATAGAAAAACACTGAGAACCACTCTTCCTCGATCATACTAATGGAGTGTAAAGCTGGGAGTGACCAATCCATGAGCAGTGCATTCCATAGTTGCCGCACATTAGGGCAGGAGCAGAAGACATGGAAGGTATCTTCCTCTTGCAGACCGCCAATCGAGTAAGTGGTGCTCACTGCCATGTTTCTTTTCATCTTGTTACTCCAAGTTGCCAATGTGTTTGTTGCTAGTATCCAGCCAAAAAAGAGGACTTTTGAGGGGGCCAGTGCAGACCAAATAGCTTTCCATATTTCTCGCCCTCCTGTGAGTTGGTACTCGAAGAACTAATCGATGCACTACAGACTTCCTCATAAGCCAGCCTATAAGCGCTTTTGACGGAGATTTGTCCACTTTTTTAGGTGCCCATCCAAGAAAGTCGGAACCAAGCCTTGGGGAAGGTCGGATCTTTTTGATTTCCATAATGTCTACAAGGAGAAAAATTGCTGCAATTTAACATCGTCCCAACCTCCATTATGGTCCAGACGCTCTGAAACCCAACGGAAAGGACATCTCCGATTTGGTGTTATTAGGCCACCCGTGGGAACACGAGTCCATCTGTCATGCCATATTCAAACATTCTGCCCATTTGCAATTCTCCAAACAAGAACTTTCTTTAATAAATCAAGACCATGACTAATAGCTTGCCAAGTGGAAGAAGGATTACCCAAGAAAATAGTGTCCTCCAGATGCCCGTTGGGAATATTTGGCGACAACATACCTGACTCGCAAGCAAAGCTTGGTTAAATAGGCAAAAATCTCTGAAACCTAGGCCTCCATGTCCTTTTGGCCTAGTCATTTTAGTCCAAGCAAACCAGTGGGTTTTCCTTTTACCGTCCTCTAAACCCCAAAAATAATTCCACTCCATCCGATTTAGATCATCACAAAACTCTAGAGGGAATTTAAACACACTCATGATGTAGGTGGTAATGGACTAAGTAAGTGATTTAATCAGTACTTCCTTACCAGCTTGGGTTGTGTGCCCATCAAAAGTAAATAATCTCTTGCTAAGTCTAACTTGCAGGTTTTGAAATTTTCCTTTAGACATCCTATCATCTGGAGTTGGCAAGCCCATGTACTTCTCCTCAAACGCAGCAGATGTAACATGTAGAATAGCCTTGACTGAATCATGTACATGCTCGGTACAAGAATTACCAAACAAGAGTGAACATTTATCTGGTTTTATCATTTGTCCTGTAGCAAGTCCATAAGCCTCTAGAGTACTTCTGACATGAGATGCTTGCTATTCACAAGCTTTGAAAAATAATCATGTGTCATCCACAAAAAGAAGATGAGATACACCAGGAGCTCCTCTTGTTATTTTCAGTGGAGATAAATCACCAGAATCAATTCCCTTGTTGATAAGAGCAGATAATCCATCAGCAACAAAAATAAATAAATATGGGGATAATGGGCCACCTTGCCTAAGGCCACATGTCTATGCAAATGAATCCAAGATAGCTCCATTCAATTTTACATAGTATCTCACCGAAGTTACACAAGTCATTATCCAATCAACCCAACGATGAGCAAAGACAATCTTTTGCATCATTTGCCTAAGGTTCTCCCAGTCAACCGTATCATACGCCTTTGATAAGTCAAGTTTATATGCACAATAGCTTTTCATGGGATATTTTTCTTGCTTTATAAAGTGAGTACACTCAAAGGCCACCAAAGCATTGTAAGTGATCATGCGTCTTGGTATAAAGGCACTCTGAGCCGGAGATATGATATTATCCAAGAGTGGCCTGAGCCTATTAACCAGGCATTTTGAGACAACTTTGTAAATCACATTACAAAGACTGATGGGCCTAAAGTCGGTGACTTTGAAAGGATTTGCTATCCTAGGAATCATAACAATGATAGTATCATATACCCCCGGGGGCATAATTCCAGTACTGAAAAACTCTTTCACCGCTACAATAATATCGTCTTTTAGCGTAGCCCAATTGCGTTGAAAGAAACGTGCCGGAAAGTGATCCGGGCCCGGTGCCTTTAGTGGTCCAATCGAAAGACCGCGTCAGCAATCTCTTTACCGGTAAATTCATCACAAAGAGCCTGATTTTCCAAGTGCCCCACCAAAGGCGTGAGAAGATCTACAATGGATGCTGGGTCAAGGTGCTGGTTAGCCGTGAAAATACTCTCAAGATACTTGGACGCCACCTTACCCATCTCTTTCTTCTCAGTAAAAGTATTACCATTCAGATCTTGAATCTTCCTTATTCTATTTTTCCGCGCTCTCCTACTGCCTTTACATGGAAAAAATTGGTATTTCGATCACCATCTTTTAGCCAAGAAATACGTGAACGCTAAAGCCACATCAATTCCTCCTTATACAAGAGCTTGTCCATTCTATCTGTCAACTTACGGATCTCTTGATGATCATCATTCATTGACATAAGCTCTTCTAACTGTGTTTGAAAATTTTCAATCTATTCATTAACATTACCAAACACCTCTTTACTCCATCAACACAATCGCTTCATCCTACCTCAAAGTGCAGCATGCAGGTTACCTAAAAGATGGTTTTGTTCCGGCCTCAGTCCATGCTTTACCTATTAGTTTCTGTAGGTGTGGCTCCCTTTCGCACATTATTTCATATTGCCTCAGTCTTGGCCTTGTACGCTGATCCACTAATGGTTCACAAACGACAAGCACCGGGACATGATCAGAACATGGTGAAGCAAGATGTTGAACACGCACATTATCAAAGATATTTCTCCAAGGTGGTGCAGCTACCGCCCGATCCAATCTTACCCAAACATTTGCAGTTGCAGCTCTCATGTTATCGTAGGTGTATGGGACACCCGCAAACCATAAGTCAGGAAGCTCGCAAATCTCTAGAACATCTCTAAATGCTTGCATTTGTCCTGCGGGTCTCGGGATCGAAGAAAAATGTTCAAAATTCCACATGCATTCATCAAAATCGCCAGCTACTTACCATGGCAGGTTTGATTGTGTACCGATATTCTACAATAATGTCCACATTAAGTGTCTATCCTCCACTCGGGGCTCACCATAAACTCCAGTGAACCACCACATTGGGTCATCAATTCTGGCTGCAATTTTAACATCAATACAATGCTCATTTGCAAGCAAGATATGTACAGTCAATGATTCATGCCAAAACAGTGCTAGACCTCCACTATTTCCATTGCTATCCACTACATCAAACCTTTTAGTCCTAGTCTTGATCTGTATCTCTTCATTTTACTTTGGACCGTCTGGTTTCACACAAGAAAACCAACATGGGGGAGTGTGCTTGTACCAAAGCATTTAGGTCTTGAACTGTCCAGGAGTTCCCCACCCCCCGGCAGTTCCAACTAAGATGATTCATTTGTCCCGATGGTGCACCTCGGAGGTTCCTGCCGATGATGACGATTTATTTGTTTTGTTACTACTATCCAATGTACTAGACCTCTTCGGGTCCAATTGCTGCAACATGGCCTCCAGATTCTTTACATCTGCAGCAGAGAAATCAGCCTCCACTGCCATGAGCCATAGCTTCAAAATCCCAAAAGAAAAAACCTTGATACTCCAGTCACCTTCCCCTGAGTGCGTCCGCCGAGGTCGGGCAGTGCCACAGGGGAACCCCTTGATAAGCCCGAGCACACGACACCATGAGAGAGAGAGAGGCGAGTGAGGAAACGATCTCCATGCAGAGGTTTTCCGCCGCAAGGGACAAAACCCTAAACGCAAGAGGAAAACCAAATCTGCACTGGATCATAACTTCTATCCGCAAAGCATCAGGACCCGTACATGTATGGTCCTCAGGCAGAATGTGATGGACCAACCAATCAAATCTACTCACGACCCCATATGCATAAGCACTAGGAGGCTAGGAGCAGAGAACGAGAGACCAGCCATGGCACCACAGGCACCATTCTGGGAAAGATATGTCGGCACACGCGCCACTGCCAAGGAGGCGGTTGGCAGTGGCCCCGCTAAACCCTAGTCGCCTTGGATACGCTCACGTCCAGGCCAATCTACTGCGGAGGCGATCTCTTCCTAACTTCTTGTAAAACAACATACATATCATCAAAACAACGAACACATATCTAGTTCACATGATTACTTACAACAAGATTTCTCCCGTGACCTCAAGAACAAAAGTAACTACTCACAAATGATAATCATGCTCAAGATCAGAGGAGTATTAAATAGCATATTGGATCTGAACATACAATCTTCCACCAAATAAACCATATAGTAATCAACTACCAGATGTAATCGACACTACTATTCACCCATAGGTACCAACCCGAGGTTCCGCTACAAAGATTCACTACAAAAAAAACACTTCCGTGATTATACGTGTTTGTCACAATAGGTCATGTTTTCTGTCATGCATGTACATCCATGACGATTTTAGGACAGAATCAAGATAGTCATACATGTGCTGTCGTATAAGTGTTTCATGACATTACCAAAATTATCATCACGGAATTGTCCAATTCCATGACGATAAATGTCGTGTCTTGGAAGTGCTTTCATAAAGGGTGACCCACACGTGGCATCCACCGTGACGGGTCGCCGTTAAGCTATCGAGTCCGGTTTTGGATCCGATAACCCGCTAACAGCCACGACCAATGCCAAGTTTCAATGTGTAAAATTCTCATTGGCCGACAGAACCACGTGTCAGCTCCGCTTTTGCGTAGGTGTCACTCATCCAATAGCCAAGATTTGCCTATGATATGTTAACACGTGGACAGGCCAAAAAGTGGCCCATAAAGATTAAATGGGCCAGCCTAACTAAAGGCCAACAAGATTTTGCAGACCATGTCGAGCTGGCCCAGCTAAAGGCCCACAAGATTTTGCAGATCATAATGGGCCAGCCCAGCCAAAGGCCCACAAGATTTTGAGGACACTAGTGGGTCGGCCCGTTAACAGGCTGCCATGTTTTGGGCCAAATGTCGGCCCATATTTCTTCCGGTCCATTAACAGCCTGCCAAGTCCTGGGCCTAATAAAGGCCCATATGAGATCCGGCCCGTTAATAGCCTACCATGTTCTGGGTACGGCCCAAATGAGATCCGGCCCTTTAAGAGCCTTTGTGCTAAATTATGGCCCATATCAGATTCGGCCCATCAACTAGACGCTGTGTTTTTTGGCCCACTTGAGGCCCAGTCAGGATTTTTGTTTGCTAAAGGCCCATTTAGTAATACGGCCTGATATTAGTTTCGGCCTGTTAAAGGCCCGTATAATATTTCAACCCTATATTTATCTCGGCCTGTTAAAAGCCCGTCATATAGTTGGGCCTAACTATGGCCCGGTTTGCTTCCGGCCTGCTCACAGCCGATAATCTAATTGGGCCAAACAAGGATTGAGACAATTTTGGCCTGTTAACGACCCGTGATGTGATTGTCACCATCATGGGTCGGGGTCTATTTCGGCCTGCTGTCGGCCCGTGAGCTGTTCGACACGTTTCAGGCCAACATACTTTTCAGCCTACTAAAAGCCCATTCAATTTCCTTGCGAAAATAGGGCTGGCGGTTTACTCGTCCTATTAAAGGCCCCAAACTACTAGTGGGCCAATTTACATTTACGCATGTTAACGGACGAAGATGACAAGGGCCATGATGCGGATCATACATAGTAATTTGCATTACGACCCGATTATGTACCGTAATTTTATGGTTTGGCCAGTTTACTGCGAAGACAAGATATATATATACAGTAAAATAACTATAGCATCATGAATAAGAAAAAACCTAGACTATACAATAAAGAAATTATGACATATTACATCCACTGGGCATCAAAGTTCGCCACTATGATAATAAAGCACAACAGACATCAGATTACATACACTGGGCATCAAAGATCACCACCAGTGCAAATAAACACTCCGACAAAATAATATACACAACCTACAACGCTTTGATAGAGTTCAAGAAAGGTTAGCCCTGCTCGGGAGCTGCAGCGCAAGCAACTGGGCAAGCTGATGAGACTGTGCTTGTTTGGCACTTATATCCTCCTCACTCTGAAAGAGAAACAAGCAGACAAATGACATGTTTTGCACATATAAGTATCAGTGCTGACAATTCATCACATTTCTTATTGACGAATAAAGTGACACAATTTGCAATAGCATTAACACAATATGGTATTGTTAAGGTTAAGACATGGCAGGAAATGACATTGTGAAGGAGTTGGCAGCTTCATGACACCACCGGATTACAGATCAAGAACTCATAGTATCAATGGTTAGTGTGCTGTCAATTTATCCCATTTCAGATTGGCAAATAAAGAGACGGTTTAAATAATAGTAGAATGCTATGACATTTTTCATAGTTAAGACATCACAGAATATGACATTGTGCTGTAGTGGGTAGGGTCACCACATTATTGGATTACAGATCAAGAACAGAAGCATACATGAAGTGCAAAAGAAGACCACTTGCTCTATATAGTTTAATTTACATGGTATGAAGAAGGAACTTGGTTGTACAATTGAAAACTTAAATTGAGAAGGACAAACTTTTGTTTATGAACTACATAATAAACTTTGAACATGCAATTTGATGCAAACACCAAAAATAAATAGCTGTTGCAGTCATGCCTAACCAAATATACACAACAAAGATTGAAGGTTTGAGATGTACAAACTTACAATAGTGGTGAAGACAAGCTCTATAAAGCCCTTGTCCATGCTGATGGGGGGGGGGGGCAATTCAAGAAGTTTACCACAGAATCTTCTTCATAAGCATTGCGTTTATTCTAAATTTTGTAAAGAGTAAATATAGATGTGATAATATAAGAAAAATGGAGAATATTTAAGATAAGATGAAGAGTGATGCTACGTAACCAAGTAGCTATAAATGTAAGTACAACGATACATGCAAAAGGTACAACCAAGAGCAATGCACAGGTAAACTTCTTCAGTACCATCGGTGTTATCCAACCTTATGGTAAGTGTAAATATAGATCTGATGTGTAGAAAATGGAGGGTAAAGGAAAATAAGCTACAAAGTGACGGTACATGAAAAACTAGCTGTTAATATAAGTACACTGATAAAGGACAACAGGTACTTACAAGAACAATGCGGAGCTCAAAAAATTCATTGGCATTGGATATATTCTACACTAATGAAACCATTCATATAGATTAGATAATTTGGAGCGAACAATTGATAAGCAAGCTATCATGTATACTATTACCACATAATGAACCAGGTATGAATGCAAGTACAGTGATACAGGTTAATAGAGTACTAACAAAAGCAAAGCAGCGGGCAACATATTTGCGATATCCTATCGTCCTTTTCAAACCGGAATTCTTCTTCTAGCAAATTTCCCGCAAAAGATATCCGTAAGGCACATGCGGAAAAGTAGAAGTTCAAATTGTCATGTGATATCATAGACAGTATGTCATCCTGGGAACAAGACCAGTGCATAACAAGGTTTTTCCATTCAATGTCTT
Source organism: Aegilops speltoides (assembly GCA_021437245.1). Lineage (NCBI taxonomy): Eukaryota > Viridiplantae > Streptophyta > Magnoliopsida > Poales > Poaceae > Aegilops > Aegilops speltoides. Next base: position 306,969,838 of record CM038147.1, on the reverse strand, counting down.
CTAAATTTAGCACAGGAGGCTTCACCAAAAATTCGTTTATAGACTTGCCATCAAAGTGTGATTTCCTCAGGTAACACCGATAATGCTGCAATGCTTCCTTGAAAAGAGCAAGCAAGCTTTGCTCGTCATGACTATCCATATTGACCCTCGCCTACTTACAAAAATGTAATGTAAATCATCGATGTGTTCAATCGGCAGAAAATAGGAAAATAATTACCTTGAATAATAGCACTTACACGTAAGTGGGACAGGAAGATGTGAAAATGGTGTTTGTCTTCACTATAATCTTCCCATGATGGGAATATATGCACGTAGTCCCTAATAACATTGAAATCATTGCCTTTTAAACTAGGAATAACTGGAATGGGGTTCCAATCTACAGGAATTAGCCGTCTCTGCAGTTGGGATAGGTCTTTGGCCGGTGGACTTCCTGTACTTTTTGCTGGAGTTGGATTTTTCTGTGGTATGGCTGGTGTTATGGCAACTGAAATCGGCATACCTTTTGCTGGAGTGCAGGTCCTGTGTGGTGGGGCTAGTGGTGTGGCCATTGAAGTATGGGTACAGTCTGCTGGAGTCGGTCCTACGTTTTGTGTCACTGGATGTAGAGCCAATATAAGTGGGGTGCTGTCTGATTTCTCTGGCACCACCATGTTTTTCAAGGACTTTGCTGGTGCTCCTTCAGGTTCGGCAATCACCCTCTTCCTTTTTGATGTCTGATGCACAAGAACATCATTTAAATGGAAAAACATGGTACGATGACGGATGGAATATATATTGTAATGGATGGGCATGGCATCTTGACATATATGATGAGGAAACTAAGCAGATGGCGGTGCAACAAAGTAGAAGAAATGCAAGACACCTTATGCAAGATACGTGCAATCAACAAAACCTTGGCAAATTAGAACAAGCACCTTGATGGGTGAACAGGACAGGCCATCTGTCTTTGACTCATCGAGGTCAGAATAGTCATTAGGATCATATTTTGAACAAGAATCTACAGGTGGGGAGCGTATGGGTTTCATTGCATCCAGAATGGCACTCAATGCCTTGGTGCCAATTTTGTAAGTCATTGCAGTGTTCCACAATATTCCTCTGATGTGCGGATTCTAATATTCACTGTGATTATTTATAATATCTGAGAAATATGAAAACATAAATAGTAGTGAGATTATATTTTTAATGCATAGGATATTCTAATATAGGGGCACTGTCGGTGTCAAAACCGGCGGATCTCGGGTAGGGGGTCCCGAACTGTGCGTCTAGGCGGATGGTAACAGGAGACAAGGGACACGATGTTTTACCCAGGTTCGGGCCCTCTCGATGGAGGTAAAACCCTACGTCCTGCTTGATTAATATTGATGATATGGGTAGTACAAGAGTGGATCTACCACGAGATCAAGGAGGCTAAACCCTAAAGCTAGCCTATGGTATGATTGTTGTAATGTATGTTGTGTCCTCACGGACTAAAGCCCTCCGGTTTATATAGACACCGGAGAAGGCTAGGGTTACAGTAGTCGGTTACAATGGTAGGAGATCTACATATCCAGATCGCCAAGCTTTCCTTCCACGCCAAGGAAAGTCTCATCCGGACACGGACGGAGTCTTCAATCTTGTATCTTCAGTAGTCTTGGAGTCCGTGGACGATGATAGTCCGGCTGTCCGGACACCCCTAGTCCAGACTCCTCAAGAGCCCCGAACCAGGCTTCAATGACGATAAGTCCAAGTCGTATATAGTCTTCGGCGTTGCAAGGCGGGTTCTCCTTCAAGTTCCATGTACCGCCGAGCGATGTCCGCTTCATCATAAATACTGTGTTTCTTGGCTTCTACGCCTAATAATGGCCTTCTTCCACGCGTCCGCACGAATGTGAAAAGCCGTGGTGTCTTTATGTTTCACCCCTAGTCGTGCGAGTCATCCGCCTACAAAAGAGGCAAAAATCCAGATCCAAACCACACCATCTTCCTTCCGCTGAATACTTCATCGGAGCGCCTTGACCTAAAAATCCATTCCATCATGGACCGTCGACGCTGCTCCTCTTCTCGCTCCCCAGCCCACCACCGAGGGATTGGAGGAGGTGCTCTGTTCCACACAACGAGCTAGTGAAGCTCCAAGCGGGGATATCTCCTCCGCCTTCATGGTCCCGGCTCGAGCCGGGCTGGTCACCTACCAAGGTGCGAGGCAAGCGGAGGCTACCCCAAGTCCCAATAAAGGGGAGCGGGTATGCTTCGTCCCTTATCTGATAAGGGGACTCGGATTCCCAATACATCCGTTTCTCCGCGGGCTCCTGGAGTTCTACGGACTCCAGCTCCACCACCTTACGCCCGCCTCTGTCCTGCATATCCCGGGCTACGTAGCCCTTTGCGAGCTATTCCTGGGCATCGAGCCACATTGTGCATTGTGGAAGAGGTTGTTCTGCCTCGTACCCCGTTCTCACGAGGGATCCATATATCAAGTGGGCGGCGCCGAAATATGGCGCATTGCCGGGACCGGATACCCATCTGGTACTCCCAAGAAGCCGTCCGAAGACTGGCCTTCAGAGTGGTTTTACATAGGAGACGCTCCGTTGCCGGACCCAGTCCGGATTGGCCTCCCGGAGTTTAGTGCTGCTCCTCTGAAGAAACGCCTCAGCTGGCGCCCACGGAGCCCCCGATTGGAGGAAGACAAGAGCGTCCATTACTTGATGGGCCGAATAAGATTACTGGCCCATTCCGGGCTGACCATGATCGGAGTCATGGCGACATGTATCATGCGGTGAGTACATCCATTGCAATACAGAGGCCACCCCATGTGGGATTTCAACGGGGAAGATGATGCCACCCGTCATGGCTGCGAAGGGCCGGATTCGACCGAGGATCTGGTGCAGATCCTATCCAGTCTGTACAAGGGGGAGAAGGAGGACTTCCTTCGAACGAACCCTTTGAATGGGTTTTCCATGAACAACCCTAGAGGCTGGGTAAGCGAACACTTTTAAGGGCTCGACCCATGCTTTGAAGTTTAGGCTTCTTACATTATGTCTTCGCGAGGATCTACGCCGGACTGTGGAGGACATGGTAAGTCCCGCTCCGCAACCCGAGGATCCAGAAAGATCCCTGGATCCGGCCTCCGAAGAGGATCCGGATATCAAGGTGGAGCTGATCGACGGGGTGTTTCACCAGCTCAGCATGGACAATGCTTTGGTCGCCATTATAGCGGACTACCCGGATCGTATCCGCTTCCCGTGTGATCGTGACCGAGGTCCGGACACCATTATCTCTTCCTTGCCCATTTCTGACCTTCGCGAACGATGGTGTTTTACAGGAAGCGCCTTCAAGGCGGGAAGCCGAGCCCGCGGCGGCTGACCAACAAAGGTCAGTTCGGACCAGCAAAGCGGAAAAGGAGCGCAAAGACGGACTCAAACGTCCGCCGCAAAGGTATAGCTCAGATTTAAATTTTCGAGCAACGCTTCCTAGGAAGCGTCTGAGTGCTCATGATCTTTATGGGAGAAAAAGCGCCGCGGACTACGGGCGCGAAGTTGCCGATCCAACCTATACCGCCAGGCTCCAAAGAACCGCCCGGAGGGGAGGCAAGCCAAGACGCGGGCCGGATCCTCCTCCAACGGAGGACACCGACAGACTGTTCGCCACCAAGTCTGAGGTGGAGAGCGCCATGAACCATAGGCGCCGCCGGACAGTGTTTCGTGAAGCATGCTTCTCCCCTGAGGCATTGAACGCCTTTAACCCAGGGGACGCGCACCTCCATGCCGCTCAAGATGGTTTTACCAGTGCCACGGAGCAGTATGTGAAAGACATACGGGTGAGGGAATTTTAATGGTTATATATACCAGTAGCCCCCGAGACTTAAAGTAGTTATGTTAACTGATTTAAGGATCATTTGAAACACAGGCTCTTACCGAGAAGAATGACCAGCTGTCTCAGGAGCTGCAAGAATGCAAGGCCCAACTTGAGGCCGCACTTGCTGCCGCAGGAGGAGACGCAGAGGCCCCTCAGGGTAACACATTTTTATTAATAAATATAAGCGCTGTGTAGCATGCGCGCAAGTCTAATAGTGACATTGCAGGTGCCGCCGGACAAGATCCGGACAGGCAAGAATTACTGCGCCAGCTAAAGGCCGGCGAGAGGGTGCTGAATAGGGTGCAACAAGAAAGGAACAAGCTCCAGGATGCCAACGCCAAGCTCGGAGAGGAGCTGAAAGGCGTTCGAGCCGGGCTGTCCAGCTCCGTTAAGGAGAATCAGTGGCTTCGTCGCGGCATTTATAGTAAGTGCTTGAGCGGACTCCTTTGAAAAGAAGAGTTCGGCGAGGAAGTAAATTGACACAATATGTCTTGTAGGTATACTCACAGGTCGCCCTGCGGAGGAGATGCTCGTATCAACGGGTGATCAACTTCCCGAAGTTGTTGCAACTGCCGAACGAGTTCGGCGAGCAATGAGCGGCGTCGTCCGTGCTTTATGGCCAGCCCTCTCCCTACTCGAGGGCCTTGGGGAGCTTATGGAGAAGCTTGAGGAGTGCGGCAGCGCTTCCGCTTGTGGAAGATTTCGCTTGCCGTCAAGGTGCCAGGAGGCTTGGGCCATGGTGAAGACGTTACATAAGAAGGCGGATCCCAACCACATGGCGAAGTTGGACCGGTTGGGCCCGATGGGAAGGAGATCCCTGTGAGTTTAGTATACAGCCAAGTAGAGTTGGCTGCTAAATTTTCCCAATGGGACTGTAAGTTAGACAGCCTGTTAGACGGGATTGAGGAGGAATACAATTAGTAAATTTGACAATGTATGTTTTCCTTTAAAGTGACATGTGAAATGCCTTCTAGCCGGATTGTAGATCGTTTGTCTTTGCCGACCTTTTCGCTTCAACCTCGGGACCCTAGAGTCCGGAGTGTGTCCGAATACCTTTTTGGTTAAGAAACAACCGGGTATGCATGGAGACCAAAGTAGGGGTCATTAGTGCTTTATTAGACAAGTGCCCAACTAGTTATGTTATATTACATGGTTAGTAAGAAACATCTTCCAGGGAGAATAGTTCCGTTAAGGGTTCCTTTTCTTGGGAGGCATGCCCTAAAGTGCATGTCCGGACTGCAAAAAAGCGTAAAAACATCCGGGGCGGATAAATGATTAGGTAAAAATCATCTTTTATGTCACCGAATCGAATATTCCCTTAAGAACGCTAGCTTTGGCTTCACCCACCGAGGTACACATCCGCCGACCCGCAAGAATAATCGCAGAGGTGCTCCTTTACCTCCTAGCCGAACAATCGGGAACGAAGCGGTAAGCACAGGAGCCAGGCAACCCAGCTTGGCCAAAACTTAAGTCATATCGATGCATATAATGGTGAATAAAAGGTACATGTGGAAGCTTGACACATGTGCTGGGCATGAAACCCTTATAATTGAGCTTCTGGAAAAGAAGCCCCCAGGTATAATGAGTGCGGATGGCACATCAAGTGTATGCGAACAATGCGAAAGTAGGCCCTTAGGGGCGTTTTAGTAAAAAGGTTATGAGAGGAAAGAGAAACAAAAGACAGCCGAAGTGTGAAAATTGGAACGGAGAAAGGAGACGAACTCTTAGTCCGGCGCTAGGCATAGAATCTTCGGAGGAGGGCTGCGTTCCATGGGTTCGGCTCGAGTCGGTTATCCGACGCATTTCGATGACGGTACGCTCTGCCGGTCAGGACTTGATCGATAATGAAGGGGCCCTCCCATTTGGGCTTGAGCTTGTCCTTTTTCTTGTCCGGCAGGCGTAGAACTAGTTCGCCAACGTTGTAAGTCTTGGCCCGTACTTCTCTGCTTTGATATCTTCGGGCCTGCTGCTGATAAAATGCAGAACGAGCCTTGGCGACGTCGCGTTCTTCCTCCAATGTGTCCAAGCTGTCCTGCCGATCCAACTCGGCTTCTCTTTCTTCGTACATGCGCACTCGAGGTGAGTCATGAATTATATCGTAGGGCAGGACTGCCTCTGCGCCGTATACCATAAAAAATGGTGTGAATCCGGTAGTACGGTTAGGCGTTGTCCGCAGCCCCCAGAGTACGGAGTCGAGCTCCTCAACCCAGTGCGTGTCGGATTTAGTAAGTGACCGCACTAGTCTGGGTTTAATGCCGCTCATTATTAGACCATTCGCTCGTTCCACTTGACCGCTGGTTTGAGGGTGATAGATCAAGCATAGTCGAGCTTGATGCCCATATTTTTGCACCATGACTTAACCTCGCCGGCTGTGAAGTTCGTGCGTTGTCGGTGATGATGTGTGGGGACACCGTAACGTGTACGACCCCGGATATAAAGTCTATCACTGGTCCGGACTCTGCCTTTTGACCGGTTTGGCCTCTATCCATTTGGTGAATTTATCCACCATGACCAATAGATACCTTTGCTTGTGGGTTCCCCTTTAAGGGTCCAACCATATGAAGCCCCAGCACATGAACGGCCGGTAATGGGTATAGTTTTGAGGCGGTGGGTGGCATATGGCTCGATTATAAAAGAGCCGACAACCGACGCATCTCGGACTATGTCCTAGGCATCTGCCGGGCCGTCGGCCAATAAAATCTGTCAGACGGAATGCCTTTCCTACAAGGGCCCGGCTGCTGCGTGGTGTCCGCCTAGTCCGCATGAATTTCAGCCAGAGGTTTCGCCTTCCTCTTCGGAGATACACCTTTGAAGGACTCTGGTTGTACTTTTCTTATAAAGTTCTCCCTCATGGACCTTGTAGGCTTTCGATCGCCGGACTATGCAGCGGGCCTCATTTTGGTCTTCGGGAAGTTCCTGTCTGAGCAAATAGGCTAGGAAAGGTTCTGTCCACGGGGCGATTACCGCCATTATGTCGTGGGCTGAAGGTGTTATGTCATCGGCTGAATCGCCGGTTGGCGCGGTTGTTTCCGGTTTGTCATTTCCGGACTCCTCGTCCCATAGTACGGATGGCTTGAAGAGCCGCTCCAGGAAGATATTTGGAGGGACAGTGTCACGTTTTGCACCGATGCGTGCCAGTACGTCGGCCGCTTGGTTATTATCTCGGGCTATGTGATGGAATTCGAGTCCTTCGAACCGAACTGACATTTTTAAGACAGCATTGCGATATGCTGCCATTTTCGGATCGTTGGCATCGAAATCTCCATTTATTTGGGATATTGCAAGGTTTGAATCCCCGCGCACCTCTAGGTGTTGAATGCCCATGGAGATTGCCATCCGGAGACCGTGTAAAAGGGCCTCGTATTCGGCTGCGTTGTTGGAGTCCGTGTACATTATTTGAAGTACGTATTGGACTGTGTCCCTGGTTGGGGACGTGAAGATGACGCCAGCCCCCAGTCCGGCCAACATTTTAGAGCCGTCGAAGTGCATAATCCAATTGGAGTATGCGCCGTACTCTTTAGGGAGTTTGGCTTCGGTCCATTCGGCGACAAAGTCAGCCAAAACTTGTGATTTTATAGCTCGCCGAGGTTTGTAAGTTATATCGAATGGTAAGAGCTCAATGGCCCATTTTGCAATCCTGCCTGTTGCGTCGCGGTTATTTATAATGTCATTGAGTGGTACTTCAGAGGCCACTGTTATCGAACACTCTTGAAAGTAGTGTCGGAGCTTCTGGGATGCCATGAACACTGCATACGCTATCTTATGATAGTGTGGGTAACGGGACTTGCAGGGGGTTAACACAGTGGATACATAATACACTGGTTTTTGAAGAGGGAATTTGTGCCCTTCTGTCTCTCGTTCGACGACGAGTACCGCGCTTACAACTTGATGCGTTGCTGCGATGTATAACAGCATTGGTTCACCCAGATTGGGCGCAGCCAGGACCGGATTTGTTGCCAAGATGGCCTTTATTTCTTCGAGTCCGGCAGTGGCAGCATCCGTCCACTCGAAGTGTTCGGTGCGCCTGAGGAGGCGATAGAGGGGCAATGCCTTTTCTCCTAGACGGGAGATAAAGCGGCTTAGAGCTGGCACGCCGAAAACACATTTTTCCGGATTCAGCTTGATGTCATATGCTCTGAGGTTGTCGAACGTGAGCCTCAAATCGTCTACTAGAGTTTCGACGTGTTTTGTTTTGACGACTCGCCGCTCACGTATGCCTCGATGTTTTGCCGATCTGGGTAGCCGACATGTTTGAATCATGCGCTGATATGTTGCGCGGGCGTTTTAAGTCCGAAGGGCATCGTGTTGAAGCGAGAATGGTCCGTATGGAGTGATGAATGCTTTGCGGCTTGGTTTGCTTCCGCCATCTTGATTTGATGGTAGCCGAGTATCGCCGAGGAAGCACAACGAATCGTGTTTCGCGGTAGCATCGATAATTTGGTCGATGCGGGGAGAGGAAGGATCCTTTGGGCAAGCCTTATTGAGGTCTTTAAAATCGACATACGAGGCGCCAGATTTGTCCTTCTTTGGTACCATTACCAGATTTGCTAGCCAATCCGGATGTTTGATATCTCGATGAATTCGCTTCAATAGTTTGGCTAGCTCTTCTCCCATTGCTCGTCTTTTGGGTTCGGAAAATCGTCGAAGAGCCTGTTTGACTGGCTTAAATCCTTTTAGGATGTTTAGGCTGTGTTCTGCCAACCTGCGTGGGATTCCGGGCATATCTGAAGGATGCTAGGCGAAAATGTCCCAATTTTCCCGAAGGAATTCGCGCAGTGCGGCGTCTACTTCGGGGTTCAATTGTGCCCCAATGGAGGCCGTCTTTGTTGGGTCCGTTGGATGGACCTGGAATTTTATTATTTCATCTGCTAGTTTGAAGGAGGTGGACTTGGATCTTTTATCGAGTATCATATCGTCCCTGTTCACCGTAGAGCGCAGCGCGGTGAGTTCTTCTGCTGCTAAGGCTTCGGATAGTGCCTCCAGGGCTAGTGCGGCTGTCTTGTTTTCGGCGCGGAGTGCTATGTCCGGATCACTAGCGAGAGTGATTATTCCGCCGGGCCCTGGCATTTTGAGCTTCATGTACCCGTAATGAGGTACTACTTGAAAAATTGTGAATGCCTCTCGTCCTAATATAGCGTAATATCCGCTGTTGAACGGGGCCACTTGGAACGTGACTTCTTCGGATCTGTAATTGTCCGACGAGCCGAACACCACATCGAGTGTGATTTTTCCGGTGCAGCACGCTTCCCGGCTAGGGATTATTCCTCTGAAGGTTGTGCTGCTTCGCTCAATACGGCTCCAGTCTATTTCCATTTTTTGTAGAGTTTCCTCGTAGATGAGGTTTAATCCGCTGCCTCCATTCATGAGGACCTTTGTAAGTCGAAAGACGTCCACTATGGGACTAAGCACCAGTGCGGCTGGTGCTCGGGCTGTTCGGAATTTAGGTTCGTCGCTGGCGTTGAAGGTGATAGCTGTGTCGCTCCATGGATTTGCTGTTGCTACTTGGTAGACTTCGGCGAGGCCGCGGATTGTTCGTTTTAGCATATTGTTTGATGCGAAGGTCTCGAAGACTGTTGATACCGTACCGGTATTGTTGGAGCGGTTTTCCGGGGCTAGAAGCTCCTCGCCACTTTTGGCCACCTGCCGTAATATCCAACATGCTCGAAGGCTATGTGTTGGGACGGCTCCCGCTGTACTATGAAGCTTACAGGTCCATTGAGCCATCTCTCCAAAGACGGTTCCGCGCCCTTTATGGGGTTTTTGCTTTTGGTTTTTGCATCCGGGGCCCGAGTGTGATGCACCCTTTTGTTGCGGATCGGGGTTGTGTTCGGGCGGATTATCCCAAAATTGGTTTTCGGTTTTGAAACTCTCCATCGCACAAGACTTTCAGATTATGGACGCCAAATCGGCGGTTCCCGATTTACGACGGCGATGGCGCTCAATATTCCTTGTCCGTGCAATTATTGCAAAAGATTGAGATTGCGTTTTCCTCTCGGCAGTCCTTTATCCTGTCCATAACCAGGAGGAATTTGGCCCAGTAGTGATGTACTGTTTCAGCGGGCTCTTGCCGTATTAGAGATAGATCGCATATGTCTAGGCGGGTGGGTGGACTAAAATCCGGATCCCTGCCCATCTTGGGGCTTAAAGGCCGAGGAGTTTTCGAATTCGAAGCTTGATTGCTGGACACGATCCAATGAGTCCGAACGATGCATGATTTTAAGTTCAATGCTCGATCAAGTCCGTCCCTCCGTGGAAATCCGGCATGGAGGGTTCGGGAATCCGGACGTGACTACTTTTCAATATAGGCGAAGAGTCGCTGCATTGTTCCTCTACCACTGCGACGTGGTTGGTGGTCTGGAGAGAGTTAATCTCTCTCAGATCGGTTTTAAGCCCAATCTGATTGTAGTCTGTAGCGACTCCCAGGGCGGCGATGCGATCCAAGAGCTCGTTAACAGACGAGAGCTCTATTGGATCCAACTGCTCGGCCGATTCCGAGCTGACGCGAAGATTGCTTTTGACGACTTGAGAAGTCATTGTCGAAGCAGTGGCCGGACAGGCGGTCATAAGAAAACCACCTAGCCGGATCGTTTAGCCGGCGGTCGAGGCCCCTTTGGCGAAAATACTGTCTTTGAAGACGGGTGAAGGCATCCTTCCTATCGGTGACGACACAGAGGAACTCTCAATGAAAGCACCAATGTCGGTGTCAAAACCGGCGGATCTCGGTAGGGGTCCCGAATCGTGCGCGTCTAGGCGGATGGTAACAGAGACAAGGGACACGATGTTTTACCTGTGTTCGGCCCTCTCGATGGAGGTAAAACCCTCGTCCCGCTTGATTAATATTGATGATATGGGTAGTACAAGAGTGGATCTACCACGAGATCAAGGAGGCTAAACCCTAAAGCTAGCCTATGGTATGATTGTTGTAATGTATTTTGTGTCCTACGGACTAAAGCCCTCCGGTTTATATAGACACCGGAGAAGGCTAGGGTTACACAGAGTCGGTTACAATGGTAGGAGATCTACATATCCGTATCGCCAAGCTTGCCTTCCACGCCAAGGAAAGTCCCATCCGGACACGGGACGAAGTCTTCAATCTTGTATCTTCGTAGTCTTGGAGTCCGTCGGACGATGATAGTCCGGCTGTCCGGACACCCCCTAGTCCAGGACTCCCTCAGGCACCCTGTAAACCCTTGTGGGCTATCGTTGGATTCTGATGAGAGAGCCCATGTGTGCTATAATATGGTGCGTGCATTAATATAATCTGGCACAAGTACACAAAAATAAGGCTCCAAAAGTATGGATAGTTGGCAAATGATAGGTTCATAATATACTGTATAGAGAGTTTATTGCCAAACCATGATAACAAGAGCACACAACAACTAGGAAGATCGTAGTGTACATGAAAGGGGTACACCATAACCAGGATATATAAATCGGGAAAGTGGAACTGGCTGGAAAATATGGTGTTGTATTGCCGCTACTAATTGAAAGCCTATCGATCACGTACATGCCAACTCTATCAGCTGTTGACTGCAGATGTCCCTGGTCCCCTTCCTGACAAGGAACATACTGTATGTACTAAATACAGAATAACTAAAGAGGAACATGTCAAAGAACAGAAGAGGAAGCATATTCTTCAGGTTCTGCTTATTTGCATACAATGTTGGTTGTCCACTCATGATGAATTACATTGCCCAAAGAAATGCAATTCCATGCTATCTCTCTATATGTGGCCACATGCATTTGGAAAATCAAGTGGGAGCTTTACCTGACCAATTAAATGTGTGTCCGTTAACTAATATCAGTATAATATCACAATTTGTATTTGAAGAAGTAAGCATTGGACTTATGATTGGTGTGTTGTTTAGCTTCAAGAGTGGACTTCTGATGGTGCGACACAAAGCAGCTACACAGATCATAGTGTACATATAACGGGAAAACCATACACATCACAAGTAAAATCAGCAAAGTGGAACTTGCTGGAAAATATAAGCTACTATTGCTGGTACGGCTAGAAAGGCTTCAGATACCAGCTCTCTTCAAGTGAAGGTGTGGTACTGTTAATATCAGTGTAACTCTCAAAGGCGACATAGCTCCCAACATTTCCTTGCTAATCTTAGAGGATTCAAGTGGACAGGCCACTACAATTCCTATTCCTATGTTTACAAAATCCTACGAATCAAAAGGCCCGAAGAGTCGAAAGTCTCCATCACAACCGACCGAATAGACCTCTACATTGCAAATGTCCCTGCTCCTCTTCACTACAAGGAACATATTGTACTACTGATATCTACTACACAACCTTCTTCTTGTAGACGTTGTTGGGCCTGCAAGTGCACAGGTTTGTAGGACAGTAGCAAATTTCCCTCAAATGGATGACCTAAGGTTTATCAATCCGTGGGAGGCGTAGGATGAAGATGGTCTCTCTCGAACAACCCCGCAACCAAATAACAAAGAGTCTCTTGTGTCCCCAACACACCCAATACAATGACAAATTGTATATGTGCACTAGTTCAGCGAAGAGATGGTGATACAAGTGCAATATGGATGGTAGATATAGGTATTTGTAATCTGAAATTATAAAAATAGCAAGGTAACTAATGATAAAAGTGAGCGTAAACGGTATTGCAATGGTAGGAAACAAGGCCGAAGGTTCATACTTTCACTAGTGCAAGTTCTCTCAACAATAATAACATAGATAGATCATATAACAATCCCTCAACATGCAACAAAGAGTCACTGCAAAGCCACTAATAGCGGAGAACAAACGTAGAGATTATGGTAGGGTACGAAACCACCTCAAAGTTATTCTTTCGGATCAATCTATTCAAGAGTTCGTACTAGAATAACACCTTAAGACACAAATCAACCAAAACCCTAATGTCACCTAGATACTCCATTGTCACCTCAAGTATCCGTGGGCATGATTATACGATATGCATCACAGAATCTCAGATTCATCCAACCAACACAAAGTACTTCAAAGGGTGAGTCAAGAACGTGTGCCAACCCCTATGCATAGGTTCATGGGGGGAACCCGCAAGTTGGTCACCAAAACATGCATCAAGTGGCACATGATATCCCATTGTCACCACACATAAACACGGCAAGACATACATCAAGTGTTCACATAAAAGACTCAATCCGATAAGATAACATCAAAGGGGAAACTCAATTCATCACAAGAGAGTAGAGGGGGAGAAACATCATAAGATCCAACTACAATAGCAAAGCTCGGGATACATCAAGATCTTGCCATAGAGGGAACATGGGAGAGAACACAAGAGAGAGAGAGATCAAACACATAGCTACTGGTACATACCCTCAGCCCCGAGGGTGAACTACTCCCTCCTCGTCATGGAGAGCGTCGGGATGATGAAGGTGGCCACCGGTGATGGATTTCCCCTCCGGCAGGGTGCCGGAACGGGCTCCCGAGAGGTTTTTGGTGGCTACAGAGGCTTGCGGCGGCGGAACTCCCGATCTATCTTGATTTCTGATGGTTTTAGGGTACGTAGGTATATATAGGCGAAAGAAGTCGGTCGGGAGGTGCTCGAGGGGTCCACGAGATAGGGGGCCGCGCCCTGTAGGGGGGGGCGCCCCCTATCTCCTGGGCACCTCGAGGATCTTCTGACTTGATCTCCAAGCCTCCTGGATGATAATCTTCCAACAAATAACATTGCCAAAGGTTTCATTCCGTTTGGACTTCGTTTGATATTCGTTTTCCTTGAAATACTAAAACAGGCAATAAAACAACAATATGGGTTGAGCCTCCGGTTAGTAGGTTAGTCCCAAAAATGATATAAATGTGTAAAATAAAGCCCATAAACATCCAAAAGGGGTAATATAATAGCATGGAACAATCAAAAATTATAGATACGTTGGAGACGTATCAAGCATCCCCAACCTTAATTCCTGCTCGTCCTCGAGTAGGTAAATGATAAAAACAGAATTTTTGATGTGGAATGCTACCTAGCATAATTCTCAATGTAATTTTCTTTATTGTGGCATGAATGTTCAGACCCAAATGAATACAGAATAAAAGTTCATATTGACATAAGAAATAGTAATACTTCAAGCATACTAATCAAAGTAATCATGTCTTCTCAAAATAACATGGCTAAAGAAAGTTATCCCTACAAAATCATATAGTCTGGCTGTTGCTCTATCTTCATCACACAAAGTATTTAATCATGCACAACCCCGATGACAAGCCAAGCATTTGTTTCATACTTTAATAATCTCAAACTTTTTCAACTTTCACACAATACATGAGCATGAGCCATGGACATAGCACTAATTGTGGAATGGAATGGTGGTTGTGGAGAAGACAAAAGGAGAAGATAGTCTCACATCAACTAGGCGTATCAACGGGCTATGGAGATGCCCATTAATAGATATCAATGTGAGTGAGTAGGGATTGCCATGCAACGGATGCACTAGAGATATAAATATATGAAAGCTCAACAAAAGAAACTAAGTGGGTGTGCATCCAACTCGCTTGCTCACGAAGACCTAGGGCATTTTGAGGAAGCCCATCATTGGAATATACAAGCCAAGTTCTATAATGAAAAATTCCCACTAGTATATGAAAGTGACAACATATGAGACTCTCTATCATGAAGATCATGGTGCTACTTTGAAGCACAAGTGTGTAAAAAGAGATGGTAGAATTGTCCCTTCTCTCTTTTTCTCTCATTTTATTTTTTTCTTCTTCTTTTTTTTATTTTTTTTCTCTTTTTTTTCTTTGGCGTTTCTTTTTTTCTTTTTCTTTTTCTTTTTCTTTTTGTAAAGTCCGAAGTCTCATCCCGACTTGTGGGGGAATCATAGTCTTCATCATACTTTCCTCACTAGGACAATGCTCTAATAATGAAAATCATCACACTTTTATGGATTTACAACTCAAGAATTACAACTCAAAGCTAGAACAAGATATGACTCTATATGAATGCCTCCGGCAGTGTACCAGGATATGCAATGAATCAAGAGCGACATGTATGGAAATTATGAAGGTGGCCTTGCCACAAATACAATGTCAACTACATGATCATGCAAAAAGCAATATCACAAAAGTAATGCATGTCATATAAACGGAACGGTGGAAAGTTGCATGGCAATTTATCTCGGAATGGCTATGGATATGCCAAAATAGGTAGGTATGGTGGCTGCTTTGAGGAAGGTAAATGGTGGGTGTATGGTACCGGCGAAAGTTGCGCGGTACAAGAGAGGCTAGCAATGGTGGAAGGGTGAAAGAATGCGTATAATCCATGGACTCAACATTAATCAAAAGAACTCATATACTTATTACAAAAAATTAGAAGTCATCAAAAACCAAAGCACTACGCGCATGCTCCTAGGGGGATAGATTGGTCGGAAAAGACCATCGCTCGTCCCCGACCGCCACTCATAAGGAAGACAATGAATAAATAAAATTGTGCTCCAACTTCATCACAAAGCGGTTCACCATACGTGCATGCTACGGGAATCACAAACTTCAACACAAGCATTCTTTAAATTCATAATCACCCAACTAGCATGACTTTAATATCACTACCTCCATATCTCAAAACAATTATCAAGCATCAAATTGATCATAGCATCCAATTCACTTTCTATGATAGTTTTTATTATACCCAACTTGGATGCTCATCATTCTAGGACCAACTTTATGATCATAGCAAATACCATGCTGTTCTAAAAGACTCTCAAAATGATATAAGTGAAGCGTGAGAGACTAGCAATTTCTACAAAATATAACCACCGCCGTGCTCTAAAAGATATAAATGATACACTAGAGCAAACGACAAACTACTCCGAAAGATATAAGTGAAGATCAATGAGTAGTCGAATAATTGTGCAACTATGTGAAGACTCTCTAACATTAAGGAATTTCAGATCTTGGTATTGTATTTAAACAGCAAGCAAAACAAAATAAAATGACAATGCAAGGATAGCACAACTCATGTGAAGAAGCAAAAACTTAGGCTCAACCGATACTAACCGATAGTTGTTGAAGAAGAAAGATGGGATGCCTACCGGGGCATACCCAAGCTTAGATGCTTGAGACTTCATGAAATATTATCTTGGGGTGCCTTGGGCATCCCCAAGCTTGAACTTTTATGTCTCCTTAATTCCTCTCATATCATGGTTTCTCTTATTTTTATCAAAAGCTTCATTCACAACAAACTCAACAAGAACTCATGAGATAGGTTAGTATAAACCAATGCAAAACCTTATCATTTTGTACTACAACAAATCACTAAAATTATTATTCAACATTGCATACTAAATGCCTCTGCATATTTAATACTCCTATCCTCAAATAGAATCATTAAACAAGCAAACATATGCAAACAATGCAACCATAACAGCAATCTGTCAAAACAGTAAAGTCTATAAAGAATGCAAGATTCATCATACTTCCCTAACTCCAAAAATTATGAAATAAAATTCCCACTGTAATAAATTTATCAGAGCTCATCATGCAAAAGGTTTCCACATTATACCATTCTCTGACTTTTCTAGGGAATTTTTGCAACATCGGTAAACTTTCTGTTTTCAAACAGCAACATGTATACTAGCAAAATAAGCATGGCAAAGGCTATCCTTGACTTTTTTATTGAAACTAAAGATGCAAAACATTATTCTAAATAACAGCAAACAAATACTAACAAAAGAAAATGACACTCCAAGCAAAACACATATCATGTGGTGAATAAAAATATAGCTCCAAGTAGGCATCCCCAAGCTTAGGCTCTTGGTTGTCCTTGAATATTACCTTGGGGTGCCTTGGGCATCCCCAAGCTTTGGCTCTTGCCACTCCTTATTCCATAATCCATCGAATCTCTACCCAAAACTTGAAAACTCCACAACACAAAACTCAACAGAAAACTCGTAAGCTCCGTTAGTATAAGAAAATAAAACCACCACTTAGGTACTATAATGAACTCATTCTAAATTCATATTGGTGTATTATCTACTGTACTCCAACTTATCTATGCTTCATACAACTTAATACTAGCCATAGATGCATCAAAATAAGCAAACAACACATAGAAAACAGAATCTGTCAAAAACAGGACAGTCTGTAGTAATCTGTATCAAACGTATACTTCTGGAACTCCAAAAATCCTACAAAATTAAGAAGTCCTAAAACTTTGTGTACCAATCCAGAGCAAAAAGAATCAGATCAAGAGCACGTTTCTGTGAATTAACAAAACTAATTTACTGGGTGCAAAAGTTTCTGATTTTCAGCAGGATCAACACAACTATCACCGTAAGCTATCCTAAAGGTCTTACTTGGCAGTTTATTGAAACAAAATCTATAAAACATGATTACTATAGTAGCATAATCATGTGGACACACAAAAACAGTAAGGATAAATATTGGGTTGTCTCCCAACAAGCGCTTTCTTTAATGCCTTTCTAGCTAGGCATGATGATGACAATGATGCTCACATAAAAGATAAGAATTGAAATATAACGGGAGCATCATGAAGCATATGACTAGCACATTTAAGTCTAACCCACTTCCTGTGCATAGGGATTTTGTGAGCAAACAACTTATGGGAACAATATCAACTAGCATAGGAAGGTAAAACAAGCATAGCTTCAAGATTTTCGACACATAGAGAGGAAACTTGATATTATTGCAATTCCTACAAGCATATATTCCTCCCTCATAATAATTTTCAGTAGCATCATGAATGAATTTAACAATATAACCAGCACCTAAAGCATTCCTTTCATGATCTACAAGCATAGAAATTTTACTACTCTCCTCATAAGCAAAATTCTTCTCATTCGGAATAGTGGGAGTATCATAAGAGGCTTGAACACTAAAAATTGTTTCCACATTAAAAGAGTAATGTTCAGAAAAAGGATAATCATAATCATGACAAGTTTTATAAATATAATCATCACTACTTTTTATAGCATAAGTTTCATCACAATAATCATCATAAGTAGCAACTTCGTTCTCATCATAATCGATTGAAACCTCTCGCAAGATAGTGGAATCGCTACATAAAGTTGACACTCTTCCAAATCCACTTTCGTATTCATCACAATAAAATTCAACATCCTCCAAAATAGTGGGATCACTACTTCCTAAAGTTGACACTCTTCCAAACCCACTTTCATCAATATAGTCATCATAAGTAGGAGGCATGCTATCATCATAACAACTTTGCATATCAAAACTTGGGACGCTAAAAATATCATCTTCATTAAACATAGCATCCCCAAGCTTGGGACACACATTAATTTCAGCAAATATATTCTCAAATATATCATCCTCATCAAACATAGCTTCCCCAAGCTTGGGCCCTTTCATATCATAAGCATAATCACTCTCATCATTAAAAATATTGATAGCACCAATAGTATAGAAATTATCATCATCACAATGAGTAGTAGGAGCAACATCATTTGGGAGGGATACCTTTCTACCTTTGTTGCTCCTTCTTTTCTTTTTCTTCTTCACATTATGTGTGGGTCCAACCTTCCTCTTTGAGCTCCTTATTGATGAGATGGTTGAATAGAAAGCTCCTCCTCGTTACCTGATTCATCATAAGAAATAATAGGAGGAGATTGGGAAGTCTCTTCCCTTTCGTTAGTATTCTTTTCATCTTCTATTTGCTTTCTTTTCTTTATGTAATTGCCAATATAAGGATTTTCAATGCAATTCTCCACATAAAACATATAAATATCCTCTAGATCAAAATCAAGAAATCTATCAAGATTAAATTTTGGAATACCCTCAGTTATACGTTTCATTTCTTCATACCCCAAAAGAAGGCTAAGCTCTTTATGATGCCCAAGGGTAATCAAGCTATCACAATTTTTTGACACGATTCGATCATAAAACAATTTGCATTGGAGATTTAAATGACCATGTTCATTGCAAAGTTCACCAAGTTCACAAGGAACCGAACCACCGTCCCCGACCCCCCGCCCTCCCCTAAATCGACCCCACAGCCTATGTTCCTCCACCACCCCCACCCCCACCCGAGTCGAGTTTTCTTCGTTCGGCGAGGCCCCACCACCGCCAGGCCACCGCCCCCACAAACACCGTCCCCACTCAAGCCCCTTCCTTCTCACCGGCAAACTCCGGCGACCTCTCAAAAATCGACAGACCCAATTTTGAAATTTAGTCTACTGTCATTTAACTAGTGTGGAATATAGAAGGGGAAAACCATAAGCATTGCAAGTATAGTGTTGAGCATGCCATGGCAAATCTGAAGGTGCCAACCGGACAAAGGCAACTTCGCAACCAATGTTTGCTTTCAACTAACAATTAAGTGATGGAAAAGAAATCATAGTAAAGCAGTGGTGATCTATTTTCTTGCCGCGATTAATAAGTTGAACAGATACGAAAGAGTACCACCTCTTGTGCGGCACCGTGTATGCATCTGCTGTGAATTTGATGGTGCTGCGGTAGCGATGGCGGTCGGCGGCGTGGAAGCAGATCTAGGAGGGTAGACGGTGGCGGCGGGGGAAATATCCTGGCGCAATGGACGAGACGGTCGTAGGAGCGGCGCCGGCAAGGTGGACGACAGCGGGGATGAAGCGAAAGGACGGTATGCAAGGATCCTGGTCCGAAGCCGTGGATGAGAGAGGTCGATCTCTTGTTATGGACGACGGCATTGGGGTATCAGCTCTGGCATGGTGGAGGAGGACGACGATGGATGGGGTGGTGGACGGAGGAGGCTAGGGTGGAGAGGGTGCTTTGGCGCCCATGGAGTACGAATGGAGAAATGGAGGGAGAGAGGAAGGGGGAACTGATACGTCTCCGTCGTATCTATAATTTTTGATTGTTCCATGCCAATATTCTACAACTTTCATATACTTTTGGCAACTTTTTATATTATTTTTGGGACTAACATATTGATCCAGTGCCTAGTGCCAGTTCCTGTTTGTTGCATGTTTTATGTTTCGCAGAAACCCCACATCAAACGGAGTCCAAACGGGATAAAAACGGACGGAGATCATTTTTGGAATATTTATGATTTTGGGGAAGAAAAACTAACGCGAGGGGGCCACGAGGCAGGGGGTGCGGCCCAGGGGGGTAGGCGCACCCCTGACCCTCGTGGGCACCGCGTAAGGTGGTTGACGCTCTTCTTTTGCCACAAGAAAGCTATTTTTTGGAGAAAAGTCTGGGCAAAAGTTTCAATCCAATCGGAGTTACGGATCTCTGGATATAAAAGAAACGGTGAAAGGGCAGAACCAGGGAGCATAGAAACAGAGAGACGGATCCAATCTCGGAAGGTCTCTCGCCCCTCCCATGCCATGGGAGCCAAGGACCAGAGGGGAAACCCTTCTCCCATCTAGGGAGAAGGTCAAGGACGAAGAAGAAGAAGGGAGGCTCTCTCCCCCTTTCTTCCGGTGGCACCGGAGTGCCAGCGGGGGCCATCATCATCACCGCGATCTTCACCAACAACTTAACCGCCTTCATCACCAACTCTTCCCCCCTCTATGCAGCGGTGTAACCCCTCTCTTACCCGCTGTAATCTCTACTTAAACATGGTGCTCAATGCTATATATTATTTCCCAATGATGTTTGGCTATCCTATGATGTTTGAGTAGATCTGTTTTGTCTTATGGGTTAATTGATGATGATGATTGGTTTGAGTTGCATGTTTTATTACTGGTGCTGTCCTATTATGCCCTCCGTGTCATGCAAGCGTGAGGGATCCCCGCTGTAGGGTTTGCAATATGTTCATGACTTTCTTATGGCGGGTGGTGTGAGTGACATAAACATAGACCCGAGTAAGTAGGTTGTTTGCGTATGGGATAAAGGGGACTTGATACTTTAATGCTATGGTTGGGTTTTACCTTAATGATCTTCAGTAGTTGCGGATGCTTGCTGGAGTTCCAATCATAAGTGCATATGATCCAAGAAGAGAAAGTATGTTAGCTTATGCCTCTCCCTAAAATAAAATTGCAATAGTGATTACGAGTCTAGTTATCGATTGCCTAGGGACAAATAACTTTCTCATGACAAAAAGCTCTCTACTAAAACTAACTTAGTTGTGTCTTCATCTAAACAGCCCCTACTTTTTGTTTACGTGCTCTTTATATTCTTGCAAACCTATCCAACAACACCTACAAAGTACTTCTAGTTTCATACTTGTTCTAGGTAATGCGAATGCCAAGCGTGCGTAGAGTTGTATCGGTGGTCGATAGAACTTCAGGGAATATTTGTTCTACCTTTAGCTCCTCGTTGGGTTCGACACTCTTACTTATCAAAAGAGGCTACAATTGATCCCCTACACTTGTGGGTTATCAAGATTTTTTCTAGCGCCGTTGCCGGGGAGTTATAGCGTTGGGTGAATATTCTCGTGTGTGCTTGTTTGCTTTATCACTAAGACATTTTTTCTAGCGCCGTTGCCGGGGAGTTATAGCGCCGTTGCCGGGGAGTTATGGATATGGAACACGAAATACCAGAAAAATTAGGTGTACTTGCTACTCATGGAGATGGGGAACCTCCTAAAACCCTCGATGCTGGTTAAGTGAAAAATATTATGCACTAGTTTGATAATCCTAAGAAAACCCCATTCAATTATGTTATGGGAGACACGTTGGATCAATGTGAATACTTTAGGGATTATCGCTTGACACAAAAAGGGAAACTGTTATGGGATCAAATTCATATGTTGCATTGGTATGCTCATCAACTATGCTTAAGATATGATTATACTTGTTGCTCTAGGATGAAGGCTCCACACCTTTCCTTTTCATGCAAATTTATTGATAATGAAACCTTGGCTTCTTATGCTAATGGTATATATGATTACTATGATGTGGAACAAATAGAAGAATTTGTTGCTTTTATGGGTGCTTATGAAATTGAATCTTTGTTTAAAACTTGTGAAAATCTTGATGATGCTGTTTACAGACCTGAAAATTTTGCTATACTTAAATATTGCTATGAAAATTATGAATATTTTGCTATACTAATATTTTGCAGGAGTCTACGGAAGAAGAAATTGATGAAACTGTGAGCTCATTGGATGAAAAAGATGAGGAGGAGAGCGAAGAACAAAAGGAGGAAGAGCGGATTAGCTACCTATGGCCACCTTCTAATGAGACTAACTCTTCAACTCATACATTTTTTAATTTCCCTTCGTGCTTACCGAAGGATGATTGCTATGATAATTGGTATGATCCCACTGATTCTTTTGAAATATCCCTTTTTGATGATGCTTGCTATGCTTGTGGCCAAGATGCCAATATGAATTATGCTTATGGAGATGAACTTGCTATAGTTCCTTATGTTAAACATGAAATTGTTGTTATTGCACCCACGCATGATAGTCCTATTATCTTTTTGAATTCTCCCGATTATACTATATCGGAGAAGTTTATGCTTATTAAGGATTACATTGATGGGTTGCATTTTACTACTACACATGATGATTTTGATAGATATAATATGCATGTGCTTGCTGCTCCTACTTGCAATTATTATGAGAGAGGAACCATATCTCCACCTCTCTATGTTTCCAATATGATAGAATTGCAAGAAACTGCTTATACTATGCATTGGCCTTTACTTCGTGTGCATGAATTGTTCTTTTATGACATGCCTATGCATAGGAAGAGATTTAGACTTTGTTGTTGCTTGATATATGTTACTTTGTGCTCACTACTAAACTACAAATCATTGTTAATTAAAATTGGCTTTGATATACCTTGGGATCCTAGTGGATCATTACTTGAGCACCTTATGCCTAGCTTAATGGCTTTAAAGAAAGCGCTGCCAGGGAGACAACCAGGAAGTTTTAGAGAGTCATTTATTTCTGTTGAGTGCTTTTATATAGTCTAAAAACAAAAAAAATTAAAGAGGGGAACCCACAACTTTTCAAAAAGGAAAGTGAAAGTGAGAGAGACAAGCATTGTTGAAGTGGGAGAGCTCCTTGAACTTTGTTCATGCTGATGGAAACTTTGTGAATCTTAATTACAGAAACTTTTCATGAAAAATAATTATCCCCTTGTACAATTCCATTTTATTATTAAAATAATGTGCCAAGGTTTGCCTTTAGGATGTTTATAATGCTTGTTGGTTTGTACGGTGCAGGGAAGAAACTTTGGCTGTAGTGCGCGATTTTACATTTTTTACTGGAATGTCAAATGGTTCTTATTCTTTTTTTAATCTCTTGCTGTACAAATTGTTTATATTTCCTAAGTTTTGTAGAATTTTTGGGGTAACATAAGTATGGTGAATGTTCAGATTGCTACAGACTGTTCTGTTTTTGATAGATTCTGTTTTTGATGCATAGTTTGCTTGTTTTGATGAAACTATCAATTTCTATCAGTGGATTAAGCCATGGAAAAGCTATATTACAGTAGACACAATGCACAAACAAAATATTAATAGGTTTACAACATTACTTAGAGTAGTTATTTGCTTTATTATACTAACGGATCTTACCGAGTTTTCTGTTGAAGTTTCGTGTGGATGAAGTGTTTGATCGAGGAGGTCTCGATATGAGGAAAAGGAAGAGAGGCAAGAGCTCAAGATTGGGGATGCACAAGACACCGCAAGTAAATATGTAAGGAGACCCAAGCGTCTAAGCTTGGGGATGCCCCGGAAGGCATCCCCTCTTTCTTCAACAAGTATCGGTATGTTTTCGGATTCGTTTCGTTCATGCGATATGTGCAAATCTTGGAGCGTCTTTTGCATTTAGTTTTCAATTTTATTTTATGCACCATGCTGGTATGAGATAGTGCTTGGTTGATTTATAGAATGCTCATTGCACTTCACTTAAATCTTTTTAGTATGGCTTTATAGAATGCTTCATGTGCTTCACTTATATCTTTTGAAGTTTGGATTGCCTGTTTCTCTTCACATAGAAAACCGCCATTTGTAGAATTCTCTTTTGCTTCACTTATATTTGTTAGAGCGTGGCCATATTTTTTGTAGAAATAATTAAACTCCCTTGCTTCACTTATATCTATTTAGAGAGATGACAGGAATTGGTCATTCACATGGTTAGTCATAAAATCCTACATAAACTTGTAGATCACTGAATATGATATGTTTGATTCCTTGCAATAGTTTTGTGATATAAAGATGGTGATATTAGAGTCATGCTAGTGGGTAGTTGTGGATTGTAGAAATACTTGTGTTGAAGTTTGTGATTCCCATAGCATGCATGCATGGTGAACCGTTATGTAACGAAGTTGGAGCATGAGGTATTTATTGATTGTAT
Source organism: Aegilops speltoides (assembly GCA_021437245.1). Lineage (NCBI taxonomy): Eukaryota > Viridiplantae > Streptophyta > Magnoliopsida > Poales > Poaceae > Aegilops > Aegilops speltoides. The sequence continues at coordinate 306,945,794 of CM038147.1, read as the reverse complement.
TTATTATGAGTGGCGGTCTGGGACGAGCGATGGTCTTTTCCTACCAATCTACCCCCCCTAGGAGCATGCGCGTAGTACTTTGTTTTGATGACTAATAGATTTTTGCAATAAGTATGTGAGTTCTTTATGACTAATGTTGAGTCCATGGATTGTACGCACTCTCACCCTTCCATCATTGCTAGCCTCTTCGGTACCGTGCATTGCCCTTTCTCACCTCGAGAGTTGGTGCAAATTTCTCCGGTGCATCCAAACCCCGCGATACGGTACGCTCTATCACACATAAGCCTCCTTATATCTTCCTCAAAACAGCCACACCTACCTATCATGGCATTTCCATAGCCATTCCGAGATATATTGCCATGCAACTTCCATCATCATCATATACATGACTTGAGCATTCATTGTCATATTGCCTTGCATGATCGTAAGATAGCTAGCATGATGTTTTCATGGCTTGTCCAATTGTGATATCTTTGCTATGCTAGATCATTGCACATCCCGGTACACCGCCGGAGGCATTCATATAGAGTCATATATTTGTTCTAGTATCAAGTTGTAATATTGGGTTGTAAGTAAATAAAAGTGTGATGATCATCATTATAGAGCATTGCCCCATAAAAAAGGCCAAAGAAGCCAAATAAAAAAAGGGGGCCAAAGAAGCCCAACCAAAAAAAAGAGAAAATAAAAAAATGAGAGAAAAAGAGAGAAGGGGCAATGTTACTATCCTTTTACCACACTTGTGCTTCAGAGTAGCACCATGTTCTTCATATAGAGAGTCTCTTATATTGTCACTTTCATATACTGGTGGGAATTTTCATTATAGAACCTGGCTTGTATATTCCAACCACGGGCTTCCTCAAATGCCCTAGGTCTTCATGAGCAAGCAAGTTGGATGCACACCCACTTAGTTTCCAGTTTGAGCTTTCATACACTTATAGCTCCTAGTGCATCCGTTGCATGGCAATCGCTACTCCTCACATTGACATCAATTGATGAGCATCTCCATAGCCCGTTGATTAGCCGCGTCGATGTGAGACTTTCTTCCTTTTTCTCTTTGCCACACAACCTCCACCATCATATTCTATTCCACTTATAGTGCTATATCCATGGCTCACACTCATGTATTGCGTGAAAGTTGAAAAGGTTTGAGAACATCCAAAGTATGAAACAATTGCTTGGCTTGTCAACGGGGTTGTGCATGATTTGAATATTTTGTGTGATGAAGATGGAGCATAGCCAGACTATATGATTTTGTAGGGATAACTTTCTTTGGCCATGTTCTTTTGAAAAGACATGATTGCTTTATTAGTACGCTCGAAGTATTATTGTTCTTATGTCATATGATAGACTATTGCTTTGAATCACTCGTGTCTTAATATTCATGCCATGATTAGACATATGATCAAGATTATGCTAGGTAGCATTCCACATCAAAAGTTATTTTTTTATCATTTACCTACTCGAGGACGAGCAGGAATTAAGCTTGGGGATGCTGATACGTCTCCGTCGTATCTATATTTTTTTATTGTTCCATTCCAATATTCTACAACTTTCATATACTTTTGGCAACGTTTTATATTATTTTTGGGACTAACATATTGATCCGGTGCCCAGTGCTAGTTCGTATTTGTTGCATGTTTTATGCTTTGCAGAAACCTCATATCAAACGGAGTCCAAACGGGATAAAAACGGACGGAGATCCTTTTTGGAATATTTATGATTTTTGGGAAGAAAAACCAACACGAGACGGCGCCCGAGGGGGCCACAAGGTAGGGGGCGCCCCCCAGGGGGGCAAGCGTGCCCCTGACACTTGTGGGCACCCTGTAAGGCGGTCGACGCTCTTCTTTTGCCGCAAGAAAGCTCTTTTTTGGAGAAAAATCTGGGTGAAAGTTTCAATCCAATCAGAGTTACGGATCTCCTGATATAAAAGACACGGTGAAAGGGCAGAACCAGGGAGCGCAGAAACAGAGAGAGACAGAGAGACAGATCCAATCTCGGAGGGGCTCTCGCCCCTCCCATGCCATGGGAGCCAAGGACCAGAGGGGAAACCCTTCTCCCATCTAGGGAGAAGGTCAAGGAGGAAGAAGAAGAAGGGGGGCTCTCTCCCCCTTGCTTCTGGTGGCGCCGGAGTGCCACCGGGGGCCACCATCATCACCGCGATCTTCACCAACAACTTCACCGCCTTCATCACCAACTCTTCCCCCCTCTATGCAGCGGTGTAACCCCTCTCTTACCCGTTGTAATCTCTACTTAAACATGGTGCTCAACGCTATGTATTATTTCCTAATGATGTATGGCTATCCTATGATGTTTGAGTAGATCCGTTTTGTCCTATGGGTTAATTGATGATCGTGATTGGTTTGAGTTGCATGATTTATTATGGGTGCTATCCTATTGTGACCTCCGTGTCGCGCAAGTGTGAGGGATCCCCGCTGTAGGGTTTGCAATATGTTCATGATTTGCTTATGGTGGGTGGTGTGGGTGACAAAAGCACAGACCCGAGTAAGTAGGTTGTTTGTGTATGGGATAAAGGGGACTTGATACTTTAATGCTATGGTTGGTTTTACCTTAATGATCTTTAGTAGTTGCGGATGCTTGCTAGAGTTCCAATCATAAGTGCATATGATCCAAGAAGAGAAAGTATGTTAGCTTATGCCTCTCCCTCAAATAAAATTGCAATAGTGATTACCGGTCTAGTTATCGATTGCCTAGGGACAAAACTTTCTCGTCACAAAAGCTCTCTACTAAAACTAACTTAGTTGTGTCTTCATCTAAAAAGCCCCTACTTTTTATTTACGTGCTCTTTATATTCTTGCAAACCTATCCAACAACACCTACAAAGTACTTCTAGTTTCATACTTGTTCTAGGTAATGCGAACGTCAAGCGTGCGTAGAGTTGTATCGGTGGTCGACAGAACTTGAGGGAATATTTGCTCTACCTTTAGCTCCTCGTTGGGTTCGACACTCTTACTTATCGAGAGAGGCTACAGTTGATCCCCTACACTTGTGGGTTATCAGGAACCATATCTTCAGGGCACGTTTGTCTCAAATGCGAGGAAATTTACAAACTTAGCCCCCGTTTAAAATGTCCTACATCACAACAATATTAGTCGTTTGGGGATAGGACGGTAATCTCGCATACACTGAATATTTGCCGATGGAGATTTCAGTCGAGGAGTTTGTTTGGGCGCCCACCGTGTATGAATTGGGGAGGGTGTCGATTTCGGCCGAGGAGACACTGTGTTTTGGCACCCACTGTGTATGAATTGGATGAGAGGCAGTTATGTCATGTTTGAGTGAAATTACAAACCTATCCCTATCAAAACCTATAGAAATCGAGCCGATAGGCTTTGCGTGTCAGGGATAGGCAGTAATTTCCATCTCATGGATTTTGGTTTCGGGCAGTTACTGCGAATTTCGCCGGTTCGTTCAAATTTTTGAAGAGAAAGAGTGCACGTTTACCGTGCCAACTCAATTCGAATCCAGTTTGTATTTTTTCTGGAAGGATTCATTTTGTATTCGAATACAAATCTATAAACATCATTTTTTTATATATACTTTCAAAAGCACAACACCCTTTGTACATCAATATGGTTTACAAATGGCATGATCTCAGATTCATAAGGCTGGATTCATCTTAATTTGGATTTTCAAATATTTGAAACCACTTTATGTTGAAATCCAATGTATGCATTCCTTGCTAACTGTCTCCAATTAATGTGTGTTTCATGCGTTTTTTACTTCTCAAACACGTATAATGTGTTTCACACACGCAACATATAGTGTAATCCCGTTTAGACATTAATTGCATATAAACCATGCATTCTCTCTAATTAAAGAATCTATGGATCACTAATATTGATAAACTATATAACATTAGATGTGTCCCCAAATTCAAATGAATATGCATGTTAGATAAACCAATTTCGTTATGATATTATTGATGTCTTGGTCTCTAGTATAAATATTTGAATCCCCTTTAATCAAGATATTCGTCTCATATAGCTATTGAGGGAGTCCGGGATTATGGGGTCCTCTGATAGCCGGCCTATGTGACATGGACCGGACTGATGGGCCGGGAAGATAGAAAACCGAACGCCTTCTCCTGTGTCCGGATGGGACTCTCCTTCGCGTGGACGGCAAGCTTGGCGTCCGGATGGTAGTTTCCTTCCTATGTTAACCGACTTTGTACAACCCTAGTCCCCTCCGGTGCCTATATAAACCGCAGGGTTTAGTCCTTAGGGGCGATGACAATCTTACATCCTAGACATCTAGGGTTTAGCCATTACGATCTCGAGGTAGATCAACTCTTGTAACCCCAATACTCATCAAAGTCAATCAAGCCGGAAGTAGGGTATTACCTCCATTAAGAGGTCCCAAACCTGGGTAAACATCGTGTCCCCTACCTCCTTGTTACCTTCGATCCTTAGACGCACAGTTCGGGACCCCCTACCCGAGATCTACCAGTTTTGACACCGACATTGGTGCTTTCATTGAGAGTTCCTCTGTGTAGTCAACAGAAGGATCGATGGCTTGCCTTGTCATGAAGGACAACATCACTTTCGGAGAAGCCCTAGCTTTAGGGCAAAACCTTCCGGCTCAGCAGCTTCATCATGGGCGCTCGCCTGGCCGTTAAGCCAGAAGTAGCCCAACTCATCGCCAAAAATCACCTCCGCGTTGGCCCTGAATACTCAACAAGATGGATCCGGAAGATGTATCGACCTTAGATGAACTGCTACATTGCATCGCCGCCCTGGGGGACGCAAAAGAATATGATCGGATTGGGCTTGAACCCGATCAGAGAGAAATCAGATCTCCGCCGATCACCCATCATGTGGCAATCATGGAGGAACAAGCCGAAAATGACTCTTCTCCTACGTTGAGAACAAAGTATGTTCAGGTTTCCGAGCTCGGAGAACCGGACTCCCGTCTTCTGGGAGACACTTATTGTCCTCAGAACATGGAATTGGGCGTTGAGCCTAAAAATGCACCGGATGCCCCAGACCCTACCACCGCGGATGCTCTAGAGCCCAGGCCTGTAACCTCGGAAATTCTTCATAATCCAAACTTCTCAGTGGGTCAAGGTCCGGATTTGAACCCGCCCACCCACCACAAGCAATATTCCCCAAGCAACTCCGGTCCTCCGGACATATGTGACTTAATGTATGTGCGGCAGCAGCCTCAGGAAATGTTCCGCCACTTTTGGGCTAGATTCCTACTTGCTAAAAACAAGATTAAGGATTGTTGTGATGACGATGCAATCTTCGTATTTTGCAACAACTGCACATATGAGCGAATCCTTAGTGCCCTCAACCGCCGTCGCCTACTGCACTTTGCCAATTTGGTGCACATAGTACAGAAGTACTGCACAATGGAAAGCGCCTGGAAAACACAGACAGTCCACTGGGAACCACATGCCTTTAGGCCACCCCCCGGACGGGCAAAAAGGATGCACCCCCGCGCAGCACCCAATCATCATCCCATGGACAAGAAAATTAAACCCATTACGGGGCATAAAACTGTCCTCGAGGAATGGCTCGACAAGCCCTGTAAAATTCACATGACGCTGGACAATGAACAAACGCATAACCTTCGAGCATGTTGGATACTCCGGCAGGTGGCCAAGAGCGGCGAGGGTATCCTCCGTAAGAACACTCGAGAGACTTACTCTTTGGAGGATAATGATCTGAAAGTATTCACGATCTTCAAGACCTTTTCTTCAAATAATCGGTGCAAAAGAGCGCTCCGACCTCGCCGAAGTCTGCCACATGGCAGCAGTACATCCTTGGAACAACACGGCGGTCACTTTCAATGCCGATGACAAACCAAGAGCCTGCTCAGTCCAGGCACCAGCCGCTTTGGTCCTAAACCCAATCGTAGACAGCTTTCGGCTCACTAAAGTGCTCATGGACGGCGGTAGTGGACTGAACCTCATCTACAAGGACACACTCAATAAAATGCAAATGGATAGGAGTCGCATTTAGCAAAGTAACACAACCTGGTATTATCCCTAGTCGAGAAGCCAGATGCTCGGGGAAAATCAAACTCGACGTGGTATTCAGCACGTCGAAGAACTACAGGTCCGAAGAGTTACTCTTCCATGTGGCACCATTCAACAGCGGGTATCATGCTTTGCTGGGGTGAGATGCATTCACGCGCTTCCAAGCCGTACCCCATTACGGCCATATGAATCTCAAAATGCCTGGTCCAATGGAATTATCACTATCACCAGTGATCCAGACATAGCACTCCGCGTCAAAAACAAAACCGCCTCTCTGGCCCTTGAGGCATTATCCGTGACCCTCGTGGCTGAGGAATTGACCACTCTACGTTATATAGTAGATAGGTATGATGCAATCCTCGATAAGAGACCCCAATCTACATCCTTCAAGCCAGCAGACGAAATAGTCAAATTTCAGGTCCACCTGACAGACCCCAAGAAACAATTTCCATTGGGGCACACTAGATCCAACGGTGGACGCCGCATTACGCGCATTCCTGCGTGAGAACTGGGACATTTTCGCCTGGAACCCTTCGGATATGCTAGGTATCCCGTTGAGACAGGCCAAGCATAGTCTCAATATACTGAAAGGATACAAACCAGTCAAGCAAACTTTGCGCCGATTCTTCAAACCCAAACGACAGGCTATGGGGGAGGAGCTAGCCAAGCTACTCGAAGCCGGGTTTATAAGAGAGATCAAACATCCAGACTGGCTAGGAAACCTGGTCATGGTACCTAAGAAGGATAAGTCCTGGCGCCTGTGTGTCGATTTCAAAGATCTTAATAAGGCTTTCCCTAAGGAACCCTTCCCACTACCTCGAATTGACCAGATTATTGACGCAACCGCAGGACACAATTCCTTGTGCTTCCTTGACGCATATTCCGGATACCATCAAATTAAGATGAGAGAATCCGACCAAGCCGCCACGGCGTTCATCACCCCATACGGGCCCTTCTGCTTCAACACTATGCCTTTCGGTCTCAAGAATGCCGACGCACCTACCAACGCATGATTCAAACATGCCTGGAAAAGCAGATCGGCAAAACTGTGGAGGCATATGTAGACAACGTAGTCATCAAAACCAAACATGTCGATTCATTGGTAGATGACTTACGCCTTACATTCGACAACCTCCGAGCATACGACATACGGGTCAATCCGGAAAAATGTGTTTTTGGCGTTCCAGCCGGCAAGCTGCTTGGGTTCATTGTCTCCAATAGAGGAATTGAAGCAAACCCCGCTAAAATCCGAGCCCTGTCACAGTTGGTAACACCAACATACCACAAGCAGGTCCAAAAGTTAGTTGGGTGCGTGGTAGCTTTAAGCCGTTTTATCTCCAGAATAGGGGAAAAGGTGTTGCCATTATATCGCTTCCTCCGCCGCACTGACCACTTCGTGTGGACGGACACTGCCACAGTCGGACTGGAAGAAATAAAAGCTCTTCTATCAAGTAACCCAATCCTGGCCGCACCAAACGTGGGCGAACCGATGCTTCTCTACATATCCGCAACTCACTAGGTGGTGAGTGTGGTGCTCGTCGTCGAACGAGATGAGGAGGGACATAGATTCCCACTTCAACAACCAGTATATTATGTATCGACAGTCCTTACACCATGCAAATCCCGATACTCGCATTTTCAAAAGATAGCATATGCGGTCTTTATGGCATCTCGCAAGCTACGGCACTACTTTCAAGTGTGTTTGATCATGGTGGCTTCCTAAGTACCACTTAACGATATTATAAACAATCGGGACGCCACCGACCGGATTGACAAATGGGCCATGGAGCTCTTACCATTTGAAATAATTTACAAACCACGTCGAGCAATCAAATCTCAGGTGTTGGCTGACTTCGTTGCCGAATGGATAGATGCCGAACTCCCTAAAGAATACGACACATATTCCAACTGGGTGATGCACTTTGACGGCTCTAAAATGCTAGCTGGATTGGGGGCTGGTGTCATCTTGACATCCCCACAGGAGACACAGTCCGTTATGTGCTCCAAATACTGTATACAGACTCTAACTATGTATCCAAATACAAGGCCCTACTGCACGGTCTCTAGATGGCCGCCTCCATGGGTATACAAAACCTCAAAGTACACGGGGACTCAAACCTCGCAATATCTCAGATAAATGGAGACTTCGACGCAAAAGATTCAAAGACGGTGGCTCACCACAACGTCGTACTAAAAATATCAGCTCAGTTTGAAGGGCTCGAGTTTCATCATGTGGCTCGAGAGAGTTATCAAGATGCGGACATACTTGCCCGTATGGGCGCCAAGCGCGCCCCCGTCCTGCCTACCACCTTCGTGGAGCGGCTATTCAAGCCATCCGTTGTATGGCAGGACGATAGCGGCAACACCGTTCCCGAACCGATCATACCCCTAGATTCCGAACACAGTCCCGATATAGTCGGGGGGTTCAGGCACCGAAGTAACACCATCATCTCACGGAATCATGGCTGTAATCGCCCCGTGGACTGAACCGTTCCTCGCCTACCTTACTAGGAATGAGCTCCCTGATGACCAGATGGAGGCCCATCGCATTGTTCGATGCTGGAAAGCCTACAAAGTCCATGAGGGAGAACTATACAAGAAAAGTACCACCGCAGTACTCCAAAGGTGTATCTCCAAAGAAGAAGGATGGAAGCTCTTGGCTGAAATGCACGCTGGTCTTGGTGGCCATCACGCCGCATCTCGGGCCCTCATAAGTAAGGCCTTCCGTATGGGTTTATTTTGGCCCACGGCCCGAGAAGACGCACAAAACCTTGTACATCGATGTGTTGGATGCCAGCTTTTCTCCAATCAAAGCCATATGCCGCTCACTGCCTTACGAACAATCCCCATTACCTGGCCTTTTGCGGTCTGGGGGCTAGACATGGTCGGACCCCTTAAAGGGGGAAGCCATAAGAAGAAATATTTACTGGTTATGGTCGACAAGTTCACTAAGTGAATACAAGCCAAACCAGTCAAAATGGCCGAAGTCGGACCGGTTATAGACTTCATATCCGGTGTTGTACACCGCTATGGTGTCCCACATAGTATCATTATTGACAACGGTTCTAACTTTACTGCCGATGAGGTGAAAACCCGGTGCGCTAATTTGGGCATCAAGCTCGATTATGCCTCCGTATATCACCTTCAGACAAACGGTCAGGTCGAACGGGCTAACGGCTTGATAATGAGCGGCATTAAACCTAGACTAGTGCGATCGATGCGTGAGTCAGACAAGCACTGGGATGAAGAACTCAATTGTGTACTTTGGGGGCTGCATACCATGCCCAATCACACGACCGGATAAACACCTTTTGATGTAGGGTAGAACGCTATATGTCTGATCTTTCACGTTTGGAGGGAATCCTACCAAGAACACGAAGAACACGAGGGGAAAACTAGGGGAACACAAGAGAAATCACTCAACCAACAAGATCAATCACACAAATGCTAGATTCTCGAAACACAATAAGATACACGATCCGAATCCAACAAGGGACGATACATAGGGTAACCGGTTCTTCTCCGAGAGGATGTCTTGAGTTCTTCCCGTTAGGGGTCTTGAATCCAATTGGATCTTCTCCGTAGAGGTACGGTCTCTCTCGGAGGAGCAGATCCGGATGGATGAGCGAGGCTCTATCTCACAAATGAGCTATCACAATGCTGACCCTAGCTAGGAGGAGGGAGAGGTCTATTTATAGTCATAGTACAAAAGGGGGGCCGAAGTGAAGGGGTACATGGGCTTTAGCCTGAAACTGGACACAACCAGCGGCCGGACGTTTGCTGGACACCGAACGTCCAGTGGTTCTAGGGGGACCGGTCGTCCATTAGCGGCGGACGTCCGCTGAAAGTGTTCTGTGATCAGGAAACCGGACATCCGGAAGTCTCGGACTTCTGTTAATATTGTCGGACGTCCTGTGCGGGTCGGACACCCGCTCGCTGGGAGGTCTGTAGCTAGCATAGGCTGGTCTTCAAGCGCCCGTCGTCCGCCGTGGGCCAGACGCCCGCTCACTGTGAGAGGCCGGTCGTGCGGTGTCGTCCGGACGTCCGCTCGCTCGAGCTTCTTCGGTAGTTCCTCTTCTGGTTCCTCGCGCTTCGTGTCCTCGCCGTCTTGACCAATGCTCCTAGCTGTTCCAGGGTCTTCCTCTTGGTTCCTGATCATGCATAGCACACACGTTTGAGGTAGTAGCCATGTCTCACTTGTGGAAGGAGAAGGTTTGGAGAGGAGCGAGTTCACCTTGTTTCCAATGGCGTATAGTCGAGGTCTCATCTTATATATCCTTGGTTCATGGGGAGTGGTCGAAGTGGACATGGGGATGATCATAGGATGCTCCACATCATCTCCCCCTCGGAAAGATCTGACCTCGGATCGTGATCCTCATCACCATGTAAACGGTTGTCGTGGACGGACTTGTAGTTGGCCGGAGTTGAAAGCATTGTGCAATCCAAGTACTCCAAGGTGTCTTCGGAGTTATAGACATGCAAAAGGAGCAAACATAACCAACACTCGGAAATACAATGGTTAGCGCACAAAAAGTGTCCATCAAGTAAGTATGAATCCGCTCGGCAAGATTGTTCGTTACAAAGCGCATGAAGCTTATAAAGATGATCTAGAATGATATGCAAAGCATTCATGGGAGCAAATGCAATCGCAGTGCAAAATGATGTCATAGTGAGACGCTTTATCAATAGCATGAATATGGCAATGGATGCTCAATATGTGTATGTTATCATGCAATTGATGGTGGACAATATGATCATGATGTATGAATATGCCATCAAGAAAGATCACAACAAATTTGGTAAGGAAATGCACAAGCTCATATATCATGGATGACATGGAAATACAAGATGCAACAAGGCATTCATAATGTGAATCAATCCATGCATAAGATGCAAACTTGTGGTGAGTATGAAATGTATATCGTGCATGACATGTGTGAGCACAATCATCAATTATGGAGGTGGTGGTACAATCAAAGGATTGTTGATGTACAAAAGCTCAATGTCGTGGGATGAGTGGAGTTCCGAAGGTGCATCCAGTAAGTGTGAGCACTCCTCAATGTGAAAGTCCATAGAGCCAATCTGCAATGTCACTCCTCCGTTCGTGAGATGTATCATGTAGACAACAAGAAGGAAACAACAATGAAAAAGTGACCCATCCGATATGTGTATCTGAGGATGGATCAAAGGGAAGGAGTTCACCTCAAGAATGTTCCCGAAGATGTTGGAGTTGCACATCATGTATGCTTTCACATAACCAATATATCTCATGACGGTAATGCCTTGTGAATCCTTCAAAATGAAAGAACATGACAAACACTGGGAAAAACAAATGAGGTTAGCGGTAGTGCAAAAGCTATCATTCATGTGGTAAGATACCAAACAAGTGTATGCCTCATGCTCATCATAAGAAAGGACAAGGGAGTATTGCATAGTATGGAGGCATATGATGCGAGAACAACCAAATACAATCGGCTCAAGTAAACAAGCATGCATCACAAGTAAGGTGTCAAAGTCTCCAAGGTCAATAAGCATAGTATGGTTGCACTCGCTACAAGTGGATATGAGAGAGGCAACTAATGGAGACAAGAGACAATGATCAAGACAAATCAAGTGAGAGGCATGAACATATATGTCATCAACCCTAGAAAGCGATTAAGAGTGGAACATGGGTGATGCAACATACCAAGCAATCATAGTGATCAAGTCAAGCAAGCTAGTAGTGCGAGGATGCAACATACTAGAGGGAATCATGGCAAGCATGCCATGTGTGCAAATAGTGGGCATGAATAATGCACATGACATATCACAAGCATGAAAGCAAGATATGAGAAAAATATCATCAATGTATTGACGAGAGGCGATATGTAAATAGCAATGGGACATCATGACTCTCCCAACACAAGAATCAACAATAGCATGTGGCACATGGTAAACATGGCAATAGCAACAAGTATCTCCACCAAGCATGCAAATACACATAGAAGTAGCATAATGGTGAATCATGGGTAGATGCAAGCAAGGGTCACAATTGCATGGCAAAGGCATAGAAGCAAGGATAACATGCAAAGTGAACACGGGAAAATGAGCATAAGGTGACAAGTGGTAAATATCCCATAGCCATGTGAGAGACAAGTAAAAGAGATGCGCGTAGTCGTTGCGCAAAGAGAACGATGGTAAGGATAGTTCACGTGATCCCAAATCGTCCTTGCTCTCAAGAGCTCATTTCATAAACTCTTGGGATTGAGAGGTTGACGAGTATAAGTGAGTACCATGTGTTGGTGCGCCATTAGTGTGATGGACACTAATGGCGCACCACACCCACGGTGCGCCACTACTAACAAACTTTTTTTATTTTTCCAAAACTAGTAATGGCACACTAGGGCAGAGTGCGCCCTTACTAGTTTTAACTAGTAATGGCGCACCACTCACCCCGTGCGCCACTACTAACAAATTTTTTTTACTTTTTTTCATAACTAGTAATGGCGCACTAGTGTATAGTGTGCCATTACTAGTTCAAACTAGTAATGACGCACCACACACATGGTGCGCCACTACTAACATTTTTTTGCAAAACTAGTAATGGCGCACCACCTAACTGGTGCGCCATTAGTAACCAGGGTTACTAATGGTGCATTTGTAGGTGGTGCGGCATAAGTAACCTGGGACAAGCTAGATGTTTTGGCCAGCCACCTACCACACTCACTTTCCCCACTTCATTCTCTCCACCTCCTCATCCAAGCTTGTCTCGGCTGCCTCCTCCTCCTCACCTCATTTGCACCAGAGATTCATCCAAATTAAGTGGTTAAATTACCTTTTTTTGATAGGTAAGTAAGGGGAAAGCTTTCTTTATGTTGTAGATCTACTTTTTTCTCCCTCCAACAACATGCACATGCACTTTTTATGGCCTAGCTAGATCTATGTATGTTTGTGGTGTTGCATATGTTTGTGGTGTTGCATATATGTTTGTGTTTGCAGGTACCGGTATTTGAAATGCAATAGTTGCCAATATTTTGCCGGAATGTTGATTCATTTCCATTTCGGCGAGAATTTGGTACTATGCATTCTTTTTGGTCCTATTTTAGGCAAAGTCATGCCAAATTTTTTCTTGGTTCTAAAATATCGTTCTGCTCTACCCCGCAGGCGACCATGGTCCACACGATGACTAAAGGCATCGTGAATAATTTTTTGAGCTCCGTGAAGGCCGAGATGCTTCAAAAGAACGAGACGGAGATAAGATGTCCATGTCGAAGATGCAAGCTCAGGAGCCTTATGGAACCGGATTCCGTACAGGTGTGGGACCACATGCTCCTGCGTGGTTTCATGGATGTCTATCGGTGGCAAGGTGATGAAGATGATTATGAAGTCGTCCATGGGTGCCGGGCAAGAAATGAGGAAGGGCAGCAAGACAACCGTGGCGAGGGCGGGCGAGAAGACGAAGAATCTGCATGACATGATCACGAAGTAGATGCAGTACACAGTCATCATGTAGAAGATGCCAGACATGATGATGAGGAAGATGCCAGAGCAGATGAAGGGCATGATCATGAAGATGAAGATGCCGGATAAGACGAGATGGACCATCGATGGGCTGGGTGCAGGACTCTCATATTCAAGAGCTGCTTCTCAAGTAGACGGGTAATGCAGGAGCTACCGCCCGAGAGAAAGCCAAGCTGGATCAACTGGAGATAGTCGCGGTTACTCCATTGTATGAAGGATGCAGACCTGAGGATACCCGCCTGAAAGTAACGCTCATGGCTCTAGAGATGAAGGTAAAACACAAAATGACCGACGCATGCTTCGACGAGAACATGTCATTCTGGCACAAACGTCTTCCCAAGGGGAAAAAGTGCCTGACCAGTTTCGAGGAGGCGAAGAAAATCGTGTGTTCTCTGGATTTACCGCACATGAAATACCATGTGTGCATGAAAAATTGCATCATTTATCGGGACGAGCACACGGAGTCTACCATATGTCCGGTGTTCGGCGTCACTCGATACAAGAGGAGGAAGAAAGCTCCTCGAAAAGTGGTGTGGTACTTTCCGATCACTCCTCGTCTGCAACGGTATTTCGCAGACCCTATGGTAGCAAAGCTCTTGCGTTGGCACGCGGATAGGGAGGAGAAGAAGCGAGAAGATGACGCAATTGATCCAGAGATAAATAAAAAAGACAAGATGCTGAGTCACCCTAAGGATGCGAGCGAGTGGCAAGCGTTGAACTTCGAACACCCAGAATTTGGGAACGATCCAAGGAACATCGTCTTTGGGCGCGAGCACCGATGCATTCAATCCGCTTGGAAGCCGAGAGAAGCACACATAGCACCTGGCCTGTGTTTGTGTGGATGTACAACCTTCCCCTTGGTTGTGCATGAAGAGGAAGTACATTCACATGAGTATGCTAATTGAAGGACCGAAACAACCAGGAATGACATCAATCATATCTTGGGCTCTTTGAAGAGGAGCTAGACACGCTGTGGAAAACGCCGGCCAATACGTGGGATGCCGCAGAGAAAGAATATTTCCCTATGAGAGCCGCACTGCTCACGATGGTGCAAGACTATCTCGGTTACGGATATGTCGCGGGGCAGGTGGTCCACGGATTTTCTGGATGCGTCAGGTGCATGGATGACACAACGTATAGCCAGCTAGATAAAGATCACGGGTCTTCAAAAACTGTGTTCATGGGACATCGAAGGTGTCTTCACGACTATGACTCATGGAGAAAACGCAAGGATCTGTTCGATGGTGAAACCGAACCCCGAAGACGCCCGTGTACGAGGAGCGGCGAGGAAATAGACGAGCTGTTGAAAAACGGGAAAGATTGCCCACTGCCGGGAAAGAAGCAAAAGGCGCCAGAGCTGGGAAAGAAGCGAAAGGCGCCAGAGCCGCTGCTGAAGGTATGGAAAACGAGGTCTATTTTCTAGGACTCGCCGTACTGGAAGATCCACCGTGTGCCTCACAGCCTTGATGTCATGCATATCACGAAGAACGTGTGCAAGAGTCTGCTTGGTACCCTGCTCAACATGGCAGAGAGGACCAAAGATGGGCCGAAAGCAAGGGCAGACTTGAAATCAATGGGCATCAGGGAGAAGCTTCACGCTAATGATGATGATGATGAGGCGAAGCAGGACACGGAAAGTCGTCGCAAAGGCAAAAAGTCCAAGAAGACCGGAAATGAGTTCCCTCCCGCGTGCTTCACTCTAAGTCAGGAGGAGATCGAGCAGTTTTTCACCCACCTCATAGGAGTAAAACTTCCTTACGGTTACGCAGGGAAGATAAGAAGATACCAAGACTCAGCGAAGTAGAAGTTCAGCGGGATGAAGTCTCACGACTGTCACGTGCTGATGACGCAGATACTTCCAGTTGCAATCCGTTGGATCATGGACGCGCACGTCCGTGAAACGCTATTTGGGCTACGCAACTTTTTCGACGTCATCTCTCGGAAGTCGGTTGGCGTGAGGCAACTCAGAAGGCTACAGGAAGAGATCATGGTGATACTTTGCGAGCTTGAGATGTACTTCCCGCCCGCATTCTTCGACGTTATGGTGCATCTGCTGGTCCATATCGTGGAGGATATCATCCAACTTGGGCCGATGTTCATACACAGCATGATGTCATTCAAAAGGATGAATGGTGTCATCAAAGGATACGTTCGCAACATGTCACGTCCAAAGGGAAGCATAACCAGGGGCTTTCGATCAAGAGTGCATCTCCTCATCGCATCGAATTATCTAGGCATCGAGAACCCCGTTGGTCTGCCGTCAGCGAGCACCTCGGCAGGCTCATTGGATGGGGTCACCGTGAGGGTCACCGCGAAATGCATGTCGACTTCGAGGGTCGACTCGCCGACTTTGAAAGAGCAAACCTAGTCGCGCTACAACACATAGACGTGGTCGATCCTTGGGTGGTAGAGCACAAAACCTTTATTGAGAAGACGTACAATGACCGAGGCCAACAGAGGACGGACGGGAGATATAATCAAAGAGCACAACTGATGTTTCACGCGTTGGTTCAAGCAGAAGCTTCTGTCGTACCCTTTACATGAGGATACTTCCACGGAAGAACAACTCATATGCGCCTTGTCACAGGGCGCCGAGCACAACCTGATGACGTATGAGGTGTACGATATCAACGACTACACATTCTACACCGAGGGAAAGGACATGAAGAGTGATGGTTATCAGAACTCCAGGGTAACGATGGAATCCTACACCGGTAACGACAAGGATAGATACTACGGAAGGATCGAGGAGATCTGGGAGCTGAGCTACGCTGGAGAGAAGGTCCCGATGTTCCGTGTCAGATGGGCCAAGAGCGTCTTAAAAGAAGACCGGTATTTCACCACCATGGTTATACCCGCCAAATCCAAGATCAAGGTGCAAACGTCACCGCGAAAAATGAGCCATGGGTACTGGCTTCCCAAGTGGACCAATGCTTCTTCATTACCGACCCGTCAAAGCCCAGTCGTGTTGTTGCGAGGAGAGGCAAAAGGAAGATCATCAGAATGGATGGAGTCACCAATGAGCAAGACTTCGACAAGTACGGCGACCCGAATATGGAACATGATGACGACGATGAAGCACCAGCATACACCACAAGAAGAAACAGGACCACCCTACCTAAAGGATGTCCGTTCAAGAGAAGAACTCCATTTGCAAAAAATAAGGGCAAGAAGATTGTGAACAGATAGCTAGCTAAGATTGATTGTATTTAAATTGTAGCCTTCATTTATTGATTGTATTTCGACATATTGAAATGATATTTCTTCTGTTCTAGTGTCCTCATGAATATTTATTTATGTTTATTGTGGTATTGAATTTCTAACTCACAAAAAGTATTCAATTTGTTAATATTTTTTGAACTCATGAATATTTTTAAATTTCATGGGCACTTTTTGAAATCATGAATATTTTTTCAAATTTGATGATATTTTTTCATATTCATATTATATTTTTTCATATTCATAAATGTTTTACCAATTCACAAATGAATGCAACTAAAAATCCAAAAAAATATTGATGATTTTTAAATAAAAAATTTGATGATATTTTCAAATAACAAATTTGATGATATTTTTTAATATTCATAAATATTTTTGAATAAAAAATTTGATCATATTTTTTCACATTCATAAATGTTTTCAAATTTGATCGTCATTTTCCAAAAAATTATTAGACGCAACTAAAAATAAAAAAAAGTTACTTATGGCGCATCCCCCGCACCAGACCCCCCTCCATCTCGATCGCTATCCCCTTGCAGATCCCCTCGCCGACGACCCCCGCACCTCCTCGCTCCACCGCCACCGACGACCCCCGCACCTCCCACGCTCCACCGCCGCCGACACCCCGCACCCTCCCCTGTCTCCTCGCTCGGTTCCCCCGAACGGAATCGGCTGAGCGCACCACCCACCCCCTCCCTCCACCCGAGCGAGACCTAGGGTTCAAGCCGCCACTGCCTGCCCTCCACTAGGCAACAAAAAATCCTAACATTTTTTACTAATGGAGCACCGTGGGGGGTGCGCCATTGCTATCCAAAAAATGATTACTTATGGCGCACCGCCAGGAGGTGCGCCATTGCTATCAAAAAAATTTACTAATGGCGCACCGCTAGGGGGTGCGCCATTGCTAACCCTCCCCCCACTAAAATCCCCAATCCCCTTTCTTCCCCAATCGATCACATCTCACTGCACCGCCCACTGCCCCGACCCACTGCGCCGCCGCCGCCCCCACGCCACCGCCACCTCCCTCGTACCCGACAACCCCCGTGCCCGCTCCGCCGCCGGAGTCGCCGCCAGAGCACTAGGAGGAGGAGGCCCGCGTCCACCAGGAGGAGGAGGCCCGCTGGAGCACTTCTTCCTCCGATCGACCCTATCTCGCCGTCGCGACCGCTGCTCCGGTCCATCCCCGCGGCAACCGAGGTGTCCACAAGCCCCGTGGTGAGCTCCTCCCTCGCCCCCTTTCCCCCTTCGATTTAGAACCCGCGCCGCCCCCGTGCTCGCCCTCCCCGTGCTCGCTGCCCCCGCCGCCGACCCCCACCACCCCCGCCGCACCCGACCACCACCTAGAGTGATGAGGACATCAATACCATTGTTACACCCATAGCCCCTGCTGCTATACATACTGGACCAATTACTAGAGCTCGTGCACGCCAATTAAATTACCAGTTACTTTCGTTTCTTGGTAATGATTCTAATGTTCATGAGAATATGATGCTGCCTAAATTGGATACATTTGTTTTGCTTACAAATGAAGGGCCTAGCTTGGAGAAGGATGGACATTGGAGCAAGAACAAGCATGGAGATGATGGCATGCGCAAGGGGAACAAGAACGGAGTTACAAGTAATGATTTCAGAATGTTGAAGCCACCATAATGAGTGCATGAAGCCTTGGATGAAATATACAAGATGCTACTTCATAACTTTCGTCTAGAGGCTATTCTAGGTGCTGTGTCACCTTATTATTGGGCCAGGCCCATGTATTTTCAAAATACTTGAGTATAGGCTGTTTTTAGAGTCTGTATGTGTGGGGAAACAAGAGATAGGGTTGGTTTCGGACCCCTTCCCCAAGGGCCACGAAATTCCCCCCTCTTCCTCCATATATACAGCCCTTAGGGCGTCGTTTAGACTTTGGGTTTTGTTTAGATTAAAAGTTCGCCATAGCTGCAACTTTGCGTACTTCGTTTGTGTTCAACGACCAGACAAAGGCGTCACAGAACCCACCTTGATCAATAAAGCTTTCATCTTATATTCGCAATATCCAGATTGCAATCTCAGATTCTTGCTTGTTCTTCGTTTGCTCGTAGGAAACAGACCCTCGTGGTCAGGTTGATCGTGCTCCGGCGTGATCAATAACCTCTCGGAGTTGGTTTAGCGATTGCTAAGGCGCGACGTCCTCGCACGTTCGTAGTCGGATCGTCAAAGTCGACTTCCACCAAAGCGATATCCATCATCTCATCAAAAGACGGGACACCTTTGCTTCTATCAAGTGGTATCAGATTTCGAGGTTGCTCGGTGAGATTTTACAGTTTTTCGTAGTTTAGATCGAGTCTGTTCTTCATACCTATAGCCCATGAAAAAGGCAAAAAATATTGAGGTTAGTTCATCCTATCCGAACCAGTATGAGCCTTTGCATAGTCTTTTCAGTATTTTGCTTTGTTGAATTTGCGGTTGCATCGTCGCGTCAAGTTGCTGGTCTTAGCGTCTAGTCTTTTAGAGTTTCGAGTTCTGGTCATAAGTTGTCACGTCGCCACCGCACCATCATCATCGCCCCTGCCACCTACCTCCACCTCTCCGAATCCATATCCATATAACACCACCTATCCGTATCCATATAACACCACCGATCCATATCCATATACTACCACCGCTACCACCACCGCTGCCATATACCACCACCGCTGCCATATACCACCACCATATATCCACCACCAATCCGAGTTCCTTGCATATTAGCTTTGTTTTCGAGATCCATCTAATTTCCGATTCGTGTTTCCTTGCCTAAGCAGGTTTCGAAAAAAAAGTCTAGAGACCCCCGGGCAGTTTTTAGGCCAAAATTTCGGCGACCGAAAATATTTTTTCCCTATCCTATTTTTAGGCCCCAGGGAGTGTTTTGAGACACTCGCCATCATAGTGATTTTTTGTCGCACTTTTTCATTGTCGCTTCCTGATTTCGGAAAAAAATTGCCAAAAAAAATTTCGTGCCCACCCTGTCAGTTTAACCTGGGAAGAGTTTTGAGACACTCGCCATTATAGTGATTTTTCGCAAAAAAAAAGAGGAGCGCAAAAAAAACACAGCACAAAAAAAGAGCGAAAAAAAATTCCAGAGTGTGCTTCTCCCTTGTTTACGTGCAGCGCCGTGATTTTGTTAGTGTTCTAGGCTCGCGTCTCTAGCATGGTCTAGCCTAGGACCAGCACAGTACCGTCGTTTAGCATTTATTCAACTTTGCATCTCTGAATTGATTATTGCTGATCCTTTTTGCTACCATATTATAAGCCTTCCCAGCTCCACATACATCTACGTCGTGTGCTTGAATCTACCTAGTAATCGCTCTATCCAAGCTTTGAGAGTTTTGACTACAACGGTTACCGATCACCGCCTGCTGCTGGGTAAGAACTGGTAAGAATTTAAGTTTTGCTTGATGGATTTGTGACACCCACCACCACCACTTGTTAGTAGTTTGTAGGATCATATTCTTGTGTGTTTCTATTGCTGCTAACCATGCCAGGATCACAAGCCGACGAGATTGACTAGGAGAACTTAATGAACAAGGAGCTTCATGATAAGTTTTAGCAAATGATGACTGAACAGGTGCAAGATGTGCTGAACAATTTTGAAGAGGCCATGGAGAAGATCACTGGCCTTGAGAAGACGTTCGAAACAAAGCTCGATAACAGATTTAATGAACTGCTTGCGCGTCTTCCACCAGTTGCACCTGCCGCTCCTCTGCAACAACAACAACAACAACAACTACCTCCACCTCGTGAAACAGCCCTC
Source organism: Aegilops speltoides (assembly GCA_021437245.1). Taxonomy (NCBI): domain Eukaryota; kingdom Viridiplantae; phylum Streptophyta; class Magnoliopsida; order Poales; family Poaceae; genus Aegilops; species Aegilops speltoides. Next base: position 306,925,302 of record CM038147.1, on the reverse strand, counting down.
CGCCGAGCGAGCCGTGTCCTTCTTCAGCTCGGCCAAACTGTTGGTGCTGCTGTTGATACTTCTGTGGCTCCTGTTGCTGATGCGGAGGATGATTATGCGGGAGATTACGAGGATGAGGTTTATTAAAATCAGAACTACGTGCAACCACCAGCACCACAACCACCAGGTCGTCCACATGCAAATAATCACAATGGTAGGGCTCTCCCTCAGGTATGAGATCATGACCATCTTCCTAAACTGAAACTGAATATTCCACCATTTGAGGGTAGATATGTTCCTAATATATATCTTACTTGGGAGTTAGAAACTGAACAGTGATTTACATGTTTACAATATCCTGAGGAGAGACGTGTTCCTGCTGCTGTTTGTGCTTTCACTACTTTTGCATGTGTTTATTGGTCTGAACATTGTAGATTATATCCTATTCCAGCTACTTGGGCTGCTTTGAAAACTGCTATGCATACTCGTTGGGTTCCACCATATTATCAACGTGAATTGCTTCAAAAATTGCAGCGTTTGAGACAAGGAAAAAATTCTGTAGAAGAATATTATCAGGAATTACAAACTGGCATGATTAGATGTGGTATTGTTGAGGAGAATGAACCTATGCTTGCACGTTTTATGGGTGGATTAAATAGAGAGATCCAGACCATTCTAGAGTATAAGGAGTATACTAATATCACTCGTTTATTCCATCATGCTTGTAAAGATGAACGTGAAGTGCAGGATCGACAAGCATTGGCGCGAACTAACTTTTCTGCAGGTCGACCTTCATCGTGGACACCGCGTGCATCCTCTACTTCCACTGTACCAGCACCTCCATTAGGTGCCACCTCCAGCCGTGATACAAGAAAGCAGGCACAACCATCACTATCAGCCAAGAGCGCACCTGCCGGGCCTACACAGAGCTCTTCTTCTTCCATGGCATCAACTAGGCACACAAGTGATATTATTTGTCGTCGTTGTAAGGGAAGAGGTCATTATGCGAGAGAATGCAAATCTCAGCCTGTGATGATTGTTACTGAGGATGGTGGGTATGAGTCCGCTAGTGACTATGATGAGGAGACGTTGGCTCTTATTACACGTGAAGAACACGGTGGAGATGATTCTGATCATGAGACGCAATACATGGCTCCTGAAGACGCTGACAGGTATGAATGTTTAGTTGCTCAACGTGTTTTGAGTGTGCAGGTCACACAAGCTAAGCAAAATCAGAGGCATAATTTGTTCCATACAAAGGGAGTTGTCAAGGAATGTTCTGTGCGCATCATCATAGACGGAGGGAGCTCCAACAACTTGGCTAGCATGGAGATGGTGGAGAAGCTCTCTCTCACCACAAGACCACATCCACATCCTTACTACATCCAATGGTTCAACAATAGTGGCAAGGTTAAGGAAACACGTACTGTTCGTGTGCATTTTAGTATCTCTACATATGCTGATTATATTGATTGTGATGTGGTACCTATGCAAGCATGTTCCTTATTACTTGGTAGACCATGGCAATTTGATAAAAATTCTGTACACCATGGTAGAAATAATCAGTATACTCTTGTTCATAAGGATAAAAATATTACTTTGCTTCCTATGACTCCGGATTCCATTTTGAAAGATGATATTAATAGAGCTAATAAAGAAAAACAGGAGCAGAATAAGAGTGAAAATCAGATTGTGGCAAAATAATTTGAGCAACAAATGAAGCCTAATAATAAACCATCTAGTGTTGCTTCTGAAATTAAATTGAAAAGTGCATGTTTATTTGCCACCAAATCTGATATTGATGAGCTAGATTTCAGCAAATCTGTTTGCTATGCTTTTGTGTGCAAAGAGGCATTATTTTCATTCAAGGACGTGCCTTCCTCTTTGCCTCCTCTGTCACTAACATTTTGCGGAGTTCACGACGTCTTTCCACAAGGCGTGCCACCGGATTACCGCCTATTCGAGGTATTGAGCATCGATTGACTTAATCCGGTGCTTCACCGCCAAACCGTCGCCATACCGTACCAATCCAGAGGAGACGAAGGAGATTATGCGTCAAGTACAAGAGCTTCTCGACAAAGGTTATATACGCGAATCCTTTAGTCCTTGTGTTGTTCCTATTATTCTAGTGCCAAAAAAGTATGGTACATCGCGTATGTGTGTTGATTGTAGAGGCATTAATAATATTACTATTCGTTATCGTCATCCTATTTCTAGGCTAGATGATATGCTTGATGAATTGAGAGGCTCTACAATATTCTCCAAAGTTTATTTGCGTAGTGGATACCATCAAATTTGTATGAAATTTGGGGATGAATGGAATACAACATTTAAAATTAAGTTTGGATTATATGAGTGGTTAGTCATGCCTTTTGGGTTAACTAATGCACCTAGTACTTTCATGAGATTAATGAACGAAGTTTTACGTGCTTTCATTGGACGATTTGTGGTAGTTTACTTTGATGACATATTGATTTATAGCAGATCTTTGGAGGAACATTTGGAACATTTACGTGTTGTTTTTATTGCTCTACGTGATGCACGTTTGTTTGGTAACCTTGGGAAGTGCACCTTTTCCACCGACCGAGTGTCTTTTCTTGGCTATGTTGTTACTCCACGGGGAATTGAAGTTGATAAAGCCAAGATTGAAGCTATTGAGAGTTGGCCGCAGCCCAAAACGGTCACACAAGTCAGGAGTTTTCTTGGCCTCGCTGGATTCTATAGGTTTTTCATGAGAGATTTCAGCACCATTGCTGCACCTCTCAATGAGCTTACAAAGAAGGTGTGCCTTTTGTTTGGGGTATCGCACAGGAAGAAGCCTTCACGGTGTTGAAAGATAAGTTGACACATGCTCCTTTACTCCAACTTCCTGATTTTAATAAGACATTTGAGTATGAATGTGATGCTAGTGGAATTGGATTAGGAGGTGTGTTATTACAAGATGGCAAACCTGTTGCATACTTTTCTGAAAAATTGAGTGGGCCTAGTCTGAATTATTCTACTTATGATAAAAAATTATATGCTCTTGTTCGGACTTTAGAAACATGGCAACATTATTTATGGCCCAAAGAATTTGTTATACATTCTGATCATGAATCTTTGAAACATATTAAAAGTCAAGCTAAACTTAATCATAGACATGCTAAATGGGTTGAATTCATTGAGACTTTCCCTTATGTCATTAAACACAAGAAGGGTAAAGAAAATGTTATTGCTGATGCATTGTCTCGTCGCTATACTATGCTTTCACAACTTGACTTCAAAATATTTGGTTTGGAGAGCATCAAAGATCAATATGTGCATGATGCTGATTTTAAAGGTGTATTGCAGAATTGTAAAGAAGGAAGAACATGGAACAAGTTCGTCGTTAATGATACATTTGTGTTCCATGCTAACAAGCTATGCATTTCAGATAGCTCCGTTCGTGTTTTGTTGTTGCAGGAGGCGCATGGAGGAGCTCTAATGGGACACTTTGTCGTGAAGAAGATGGAGGATGTACTTGCTACACATTTCTTTTGGCCAAAGATGAGACGGGATGTTGAGCGCTTTGTTGCTCGCTGCACTACATGTCAAAAAGCTAAGTCACGACTCAATCCTCATGGTTTATATATGCCTTTGCCTGTACCTAGTGTTCCTTGGGAGGATATATCTATGGACTTTGTTTTAGGTTTACCTCGAACAAAGAAGGGGAGGGATAGCATATTTGTTGTCGTGGATAGATTCTCGAAAATGGCACACTTTATACCATGTCATAAAGGCGATGATGTTGTTAATGTGGCTAATTTGTTCTTCCATGAAATTATTCGCTTGCATGGTGTGCCAAATACTATTTTTTCAGATCGTGATACTAAATTTCTTAGCCACTTTTGGAGATGTTTATGGGCTAAGTTGGGGACTAAACTGCTTTTTAGTACTACTTGTCACCCCCAAACTGATGGACAAACTGAAGTAGTCAATAGAACATTGTCTACTATGCTTAGGGCTGTTTTGAAGAATAATAAGAAAATATGGGAAGAACGCTTGCCTCATATTGAATTTGCTTATAATCACTCATTGCATTCTACTACTAAGATGTGCCCTTTTGAAATTGTGTATGGCTTCCTACCTCGTGCACCTAGTGATTTGTTGCCCCTTCCATCTTCGGAGAAGGTTAATTTTGATGCTAAACAACGTGCTGAATTGATTTTAAAAATGCATGAGTTAACTAAGGAAAACATTGAGCGTATGAATGCTAAATATAAACTTGCTGGAGATAAAGGTAGAAAACATGTTGTGGTCGCACCTGGAGATCTTGTTTCGTTACATTTGCGTAAGGATAGATTTCCTGATTTGCACAAATCAAAGCTAATGCCACGTGCTGATGGTCCTGTTAAGGTGTTAGAGAAAATAAATGATAATGCATATAAACTTGAGCCGCCTGCAGATTTTGGGGTTAGTCCCACTTTTAACATTGCAGATTTGAAGCCTTATTTGGGTGAGGAAGATGAGCTTCAGTCGAGGATGACTTCATTTCAAGAAGGGGTGGATGATGAGGACATCAATACCATTGTTACACCCACAGCCCTGCTGTTATACATCTTGGACCAATTACTAGAGCTCAAGCGCCAATTAAATTACCGGTACTTTCGTTTCTTGGTAATGATTCTAATGTTCATGAGAATATGATGCTGCCTAAATTGGATACATTTGTTTTGCTTACAAATGAAGGGCCTATCTTGGAGAAGGATGAACATTGGAGCAAGAACAAGCATGGAGATGATGGCATGCGCAAGGGGAACAAGAACGGAGTTACATGTGATGATTTCAGCACGTTGAAGCCACCATAATGAGTGCATGAAGCCTTGGACGAAATATACAAGATGCTACTTCATAACTTTCGTCTAGAGGCTATTCTAGGTGTTGCGTCACCTTATTATTGGGCCAGGCCCATGTATTTTTTAAATACTTGAGTATAGGCTGTTTTTAGAGTCTGTATGTGTGGGGAAACAAGAGATAGGGTTGGTTTCAGACCCCTTCCCCAAGGGCCACAAAATTCCCCCCTCTTCCTCCATATATACAGCCCTTAGGGCGTCGTTTAGACTTTGGGTTTTGTTTAGATTAAAAGTTCGCCATAGCTGCAACTTCGCGTACTTCGTTTGTGTTCAACGACCAGACAAAGGCGTCACAGAACCCCACCTTGATCAATAAAGCTTTCATCTTATATTCACAATATCCAGATTGCAATCTTAGTTTCTTGCTTGATCTTCGTTTGCTCGCAGGAAACAGACCCTCGTGGTCAGGTTGATCGTGCCCCGGCGTGGTCAGTAACTTCTCGGAGTTGGTTTGGCGATTGCTAAGGCGCGATGTCCTCGCACGTTCGTAGTCGGATCGTCAAAGTCGACTTCCAGCAAAGCGATATCCATCATCTCATCGAAAGATGGGACACCTTTGCCTCTATCATAGAGTCTCTCGGAGATCACTATTCAACACCCAACAATGGCCTGATTGCTCTTTTCTTCTTTCTTCTGTTTTTACCTGCTACCTGAATGTAATGGCTATAAATCCCCCTTTCTCCTTTCATTTGAACCATGTTGTTGAACTGGGTTAAACCCTAGCCGCCAGAGGAGTGCTTTACCCTATGCACTCCCTTCCAAGTAATAAAAACGCCAAGTGCATTTTCCACATAAAGTTCTCTGAATGTTTAGTGTCAGTCTTTGGAATAGTTGTGTTCTTGACATAACTGCATTTTGAAATATTTGCCAGATGTAGTTGTGGGCACAAATTGGCAGTTAATTTAGACATTTTTTATATAAGTTTCATTCAGGTACAAGGCAAGATTCAGTTTAGGGATTTTGTTTTTGTTTCTGTTTATGCATGCAGATAATAATAAGTCTGTACGGTTTGTGTAACCTGCTGTACATTAGCAGAACATGTTCTAAGCATAAAAATTGACTTCGATGCATCCTGACAATAGCATGCCATGACGAAAGAAAAAGAAAAAAGAGGAAGTAGCAGAACTAAGAAAATTCATACCGGCAATTTTAGGGCCATAATTAGTTGTGACAAGTCTTGCTTATCAGTTGAAAGTGAAGATTCTTCAGAACAAAATTGCATCAGGACAATCTAATATGCATATCTAGATTAGAATGTATATTCTGTGATGATGATCATGATACGTAATTTTCGTTGTGTGCCATCCATGGTTGAAGAGCAGGACTCGATGTAGAATACTTTTCATAAGTGTGTGGTTTTAGATTTTGATCTTCTGGACATGATTTGCAGCATGTAGAATTATGTTAGCTTTGTTCTGTAGGACTGTAACTAGAAGACCAAAGTTTCTTGCTCACCTATGGGACTTAACTATTTATTTTACTATTTTACTTTTATTAAAATCGATCTCGATGGTACTAGTTGATATTTATGAGACTTGGCATTTCCCATGACTCACTCAGTGACACTGGATTGTGGATTCTACAATAGTAGCTGATTCCATTTCTTGGTCTTTGAGGATTTAATGGACCTGGTCCTAGTTAAGGACAGGCTTGGGCTTGTCGTTCAGTGCTGTCATTGTCCTATCCCATGCTTGAAGTTTATGGTCTTTGAGAATGTAGTTGGATATTGATGTAGCATTGATGCTCCTGGCTTGGGCTTGTGGTTCAGTTCTGTAGGACTGATGCCCCTGGCTTGGGCTCGTGGTATTTGAGAATGTAGTTGGATATTGATGTTTTTTGAGAAACACAATACCAACATGTCGATAATGATTTTGGCAGCAGTGTGCGGCGGAACTCCTTCATTGGATACTGATTTTGCAGGTACCCTGAGAGGCCCTTGAGTTTGCCGGAATGTCGATTAACTTCTGTTCCGGCAAATTCGGGTACTCCATATGTCCTATTTTCAGCAAAGGTCATGCTGAAATTTTCCTTGAATTTTAGCATGACTTTGCTAAAAATAGGACATATGGGGTACTTGCGACTAATGCATGGGCCGAGGTATCTTAGTACTTAATTAAGTAGGATCAACTGCCCCTTTATTCTTAATGTTAGTTAACTCTTAATCATCTGAGCAAGTCATCGACACACCAATCAAGCTCATCATCCACTGTGATCAGAAAGAAACTAGGAAAATGACACAACAGAAGACAATACCCCCCGATCTAGTCTAAACACACTGGCTGGCTAGTAGTTAGTGTAGGTGTATATATACACATATATACACATGAATCCACCTACATCCTGGAAATCCATTTAATCAGAGGAAGACAACGAAGAAGAAGAGGAGGAGGAGGAGGAGGAGGAAGTGAGGTTGGTTAGCCAAGAGTCAAACCATAAATAATAAAACCTTGGCTTTTAGGGTGCCTCGGTGTCGATAAAAACCTAAATGATGAAAGCTTAGCCCTTAGCTTGTTCATTCTGTAGATTTCCAAAATTTAGTTTTGTATCGCACACCAAAGCCCTAAGAAAGAAAACTGCAATCTAAAATAGATGATCAATTTTCAGCCCTTGGATTAGTTTAGTATTTTTTCACACACTCACACACCCTTGCTTGCCATGTGTGTGAGAGAGATAGTGAGAGGAGACAAGAAGAAGGGGGTTAGGAAGGGACTTGGACCTTAGCAACAACACACTAACAGTGAATTCCTCGAGAATTAGGTTATTTGGTCAACTTAGAGATCTTGTTCCTTGACAATAACCAACTTTTTGACCAAACTTTTTTCCTATTTAGAGAAAACATGGCCCACAAAGATGAGGCCGGCGGTTCGGGCAAGCAATTCTGGGAGCTGTCCCAGGAGATGGAGGAAGAACCTAACGGCTATGAGGACGCCGCGGAAGACACCAATCCTGACTACACAACCCCTAGTGGTGTCAGGGATGACACCACCGATGGTGCCGCCGAGGATGCCACCGCTGATGATGGCAACGCATGCACAGATGGCAGCTAACCGAAGAGGCAACGGAAGGACTGGCGCCCGAACGTGCTCGACACCGTCAAGGAGGAATTTACTGAAGTGTCCTCCAAGGGGCATCCAACTACGCCCAAAGAATTAGTCAAGGGGTACGCGGTTCAACTCGGGTGCATTCTCCGGAGCACCGTCTCGATCAACACCGAGAACCTAAGGCATCCTGACCGAGGGAATTTGTGCAACCTCCTCTTCATGAAGCTGCACGAACGATACAAGTTCCCCGGTGACGTCGTAAACACATGCCTCTCAGGGAATAAAGTGAACAGTGCCGCCCTCACGAAGATGAGCACAACCCTGGCTACTTGGAGAGGCGCGGTGAAGACAATGATTGGCAAAGGTGATAGTTATGAGAAGATCAAGGTGAAAAATCCTTCGGTCAATGAAAATGACTACAAGGAGTTCAAGATCAAGTGCGAGAGCAGCGCAACCGTGGAATCAAGTCAGTGGGGGAAAGATATGGGGGACTTGAACTTAGGGGTCCACCAACTCGGTCCCAGCAGTTACAGAGTGGCGGAACCTATATGGGACAAGGAGGACGCGGAGCGTGCCGAGCAAGGCCTACCGCCCCGCTTCGAGAAATACCGTGACAAGAAGACCAGGAACTATGTCAGGGCCCGGTACAAGGTGGACCCGGTAACAAAGGAGCTTACCACGGATGCGAAGACCAAGGCACTTGAGCGTGTTCAGGTAAGGAATACACCCTGTGTAATTAGCTCCATATGGTTGCATTCTAATTAATGAAGCCAAATTTCTAAATGGTTCACATTCCTTCTGCAGGACACTGAAAGCAGTAGCGCGGGGTCATCTCAGAGCTCCCCTTGGGATAGCACTTTAAATAGGGCGTTGAACGTAATGAAAAACAAGGATAAGTTCAGTAAGCCATCGTCAGCTGGTCGTGTGGCCGGCAAATGCTTGTCCACGAAATGGTCGTCATACTATAACGCTGGTGGGCGAAAGGAGAGAAAGACCAGCTCGGAAAGCCAGTCGCGCGAGGTTCAAGAACTCAAGGCACCAATGGCGTGGATTCCGGAGATGGTCTAGGAGCAAGTGCAACACCAACTGGGAACGACGCTCACCGCCATTGTGCCTACCTTGATTGAGGGGCTGCAGGCGTGGACTGCGGGCGGCCAACAAGGGCCGCCCCCGGTTCCCAGCTTCACAGCCAGCAATTGGTGTCTCCGGCGCCGGCGCGGGCATTGGAGCTTAATGCACCCGGGTGTACGAAGAATACGCCGGCCGGCACCTCGGCAGCAAGCGGCCCCTCTGTCATTTGCACGCCCGCCGTTGGCGGTGCCTCGACATTAGCCGACCTCGACGCCATCACGGTAACTAAGCCTCTCGGCCGATGACTTCATCTCCTTGCCTTTGATTGGGCATCCCTGACGCCCTACATATTTTCACAGGGCACCGGCGCCGACGTTCCATGCACTCTCCCACACTTCATGGGCGGCGAGTTGATCAATGTCGCCAAGGGCAGAATTGTTCAACCGGGCAACCCCATGTTCCACAGTAATCCGATGCCACCCACCATGTATAGGGTTGAACTGGTACGGGTGCTGCCAGGCTGCGACGACTTGTTACCTCCATTTCGGCCCGCTGGGGCCAACGAATATGATGTGATGACCCTCAGCGCCTGCGTAAGCTGGCCCCTGCTTTGGCCGAAGAGCCAGATTCATTTGGGGGCAGGCGACACCACCCCACAGACAACACCGCCAGTCGTGCCAGTGCCAAGCCATGCCAAGACCGCCGCAATGCTACCAGACATGCCAGACATGCATATGGCACAGGATCCGGACATGCATATGGCACAGGATCCGGACATGCATATGGCACAGGATCCGGATGACGATGACGACGACGGTACATTTGCCAACGTCGATAAGTACTTTACCGAACAAGGGTACGGTGATGAATTCTTGAGGCCTCCTTCTCAAGAACCCAACCCTGTAAAAGACGACCGCGATCTAGCTGGTATCACAGAGAAACCAAATTGCAACAGGCGTCGTCTGGTGTTCAGTTCTCAAGAGACGCGTCCAGCTTCCGCCCTCACCGAGCCTTAGATAGCCGAGGTGCGAAATATTATCAGCCCCAACACACTCAAGAAGGCGGGCTCTGAGCAGAACTCGATCCTATTACAACAAAAGAAGAAGGGATGGAAAAGAAAGAATAACAAGGGCGGTACGAGCCAGCCGGCATCGAGTATGATCCGTGCTCAGGACGGGCCACCTTCACCTAAGGATATCTCGAGGAGGGTGCATGTGGCGGGTAGGCCGATGCTACCGACTAATCTGCTCAATGCTGCAACTGGTGCTATGTGGAGTCTGCATGACAGTGTTCTTTCTTTGGAGAAGTGGCGTCTCTCCGAGAATGATGTGGCATACCTGGTTTTTGTGGCCAAGGTGCCAGAGGGCAAGGGCTTTGTGGATAGCGCCATCGGGGGTACGATCGTCCTGCGGTTTGATGACATCTTCGCTATGTTTAACCTTCATCCGCTGCACTACACCTTCGTTCGGCTATTTTTGCTGAGTATGGAGATGCGGATCATCAGAGACAAGACCCTGGACATCATGATAGTCGACCCCTTCTACATGCGTGCCAAGATCTTGGGCAGCTATGGGGACCGGCAAGTCATGAGTTCACACCTCTAAGGCATCATTCTGGCAAACCCATATAAGAATAACTTCCTCGTGCCTTACTTTCCCGAGTAAGTCATCCCCTCACCGCCCCGTAACATATGATTTCTTAGATTTCGATCGTTCTTTTTTTCCTAACATTCCGTGTTTTGTGCAGTGACACACATTGCACACTCATCCTCTTAAGCCCGAAATATTCCATGGCCACGTATTTCGACTCGGACCGTCAGTCGAAGAAAGACTACACAAATATCAAGAAAGTTCTTGATGATGTTCTCCCCGGCTACGCCAGATCTGGAGGCACCTTCAGCAGGATAATTCATATGTACGGCAAGCACGTGTTCACCCACAATACGATGTTCCCCTGCGTAAAGCAGCCGCCTGGCAGTCAGAAGGATGCCTACTACGCCCTCCATCACATGCGGGTGATCGTACAGGACCATAATTACCTTCTGCTACCAAATAATCTCAAAGATTGGGCCACACGCTTGTCGGAAATCCAGGACATGGACATCAGGCAAGAATTCTATCGCATCTAGTCGGAGTTTGCGGAAATCATCCATCAAGATGTCCATCGTACCTCGGGGCAGTTCTACCTCAGATATCAACCGTCCAACAGTGAGATAGGAACAATGCTACAAATGCAGGCTGACAACGCCCGCGATTTCATGACCATCACGAAAGACGGCGGCTTCATCCACGCTCTGGTCCCTGAGTTGAGTCAAAAGTAGTGATGCTATGTAGTTCTGAAATGTCGATTGGCTCATGTTGTAATATTAAACTTTAATGAACTTGTATGTCTCTTTGGTTTGGACAGTCATTCAACTTATATGTAATCGATGCTATTTATTAGTAGGACCATGAATCGTGCTATTAATGTGTTGCTTTTCTCTTTTGATCCTTTTTTTGCATACTTATATATTGCTTATGTATTGTCTATGAATTGCTACTAATGTTTTGTTTGATAGTGCATAGAGATGCCGTCGTATGTCGTGTACAAGGGTAAGGTTCCCGGAGTCTACGACGACTAGGAGGAGTGTCGGAGACAGGTTCACCGTTTTAGCGGTAGAAGTTACAAAGGGTACACCACTAGGGCGGAGGCGGAAGTTAGATACACGCGCTATCTAGCGGGTGAGAGGAGGGAGTGTTGGAGGAACCGGATGAAGACTAGTTTCATCGCGATGATGCTCATCGTGATGACCGCAACTCTCTTCTATGTGATGGTAGTTTAGATGATCGATATTGTCGGTGTACTAAAGTAGGGGTACCTTAGTACCCCGAACTTGTGCACGGGCGGTCGCAGCACCCCGCGGCAAGGCTTGCCGGACGCCCGCCAAGACTCTCCATCACACCTGCTACTGCCATTCAAGAACAAAGTATTAACCAAAGAAAACGAAGGCCCCGGCAAGAGGAGCTTGCCGGGAAGGCCGGCCAAGGCATCTCCAGAAGACTTGCCGCGGCGCCCCGCGCGTCCCGGCAAGGCCCGACGGCTGGCCAGCTTGCCGGCCCGACAAGAAAAGGGCCACGGCAAGGCACTTGCCGCGGCAAGGCTGCCACCCAAACTCCAGCGCATCCGGCGACGTGTCATAACAAGGCCATCCCAAGGGCACGTGGCGAGGCACTACGCAGCCATGCGAGGCAAGGTGGCAAACGGAGCTGACACAAACGCCATCGTGGCAACCGGTGGCTCACTTAACGGTCACTCCTCTGCACTGTTGGGGCGACCGGACGGGCATTAAATGCCCTTGTCCCCTGCCGTCAGAGTTAGGTAGGGGTCACTGTTGGTCACTGTTGTACCAACCTGCGATTTTACCTTTCTACCCCCTCTTCCTACGCTGCCACCTGTGGATGCCCTCTTTAGAGTATAAAAGAGGCCCATGCGCACGAGAAGGGGTTCATCCATTCGACACCCACGACACCACCATACGCTCGCGTGCTCGAGCAAGATCAAATTGAATCACCAAAGCAGCGAGGGGTTTTATCTCTCGGAGAGCCCCGGCTGGGTAAATCGCCCGTCTCCCCAGCTCTCGACCTCGATCTGCTCTGCGCCGCCCTCCGCTCCTTGCCGGACTAGAAGGGCCCCGTGCCCCATAGGTGCTCGAGGCCACGACAGACCACGGCCCGACATCTTTGGCGCGCCAAATAGTGCTTCTCGGGCGGCAAGGCTTGCCGCCGCTCTTTGCGCGTCGCCTCGCCAACAGAATCCAACTTCGCCACGCTGCGGCGGCCTGCAGCCGCCTCTTGCCCCGCTAGCAATATCGCTAGTTCTTGGCGATGGTGGCGCGAGTGAGGAGTTTCGATCGTCGGAGTTGACCGCCACCTCCGACAAGTCATCAAAGAATTGTTGCACGACCTCGGCAGCGGCTCTATCCGGTTGCATTTATCCCATGCGAGTCGCTTTTCTGGCATCATCGCGTGAATCGATCGCTGGGGGAATTGTTGCACAAGGGGCGATGCCTGCGCCAACCTGGAACCACTACGGATGATTGAGGTCATGCTTGAACATCTCCTCAACATCGCACCAAGCTCCATGATTGTGAAGTTGAAGTTGAGGCCTGGCGCAGCCTCATGAAATCTGCCGGGCATTGAACTGCCAGCAGGCCTCCCCTCGCTTGCGAGAGGGCGTCTGGCGGCGAAGGAAATCCGCACCAACCGCCTGTTGTGAGCCCGGCATGCCCGGCCGGAGGATTCGGGTGGTGGCGATTGTCGGCAGGCATCGTCCGCCCGACAGAGCGCTCGATCGTTGCCGCACACCACCTGCGTCTTGTGCAGCTCGGTGAGCGACGGCGGATTGTCATCACAGATCCAACACCACTCCGCCTCCACTCGTCCCACTTGCTGCGGAGTTCGCCCGACAAGTAGACTTCCTTCATGCCCATCCGGGAGGTCCAGCGATTCCGCTGGCTGTGGCTCCCTTTCTCGGCCGAGGGGAGAAGTAATGACGGAAAAGGGCCACATTGGGAGGATACCAGCGAAGTTCTCGCAGAGTGTCGAAACCGCCATTGTCGAACGGCGTTGGGGTGAAATCAGCAGATGAAACCCGAGGTGTTCATGATGTCGCAAAAGAAATCGGAAAAAGGTGGGCGAGCCCGCAATAGAAACACAGGAAGAAGTAGTACCCTTTGGGGCACTTCTTGATTTGGAAAACCTCCGCGAAAAGCACCGCGCGGCGCGGATGCGCACGCGTTCCGTCGACGGAAGAGGTAAACTCCACCCACAACGCCTCCGGAGTGAGCTCGGGGAAGCACTGCTTCTTGCGAAGCCTCGAGCTCCAGCGCCTCGGCCGATTTCGCGGCCTTCGCAGCCTTCGCGGCCTTCGTGGCCTTCCCAGCCTTCGGAGCCATGGCGGGGGCGGCGGGGGGGAGGCGAGAGCGACGGCGACGACGGGCGGCGGAGCACTGTTTTCCTCTCGATTCAGGAGACGGGGGAGAACGGCGGAGCTTTCGGAGGAAGGAACTGCAAGTGGCGGAAGTGGGGGAACGGCCCCGTTTCCTCTGCTTATAAACGGGGGATGCGAACGTTACGCATTTCCTGGAATTAAGCATTGACCACGTTCTCTCCCACGACGCCGCAATCGACGCGTGCCATTGCGGAGTCTTGCGGTGGGCTGAGTCCGATTATTAGGCGGACCAGCCGCGAAAGTGCCGTGCAGACTGCTTTGGGCTGGCCCAACAACGCCAAGGCACCGTGTATGGCCCAGGCCGGGGCTCTGTCGGTGTACTAAAGTAGGGGTACCTTAGTACCCGAACATGTCTGCGGGCGGTCGCAGACACTCAGCGGCAAGGCTTGCGGACGCCCGCCAAGACTCTCCATCACACCTGCTACGCCATTCAAGAACAAAGTATTAACCAAAGAAAACGGCCCGGCAAGAGGAGCTTGCCGGGAAGGCCGCCAAGGCATATCTGCGAAGACTTGCTGCGGCGCCCAGCGTCCGGCAAGGCCCGAAGGCTGGCCAGCTTGCCGGCCCGACAAGAAAAGGGCCTCGGCAAGGCACTTGCCGCGGCAAGGCTGCCACCAAACTCCAGCGCATCCGGCGACGTGTCATAACAAGGCCATCCCAAGGGCACGTGGCGAGGCACTACGCAGCCATGCGAGGCAAGGTGGCAAACGGAGCTGACTGAAACGCCATCGTGGAAACCGGTGGCTCACTTATGATCACTCCTCTGCCTTTGTTAGAGCGACCGGACGGGCATTAAATGCCCTTGTCCCCTGCCGTCAGAGTTAGGTAGGGGTCACTGTTGGTCACTATTGTACCAACCTGCAATTTTACCTTTCTACCCCCTCTTCCTACGCTGCCACCTATGGATGCCCTCTTCAGAGTATAAAAGAGAGGCCCATGCGCACGTAGAAGGGGTTCGGTCCATTCGACACCCACGACACCACCATACGCTCGCGTGCTCGAGCAAGATCAAATTGAATCACCAAAGCAGCAATAGGGGTTTTATCTCTCCGGAGAGCCCCGAAGCTGGGTAAAAATCGCCCGTCTCCCCCGCGCACTCGACCTCGATCTGCTCTGCGCACGCCCTCCGCTCCCTTGCCGGACTAGAAGGGGCCCCCGTGCCCCATAGGTGCTCGAGGCCACAGACAGACACGGCCCCGACATCGGGGAGGGGAGGGTAAAAGTGTGGACCAGGCGCCGTGGCACCGTTCAAGGGAATCTAGCTTTGCCGGGACACAAAAGATAGAGAAGCTAAGTAGCTAAAGTTTGAGCCTAATCAATTTTAAAATTTTCAAGTTATATCCCTTGAACGTTCGTGCCTTGTATGGAAAACCTGTGCGCGGAGGAATCGACTCGCGGCTAAGTTGCGCCCTTGCGTTGTTTCCGAGCCCGCTCAACAATGCGAGTGAGCTGCAACTAGCCCCGACAAGTTTTCTTGCCAGAAGCAGCACCGCCAGCGGGCCGCAAGGTTCCTCAAAGCGTAGGGTAAAAAGCATACAAGGGATGCAACCGAGTAAAGGGAATAACAAGACGAGCAGTATCCAGAATTAAGTTATATTACAGGAATGACTTATTGTGGCACTGACTGAAATTGTTCTCGTAACCAAAATGGCAGCAGCAAGAAGAAGGGAGAAGAAGGGCAGCCTAATCCACGCGCTCGCCATCGACCCTCCTAACCTCGTTCACCTTGTCCACGATGGGTGCAACGATGGCCTTGAGCTCCTCAACGTCAGCGCCCTCCGGCAGCTTCTTGGTCACGCGGGAGAGGTCGATGCCCGGGTTGCGGAAGAGGACCTTCACCAACACCTTCTCCAAAACTCCAGCGCAAACCGCGCGCGACTCGGCGGTCAACTGCTTCGGGATCCTTTCCCGGAGCTGCCGGAGAGCCGTCACCACATCCTTGAAGAAAAGCGTGAGCTTGGCGCTGGGCTGGAGGTTCCCCTCTATAGAGTACCCGAAGCCCGTCAAGTTCCGCTCCGCCAACTCCTCGTCAATGAGCGCGGCGATGTTGACGAGACCCTCCGTCCAGAGCTCCACCGTGGTCTTGAAGGTGTTCTGGGCCTCGGTGGCCCTCGTCAGCAGCTCCTCGTTGTCCTTGAGGTTTTTCTCAAGATATCTTCTCACTTCTTGGCGGCGTCTAGTGTCTCCGTCAAGGTGGCCAATTTTAGCTCTAGATCAGCGCTCGAGTCCTTGGCAGCGTTCAGCTCTTTGATCTTCTCGGAGAGCTGGGCTTGCAGATCGCCGTGGGCGCGCGCATCATTCTCGCGATCGCGCTGGAGTGCGGCAAGCTCCTCATTCTTCCTTGTCGCGTCCGCCTCCAGCTGCGTCACTTTCTCCTCCAACTCCTTCTTGGCGGCCTCGGCAGCCGCGGCGGCATCCTTCGCCTCCTTGAGTGCCCCGCCAACTGACTGTTCCCAGACGGCGAGCTCCTCGTCATGGCTGTCCAAGTACGCCTTCCTCTGTATCATCTCGCCATCCCGCTTGGATAGCTCCTCGGCGGCAAGCCTCTGCTGCTCCTCGGCTTCAGCCTTCTCCAGGATGAACGCCTTCTTCACCTCGTCGAGCTGCGCCGTCTCCTCGGCAACGGACCGGAGGGCCTCCTGGTTGCGGTCCTTGAGCTCTTGCGCATGCTTCTCTATATCAGCTCCCCCCTGCACGACGAGCGCTTCCCGGGATTCAAGCTTCGCTTGACGGGCGCGGTAGAGTGACACCAGCTCGGAGCAGCTGCTCCTCCTCGGACTCGCCGCTCTCTTGCTGCTCGGCACAGCCGACCATCGACAGCCCAGCGAGGCAAGTATTTCCCCGTCAAACTCCTCTCCTTCAACCGGTGCCCTGGAGCTCGATGCCCAGGGGAGCTTGATATATACGCCCTCGCCGGCTTTCAAGTATGCGCCGGGCTGGGGCTCCTCGGAGCCCGGCGCCGCATCGGTGGCGGAGGGATCGGCAGTCGGTGCGGCGCCTTGTGCTCCTGCATCCTCCGGGTCGTCGGTACGGTCACCGGACCCCTCGCCGGCCCCTATGCCAGCGGCCCCGGCGGTCTCTTCGCCGGCGGGCTCCTCCGCGCCGGTTCCTCCCTCAGCAGCGGCGGCATCCCTAGTATTGCCGCGGCCGTCCTCCTCGCCGGCGGCCTCAGCCTCCATCGGGTCTCCAAGGCGAGGATCTGAAGGCAGGGAAGGAAAGAGATAGTCAAGCGAATACCCAAAGGAAGGAAAAGGGAGATCAGCGGAACCCGAGGGAGAGTCCCCGACAAGGAGGGTCACCTGTGCTAGGCTCTGTGATCATGGGCTCCACCACCGGGGGCTCGCCGGTCCCACCCCTTGCTGGAGACCCCTTCCTTGCCAGAGACGGCTCCCGCATCGGGGAGTCGGCCCTCGGTGGCATAGTCGAGGCCGACGACACCTCCGCGTCGGCCTCCGGCTGCTCCTGGTGGGCCTGCTCTTCTCCTGTATACAAAAGAGCCAATAATCAAGATATTGGCAGAAGAAGAAGCGACCATGCGTGCCCCTCGACAGGGGTGGATTGAGGCACTCACGCTGGGGGCTGTGCTGGGATCTGCTGCGAGGAGAAGGGACCGGGTCGGTCAAAGTGGTCTCGGACGTATCTTCCGCTACCACGGCAGGATCGTCCTCGATGTTAACCACGGGGACCTTGGCCCTCTTCGCCGCTCTCTCCGCCAAAGTCCTGACACAGGGCAAGGGTTCGGAGAAAAACAGATTAGATACAAGACAAACAATAATAAGGATCAAGAGAAAGACAAGCACGGTATGAAGAAAGCCTTACTCCTCCTCCTCCTCCTCCTCGTCGTCGTCGGAGCTCAGCGCGGAGAGGTCGAACTCCGGTACCCTCTCAGCGCGACGTGGCGGAGGAGTAGGCTCCCTCTGGCGCTTGCCGAGGGTTGCGGCAGGATCAGGCGTGGCGGCCCGGGACGACCCTGCCTCGGTTGCCGGTGCGGCCTGGGACCCTCCCGCGGCTGCAGTACTTGCCGCGGTAGAACGTGTCCCATGGCGCCGCGGCTGCTGGGCGGCCTGCTCCTCCGCCAGCTCTCCGACTCGACGGAGGCGCCTTCTCGGACGTAATTGGGGCTGCGCTGTGGGCTCCTCCTGCGGCAGGTTACTCGAAGACGGCTGGCCGCTTGCGCCCTCGGCGGACTCGCCCGTTCCGGCCTCGACCTCCCCTTCGCCATCGCCTTCCCCGGCAAGTGCTTCCCGGGCGGCAAGGCTTGCCGCCGCTGCTGCGTCCGCCTCTGCCAGCGTAAATCCAAACTCGCCCGCTACGGCGGCTGCAGCCACCTCTTTGGCCCTGCTAGCAATATACGCTAGTTCTTCGGCAGTAGTGGCGCGAGTGAGGAGTTTCTGCTCGTCGGAGTTGACTGCCACCTCCGACAAGTCATCAAAGAATTGTTGCACGACCTCGGTAGCGGGCTCTATCCAGTTTGCATTTATCCCATGCGAGTCGCACTGTGGCATCATCGCACAGATGCGATCGCGCTGGGAATTGTTGCACAAGGGGACGACGCCCTGCGCCAACTGGAACCACTCTGGATGATTGGGGTCATGCTTGAACATCTCCCTCAACATCGCACCAAGCTCCATGACCGTGAAGTTGAAGTTGAGGCCTGGGCGCAGCCTCATGAAATCTGCCGGGCCGCTGAACTGCCAGGCAGGCCTCCCCCTCGCTTGCAGAGGGGCGATACGGCGGCGAAGGAAACCCGCGCCAACCGCCCCTGTTGTGAGCCCGGCATGCCTGAGCCGGAGGATTCGGGTGGTGGCGATCGTCATCTTGGCACCGTCCGCCGACAGAGCGCTCCAGTCATTGCCGCGCACCACCCGCGTCTTGCGCAGCTCGGTGAACGACGGCGGATTGTCATCACAGATCCAACACCACTCCGCCCTCCACTCGTCCCACTTGCTGCGGAGTTCGCCCGACAAGTACACTTCCTTCATGCCCATCCGGGAGGTCCAGGCGATTCCGCCAGCCAGTGGCTCCCCTTTCTCGGCCCGAGGGGAGAAGTAATGACGGAAAAGGGCCACATTGGGGAGGATACCAACGAAGTTCTCGCAGAGGTGTGCGAAAACCGCCATTGTCAGAACGGCGTTGGGGGTGAAATCAAGCAGATGAAACCCGTAGGTGTTCATGATGTCGCAAAAGAAATCGGAAAACGTGGGCGAGCCCGCAATAGAAGAACACAGGGAAGAAGTAGTACCCTTTGGGGCACTTCTTCGATTTGGAAACCTCATGAAAGCACCGGCGCGCGTGGATGCGCCGCGCGTTCCGTCGACGGAAGAGGTAAAACTCCGCCCGCAACGCCTCCGGAGTGAGCTCGGGGGGGGGGGGGAAAGCACCTGCTTCTTGCGCAGCGCCTCGAGCTCCAGCGCCTCGGCCGATTTCGTGGCCTTCGCGGCCTTCGTGGCCTTCCCAGCCTTCGGAGCCATGGCGGGTGCGGCGGGGGGGGGGGGGGAGCGACGGCGACGACGGGCGGCGGAGCACTGTTTTCCTCTCGATTCAGGAGACGAGGGAGAACGGCGGAGCTTTCGGAGGAAGGAACTGCAAGTGGCGGAAGTGGGGGAACGGCCCCGTTTCCTCTGCTTATAAACGGGGGATGCGAACGTTACGCATTTCCTGGAATTAAGCATTGACCACGTTCTCTCCCACGACGCCGCAATCGACGCGTGCGTTGCTATGGGAGAGCGTGGGCGCGGAGTCCGATTGTGGCGGACCAGGGCCGCGAGTGCCGCTGCGCTTTGGGCCTGGCCCAACAACGCTCGGCACCGTGTATGGCCCAGGCCCGGGGGATCCTGTCGGTGTACTAAAGTAGGGGTACCTTAGTACCCCGAACTTGTGCACGAGCGGTCACAGCACCCCGCGGCAAGGTTTGCCGGACGCCCGCCAAGACTCTCCATCACACCTGCTACTGCCATTCAAGAACAAAGTATTAACCAAAGAAAACGAAGGCCCCGGCAAGAGGAGCTTGCCGGGAAGGCCGGCCAAGGCATCTCCAGAAGACTTGCCGCGGCGCCCCGCGCGTCCCGGCAAGGCCCGACGGCTGGCCAGCTTGCCGGCCCGACAAGAAAAGGGCCGCGGCAAGGCACTTGCCGCGGCAAGGCTGCCACCCAAACTCCAGCGCATCCGGCGACGTGTCATAACAAGGCCATCCCAAGGGCACGTGGCGAGGCACTACGCAGCCATGCGAGGCAAGGTGGCAAACGGAGCTGACAGAAACGCCATCGTGGCAACCGGTGGCTCACTTAACGGTCACTCCTCTGCACTGTTGGGGCGACCGGACGGGCATTAAATGCCCTTGTCCCCTGCCGTCAGAGTTAGGTAGGGTCACCGTTGGTCATCGTTGTACCAACCTGCGGTTTTACCTTTCTACCCCTCTTCCTCGCCGCCACCTATGGATGCCCTCTTGAGTATAAAGAGAGGCCCATGCGCACGAGAAGGGGTTCGGTCCATTCGACACCCACGACACCACCATACGCCGCGTGCTCGAGCAAGATCAAATTGAATCACCAAAGCAGCAGAGGGGTTTTATCTCCCGGAGAGCCCCGGCTGGGTAAAATCGCCTGCCTCCCCTGCGCCGACCTCGATCTGCTCAAGACGCCCTCCGCTCCCTTGCCGGACTAGAAGGGGCCCTCGTGCCCCATAGGTGCTCGAGGCCACAGACAGACACGGCCCCGACAGATATCGACTTGTAATGTGAAGACAAACTCGCTACTCGTGGTCTCAAGACTTGTAATGTTCTAACTTTGTTCGGTATTTTAAATTCGGAGACTAATATGATGAATTGTATTCGGAGACTAATCTTCTATTGTATTCGATATTTCTGCTGTTTATATGTTGTGTTGTCTATATTCTGTGCAGTAATTTGTTTTGTAACCTGTGCAAATATCAGAAAAGAAAAAAATAATCCCTAATATTCATACTAGTGGCGCACCACTCTGCACTTTAGTGGCACACTGCAATAAGCACACTAGTGGCGCATCATCTACATGTGCGCCATTAGTAAGCCAGAGCACAAGGTAAATATGGCCCCTTGGGAGGCATAGTAATGGCGCACCATGTGATATACTAATGGCGCACTCCCTGGTGCACCATTAGTATCTGGTATACTAATGGCGCACCAGGGGTGCACCATTAGTATTAATAACTAGTGGTGTGGTGCTAGTGGTGCACCTGTAGTGCGCCATTAATGGCCAAAACAGGTGTGCCACTAGCAGGCCTTTTCCTAGTAGTGACAAGTGCAATGGATTGTCAAACATGACGTGACCAATAGAATTTTCACATAATATCCTATGGAGCATAGCATCACAACTAAGCAACTCAACATGTTGATCATCATATTCATCATAAATAGGTGGCATATTGAAACAAGACATAGTATGTGATGAATCTATAGGGTGATCAGCATCATGGGAGCAGTCGATGTCAAGAGAGTCCACTAGTGGGACAAGAGAAGCACCATCACCTATATTACCTTTAGGGCATCACTCATGTGTTGTAGGTGAGGTGTCGAAGATCCATTCGTTGTCATCTTCATCTTGATGGAACCATGTGGGGGGTGCATCATCGTCCACCATGGCCATCGCTGTCTCCTTTTGAGGTATGGAGTCATCGAGGATAGGCATGTTGTCATGTAGGAGACCTAGCACCAAAGAATAGGACAAACTAGGAGTAGAGGTTAAGTCATTAGAAATCATAGTGGCCTCACATGCCGTGTCAACTACCTCACTCACTAAATGATGTGGCTCACTCACTCCCTGAAGGATGCTCTCACTCGTATGGTTGGTGGAGTCACTCATCTCACTCAAGGGGTGGTGGCTATCCTCACATGACAAATGGGGCATCTCGACATAGGTGGGTGTCGGAGAGATGTAGGTGCAAATGTATCCATGTTCAACTCTTGTCGCCGCCGTTGTTGAAGGGATAGTCCCACACTCAACCTTCTCGTCACCGTCTTGGTGTGGGAGGCCCATATGATGTGGCACCTCGTAGCTCGTTTCCATGGCCGAAGGGAATTTCCCATGCTCGGTCATCTTCCTTGAGGGGCTTTCGAAGATGGAAGTTTCGCCGTCACTTGTAGGTGGTCGCCTTATTGTTGAAGATGTTGATGTAGGCGAACTCATGGGAAGTAGGCAAAGATGCCATACGTCCAAAAGGGAAGATGCCTTGATAGCACTTGGCAAAGATGCCTAAGTGGTGGTGGTAGCCGTACCTCCGTCTTGGTGGTGCTCGTCTCGCGGTCTTCTCTTTTGCTCATGAAGCTTGGACTTGGCGTGAAGTACGGCTGGATGGGACTTGTACATTTGCGCTTGGTGAGCATCTTCATGATGATGGTGTCGTTGTTGTGCTTGAGCGCGATGGCGTTTGTCGTCGTCGTGCACAAGATGCTTGGAGGTGACTTGCCCTTCATGACGATGTTGATCACGAACGTGATGGTGGTCGCCATGGGGATGTGGACGAGGACGAATTGCACTTGTATTATTTTCGCGCTCCGAAGACTTGGGCTTGAACGTCGCCGCCTTGAAGATGAAGAATGGGAAGAAGACTTGATCAAGCCCGAATCTCCTGCATCCTTGCATCTTGCTCCTCTTTTTATGTGGAAAGCTTCTTGTCGATGTAGTCCTTTTCCATGCTTCAGAGTGACGAATGTTGATGGAGATGTTTTCGATGCGCTCTAGCAATCTTGACTGTGTGCTCTCCATTTGTTGTTGTAGCTCAAAGATGGACGCTTTGGTGATGTAGTTGTTTGCGCCATCATTGTTGTAGAAGACCAGAGATGAAATGCCTTGCCTATCCATCACAACACTCGAGAAAATATGAGTGCAAGAAAGGAGAGAACTATACCAAATGTACCTCGACCGATGTTGAAAATGGAACAATGTTCACTCAATGATGTAACAAGGAAATAGCACAATTGGTACCGCTCTCATCAATTTCTCACACTTACACAAGTAAGGCTTATGGTGGAGCTCGGTGAGGATAGTGGCACAAAAATTTGATGCAAAATGTTAGCAAGAGTCAATAATGTTGAAAGTGATTCACAAATTCGCAGGTGAAACAAGTAGACCAATAGCAATATATGGTACACGGAAACAGACACGCAAATAGATAAGTGGGGTCGTGCAACCAAGGAATGAGCCAAAATGTGGAATCCTAGAAAATGCTCTTGTTGCACAACACTAGAGAGGCGCTAGCACGATTGCACAATCGGCAGATATAGAATTTGTGCACAAGCTACTAAGCAAAAATGCAACAACTTCTATCCCAAGTATGCTATATGTATGGTATTCCGGTGATATGATCGAAGATGATCGAGTATGACAATCTTATATGCAATGTGTGTGATGCTATGGCACTTGCTTACAAGCTTCTTTGCTCTCTTTCTTTTTCTTAAAAGCTTTATTTAATTTTTTTGTATGGCCACTTTTGCACAATGCGCAAACCAAGATAGCAATTGTGTATATGCGGGAACAAACTTGTGACACAAGATATGATACTAAGATATGCACCACGATTATATTCTATGTATGCTATGGGAAGTATGATCACTAATGTGCACAAGTCACATTGCCGGAAATATTCAAATGGCTAGTCTCGATAGGCAAGTAATGCAAAATGGGCTAGGGGTTATCAATGCAATTTGCAAAGGGAATGTACAATGATGTCGTCGAGGTTACCGTTCTTGGCCATGATGATAGGCGGTGTTGCCGAAGTCGACCCGTTCCTAGTTAGCAGAAATACACTAGGAAACGGAAAAACCGCAAACTCAAAATCCCAAAGGCAAATGTCAAATGATGGTAGTGGAAATGCGATAGTGGTTTGCACTCGGCAATGCGGAAGTGGAAATGATGGGCTATACACGTGTCGGAGTTGAAGTTGTCATCCCTAAGTAGCCAAAACACCTTAGGAGACACAAGCCACAACTGAAACAAGCTCAAACAAAATTGGGTTAAGTTTGGGTGGTGGAAGTGTATGGTGAGCAAGGTTATGCGAAAGTGGTGGTGGTGGTTGATGAAGAAGCAACCGTCCCTAAGTATCTGTGTAATGCCCCGGATCTGATGCGCCAGGTGTCCGCTAGTTAGTCGCCGTCGTTGCCATGTCATGTGCTTGCGTGTTGCACTTTGCCATGTCATCATATGCATTTCATATCATGTCATCATGTGCTTTGCATTCGCATACATGTTCGTCTCATGCATCCGAGCATTTTCTCCGTTGTCCGTTTTGCAATCCGGCACTCCTATGTCCCCCGGCGTCCCCCTTTCGTCTCCTGTTGTGAGCGGGTGTTAAACTTTCTCAGAATGGCCCGAGGTTTGCCAAGCGGCCTTGGTATAGCACGGTTAGACCGCCTGTCAAGTTTCGTGCCATTTGGAGGTCGTTTCTTACTCCAACGGTTAACCGGGTAGCCGTAAAGCCCTCTTTGAGTTGCAGCCCAACACCCCTTCCAAATTGGCCCAAAACCCAGCAAACTCCCCTCCATGCTCTCGGTCGTTCGATCACGATCGCGTGGCCGAAAACCGCACCTCATTTGGACTCTCCTAGCTCCCTCTACCTATATATATGTGATCCCCTCTCAAATTCGCGGTGCAAACCCTAGCAGTTTTCCTCCTCGCGCCCACGGACGCGTCGCTCACCATGCCGGACACGTCCGCCGCCACGCCACTCGGGCCAATCACGAGGTGACACGTCGCCTCCTCCGCCTCCCTCCTCCACTCACAGCGCGCCACATCAGCGTCCAAGCAGCCCCACTGCGCCGCTGGCCCGCGGACCGGATCGGGCCCGCTGAGCCCGTCGCGCGCGCCGCTCGGCCGCGGCGCCCGCCGTCCTCGCCGTCTGCCATCTCCGCTCCCTCGTCGCTGGCGTCCTGCCGCCGACCAAGCCTCCGCGCCCCTCGGCCATCTCCCGCGCCGCTGCCTCGCCCTCTGCCGCCTCGGCCCGCCCGTCTTGCGGCCGACCACAATCGCGGCTCTCGCCGGATCCGCCGCCCGTCCCTGGCCGCCTGCTGTCTTCTCCAGCTGCCCGCCCAGCCGCCAGCGCCCGCCCGTCCGCCCAGCGCCTCCGGCCCAGCATGGCGCCGCCGCCTCCACGCCTCCGGCCACGGAGCTGCTCGCCGTTGACCATCGGCCGCCGCCGCCCCTGGTCCCGCTCAGGGCTGATCCGATCCAGGAGGGCGACGCCTCCGTTCGCCACTCCCCCGTGGGCCCCGGTGCCCCGGCCCAGCAGCGCCCGGCCCAGTCGGCCTGCCTCCCCCTCCTTCCTGGGCCAAGCCCATGGGTGAGCACACCCCTAAATCCCGCCTGAGCATCTTTTAGATATTCTACGCTCGTCTATTTTTTTCCCAGAAACGACTAAGTCCCTGATCTGCAGTTATAAACATGCCATATTCATTGCACCACATCTCTGCATCCGTAGGTCCATTTCGTGCGTATAATATGTCAAATTGTTCATCTCGACGAGTAGATCATTTCGTTCCATTGCACCATTTTCATTTGAGCTCATCTTGATGCCCGAAATGCTGTTGGAAGAGTGCATGTTGATGTTAATCTGCTGAAACTGTTATAACTTGCTCATTTACCATTTTTGCCATGATTGATGTGTGCATCCTATGAGTATGAGCTCTACATGAATGTTGAACTATGCCATGCCATCTTTCCAGGGGTGTTAACCATGTATTTTGTGATTTGTGTGCTGAGTGCATCAAGCTTGTTAAGTAGGGTAGTTGTTGTTGCTGTTTTCCTGACAGATTCTGTTATATTTTGTGATGCCATGTTAACATGCTTCTACTAATCATTCTATGCATAATCTGGAGATGCTCTATAAACATGTTTTGATCTACATGTCATGCTCTATCCATTCATGCCCTTGGTTGCAATTATAGCCTGCTGGAACATGTTCATTTCTTGCTCCAAAGTTGCTTGAAAATGTTGCTGTCAGCCTGTTTACATGAAGTTCACTTGTTCCCATGTGTTTTGCTAGTGATCCGTGCACCCTATGAACTTGCTCTTGCCATGCTTAGCTTCATAAACATGCCTTCTTACTGTTGGTTGCCTTGCCATGCCATGTATTGCTCTGTAGTGAGTGGTTCAAGCTCACGAACATGCCTACTTATTGTTGTTCCTGCCATGTTTGAATCTGTAATATAACTTGCCATGTTTACATGGGTGCCATCATATTTTCTATGCCTTTTTGGCTTATGGTCAGTAAGGGTCTTTTGATCTATGCATTTAGTAGATTCATGCCATGCCTTTGTTTGCCATGATAAGTTCCTGTAACATGTTGTTTGATAGCTCTAAACATTGCAACTCGATGTTATTTCTCGCTAAAGTCTAAATCATATTATTTGCAATATCTCCATGTCTTTTTGAGCATGTTCTAATTGTTTCTGGAGATAGCTCAGTGTTCATGTTTTGTTATGCTTTACGTGTAATTCATGTCCATGCCTTTTGTTATTATGTTGGGGTGCTTTAGCATATTGTTTTGATGCTTGCAATATGCCTAGTTGCTATTATGGACAGATTGTTGCTATGACTTGTATAGAGTGTATGTGTTGCAACCGTTGCTCCGTTTTGAGTGTGTTCTATATGAAACTTGCTTGATTTTGCATGTTGTTTCATATTATCATGTTGCATCCTTATTTTGGTGTGTTTGCTTGATGTTTGGGTGCATTTTGCATCAATGCCATGTTTAACTTGTTTTGCTCATATCTTCTAGGCCGTAGCTCCGAATCTAATGAACTTTATATGTAACTTGACTAGAATTTCGTGTAGATCATCTTGGTGCTCTTTAACTTGCTGTTTAACAACTTCAACATAAGGTTTATTCAGTTCTGGACCCATTTCGAAATTTGCATATGAGGACTTACCGGAATTGTTATGTGTTGTTCCCGGCCTCATTTAAACTTGCCTTGATGTGTTGTTCTTGTTTGCATCATCTCTTGCCATGAGTAGCTTCATGTAGCTTGGTCATGCATCATGCTTGTTGGGCATCATGTCTTGTTCATGTGTGGTGTGTTTACCCATGTTGTGTGCTTCTTCTTGTTAGTTCCTGTTTCGTTGCGATCGTGAGGGTTCGTTCGTCTACGGTTGGTTCGGCTTCATCCGTTCGTCTTCTTCATGGACTCGTTCTTTTTCCTTGCGGGATTTCAGGCAAGATGACCACTACCCTGGATCTCACTACTATCATTGCTATGCTAGTTGCTTCGCTCTATCGCTATGCTGCGCTGCCTATTACCTGTTTATCAAGCCATCCCATATTGCCATGAACCCCTAACCTTTGACACCTTTCCTATGCAAACCGTTGTTTGGCTATGTTACCGCTTTTGCTCAGCCCCTCTTATAGTGTTGCTAGTTGCAGGTGAAGTTGAAGATTTCTCCATGGTGGACAGGATTTTTGTTGGGATATCACAATATCTCTTATATTATTAATGCATCTATATATTTGGTAAAGGGTGGAAGGCTCGGCCTTATGCCTGGTGTTTTGTTCCACTCTTGCCGCCCTAGTTTCCGTCATACCGGTGTTATGTTCCCGGATTTTGCGTTCCTAACGCGGTCGGGTGATTTATGGGACCCCCCTGACAGTTCGCTTTGAATAAAACTTGTCCAGCAAGGCCCAACCTTGGTTTTACCATTTGTCTCACCACCACCTATACTTTTCCCTTGGGAGTCGCTCTCTCGAGGGTCATCTTTATTTTAGCACCCCCCGGGCCAGTGCTTGTCTAAGTGCTGGTTCGAACCGAGTAGACTGCGGGGCCCCCTTGGGGCAACTCGAGGTCTGGTTTTACTCGTAGGATGTCTCATCCGGTGTTGCCCTGAGAACGAGATATGTGCAGCTCCTATCGGGATTGTCGGTGCATAGGGCGGCTTTGCTGGTCTTGTTTTACCATTGTCGAAATGTCTTGATGTACCAGGATTCCGAGACTGATCAGGTCTTCCTGGGAGAAGGTCTATTCCTTCGTTGATCGCGAGAGCTTGTCATGGGCTAAGTTGGGACACCCCTGCAGGGTTTAAACTTTCGAGAGCCGTGCCCGCGGTTATGTGGCAGATGGGAATTTGTTAATGTCCGGTTGTAGATAACTTGACACTTGATCCGAATTAAAACGCATCAACCACGTGTGTAGCCGTGATGGTCTCTTCTCGGCGGGGTCCGGGAAGTGAACACGGTTTCTGTGTTATGTTTGACGTAAGTAGGTGTTCAGGATCACCTCTTGATCATTGCTAGCTTCACAACCGTCCTTTGTTCTCTTCTCGCTCTTCTTTGCGTATGTTAGCCACCATATCATGCTTAGTCGCTGCTGCAACCTCACCACTTTGCCCCTTCCTTTCCCTTTAAGCTTTGCTAGTCTTGATACCCATGGTAATGGGATTGCTGAGTCCTCGTGGCTCACCAGATACTTCAAAACCAGTTTGCGGTGCCTATGTTATCGAAAGCAGTGACGCAACCAAGCTCAAGGAGGAGCTCGATGAAGATCTTGCCCTTTGTGTTGTTTCGCTCTAGTTGATCGAGAGTGGAGCCCAGTTGGGGTCGATCGGGGACCTTTTCGTATTTGGGGTTCTTCTTTTATTTTGGTTCCGTAGTCGGACCTTGATTGTACCTGGATGATGTAATGCTTTATTCATGTAATTGTGTGAAGTGGCGATTGTAAGCCAACTATGTATCTCTTTCCCTTATGTATTACATGGGTTGTGTGAAGATTACCTCACTTGCGACATTGCTTTCAATGCGGTTATGCCTCTAAGTCGTGCTTCGACACATGGGAGATATAGCCGCATCGAGGGCATGACAATCTGAAACACCTTAGGATACTCGAATCACTACTCAAGCAAACACTAATGCTATGGTGAACAAAATGTGTTAGGTTGCGGAAGGCTAAGGTGGTTATGCGGATGATATGGTGGAAGCCCTAGGCAAAGATGCCAAAGTTCGAAAAATCTGAGGAGACAAATGATGTTGGTGGCATTTTTGTGGGATGGGGATGTCAATAGCTCCAAAACGAGCTAAAGAACGTCAAAATCGGAGTTCGGATGAATTAGTTATGGACAAAACAAAAATCAGCCGAAGTGGGAATCTATAGGTTGCGGACGTCCGGAAATGGACGGATGTCCGGTGGCCGGACGTCCGATGTGCTCGGATATCCGTAAAATCTGTTCTATAATGGGATGCCAGACATCCGGTAGTGTCCGGATGTCCGACGCTTCGAGAGGCTCTGGACATCCGTAAATGTCCTGACTTCCGGTGAGTCAGGGGTAACTCGGGATCGAGATCGGGACGCGATTTTGGGCGGAAAAAGTGGATTTCAGGGTGAAAATTCGCGGGATTTGACGGATGGTAGATGAGGAAACTTGGGGAGATGCTAGATCAACTTGAAACCAAGCAAATCTACGATCAAAATCAACAAAACATCATCAAACCAACAAACCACAAAAAAATTTGGGCTATTTTTGGTGGGGTTTTCGAAATTGAGGAAAAAGACAACAAAATCAAGCTAGAAAACAAAGGGTTGGGGCTCCAAAATCATGATCAACATGGCTGATGATACCAAGATGATGTAGGGTAGAACCCTAGATGCCCGATCTTTCACGTTTGGGGGGAATCCTACGAAGAACACAAAGAACACGAGGGGAAAACGAGGGGAAAACTAGGGGAACACAAGAGAAATCACTCAACCAACAAGATCAATCACACAAGTGCTAGATTCTCGAAACACAATGAGATACACGATCCGAATCGAACAAGGGACGATACATAGGGTAACCGGTTCTTCTTCGAGAGGAGGTCTTGAGTTCTTCCCATTAGGGGTCTTGAAATCAAGTGGATCTTCTCCATAGAGGAACGGTCTCTCTCAGAGGAGCAGATCCGGATGGATGAGCGAGGCTCTATCTCACAAATGAGCTATCACAACGCTGATCCTAGCTAGGAGGAGGGAGAGGTCTATTTATAGTCGTAGTACAAAAGTGGGGCCGAAGTGAAGGGGTACATGGGCTTTAGCCCGAAACTAGACACCGCCAGGGGCCGGACGTCCGCTGGACACCGGACGTCGGGTGGTTCCAGGGGGACCGGTCGTCCGCTAGCACCGGACGTCCCCTGAAAGTTTTTTGTGATCGTGACACCGGATGTCCGGAAGTCTCGGACTTCCGTTAATATTTTCGGACGTCCTGTGCGGGTCGGACGTCCGCTTGCTGGGAGGTTTGTAGCTTGCGTAGGCTGGTCTTCAGGCGTCGGTCGTCTTCCATGGGCCAGACGTCCACTCGATGTGAGAGGCCGGTCGTCTGGTGTCGTCCGGATGTTCACTTGCTGGAGCTTCTTTGGTAGTTCCTCTTCTTGTTCCTCGCGCTTGGTGTCCTCGTCGTCTTGACCAATGCTCCTAGTTGTTCCATGGTCTTCCTCTTGGTTCCTGATCATGCATAGCACACATGTTTGAGGTAGTAGCCACATCTCACATGTGGAAGGAGAAGGTTCGGAGAGGAGCGAGTTGACCTTGTGTCCAATGGCGTATAGTCCAGGTCTCTTCTTATGTATCCTTGGGTCATGGGGAGTGGTCGAAGTGGACATGGGGATGATCGTAGGATGCTCCACATCACCTTTTTTCATGGTGTACGACGCCGAGGCAGTATTGCCTTGTGACATTGTTCATGACTTACCTCAAGTGCGCATGTATGAAGAGAGAGAGGCCGAGATCAACCGGCAGGACAATTTGGACGACTTGGAGGAGGAGCGTGACGTCGTGAAGTCCCGTTCCGCATTTTACCAACATCAAGCTCGGCGATATCAAAGCAGGGAAGTACGGGCAAAGACTTATAATGGTGGTGAACTCGTCCTACGCCTACCAGAGAAGAAAAAGGACAAGCTCAAGCCCAAATGGGAGGGTCCCTTCATCATAGATGAAGTTCTTACTTGAGGAGCGTATTGGCTTCGCAACGCTTCGGATAATCGTTTGGAACCAAACCCATGGAACGCGGCTCGGCTCCGAAGATTCTACGCCTAAGTTCACACTTATAACCTTTTTTCGTCTTTTCTCCCCCTCACCCTTTTTTCTCTCTTTTTTCGTTTTTGTACGACTTCTACCAGTGTTCGGGTAAATCGCACACTCGAGGGATATACATCATTAAATGTGCATACCCATAATACCTGGGGGCTTCTTTTCACAGAAGCTTATTATGGTTATTATTTTGGAGTGTCAAGCTCACCGTATATATGTGTTGTCTACTCACATGTGTCCTGTCTTCGCCATTATATGCACCTTTATGACTTAAGTTTTTGCCAAGCTGGGTTGCCTGGCTCCTATGCTTATGCCCTACGTTCCCGCTTATTCGGCTAGGGCATAAAGATAGCACCTCTGCGATTGTTACAGCCGGGTTATCCGGACGTGTACCTTAGACGGGTGAAGCCAAAAGCTAGCATTCTTAAGGGAATAATCGGTCGGCGAACAAGAGATGAACTGACCTCGTTCCAATATACAACCCCAAATTATAATGCGCACTATGATTTCTCACACCACAGCTTATGCATGCGCAAAAACGCATGCTGGTCCATGGAAAGGAACCCTTAACAGAACTATTCTCTCAAGAAGATGTTTCTTATGATCAAATGTAATATAATATAACTCCCCGAATACAACTTGTCTGTTTAAGCAACTATGACCGGACTGCCTAGTTTCCGAACATGCCTTGGTGTTTACCAATGGTATATATATCCGAAAACACTCCAAACCTTGGGTTATGGAGGTTGAAGCGGAAAGTCTGCCATGACAATCGTTTTACAATTCGGCTGGAGATAAGTTTGTTCATAAAGTACACTACTACTTGGACTCACAAACTTCTTCTTCCTCTAGACCCTCTGATGTAGGGTAGAACCCTAGACGCCTGATATTTCAAGTTTGGAGGGAATCCTACCAAGAACACAAAGAACACGAGGAGGAAACGAGGGGGATATTAGGGAACACAAGAGAAATCACTCAACCAACAAGATCAATCACACAAGTGCTAGATTCTCGAAACACAATGAGATACACAATCCGAATCCAACAAGGCACGATACATAAGGTAACCGGTTCTTCTCCGAGAGGAGGTCTTGAGTTCTTCCCATTAGGGGTCTTGAATCCAAGTGGATCTTCTCCATAGAGGTACGGTCTCTCTCGGAGGAGCATATCCGTATGGATGAGCGAGGCTCTATCTCACAAATGAGCTATCACAACGCTGACCCTAGCTAGGAGGAGGGAGAGGTCTATTTATAGTTGTAGTACAAAAGGGGGGACCGAAGTGAAGGGGTGCATGGGCTTTAGCCCGAAACTGCACACAACCATGGGCCGGACGTCCGCTGGACACCGGACGTCCGGTGGTTCCAGGAGGACCGATCGTTCGCTAGCACCGGGCGTCCACTGAAAGTGTTCTGTGATCGGGACACCGGACGTCCGGAAGTCTCGGACTTCTGTTAATATTGCCGGACGTCCTGTATGGGTCGGACGTCCACTCACTGGGACGTCCGTAGCTGGCATAGGCTGGTCTTCAGGTGCCAGTCGTCCGCTATTGGTCGGACGCCGCTTGTTGTGAGAGGCCGGTCGTCCGGTGTCGTCCGTACGTCCGCTCGGTGGAGCTTCTTCGTTAGTTCCTCTTCTTGTTCCTCACACAAGGTCTCCTCGCCGTCTTGACCAATGCTCCTAGCTGTTCCATGGTCTTCCTCTTGGTTCCTGATCATGCTTAGCACACACATTTGAGGTAGTAGCCATGTCTCACATGTGGAAGGGGAAGGTTCGGAGAGGAGCGAGTTCACCTTGTGTCAAATGGCGTATAGTCGAGGTCTCATCTTATGTATCCTTGGGTCATGGGGAGTGGTCGAAGTGGACATGGGGATGATCGTAGGATGCTCCGCATCATCTCCCCCCTGGGAATGATCCGACCCCGGATCGTGATCCTCATCACCATGTAAACGGTTGTCATGGACGGACTTGTAGTTGGATGGAGTTGAAAGGATTGCACAATCCAAGTACTCCAAGGTGCCT
Organism: Aegilops speltoides; assembly: GCA_021437245.1. Lineage (NCBI taxonomy): Eukaryota > Viridiplantae > Streptophyta > Magnoliopsida > Poales > Poaceae > Aegilops > Aegilops speltoides. The sequence goes on along the minus strand of CM038147.1, from coordinate 306,892,321 downwards.
CCGGAGTGATAGACATGCAAAAAGAGCAAACACAAGCGACACTCGGAAATACAATGGTTAGCGCACACAAAGTGTCCATCAAGTAAGTACGAGTCTGTTCGGCAAGATTGTTCGTGACAAAGCGCATGAAGCTTATAAAGATGATCTAGAATGATATGCAAAGCATTCATGGGAGCAAATGCAATCATTGTGCACACAAATGTGTTGTGAATATGATGAATGCAACCACGGTGCAAAATGATGTCATAGTGAGACGGTTTATCAATAGCATGAATATGGCAATGGATGCTCAATATGTGTATGTTATCATGCAATTGATGGTGGACAATATGATCATGATGTATGAATATGCCATCAAGAAAGATCACAAAAAATTTGCTAAGGAAATGCACAAGCTCATATATCATGGATGACATGGAAATAAAAGATGAAACAAGACAATCATAATGTGAGTCAATCCATGCATAAGATGCAAACTTGTGGTGAGTATGAAATGTCCATCGAGCATGACATGTGTGAGCAGAATCAACAATTATGGAGGTGGTGGTACAAAAAGTCAAAGGAGTGTTGATGTACCAAAGCTCGAAGTCGTGGCATGAGTGGAGTTCCAAAGGTGCATCCAATAAGTGTGAGCACTCCTCAATGTGAAGGTCCATAGAGCCAATCTCCAATGTCGCTCCTCCGTTCGCGAGATGTATCATGTAGGAAACAAGAAGGAAAAAACAATGAAAGAGTGACCCATCCAATATGTGTATTTGAGGATTGCTCAAAGGGAAGGAGGTCACCTCAAGAATGTTCCCGAAGATGTTGGAGTTGCACATCATGTATGCCTTCACATAACCAATATGTCTCATGACGGTAATGCCTTGTGAATCCTTCAAAACGAAAGAACATGACAAACACTCAGAAAAACAAATGAGGTTAGCGGAAGTGCAAAACCTATCATTCGTGTGGTAAGATACCAAACAAGTGTATGCATCATATGAGGCATATGATGCGAGAACAACCAAATACAATCGGCTCAAGTAAACAAGAAAAAGAACGTCTTGTGGAATCAAATCAATCTGATGCTCAATCCCTCGAATAGGCGGTAATCCCGGTGGCACGTCTTGTGGAAAGACGTCAGCGAACTCCTGCAAAATGTTAGTGATAGTAGGAGGCGCATGGAGGAGGACTAATGGGACACTTTGGCGTGAAGAAGACGGAGGACGTACTTGCTACACATTTCTTTTGGCCAAAGATGAGACGGGATGTTGAGCGTTTTATTGCTCGCTGCACTACATGTCAAAAAGCTAAGTCACGACTCAATCCTCATGGTTTATATATGCCTTTGCCTGTACCTAGTGTTCCTTGGGAGGATATATCTATGGACTTTGTTTTAGGTTTACCTAGAACAAAGAAGGGGAGGGATAGCATATTTGTTGTCGTGGATAGATTCTCGAAAATGGCACACTTTATACCATGTCATAAAAGCGATGATGCTGTCAATGTTGCTGATTTGTTCTTTTTTGAAATTAGTCGCTTGCATGGTGTGCCAAATACTATTGTTTCAGATCGTGATACTAAATTTCTTAGCCACTTTTGGAGATGTTTATGGGCTAAGTTGGGGACTAAACTGGTTTTCAGTACTACTTGTCACCCCCAAACTGATGGACAAACTGAAGTAGTCAATAGAACATTGTCTACTATGCTTAGGGCTGTTTTGAAGAATAATAAGAAAATATGGGAAGAACGCTTGCCTCATATTGAATTTGCTTATAATCACTCATTGCATTCTACTACTAAGATGTGCCCTTTTGAAATTGTGTATGGTTTCCTACCTCGTGCACCTATTGATTTGTTGCCCCTTCCATCTTCGGAGAAGGTTAATTTTGATGCTAAACAACGTGCTGAATTTATTTTAAAAATGCATGAGTTAACTAAGGAAAACATTGAGCGTATGAATGCTAAATATAAACTTGCTGGAGATAAGGGTAGAAAACATGTTGTATTTGCACCTGGAGATCTTGTTTGGTTACATTTATGTAAGGATAGATTTCTGATTTGCAAATCAAAGCTAATGCCACGTCTTCTGGTCCTTTTAAGGTGTTAGAGAAAATAAATGATAATGCATATAAACTTGAGCTACCCGCAGATTTTGGGGTTAGTCCCACTTTTAATATTGCAGATTTGAAGCCTTATTTGGGTGAGGAAGATGAGCTTCTGTCGAGGACGACTTCATTTCATGAAGGGGGATGATGAGGACATCAATACCATTGTTACACCCACAGCCCCTCTTGTTACATATACGGGACCAATTACTAGAGCTCACAAGACGCCAATTAAATTACCGGTACTTTCGTTTCTTGGTAATGATTCTAATGTTCATGAGAATATGATGTTGCCTAAATTGGATACATTTGTTTTGCTTACAAATGAAGGGCCTAGCTTGGAGAAGGATGAACATTGGAGCAAGAACACGCATGGAGTTGATGGCATGTGCAAGGGGATCAAGAACGGAGTTACAAGTGATGATTTCAGGACTTTGAAGCCACCATAAGGAGTGCATGAAGCCTTGGACGAAATATACAAGATGCCACTTCATAATATTCGTCCATAGGCTATTCTAGGTGCTGCGTCACCTTATTATTGGGCCAGGCCCATGTAATTTCGAAATACTTAATTATAGGCTATTTTTAGAGTCCGTATGTGTGGGGAAACAAGAGTTAGGGTTGGTTTCGGACCCCACCCTCAAGGGCCACGAAATTCCCTCCTCTTCCCCCATATATACAGCCCTTAGGGCGTCGTTTAGACTTTGGGATTTGTTTAGTTAAAAGTTAGCCATTGCAACTTCGAGTACTTTGTTTGTGTCCAACGACCAGACCAAGACCGCTTACGGATCCCCATCTTTATCAATACTTCATACATACTCGCAATATTCAGATTGCTTTTATCATATTCTTGCTTGTTCTTCGATTGCTTGCGGAATAGACCTTCGTGGTCGTTGATTGTGCTCGGCGTGGTCAATAACCTCTCGGAGTTGGTTTAGCGATTGCTAAGGCGCAACGTCGTGCACGTTTGTAGTCGGATTGTCAAAGTCGTCTCCACCAAATTGATAGTTATCATCTCATTGAAAGATCGGGACACCCCGCCTCTATCAATGCATCACAAGTAAGGTGTCAAAGTCTCCCAGATCAATAAGCATAGTATTGTTGCACTCACTACAAGTGGATATGAGAGTGGCAACTAATGGAGACAAGAGACAATGATCAAGAGAAATCAAGTGAGAGGCATGAACATATATGTCATCAACCCAAGAAAGCGAGTTGAGTGGAATATGGGTGATGCAACATAGCAAGATATCATAGCGATCAAGTCAAGCAAGCTAGTAGTGCGAAGATGCAACATACTAGAGGGAATCATGGCAAGCATGTCATGTGTGCAAATAGTGAGTATAGATAATGCACATGACATATCACAAGCATGAAAGCAAGACATGAGAAAAATATCATCAATGTATTGGCGAGAGGCCATATGTAAATGGAAATGGGACATCATGACTCTCCCAACACAAGAATCAACAATAGCATGTGGCACATGGTAAACATGGCAATAGGAACAAGTATCTCCACCAAGCATGCAAATACACATAGAAGTAGCATAATGGTGAATCATGGGTAGCTGCAAGCAAGGGTCACCATTGCATGGCAAAGGCATAGAATCAAGGATAACATGCAAAGTGAACACGGGAAAATGAGCATAAGGTGACAAGGGGTAAATAGCCCATAGCCGTGTGAGAGACAAGTAAAAGAGATGCACGTAGTCTTTGCGCAAAGAGAACGGTGGTAAGATAGTTCACGTGATCCCAAATCATCAACTCTTGGGTACCTACGCAAAAGAAAGACAAAGGGAAAATTGTGTGTGCGTGGTATATGTACACATCATCAATCATGATGCGCACGCACTTGTGTTGATTAGCACAAAATATCCAATGCTCAAATAAATGAGATGCGTGATATAGAAACATGTCATCCATCATGATAGGTTTGTTGTTATGCATGGCGTAATGGAGACTCAAATTGTGTAATGCATCACGAGAAATATGTAGATCATTGTTATTCATGGAATGCATATGGTGCATGCAATTATGGGAATAATTATGCGAAGTATGGAGTGCATCAAAATCTCCTAATATGTATGAGGAAACTATAGGGGTCTCCTCATGAGCATTAATGGAAACATCACATGGAAAATATTGACAACATCCAAAACAATGCATATTTGGAACAATGTGATCATGGCATGGCATAGTAGATGAATTCGCAAATCATGTAAAGGAAGCATGGCAATATCATCACATGAAAAACCAAAGCCAATGACCATCATCTCGTCATGTATGCCATAAGTGCCAATGTGATTTATTTTAATGGAGCATGCATAGTTACTATGTTGATATTGAAAAGATGCAATATGGGAGATTCACCCATAGCATATGACAAGGTCAGTGGATTGTCAAACATGACGTGACCAATAGAATTTTCACATGGTATCCTATGGAGCATAGCATCACAACGAGGCAACTCAACATGCTCATCATCATATTCATCATAAATGGGTGGCATATTGAAACAAGACATAGTATGTGATTAATCCATAGGGTGATTAGCATGATGGGAGCAATCAATGTCCACTAGTGGGACAAGAGAAGCACCATCACCTATGTTACCTTTGGGGCATCACTCATGTGTACTAGGTGAGGTGTCGAAGATCCATTCGTTGTCAACTTCATCTTGATGGAACCATGTGGGGATTGCATCATCGTCAACCATGGCCATCGTCGTATCCTTTCGAGGCATGGAGTCATCGAGGATAGGCATGTCGTCATGTAGGAGACCTAGCACCAAAGAATAAAGCAAACTATGAGTAGAGGTTAAGTCGTTAGAAATAATAGGGGCCTCACATGCCGTGTCAACTACCTCACTCACTAAGTGATGTGGCTCACTCACTCCCTCAAGGATGCTCTCACTCGATGGTTGGTGGAGTCACTCATCTCACTCATGGGGTGGTGGCTATCCTCACATGACAAATGGGGCATCTCCACATATGTGGGTGTCGGTGAGATGTAGGTGCAAATGTCTCCATGCTTAACTCCTATCAGCGTCGTGGTTGAAGGGATAGTACCATGCTTGTCACAGTCTTGGTGTGGGAGGCCCATATGATGTGGCACCTCGTAGCTCTTCTCCATGACCGAAGGGAATTTCCCATGCTCGGTCATCTTCCTTGAGGGGCTTCCGAAGATGGAAGTGCCACCCTCACTTGTAGGTGGTCGCCTTATTTTTGAAGATGTCGATGTAGGCGAACTCGTGGGAAGTAGGCGAAGATGTCATACGTCCAAAGGTGAATATGCCTTGATAGCATTTGGCGAAGATGCCTAAGTGGTGGTGGTAGCCGTAGCTCCGTCTTGGTGGTGCTCGTCTCGCGGTCTTCTGTTTTGCTCATGAAGCTTCGACTTGGCGTGAAGTAGGGCTTGTTGGGACTGTTACATTTGCGCTTGGTGAGCATCTTCATGATGATGGTGTCGTTGTCGTCCTACAGCTCGATGGCATTCGTCATCGTTGTGCACAAGATGCTTGGAGGTGACTTGCCCTTCATGATGATGTTGATCACGAATGTGATGGTGATCGCCATGGAGATGTGGACGAGGAAAAATTGCGCTTGCATCGTTTTCGTGCTGCGAAGACTTGTGGCTTGAACGTCGCCGCCTTGAAGATGACGAAGGGGAAGAAGACTTTATCAAGGCCCGAATCTCCTCCATCCTTACATCTTGCTCCTCTTTTTGTGCGGAAAGCTTCTCGTCGATGTATTCCTTGCTTCGGAGTGGCGAATGTCGATGGAGATGTTCCCGATGCGCTCTCGCAATCTTGACTGTGCGCCCTGCGTTTGTCGTTGTAGATCAAACATGGATGCTTTGGTGATGTAGTTGTTCGCGCCATCATTGTTGTTGAAGACCGGAGATGAAATGCCTTGCCTATCCATCACAAGACTCGAGAAAATATGAGTGGAAGAAAGGAGAGATCTATACCAAATGTACCTTGACCGATGTTGAAAATGGATCAATGATCACTCAATGATGTAACAAGGAAATAGCACAATTGGTACTGATCTTGTCGATTTCTCACAGTTACACAAGTAAGGCTTATGGTGGAGCTCGACGAGGATAGTGGCACTAACATTTGATGCAAAATGTTAGCAAGAGTCAATAATGTTGAAAGAGATTCACAAATTCGCAAGTGAAACAAGTAGACCAATAGCAATATATGGTACACGGAAACACACACGCAAATAGATAAGTGGGGTCATGCAACCAAGGAATGAGCCAAAATGTGGAATCCTAGAAATTGCACTTGTTGCACAACACTAGACAGACGCTAGCACGTTTGCACAATAGACAGATATAGAATTTGTGCACAACCTACTAAGCAAAAATGCAACGACTTCTATCCCAAGTATGCTATACGTAGAGGTACGGTCTCTCTTAGAGGAGCAGATCCGGATGGATGAGCAAGGCTCTATATCACAAATGAGCTATCACAACGCTGACCCTAGCTAGGAGGAGGGAGATGTCTATTTATAGTGGTAGTACAAAAGGGGGGCCGAAGTGAAGCGGTACATGGGCTTTAGCCCGAAACTGGACACAACCAGGGGCCGAACGTCCGCTGGACACCGAACGTCCGGTGGTTCCAGGGGGACCGGCTGTCCGCTAGCACCGGAAGTCCGCTGAAAGTGTTCTGTGATCGGGACACCGGACGTCGGAGGTCTGTAGCTGGCATAGGCTGGTCTTCAGGCGCCGTTCGTCCTCCGTGGGCCAGACGTCAGCTCGCTATGAGAGGCCGGTTATCCAGTGTCGTTCAGACGCCCGCTCGCTGGAGGTTCTTCGGTAGTTCCTCTTTTTGTTCCTCGCGATTGGTCTCCTCACCGTCTTGACTAATGCTGATGTGGAGCATCCTACGGACATCACCATGTCAAGAGTTCATTTGGCAAGAGACACGTGCGACGTCTAATTCTCATACATAAAGGTGAATCTTCTCCTTTACACGTGTTCACTTGACCCCTTCGAGGATGATATACTACTTGACACTCCTCTCGTGTGCGTACATAGGTATTGTCAGAACACCATGGACGAGGAGGAGGAGTGCGAGCACAAGTGTACAGCTACACCATCCGCGAGAGAAGCATGGAAGAGAAGGAGGAAGAAGACCTGGAATGAGCGGTACTACCGCCTACAAGCGGTACTACCGCCCGAGGTCCGGTACTACCACTCTGCCTGTGCGCAGCCGCGGGCCTTTGGCCCTGTATCCCTCTCCCACTTACCCCTTCGTGGTTTAGACTATAAATAGACCACCTCCACCTCCTTTCTAGGGTTACCAAATAAGATAGCTCATTCTTTGGTGAGCATTACTCCTACCTCCTCCTCTTGAGAGAGAGAGAGACCACTCCCATGGAGTTGAAGACCTCCATGTGAGAGATCCTGCGGGATATCATGTAACATCCCAAAATTCTAGATTTTGGAATGTTATATTAAATAGATAGTTTTGATTGATTGTGTGAAGTGAGTGAAATTTGAAACTTTTGAAACTTAAATGAGAGGGAATAAAAGGACTTTCCCAAACTTTCATCTGGCTTTATGATCTTCGAGAGAGAAGATGACATGACTTCTTCCATTTAATTAAATGAAAAAGGGTTTTGAAAAGATTTGAATTTCATTTGAAAATATTTCAAATTCAGAGAACTTTAAGAAACTCAATGATTTTCATGAGAGAAGATAAAATGACTTCTTCAAAATATATGAAATATGAGTTGGAAGTTTAAAGGGATCAAATTCAAAGTCCCTTTGAAATTATTTTCAAATCTGGAGTTATTTGGATTTTACTCAAATTATTTTTCTCCAAAAATAAAATATATGGAAAATAGGGTAACATGATTCCCTACATCAGAAAAATGGAGAAAAATAGATTTGAATTAATTTTGGTATTTTTAAATGATATTCATTGGATTTTAGTAGAGCAGGAGCACTGATTGAATTATTTAAGTTTGTGAGGATTTTATTAGATGCTAAAAAAATGTTCAAGTCGTAGAAATTTTTTGATATATTATATGCCTATATAATATTTTTATATATTTGGTCTTTATTATTTTTAGTTTGCGTGGTAAAAAGTTTATTTTAAAAAAAACTTCTGGACCGACCGGACCAGGCCAGCCCAACCAGCCAGGCCCCGGCCCAGCCGGCCCAACGCGCCGTCCGCCTCGCCACCGAGCTCGGGTCTGTCCCGAGCTCTGCCAAGAACCCGCCGCCTCGACGTCCGTGTGCCGCCCGGAGTCCTCCGCCACCTTACCCCTCCTCCACGCCTCCCGTCCTCCTTTAAGTACCCGGGCCCGCCCTGCTTCCTCCTCGAAGCGCCCTCGCCTCGGCCACAGATCCATTGTTGCCCACACGCCGTCATTGCTAAATGCTGTTTAAATCGCGCCATCAAGCCCTCCGGAGCTCCGCCGCCGTCCGCCGCTGCCGTCGCTCCTCGCAGTCGCCGGAGCCGCGCCGCCCTCACCGGAGTCCGTCGTTAACCGTTGCCGCCAGTTTTCGAAGAAAACCGCCCTGACCAGTAAAACCGTTGCCCCGGTTCGAATTGGTTTATTTTCTGTTTAGTTCGGTTTTTCTAAAAAACCCTAGATTTCTTTTTTTAGGTTTAATATTTAACGAATGTTTTCTGTTTAGTTAGTCTTAGTGAACGTTTTCGTTCTATAGATCTGTGTAGCGAACGTTCGTTTGATAGGATTTTTCTTTTTCTTTTTATTTTCGGCCAGGGACCCATCCGTGAATATTTTATTTATAGATTAGTCCCTGATTTTCAAACGACTACAACTTTTTACTCGTGTATCCAAATCCAACGAAACCAACGCCTACTTCTTCGTTATGATCCCCTCTATCAAGATAATCAACTTAAACATGTTTTTGAAAGTTTGAAAGTTTAAAATTTGATTTCAAACACTTTAGTATTTGAACTTCGTTTGATCATAACTTGAGTTTTATAACACCGATTTAGTCGATTCTTTTTGCAAATCGAAGCTCTTGACCTAAACTTTCTGATAAGGACAAATTCACATACTTTTGGTACTGTTAGAAATTGTTTTATGCTGCAAGAGTTATTTGCTTGGTTTTGATGTTTTCCAAATTGTTTTCTTCGTTCTCTCCGATCTTTTGAGTGATTGCTTATGTGTGGTTACCATTGCTTGCTCGCGATAGATTGACCAGAGTGTGACGTGTAGAACTATCAAAAGTTTTGAGTGTGAAGCATCTTCGTCAAAAGTACATGCAAGTTCACACTTTGATCATATCCCTTTCATACCCAGTTTTTATGCATTAGTTTCACCCTCAAACATTGCATGATAGGATTGATAACATGTGGGTATTGGGAAGTAGTTGATGAGGTAGAACCTCTTGGCCTGTTTATTACCAAACCCTTGGTAGTTACTTCAACGTTATGCTTATATTGCTATGCTATGCTCATAGATGTGGATTAGGTTGAGTGTATCCATGACCGATGTGAGATTGTTAATTAATGGTTCAACTTAAGGTGGCAACTTTAATACACATCTGGGTGGATTGAGGCACCTGGGAAATCTAGTGTTGCCTGTTTTTTTGGAAATCCCGGGGTTCCGTGTGATTTTCCTATGGACCGCCACCCAGGCTCAGAGGGATCATAAGATTATTCATGCTAGAAACTTCCGTGTGCAGCCACAAGCTATTATGGGCTCTAGCATAGTTGATTAAGTCGTGTGAACTCTTACAGTGGTAGACTAGCAAATGTAGGGGAAAGTAGGTGTAACTGTCTACCCATCGTAAGGTGCTAACGCTTCTGAAAGACTGTGTCTCGATCATTCGTTTCTAAAACACCATGTAGTGCAAGAAATCTAACGGAGGAGATCGAGTCTTATGGTGAAAAGTGCGCAAACCTCTGCGGAGTGTACAAACTAATCATGGTTAGCCGTGTCCCCTGTTGTATCTAGTTCTTGTATTATCATGTTGATCTCATCACGTTACTTATTATAATTTGTTTGGGTTTAATGATGATGCTTAATTGGGATTGAGTTGGGTGAACCTTATCAATGTTTAACAACCACCATGATAGTTAAACAAAATTTATTCCTTTGCAGTCGGGAAAAATTGGCTTTTCGCAAAAACATTATAACCATAGAGCTTTTCCACCAGCCATATATGCATGTAGTGATAGTTATTATTCATCATTATCCTATGGTGTGAATTTGCCAGTACATTCAATGTACTGACCTATATGGCTGCAACGTCTCATGTTGTAGGATCTTACGACGAGTAAGTGATACGTTAGGGTTACGATTTCTACACTCAAATTTGCCGTTGGTGTTGATGGGAATCCACAACCTTGTTATTACTTCCGATCTTTGGATTGAGGTAATGGTATTTACATTAATTTATACATGTGATTTAACTCTGTTATAAATCGTACTGTGTGTGTCAGCATACCGATCCAGGGATGACACTTAAGCACAGAGACTTGACCGTTTGAGGTCGGGTCGCTACAAGATGGTATCAGAGCACACGTTGACTGTAGGACGTGACCCTAGAAACTGGCAAGCCCATAGGAAAGATTTTCTCTACTACCTCATTTTCAAAAAGATCTTTTACCTCTCTTCTCTTCTGAGCTTATTCAAATATTCCCATTTAGTGAGACCATATCCCTTTCCCTTTTTGACCACTTGGAGATTTGACTGATGAGACCACTCCAAGGAGTACAAGATATCGGACAACTAAGACCACTTTGGAATGAAGAGTATTTTACCAAGCATTTGTTATAATTGGAACTACAACGGTTAAAGACTCCGAAGACTAGGAGAATTTGAAGGCTCTGAAAAATTCCCAGATTTTCTATGACCTAGGAAGGCACCCCTTATGGAACTTGGTAGACTGAGGAAGCTATCAATACGCGAGATCAAGTTGTATCGAAGAAAGACCGAAACATGGAGCATTAGAACTCAAAGTTTTTGTCAAGAAAACCCGAAGACAGGAGATATCAATTATGGAATGAAAGCTCATGGCAGTAACATGAGCATAGACACGGCTGACCATGGTGTTATTACCTGTTTATGCTATTGTCAGCATGCGGAATTAAGCATGCATATGCATGGAAGGACTGGATGGTAGAAGGCTGATGGAGCATTTGTCAGCAAAGGATGCAGTTTTAACCTAAGCTGGAGTATCACCAGGATCTGGAGTATTACATCAAGAAGTTTAGGGTGGACCTTTAGGAAGTCATACTTGACAAGGAGGCAATTCGTGAAGAACTCGGGGCCCAGAAGCCGATAGTAGCCAAGCAGGAGAAGCTAAACCTCGAGATACCGGAGAGTTGTCAGGAACTGAAGTATAGTAGGACCATGGATCATGTCAAGGATGTCGAAACCTGAAGTTTGGAATGCAACTCCAAAATATTAAAGGACGTCACGAGAGACTCTGCGTCAATAGAGATGATATGGCAAAAGAACTTGAGAAGGACAAGCACGATCGGAAGCCATCAGAGACATAAGCAAGACTTGAAGAGTTTTACGACCTTGAAGATTTATTGACCATTAGAAGACCAAGCCCCGTTATACCTACGTTAGATGCGACGATTGTGAGCCGTAATTTGTTTGTTGTTTTTCCGACAGCCACAATAAAATCTGTCTTTTCAAAACTATTGTTTGTATTGTGTGTATTCCTCTCAATCTCTCTTATCTCACCCCAAAACCCCTGGACCCAATAGAGGATGAATGGAGATGAGCTCATATTTTCTGGACCGATGAGTCAATTGGAGACGGACCGATTGATTCAGAACATGGAGGATCACACGAAGAATAACCCTATAGCCGGAAAGGATATGGCCCAACATGCTCTTCAATGCTTTGAAAGAGGTGCTGCTACTTGGTGGAGGATGTACCAAACCATCAATGGATGGCAAGGAGTAACCAGTTGGAAAGAATTTAAGTTGACTCTGCTAAAGTCTCAGTTTGTGTCCCACAAATTGAAGCCTTATGGAAAGAATATGAAGAAGTCTTGTGCATGCAAGATTTGTGGAGAAATAGGACACACCCATGAGGAACACAGTGATGGATGCCCTAATTGTGAAGGAAGTCACCTAGCTAAAGAATGCCCAACTAGGCAGATTACTTGTTTCTTGTGTGAAGGAACTACACACTACCCTGCCCAGTGTCATATTTACCCCATGGTACAAAGAACCATCCAGCAGAAGAAAGAAGCCATGAAAGGAACCCTCATGGAAATTTTAGAAGAACCTGTGATGAAGGAAGAGGTGGAGGACACACACAAAGGAAACAAAATTAAAGCCTACACCAAGTCATGCTATTCATGTGGAGAAGAAGGACACATCTCCCAAGATTGTCTGAATGGAGATCTAGTAGAATTCCCGACAGAGGAAGTAAAGTATGACCCACAGGAAATGGAAGCCCTGATTGGAACGGAAAAATCCAGGAAGAGGAGTAGATTGGATTCTAGGAAGGACCTGAGTCATATCACCTGTTTCAGGTGCAAGGAGTCAAGGCACTACTTCAGTAGTTGCCCAAAAAGGAAACCTCGAGACTTGTCAGAAGTGATATGTTTTCATTGTAATGAAGCAGGGCACTTTGCCAGGGATTGTCCCAAGAAGAAGGAGACTTGTGCTAAATAGTTGAGTTAGCCGCAATGTAAATGTAGTAGTAGAAGTGAGAACATCTCTTCTGTATTGAGATGTTGAGTTGAGGCATGTAACGAAAATACAGGAGATTGTAGTAATTGGAGAATCAATAAAGTTATCATCGTTGGTACTGATTTGGATTTTTATGAGTTGTTACTCTATGAAAAAAGATTTTGAACATTTTCGAGGATATGAGAAATATGGTCTATGGAAGATTGGAGCATTTTAAGGGTGGTAGTACCCTGTGAGGAGATTTGACCCCTGGAAAGGATAATGATATTCCACGGAGTGGATTTCGGACTAAACAAGCATGAGTTTTATCTCGATATGTTGGATACCCCCAAGAGTATGAAGGAAAGAACTATTATTGGATATAAAGGAGGTACGATGTTGGAAATATGGAGCAATTGTAACTCCATAATGAGTTTGAGTAATCACGTCTTAGTGTGATACAACAGAAGGAAGCTGGAGACAGTATCATTGGATGGATTTAAGAATGCTAGGAAGCTAAATGTTGGAATAATGATCAGTTGCCCCGATGATGAGAACAAGGTTTACAAGTGATGAGATGGGCCATAACCCACATGCCCCAAGACCTGCCAAGAAGCAAGCACACCCTTGCTGAAGGAAAAACCCTAGAAGAGGATACGCCTTACAATCTTATAGGAGTTACGAAAAAACCAGAGAGGTGTGAAGAAACGATAGATGTTTGTTTGGCTTGCAGAATCAATGGATTTATCCGAACTTAGTTCGTCGACAAGAGAAAGTCCGCAATGCTTGTGAGGATGACCGAGTGTTAGAGTGCGAGATTCGCTAAACCATATACAAGATATTGATTTGGGTGCGAGATGGATTGATCACCATACTGACTTACTCTTATTATTCTCCTTGCTATATGAGATGGTAAATCTGAGTGATTTACCTATAGTAGAGCGACGACGATCAAAACCTTGTTTGAACATTAGAATGGTATAATTATTCTTCCCTTGTACAAGGAAGTTGTTGCCAATCATAGGTCATACGGTGAGGTTCAGCCCAGACCCATTTCCTGCAGGAGAAACCATAAATTGTTGACCGCCATGAGATATCGATAGTTGTTTAGTATCGGCGCCAGACCCATCACCTAAGAAGACCCAGTCTCGGAATAACCGTACCAAGATGAAAGGACAGAAGTATTGAGGAAAGGTTATGCCACTACCGGAAGAGCCCGGAGAAGGAATTTTCCCGAGACCTGAGAAGACCGACACTGTCAGGAATAAGGATGGAGTATATGAGTTTTGATGGAACCGTAACAATGCTTCTAAGGGTGGTAGCACCCGAGACCCCGGAGACGATCGATGATTCTGAAGACCCCATAACCTAACCTATTTCTTGCTAGCCTCTCCGAATCTCGAGGACGAGATTCATTTTAAGGGTGGTAGGTTTGTAACATCCAAAAATTCTAAATTTTGGAATGTTATATTAAATAGACAGTTTTGATTGATTGTTTGATTGATTGTGCAAAGTGAGTGAAATTTGAAACTTTTGAAAGTTAAATGAGAGGGAATAAAAGGACTTTCCCAAACTTTCATCTCGCTTTGTGATCTTCGGGAATTCAAATTCTTTTCATCACAAAACTCTAGAGAGAAGATGACATGACTTCTTCCATTTAATTAAATGATAAAGGGTTTTGAAAAGATTTGAATTTCGTTTCAAAATATTTCAAATTCAGAGAACTTTAAGCAACTCAATGATTTTCATGAGAGAATATAAAATGACTTCTTCAAAACATATGAAATATGAGTTGGAAGTTTAAAGGGATCAAATTCAAAGTCCCTTTGAAATTATTTTCAAATCTGGAGTTGTTTGGACTTTATTCAAATTATTTTTCTCCGAAAATAAAATATATGGAAAATAGGGTAACATGATTCCCTACATCAGACAAATGGAGAAAAATAGATTTGAATTAATTTTGGTATTTTTAAATGATTTTTATTGGATTTTCGTAGAGCAGGAGCACTGTTTGAATTATTGAAGTTTGTTAGGATTTTATTAGATGCTAAAAAAATGTTCAAGTCGTAGAAAATCTTTTTCTGAAAATTTTGATATATTATATGCCTATATAATATTTTTATATATTTGGTCATTATTATTTTTAGTTTGCGTGGTAAAATGTTTATTAAAAAAAACTTGTGGACTGACCAGACCGGGCCGGCCCAGCCGGCCCGACGCGCCGTCCGCCTCGCCACCGAGCTCGGGACGGAGTCCCGATCACTGCCGCAACCGCCGCCACCTCAACGGCCGTGCGCCGCCCGGAGTCCTCCACCGCCTTACCCCTCCTCCACGCCTCCCCTCCTCCGATAAGTACCCCGGGTCCGGCCACATTTCTCCTCCCTCGAGCGCCACGCGCCTCGCCTCGCGCCGCCGCATCCATCGCCCCCGTCGCTGCACTCCACCGCTGCTCGCCTGTTTCGCCGCGCCACCGCGCCCTCCGCGGGAGCTCCGCCGCTGTCCACCGCAGCCGCTGCTCCTCACAGTCGGCGGAGCCGCGCCTCCCTCGCCGGAGTCCGTCGTTAACCGCCGCCGCCGGTTTTCGAAGAAAACCGCCTCGACCGGTAAAACCGTTGCCCCAGTTCGAATCGGTTTTGTTGGGGAACGTTGCAGAAAATTAAAAATTTTCCTACGGTTTCACCAAGAACCATCTATGAGTTCATCTAAGAAACGAGTCAAGGGAGTGAGATTGCATCTACATACCACTTGTAGATCGCGTGCGGAAGCGTTCAAGGGTAGGGTGATGATGGAGTCATACTCGCCATGATTCAGATCACCGATGACAAAGTGCTGAACGGACAGCACCTCCGCGTTCAACACACGTACGGGACGGGAGACGTCTCCTCCTTCTTGATCCAACAAGGGGAATGGAGAGGTTGATGATGATCCAGCAGCACGACGGCGTGGTGGTGGATGCAGCAGAACTCCGGCAGGCCTTCGCCAAGCTGCTGCGGGTGGAGGACGAGGTGTAGCAGGGGGAGGGAGGCGCCAATGCACAGGGTGCGGCTGCCCTCCCCCTTGCCCTCCTTTATATAGGCCCCCAGGGGGAGCGCCGGCCCTGGGAGATCCAATCTCCCAAGGGGGGCGGCAGCCAGGGGGTGGAGTGCCCCCCAAGGCAAGTGGGTTGGCCCCCCCACCCTAGGGTTCCATCCCTAGGCGCAGGGGATGGGCCAAGGGGGGCGCACCAGCCGACTATGGGCTGGTTACCCTCCCCACTTCAGCCCTTGGGGCCCTCCGGGATGGGTGGCCCCACCCGGTGGACCCCCGGGACCCTTCCGGTGGTCCCGATACAATACCGGGTGACCCCGAAATTTTCCGATGGCCGAAACAACACTTCCAATATATAATTCTTTACCTCCGGACCATTCCGGAACTCCTCGTGACGTCCGGAATCTCATCCGGGACTCCGAACAACATTCAGTATGCTGCATACTCATATTCATACAACCCTAGCGTCACCGAACCTTAAGAGTGTAGACCCTACGGGTTCGGGAGACACGTAGACATGACCGAGACGACTCTCGGGCAATAACCTACAGCGGGATCTGGATACCAATGTTGACTCCCACATGCTCCTCGATGATGTCATCGGATGAACCACGATGTCGAGGATTAAACAACCCCGTATTCAATTCCCTTTGTCAATCGGTACGTTACTTGCCCGAGACTCGATCGTCGGTATCCCAATACCTCGTTCAGTCTCGTTACCGGCAAGTCACTTTACTCGTACCGTAATGCATGATCCCGTGACCAATCACTTGGTCACCTTGAGCTCATTATGATGATGCATTACCGAGTGGGCCCAGAGATACCTCTCCATGATACGGAGTGACAAATCCCAGTCTCAATCCGTGTCAACCCAACAGACACTTTTGGAGATACCTGTAATGCACCTTTATAGTCACCCAGTTATGTTGTGACGTTTGGTACACCCAAAGCACTCCTACGACAGCCGGGAGTTACACGATCTCATGGTCTAAGGAAAGGATACTTGACATTGGAAAAGCTCTAGCAAACGAACTACACGATCTTGTGCTATGCTTAGGATTGGGTCTTGTCCATCACATCATTCTCCTAATGATGTGATCCCGTTATCAACGACATCCAATGTCCATAGCCAGGAAACCATGACTATCTGTTGATCAACGAGCTAGTCAACTAGAGGCTTACTAGGGACATATTATGGTCTATGTATTCACACGTGTATTACGATTTCCGGATAATACAGTTATAGCATGAATAAAGACAATTGTCATGAACAAACAAATATAATAATAATACTTTTATTATTGCCTCTAGGGCATATTTCCAATAGTCTCCCACTTGCACTAGAGTCAATAATCTAGTTACATTGTGATGAATCAAACACCCATAGAGTTCTGGTGTTGATCATGTTTTGCTCACGAGAGAGGTTTAGTCAACGGGTTTGCGACATTCAGATCCGTATGTACTTTGCAAATATCTATGTCTCCATCTTGAACATTTTCACGGATGGAGTTGAACCGACGCTTGATGCGCCTGGTCTTCTTGTGAAACCTGGGCTCCTTGGCAAGGGCAATAGCTCCAGTGTTGTCACAGAAGAGTTTGATTGGCCCCGACGCATTGGGTATGACTCCTAGGTCGGTGATGAACTCCTTCACCCAAATTGCTTCATGCGCTGCCTCCGAGGCTGCCATGTACTCCGCTTGACATGTAGATCCCGCCACGATGCTTTGCTTGCAGCTGCACCAACTTACTGCTCCACCATTCAACATATACACGTATCCGGTTTGTGACTTAGAGTCATCGGATCGTGTCGAAGCTAAGCGTCGACGTAACCCTTCTGACGAGCTCTTCGTCACCTCCATAAACGAGAAACATGTCCTTTGTCCTTTTAGGTACTTCAGATATTCTTGACCGCTGTCCAAAGTTCCTTGCGGGATTACTTTGGTACCTTCCTACCAAACTTACGGCAAGGTTTACATCAGGTCTGGTACACAACATGTCATACATAATAGATCCTATGGCTGAAGCATAGGGGATGACACTCATCTCTTCTTTATCTTTTGCCATGGTCGGGGACTGAGCCGAGCTCAATCTCACACCTTGCAACACAGGCAAGAACCCTTTCTTGGACTGATCCATTTTGAACTTCTTCAAAAACTTATCAAGGTATGTGCTATGTGAAAGACCTATGAGGCGTCTCGATCTATCCCTATAGATCTTGATGCCTAATATGTAAGCAGCTTCTCCAAGGTCCTTCATTGAAAAAACACTTATTCAAGTAGGCCTTAATACTGTCGAGAAGTTCTATATCATTTCGCATCAAGAGTATGTCATCTACATATAATATGAGAAATGCTACAGAGCTCCCACTCACTTTCTTGTAAACGCATGCTTCTCCATAAGTCTGCATAAACCCAAACGCTTTGATCATCTCATCAAAGCAAATGTTCCAACTCCGAGATGCTTGCACCAGCCCATAAATGGATCGCTGGAGCTTGCATACTTTGTTAGAATTATTAGGATCGACAAAACCTTCCGGCTGCATCATATACAGCTCTTCCTTAAGATGTCCGTTAAGGAATGCCGTTTTGACGTCCATCTTCCATATCTCATAATCATAGTATGCGGCAAGTGCTAACATGATTCGGATGGACTTCAGCTTCGCTATGGGAGAGAATGTCTCGTCGTAGTCAATCCCTTGAACTTGTCGATAACCCTTAGCGACAAGTCGAGCTTTATAGATGGTAACATTTCCATCCGCGTCCGTCTTCTTCTTAAAGATCCATTTGTTTTCTATCGCTCGCCGATCATCGGGCAAGTCTGTCAAAGTCCATACTTTGTTTTCATACATGGATTCTATCTCGGATTTCATGGCTTCAAGCCATTTGTTGGAATCTGGGCCGCCATCGCTTCTTCATAGTTCAAGGTTCACCGTTGTCTAACAACATGATTTCCGTGACAGGGTTGCCATACCACTGTGTGCGAACGTGTCCTTGTGGACCTCTGAAGTTCAAGAGCAACTTGATCCAAGTACCTTGATCATCATCATTATTTTCCTCTTCAGTTGGTGTAGGCATCACAGGAACATTTTCCTGAGCTGCACTACTATCCCGTTCGAGAGGTAGTACTTCATCGAGTTCTACTTTCCTCCCACTTACTTCTTTTGAGAGAAACTCTTTTTCCAGAAAGGATCCGTTCTTGGCAAGAAAGATCTTGCCCTTGGATCTTAAGCAGAAGGTATACCCAATGGTTTCCTTAGGTATCCTATGAAGACGCATTTTTCTGACTTGGGTTCGAGCTTTTCAGGTTGAAGTTTCTTGATATAAGCATCGCATCCCCAAATTTTTAGAAACAACAGCTTAGGTTTCTTCCCAAACCATAATTTATACGATGTCGTCTCAACGGATTTAGACGGTGCCCTATTTAAAGTGAATGTAGCTGTCTCTAGAGCGTATCCCCAAAATCATAGCGGTAAATCAGTAAGAGACATCATAGACCGCACCATATCCAATAGAGTGCGATTACGACGTTCGGACACACCGTTACACTGAGGTGTTCCAGGCGGCGTGAGTTGTGAAACGATTCCACATTTCCTTAAGTGTGTACCAAATTCGTGACTTAAATATTCTCCTCCACGATCTGATCGTAAGAACTTTATCTTTCGGTCACGTTGATTCTCTACCTCATTATGAAATTCCTTGAACTTTTGAAAGGTCTCAGACTTGTGTTTATTAAGTAGACATACCCATATCTACTCAAGTCATCAGTGAGAGTGAGAACATAACGATATCCTCCGCGAGCCTCAACGCTCATTGGACCGCACACATCATTATGTATGATTTCCAACAAGTTGGTTGCTCGCTCCATTGTTCCGGAGAACGGAGTCTTGGTCATTTTGCCCATGAGGCATGGTTCGCATGTGTCAAATGATTAACAATCGAGAGACTCTAAAAGTCCATCAGCATGGAGCTTCTTCATGCGCTTGACACCAATGTGACCAAGGCGGCAGTGCCACAAGTATGTGGGACTATCGTTATCAACTTTACATCTTTTGGCATTCACACTATGAATATGTGTAATATTACGCTCGAGATTCATTAAGAATAAACCATTGACCATAGGGCATGACCATAAAACATATCTCTCATATAAATAGAACAACCATTATTCTCGGATTTAAATGAGTAGCCATCTCGTATCAAGCGAGATCCGATACAATGTTCATGCTCAAACTTGGCACCAAATAACAATTATTAAGGTTTATAACTAATCCCGTAGGTAAATGTAGAGGTAGCGTGCGACGGCGATCACATCGACCTTGGAACCATTCCCGACGCGCATCGTCACCTCGTCCTTCGCCAGCCTCCGCTTATTCCACAGCTCCTCATGTGAGTTACAAATACGAGCAACGGCACCGTATCAAATACCTGGAGTTACTACGAGTCTTGGTAAGGTACACATCAATTACATGTATATCAAATATACCTTTGGTGTTGCCACCTTCTTATCCGCTAAGTATTTGGGGCAGTTCCGCTTCTGTGACCCTTCCTTGCAATAAAAGCACTCGGTCTCGTGCTTGGGTCCATTCTTTGACTTCTTCCCGATAATCGGCTTGCGGTAGCGCAACATCCTTGTCGTCCTTCTTGAAGTTCTTCTTGCCCTTGCCCTTCTTGAACTTAGTGGTCTTATTGACCATCAACACTTTATGTTCTTTCTTGATCTCAACCTCTGCTGACTTCAGCATTGAAAATACTTCAGGAATGGTCTTCACCATCCCCTGCACAAAGCTCTTGTAGCTTGGTGGGAGCGACTGAAGGATTCTGTCAATGACCACCTCGTCCGGGAGGTTAATGTCTAGCTGGGGCAGGCGGTTGTGCAACCCAGACATTTTGAGTATGTGCTCACTGACAGAACTATTTTCCTCCATCTTACAACTATAGAACTTGTCGGAGACTTCATATCTCTGGACCCGGGCATGAGCTTAGAAAACTAGTTTCAGCTCCTCGAACATCTCATATGCTCCGTGTTGCTCAAAACGCTTTTGGAGCCTCGGCTCTAAGCTGTAAAGCATGCCGCACTGAACGAGGGAGTAATCATCAGCGCGAGACTGCCAAGCGTTCATAACATCTTGCTTCTCTGGGACGGGAGCGTCACCTAGTGGTCCTTCTAGGACATATTGTTTCCTGGCAACTATGAGGATGATCCTCAGGTTCCGGACCCAGTCCGTATAGTTGCTGCCATCATCTTTCAGCTTGGTTTTCTCTAGGAACACGTTGAAGTTCATGTTGACATGAGCGTTGGCCATTTGATCTACAAGACATATTAGCAAAGGTTTTAGACTAAGTTCATGATAATTAAGTTCATCTAATCAAATTATTACAATGAACTCCCACTCAGATTAGACATCCCTCTAGTCATCTAAGTGTTACACGATCCGAGTCGACTAGGCCGTGTCCGATCATCACGTGAGACGGACTAGTCATCGTCGGTGAACATCTTCATGTTGATCGTATCTTCCATACGACTCGTGTTCGACCTTTCGGTCTCTGTGTTCCAAGGCCATGTCTGTACATGCTAGGCTCGTCAAGTTAACCCTAAGTGTTTTGCATGTGTAAAACTGTCTTACACCCGTTGTATGTGAACGTAAGGATCTATCACACCCAATCATCACGTGGTGCTTCGAAACGACGAACTTTAGCAACGGTGCACAGTTAGGGGAGAACACTTCTTGAAATTGTTGTAAGGTATCATCTTATTTACTACCGTCGTTCTAAGTAAACAAGATGCATAAACATAATAAACATCACATGCAATTTTATAGTAGTGACATGATATGGCCAATATCATATAGCTCCATTGATCTCCATCTTCGGGGCTCCATGATCATCTTGTCACCGGCATGACACCATGATCTCCATCATCATGATCTCCATCATCGTGTCTTCATGAAGTTGTCACGCCAACGACTACTTCTACTTCTATGGCTAACGGGTTTAGCAATAAAGTAAAGTAATTTACATGGCGTTCTTCAATGACACGCAGGTCATACAAAAAAAATAAAGACAACTCCTATGGCTCCTGCCGGTTGTCATACTCATCGACATGCAAGTCGTGATTCCTATTACAAGAACATGATCTCATACATCACAATATATCATTCATCATTCATCACAACTTCTGGCCATATCACATCACATGACAATTGCTGCAAAAACAAGTTAGACGTCCTCTAATTGTTGTTGCATCTTTTACATGGCTGCAATTGGGTTCTAGCAAGAACGTTTTCTTACCTACGAATAACCACAACGTGATTTTGTCAACATCTATTTACCCTTCATAAGGACCCATTTCATCGAATCCGCTCCAACTAAAGTGGGAGAGACAGACACCCGCCAGCCACCTTATGCAACTAGTGCATGTCTGTCGGTGGAACCGGTCTCACGTAAGCGTACGTGTAAGGTTGGTCCGGGCCGCTTCATCCCACAATACCGCTGAAGCAAGAAAAGACTAGTAGTGGCAAGCAAGTTGACAAGATCTACGCCCACAACAAAATTGTCTTCTACTCATGCAATAGAGAACTACGCATAGACCTAGCTCATGATGCCACTGTTGGGGAACGTTGCAGAAAATGAAAACTTTTCCTACAGTTTCACCAAGATCCATCTATGAGTTCATCTAAGCAACGAGTCAAGGGAGTGAGATTGCATCTACATACCACTTGTAGATCGCATGCGGAAGCGTTCAAGGGTAAGGTGATGATGGAGTCGTACTCGCCGTGATTCAGATCACCGATGACCAAGTGCTGAACGGACAACACCTCCGCGTTCAACACACGTACGGGACGGGAGACGTATCCTCCTTCTTGATCCAGCAAGGGGAATGGAGAGGTTGATAATGATCCAGCAGCACGACGGTGTGGTGGTGGATCTGTGAGAACTCTGGCGAGGCTTCGCCAAGCTGCTGTGGGAGGAGGACGAGGTGTAGCAGGGGAGGAGGCGCCAATGCACAGGTGCGGCTGCCTCCCCTTGCCCTCCTTATATAGGCCCCAGGGGCGCCGCCCCGGGAGATCCAATCTCCCAAGAGGGGCGGCGGCAGAAGGTGGAGTGCCCCCAAGGCAGTGGGTTGCCCCCACCCTAGGGTTCCAACCCTAGGCGCGGGGGGTGGGCCAAGGGGGGCGCACCAGCCCACTATGGGCTGGTTCCCGTCCCCACTTCAGCCCTTGGGGCCCTCCGGGATGGGTGGCCCCACCCGGTGGACCCCCCGGGACCCTTCCGGTGGTCCCGGTACAATACCGGGAGACCCCGAAACTTTCCCGATGGCCGAAACAACACTTCCTATATATAATTCTTTACCTCCGGACCATTCCGGAACTCCTCGCGACGTCCGGGATCTCAACCAGGATGCCGAACAACATTAGTTATGCTGCATACTCATATTCATACAACCCTAGCGTCACCGAACCTTAAGTGTGTAGACCCTACGGGTTCGGGAGACACGTAGACATGACCGAGACGACTCTCGGGCAATAACCAACAGCGGGATCTGGATACCCATGTTGACTCCCACATGCTCCTCGATGATGTCATTGGATGAACCACGATGTCGAGGATTAAACAACCCCGTATTCAATTCCCTTTGTCAATCGGTACGTTACTTGCCCGAGACTCAATCGTCGGTATCCCAATACCTCGTTCAGTCTCACATCGGCAAGTCACTTTACTCGTACCGTAATGCATGATCCCGTGACCAAACACTTGGTCACCTTGAGCTCTTTATGATGATGCATTACCGAGTGGGCCCAGAGATACCTCTCCGTCATACGGAGTGACAAATCCCAGTCACGACCGTGTCAACCCAACAGACACTTTCGGAGATACCTGTAGTGCACCTTTATAGTCACCCAGTTACGTTGTGACGTTTGGTACACCCAAAGCACTCCTACAACATCCGGGAGTTACACGATCTCATGGTCTAAGGAAAGGATACTTGACATTGGAAAAGCTCTAGCAAACGAACTACACGATCTTGTGCTATGCTTAGGATTGGGTCTTGTCCATCACATCATTCTCCTAATGATGTGATCCCGTTATCAACGACATCCAATGTCCATAGCCAGGAAACCATGACTATCTGTTGATCAACGAGCTAGTCAACTAGAAGCTTACTAGGGACATATTATGGTCTATGTATTCACACGTGTATTATGATTTCCGGATAATACAGTTATAGCATGAATAAAGACAATTATCATGAAGAAAGAAATATAATAATAATACTTTTATTATTGCCTCTAGGGCATATTTCCAACAGGTTTATTTTCTGTTTAGTTCGGTTTTTCTGAAAAACCCTAGATTTCTTTTTTTTCGGTTTAATATTTAACGAACGTTTTCTTTTTAGTTAGTTTTAGTGAACATTTTCGTTCTATAGATCTGTGTAGCGAATGTTCGTTTGATAGGATTTTTCTTTTTCTTTTTATTTTCGGCCAGAGACCCATCCGTGAATATTTTATTTACAGATTAGTCCCTAATTTTCAAACGACTACAACTTTTTGCTTGTGTATCCAAATCCAATGAAACCAATGCCTACTTCTTCGTTATGATCCCCTATATCCAGATAATCAACTTAAACATGTTTTTGAAAGTTTAAATTTTGATTTCAAACACTTTACTATTTGAACTTTGTTTGATCATAACTTGAGTTTTATAACCCCGATTTAGTCGATTCTTTTTGCAAATCGAAGCTCTTGACCTAAACTTTCTGATAAGGCCAAATTCACATAGTTTTGGTACTGTTAGAAATTGTCTTATGATGCAAGAGTTATTTCCTTGGTTTTGATGTTTTCCAAATTGTTTTCTTCGTTCTCTCCGATCTTTTGAGTGATTGCTTATGTGTGGTTACCATTGCTTGCTCGCGATAGGTTGACCGGAGTGTGACGTGTATAACTATCAGAAGTTTTGAGTGCGAAGCATCTTCATCAACAGTACAGGCAAGTTCACACTTTGATCATATCCCTTTCATACCCAGTTTTATGCATTAGTTTCACCCTCAAACATTGCATGAGTAGGATTGATAACATATGGGTATTGGGTAGTAGTTGATGAGATAGAACCTATTGGCCTGTTTATTACCAAACCCTTGGGAGTTACTTCAACGTTATGCTTATATTGCTATTCTATGCTCATAGACGTGGATTGGGTTGAGTGTATCCATGACCGATGTGAGATTGTTAATTAATGGTTCAACTTAAGGTGGCAACTTTAGTACACATCTGGGTGGATTGAGGCACACGGGGAATCCAGTGTTGCCTGTTTTTTTGGAAATCCCGGGGTTCCGTGTGATTTTCCTATGGACCGCCACCCAGGCTCAAAGGGATCATAAGATTATTCATGCTAGAAACTTCCGTGTGCAGCCACAAGCTATTATGGGCTCTATCATAGTTGATTAAGTCGTGTGAACTCTTACAATGGTAGACTAGAGATGTAGGGGAAAGTAGGTGTAACTGTCTACCCATCGTAAGGTGCTAACGCTTCTGAAAGACTGTGTCTCGGTCATCCGTTTCTCAAACACCATGTAGTGCGAGAAATCTAACAGAGGAGATCGAGTCTTGTGGGAAAAGTGTGCAAACCTCTGCAGAGTGTACAAACTAATCATGGTTAGCCGTGTCCCCGGTTATGGACATCTCGAGTATCTAGTTCTTGGATTATCATGTTGATCTCATCACGTTACTTATTATAATTTGTTTGGGTTTAATGATGATGCTTAATTGGGATTGAGTTGGGTGAACCTTCTCAATGTTTAACAACCACCATGATAGTTAAACAAAATTGATTCCTTTGCAGTAGGGGAAAATTGGCTTTTCGCAAAAACATTATAACCATAGAGCTTTTCCACCAGCCATATATGCATGTAGTGATAGTTATTATTCATCATTATCCTATGGTGTGAATTTGCCAGTACATTCAATGTACTGACCTATATGGCTGCAACGTCTCATGTTGCAGGATCTTACAACCAGTAAGTGATACGTTAGGGTTACGATTTCTACACTCAACTTTGCCGTTGGTGTTGATGGGAATCCACAACCTTGTTGTTACTTCCTTTTTTGGATTGAGGTAATGGTATTTACATTAATTTATACATGTGATTTACCTCTGTTATAAATTCTCGAGTACTGTGTGTGTCAGCATACCGATCCAGGGATGACACTTAAGCACAAAGACTTGACCGTTTGAGGTCGGGTCGCTACATATCATCAAGACCCCATCGTGGGAAGATCCGTCTAGGATACCATCAAGACCTCCTCTTGGAGATGAACTCTACCTTGTATCTTTCCTTTTGGTGTCCATGTACCCATGTGGATCTTGTGTGTTTGATTGTCTAGTGGATGTGTGATTGGACTTGTTCTTGAGTGGTTCCCCTTGTGATTTCTCTCGTTCTTCCCCGTGTTTGTAACATCCCAAATTTTCAATTTGGAATGTTATGCATGGATCATCATTGCATATCATATTTTATTGCATTTTGGATCGATCCTAGAAATTCTACGCAACTCAAGGACCCACGGAGAGAGTTGGGGGATTTCGTTATTTTCTATTTCTTTTAATTGTTTTTTGCGCATAATGTTCAAAAAAAGAGGAACCGACTCCGGGCCGTACCCGAGCGGTACACCGCACGGGGGGCTTTATAAGCCGGGGCCCACCCTGCCCCGAAGCCCACCCCGCCGCCCCAAACCCTAGCGCCGCCGCCATCCTTTGCCGCCGCCGTAGCCGCACCGCCGCCGCCATTGCCGCCGTTGCCGCCCACCCGCCTCCGTCGGAGCCGACCGCCGCCACCGTCGTTGACCCGCCGCCGCCGCTGTTGACCGCTAGAGGTAGTCCCCGTCGCCGCCTCGGTTTTCAAGAGAAAATGGTCGTTTTTTTAGGAACCCGTTTTTTATAGATCGGTTTATTTTATTTTCCCGGTTTAGTTATTTAGCGAACGCCCATTCGTTCATTCGTTTTAACGAACGATTTTTGTTTTTTTTCGCAGACAGCGAACGTTCGTTCGTTTGCCTGTTCGCACATTTTTCTTTTTCTCAGATTTTCCGCGATTATTTCTGATCGCGATTTCTGATCCGATTTTCGTTTTAGTATAACTTTTCGCTCATTTATCAGAATCAGGCGATTCAAGCGCCTGGAGTTTCGTCTCAAAACCCTCTTTCCGTTTAACCAACTCAAACAAGTTTTTGCTACTGAATTTTTTTTCACATAGGTCCAGATTAGTAAACGAAGCTTGTTTCTTTTGCCGTTTGACTTTCGTTGCTTCGTTTGATTTGATTCATTTTGCAAACCGGGGTTCTTAAGTTGAACTTTCTGGTGAGATCTCTTATTTGAGTTTTACCTATGCATTAGATAAGTGTTTATTTTATGCTTGTTTGTTTGCAACAGAGTACCCAGAGTGCGCCGCTTGCTACTTCGAATCTCTAGGTTTCACGGATCATCAGCAAGGCAAGTAACACTTTGATCATACCTCTTTACTACCCAGTTTTATTGCATTAGATCAATCCTCAAACAATTGCATGATTAGGATCTGATTAATATGTGGGTTTTGGGAAGTAGATGAGGTAGAACCTATTACCTGTTTATTATCAAACCTTTGGGAGTTACTTCTACGTTTGCTTATATTGCCATGCTATGCTAGTAGACGTGGATTGGGTGAGTGTTTCCATGATAGATGTGAGATTGTTTAATTAATGGTTTACTTAAGGTGGCAACTTAAATTCACATCTGGATGGACTGAGGCACCTGGGAAACCCAGTGTTGCCTGTAGTTTTGGAAATCCTGGGGTACCGCGTGATTGTCCTATGGACCGCCACCCAGGCTCAAAGGGACCATGAGATTTTTCATGCTAGAAACTTCCGTGTGCAGCCGCAAGCTACTATGGGCTCTAGCATAGTTGATTAGGTTGCGCGAGCTCTTGAAGAGGTAGACTAGCAGATGTAGGCAATGTAGGTTGGTACGGTCTACCCGGAGTAGAGAGTTAATGCTTCTGAAAGAATGTGTCTCGGTCATCCGTTTCTCAAACACCATGTAGTGCGAGAAAACAAGCGGAGGAGATCGAGTCTTGCGGGGAAAAGCACGCAAACCTCTGCAGAGTGTATACACTAATCATGGTTAGCCGTGTCCCCGGTTATGGACGTTTTGAGTATCTAGTACTTGGATTATCATGTGAATCTCATCATGTTACTTAATTAATAATGTTGGGTTTAATGATGATGTTTAATTGGGATTGACTTGGAGTACACTTCTCAATGTTTAACAACCACCATGATAGTTAAATAAAATGTTATTCCTTTGCGGTAGGGAAAAATTGGCTTTATGCAAAACTGTAACCATAGAGCTTTCCACCAGCCATATATGCATGTAGTATAGCATTATTCTTTCATTACTCTCTATGTGTTACATTGCCAGCATATTCCATGTGCTGACCCGTTTCGGGCTGCAACGTTCATGTTGCAGACTTTTCAGACGACGAGGAAGGTGCTTTTAGGTCGTGGTTCTATACTCAGTGATGCCGTTGGAGTTGATGGACTCGCTTATCTTCCAAGCCTTCCGCTGTTGTCGTTATTAGATGGCCTTAAGCCATATTTATTGTAATAAGTTCTCTTTTGAGACATTCGATGTAATAAGTGTGTGATTGCTACTCTGTTATAAATCCTTCAAGTACTGTGCGTGTCAGCATTATCGATCCAGGGAAGACACTGATGCACAGAGATCAGACTATTTGAGGTCTGGTAGCTACAGTGTTCTTCGTGTTCCTCACAGGGATCCGCTCAAATCGTGAAAGATCGGGCGTCTAGGGTTCTACCCTACGTCATCTTGGTATCATGAGCCACGTTGATCACGAATTTGGAGCCCCTACCCCTCTTTTTCTAGCCTTCTTTTGCTTGATTTTGTCTTAATTTCGAAAATCACCACCAAAAATTGCCCACATTTTTTTTTGTGATTTGTTGGTTTGATGATGTTTTGTTGACTTTGATCCATGGATTTGCTTGGTTTCGAGTGGATCTAGGATCTCCCCAAGTTTCCCCACTTTCCATCCAAGAAATCCATCCAATTTTGCCCCCGAAATCATCCTTTTCCGCCCCAAAATCGTGCCCCGATTCGATCTGCGAAGAATCCCGACAGGAGCGGTACTACCGCCCTCCAAGTGGTACTACCGCCAATAAGCGGTACTACCGCCCTCCCGAGCGGTACTTCCGCCCAGCCCAGTTTCAGCCTAAAACCGCCAAAAAAATCCCGACACGAGCGGTACTACTGCTTACAGTGATACTACGCCCATCCTAGCGTATTCGCCCTCCCGCTTCAGCGTTCGAGTTTCAATTGTTTTGCCCATAACTTCCACATCCGGAGTCCGATTTTCGCGTTCTTTCACTCGTTGAGTAGATATTGACATCCCCCATCCATCTAGATAGGTTCCAACACCATTTAACTCCATCAAAGTTTCCAAAATTTGGAAAGTTTGCCTAGACCCTCCACCATATCATTCGCATAGCCACCACCGACCACTACAACCTAACCCATTTTGTTCCGCTTAGCATTTGAGGTTGTTTGAGTTGTGATTCGAGTCTCCTAAGGTGTTTAGGCTACTTATGGACCATTGCTTCAACTCCGACACCGTGTATAGTCCACCACCTTACCCTCCACTTCCGCATTGCATCTCAAAACCCATCATTACATTCCCGCAATCTCACTGAGTTTCTGCAACCACCACCGCTTTCCCGCTACCACCATTTAACATTTGTCATTTGAGATTTTGAGTTCGCGGTTTTTCCATTTCCTAAGGTGTTTCGGCTACTTAGGGACGAGTCTCCATTATCTTGGTATCTAAATCAAGAACACCGCCACTCATCATCGCAAAGGACGGTAACCTCGACGACTCCATTGTATTTTCCCCCTCGCAATTGCATTGATAACCCCTAGCCCATTTTGCGTAACTTGCCTATTGAGACTAGCCATTTGAGTATTGCCGTTAACGTTACTTGTGCACATGAGTGTTCGTACCTTCCATTGCATATAAACCATATCATATTGGTATCATCATATCATCCCTTGTGTCACAAGATTGTTCCTGCATATACACAATTTCTATCTTGGTTTGTGTATTTCGCATTGTGGCCATATAAAAAAAAGAATAAAGCTTTTAAGCAAAAGAGAGAGAGCAAAGAAGCTTGTAAGTAAGTGCCATAGCATTATCCCACATTGCACAAAAGATTGTCATATCCGATCATCTTGGATCAAACACCTAGAATCATACATATATAGCATACTTGGGATAGAAAGTTTATCCATTTTGCATCTTATAGGTTATGCACAAGTGTCATATCCGCCTATTGAGAAATCGTGCTAGCGTCTCTCTTGAGTTGTGCAACACGAGCGTTTTCTGTGGATTCCACATTTTGTGCTCATTCCTTGGTTGCACGACCCCATTTATCTATTCGTGTGTGTATTTCCGTGTGCCATTCATTGCTATTGGTCTACTTGTTTCACTTGCGAATTTGTGAATCTCTTTCAACATTATTGATTCTTGCTAACATTTTGCATCAAAGTTTTTATGCCACTATCCTCAACGAGCTACTCCATAAGCTTTACTTGATAGGTGTGAGTGAACAAGTCCGGTACCAATTCCACTATTCTTTCATTTCACATTGAGTGAAACGGGATACATCCTCAACTTTGGGAAAAGGTAACTTTGTATTGTTTATCTCATTTCCTACTCACCTCTGCTCGAATCTTGTGATGGATAGGAAAGGCATTTCACCTTCGGTCTACAACAACAACAACGAGTTTGAGGCCACGAACAACTCCAACGACGCCAAGATGCAAGATCAAATGGAGGAGATCAATGACCTCATCAAGTCCTACAAGCGATCTTACTCATCTTCGAGAAGACGCTCAAGTACACATGCTTTTGAGCTACCATCTACAGCAAGATCACATCAGCATCGAGACCATCACCAATAAGAACATGAAGGTCAAGAGCTCAACACCAAGAACCGCTCAATGACTTTACCATCTCCTTTGGCATCTTCGCTAAGCAACTTCAAGGCAACTTCGCCTACGGACATACGGCATATTCGCCAACAAGCACCTCAAGACTACGCTCAAGAGAAGCTCCCCAAGCTCAAGTCCGCGACTTCCACGAGCTACTACGACCTCGACATCGACCATGCGATTCCTTTCTATAGGACTCAAGAACCCGAGGAGTATCTCGAGTGGGAGCGCTTGATGGACGACTACCTCATGCTACATCAAGTTTGTCCCAAAGATCAAGTGAAGGGCGCCACAAGAAACTTCCACGACTATGCCTCGACATGGTGGATTCACACGCCTTTGGAGAGCTACGAGATGAGTTGGCCCAAGACGAAGAGAGCTTTGCAGCGAGAGTTCGTGCCTCCAACCTACACAGAAAAACTTCGACGCCAATTGGAGAACACCATCCAAGGATCCAAGTCCATCGACAAGTACTTCAAGGAGATGAAGATGGCCTTGCGACGAGTCGGCATGGACGGCCCCATTTCGATGAAGTTCCACTTCATGATGGGATTGAACAACGACATATCCAAGACTATCTTCCTCGAGAACTACAAGTCCGTCGATGACTACTACGTTGGTGCTCTCAAGGCTGAACAAGAACTCATGAAGCCCAAGGCTTCTCCACCCCAAGCACACTTCGCGGCGACCAAGCTGTATGACAAGCATGAGGCTAGTACCACCACAATGTCCAAGCCCAACGAGCACCAAGACGATGCTCCCAAGATCGACTTCACCGCCATCCCTCTTTGTGGCATTGATGATGCCGAGTCTACTTCGACCCTTTTTCAAGACGGTGCGGTGACGAGTATGACTATGGAGACCCTCAAGGACCAAGCTTTGGAGGTGAGCGACAAGGTGGTGAGCAAGGATAATGCTTCCATCTTAGGAGGCAAGAGTGATGATGTGCCATCTTTGGCCTTCATCCACGACAACGGTGACGAGATGATCGAGAATGGGATTTTCCCTCCGATCATGGAGGAGAGTGATGATGTGCCATCTTTGGCCTTCATCCACGGCGACGACGACGAGATGGTTGAGCATGGGATTCTCCCTTCGACCATGGCGACGTATGATGACTTGAGTGACTTGTGCCGCCATATTGAGAGTGAGAGTGACTTCACCACTCGCCCCATATATGATGTGTTGCCACAAGTCCCATGTGAGGAGAGCCACAACCGCCACCACTTGAGTTAGATGAGTGACTCCACCATACGTGAGATTGAGTGCACCTACCTTGAGGGAGTGAGTGAACCACCACATACAGAGAGTGAGATAGTTGATAGGTCTTGTGAGGCCATTTGCATTTCAAACAACTTGACCTCTACCTCTGTTGTGTCTTCTCATTTGGTGCTAGGTCCCATTTATGATGACGCGCCGATCCTCGATGACTTCGTCCTCCCTTTGGACAAGACGATGGCCATGGTGCAATATGATGCACCCCCCCACATGGTTCCATCAAGATGAAGATGACCACCATTTGGTCTTTCCCACCTCACCTACACCACTTGAGTGGAATGACAAAGGTAACATAGGTGAAGATGATGCTCAAGTCCCACTAGTGGACATTCTTGACATTGATTGCTTGCATGATGTTGATCCACCTAGTACCATGGTTCATGCTAGTATGATTTCCCCATGCATTGATTTTCCCATTTATGATGAGTATGATGATTCTCATGTGGGGTCTATTAGTTGTGATGCCATGTTACATAGGATTTCTTGTGACAATTCCTTAGGTCACATCATGTTTGACAAGCCGCTTGACTTGTCGTATGCTATGCATGAGATTCACCATATGTCACATTTGCAATCTCATCGTAGTGACTATGCATATGCCATTCAAATTAACCCAATTTGCACTTATGGCATAGATGAAAAGCCCATGGTTATTGGCATTTGTTTTTCTTGTGATGATATTGATATGCTCCCTTTGCATCATTTATCTCATATTCCATGCCATGACCACCTAGCTTTGGATATGCATTGTTTTGGATGTTCTCCATTTTCTCCATATGATGCTTCCGATATTGCTCATGTGGAGACCCCATAGTTTCCTCATACATTTTAGGAGATTTTGATTCATCCCATTCATCGCATGATCCCAATACTTGTGTGCACCATATGTTTCCCATGAATAAACATGCTATTGATGTGCCATATAATTGCATTTTCAATTTGTGTCCCCATCATGTCATACACAATAACTATTCTTTCATGATGGATGACATGTTCTTACACCATGCATCAAATTTCTTTGAGCGATGCTTATCTTGTGCTAACTCACACACACACACACATACACTTCAAGATGAATGATGTGTACATTTACCACGCACACAATTTCTTTGGTTTGTGTCTCTTTTGTGTAAGTACCCATGAATACTTGTCAACCTCACAATCCCATGAGTTGATAAAACGAGCTCTAGAGAGCAATGATGACTTGGGATCTCATGAATTGTCTTTCCCACTGCTCTCTGCACGCGAAGTCTTCGCGCATTCATTCTACATGGCTCTCACATGGCTATGGGTTATTGTCCATTACATATTATATGCCTATCTTGCCATGTTCACTTTGCATGATATGCTTATTCATATGCCTTTACCATGCATTTGTGATCCATGCTTTGCATTACACATGATGATTGATTCTACTACTTGTATGTGTATTTGCAAGCTTGGTGGAGATATCACTTTTATTGCCATATTTGCTTTGTGCCCCAAGCCTATGATGATACTATGATCTTGCTTTGTGCTCGTACATGCGATATGTCTTGTGCATTTCCCATGCCTATTATTTTCTCACATGACATGATTACCATGATTTCCTCTAGTGTGTTGCATCTTCGCTGCACTAGTTTGCACGACTTGATTTCTATGTTTGCTTATGTTGCATCACCCATGATTCATACTTGCCCATTTCATGCGGTTGATGACAACCATATACATGCTTTGCACATGATTGTTATTGCTTATTGTCATATATCTCCATGTGTTGCCTCCCTCATGATAGATGATTTCCCATGTATTGAGTGCAACTATGCCTTTAGTCTTGATATGAGTTTGCCCCCATAGCATTCTCACATATACTTGGAGATATTGACATATTCCTTGTGAAGCATGCTTGTCTTACCTCTTTGCACCATATGCCTCGTGCCATGAACATAAAGATTGTTGCATCATATTCTTCATGCACTTTTGCTCCTAATTGTTATGTGCAATAGAAGAGAACCATCATCATGGATGATGTGTTTATCTACCATGCGCATACATTCTTTGTTTTGTTGTGTGCATGTGTAGGATACTTGGATTTTGTTTCGACTTCCACTTCACGTGAGTTGACCATTCGAGCTCCTGAGAGTGTAACATCCCAAAATTCTAAATTTTGGAATGTTATAAACAAATAGATAGAATGATTGTTGGTTTGATTGTTGTGTGATTGATTGAGTGAAATTTGAAACTTTTTGAAAGTTAAATGAGAGGGAATAAAAGGACTTTCCCAAACTTTCATTTTTTGCTTTTATGATCTTCGTAAATTCAAATTCTTTTCATCACAAAACCCTGGAGTGAAGATGACATGACTTCTTCCGTTTATTTAAATGACAAGGGGTGTTGAAAATATTTGAATTTCATTTGGAAAATATTTCCAATTCTGAAACTTTATGCAACTCAATGATTTTCACGAGCGAAGATAAAATGACTTCTTCAAAACATATGAAATATGAGTTGGGAGTTTCAAAGAATTAAATTCAAAGTTCTTATGAATTTATTTTCAATTTGGAGTTATTTGAGTTTTATTCAAATTATTTTTCTCCAAAAATAAAATATATGGAAAATAGGGTAACATGATTCCCTACATCAGAAAATTGGAGAGAAATAAATTTGAATTCATTTTGGTATTTTTAAAACGATTTTTACTGGATTTTACTAGGGCAGAAGCACTCTTTGCTTTATTTGAATTTGTGTGTATTGTATTTGACTTTAGAAAAATGTTCATCTCGTAGAAAATCTTTTTCTGAAAATTTTGATATATTATATGCCTATATAATATTTTTATTGCTTCTGTTTTTTTATGTTCTTTACATGCATTTTTTTAAACTCTTGAGCAGTGCAGGGCGAAGCCAAGCCCAAGATCTCTCTCCTCTCTTTCCCTTGCCGACTAGGCGGCCCAAAACCTGCCGCTTCTGCAGCCCAGCCCACCGCCGCGCCATCCCCGACCTCGAGCCGAAGGCCGGATCTCGCACGACGCCGCCGCCGCCATGTCCTTCGCGGACGCCACCACCGCCGCCTTTGCCGCCCCCTCCCGCAAGCCACGCTGCCCTCTCCGCCCCTGCATAAATACCGGAGCCCGGCTTCATTCCCCTCCTCAAGCCGCCGCCGCCGACGCCCCGCACACCCTCACCGGAGTTGCAAACTCCGACGAGATCCGCTGCCGCCACCCCGCTCCGTCCCGTCGATGTGGACCACCGCCGACGCCGCCATCTTCCTCGCCTCGCCGCGCCGCCCCTCCCCAACCTCTCCGTTGACCTCCTCGATGACCGGAGCCGCCTCTCCATCGATGTCCGAGCCGCTGCCGCCGTCTCCCTCGCCGCCGGCAGCCACCACCACCGCGGTACGCCTCGCCTCTCCCCTCGTCCGTCCGATCTAGAATAGGCGATCTAGATTAGATTAGGTTTGTTTTTTTATTTTCGAACCGTTATCCCTTAGTTAGAGGACGTTCGCTGTTTAGTCTACGCAGCGAACAGTTTTCAGCCACTAACAATCTGACACGTGGCCAGGGACCTAGATGTATTATTATTTTTTCCCAGTTTAACCCCTGGACTTCAAACACCCACAACTTTTTATTCATTTATCCAAATCCTACGAAACCAACGCCCACTTCTTTGTTATGATCCCCTCTATCCAGTAACCCAACTCAAACATGTTTTTGAAAGTTTTAAAATTTGAATTAGATCAGATTTGAATCTGAACTTCGTTTGTTCATAACTTGAGTTTTATAGCTCCGTTTGTGTTGATTATTTTTGCATCTCGAAACTCTTGACCTAAACTTTCTGATAAGGCCAAATTCACTTAATTTTGGTACTGTTAGAAATTTTTTTATGTTGCAAGAGTTATTTGATTGGTTTTGATGTTTTCCGAATCGTACTCTTCATTCTTTCCGATCTTTTGAGTGATTGCTTATGTGTGGTTACTATTGCTTGCTCACGATAGATTGACCGGAGTGTGACGAGTAGAACTATCAGGAGTTGAGTGCGAATCATCTTCATCAACATTGCAGGCAAGTAACACTTGATCATACCTTTTCTACTACCCAGTTTTTATGCATTAGATCAATCCTCAAACATTGCATGATTAGGATTTAATTAAACTGTGGGATGGGAAGTAGATGAGGTAGTACCTATTACCTGTTTTAATTATGAAACCTTTGGGAGTTACTTCTACGTTTGCTTATTATGCCATGCTATGCTAGTAGACGTGGATTGGGTGAGTGAATATCCATGACATATGTGAGATTGTTAATTAATGGTTTATCTAAGGTGGCAACTTAAATACACATCTGGGTGGATTGAGGCACTGGAGTTACCAGACTTGCTGTTTTTGGAAATCCAGGGGTACCGTGTGATTTTCCTATGGACCGCCACCCAGGCTCAAAGGGATCATAAGATAATTCATACTAGTAAATTACGTGTGCAACTACAAGCCATTATGGGCTCTGGCATAGTTGACTAAGTTGTGCGAACTCTTATAGTGGTGGACTAGCAGATGTAGGGGATGTAGGTGTACCGGTCTACCCATCGTAAGGTGCTAGTGCTTCTGAAAGACTATGTCTCGGTCATCCGTTTCTCACACACCATGTAGTGCGAGAAACCAAACGGAGGCGATCGAGTCTTGTGGGGAAAAGTGCGCAAACCTCTGCAGAGTGTACAAACTAATCATGATTAGCCGTGTCCCTGGTTATGGACATCTTGAGTATCTAGTACTTGAATATCACGTGAATCTCAACATGTTACTCTAATTTAATATTGTTGGGTTTGTTAATGATTACTTTTAATCGGGATTGAGGATGCTGTCAACCATTCTCAATGTTTAACAACCACCATGATAGTTAAATAAATTTATTCCTTTGCAGTAGGGAAAAATTGGCTTTACGCAAAACTGTAACCATAGAGCTTTCCACCAGCCATATATGCATGTAGTATAGCTTATTCTTTCATTACTCTCTATGTGTTACATTGCCAGCATATTCCATGTGCTGACCCGTTTTCGGGATGCAACGTTTCATGTTGCAGACTTTTTCAGACGACGAGTAAGTGATACGTTAGGGTTACGATTTCCTATACTCAACTTTGCCATTGGTGTTGATGGGAATCTACAACCTTGTTGCTTCCGCTATTTTTGGAATGAGGTAATAGTATTTACGTTATTTTATACATGTGATTTACCTCTGTTATAAATCCTCGAGTACTGTGTGTGTCAGCATACCGATCCAGGGATGACACGTAAGCACAGAGACTTGACCGTCTGAGGTCGGGTCGCTACAAGATGGTATCAGAGCACATGTTGACTGTAGGACGTGACCCTAGAAACTGGCAAGCCATAGGAAAGATTTTTCTCTACAACTTTCTTTTCAAAAGAATCTTTTACCTCTCTTCTCTTCTGAGCTTATTCAAATATTCTCTTTAGTGAGACCATACCCCCTTTCCCTTTTAACCACCCGAAGATTCGACTGATGAGACCACTCCAAGGAGTACAAGATATCGGACAACTAAGACCATTCAGAATAAAGAGGATTTTACCGAGCATTATAATGATGGAAACTATGACGGATAAAGACTACGAAGACTAGGAGAATTTGAAGGCTCTGAAGAATTCCCATATTTTTTATGACCAAGGAAGGGTACACTTATGGAACTTGACAGACTATGGAAGTTGTCAACACCCGAGATCAAGGTGTATCGGAGAAAGACTAGAACATGGAGCATTAGAACTCAAAGTTTTGTCAGGAAAACCCTAAGACAGGAGATATCAACTATGGAATAATAGCTCATGGAAATGACAAGAGCAAAAACATGGACATTCATGATGCTATCACTCGCTCATGTTATTGTCACCATGAGAAGTTAAGCATGCATTCTTCGGAAGAATTGGATGGTAGAAAACTGATGGAGCATCTGTCAGCAAAGGATGTAGTTTTAACCTTAGCTGGTGTATTACTAGGATCTGGAGTGTTACATCAAGAAGTTTAAGATGGACATGAAGGAAGCTATATTTTACAAGGAGGCAATTCGTGAAGAACTCAGGAAACTAGAAGCTGAAAGTAGCCAAGCTGGAGGAGCAAAACCTCGAGACACCGGAGATTCATCAGGAGCTGAAGGACAGTAGGGCATGGTTCATGCCAAGGATGTTGAAACCCAGAAGTTTGGAATGCAACCCCAGAAATATTAAAGGATGTGATGAGAGACTTTGCGTCAACAGAGATGATTTGGCAAAAGAACTTGAGAAGGACAAGCATGATCAGAAGGAGCCACCGGAGACATGAGCAAGACTTGAAGAGTTTGATGACGTTGAGATCTATAGACCATTAGAAGACCAAACCCCTGTTTTATACCTATGTTAGATGCGATGTTTGTGAGCTGTCATTTGTTTGATGTTTTTTCCAACAGCCACAATAAAATCTGCCTTTTCAAAACTATTGTTTGTATTGTGTGCATCCCTCTCGATCTCTCTTATCCCACCCCAAAACCCATGGACCCAATAGAGGATGAATGGAGATGAGCTTATATTTTCTGGACCGATGAGTCAATTGGAGATGGACCAATGGATTCAGAACATGGAGGATCACATGAAGAATAACCCTATAGCCGGAAGGGATATGACTCAGCATGCTCTTCGGTGCTTTGCAAGAGTTGATGCTACTTGGTGGAGGATGTATCAAACCATCAATGGATGGCAAGGAGTAACCACTTGGAAGAATTTAAGTTGACTCTGCAAAGATCTCGTCTTGTGTCCTAGAAGTTGAAGCCTTATGGAAAGGATATGAAGAAACCTTGTGCATGCAAGCTTTGTGGAGAAATAGGACACAACCATAAAGAGAACAAGGATGAATACCCTCATAAGCAGAGGATTACCAAAGGAGTTAGTCGAGGATTTTCAGGGAACTTTGGTTGGAGATTGTTCCCAAAGGTTCTGATGCAGCAACGGAAGTTCAGTCTACATTGTTGAGAAAGATTCGTGAAGCTCAGAAGTATGACAAAGAGATTGCTGAGGTAAAAGAGAGGATGAGCAAAGGAAAGGCCAAAGGTTTTCGTAAGGATGAGCACGACACCTTATGGTTCGAGGACCGCGTATATGTTCACAATAATGCAAAGATCAGGAAGTAAATACTTCAAGAGGCTCATGACTCACCATACTCGATTCACCCTGAAAACACCAAGATGTATTTGGATTTGAATGAGTGTTTCTGGTAGACTGGTGTGAAGAAGGATATTGCGGAGTATGAAGTCGTAGGTGATATATGCCAGAGAGAGTAAAAGCAGAGCATTAGAAGCCAGTCGAATTACTACAGCCTATGCCGATACCCGAATGGAAGTGGGGATAAGCTTGGCATGAATTTCATTACCGGATTTCCCAGAACCCGATTGGGATATGATTCTATCTGGGTAGTAGTTGATTCGCTTGACCAAAGTGGCTCACTTTATCCCAGAAAAAAACCACCTATACAAGTGCGAAGTTGGCCAAGATATATTTTCCCAGAATCGTATGTCTGCATGGAGTTCCGAGGACCATCGATAGAGGAACACAGTTTACCTCAAAGTTTTGGAATCAGCTGCACCAGACTTTGGGTACTAGGCTAGAGTTCAGTACAGCCTTTCATCCTCAGACAGATGGATAGACCGAGAGAGTCAATCAGATTCTGGAGAACATGTTGAGAGCATGTGCGCTAGATTATGGATCTAGTAGGGATGATAATCTACCTTATGTGGAGTTCTCATACAACAACAGTTACCAAGCCAGTTTGAAGATGGCCCCTTTTAAAGTTTTGTATGGAGAAGGAGCCAGACGCCGTTGATAAGGGATGAAGTTGGAGACCGTCAGTTGTTTGGACCAAATATG
Organism: Aegilops speltoides; assembly: GCA_021437245.1. Lineage (NCBI taxonomy): Eukaryota > Viridiplantae > Streptophyta > Magnoliopsida > Poales > Poaceae > Aegilops > Aegilops speltoides. The sequence continues at coordinate 306,852,390 of CM038147.1, read as the reverse complement.
ATCAAGGAGTCAGAAGAGAATGTTAAGTTGATTTGAGATAGACTGAAGGTAGCTCAGTCCAGGCAGAAGAGTTATGCAGACTCAAAAAATGCAAGGAGGTAGTCTATGAAATTGGAGACAGAGCGTGTCTTCGTGTGTCCCCTCCGCGAGGAGTTAAACAATTTGGAATTAAGGGAAGGTTAGCCCTGAGATTTGTAGGACCATACCGAGTTTTGGAGCGTATGGGAGAAGTGGCCAACAAATTGGAGTCATCCGAAGGACTGTTAGGAGTTCATTATGTGTTTCTCGTTTCCCAGTTGAAGAAGTGCTATGCAGGAGATTGTAGTAATTTGAGGACCAATAAAGTTAGCACCCTTAGTACTGATTGGATCTTGTTACTCTGTGAAGGAAGATTTTGACCGTTTTCGAGGATATGAGAAATATGGTCTACGGATGAGTTTGTGTAATTTTAAGGGTGGTAGTACCCTGTGAGGACACTTGACCCATGGAAAGGAGAATGATGTTCCATGAAGTGGAGTATGGACTTCATAAGTATAAGTTTTTATCTCGGTATGTGGGACATCCCACGAGGATGAAGAGATGAATTACTATTGGATATAAAGGAGGCTGGATGTAGGAAATATGGATCAATGGAAATTCCATGATGAGTCTGAGTAATCATGTCTTAGTTTGGTGCCAATAGAAGAAAGGAAGACAATACAATTGGATGGATTTAAGAAATGCTAGGAAGCAGGATGTTGGAATAATGATCAGAAGCCCGAGGATGAGTTCAAGGTTTACAAGTGATGAGATGGGCCATAACCCACAGGCCCCAAGACCTGCCAAGAAGCAAGCACGCTCTTGCTGAAGGAAAACCCTTGGAAGAGGATATGCCTTTACCCACCGACGATTTTATAGGAGCAACGCAAAACCTGAGAGTTGTTAAGGAATGATAGATTTTTGTTTGGCTTGCAGAATCCATGGATTTATCCGAACTTGGTTCGTCGACAAGAGAAATTCTGCAATGCTTCTGAGGATGACCGAGTGTTAGAATGCGAGATTCGCTAAACCATGTACAAGGTAATGATTTGGGTGCGGGACGGATTGATCACCATACCGACTTACTCTTATTGTTCGCCTTGCTATATGGGATGGTAAATCTGAGTGACTTACCTATAGCAGAGAGACGGCGATCAAACCTTGTTTGAACCTTAGAATGGTATAAGTATTTTCCCTTGTACAAGGCAGTTGTTGCCAACCGTAGGTTATACGGTGAGGTTCAGCCAGACCCGTTTTCTGCAGGAGAAACCATAAATTGATGACCACCATGAGATATCGATAGTTGTTTAGCATTGGCGTAAGACCCGTCAGCTAAGAAGACCCAGTCTCGGAATAACCTTACCAAGATGAAAGGACAGAAGAATTGAGGAAAAAGGTTATGCCGCTACCGGAAGAGCCAGAGAAGGAATTTTCCCGAGATCTGAGAAGACCGACACTGTCAGGAATAAGGATGGAGTATATGAGTTTTGATGGAACCGTAACAATGCTTCTAAGGGTGGTAGCACCCCAGACCCCGGAGACGATTGATGGATTTTTTAGGAGACCCCAATCCTAACCTATTTCTTGCTAGCCTCTCCGAATCTCGAGGACGAGATTCATTTTAAGGGTGGTAGGTTTGTAACATCCCAAAATTCTAAATTTTGGAATGTTATAAACAAATAGATAGAATGATTGTTGGTTTGATTGTTGTGTGATTGATTGAGTGAAATTTGAAACTTTTTGAAAGTTAAATGAGAGGGAATAAAAGGACTTTCCCAAACTTTCATTTTTTGCTTTTATGATCTTCGTAAATTCAAATTCTTTTCATCACAAAACCCTGGAGAGAAGATGACATGACTTCTTCCGTTTATTTAAATGACAAGGGGTGTTGAAAATATTTGAATTTCATTTGGAAAATATTTCCAATTCTGAGACTTTATGCAACTCAATGATTTTCACGAGCGAAGATAAAATGACTTCTTCAAAACATATGAAATATGAGTTGGGAGTTTCAAAGAATTAAATTCAAAGTTCTTATGAATTTATTTTCAATTTGGAGTTATTTGAGTTCTATTCAAATTATTTTTCTCCAAAAATAAAATATATGGAAAATAGGGTAACATGATTCCCTACATCAGAAAATTGGAGAGAAATAAATTTGAATTCATTTTGGTATTTTTAAAACAATTTTTACTGGATTTTACTAGGGCAGAAGCACTCTTTGCTTTATTTGAATTTGTGAGTATTGTATTTGACTTTATAAAAATGTTCATCTCGTAGAAAATCTTTTTCTGAAAATTTTGATATATTATATGCCTATATAATATTTTTATTATTCTTTTTTTTATGTTCTTTGCATGCATTTTTTCTTAAAACTCTTGAGCAGATGCCGGGCGAAGCCCAAGCCTGCTCTCTCTCCCTCTCTTTCCCCGCCGCCGACTGGGCTGGCCCAAGGCCGACCGCTTCTGCGGCCCAGCCCACCGCCGCGCCATCCCCGACCTCGAGCCGGAGGCCGGATCTCGCACGACGCCGCCGCCGCCGTGTCCTTCTCGGACACCACCGCCGCCGCCTTTGCCGCCCCCTCCCGCAAGCCACGCTGCCCTCTCCGCCCCTCCATAAATACCGGAGCCCGGCTCCATTCCCCTCCTCAAGCCGCCGCCACCGACGCCCCGCACACCCTCGCCGGAGTTGCAAACTCCGACGAGATCCGCTGCCGCCGCCCCGCTCCGTCCCGTCGCCGTGGACCACCGCCGATGCCGCCATCTTCCTCGCCTCGCCGCGCCGCCCCTCCCCAACCTCTCCGTTGACCTCGTCGACGACCGGAGCCGCCTCTCCGTCGATGTCCGAGCCGCTGCCGCCGTCTCCCTCGCCGCCGGCAGCCACCACCGCCGCGGTACGCCTCGCCTCTCTCCTCGTCCGTCCGATCTAGAATAGGCAATCTAGATTAGATTAGGTTTGTTTTTTTATTTTCAAACAGTTATCCCTTAGTTAGAGGACATTCGCTGTTTAGTCTACGCAGCGAACAGTTTTCAGCCACTAAAAATCTGACACGTGGCCAGGGACCTAGATGTATTATTATTTTTTTCCAGTTTAACCCCTGGACTTCAAACACCCACAACTTTTTATTCATTTATCCAAATCCAACGAAACCAACGCCCACTTCTTCGTTATGATCCCCTCTATACAGTAATCCAAATCCAACATGTTTTTGAAAGTTTTAAAATTTGAATTAGATCAGATTTGAATTTGAACTTCGTTTGTTCATAACTTGAGTTTTATAGCTCCGTTTGAGTTGATTCTTTTTGTATCTCGAAACTCTTGACCTAAACTTTCTGATAAGGCCAAATTCACTTAATTTTGGTATTGTTAGAAATTGTTTTATGTTGCAAGAGTTATTTGATTGGTTTTGATGTTTTTCGAATCGTACTCTTCGTTCTTTCCGCTCTTTTGAGTGATTGCTTATGTGTGGTTACTATTGCTTGCTCACGATAGATTGACCGGAGTGTGACGAGTAGAACTATCAGGAGTTGAGTGCGAATCATCTTCATCAACATTGCAGGCAAGTAACACTTGATCATACCTTTTCTACTACCCAGTTTTTATGCATTAGATCAATCCTCAAACATTGCATGATTAGGATCTAATTAAGCTGTGGGATGGGAAATAGATGAGGTAGTACCTATTACCTGTTTTAATTATGAAACCTTTGGGAGTTACTTCTACGTTTGCTTATTATGCCATGCTATGCTAGTAGACGTGGATTGGGTTAGTGAATATCCATTATAGATGTGAGATTGTTAATTAATGGTTTATCTAAGGTGGCAACTTAAATACACATCTGGGTGGATTGAGGCACCTGGACCAGGACTTGCCTGTTTTTTTGGAAATCCCGGGGGTACCATGTGATTTTCCTATGGACCGCCACCCAGGCTCAAAGGGATCATAAGATAATTCATACTAGTAACTTACGTGTGCAGCCACAAGCCATTATGGGCTCTGGCATAGTTGACTAAGTTGTGCGAACTCTTATCTTTGGTGGACTAGCGGATGTAGGGGATGTAGGTGTACCGGTCTACCCATCGTAAGGTGCTAGCGCTTCGGAAAGACTATGTCTCGGTCATCCGTTTCTCAAACACCATGTAGTGCGAGAAACCAAACGAAGGCGATCGAGTCTTGTGGGGAAAAGTGCGCAAACCTCTGCAGAGTGTGCAAACTAATCATGATTAGTCGTGTCCCCGGTTATGGACATCCTGAGTATCTAGTACTTGAATATCACGTGAATCTCAACATGTTACTCTAATTTAATATTGTTGGGTTTGTTAATGATTACTTTTAATTGGGATTGAGGATGCTGTCAACCATTCTCAATGTATAACAACCACCATGATAGTTAAATAAATTTATTCCTTTGCATTAGGGAAAAATTGGCTTTACGCAAAACTGTAACCATAGAGCTTTCCACCAGCCATATATGCATGTAGTATAGCTTATTCTTTCATTACTCTCTATGTGTTACATTGCCAGCATATTCCATGTGCTGACCCGTTTTCGGGCTGCAACGTTTCATGTTGCAGACTTTTTCAGATGACGAGTAAGTGATACGTTAGGGTTACAATTTCCTATACTCAACTTTGCCGTTGGTGTTGATGGGAATCCACAACCTTGTTGCTTCCGCTATTTTTGGATTGAGGTAATAGTATTTACATTATTTTATACATGTGATTTACCTCTGTTATAAATCCTCGAGTACTATGTGTGTCAGCATACCGATCCAGGGATGACACGTAAGCACAGAGACTTGACCATCTGAGGCCGGCTCGCTACAGAGAGCAAGCCTCATACATTCTACCACGACTCGCTTCTACACCGCATTTGCTTGCTCTTCGGCATTGTGAAGAATGCACAAGGACATGCCTTCAAGGTGATATCTTTCTTGAGCATGGATATTGCGGATCATACTACTTGTGTTGCTTGCACCGTGAGACTCATTGGTCATCTTGGACCATGCTACCTCTTGAGCACTACGTTGGTTTTCCTTGAAGTGGAAAGGGTGATGCAGCAAAGTAGCGTAAGTATTTCCCTCAGTTTTTGAGAACCAAGTTGTCAATCCAGTAGGAGGCTCCTCAAAAGTCCCTCGTACCTACACAAACAAACAAGATATGATATGATGTGGAGGTATAAAATCAAGCAATATGATATAAACCCAATCTTTTTATCCTCGATGGCAACAATACAATGTGTGCCTTGCTGCCCCTGCTGTCACTGGGAAAGGACACCGCAAGATTGAACCTAAAGCTAAGCACTTCTCCCATTGCAAGAAAGATCAATCTAGTAGGCCAAACCAAACTGATAATTTGAAGAGACTTGCAAAGATAACTAATCACACATAAAAGAATTCAGAGGAGATTCAAATATTTCTCATAGATAAACTTGATCATAAACCCACAATTCATCGGATCTCGACAAACACACCGCAAAAAGAGTTACATCGAATAGATCTCCAAGAAGATCGAGGAGAACTTTGTATTGAGATTCAAAGAGAGAGAAGAAGCCATCTAGCTAATAACTATGGACCCGAAGGTTTGTGGTAAACTACTCACATCTCATCGGAGAGGCCTTGGAGATGATGTAGAGGCCCTCCGTGGTCGATTCCCCCTCCGGTGGAGCGCCGGCGAAGGCTCCAAGATGGGATGTCGGGGATACAGAATGTTGCGGCGGTGGAAATAGTTTTTCATGGTGCTCCTGGATGTTCTCGGGGTACCTGGATATATATAGGAGGAAGAAGTAGGTCGGTTGAGCCACAAGGAGCCCGCGAGGGTGGGGGGCGCGCCCACCCCCTTAGGGCGCGTTGGCACCCTCGTGTCCGCCTCGTTCGCTGCTTGACGTCCACTCGAAGTATCCTGGTTTACATTTGTTCCAAAAAGATCGCTGCCGAAGGTTTCATCCCGTTTGGACTCCGTTTGATATTCCTTTTCTTCGAAACACTGAAAAAGGCAAAAAAAACAGCAATTCGGGTTGCGCCTCCAGTTAGTAGGTTAGTCCCAAAAATGAATAAGAGTGTAAAGTAAAGCCCATGAACATCCAAAATACGTAATATAATAGCATGGAACAATAAAAAAATTGTAGATACGTTGGAGACGTATCAAGCATCCCCAAGCTTAATTCCTGCTCGTCCTCGAGTAGGTAAATGATAAAAACAGAATTTTTGATGTGGAATGCTACCTAACATATTTCTCAATGTAATTTTCTTTATTGTGGCATGAATGTTCAGATCCAAATGATTCAAGACAAAAGTTCATATTGACATAAAAACAATAATACTTCAAGCATACTAACAAAGCAATCATTTCTTCTCAAAATAACATGGTTAAGGAAAGCTATCCCTACAAAATCATATAGTCTGGCTATGCTCTATCTTCATCACACAAAGTATTTAATCATGCACAACCCCGATGACAAGGCAAGCAATTGTTTCATACTTCAGTATTCTCAAACTTTTTCAATTTTCACGCAATACGTGAGCATGAGCCATGGACATAGCACTATATGTGGAATAGAATGGTGGTTGTGGAGAAGACAAAAAGGAGAAGATAGTCTCACATCAACTAGGCGTATCAATGGGCTATGGAGATTTCCATTAATAGATATCAATGTGAGTGAGTAGGGATAGTCATGCAACAGATGCACTAGAGCTATAAATGTATGAAAGCTCAACAAAAGAAACTAAGTGGGTGTGCATCCAACTCGCTTGCTCACCAAGACCTAGGGCATTTTGAGGAAGCCCATCATTGGAATATACAAGCCAAGTTCTATAATGAAAATTCCCACTAGTATATGAAAGTGACAACATAGGAGACTCTCTATCATGAAGATCATGGTGCTACTTTGAAGCACAGGTGTGGTAAAAGGTTAGTAGCATTGTCCCTTCTCTCTTTTCTCTCCTTTTTTTATCTTTTCTTTTTTTCTCTTTTTTTCTTTCTTCTCTTTTTTTATTTAGCCTTTCTCTTTTTTTCTTGTTTTTTATTTTTTTATAAAGTCTGAAGTCTCATCCCGACTTGTGGGGGAATCATAGTCTCCATCATCCTTTCCTCACTTGGGACAACGCTCTAATAATGAAGATCATCACACTTTTATTTAATTACAACTCAAGATTACAACTCGATACTTAGAACAAAATATGACTCTATATGAATGCCCCCGGTGGTGTACCGGGATATGCAATGAATCAAGAGTGACATGTATGGAAGAATTATGAAGGTGTCTTTGCCACAAATACGATGTCAAGTACATGATCATGCAAAAGCAATATGACAATGATGATGTGTGTCATAATAAACATAACGGTGGAAAGTTGCATGGCAATATATCTCGGAATGGCTATGGAAATGCCATAATAGGTAGGTATGGTGGCTGTTTTGAGGAAGGTATATGGTGGGTGTATGGTACCGGCGAAAGTTGCGCAACACAAGAGAGGCTAGCAATGGTGGAAGGGTGAGAGTGCGTATAATCCATGGACTCAACATTAGTCATAAAGAACTCATATACTTATTGCAAAAATCTACAAGTCATTAAAACAAAGTACTATGTGCATGCTGCTAGGGGGATAGATTGGTAGGAAAAGACCATCGCTCGTCCTTGACCGCCACTCATAAGGAAGACAATCAATAAATAAATTATGCTCCAACTTCATCACAAAGCGGTTCACCATACGTGCATGCTATGGGAATCACAAACTTCAACACAAGTATTCCTCAAATTCATAATTACTCCACTAACATGACTCTAATATTACCATCCTCATATCTCAAAACAATTATCAAGCATCAAATTGATCATAGCGTCCAATTCACTTTCTATGATAGTTTTTATTATACCCAACTTGGATGCCCATCATTCTAGGACCAATTTTATAACCATAGCAAATACCATGTTGTTCTATAAGAATCTCAAAATAATATAAGTGAAGCATGATATATCAACAATTTCTACAAAATAAATCCACCGCCGTGCTCTAAAAGATATAAGTGAAGCACTATAGCAAAATTATCTAGCTCAAAAGATATAAGTGAAGCACATAGAGTATTCTAATAAATTCCAAATCAAGTGTGTCTCCCAAAAGGTGTGTACAACAAGGATGATTGTGGTAAAATAAAAAGCAAAGACTCATATCATACAAGACGCTCCAAGCAAAACACATATCATGTGGCGAATAAAAATATGGCTCCAAGTAAAGTTACCGATAGACGAAGACGAAAGAGGGGATGCCTTTCGGGGCATCCCCAAGCTTAGTCTTTTGGTTCTCCTTGAATATCTTGGGGTGCCATGGGCATCCCCAAGCTTAGGCTCTTGCAACTCCTTATTCCATAGTCCATCAAATCTTTACCCAAAACTTGAAAACTTCACAACACAAAACTCAATAGGAAATCTCATAAGCTCCGTTAGTGCAAGAAAGAAAAACCACCACATAAGGTACTGTAATGAACTCATTATTTATTTATATTGGTGTTAAACCTACTGTATTCCAACTTCTCTATGGTTCATACCCCCCGATACTAGCCATAGATGCCTCAAAGTAAGCAAACAACACACGAAACACAGAATCTCTCAAAAACAGAAAAGTCTGTAGCAATCTGTAACTTTCGAATACTTCTGTAACTCTAAAACTCCTACAAAAATAGGAAGTCTTGATAACTTTGTCTATTGATCTACTTCAAGAAGAATCAACACAAAATAACATTTCTGTGATTTACTAAAATTATTCTCGTGCGTGCAAAAGTTTCTGTTTTTCAGCAGAATCAAATTAACTATCACCGTAGGTTATCCTATAGGTTCTACTTGGAACAAACACTAATTAAAACACAAAACCACATCTAAACAGAATCTAGATGATTTATTTATTACTAAATAGGAACAAAAAGCAAGGAACAAAAATAAAATTGGGTTGCCTCCCAACAAGCGCTATCGTTTAACGCCCCTAGCTAAGCATTGATAATTTCAATGATGCTCACATGAAAGACAAGAATTGAAGCACAAAGAGAGCATCATGAAACACGCGACAAACACATCTAAGTCTAACATACTTCCTATGCATAGGCATCTTATAGGAAAACAAATTATCATAGCAAGCAAAAACTAGCATATGCAAGGAAGCGGGAAGAAACAATAGCAATCTCAACATAACGAGAGGTAATTTAGTAACATGAAAATTTCTACAATCATATTTTCCTCTCTCATAATAATTACATGTGGGTCATAAGCAAGGTCAACAAAATAGCTATCACATAAAATATTTTCAACATGATCCGCATGCATGCAAAGTCGACACTCTTCCAAAATAGTGGGATTAACATTAACTAAAGTCATGACCTCTCCAAACCCACTTTTATCAAAAATTTCATAAGATTGAACATTCTCCAAATATGTTGGATCTAAAGTTGACACTCTTCCAGACCCACTTTCGATAATATTGCAAACACTATTATTAATCTCATATTCATCATGGGGCTTAAATAAATTTTCAAGATCATAAGAATAATCACCCCAATCATGATCATTGCAACAAGTAGTAGACATAGAAAAATTAGCATCCCCAAGCTTAGGGTTTTGCATATTATTAGCACAATTGACATCAATAGAATTTATAATAAAATCAATGCAATCATGCTTTCTATTCAAAGATCTATCGTGAATCGCTTCATAAAGTACTTCATCACAATTTTTAGATTCACGAATTTCAAGCAAAACCTCATAAAGATAATCTAGTGCACTCAACTCACAAGCAATAGGTTCATCATAATTGGATCTCTTAAAGAGATTAGCAGGTGGATGAGGATCCATAAACTTTTAGCAAGCGAAGATGCAAGCAAAAAGAAGGTACATGGTAACACAAGATTGAACGGAAGGAGGGCAAAGAAAAGGCAAGGGTGAAGTGGGGGAGAGGAAAACGAGAGGCAAATGGCAACTAATGTAATGCGAGGGAGATGAGTTTGTGATGGGTACTTGGTATGTCTTGACTTGAGCGAAGACCTCCTCGGCAACGGCGCCAGAAATCCTTCTTGCTACCTCTTGAGCACTGCGTTGGTTTTCCCTTGAAAAGGAAAGGGTGATGCAGCAAAGTAGCGTAAGTATTTCCCTCAGTTTTTGAGAACCAAGGTATCAATCCAGTAGGAGGCTCCTCAAAAGTCCCTCGTACCTACACAAACAAACAAGAACCTCGCAACCAATGCGATAAAGGGGTTGGCAATCCCTTCACGGTAACTTGCAAAAGTGAGATCTGATAGAGATAATAAGATAAGATAAATATTTTTGGTATTTTATGATATAGATTGGAAAGTAAAGATTGCAAATAAAGATAGATCGGAAACTTATATGATAAAAGATAGACCCGAGGGCCATAGGTTTCACTAGTGGCTTCTCTCAAGATAGCATAAGTATTATGGTGGGTGAACAAATTACTGTCGAGCAATTTATAGAAATGTGCATAGTTATGAGATTATCTAGGCATGATCATGTATATAGGCATCACGTCCACAACAAGTAGATCGAAACGATTCTGCATCTACTACTATTACTCCACACATTGACCGACTCCTGCCTGCATCTAGAGTATTAAGTTCATAAGAACAGAGTAACGCATTAAGAAAGATGACATGATGTAGAGGGATAAACTCAAGCAATATGATATAAACCCCATATTTTTATCCTCGATGGCAACAATACAATACGTGCCTTGCTACCCCTGCTGTCACTGGGAAAGGACACCGCAAGATTGAACCCAAAGTTAAGCACTTCTCCCATTGCAAGAAAGATCAATCTAGTAGGCGAAACCAAACTGATAATTCGAAGAGACTTGCAAAGTTAACTAATCACACATAAAAGATTCAGAGGAGATTCAAATATTTCTCATAGATAAACTTGATCATAAACCCACAATTCATCGGACCTCGACAAACACACCGCAAAAAGAGTTACATCGAATAGATCTCCAAGAAGATCGAGGAGAACTTTGTATTGAGATTTAAAGAGAGAGAAGAAGCCATCTAGCTAATAACTATGGACCCAAAGGTTTGTGGTAAACTACTCACTACTCATCGGAGAGGCCTTGGAGATGATGTAGAGGCCCTCAGTAGTCGATTCCCCCTCCAGCGGAGCACCGGCGAAGGCTCCAAGATGGGATCTCGTAGATACAGAAGGTTGTGGCGGTGGAAATAGTTTTTCGTGGTGCTCCTGCATGTTCTCGGGGTACCTGGATATATATAGGAGGAAGAAGTAGGTCGTTTGATCCACGAGGGTGGGGGGCGCACCCACCCCCTTAGCTTGCACTGGGCACCCTCGTGGCTGCCTCGTTCGCTGCTTGACGTCCACTCCAAGTCTCCTGGTTTGCATTTGTTCCAAAAAGATCGCTCCTGAAGGTTTCATCCCGTTTGTACTCCGTTTGATATTCCTTTTCTTCAAAACACTGAAATAGGCAAAAAAAACAGCAATTCAGGCTGGGCCTCCGGTTTGTAGGTTAGTCCCAAAAATGATATAAAAGTGTAAAGTAAAGCCCATAAACATCCAAAATGGGTAATATAATAGCATGGAACAATCAAAAATTATAGATACGTTGGAGACGTATCAGACCACTTGATTGCGCACTTGCTAGAGATCTTGCTTTAACTTGCCATTTTCACATTCCCATGCATCATGATATATATGCCTTGTGTGTTGCATCCAATTCTTGGATTACTTGCTCCTATCATTTGTTTGGTTGCAACAATGTCACTTCTTCACATATGCCATGTCCCATTGCTTGTCTCATGTTTGACTTGATTGCCTCACAGATGATGAACATTTGCTCTTTCTATTGTGTTGAGTGCCACACTATATTCACTACACCCTATGCATGTTATGCTTGGATTGTCTTGCACTTGACCCATGTGTTTAGAAACTTCATTTTATTTGGTGTTGTGAATCTTTCGTATGCCTACCATAGACCTTTCATTGAGAAATTTGTGAATGCTTGCTATGACCTTGAGGTAGATGCTTATTCTCTTGTCACACATATTTGCATCTCTACCTCACAATTACATGCTTGTTTCCATGGTGACCTTGATTTCCTCAATTCATATGCTTACATGTCATGATAATATCCTTTGTAGAACCATATGCTATGCTTGATGACAACACTTGTTGGTTGAATCACCTCTCGAATGCTTGGTTTTGCTCTAATTCTAACCACATTTGTTTTTCCAAGTGCTTGTTATCTTTGCTCCTTTTGAAGGAACCACAAGACAATGCGACTTTGGAGAGTGCCCATTTCGAGCTTTAAGATAACGAGAACTTGGTGATTGACCACTCCTACACGGCGATGCCGTATCTTTCCCATGGTGATTTGGTTTTCGATCCGAGGTCAGATCTTTCCCAAGGGGGAGGGGATGATGCAGAGCATCCTACGAAAATCGCCATGTCAAGAGTTAATTTGGCAAGAGACACGTGCGACCTCTACTTCTCATACATAAAGGTGAATCTTCTCCTTTACACGTGTTCACTTGACCCCTTCGAGGATGGTATACTACTTGACACTACTCTCATGTGCATACATAGGTATTGTCGGAACACCATGGACGAGGTGGACGAGTGCGAGCACAAGTGTACAGCTACACCATCCGCGAGAGAAACATGGAAGAGAATGTAACGCCCCGGATTCGTTGCGCCAGGTGTCCGCCAGTTATTCACCGTCATTGCCATGTCATTTGCTTGCGTGTTGCATTTTGCCATGTCATCATCTGCATTTCATATCAGGTCATCATGTGCATCGCATTTGCATACATGTTCATCTCATGCATCCGAGCTTTTTCCCCGTTGTCCGTTTTGCAATCTGGTGCTCCTATGTCCTCCGGCGTCCCCCTCTTCTCTCTTTTCATGTGCGGGTACTAAACTTTCTCGGAATGGCTCGAGGTTTGCCAAGCGGCCTTGGTATAGCACCGGTAGACCGCCTGTCAAGTTTCGTGCCATTTGGAGGTCGTTTGGTACTCCAACGGTTAACCGGGTAACCGCAAAGCCCTCTTTTGTTGCAGCCCAACACCACTTCCAAAGTGGCCCAAAACCTATCTAACTCCCCTCCATTCTCTCGGTCGTTTGATCACGATCGCGTGGCCGAAAACCGCACCTCATTTGGACACTCCTAGCTCCCTCTACCTATAAAAACGTCCTCCTCCTCCATTTTTCGGTGCAAACCCTAGATCAAACTCCACCCGCCGCCGCCGGACAAAAATCCGGGCAGCGGATGTGTCCGCCTGCTCCGCCGGAACAACCCGCCGCTGACACGTGTCCCGGGCCGGTCCCCACTTCGCCGCCACCAGCTGGGCCCGCCGAGCCCGAGCGAGCCCGCCCGCCCATCGCGCCATCGCGCCGCCGCCACTGCTCCCGCCCCTTCACGGAGAACCCGCCCGCCCGATGCCGTCCTCGCCGGCGTGCCCGCGACTTCTTGCGCCGCCGCCGCCCGTTCGTCTCCGTGGTGCGCCGCGCCACCGAGCTCCGCCGAGCCGCACCGAGCCGCACCGTCCCCCCTCGCCCGCCGCCCGCCGCCCGCCGTGCTCCTCCGGCCGCCGTGCTCGGCCCGCGTGCCGCCCGGTCCCCGGCCCCCACCGCGGGCGCGCCTCCGCGCCAGGCCAGCGCCTCGCCAGCGCCGCCCTCGAGCCCCGCCGCCTTGGCCTCCCTCCGGCCGGATCCGCCTCCTCCCGGCCTCCGGTGACCTTCCCTGCCCCGGCCACCACATCCACTCCGGCCAACCTCGGGCTCCGTGCCCGGATCTGGATCTGAGGTTGACTTTTCCCCTCCCCCGATTTTTGCTAAGTCCCTGTACTTTTACATTAACATGCCATATTCATTGCGTCACATCTCTGCACCCGTAGCTCCGTTTCGTGCGTATAATATGTCAAATTGTTCGTCTCGACGAGTAGATCATTTCATTCCATTGCGTCATTTTCATTTGAGCTCATCTTGATGCCCGAAATGCTGTTGGAAGAGTGCATGTTGATGTTAACTCTTCTTTGGCTGTTATAACTTCTTTGTTTTATCATTTTTGCCATGATTGATGTGTGCATCCTATGAGTATGAGTTCTACATGAGTGCTGATCTATGCCATGCCATCTTTCCAGGGGTTCCAACCATGTATTTTTGTGAGTTGTGTGCTGAGTGTATCAAGCTTGTTAAGTAGGGTAGTTCTTTGTTCTTTGTTTTCTGTCGAGATTCTGTTATATTTTGTTGCTATGTTAACATGCTTCTACTAATCATTCTATGCATAATCTGGAGATGCTCTATAAACATGTTTTGATCTACATGTCATGCTCTATCCATTCATGCCCTTGGTTGCAATTATAGCCTGCTAGAACATGTTCATTTCTTGCTCCAAAGTTGCTTGAAAATGTTGCTGTCAGCCTGTTAACATTAAGTTCACTTGTTCCCATGTGTTTTCCTAGTGATCCATGTATCCTATGAACTTGCTCTTGCCATGCCTAGCTTCATAAACATGCCTTCTTACTGTTGGTTGCCTTGCCATGCCATGTATTGCTCTGTGGTGAGTGGTTCAAGCTCACGAACATGCCTACTTATTGTTGTTCCTGCCATGTTTAAATCTGTAATATAACTTGCCTTGTTTACATGGGTGCCATCATATTTTCCGTGCCTTTTTGGCTCATGGTCAGTAAGGGTCTTTTGATCTATGCTTTTAGTAGATTCATGCCATGCCTTTGTTTGCCATGGTAAGTTCCTGTAACATGTTGTTTGATAGCTCTAAACATTGCAACTTGATGTTATTTCCTGATAAGTCTGAAACTGTTATTATTTGCAATATCTCCATGTCTTTTTGAGCATGTTCTAGTGATTTTGGGAGATAGATCAGTTTTCATGTTTTGTTATGCTTTACCAGTACTTCATGTCCATGCCTTTTGTTATCATGTTGGGGTGCCGTAGCTTATTGTTTTGATGCTTGCAAGATGCCTAGTTGCTGTTATGGACAGCTTGTTGCTATGACTTGTATAGTGTGTGTGTGTGTGTTGCACCGTTGCTCCGTTTTGAGTGTGCTTTGTATGAAACTTGCTTGATTTCGCATGTAGCTTCATATTATCATGTCGCATCCTTGTTTTGAGGTGTTTGCTTGATGTTTGGGTGCATTTTGCATCAATGCCATGTTTAACTTGTTTTGCTCATATCTTCTAGGCCGTAGCTCCGAATCTAATGAACTTTATATGTAACTTGACTAGAATTTCGTGTAGATCATCTTGGTGCATCTTAACTTGCTGTTTAACAACTTGAACATAAGGTTTATTCATTTTTGGACCCATTTCGAAATTTGCATATGAGGACTTACCGGAATTGTTATATGTTGTTCCCGGCCTCATGTAAACTTTTGCCTTGATGTGTTGTTCTTGTTTGCATCATCTCTTGCCATGAGTAGCTTCATGTAGCTTGGTCATGCATCATGCTTGTTGTGCATCATGTCTTGATCATGTGTGGTGTGTTTACCTATGTTGTGTGCTTCTTCTTGTTAGTTCCTGTTTCGTTGCGATCGTGAGGATTCGTGCGTCTATGTTTGGTTCGGCTTCATCCGTTCGTCTTCTTCATGGACTCGTTCTTCTTCCTTGCGGGATTTCAGGCAAGATGACCGCTACCCTGGGTCTCACTACTATCATTGCTATGCTAGTTGCTTCGTTCTATCGCTATGCTGCGCTACCTATTACCTGTTTATCAAGCCATCGCATATTGCCATGAACCTCTAACCTTTGACACTTTTCCTAGCAAACCATTGTTTGGCTATGTTACCGCTTTGCTCAGCCCCTCTTATAGCGTTGCTAGTTGCAGGTGAAGTTGAAGATTTCTCCATGGTGGACAGGGTTTATGTTGGGATATCACAATATCTCTTATATTATTAATGCATCTATATATTTGGTAAAGGGTGGAAGGCTCGGCCTTATGCAGTGTTTTGTTCCACTCTTGCCGCCCTAGTTTCCGTCATACCGGTGTTATGTTCCCGGATTTTGCGTTCCTAACGCGGTCGGGTGATTTATGGGACCCCCGACGGTTCGCTTTGAATAAAACTTGTCCAAAGAAGGCCCAACCTTGGTTTTACCATTTGCCTCACCACCACCTATATTTCCCTTGGGAGTAATTAACCCAAGGGTCATCTTTATTTAGCTCCCCCCCGGGCCAGTGCTTGTCTAAGTGTTGGTCTGAACCGAGCCGCCTGCGGGGCCCCCTCGGGGCAACTCGAGGTCTGGTTTTACTCGTAGCCTGTCTCATCCGGTGTTGCCCTGAGAACGAGATATGTGCAGCTCCTATCGGGAGTGTCGGCGCATCGAGCGGTCTTGCTGGTCTTGTTTTACCATTGTCGAAATGTCTTGATGTACCGGGATACCGAGTCTGATCGGAGTGTCTCGGGTGAAGGTCTATTCCTTCGATGATCGCGAGAGCTTGTCATGGGCTAAGTTGGGACACCCCTGCAGGGTATAAACTTTCGAGAGCCGTGCCCGCGGTTATGTGGCAGATGGGAATTTGTTAATGTCCGGTTGTAGATAACTTGACACCAGATCCGAATTAAAACGCATCAACCGCGTGTGTAGCCGTGATGGTCTCTTCTCGGCGGAGTCCGAAAAGTGAACACGGTTTATGTGTTATGTTGACGTAAGTAGGTGTTCAGGATTACCTCTTGATCATTGCTAGCTTCACGACCGTTCCGCTTGTTCTCTTCTCGCTCTTATTTGCGTATGTTAGCCACCATATCATGCTTAGTCGTTGCTGCAACCTCACCACTTTAACCCTTCCTTTCCCATTAAGCTTTGCTAGTCTTGATACCCATGGTAATGGGATTGCTGAGTCCTCGTGGCTCACCCGATACTTCCAAAACCAGTTTGCAGGTGCCTATTACCGAGTAGGTGACGCAACCAAGCTCAAGGAGGAGCTCGATGAAGATCTTGCCCTTTGTGTTGTTTCGTTCTAGTTGTTCAGTAGTGGAGCCCAGTTGGGGTCAATCGGGGACCTTTGTCGCATTTGGGGTTCTTCTTTTATTTTGGTTCCGTAGTCGGACCCTGATTGTATCTGGATGATGTAATGCTTTATTCATGTATTTGTGTGAAGTGGCGATTGTAAGCCAACTATGTATCTCTTTCCCTTATGTACTACATGGGTTGTGTGAAGATTACCTCACTTGCGACATTGCTTTCAATGCGGTTATGCCTCTAAGTCGTGCTTCGACACGTGGGAGATATAGCCGCATCGAGGCGCGCTAAGTTGGTAATCGAGCCTTCCCGACCTTAGAAGCCCCAACGCTTGATCGTCTTTAGCGGCGAGTTGTGTCTAGAAAAATGTTTTGAGTCATTTAGGATTATATATATCGGAGAGTTAGAATTCTTTTTACTCCTCGGTCCTTCGCCGCGCTCTGTGTGGTCTCCCGACGAGAGTTTTGACTCTTCTCTTCTCTAATTTCACTAAAAAATTTTAGGATCACGCGGGTATCTTGGAATCGTTCGATGGTTTTATGATGAGAACATTGTCTTGGTGCCTCTGTCGGGGTTTAGTGGAAGTGTCCTAGGGAGTTGAGCTCTGAGGTGTTTTCGTCATAATTTTATCATTGCAGTTCTGGAATACCTAAGTTTAGTACGCCGACATCAAAAATCTCTTTTATGCAGTTGTTGGTGAGATAACCCCGATAACCCAAGATCTTGAGGTGAGTACGGAGTATTGCCATGACTCGTATAACGGATGCTTTTCGAAGGTTGAGGTACACGATTTCTGAAGGTTTCTTGGTTATGTGTTGACGGATGGATATAGCTTGGATGTAGGTATTGTTAGTTTGGGTGAGATATATTGCTTCCCTTGTATCCCCAACACCAGATTGCATAACCAGAAAGTTTCGGGAGTCTATAGGTGGGAATTCAAGTAGCTCCTAGAATATCTTTTCGACAGATGCATGATATGGGATTGGTAAATCCCTATCATATGTATTTGTTCCGGCTTATTCTGCAAGCCAAATCCTTTGTTTTGTTTTATTTGTGGTATTCGAGTTGCTTCGAAGTCAAATTTTGAATCCATACCTTTCCTAAATGGTGTTCTCATATTTCTATGTGAGTACCAATCCTTCTTGATCATTGAGGTTGTCATGTTAATTCTTTTCCTACCGGCGTGCTTCTCTTCAAGTGGATCCGATCATTCTCCCCATCCGCAAGATCAATTCTAAATCTTCTCAACGGTGTTTGTTTCATTCATCCCAAGTTGTCTTTGTTTTTCCCCACCCTCCCACCCCTTTTCTTCAAGGACTCATTTATTTTAATCAAGTATCCATTTATTCATGTGAAGTCTCTTCACTCTTTTCAATCAATGCTCTGATCCGGTGATCCCTCGTGAAGATGCTCACAAGCTTCAAGTTCATCATCCTTCGTTCTTTTGCTTCTCCGGAGGATCCAATTCAAGCTTTCAGTGTTGATCATATTCTTTTCCTCATGTCAAATGCTTTCTCATGCCGGTGCACCTCTTAATCATTCTACTTCTCGCTATTTGTTATTCCGGAGTGCTCAAGATATCTCAGAAGATTTGTGTTTCCATTCTCTATCCGTTCAAGTTATTATGAGGCTCTTATCTCATTCAAGCCATTTAATTCAACCGGTGCAATATCTCTTTAAATCTTTTCCAACGGTGTTTTCTTTTGAGTGGGCCCTAACCCACAGGTCTTTTCCCAGGATCTTACCTGACTCTTCTAATTATTCCGGAGCTATTCTTAAATGCTTTTCAAGTGTGACATAAAAATGGATTCCATCAGTCACATGCCTTCTCCAAGATTGTTTTCAAATTATTTTCATCTTTGGCTCAACTTTTCCTCTTTTAATTCTCCCGGAGTATCTCAACAATTCATGGTGGTTATCATCATCATTCTCAACATTTGAAGACCGAAGAAGGATTTCTCTTAAATCTTGCTCCATTCTCTTCAAGATTCAGGGTTCTAGCTTGATGCCATCCTCTCATAATTGTTTTCGATTGTGGGAATCTTTTTCACCCATCCGGAGCATTTTATGAGTTGTTTCCATTTATTTCCTCTGAAGGCCAGCATGTCATAATTCTTCATTCTCAGCATGTAGCTATCGTTCTCCAAATCTTACCGGTGCATCGTTCAAATATCCTCTAATCAGTTCATGTTCTCTTCATTCTCATTTATCTAAATTCCCTCAAGTATCTTCATTCGTTTTCCAATTCTTCCCGGTGAATTGTGCCTTTGCTACGTTCATTTTCAATTCTTATGGTGGTTCGTTCAAGAGTTCTCTTTCTTTGTTATCATATCAATTCATTCGTTCTTTCCAAATCCTACCGGTGGTTCGTTGAAGACCTTCTCAAGTTTTGATATATCTCTTTTAATCCTTTCTACAAGAATAAGTAGTATGCCAAATCCGTTGCTTGTCGTCAATTTAATTTGATGAAGGATAAGCATATAATAAATCTTATTCTTATTTCCTCGAGGTGATTCAATTATTTTCTTTCGGAGATTATTCATGATGAATAAATTCTTGTTTACAAGTGATTCATCTTTCTTTCCAGAGTTGGTCATCATATCACATTCTCGGTTCGAGATGCTTCATCTTTTCTTTTCCGGAGTTCCAAGTTTTCCGCATTATCGTCGCGAAGCTCATTCTAAATCATTGCAAGGCTTCACCTTGTGTTTTCAACTTCTCCTTCTTTCCACCATCCTTTTAATACCGGAGTTTCTTCATGGTGGTTCCTCAAGGATTCTTTTCATTCTTCAGTTGTTCTTCAAGATTTCTCTTGAAGTTATGACCCGCCAAGCTATACTCAAAATTAAACATGGTGCTTAACACATGTTTTGTTTTGAGGAGTTCAAGCATTCTTCATCTTGCATTCCAAAGTGCAATTCTTTCTACCTTATCTTTTGAGGTGGTGTTATGTCACTCTTGACAATTTCCACTCATGTTTCATGATTCTTATGTTGTCAAGAATGAGGTATTCTAAATCCATCTTTTTCTCTTCGTTCAAGAGATCTTTTCGACCAATCAACTTCTTCGTTGGAGTTATCTTGTGTCATATTTCACCTACAGCCTTCCCTAAGGAATGTAGCTATTTGTGGTGTTTATCAATGATCCAAGTTATATCTCTATCATCTTGGTGAAGCAGTTTTCATCTCTTCATTGATCTCAAGCAAGCAATTGATTTTGATAGTGGCAGAATTTCTCCTCAAGTTTTGAGATGTTTCCATAAGCCCACTACAAGCTTATTCGTTTCGTTGTTGGTTTACCAACAATTCCGTTCTAATCTTCTTTGCAAGGATGCTTTCCAAGTTCACTTGTGGCAAAAGTTGTCATTTTCTTCTCCGTCCCTTTATCCCATCGGTCTAACTTCAATTCTTTCATTATGGAGGCATTGTGATGTTGTGCTCTTCACCCATCACCTCGTTTTGTGAGGATCGTGTTCTTTTCTTGCTTATCCATTTAACCGGAGTGTTGTATCATCTCTTCAATATCTTTCATCTCATCAAGTTTTCCTCTCTTTTCTACCGGAGTGCTGTCCAAATTCTATCATTCTTGTTGCTTGGCTATCACATTATACCGGTGGTTTCATATTCTCTTTGGTTCGGTAAGCTCTTGTTTCATGCCTTTCAAATTACAAAGTTCTCGTAATACTCCTTGTTCCTCTTTTCTAACGGAGTGTTTTCAACTTTGTTCATCTTCCTTGTTTTCTTTCATTCATTTTGCTCAACCTCTCAAGGTTCATGGTTTCACTCGTTGTCGAAGCAGCAACTTAGTTTTACCTCTTCTCTTCCTCTTCCGTTTTCCCTCCGGTGCCATCCTAGATCTCGGGACGAGATCCTCTCGTAGTGGTGGAGTGTTGTAACGCCCCGGATTCGTTGCGCCAGGTGTCCGCCAGTTATTCGCCGTCGTTGCCATGTCATTTGCTTGCGTGTTGCATTTTTCCATGTCATCATCTGCATTTCATATCAGGTCATCATGTGCATCGCATTTGCATACATGTTCATCTCATGCATCCGAGCTTTTTCCCCGTTGTCCGTTTTGCAATCCGGTGCTCCTATGTCCTCCGGCGTCCCCCTCTTCTCTCTTTTCATGTGCGGGTATTAAACTTTCTCGGAATGGCTCGAGGTTTTCCAAGCAGCCTGGGTATAGCACCGGTAGACCGCCTGTCAAGTTTTGTGCCATTTGGAGGTCGTTTGGTACTCCAACGGTTAACCGGGTAACCGCAAAGCCCTCTTTTGTTGCAGCCCAACACCCCTTCCAAAGTGGCCCAAAACCCATCTAACTCCCCTCCATGCTCTCAGTCGTTCGATCACGATCGCGTGGCCGAAAACCGCACCTCATTTGGACACACCTAGCTCCCTCTACCTATAGAAACGTCCTCCTCCTCCATTTTTCGGTGCAAACCCTAGATCAAACTCCACCCGCCGCCGCCGGACAAAAATCCGGGCAGCGGACGTGTCTGCCCGCTCCGCCGGACCAACCCGCCGCTCACACGTGTCGGGCGGTCCCCACCGCCACCACCAGCGGGCCCGCCGAGGGCCCGAGCGAGCCCGCCCGCCCATCGCGCGCCAGCGCCGCCAGCTGTGCTCCCCGCCCCTTCGCGGAGAACCCCACCGCCGGGCGCCGTCCTCGCCAGCGTGCCCGCGACCTGCGCCGCCGCCGCCCATTCGTCTCCGTGGTGCGCCAGCCCACCGGAGCTCGCCGAAACGCACCCGAGCCGCACCGTCCCACCTCCGCCCGCGCTTCGCCCGCGTGCCGCGCCCAGGCGCCGCCGCCCGCCGCCCGCCGCCCCGCCGTGCTCCTCCGGCCGCCGTGCTTAGCCTCAAGCGCCGCCCGTCCTTCAGCCCCGCCGCCAGGCGCGCCTCGCGCGCCTTGCAGCCAGCCCTCGCCAGCGCCGCCCTCGAGCCCGCCGCCTTGGCCTCCCTCCGGCGGATCCGCCTCCTCGGCCTCCGGTGACCTTCCCTGCCCGCCACCACATCCACTCCGCCAACCTCGGGCTCCGTGCCCGGATCTGGATCTGAGGTTGACTTTTCCCCGCCCCCGATTTTTCCTAAGTCCCTGTACTTTTACATTAACATGCCATATTCATTGCGTCACATCTCTGCACCCGTAGCTCCTTTTTGTGCGTATAATATGTCAAATTGTTCGTCTCGACGAGTAGATCATTTCATTCCATTGCATCATTTTCATTTGAGCTCATCTTGATGCCCGAAATGCTGTTGTAAGAGTGCATGTTGATGTTAACCTGCTGAAACTGTTATAACTTGCTGTTTTATCATTTTTGCCATGATTGATGTGTGCATCCTATGAGTATGAGTTCTACATGAATGCTGATCTATGCCATGCCATATTTCAACCATGTATTTTTGTGAGTTGTGTGCTGAGTGTATCAAGCTTGTTAAGTAGGGTAGTTGTTGTTGCTGTTTTCCTGTCAGATTCTGTTATATTTTGTTGCTATGTTAACATGCTTCTACTAATCATTCTATGCATAGTATGGAGATGCTCTATAAACATGTTTTGATCTACATGTCATGCTCTATCCATTCATGCCCTTGGTTGCAATTATAGCCTGCTGGAACATGTTCATTTCTTGCTCCAAAGTTGCTTGAAAATGTTGCTGTCAGCCTGTTAACATTAAGTTCACTTGTTACCATGTGTTTTCCTAGTGATCCATGTATCCTATGAACTTGCTCTTGCCATGCCTAGCTTCATAAACATGCCTTCTTACTGTTGGTTGCCTTGCCATGCCATGTATTGCTCTGTGGTGAGTGGTTCAAGCTCACGAACATGCCTACTTATTGTTGTTCCTGCCATGTTTAAATCTGTAATATAACTTGCCTTGTTTACATTGGTGCCATCATATTTTCCGTGCCTTTTTGGCTCATGGTCAGTAAGGGTCTTTTGATCTATGCTTTTAGTAGATTCATGCCATGCCTTTGTTTGCCATGATAAGTTCCTGTAACATGTTGTTTGATAGCTCTAAACATTGCAACTTGATGTTATTTCCTGATAAGTCTGAAACTGTTATTATTTGCAATATCTCCATGTCTTTTTGAGCATGTTCTAGTGATTTCGGGAGATAGCTCAGTGTTCATGTTTTGTTATGCTTTACCTGTACTTCATGTCCATGCCTTTTGTTATCATGTTGGGGTGCTGTAGCTTATTGTTTTGATGCTTGCAAGATGCCTAGTTGCTGTTATGGACAGCTTGTTGCTATGACTTGTATAGTGTGTGTGTGTGTTGCACCGTTGCTCCGTTTTGAGTGTGCTTTGTATGAAACTTGCTTGATTTCACATGTAGCTTCATATTATCATGTCGCATCCTTGTTTTGAGGTGTTTGCTTGATGTTTGGGTGCATTTTGCATCAATGCCATGTTTAACTTGTTTTGCTCATATCTTCTAGGCCGTAGCTCCGAATCTAATGAACTTTATATGTAACTTGACTAGAATTTCGTGTAGATCATCTTGGTGCATCTTAACTTGCTGTTTAACAACTTGAACATAAGGTTTATTCATTTCTGGACCCATTTCGAAATTTGCATATGAGGACTTACCGGAATTGTTATATGTTGTTCCCGGCCTCATGTAAACTTTTGCCTTGATGTGTTGTTCTTGTTTGCATCATCTCTTGCCATGAGTAGCTTCATGTAGCTTGGTCATGCATCATGCTTGTTGTGCATCATGTCTTGATCATGTGTGGTGTGTTTACCTATGTTGTGTGCTTCTTCTTGTTAGTTCCTGTTTCGTTGCGATCGTGAGGATTCGTGCGTCTATGTTTGGTTCGGCTTCATCCGTTCGTCTTCTTCATGAACTCGTTCTTCTTCCTTGCGGGATTTCAGGCAAGATGACCGCTACCCTGGGTCTCACTACTATCATTGCTATGCTAGTTGCTTCGTTCTATCGCTATGTTGCGCTACCTATTACCTGTTTATCAAGCCATCCCATATTGCCATGAACCTCTAACCTTTGACACCTTTCCTAGCAAACCATTATTTGGCTATGTTACCGCTTTGCTCAGCCCCTCTTATAGCGTTGCTAGTTGCAGGTGAAGTTGAAGATTTCTCCATGGTGGACAGGGTTCATGTTGGGATATCACAATATCTCTTATATTATTAATGCATCTATATATTTGGTAAAGGGTGGAAGGCTCGGCCTTATGCAGTGTTTTGTTCCACTCTTGCCGCCCTAGTTTCATCATACCGGTGTTATGTTCCCGGATTTTGCGTTCCTAACGCGGTCGGGTGATTTATGGGACCCCCGACGGTTCGCTTTGAATAAAACTTGTCCAAAGAAGGCCCAACCTTGGTTTTACCATTTGCCTCACCACCACCTATATTTCCTTGGGAGTAATTAACCCAAGGGTCATCTTTATTAGCCCCGGTCCGGTGCTTGTCTAAGTGTTGGTCCCAACCAAGCCACTGTGGGGCCCCTCGGGCAACTCGAGGTCTGGTTTTACTCAGAGTCTGTCTCATCCGGTGTTGCCCTGAGAACGAGATATGTGCAGCTCCTATCGGGATTGTCGGCGCATCGGGCAGTCTTGCTGGTCTTGTTTTACCATTGTCGAAATGTCTTGATGTACCGGATACCGAGTCCGATCGGAGTGTCTCGGGTGAAGGTCTATTCTTCGATGATCGCGAGAGCTTGTCATGGGCTAAGTTGGGACACCCTGCAGGTATAAACTTTCGAGAGCCGTGCCGCGGTTATGTGGCGATGGGAATTTGTTAATGTCCGGTTGTAGATAACTTGACACCAGATCCGAATTAAAACGCATCAACCGCGTGTGTAGCCGTGATGGTCTCTTCTTGGCGGAGTCCGGGAAGTGAACACGGTTTCTGTGTTATGTTGATGTAAGTAGGTGTTCAGGATCACCTCTTGATCATTGCTAGCTTCACGACCGTTCCGCTTGTTCTCTTCTCGCTCTTATTTGCGTATGTTAGCCACCATATCATGCTTAGTCGCTGCTGCAACCTCACCACTTTAACCCTTCCTTTCCCATTAAGCTTTGCTAGTCTTGATACCCATGGTAATGGGATTGCTGAGTCCTCGTGGCTCACCCGATACTTCCAAAACCAGTTTGTAGGTGCCTATGTTACCGAGTAGGTGACGCAACCAAGCTCAAGGAGGAGCTCGATGAAGATCTTGCCCTTTGTGTTGTTTCGTTCTAGTTGTTCAGTAGTGGAGCCCAGTTGGGGTCGATCGGGGACCTTTGTCGCATTTGGGGTTCTTCTTTTATTTTGGTTCCGTAGTCGGACCCTGATTGTATCTGGATGATGTAATGCTTTATTCATGTATTTGTGTGAAGTGGCGATTGTAAGCCAACTATGTATCTCTTTCCCTTATGTATTACATGGGTTGTGTGAAGATTACCTCACTTGCGACATTGCTTTCAATGCGGTTATGCCTCTAAGTCGTGCTTCGACACGTGGGAGATATAGCCGCATCGAGGGCGTTACAGAGAAGGAGGAAGAAGACCTGGAACGAGCGGTACTACCGCCTACAAGCGGTACTACAGCCCGAGGTCCGGTACTACCGCTCTGCCTGTGCGCAGTCGCATTCCTTTGGCCTTGTATCCCTCTCCCACTTACCCCTTCGTGGCTTAGACTATAAATAGACCACCTCCACCTCCTTTCTAGGGTTAGCAAATATGATAGCTCATTCTTAGGTGAGCTTTGCTCCTACCTCCTCCTCTTGAGAGAGAGAGACCACTCCCATGGAGTTCAATACCTCCATGTGAGAAGATCCTCTGGGATATCATCAAGACCCCATCGCGGGAAGATCCGTGTAGGATACCATCAAGACCTCCTCTTGGAGATGAACTCTACCTTGTATCTTTCCTTTTGTTGTTCATGTACCCTTGTGGATCTTGTGTGTTTGATTGTCTAGTGGATGTGTGGTTGGAATTGTTCTTGAGTGTTTCCCCTTGTGATTTCTCTCAGTCTTCCCCATGTTCTTCGTGTTCCTCATAGGGATCTGCTCCAATCGTGAAACATCGGGCATCTAGGTTTCTACCCTACATCAAATGCTCCTAGCTGTTCCATGGTCTTCCTCTTGGTTCGTGATCATGCATAGCACACACGTTTGAGGTAGTAGCCATGTCTCACATGTGGAAGGAGAAGGTTCGGAGAGGAGCGAGTTCACCTTGTGTCTAATGGCCTATAGTCGAGGTCTCATCTTATGTATCCTTGGGTCATGGGGAGTGGTCTAAGTGGACATGGGGATGATCGTAGGATGCTCCGTATCACCCTCTAGTAGGTTGTCTAATTTACAATCTTGTTGAGAAAGCTTGGCGGTTGTTTGCACTTGGTCGTACACTAAGCTAACAGGAATTTCTTGTCCATCTGGTCCCCGAGGTCCCACCCAGGCCATATGATTCGAATCAAGCTTGGTATACCGTGTTTTCACCATGACCCAGGCTTCTCGGGCACCTTCCCGACATGCTGATATCTTCCATAGCTCGAAATGACGACGAGCTCCCTTGAATAAATTCGCAAGCTCATCCATACTTCCTGGAGGGGGATCGGATGGCCATAAAGCCTTAGCCATGTTCATCAATGCTTTCTGAGCTTGCTCGTGCACTTTGGACAGCTCTTGTAGCAGGTCACCTTGGAATACAGACACCTCTCCTTCGGGACGTCCGATTAGCACACCTACAGAAGCAAACTTGTCAAATTTTCAAAACAGGAGACCATGTGACAGATAGGTTAAACAACATACTGAATAGGCCGCCTTTCAGCTTCTTGTTCTCCTTCAAAGCATCCGATAATTGGGCTCTTAAATCCTTTAGTTCTTCCGCTTGCTTGATATTTGCATCCTGTAGTTTGTTCTTCACATTAATGGTCCGTGTCAATACACGTTGACCAGCAGCTTCTTGCCCTTCGGCATGTTGTTTGTCCGCTTGAGCAGCCCTTAGCCTCTCCTCCAGCTGGTCTGTCAAGCCTACCAACGAGAAAAAAGCATAATTAAGCAACCTCGTTGTAGGCACGGAACCTTACTTCCGAGCTGCTGATGTACTTACCATCAGGTGCCTTCTTGGAATTCTTCAAATTTTCCAGTTCGGCGGTGGCAGTAGTCAGCTTAGTTCGGCATTCTTCTAGCTCCTTAGATAATGTGTTATTCCTCTCCGTAAGTACCTAACAATGTAACAACTCTTAAAAACAATTGGGCCAACTACTTCAAGACTCGGGGGCTACTAGCATATGATTATTGAATCTGCATAAAAAATTCTTATCCGCATATCCTTTGAAAGCTAGTGAGTGGCTCCAGCAACTCCATCACGAGCAGCTCCGATATAAGCATCTGCTGAGCTGAGAGCATTGAAAGCCTCTTCGGTAAAATGTGGGTCGCGCATAACTGCTCTCCGCCGCCGGTGACCCATCGCACTCTCCACTTTGGAGTTTGTGACGGATACATTATCCGAATCCTCTGGGAGATGACAATCCGACATTGCCTCCACATCCCCTCCAGTCCTTTTGACAGGATCCGGGGCTGGATTAGTCTGTGCATGGCCGTCCAGGTCTCCGGATGCAGTCTGGCATATACTCCTCCTGTAATATGGCACAACAGGCAACGTCACCGCCCGATCTATCCATGGAGTGCGTGTTAAAGGATTATTCCTCTTCGACGCAGAAGAGGGCCCGACTTTATCGTTGTTTGCCTTTCTTTTCAGAGATGCGCCTTGTGCAAGCGTCGTCTTCTTAGAGGACGCCTTTACTGCAGCACACCAGTGCGAGCGTCGCCCCTTGGGAGCACGATATAGTGTGGTGGGTGAGTCGCAGTGGGAAAACTCTTTTTGAGGAGATGTCTCCTGGGTACTTGCATGGGAGGAAGGGAGAAGGCCGGGGTAGTAGGCTATAATAGCCACTTCCGTGCCATCGTAGCTTGCCTAATAAAAGACTCCATCCTTAAAGTCTACAAATATATTCGGATCCTCTTCGAATCCAGGATCAAGGTGTTGATTATGGTCCTCTGGCTACGGAGCGGGGCGGTATATCCTCGTGACAACCTTTCTCCATTCCTGTTAAAGGTAGTCGGATTAAGTTCGACTATAAAGAATAGTTAAGGAAAAAGATCAAGTAAAGGCCTATAATCAAAGACTCACCCAGTCAATGGGGGTATACATGGAGAAACCTTCTCGACACTTCAGGCGAGCGAAATCTTCCTTTTCCCCTTTGAAAAGGCCTGCCAACGTGGGGGCCAGCGCGGCAAAATTAGGCTGACCCTTGCGCCCACAACG
This sequence comes from Aegilops speltoides, assembly GCA_021437245.1. NCBI lineage: Eukaryota > Viridiplantae > Streptophyta > Magnoliopsida > Poales > Poaceae > Aegilops > Aegilops speltoides. The sequence goes on along the minus strand of CM038147.1, from coordinate 306,824,130 downwards.
TGAGGCATCGTCCTCCCCATTGTAATGCCACATGGGAAGCCCTCTGGTTGAAGCGGCTGAACGCATCACGTTATTTAAATCTCCATTGCCTCAACTATAGATAGTCCGGAGTGGGCAAGTATACTGATCTTGTTCGCTAGCCTTTTGACTTCCGGACTATCTTCTTCTTCATATCCCCGGGGACGCCAGCTAGCGCGCTTCTTTGAAGGAGTGGAGGAAAATTCGGGAAGACCTTGCAGGATTGGGTCCGGAAGGACAACATCTTTGATGTAGGACCACTCCGAGGGCCACTCTTCGGATGCCTTCTTCGGAGTGCCGAACAGGTATCCTGTTCCACCTATACGCCATACTTCGGCACCGCCCACCTCGAATATGGATCCCTTCTGGGAGCGGGGGACGAGGTAGAAATATTTCCTCCATAAATCGAAATGGGCCTTGCAGCCTAGGAACAGCTTGCAAAGAGCAACAAAACCTGCGATGTGTAGAATGGGACCGGGACTAGATCCGATGGAGGGAGGTATCCCTGCACCTGAAGCTTGGTCAATTGGGCGTGGGGTACCGAGCAGCTCTCCCATTTGCCTTCTTGAGGGCCGTGTGGGCGCGAGGAAGAATATGGAGCGTTGGCCATCTTTGGTTGGTTTCCTATGGCAAGCTCTAAGGATTTTCGTCTGGTGAGGAATGGCATCTGGGATTCAATCTCTTTAAATATGCGCCTTCCCTACATGGTCAAGGGGCTACTTGTAAAAATACTTAGACCCTTCGTATTCATTTGACACGTGGAAGCCGAGGCTGAACTATATGGAGTACAATGGGGAACTCACCTTGCGAACCCGAAGACATAAAGCCAGATACAACGTCATCACCGAAGGCAAGTTCGGGGGCTACTGAGGGAGTCCTGGATTATGGGGTCCTTGGAGAGCCGGCCTATGTGACATGGGTCGGGCCGACGGGCCAAGAAGATACAGAACCGAAGGCCTTCTCCCGTGTCCGGATGGGACTCTCCTTCGCGTGGACGGCAAGCTTGGCGTCTGGGTGTGTAGTTTCCATCCTCTGTAAACCGACTTTGTACAACCCTAGTCCCCTCCGGTGCCTATATAAACCGGAGGGTTTAGTCCTTAGGGGCGATCACAATCTTACAGGCTAGACATCTAGGGTTAGCCATTACGATCTTGAGGTAGATCAACTCTTGTAACCCCTATACTCATCAAAATCAATCAAGCAGGAAGTAGGGTATTACCTCCATTAAGAGGGCCAAACCTGGGTAAACATCATGTCCCCTGCCTCCTTGTTACCTTCAATCCTTAGACGCACAGTTCGGGACCCCCTACCCGAGATCTGCTGGTTTGGACACCAACAGCTATCACTCATGCTTATATATCTCTATAGACCTATATGCCTTCATCATCTCTTGGGTATCTCTCATGCTACTTGTATGTCGACAATGATCTTTTATCTTTGTAACACACTGACGGTACTCTCTCCCTCGACCTTCACTCTATCTCTCTCTAAGTATACCTCACTCCCTAATATGTGTCTCTAACTATGATTCTCCCTATTAAATCTCTTTCTCTCACACAAACACAAACTTCATCTCCCAGGGTCTCATTTCTCTCTACTATTCCCCTGTGTTCCACTCGCACACCCCCTCTCACACAGAGATGTCTTGCGCTCCTTAGGTATGAGAAGGTATGACTCTGCTTCCTCTTAATTATCTCTTTCTCACACACAAATACAAAGTTTGTCTCCCAGGGTCTCATATCTCTCATGTATGTCGCTCACACACACTCTCTCTCTCCCTAGAGATATCTCGTGTCCCCTAATATGTCTCTCTAGCTATCACTCTGGTTGTGAAATATCTTCCTCTCTCGCAAACACAAAATTCCGTCTGACGGGATCTCATTTCTCTCTGATATTTGTTTGTATGTAACTCACGTGCACCCTCTCTCTATTCTCTCTCACACCCACACACATAACTCAGCCTTCTGATCCACTTGACTCTTATCTCTAACACACACTAGCTAGCATCTTTATCTTACTATTTATATGTTTCTCCATCAACCTTCTTTCTCGCCCTCACTCTTGCTACCTATCACGCACACTATATATGTTTCTCTCTAGATGCAGTCATCCACCCTCTTTTTATCTTTCTCTCTCTCACACACATAACTACACCCTCTGAACCACTCAGTGGTCATCTCTAACACACAAAGTAGCTGATGTCCCTCTAGCTAGCATCTCTATCTCTCTATCTATCTGTAATTTCTCTGTCAACATTTCTTTCTCGCATGCACTCTTGCTTCCTATCACGCATGCTATATCTGTCTCTCCATACATGCATCTATAGGTTGATCTCTTTTGCACATTCGTTGTGTCTCGTCCCTCTGCTCGCCATAGATGCATGCTCCAGCCCACGCCACTATCTCTTAAAGACAAAAACACATGCTCGATTATTAGGCTTTCTTCCCTCCACGCTCACATGCATGCATATTGTCATACCGATCCGTCTCTCCCTTGTCATTGATCTTATGACTTATGTCTTCTTTCTTTTATCTCGATCATGCGCGTGCGCACACACACACACACATCCCACACACACGCACGCACGCACGCAAGCACCCCCCAGACACACACAAAGACTCCATCTCTCTCACACACATGCTCTAGGCAGAGCATTTGTTCCTACCACCCTTCCTCCAAGCTTACCCGTAGATAAACAAACACCTTAATTTACTTGTATAACATGAACAAATTCCACTTTACTTTAGTAGTTAGCAAACTTCTCATAATTATATAACGCAAATCATGAGCAAGAAGTGACATTTTTTTACACAACCATGTTAACATGGCCACGTAAATCACTAGCTAAAGTGTAATACCATTATACTTATATCCCGATGCAACTACATGTCCGAAGAGTAGAGTCACACACACTGTCATGCCCAAGATGCGACCCTATCCTAAAGGAACTCGAAGGTCCCACCAAGGATAGAAGCGCATCTTGAAGACCCTTTTGCAAGGTGGATATCATTACATCAACATTTCAAAATAGATAGGGATAAATACAAAAGGCATACAGTGCTACATGAATACAACATCACAATACATAAGAGCAACATCCGACTACGGATGAACACAAACAGAAACTCAACGACATACACCCTGCTAGCCCAGGCTGCCGACTTGGAACCTATCCCCTGATCAAAGAAGAAGCAGAAGAAGAACTCCAAAACAAGCAAACATCGCTCTCGTGTCAGGATCATCGCAAAACCTGCACCTGCAACTATTGTTGTAGTAATCTGTGAGCCACGAGGACTCAGCAATCCCATTACCATGGGTATCAAGACTAGCAAAGCTAAATGGGGAAGGAAGGGGTAAAGTGGTGAGGTTGCAGCAGCGACTAAGCTTATATGGTGGCTAACATACGCAAATAAGAGCGAGAAGAGAGCAAATGGAACGGTCGTGAAGCTAGCAATGATCAAGAGGTGATCCTGAACTCCTACTTACGTCAAACATAACACAAAGACCGTGTTCACTTCCCAGACTCCGCAGAGAAGAGACCATCACGGCTACACACGCGGTTGATGCGTTTTAATTCGGATCTGGTGTCAAGTTATCTACAACCGGACATTAACAAATTCCCATCTGCCACATAACCGCGAGCACGGTTCTCGAAAGTTTATACCCTGCAGGGGTGTCCCAACTTAGCCCATGATAAGCTCTCGCGATCAACAAAGGATATACCTTCTCCCAGGAAGACCCGATCAGTCTCGGAATCCCGGTTTACAAGACATTTCGACAATGGTAAAACAAGACCAGCAAAGCCGCCCAATGTGCCGACAATCACGGTAGGAGCTGCACATATCTCGTTCTCAGGGCAACACTGGATGAGCAATCCGTACAACTAAAACCAGACCTCAAGTTTCCCTGAGGGGGCGCTGCAAAGGGCTCTAGTTCGGACCAGCACTTAGAGAAGCACTGGCCCGGGGGGGCTAAATAAAGATAACCCTCGGGCTCTGGAAACCCAAGGAAAAAGGGCTAGGTGAGGCAAATGGTAAAACCAAGGTTTGGGCTTGCTGGAGGAGTTTTATTCCAAGCGAACTGTCAAGGGGGTCCCATAAATCACCAACCGTATAAGGAACGCAAAATCCGGGAACATAACACCGGTATGACGGAAACTAGGGCGGCAAGAGTGGAACAAAACACCAGGCATAAGGCCGAGCCTTCCACCCTTTACCAAGTTTATAGATGCATTAATTAAATAAGAGATATTGTGATATCCCAACATAATCGTGTCCATCATGGAGCAATCTTCAACTTCACCTGCAACTAACAACGCTATAAGAGGGGCTGGGCAAAAGCGGTAACATAGCCAAACAACGGTTTGCTGGGAAGGGTGAAAAGGTTAGAGGCTGCACATGGCAAGTTGGGAGGCTTGAAGAACAAATGATAGGTAGCGCAGCATAGCGATAGAACGAAGCAACTAGCATAGCAATGATAGTAGTGAGATCCAAGGTGACGGTCATCTTGCCTGAAATCCCGCAAGGAAGAAGAACGAGTCCATGAAGAAGACGAACGGATGAAGCCAAACCAAGCGTAGACGAACGAATCCTCACGATCGCAACGAAACAGGAACTATCAAGAAGAAGCACACAACATGGTAAACACACCACACATATACATGACATGATGCACACTCAAGTATGATGCATGACAAGCTACATGAAGCTACTCATGGCAAGAGATGATGCAAACAAGAACCACACATCAAGGCAAGTTTAAATGAGGCGGAAACAACAAACAACAATTCCGGAAAATCCTCATGTCCATATTTTGAATTAGCTACTGTTCTGACCTTAAACATATTTTAATGTTGTCAAACAGTAAAACAAACTGCACCATGTTAAACTAGGCATTTTTCCACCCCATTGACATATCAAGTTTATTAAATTTGGAGCTACGGTTATTTAGTTATGAAATAAATCACTTTAACATGACATGTATGCAAAATAAAGCAAGCAGCAAGTTTAAGCATTTTAAACATGGAAGAAAGTGGCATAATGTGAAACTAGATGAAATTCTAAGCATTTTACATATATAGTTTGTTTAAATCCAAAGCATGGTTCTTTAAATATGAGTAATGCAAGATGATGGCATTTTAGTAAATAAGAATGCATTGGAAAATGCTAAAATACACAGACTGGAAAAAAATATGCACGGGCCCGAAGCAGCACTATGTAGCGGCCCAGGAGTAGACAGGGCCCAAAGCGGATGTGGGTGTGCAACAAGAAGGAAAACAGGCAAAATTGGGCGCTATAATCAAACCCTGCACTTTGGATGGATCTCGGCTGCGCTAGCCACTGGGCTAGCTATGTGTTTGTGATGCAAAGGGGGGTCGGAAGAAGATAATGCATATGCTCATCGTGAACAGGACCAAAACTGAAGCATGCGCATGGGGACTCGCCGACGACGGGAGCCAGCAGCAACCCTTGCTGTGGTTGCAGAGGGCCGGCGGGGGTGCGGAAACGTGCTAGGGTGCGTGTGGTTGCAATGACGCGAGGGTGTGGGTATGGATGTGCAAGGCGTGGACGAGCAGCCGCCGCTCGCTTGTTGTTGTGTGCGTGCAGAAGCAGAGGAAAAAAGAGTAGGTAGCGCTGGGGACATTGGACGGCGGAGGAGCTCGTCGGAGCTGTTCCGGCAACCAAAACACGCGACAGAGGGCGCGGATGGAGGCTACGCAATGGGGCAAACCCATTCGTACCAAGCATGCAACAGGAAGTGGACGGATTCCTCGCCGACGACGGGGTTCCGCGGTGATGCAAGCGAAGCGTGTGTCGCAGCGCGGCAACAAGGTGTGTGACGTGGTGCAAGAAACAGGGAACGCGAGCATCGCGTTGGTGTAGACGGAAGTGGTGTGCAGCGAGGTGCGTGAGCACGAGTTCGAGGTCACGGCCATGGCGGCCGAAACCAGCGACGCACGGACAATGGCTATGCGAACAACAAGACCAGAGAGAGATGGGTGGATCGGGGCTTCACCGTGGGGGTGTTGCTGGAGTTGGCGGACTCGTCGGGGAAGCAGAGGAGCCGGCGTGGGGCTGTGCTGATCGAGGCGGTGCTCGGCTCCGTGAAAAAGAGGAAGCAGGGAAGAAGACGGAGACGATGGCGCTGGGTTGGCGTCCCTCGGCGACGGAGTGGAAGAAGGTGTGGTAGAGGATGGCGAGGAAGCAGATGAACGCGCCGGAGGTGGCTGGACTCGATCGGAGGGTTGCCGGTGTCGCGGACGCGCTTCCGGAAGCGCTCGGTCTCACTCGGGGAAGGAGAAGCGGGGCAGGGAAGAGGCCCTGTTGGGTGGCGGCGGAGACGGGGAAACCCTAAGGGGTTAGGTCCGGACACCGAGGGGGATCTTATAGGGGGGTGCGGGCACGGCTGGCTCGGCCACCGTGGCCATGTGGGCGCCATGCCCTCGGCTTTTACCGTGAGGGACAGAGAGGGAGGAAGAAGAAAAGGAGGGAGACGGGTCGCTGGCAGGTGGGTTCGGCGGGGTGATCGGCTGGCCTTGGGGAAAATGTTACCAGGGAGGTGATCGGTGGGCTGCGGGGCTGGGCTAGACTGGGATACACTAGGGTGCTGCTACTGCCTCTTTTCTATTTCTTCAAACAGAAATAAAAGGGCAAAAATCACAGAGGGATTGGAGGGGTTTGAAGCTAGGAAGAAAATTAATATGATCCCCTGGAGATATGCACTATTTGAATAAATTGCTTTGGCCATTTTTAAGGATATAAAAATAATTCAAGTTTGAATTAAATTCAAACTTGAGCCATTTTTGAACCCAACCAAAACAACTCCAAAATGGATGATACTTGATAGAGAGGTATAAGGCATGGTGCATGATTTATTGGCAAAGATTGAACATTAATGGAGAAGGGAGAAATGGCACTTGCATAAAGGAGTAAAAGAAGAGGAACGAGAAGGTGATGGTGCATGGTGAAATGATGAGGTGGAGATAAGAAGAAGAGGGGTTCACACAAGAACACGCAATAAAACTTAAATATGCAAGCCAAGGCATGATGATCATGATGCAAATGCAACAAAAATGACAAAGGCAATAGCATGAAGCATAGAACAAAGCAAGGATGGTGCAATGCAATATAATATAAGATGGACATGATGCAAGAAGCAAAAATGACAAGGCACTCAACATGATCATAGCATAACATATAGAATGAAATATGCAAAACAATTATGATAATGCAACAAACATAATAAACACACATCAACAACTAAAACAAATGGAAGGGCAACTGAAGCGTCGGTCTCGGGGTGTTACAACACTCCTCCACTAACAAGAGATCTCGTCCTGAGATCTTAGGACCGAGACGGAAGGAAAAAAGGGATGAGGTGAAACAAGAACTCAAGAGAAGAAGCAAAAAAAATCGAGAGCACTCGAGAAGAAGAGAGGAACGACGAGAATGACAAGAATCGAAAGCTCACGGAATCAGATAGACTATGAAACCACTCCAGTTAGAACGAGATAAGAAACGAATAAGACTGAAAGGATTTAGGCAAAACTCTGGCTGAAACATAGAGGAATAGAACACGAGCTCCACAAGATGGAATGACCCTTGACGAGATGAACAACACAATGCCTCTGGAAGAATTGAAATAGTGGAATGAAAAGAACGGAGAAGAAAATGACATCTTGTGCCACGAACGAAATTGAAAGCATCTTTAGAAGGAAGGTTTAAACAGAGTTGTTGAGAAAATCAACAACGAAAAGAATACGCTTGTTGTGGTCTTATAGGTAAGATCTCAAGATCATAAGGTGATAACCGGCCAGAAACGGAAATGATTGGATAGCTGAGAAGAACGAAGAAATGCAAAACTCCACTTGAAAAGAATACGGAGAATTAATTGCACTTCGAAAAACAAGAAGGAAAGATACTTGAGGTCCTTCGATAAGAATCTTGATGAACACTTGAGGAATGAATTAAATCATGACGAACCACCATGAAAAAAACTCCGGTGACAAAAAGATGGTGAGATAGAATGAAGGATGAAAGAATAAGATTAAAGCTTGCGGTGACTTAGATGGAGATTCCGACGAAATGGCCGAGGGAATTTGAACTCCGGAAAAGAAAAGACGAACAACTTAGAACCGAGAAATTATTCAACATGAACAATCTCCGAAGAAAAAAATTGATCCACTTTGAGGAAATAAGAATAAGATTTATTGTATGCTTATCCTTCATCAAATTAAATTGATGACAAGCAATGGATTTTGCATACTACTTATTCTTCTTGAAAAGGATTGAGAAGTGACATATCGCAAACTTGAGAAGGTCTTCATGAACCACCAATAGGATTGAAAAGAATGAAAGGATTAAAATGATAACCAAGGAAACAGAATCTTGAACGAACCACCGTAAGAATTCGAAAATTGAATGACGAAAGAGAATGAATCACCGGGAAGAATTAGGAGAACAAATGAAGATACTTGAAGGGATTTAGATACATGAGAACGAAGAGGCCATGAACTGATTAGAGGATATTTGAACAATTCACCGGTATGATTTGGAGAACGATAGCTACACGCTGAGAATGAAGAATTATGACATGATGGCCTTCGGAGGAAAGAAATTGGAACAAATCATGAAATGCTCCGGATGGTAAGAAAAGAATTGTCACAATCAAAACAATTATGAGGATAGCATGAAGCTAGAACCATGAATCTTCAAGAGAATAGACCAAGATTTAGAGGAAACACTTCTTCGGTCTTCACATGTTGAGAATGATGATGAGAACCACCAAAATTGTTGAGGCACTCCGGGAGAATGAAAAACAAAGAGGTTGAGCCAACAATGAAATGATTCAAAATCGATCTTGGAAAAGGCATGTGGCTAATGAAATTCATTCTTACGTCAAACTCGAAAAAGAATTATGAATGGCTCCGGAATAATTAGAAGAGTCAGGTAAGATCCTGGGAAAAGACCTGTGGGTTAGGGCCCACTAAAGAGAAAAACACCGTTGGAAAAAGGGATGTTGAACAGATAGATGATGCACCGGAAGGATAAACTAGCGAGAGGCAAACGAGCAAGGAAAACACTTGAGCTGAGGGAAGAATATAATCACTACCAAAATTGGAATTGAATCCACCGAAGAAGATAAAGAGATGAAGAATGTCCACCGAGACGAGAATTCACCGGTTGAAATAATTGAGGGAAGACTGAAGAGACTCCACACGAATGGAATTGATGCTTGAAAGAGACTCAGGCTCCGGGAAGAGAAAGGGTGGGAGGGCGGGAAAACAAAGGCAACTTGGAAGGGGAAACCGACGAATAACTTGAAAAGAAAACACCGGTTGAAATCATTGAGGAAAAAAAGCAAAGACTTCACACGAGTAGGATGGATACTCGATTACAGACTCAGTTCCGAGAAGAAGAAGGGGTGGGCGGGTGGGAAAAGAAAACAACTGAGGATTGAACTCAAAGATGAAGAGGCTCGAGTCAACTTGACGAGAAAAACACCGGATGAAAGGAGCTAAGGAACAACGATCGAAAAACCAACTGTGTGATCCTAAAGAAAAATTTGAAGGGGAAGAAGAGTAACTCAAAACACCTACGTCAAGATTCCTCACCAGAGCGACGACGGGGCTGAGGAGTAAAAAGAATTCCTACTCTCCGATAAAGCTAGACTCAGAAAACAGTTTTCTTCTAGACACAACAACGGCCAACAATCAAGGGGGCTCCTATGGTCGGTCGAGGCTCTGATACCAACTTGTCACGCCCAAGATGCGACCCTATCCTAAAGGAACTCGAAGGTCCCACCAAGGATAGAAGCGCATCTTGAAGACGCTTTTGCAAGGTGGATATCATTACATCAACATTTCAAAATAGATAGGGATACATACAAAAGGCATACAATGCCACATGAATACAACATCACAAACATAAGAGCAACATCCGACTACGGATGAACACAAACAGAAACTCAACGACATCCACCCTGCTAGCCCAGGCTGCCAACCTGGAACCTATCCCCTAAATGAAGAAGAAGCAGAAGAAGAACTCCAAAACAAGCAAACATCGCTCTCGCGTCAGGATCATCGCAAAACCTGCACCTGCAACTGTTGTTGTAGTAATCTGTGAGCCACGAGGACTCAGCAATCCCATTACCATGGGTATCAAGACTAGCAAAGCTTAATGGGAAAGGAAGGGGTAAAGTGGTGAGGTTGCAGCAGCGACTAAGCGTATATGGTGGCTAACATACGCAAATAAGAGCGAGAAGAGAGCAAATGGAACGGTCGTGAAGCTAGCAATGATCAAGAGGTGATCCTGAACACCTACTTACGTCAAACATAACACAAAGACCATGTTCACTTCCCGGACTCCGCCGAGAAGAGACCGTCACGGCTACACACGCAGTTGATGCGTTTTAATTCGGATCTGGTGTCAAGTTATCAACAACCGGACATTAACAAATTCCCATCTGCCACATAACTGCGGGCATGGCTCTCGAAAGTTTGTACCCTGCAGGGGTGTCCCAACTTAGCCCATGATAAACTCTCGCGATCAACGAAGGATATACCTTCTCCCAGGAAGACCCGATCAGTCTCGGAATCCGGGTTTACAAGACATTTCGACAATGGTAAAACAAGACCAGCAAAGCCGCCTGATGTGCCGACAATCCTGATAGGAGCTGCACATATCTCGTTCTCAGGGCAACACCAGATGAGCAATCCATACAACTAAAACCAGACCTCAAGTTTCCGAGGGGCGCAAAAGGCTCTCGTTCGGACCAAAGACTTAGAGAAGCATCGCCCGGGGCTAAATAAAGATGACCCTCCGGCTCCGGAAACCCAAGGGAAAAAGGGCTAGGTGAGGCAAATGGTAAAACCAAGATTGGGCCTTGCTGGAGGAGTTTTATTCAAAGCGAACTGTCAAGGGGTCCCATAAATCACCCAACCACGTAAGGAACGCAAAATCCGGGAACATAACACCGGTATGACGGAAACTAGGGCGGCAAGAGTGGAACAAAACACCAGGCATAAGGCCGAGCCTTCCACCCTTTACCAAGTATATAGATGCATTAATTAAATAAGAGATATTGTGATATCCCAACATAATCCTGTCCATCATGGAGCAATCTTCAACTTCACCTGCAACTAACAACGCTATAAGAGGGGCTGAGCAAAAGTGGTAACATAGCCAAACAATGGTTTGCTGGGAAGGATGAAAAGGTTAGAGGCTGGACATGGCAATTTGGGAGGCTTGAAGAACAAATGATAGGTAGCGTAGCATAGCGATAGAACGAAGCAACTAGCATAGCAATGATAGTAGTGAGATCCAAGGTGACGGTCATCTTGCCTGAAATCCCGCAAGGAAGAATAGCGAGTCCATGAAGAAGATTAACAGATGAAGCCGAACCAAGCGTAGACGAACGAATCCTCACGATCGCAACGAAACAGGAACTAACGAGAAAAAGCACACAACATGGTAAACACACCACACATATACATGACATGATGCACACTCAAGTATGATGCATGATAAGCTACATGAAGCTACTCATGGCAAGAGATGATGCAAACAAGAACCACACATCAAGGCAAGTTTAAATGAGGCCGGAAACAACAAACAACAATTCTGGAAAATCCTCATGTCCATATTTTGAATTAGCTACTGTTCTACCCTTAAACATATTTTAGTGTTGTTAAACTATAAAACAAAGTGCACCATGTTAACCTAGGCATTTTCCACCCCATTTACATATCAAGTTTATTAAATTTGGAGCTACGGTTATTTAGTTATTAAATAAATCACTTTAACATGACATGTATGCAAAATAAAGCAAGCAGCAAGTTTAAGCATTTTAAACATGGAAGAAAGTGGCATAATGTGAAACTAGATGAAATTCTAAGTATTTTACATATATAGTTTGTTTAAATCCAAAGCATGGTTATCTAAATATGAGCAATGCAAGATGATGGCATTTCAGTAAATAAGAATGCATTGGAAAATGCTAAAATACACAGACTGGAAAAAAATATGCACGGGCCGGTAGATTGCAGCGCCCAAGAGTAGACAGGGCCCAAAGCGGATGTGGGTGTGCAACAGTAAAGGAAAACAGGGCAAAAATTAGGGCGCTTGGGAATCGAACCCCAGACCCCTTGGATGGATACTGGCTACGCTAGCGACTGGGCTAGCTATGTGTTTGTGATGCAAAGGGGGGTCGGCGGAAGATAATGCATATGCTCATCGTGAGCAGGACCAAAGCTGAAGCATGCGCATGGGGACTCGCCGGCGACGGGAGCCAGCAGCAACCCTTGCTGTGGTTGCAGAGGGCCGGCGGGGGTGCGGAAACGTGCCAGGGTGTGTGTGGTTGCAACGACGCAAGGGTGTGGGTATGGATGCGCAAGGCGTGGACGAGCAGCTTCCGCTCGCCTGTGTTGTGTGCATGCAGAAGTAGAGGAAAACAGAGGAGGTAGCACTGGGGACATTGGATCGCGGAGGAGCTCGTCGGAGCTGTTCCGGCTACCAAAACACGCGATGGAGGGCGCGGATGGAGGCTACGTAACGGGGCCAACCCATTCGTGCCAAGCATGCAACGAGAAGTGGACGGATTACTCGCTGACGACGGGGTTCCGCGGTGATGCAGGGGCGAAGCCAGGCGTGTGCGCGTGCAGCAGCGGGTGTGTGACGTGGTGCAAGAAACAGGGAGACGCGAACGTCGCGTGGATGTAGCGGAAGTGGTGTGCAGCGAGGTGCGCGAGCATGAGCTCGAGGTCACGGCCATGGCGGCCGAAACCAGCGACGCGCGGACGATGGCTATGCGAACAACAAGACCAGAGAGAGATGGGGAGGATCGGGGCTTCACCGTGGGAGTGTTGCTGGAGTCGGCGGACTCGTCGGGGAAGCAGAGGAGCCGGCGTGGGCTGCGCTGATCGAGGCAGTCCTCGGCTCCATGAAGAAGAGGAAGCAGGGAAGAAAACGGCGACGATGGTACTGGCTGGGCGTCCCTCGGCGACGGAGTGGAAGAAGGTGTGGTAGAGGACGGCGAGGAAGCAGATGAACACGCCGGAGGTGGCTGGACTCGATCGGAGGGTCGCCGGCATCGCGGACGTGCTTCCGGAAGCGCTCGATCTAACTCGGGGAAGGAGAAGCGGGGCAGGGAAGAGGCCCTGTTAGGTGGAGGCGGAGACGGGGAAACCCTAAGGGGTTAGGTGCGGACGCTGAGGGGGATCTTATAGGTGGTACGGGCACGGCTGGCTCGGCCACCGTGGCCATGTGGGCGCCATGCCCTCGGCTTTTACCGTGAGGGACAGAGAGGGAGGAAGAAGAAAAGGAGGGAGACGGGTTCTTTGGCAAAGGGGTCGGCGGGGTGATCGGTGGCCATGGGGAAAATTTTACCAGGAGGTGATCGGTGGTCATGGGCTGGCTAGATCACATTCTGTTGGTGTCTTTATACTTCTTTTCTATTTCTTCAAACAGAAATAAAAGGGCAAAAAGCACAGAGGGATTCGAGGGGTTTGAAGCTAGGAAGAAAATTAATATGATCCCCTGGAGGTATGCACTATTTGAATAAATTGCTTTGGCCATTTTTAAGGATATAAAAATAATTCAAGTTTGAATTAAATTCACACTGGAGCCATTTTTGAACCCAACCAAAACAACTCTAAAATGGATGATACTTGACAGAGAGGTATAAGGCATGGTGCATGATTTATTGGCCAAGATTGAACATTAATGGAGAAGGGAGAAATGGCACTTGCATAAAGGAGTAAAAGAAGAGGAACGAGAAGGTGATGGTGCATGGTGAAATGATGAGGTGGAGATAAGAAGAAGAGGGGTTCACACAAGAACACGCAGTAAAACATAAATATGCAAGCCAAGGCATGATGATCATGATGCAAATGGAACAAAAATGACATAGGCAATATCATGAAGCATAGAACAAAGCAAGGATGGTGCAATGCAATATAATATAAGATGGACATGATGCAAGAAGCAAAAATGACAAGGCACTCAACATGATCATGGCATAACATATAGAATGAAATATGCAAAACAATTATGATAATGCAACAAACATAATAAACACACATCAACAACTAAAACAAATGGAAGGGCAACTGAAGCGTCGGTCTTGGGGCGTTACACACACACACTCTGTCTCTCAGAATCCCACACACATACGAGTTACGTGATGCCCCTAAGCAGAATAGTGTGTTACAATTTGTGCAGTCGTGGATACACGTGATGGTGCGCATTTATTTAAGCCGGACCGCGAACCCAAATAGTAGCTACATTCAATCCCCTACTGCTGCCTCTTGTGACGCCCCCGATTCAATCGTACACTAATCATGCACGCAAACGTGTACGATCAAGATCAGGGACTCACGGGAAGATATCACAACACAACTCTAAAAGTAAAATAAGTCATACAAGCATCATAATACAAGCCAGGGGCCTCGAGGGCTCGAATACAAGTGCTCGATCATAGACGAGTCGTGAAGCAACAATATCTGAGTACGATATAAGTTAAACAAGTTTGCCTTAAGAAGGCTAGCACAAACCGATACAGACGAAAGAGGCGCAGCCTCTGCCTGGATCCTCCTAAACTACTCCCGGTCGCCGCCAACGGCCGCATGTAGTAGTAGGCACCTCCAACAGTAGTAGTCGTAAATCGCCGATGGTGGCGTCGCCTCTGGCTCCAACATCCGTTGCGACAACCGTAAAGAAAGGAAAGGGGAAAAGGGGAGAAAGCAACCATGAGTACTCATCCAAAGTACTCGCAAGCAAGGAGCTACACTACATATGCATGGGTATATGTGTAAAAGGCCATATCGGTGGACCGAATCGCAGAATGCCGTAATAAGAGGGGATAGCTAATCACGTCAAGACTACGCCTCGCGACCTCCGCCTTGCAAAGATGTAGAAGAGAGTAGATCAAGTCCTCCAAGTAGCATCTCCAAGTAGCATCTCCAAGTAGCATCTCCTGTAGCATCGCATAGCATAATCCTACCCGTGATCCTCTCCTCGTCGCCTGTTAGAGAGCGATCACCGGGTTGTATCCGCACTTGGAAGGGTGTGTTTTATTAAGTATCCGGTTGTCATAAGGTCAAGGTACAACTCGGTCGCCCTTTTACCGAGGGACACGGCTATTCAATAGATAAACTTCCTGCAGGGTGCACCACATAACCCGACACGCTTGATCCCATTTGGCCGGACACACTTTCTGGGTCATGCTCGCCTCGGAAGATCAACACGCCGCAGCCTCTACCTAGGCAAAACAGAGGTCACCACGGTCTAAATCCTATCTTGTAGGGTCCGCCCATCGCCCATTGCACACCTGCGACGCTATGAGGGCGGCCGGAAGCGTAACTAGCCCCTTAATACAAGAGCAAAGCTTACGCTCCAATCCGCCAGCGCCTCCGTCAGCGACGCCAAGAAGGCTTTACCGATACCACGACGGATACCCATAACTACTCCCGCAGAGATGGTTAGTGCGTATAGACCAAATGGCCGACTCGGATCAAATACCCATCTCGTTAAGCGTGTTAAGTATCCGCGAACGCCGAACGAGGCGAGCCCACTGCCTCCTAGGTGGTCTCAACTCGCCCTATCGCCTCCGCTCAAAGTAACGATCGGGGCCGTCGGGAACCCAGCCCACCTCTACCGGGATGGAGCCACCGTCCTTTCAACCCTCATCGTAATCACTTGCGGGTACTCAATGAGTCACCCGACTTTAGTCACCATCTCAGATAGTATGTATGTATGTATAGTATATACCCATGATCACCTCCCGAGTGATCACGCCCAATAGTATAGCAAGGCGCATCGACAAGAATGTAGGGCCAATGATGATAAACTAGCATCCTATACTAAGCATTTAGGATTGCGGTAAGGTATCAACAGATGTAGCAACAATGTCGCTATGCATCGTAATAGGATCAACGAAAAGCAAGAATATGCTACACTACTCTAATGCAAGCAATATAGAGGAGAATAGGCGATATCTGTGATCATGTGGGCTTGCTGGTTGCTCGGCAAGAAGGACGAGTCACCAACACCGTAGTCGAACTGGGGTCGCAGCATCTCGGTCTATCGAAAAGAAGTAACGGAGAGGGAACACAATAAATAACAGAGCAATCAAAGCATCACAAAGCGTAACAAGACAATACGCGGTGTTCGGTGTGCCCTAACGCGGTAGTAGGTGATATCGGTGAAGGGGGGAAACATCCGGGAAAGTATCCCCGGTGTTTCGCGTTTTCGGACAGGTGATCCGGAGCGGGAAAGTTGCGAGTTCGATATGCTAGGGATGCGTGGCAGATGAACGGGCTGCGTATCCGGATTCGTCTCGTCGTTCTGAGCAACTTTCATGTAGAAAGTATTTTCATCTGAGTTACGGTTTATTTTATATGATTTTTTTAATGTTTAAAAGAATTTCTAAAATTGATGTATTTATTTAATTCGAAAAAAAAGAATAATTTTGTCACCTAGCTCAAGTCTAGACAGGGTGTATGACAGATGGGTCCTAGTGGTCCAGTTGACCCAGTCAAGATTGACTAGTCAATAGATGAACAGTGTAGGGAGGGTCCACATGTTTGTGTTTTAATAATTTCCTACATGATATTTCTTTAATCTAATTCAGGTAGACCGCACGTCATAGACTACACCTAATTAGACAATCTAATAACCTAAGCACTAACTATTCCTAAACTAGCTACTAACTAGAGCACGGGTGGCCACAACAGCGGCAGCAGAAAGCAACGGCTAGAATCAGCGGCAATAGCATGAGCAATAGCAGCGATTAGCAGACAGAGAGCAGCAGGAGTAGTGAGCAGCAGCAGCGACAGGACCGCGGGCGGCGTGCGCACGCGGCCGGGGCGCGGCGGCCACACGCGCAGACGGGCGCAGGGCAAGGCCCAGGGCGCGGCCAGGGAGCAGCAGTGAGCAGACCGTAGCAGCGCTCCAGCACGCACGTACGCGTACGTGTACGCGGAAGCTCAAACGAGTTCGGGGACGGTGGCTACGGCAATGAATCGAGGCGGGAAGAAGGGGGATTTGGGGGAGGAGCTCACAGCTAGCTCGGTGACGAGGTTGGGGAGAGTCGGGGTTGACCGGAACGGCGGTAATCGACGACGGACGACGATGTACGGGACGAAGAAGACGACGATGGTGAGCGTACGAGGCGGTCCGGCTTGAGCTGGTCCCCGGAGCAGACGAATCCGGCCGCGGCGGATCTCCTGGACGTGCTCCCACACGCCGGAGACACCGGTGGCCGCGTGCTTCACTGGTTGCAGCCATGGCGGCGCTCGGCTTCGGATAAGTCAGAGGGGAGAGGACCAGGGAAGTGAGGGAGGGGAACGGACGCGCTAGGATTCGAAGAGGGCGCTCGGGGGCGTCTAAGTAGGCGCCGTGGGGGAGGGAGGATGGTTGCCACGGCGACAAGCCTCGGCCACAGCCGGGGGATCTTTGCCACGATCCCCCCTGTGAACAGGAGGAAGGGGACGCTAGCTAGATGGGCCGGCCTGGTTGGCCTAGTGGCCAGCTGGGCCGAACGGCCCAGGGGGAGGGGGGGCTTTGCCTTTTTTAAGTTTTTGTTTGTTTCCTTTTTATTTATTTTTTTCTATTTTATTTTAAGTTCCCTTTTATTTCTGTTTTATAAAAATTATCACTAGCACCTAAAATTGTATTTATAAATATAGTACTGCCACCTTAATTCTCAACCCAAAATAAAATAGCTTAATATTTTAATAAAACTCAACAGGCATTTATTTAATTGTTTTAACTACTGTTTTTTTAATTATCTTAGAGCCTTTACATTTTATCAAAGTTTGGTTTCTCCACCATAATTACCTATGTATTATTTGGTTCACTCCGAACATTTAAATTTTAATATTTGAAAACTTTTATTGTTTGTGTGAATTTGAATTTGAATTTGAATCGGTTTCGAACTAACTCGAGATTAGCAACTATAATCGAGGTGACGTGGCGTCACTAGCAGAGGATCACTGTAGCTTAATTACCCGGGCGTCACAATTCTCCTCCACTACAAGAAATCTCGTCCCGAGATTTAAGAGGTACTGAAAGGGGGGAAGGTTTGGTAACGAATCTAGCGGGTCTTCTCATTCTGGCTAGCTCTTCTCGAAGAGATCGTTCCAGTACATTGATGTCTTCATTTCTCCGCTTTAGGTCATCATGATGAAGTCGGCATCCTTTCTTCGGGATCTTCATCGATTTACTTTAATAGGTAACGAGGCGGTCGGCAAACTACGTAATGTTATAAGGGTAATGATCTAGGATTAATCCATGAAGGAGCATATGAGTACCTCTCGAGTTGAACAAATAAAACACATCGAGAGTAAAGTTGGAAGGTACAATAAGAAGTTTGAGCAGCCAGCAATCGCTCAATGCCTAGATGAAGGTGAAAGTGGTTTCAAAGCCACGGAATAATTATTGTGTCCGATGCGTAATTGATGATCTCATCGGAAGGTGGCTCATGAATTACATACGAGTCCACGCGGGAGGAATAACTTTGGAAACAGGGGTGTACAGGAGAGCCAGGTTACGATCCTGTGGAACTGTGGGTTATGGGCCCACCATGTGGGTTAAAAGTAGGATGAGCGGTGATATCTTGCACGATCATGTAATCAAAGTATGTTAGGGGATAGCCTGTTAGTTATGTCGTCAACAATAGTAACAGGGTCTGACTGATAAGGTGGTACACCGAGGTGTTTCCATAAGTAGGAAAATATTACTGCTTTGATCATATAAACCTCAAGAAAGGTTAAACCAAACAATGGAAAGGATAAGATGATTATCAAATTAATGAGAACAATGGAAAGGAAAATGTGTTTAAACACATATATCAGGGGCATATCCTTCCCAAGGATAAGCAGGGCATGATTTCCATGGCATGATAGAACGTAGAAAACCATTTAGGTAAGGGGAGAGGAATTTTCATGACATTACCCATACAGCGGTGTTCGGATAATCGAGCAGGAAACATTTAGCATTGGGCTTCAAATGTTCATGTTGAAAAATCAGAGTACCACAGACATGCTTCGAAATAGTATTGACATGGTCTTCAGGCAAAGATCAGACTTTGGATATAGGAAGGATCCATCAGGAACAACTTGTAGAATAAGTCTTACAATTTCCTCATGGAAGAATGGTTAACCTTGTTAAAAAGGAAACTATAATGATAGGTCCTCCAGCCGGGGGGGGGGGTGCTAGGCATGACATCCTGTTACCAGGTCATCAAAGGGCCAACAACATAACTCTTGGAAAGTTGTCCCGACCATCATATCTGACCGAGATTCAGATCCGATTGGTGTCAGGATACCTCAGACTCAGGATGCCCGAGAAGAAAAGGTGCAAAACAAATTGTCGAGATGACATGGCAAGATTATTGGGAAATGTACAATGGAAGCAAGTTCCGAAACAAGAGTTCCTCATTAAATCAAGGAGAGGAAGAGGAGGTAGATGATGAACTCAACGACAATTCACCGAAATTTTCAAAAGATGGATTTCCACAATTATGTGAACAAGGAGATATCAATTGTCAGATCAAATGCTATAATGATGTATGTTCGAGAAAAACATCCACATTTAAACCTTGGTTCTGGTGCACCAAATATGGGATGGGTTGCACGATAAATGTTCGAATGATGATTCAATAAGCCATAGGCGTAGAATGAAACTATAGACCAATAACTTCAAAGCAATAGGGTTGCTAGAAGGACGTAATCCAAACACACCGTTCACTGTTGGTATCCCGCTTAGAACCAACACAGTGACCAAGAAAGAATGGTGATGGTCGGAAGTATTACTATATCAAGAATTAATAGTTGAGGGAATTCCCTCAACATTCTTGACATAACAGATGGTAATACTCCAAGATAGAATCATAATATAATATAAGTTGGATAGAAAGGAAACTACACAAAACATGAACAAGTTTTGTGTCGGGGGGGATGCGAGAATGTTGTCGATGTTAATACAAATCATCAAGGGGGCAAGGATGGTATTATCATCCTGAATTTGACACACAATCTTGGAAGAAGTCCAATGGTTGACAATGATCACGACAAATTCGTCGAGGGTTTCAAGAAGATGTAATCGATCGGCGACGACATCAAGTCAAAGGACTGATGAAGCAAAAGATTATTGGAACCAAGGGTACGACCCAAACTCGAAATCAATCTTGTTGTTCAAGGCGAAATGATACAACGAGGAAGATTGACGTAAGATTAGTTGGTCATCGTAAAGTGTGCTCTCGGAAGAAGGACCAGATAGCACAGTTAAAAAGTTGCACGATAATGATATAGCCGATAAGGCTAGGAATGACGTGATCGGGTACAAACTCGTACTTAAAGAAGATTACTAAGAGTTGTTGAACCGTAGTGCGGACTCGGTTCAGTTATCGATGTCTTTGAGTGTTTAATAACTCAGAGCCCATGAAAAATTGTAATCAGTGAGAATGTAGTACTTGATGAAGAACTCATAAGGAGTTATGCGCCCAAGATAATCTCAAGATACCAGGGGGTAATACTCAACGACAGTCCAAAGTAGAGCTTGGACTGGGGTATTGCTCTAAAGAAGATTAGTGCTTAAACTTGCACGAGAAATGGTATTTCAAGGAGATCATGGTCGGAACCACGATTGCAAAGGCGGATCCCGATATAAGATGAACTTATACCAAGGGAATACTTAATTTAAGAGAAGCTTTCATGATAAGTTCTACATCATGTCCATGGGCATGAACACAAAGTTCAAGGTCGACTCCCACTTCTCCAATGCATGGCCATCCATTCACTTCTCGTTATCGAAGTTGTAGTGTTGAAAAGTTATCGTGACGGCGGTAGTGTATAACCCGTATAACTTTCGTGTTCACACAGATTAGGAAAGGCATAGGTTCAACCCAACGGGGCTTCTTAGGAACATATACTACAAGCTTCAAGAGTAAATATCGCCAGCTCGAAAGCAGAGCATGGTTGGTCAATCAGAGGATAGGATTTACCAATGGAGAAAGAACTTCCAAAGGGATTGAATATGAAGGACGCCATCAGATAAAATCCAACAAAGGATCTGATGGTTCTCAAGGGATCTGCTGTAAGCATCGGTACTCCACAGAGGAAGAAACAATGCAAAGGCATTGGATTCTAGAAACAACTAACTAATCAAAGCTTAATGCAAAGAAGTTCTATGATTTCCAAATCAAGGGATCAGAAGCAATCGTTCTGATTGAAAATGAATAAGTTCAATAGGCTTAGAAGCACAACCGATCAAGGCATTGATTGGTTAAGAACCAGCTCATGTTTAAAATGACGTCTAAGCCGGGAAGATAATTTAAAAGGATCAACTGATGATTGCGTGCTTTCACACACATGTTGAATTGATAGGATCAAAATGATCGTGTCAAAGGATACTAATGAATATTGCTACACATATGGAAAGCATCCATATTGCAAGCAGACAAGTATTTGCCGAGCAATAGTTTGAAGAGGATACTCGGAAGATCGGTTAGTATTTCCAAGTATTTTGAAAAGCATATGAACAATCGGGGATAAGCGGATACTCGATAAGTGCGAGAATTATCCGTAGGGGTATTCAGTGACAAAGAACAGCAAGGTAATAAGCTCAAAGGATTATCGAAACAATGACGAGTATTTGGGGTATCTTGTAATAACAAGACCAATCGATGAATGTAAGAATAACGACACAAAGTAGTTATCCATAAGGGTTGACG
This sequence comes from Aegilops speltoides, assembly GCA_021437245.1. NCBI lineage: Eukaryota > Viridiplantae > Streptophyta > Magnoliopsida > Poales > Poaceae > Aegilops > Aegilops speltoides. Next base: position 306,802,380 of record CM038147.1, on the reverse strand, counting down.
GTGGAAGGGAATTGCAAACGCGATGAAGACAAGTTCTCGGGTTAATCATGGAGAGTATCTTGAGGTCTTCATGTGCGTGAGCGATCCTCGATAATAAGGGGCTCTCCGGGTGAAAGTGATAACGAGATCCTAATGTTAGATTTAGCAAAATTCATTTAACCCGAATAGAAGAGAGATCAGAGTCCCAGAGTAAAGGCCGAGGAGTAAAAGATCCTAATACCACCCAAATGGCGACGTGTGCCCGTAAGACACACAGCCATGTTAGTAAAAGTTTTTGCAACGTCTAGACTCGACTTCGGCCAAGGAGTGTGGAAGGGGGATTCCTACAGGCAGTCGGCTCTGATACCAACTTGTGACTCTCTGGTGTCACCCGATAGCCATGGCCCGGCCAAAGGTAACGACATACGCCATACTCCCACCGGAGCGGCACTGTAATTTGAAGGCGGCACGAAGCCCGAATCGCAGCCAGCCTGCCTCCAGAGTCCGGACTAGCCAGAGTGGACGAGGAGGCGTTGGAGGCGGAGCAGCACACGGAGCCAGAGGAGGAGAACGATGACGCGGAGTCGGAACAGGAGGATGATAACGCGGGTGAAGCGGAGCCGGAGGAGCACGATGATTTCAATTATACATAGACTTAAAGGGCTTTGAGTTTCACGCCACATTTATTTCATAGAGACAAGAGAAAGGAAATTTTAGTTCTCATGCATGCATCATTTTGTGCTAGCACTCCTATACAAGGGTTGACCGGTCAATTCCCGCTGATATGCACGGTCGGTGGAAGAGGAAGGAGAAGGGAAGCGGGTTGTGGAGTATGCCAGTTGCAGCACAAGCTCCAAGGAACATTCGTGCCAAACAATGCATAGTTGTATAGTATAGTCCGGCGAAGTATGAATTGGCCTTTAGGTTGCGTGTGGATGGCATGGCTGCAACATGCATGCTGCAGTTGAGAGCCTACCACTCCAATACGCACGGTTTGGTCACGCAAGATTTGCACGCACACATGTCACACATGTACTTGTCGAAGGCATGCTCGAAAAAGGGTGACCAGGTCCGCTAGTCCGCATTGGTCCATGCGCCCGGAAAACAACTAATCCCAGTTACTGTAAATGTCGTGCGTTCTTTAATTCCGGGCTAGTGGATGGACGCGAACGTTCCATACAACAAACCGCCCGCAAACTCCCTAATCTCTATCTCTACTCTTTTGCTATTACTTCTACTAGTCTTTTTCTACCTCTATTCTAATAAGAAGCAGAGTTGGTGATGATGGTGTGCCTGCCATCCTGCAATATAGGCCATCCGATTTATATCTAATGGATAGGAAGGAAATTATGGCAATTTTGAAAGATACCCACACCCCTCTCCATATTTGCAAATAAGGCCTTCCCTCGTTCATACTTTTCTCTCACAAGATAAACTACTCATACAAATGCATCTGGATGTTACATGCAATGCACGAGGATGTTTCCTTGGGGGTCTCTCCAGTGCGGCATGTCTGTAGTTGCAAGTTTACGCCCCTTGAGATGCCGACGTTGAGGGGCACTCAGATTTTTTCCGATGAGCAGGTAACTGATGAGTTTGATCACGTAGTAAATGCATTCTAAAGACTACTTCCGTGTCCATTTTCTAATTCCCCCGCTGCCCACTGTTTCACAGGTTAGGCTTGGTGCGAGTGGAGATTGGCTTGCGTATGTACGACAGGGTACCAACATCAATTTCCACAACATTTACGATGGTGACACCGGCCATCGCCTGAATTGGTACAATGGAACCACGATGAGATTGAAGCAGATAGCAATCCCGGAAGCCCGCGTAAGGTCGTCTGCCAACCAAAATTACACTCTCATCGCAAGTGTTCGACATCGCGATTGCTTTCACAAACCCTGCACATGGCGGTCAAAGGTGGACCATGCTGTCTGCGGCCGATTTTTTGCGTACGAGTACGAAGACGCTGTGCTCCTTTCTAACCGCATCTTCGTGGTGACAAACCAGGGAACTTGTTTTGTATGGGATGTCCCACGGTATAGTCCCTCTCTTCCAGTTCAATTTTTTTTGAAATTTTTCATTTTATAAGTTTGAAATTCAAATTTAGAGCTCCCCATCCCATGTTGAGATTACAATGTCCATTAAATTGTTGCGTGCATGTACTAGTTTTTTTGTCATGCATGCATGCATTGCAAGTAACGTTTTTTACCACAATTTCTTAGGAAACTAAGTGCAATGGGTAGTTTTGCCTGAGACCTTCCAACTAGACGTGTCTTTCTCTCCGGGTCGCACTTTGTATCGTTCATACCACTAGTACTACATGTGGTCTTCGACCTAAAAGTGAATAAGTGTAGATGCTCTACCATGCTGTTCATATCCCTCTCCTTTCGTTGATGTGTAGGACATCCAGCACATGCCGTGTTTGGCACTCCTTTATCATAAGAGTTGAAACGCTAGCTATCATCAAAAATAAAAATAAATGTAAATCCGCAGTTATACTATACCACACGGTTTCCTTGTTCCTTGATATCGGAAAGAATACTTCCGTTCATCGACATGTGGGATGTCGACCAGCCTGGTCCACTTGCCATGCACGCAAAACTCCAAGGGAGAGTCACCCCGGTCGTCGCACCATGGTAATAATTACTAATGAGCCGTCAAATCATAGGCCCAACCTTTTGCACCGTGAACTTGCTCGGACTTCGTTGAATTCCGCTTCTTGAAGAAAACTCTCAGACTAGTAGTCTTGCTAGCTCTGATAATCTTGTACTCAATGAGAGGCCTCCTTTGGTTCATAGGATAGGAATTTTATAGGAATATGAAAATCATAGGAAGTGAGATGACATGCATCTCAATTCCTATAGAGAAAGAGATGCCATTTGATGCATATGATAGGAATTTTTCCATTGAGTCTAGGCTAATGTACTGGTAATTTTCTCTAAAGACTACAATAGCAACTAGTACTGGTACATGCTCGTAATTGATTGAACAAACGTACGGGCAACACAGACACACACACTACTACTAGTACTACTACTTCTCATATGCTGGCCAGACATTGTCGTTCTCCTTCCCGGCTTTGCCGGCAACACCCCACCGTGCTTGGATCTCTGCCAAGCTCTCCGCAGCAGCGCATGCGTCCTCTTCTTTCTTGGAGCGATGGGCCTCTCTTTTCTTATGTGCTTTCTGCCTTTTTTGCTCCCTCTATGCGGCTTTGGCCGCCTCTTGCTCTACCACCCATTCGTCCTTGGCAGCTTCAAAGTCCACCCACGTAGTTGTGAGGTCGTGAGCGGCGATGAACTAGTGTGCGGCGTGATGCCATCGTGATGTCGGGTAGAACCCTAGAGGCCGATCTTTCACATTTGGAGAGGATCCCTACGAGGAACACGAAGAACACGAGGATGGGAACAAGGGAAAAACACGAGAGAACACTCAACCAACAAGAACAAAGTCACACATGTGGTAGATCATCGAAACACAAGAGAGTACAAGATCCAAATCCAACACGGGACCATACATAGGGTAACCGGTTCTTCTCCGTGAGGAGGTCTTGAAGATGGTCCTCTCCGAATGGAGGTCTTGAATCTAGGTGGATCTTCTCCGAAGAGGTGTCGGTCCCTCACGAGGAGTAGATCCGGATGGATGAGCGAGGCTCCATCTCACAAATGAGATAAATAAACGCTAACCCTAGCTAGGACGAGATGGTGGAGTATATATAGTCTAAGTCCATGAAGGGGTAAGTGAGAGGGGGATACATGGGCCCTAGGCGCGATCCCTGCGCACAGGCAGGGCGGTAGTACCGGCCATCGGGCGGTAGTACCACTTGTCGGTGGTAGTGCTTCTTGGACTGGGCGGTAGTACCGGATCCAGGTCATGCGAACACACGCATTTGTCGGGTTGAGCGGCAGTGGAGCGCGGCCATGGAGAGTGGTAGTACCGCTTGTAGGCGGTAGTACCGCTTGTTCTGTAGCCGGCGGATCTTCTTCATGCTCTTGATGTCCCTCCCGCACCATAGCTTCTTCTAGGATGGTTCTTGGTACCTAAGCACACAAAGCATCTCCATTTGAGGTAGTAGCCATGTCTCAAGTTGGTCATACGTGATATCACTAAGGAAGGAAGTCACCTCGTTCTCGAGAGCTCTAGCTCGTGCCCGTGTCATGTGTCCTCTTGGCTCTTGGTGAGACGATGGTAAGTCCATGGGGATGACCATAGGATGCTCCGCATCATCTCCCCTCCCTTGGGAAAGATCCGACCTCTGATCGAAATCCTCATCACCATGGTACGGGGAGAGATCTTTGATGTTGAAGATGTCGCTCACAGAGTATTTGTCGTGTGGGAGGTCGATCTTGTAAGCGTTGTTGTTGTAGCGTGCTAGCACCTTGAATGGTCCATCGGCTCGAGGTAGAAGTTTGGAGTAGCATTTGTTGGGGAAGCGGTCCTTGCGAAGGTGTAGCCACACGAGATCTCCAATGTTGAATATCATGGGTTGCTTGTTGACATTGAGCTTGGTCGCGAGTCATTGTACTTGGCGCTCGATGGTGTCCCTTGTATCTTCATGCATCTTCTTGATGTAGATTGCTCGTGCACTCGTGTCCATGTTGGTGCGCTCTTGTAGTGAAAGAGGTAGAATGTCCAATGGGGACGACGGGTTGAAGCCGTAGATGACCTCGAAGGGGGACTTGCCGGTAGTTGAATGTCTTGCACGGTTGTAGGCATACTCGGTGATGGGTAGGCACTCCTCTCACTCCTTGATGTTCCTCTTGATCAATACGCGAAGTAGAGTGTAGTGTATGGTTCGTCACCTCCGTTTGGCCATCGGTTTGCGAATGGTATGCCGACGAGAACAAGAGCTTGATTCCGAGCTTGGCGCATAGCACCTTCCAAAAGTAACTCAAGAACTTGACGTCGCGGTCCAAGACGATTGTCTTTGGTACTCCATGAAGTCGCAATATTTCCCTACAAAAGAGATTGGCAACATGTGAAGCATCGTCTATCTTGTTGCATGGAATGAAATGTGCCATCTTAGAAAATTGGTCCACAACAACAAACAGGGAATCCTTTCCATTTTGAGTTCTAGGCAAACCAAGTACAAAATCCATGCTAATTTCTTCCCAAGGTTGATAAGGAATAGGAAGAGGCATGTAAAGACCATGGGATTGAGCTTTAGACTTAGCTTTGCGACATGTAGAGCATTGGTTGGTGAAGCGTGAGACGTCGCGGAACATCTTGGGCCAAAAGTGTGGCCAATGTCTTGTCGCGTCCGAAGTGTCCCATGAGTCCGCCTGCATGAGCCTCTTGCAAAAGGAGCAAACGAAGAGAAGACTGGGGAATGCAAAGTTTGTTAGCTCTCATAAGATAATCATCCTTGATGTAATATCGTTCCCAAGATGTATGCGTCAAACACTTAGCATAAGGAGTAGCAAAAGAAGGATCATTTGCATACAAGTCTTTGATGTGGTCAAAGCCAACAACATTCAACTCAAGTTTAGTGACAAGAGTGCATATGCGGGAAAGGGCATCCGCAACAACATTTTCCTTACCCTTAATGTACTTGATCACATAGGGAAAAGATTCATTAAATTCACTCCATTTGGCATGATGCTTGTTTAACTTAGTTTCACCTTTCAAGTACTTAAGAGTTTCATGATCGGTATGTATGACAAACTCATGAGGTCTAAGATAATGTTCCCACACATGTAGCACACGCACTAAAGCATACAATTCTTTGTCATAGATGGGATACTTAAGTTGAGCGCCTGAGAGTTTTTCACTAAAATATGCAATAGCTCGTTTTTCTTGCATCAAAACTCCGCCAATTCCGGTACTGCTTACATCGCAATGAACCTCAAAAGTTTTCTCAAAGTTGGGCAAAGCGAGAATTGGAGCATGCGTAAGCAAAGATTTGAGCTCATCAGAAGCGGTAGATTGCAAAGGTTCCCAAACAAAAGAAGCATTTTTCTTACTCAAGGCATGCAAAGGAGCGGCAATAGTGCCAATATCTTTCACAAAGCGATGATAGAAACCCGCAAGGCCAAGAAAGCTACGCACTTGTTGCAAATTGGTGGGTTGGGGCCAAGTTTTAATTGCTTCAATTTTAGATTCATCAACATGGACACCCTTGGAAGAAACAACGAAACCCAAGAAAACAAGCTTGTCAACACCAAATGTGCACTTTTTCATGTTGGCATAAAGACGTTCCTTGCGAAGAGTTTGCAAAACAGCCCTAACATGCTATAGATGCTCTTTCATGGATTTGCTAAAAACAAGGATGTCATCAAAGTAAACCACAACAAACACTCCAATATAAGGACGAAGCAAAAAATGCATAAGATGCATGAAAGTACTGGGAGCTTCCGACAAACCCGTAGGCATAACCAACCACTTGTACAAGCCAAATTTGGTTTTGAAAGCAGTTTTCCATTCAACACCTTCTTGTATGCGGATTTGATAATAGACACTTTTAAGATCAATTTTGGAGAAAATGGTGGCACTGCTAAGTTCATCAAGCATATCATCTAAGCGAGGAACGGGATGCCTATAACGAATGGTAATAGCATTGATGGGTCTACAATCCGAGCACATGCGAAAACTACCATCTTGCTTGGGCACAAGTATAACTGGAACGACACAAGGACTTAAGCTTTCACGTACATGTCCGTTGTCGATGAGTTGTTGTACTTGCCGTTGGATCTCCTTAGTTTCTTCGGGGTTGACGCGGTATGGAGCTTTGTTTGGTAGAGGTGCTCTGGGGATGAGGTCGATTCGGTGCTCAATGCCTCGTAGTGGAGGTAGCTCATCTAGGAAACCATGTTGGAATTCCTGTAAAAGAGAAGAGAACACTAAAGTTAGATCGTGAGAGGTGTTAGTTTTTGGTGCCCCATCCTTGCACAGAAGGACAAAGTGCATAACACTCGATGGGTTCTCACACACTTCTCTCATCTCACCTTTGGTGGCAAATAGGACGAAGTTTTTCTTTTCGCTCATCGTGGAGGCACTCGGTTTTGGCTTGTGGCTCTCACTCTCTTTTGGGTGGATCACTTTCTCACTCTTCTCTCCACAATGGGTGGCTTTCTTGTCGGCTATCACTTGACTAGGAGACATAGGTTGTAGCACATACTCCTTCCCTTTCATCTTGAAGCTATAGTGATTGGTACGCCCATTGTGGATGATGCCGCGGTCGAATAGCCATGGTCGACCAAGAAGGAGGTGGCAAACAGACATCGGGATGACATCACACTCCAAAGTGTCCTCATATGCTCCAATTTTGAAGGAAACCTTGACCGTATGCTCAACCTTTATAGTGCCAGAATTGCTTAGCCATTGGACCTTGTATGGGTGCGGGTGCTTCATCTTGACCAATTGTAGCTTGGAGCATAGTTTATCACTTGCCAAGTTGTGACAACTACCTCCATCGATGATGACCTTGACGGACCTTCCATTGATGTCGGCCTTTGTGTGGAAGATGTGGCATCTTTGGTCTTCGTCTTGTTGATGTTGAAGAGTTAAGACTTTGGAGATAACGAGAGCGGGGCTCGAATCCTCATCACAAAAGACTTGATCATCTTCATCCTCGTTCACGTGCCGGTGCATGGCCACTTGCTCAAGGGCTTCCATCTCCTCTTCACTCATGGAGTCATAGGTTCTGTTGTCTTTGAGGATCATGGTGTGCTTGTTGGTGCATTGAAAGGACTTGTGGCCTCAGCCGCCGCAGGTGAAACACTTGAAGGAGCTTGTCTTGACGGTCTCATCGGTTGGAGTAGATGATGAAGCACGCGGCTTGAAGTTGCTTGTAGGAGGAGGAGGACGCCTTGAGGTTGTCGAAGTTTTCTTGTAACTTGACTTGTCATCGTTGCTTGTAGATGGCTTGGTTGAGGTAGAAGTTGGATGAGTCGTTGAAGCTTGGTTGTTGGAGAAGCCGCAGGTCTTGGATGAGTACTTGGCGTACTGAAGTCATCTTGCACTTGATGTTCCGCTTTGGTAGCTTTATGCACGAGCTCAATGAGGTTGGAGTAGGGTTGGAAGTCGGCAATCTTCTTGATGGGATGGTTGGGGCCATTCAAGAAGCGTGCCATAGTTTGCTCATCATCTTCCTTGACATTGGCTCGTATCATGGCTATCTCCATTTCCCTGTAGTATTCTTCAACACTCTTTGTTCCTTGCTTGAGTAGTTGGAGCTTCTTGAAGAGATCGCGGTTGTAGTAGGTGGGCACAAAACATGCTCGCATGACATCTTTCATTTGAGCCCAAGTCGTGATTGGTGGTTCACCTCTTGCTTCTCGGTGCTCAAGGACTTGTTCCCACCATATGAGAACATAATCTTGCAACTCAAGGGATGCCATAGCGATCTTCTTCTCTTCCTGATAGTTGTGGAAACGAAAGATTTTGTCTACCTTCAATGCCCATGATAGGTACTATTCGGGATCATTGCTTCCATTAAACTTGGGCATGGTGAACTTTAGCTTGCCATAGCATTGCTCTTCATTCTGTTGTTGTCGTGGTTGATGATGACGCCCATGAGGATAATCAACCTCATGTTTCTCTTGCCGTGGAGGATATCCATAGTCATTTTGATCTTGTTGAACTTGAAGTTGTGGAGGAGCTTGTCGAGCTTGAGGAGGAGGTGGGGGAACTTTACGTTGCACTCTTGGTTGGTAGTTCCACTCTTGGATTTCTTCTCGAAGTGCTTCCTCTTGATTGCGCCTATCGCGGTTGCGCTTGGCAACGGCTTGACTTGATTCTTGAAGGGCATGTTGCACCTCAAGAGCTTGTGCTTCACGTTGTCGTTGTTGAAGACGTTAAGCTTTGGCGTCTTGTTCCTCTTGATGTTGACGCGCTCGTTCTTCCTCTTGGCGCCATTGACGTTGTCGTTCTTGAGCTTGTGCAAAAGGATCTTGGTGTGGTTGAGGATGATGTACTTGCTCGTCGACTTGCTCTTGCGGATGATTTCCATGTAGAGGATTGCGAGATGCATGGCGGTCTTGACGCGCGGCTCGTTGAAGAGTGTTCGATGTCGGTGTACTTGAGCCGGAGAAGGTGTCATCGGAGTGTCGACTTGAGTGGCTCCGTCTTGAGTATGAAGAAGTGGAAGGAGGGCAGTTCACTAACAAGGCACGGATCTCGTCCATTCTTGCATTGTTCTCTTGCTTGTGAGCGTTGAGCTTGTTGTCGAAGTAGTCTCTTGTATGTTACGTGGAGAGTCGCAAGTCGGTGGCAAGATTGTCGATGCGGTCGGTCATTGCTTGTTGCTCTTGATGCAACACTCATTGTGCACCAAAGAGGTGGCTCTTGGTGACGAATGATGACATGTCGTCGTCTTGCTCGATGAAGAGTGGGTTGGTAGAAGAACTTGGCATATCCATCATTCCAAGCAAAATGTGAGTGGGAGAAAGAGAAGAACTTATACCAAATGTACCTTGACTGATGTTGAATATGGATCAAGATCACTCAAATGCGGACAATGAAATAGCACAACTAGTACCAATTCTTGTCGGTTCTCACACCTAGACAAGTAAAAGCTTATGGTGGAGCTTGGTTAGGATGGTGGCACAAAATTTGATACAATTGTAAGTGAGGTTCAATAATGTTGGAAAAGGTTCACAAATTTACAAATGCAACAAGTAGACCAAGCAAGTAGTGGTACACGGAAACACACACGCAAATAGATAAGTGGGATTGTACAAACCAAAATTGAGCCAAAATGTGGAGTCCACGAAAATGCTCTTGTTGCACAATACTAGAGAGACGCTAGCACAATTGCACAATAGGCGGATACGTAACTTGTGCACAACCTACTAGGCAAAAATGCAATGACCTCTATCCCAAGTATGCTATATGTATGGTATTTCGGTGATATGATCCTAGATGATCGGATATGACAATCTTAATGTAGTATGATGCTATGGTTCTTGCTTATAAGCTCTTTGCTTATTTTTCCCTCTTTGCTTAAAAGCTTGTTTGGCTCTTTCACTTTTGAGGTCTTTTCCCATGCAAAACTTCACGAACCCAGATAGCAATTGTGTATGCGATGACAACTTTGTGACACAAAAGATGATACCAAGATATTCACCACTATGATATGGTATGTATGCTATGGAGTATGATCACTAATGTGCACAAGTCACGTTTCCTGCAAAACTCAATGGCTAGTCTCGATGGGTAAGCAACGCAAAAGTAAGGCTATGTGGTTATCAATGCAAATGGCATGGAAAGGCAAAGATGTCTTCGAGGTTACCGTCCTTGGCAATGAGGAGTCCTTTGCAAAGATGAGTGGTGGTGATGTTCACGTAGAACCACACCTATATAGCCGAAACACAATAGGACACGGGAACCACAACTGAAATTCTCAAAGACCAAAAGCAACAATGGTGGTAGCGGAAAGCGGTGGTGGTATAGCAGATGATGTGGTGAAAGCCCTAGGCAAATATGCCAAAGTTCGGAAACTTTGATGGTGTCTATTGATGTTGGCTCCTATCTAGGTGGATGGGGGATGTCAATAGGTTCTCAACGAGCTAAAGAACGCGAGAATCGGACTCTGGATGTGGAAGTTATGTTGAAAACGTTGAAACTTGGAACGCTGAAACTGGGAGGGGCGGTAGTACCGCTTGTGGGGCGGTAGTACCGCTTGTGAGGGTGGAAGTACCGCAGGTGTCGGGATTGTTCGCAAAATCTTGATCATGGCAATTTTGAGGCGGAAAAGGATGATTTCGGGGGCAAAATTGGATGGATTTCGTGGATGGAAAGTGGGGAAACTTGGAGAGATGCTAGATCCACTCGAAACCAAGCAAATCCACGGATCAAATCCAACAAACTTCATCACACCAACAAATCACAAAAAAAATTGGATCTATTTTTGGTGGGGATTTTCAGATTTAGGACGAAAACAACAAAATCAAGCTAGATAACACCGGGTAGGGGCCCCAAAAACGTGATCAACGTGGCTCATGATACCAAGATGATGTAGGGTAGAACCCTAGAGGCCGATCTTTCACGTTTGGAGAGTATCCCTACGAGGAACACGAAGAACATGAGGAGGGGAACAAGGGGAAAACAAGAACAAAGTCACACATGTGCTAGATCATCGAAACACAAGAGAGTACAAGATCCAAATCCAACACGGGACAATACATAGGGTAACCGGTTCTTCTCCGCGAGGAGGTCTTGAAGATGGTCCTCTCCGGATGGAGGTCTTAAATCCAGGTGGATCTTCTCTGAAGAGGTGTCGGTCCCTCACGAGGAGTAGATCCGGATGGATGAGCGAGGCTCTATCTCACAAATGAGCTAAATCAATGCTAACCCTAGCTAGGACGAGATGGTGGAGTATATATAGTCTAAGTCCACCAAGGGGTAAGTGAGAGTGGGATACATGGGCCCTAGGCCCGATCTCTGCGCACAGGTAGGCCGGTAGTACCAGCCATCGGGCGGTAGTACCACTTGTCGGCGGTAGTGCCGCTTGGACTGGGAGGTAGTACCGGACCCGGGTCATGCGAACACACGCATTTGTCGGGTTAAGCGGCAGTGGAGCGCAGCAGTGGAGAGCGGTAGTACCGCTTGTCGGCGGTAGTACTGCTTGCGGGCGGTAGTACCGCTTGTTCTGTAGCGGGCGGATCTTCTTCATACTCTTGATGTCCCTCCCGCACCGTAGCTTCTTCTAGGCTGGTTTCATTGGTACCTAAGCACACAAAGCATCTCCGTTTGAGGTAGTAGCGATGTCTCAGGTTGGTCATACGTGATATCACTAAGGAAGGAAGTCACCTCGTTCTTGAGAGCTCTAGCTCGTGCCCGTGTCATGGGTCCTCTTGGCTCTTGGTGAGACGATGGTAAGTGCATGGGGATGGCCATAGGATGCTCCGCATCACATCGCTTCCCTACCATTTTGTGTGCGGTCGTGGGCAGCGAGGAACTTGGTGCGGCGGGATGCCATCGCTTCCTTACCGGTTAGTGTGCGGAGTGGTGGCATGAACGACGCTTGGTGAGAGCTCTGGGGCGGAGTGGCCGGACAACCGTATATAGTGCATTGGTTTGTCAAGAGCTCAAGGACAGAAGACGAAGGAAATTTTGATTCCCCTTCAATCCTGTTCATTTATTACCAAGTAAAATGCATTGGTGGTCAACGAACTTGTCTCGATAGCTCACTTTGATCATTGTATACGAGATGGTGATTATATGGTCACATGCTCAGCGTATAGCTCCGTATTTGTCTGATTAACCAGTCAAACAGTTCGCATGCACCTCATCAGCTCATGTTCTGTATCTATCTATCTTTGTGGGCCTACCTGTCAGTGGAGAAATAAATAAAACCAAAATTATGTGTATGTGAGGAATCAAACCACGGACTCATCACTGCAATGCACACTCGTCAGCCAAATGAAAATGAAATACTTTGCGTTAAATGCACAAACCAATTTTTTTATTATACGTGATGCACACATTAGCGCACACCATCCATAGACGCAAGTAGCATGTACGCGTGTAGACACTCACGCTCACTCTGTCAAACCATGCTAATGCATGCATGTTGCCCTCTCAATTAAAGTCCTGCTCATGGCGCAACGCAAATGACGAGCCCATCACCTGCGCGCCCTGGCAGTCTCGCAAAAAAAGACGTTTGCAGGCGGCCTCCGCGAACACCGAGCATGCATTTACCTGGCTCAACACCAACGTCATACTCGTGCTTGGGCGTCGAGTTGCTCAACATTAGCCATGGCTCTGCACACAACGCGACGACATGACTCAAAGCCTTGCTCATGTATATCATCCATCACAACGACAACTATGAAATGACCTAGCTAGAGAGGGTACTATGGTACCTATATATGTGTCGTGAGCAACCAATCATAGTGCCACTACACACGAGTGTGTGTTTGATCGATTCGTCCATTATTCGGAAGTTATGCATGGTTGTGTGGTGTGTAACGGTGGTCGTGAAGGCTAGCTGGCAACAAGAGTGGTTGCATGGACGCCTGGTTTTCTATACGTGTCGCATACGCTTCAAAGGCTCGTCATCCATGAGTTCACATTTTACCACCACGTTAGCGTCTGACCGCCCTGGCCTACTGAAACCCCTTCCATCTATAGCGCGCACTTCCCGCCTAAACGGTCACCATGGATCCAGAACGTCAATGCCGCATTCACGCCCGACGCGACCTCTCACTGGAGCCGGCATTGCAGCAGCGCAACTACCGAGAGAGCGCCACCCGCGCGGCATCCCGATGCAAGCAACTGCTTGATGACCCACAAGTATAGGGGATCTATCATAGTGCTTTCGATAAATAAGAGTGTCGAACCCAACGAGGAGCAGAAGGAAATGACAAGCGGTTTTCAGTAATGTATTCTCTGCAAGCACTGAAATTATCGATAACAGATAGTTTTGTGATAAGATAATTCATAACGGGTAACAAGTAACAAAGGTAACTAAGGTGCAGCAAGGTGGCATAATCCTTTTCGTAGCAAAGGATAAGCCTGGACAAATTATTATATGAACCAAAGTGCTCCCGAGGACACATGGGAATTATTGTCAAGCTAGTTTCATCATGCTCATATGATTTGCGTTCGTTACTTTGATAATTTGATATGTGGGTGGACCGGTGCTTGGGTGCTGTACTTACTTGGACAAGCCTCCCCCTTACGATTAACCCCTCTCGCAAGCATCCGCAACTACGAAAGAAAAATTAAGGTAAACCTAACCATAGCATGAAACATATGGATCCAAATCAGCCCCTTACGAAGCAACGGATAAACTAGGGTTTAAGCATCTGTCACTCTAGCAATGCATCATCAACTTATAACTTCCCAATGCCTTCCCCTAGGCCCAAATCATGGTGAAGTGTCATGTAGTCGACGTTCACATAACACCACTAGAGGAGAGACAACATACATCTCATCAAAATATCGAACGAATACCAAATTCATATGATTACTTATAACAAGACTTCTCCCATGTCCCCAGGAAGAAACGTAACTACTCACAAAGCATATTCATGTTCATAATTAGAGGAGTATTAATATGCATTAAGGATCTAGACATATGATCTTCCACCGAATAAACCAACTAGCATCAACTACAAGGAGTAATCAAAACTACTAGCAACCCACAGGTACCAATCTGAGGTTTTGTGACAAAGATCGGATACAGGAGATGAACTAGGGTTTGAGAGGAGATGGTGCTGGTGAAGATGTTGATAGAGATTGACCCCCTCTCGATGAGAGGATCGATGGTGATGATGATGGCGATGATTTCCTCCTCCGGGAGGGATGTTTCCCCGGCAGAACAACTCCGCCAGAGCCCTAGATTGGTCCTGCCCAGGTTCCGCCTCGAGACGGCGGTGGTTTGTCCCGAAAGCTTCTCCAGGGTAAAAGACACCATATAGCAGAAGATGGGAGTCGGAGGCCTGCCAGGGGGCCCACGAGGCAGGGTGGCGCGCCCAGGGGTAGGGCGCGCTCTCCACTCTCGTGGCGGATTGGTGTCCCCCCTCTGGTGATTTCTTCACCCAATATTTTTAATATATTCCAAAACTGATCTCCGTGAAGTTTCAGGACTTTTGGAGTTGTGCAGAATAGGTCTCTAATATTTGCTCCTTTTCTAGTCTAGAATTCCAGCTGCCAGCATTCTGCCACTTCATGTAAACCTTATAAAATAAGAGAAAAAGGCATAATTATTGTGATATAACGTGTAATAACAGCCCATAATGCAATAAATGTTGATATAAAAGCATGATCCAAAATGGACGTATCAACTCCCCCAAGCTTAGACCTCGCTTGTCCTCAAGCGAAAGCCGATATTGAAAAATATGTCCACACGTTTAGAGATAGAGGTGTCGATAAAATAAAATACAGACATGAGGGCATCATGATCATCTTTAGAACAACAACATATATTTTCATATGATTTCTTATGCTAAAGTAACAATCTATTCACAATGTAAAGTATGAATCATAAACTTCATTGAAAACTAACAAACTATGATCTCAGTCACTGAAGCAATTGTAATTTATCATAACATTAGAAAGATTCATTATAAGAGCTTTTCAGCAAGTCCACTTACTCAACTATCAATCAGTCTTTCACTTATGGGTGCAAAGTTTCAATCAGACAAAGAGAAAGATAGGGGCTTATAGTTTCGCCTCCCAACCTTTTACCTCAAGGGTAATGCCAACAATAATACTTTGTGAGAACCTACATCCGAGTGGATATATATATATCCGGATCTCTCCAACACATAGTGCTTGCCAAAGGATAAAGTGTAAAATGGAAAGGTGAAGATCACCACGATTCTTGTATGAGGGTAGAGGGTAAAAGTAAAAGATAGGCCCTTCGCAGAGGGAAGCAGAGGTTGTCATGCGCTTTTGTGGTTGGATGCACAAAATCTTAATGCAAAAGAATGTCACTTTATATTGCTTGGAAGTGATAGGGACCTTTATTATGCAGTCCGTCGCTTTTATTTCTTCCATATCACAAGCTCGTATAAAGCTTATTTTCTTCACACTAATAGATCATACATATTTAGATAGCAATTTTTATTGCTTGCACCAATGACAACTTACTTGAAGGATCTTACTCAATCCATAGGTTGGTATGGTGGACTCTCATAGCAAAACTGGGTTTAGGGATGTTTGGAAGCACAAGTAGTATTTCTACTTGGTGCAAAGAATTTGGCTAGCATGAGGGGGAAAGGCAAGCTTAACATGTTGGATGATCCAAGAAAATATAATTTATTCGGATATAAGAAAACATAACCCATTACGTTGTCTTCGTTGTCCAACATCAACTTTTTAGCATGTCGTATTTTAATGAGTGCTCACAATCATAAATGTTGTCCAAGATAGTATATTTATATGTTTCTTTATTACATCCTATTAATTGCAACGATGACCAAAACTATGTTTGTCAACTCTCAACAACTTTTATCATCATACTCTTTATATGTGAAGTCATTACTCTCCATAAGATAATTATGATCTTTTTATTTATTTTTATTCTTTCTTTAATTCCCTCAAGATAATAGCAACATAGCCAAGCCCTCAACTCAAACTACTCTTTATTATATATAACTCATGAACTCGATTACATAGATAGAGATCAAAACAAAACTCAACGCTAGATCATACTAAAACTTTGTTCTACTAGATCAAGATATAACCAAAAGGATCGAACTAAGAAAAATGATAAAGATAGAAGTGTGATGGTGATACGGTACCGGGGCACCTCCACAAGCTTGGCAATTGCCAAGGGGAGTGCCCATACCCATGTATTTATGTCTCTTTCTTCGGAGGTGGTGATGATGGACTTATTGATGATTCCGTTAGCTTCATTAGTGCACCCTTCAAAACTTGCAATTCTTGGAGCACACGTTGGAGCATATTTGCATTCTTCTAAATTTCCTCCATAAGATGCTATTTTCAGGCCCCCAAGAGTTCTTCCCTACATAGCTTTCACTTGGACGGGATATGTCCCAATTGGAGGGTATATGTGTACAAGGGGTGTTCTCCACTCCGTAATTAGGAACCAAATTATGAAAGTTGTTCTGATGTAACCTCTGTAAGGGCCTCCTAGGGGAAGCCCCTCTCGAACCTCTTGGTCTTCATGGCTGCTTGTGGTCCCTATTGCTTGATGGGGTTTGGGAATAATGGAGATGCCAACTAGAGTTCCCCTCTTTGAAGCCAGAGGGTGGTCCTCAAGTGAATTTCCTTCATCCTCCTCCATCGTGGCTCCCTCGGCATCCTCCCTTCTAAGTTCCATCTTCATCAACCAAGCCTCACCGTCCGTGTTGTCGGAGGAGGAGGACGACATGATGCCTGGCCTTGGAAAACTCTGGCAGAAAACAGCTCAAAACGGAAATAGGGGATTTTGCCATGGTACGGTGGTCAAAACCTTCGCGAGATTATATAATCAGTTTTTACCGACCAAAAGGAGTATCGTGCAAGAAAACAGAGTCCGGAAGGCATACGAGGTGGCCACGAGGTAGGGTGGATGCCTCGTGTCTCTTTTGGACTACTTTTAATTTTCCTAACTTTTTAAATATTCCAAAACAGAGAGAAATTGCTATTAGAACAGTTTTGGAGTCGGTTTACTTACCTTACCTCATACCTATTCCTTTTCGGAGTCTGAAACGTTCTGGAAAGTGTCCCTTATGTACTCCTTAGGGGTTACAATGTTAATCATATTGGTTTCAAGATTTATGGGAGTACCTGAGATATAATGTTTGATTCTTTGACTGTTTACCACCTTCGGATTTGTGCCTTTGGCGTTGTTGATTTTGATGGCACCTGAACGATAGACCTCCTCGATAATTAAGGACCTTCCCATTGAGAGAGAAGTTTTCCTTCAAAAATCTTAAATGAGTGTTGTATAGCAAAACATGATCACCTACATGAAACTCACACTTTTGTATCCTTTTGTCATGCCATCTTCTAACTTTTTCTTTAAACAACTTCTCATTCTCATAGGCTTGGGTTCTCCATTCATCAAGCGAGCTAATGTGAAATAACCTCTTCTCACCGGCAAGTTTGAAATCATAATTGAGATCTTTAATAGCCCAATATGCCTTATGTTCTAGTTCGATAGGTAAGTGACATGCCTTTCCATAAACCATTTTATACGGAGACATACCCATAGGATTTTTATAAGCAGTTCTATAAGCCCATAATGCATCATCAAGTTTCTTGGACCAATTCTTTCTAGATCTATTAACGGTCTTTTGCAAAATCAATTTAATCTCTCTATTTCTCAAATCTACTTGACCACTAGACTGAGGATGATAAGAGATGCAATTCTACGATTAAAATCATACTTAGCAAGCATTTTACAAAAAGCACCATGAATAAAATGTGAACCACCATCAGTTACTAAATATCTAGGGACTCCAAACCTCGGAAAAATAACTTCTTTAAGCATCTTAGTAGAAGTGTTATGATTAGCACTACTAGATGGAATAGCTTCTACCCACATAGTAACATAATCAACAGCAACTAAAATATGTGTATATCCATTGGAGGAAGGAAAGGGTCCCATATAATCAAAGCCCCAAACATCAGATGGTTCAATAACAAGTGAATAATTCAAAGGCATTTCTTGACGTCTACTAATATTACCAATTCTTTGGCATTCATCACAAGATAAGACAAACTTACGAGCGTCTTTGAAGAGAGTAGGCCAATAAAAACTGGATTGCAATACCTTATGTGCAGTTCCATCTGCAGCATGGTGTCCTCCGTAAGCCTCGGAGTGGCACTTCCGTAGGATCTATTCCTGGTCATGCTCAGGTACACAACATCTAGTAACACCACCTACTCCTTTATAAATGTGTGGATCATACCAAAAGTAATGTCTTAAATCATAGAAAAGCTTTTTCTTTTGCTGGTATGTGAAACTAGGTGGCATAAATTTAGCAACAATGTAATTAGCATAATCAGCATACAATGGAGTTGTACGAGAAGCATTTATGACAGCTAATTGTTCATCAGGAAAGCTATCATCAATAGGTAGTGGGTCATCAAGAACATTTTCTAACCTAGACAAGTTGTCTGCAATGCAGTTCTCGGCTCCCTTTCTA
Organism: Aegilops speltoides; assembly: GCA_021437245.1. Lineage (NCBI taxonomy): Eukaryota > Viridiplantae > Streptophyta > Magnoliopsida > Poales > Poaceae > Aegilops > Aegilops speltoides. The sequence continues at coordinate 306,783,850 of CM038147.1, read as the reverse complement.
TCAATAATATGCAAATCAAATTCTTGTAGCAAGAGAACCCATCTAATAAGTCTAGGTTTAGCATCTTTCTTTTCTATAAGATATTTAATAGCAGCATGATCAGTGAGAATAGTTACTTTGGAATCAACAATATAAGGTCTGAAATTATCACAGGCAAATACAACTGCTAAAAATTCTTTTTCAATAGTGGCATAGTTTCTCTCGGCACTGTCTAGAGTTTTACTAGCATATTGGATACCATTTAATTTCTTATCAACTCTTTGTCCTAGAACAGCACCAACAACATAATCACTAGCATCACACATAATTTCAAAGGGTAAATTCCAATCAGGTGGCTAAACAATAGGTGCAGAGATCAATGCTTTCTTAAGTATTTCAAATGCTTCTACACAATCATCATTGAAAACAAAAGAAACATATTTTTGCAAGAGATTAGTGAGAAGCCTAGAAATTTTAGAGAAGTCTTTAATAAACCTCCTATAGAAACCAGCATGACCAAGGAAACTTCTTATACCTTTTATATCTTTAGGACAGGACATCTTTTCAATAGCATCTACTTTAGCTTTATCAACTTCAATACCTCTTTCAGAAATTTTATGCCCCGAGACAATACCTTCATTAACCATAAAGTGGCACTTCTCCCAATTCGAGACAACATTAGTTTCTTCACATCTCTAAAAAACTTGATCAATGTTGCTTAAGCAATAATCAAAAGAAGTTCCATAAACGGAGAAATCATCCATGAAAACCTCAACAATCTTTTCACAGAAGTCAGAGAATATAGCAGTCATACATCTTTGAAAGGTAGCAGGTGCATTGCATAAACCAAAAGGCATGCGTCTATAAGCAAAAGTACCGAAAGGGCAAGTAAAAGTGGTCTTTTCCTGATCCTCTTTTGACACAGGTACTTGAGAGAAGCTAGAATAACCATCTAGGAAGCAAGAATGTGTATGTTTGGATAGTCTTTATAGCATTTGATCAATAAAAGGTAGATGGTAATGATCTTTTCTAGTAGCTTTATTTAATTTGCAGAAATCAATTACCATTCTATAACTGTAACAATTCTTTGTGGGATCAATTCATTCTTATCATTAGGAACAACAGAAATACTTCCCTTCTTAGGGACACAATGTACGGGGCTTACCCACTGACTATCAGCAATAGGATAAATTATACCTGCCTCCAGAAGCTTTAGTATTTCATTTCTTACCACTTTTTTCATCTTAGGATTTAACCGTCGTTGATGATCAAGAACTGGTTTAGCATCTTTCTCCAATTTTATTTTGCGCTGGCATAGAGTGGGACTAATGCCCTTAAGATCATCAAGAGTATATCCAATAGCAGCTCGGTGCTTCTTTAGAGTTTTCAATAATTTCTGTTCTTCAGGCTCTGAACGGTTAGCACTAATAATAATAGGATATATCTTGTTTTCATCAAGATAAGCATATTTCAAAGTATCAAGTAATTGTTTAAGCTCAAACACGGGATCACCCTTGGGTGGAGGAGGATCATCAAGAATTTCAACAGGAAATTGTGTTTCAAAATAGGTCCCTGATTAAAGAATACTTCATCTATTTCCCTTCTTTCATTATAAACATATTATTTTCATGGTCTAGCAAATATTGTTCTAAAGGGTCATTAGGAGGCACGACAATAGAGGCAAGACCAATAATTTCATCCTTACTTGGAAATTCTTTATCATGGGGTTGTCTATGAAATTTAGAGAAATTAAAATCATCAGACATATCCCCTAAACCAGTAATAACAATATCCTTTTCACAGTCTATCTTAGCATTAACAGTACTCAAGAAGGGTCTACCAAATATAATGGGACAAAAGTCATCTGGTGGAAAACCAAGAACAAGAAAAATCAATAGGGTATTTTAATTTCCCACACAAGACTTCAACATCTCTAACAATCCCAACTAGTGAAACAGTATCTCTATAGGCAAGCTTAATCTAACATCAATACCTTCTAACTCAGCAAGTGCAATATCATGCACAATTTCTTTGTATAAAGAATGAGGAATTGCACTCACACTAGCACCCATATCACATATGCCATGATAGCAATGATCTCCTTTTTTAACAGAAACAACAGGCATGCCAACAATAGGTCTATGTTTATCTTTAGTATCGGGTTTAGCAATCCTAGCCGCTTCATCCCAGAAATAAATAACATGCCCATCAATATTATCGACCAAGAGATCTTTAACCATAGCAATACTAGGCTAACTTTAATTTGCTCAGGGGGTGTAGGTGTTCTTGTGTTACTCTTACGAACCACATTTGAAGCTTTAGCATGATCCTTTATAAGCAGTAGGAGCAATAGGATCAACATTAAAAGTAATAGTTCCTTCTTCAACTTTAATAGGTTCTACTACTTTAAATTCAATGGGAGGATGATATTTAAACAAGTTCTCCGTAGGGAGATCAACATGAGTAGCAAATGATTCACAGAAAGACGATACTATCTCAGAGTCAAGTCCAAATAGTGCTAAAATCACGAAAATCATCGGTATCCATAAAAGATTTAACACAATCAAACTTAAGGTTTATACATGACTCATTACCTTTGTCGAGTTCCCAATCTTCAGAGTTGCATTTAATTCTTTCCAATAAATGCCATTTGAATTCAATAGTCTTCTTCATAAAGGAACCAGTACAAGAAGTATCGAGCATGGATTGATCATTATGAGAAAGTCGAGCATAAAAATTCTGAATAATAATATCTCTTGAGAGCTAATGATTGGGGCATGAATATAACATTGACATAAGCCTCCCCAAGCTTGAGCGATACTTTATCCTTCACGAGGCCAAAAATTATATATATAATTCCTCATGATAAACCAGATGCATAGGATAAAACTTCTGATGAAATTCCAATTTCAATCGGTTGTAGTTCCATGATCCAATATCATCACATAGCCTATACCATGTCAATGCCTTTCCCTTCAAAGATAAAGGGAAGACCTTCTTATTTACGTCATCCAGGGGCAAACCTGCAAGCTTAAATAATCCACAAACTTCATCCACATAGATAAAATGCATATCCGGATGTAATGTTCCATCTCCTGGATAAGGATTAGCTAGAAGTTTCTCTATCATACCGTAGGAATTTCAAAGTAAATATTTTCAGTAGGTTCAATAGGTTTAGGAGAAACTCTTTGCTCTTCTGGTCGAGGTGAAGATACCCCGAACAAGCCCCTCAAAGGATTATTTTCCATAGTAACAAGTGACAGTAAATTTCAGCACACTATATAAATGTTACCTTACCAAATTCCACTTACCAAAGGCGCTTCACTCCCCGAAAACGGCACCAGAAAATATTCCTGATGACCCACAAGTATAGGGGATCTATCATAGTCCTTTCGATAAGTAAGATTGTCAAACCCAACGAGGAGCAGAAGGAAATGACAAGCGGTTTTTAGTAAGGTATTCTCTGCAAGCAGTGAAATTATCGGTAATAGATAGTTTGTGATAAGATAATGTGTAGCGGGTAACAAGTAACAAAGGTAACTAAGTTGTAGCAAGGAGGCCCAATCCTTTTTGTAGCAAAAGATAAGCCTTGAAAAATTCTTATATGAAGCAAAGTGCTCCCGAGGACACATGGGAATTATTGTCAAGCTAGTTTCATCATGCTCATATGATTCGCGTTCGTCACTTTGATAATTTGATATGTGGGTGGACCGGTGATTGGGTGTTGTCCTTACTTGGACAAGCCTCCCACTTATGATTAACCCCTATCGCAAGCATCCGCATCTATGAAAGAAGAATTAAGGTAAACCTAACCATAGCATGAAACATATGGATCCAAATCAGCCCCTTACGAAGCAACACATAAATTAGGGTTTAAGCTTCTGTCACTCTAGCAACCCATCATCTACTTATTACTTCCCAATGCCTTCCCCTAGGCCCAAATCATGGTGAAGTTTCATGTAGTCGACGTTCACATAGCACCACTAGAGGAGAGACAACATACATCTCTTCAAAATATCGAACGAATACCAAATTCGCATTATTACTTATAACAAGACTTCTCCCATGTCCTTAGGAAGAAACATAACTACTCACAAAGCATATTCTTGTTCATAATCAGAGGAGTATTAATATGCATTAACGATCTAAACATATGATCTTCCATCGAATAAACCAATTAGCATCAACTACAAGGAGTAATCTACACTACTAGCGACCCACAGGTACCAATCTAAGGTTTTGAGACAAAGATTAGATACAAGAGATGAACTAGGGTTTGAGAGGAGATGGTGCTGGTGAAGATGTTGACGGAGATTGACCCCCTCTCGTTGAGAGGATCGATGATGATGACAATGGCGATGATTTCGCCCTCCCGGAGGGATGTATGCTTGGGAGAACAGCTCCACTGGAGGTCTAGGTTGGTCCTACCCAGGTTCCGCCTCGAGACGACGGCGCTTTGTCCCGAAAGCTTCTCTATGATTTTTTCCATGGTAAAAGACACCATATAGCAGAAGATGGGAGTCAAAGGCCTGCCAGGAGGCCCACGAGGCAGGGGGTGAGCCTAGGGGGTAGGGCGCGCCCTCCACCCTCATGGCTGACTAGTGGCCCCCCTCTAGTGCTTTCTTCACCCAATATTTTTAATATATTCCCAAACTGATCTTCGTGAAGTTTCAGGACTTTTGGAGTTGTGCAGAATAGGTCTCTAATATTTGCTCCATTTTCAGTCCAAAATTCCAGCTGCCGGCATTCTCCCTCTTCATGTAAACCTTATAAAATAAGAGAGAAAAGGCATAGTTATTGTGATATAACATGTAATAACAGCCCATAATGCAATAAATATTGATATAAAAGCATGATGCAAAATGGACGTATCACTGCTCCGTGTTAACGAGACCACGACCATCCGTCCGTCCGCCGCCCACATTAATAACACGTGGCTGCCGACAAACCTACTCCAGCGCCAGCCGTCCATCCGTCTACCGCGGCTAATTGCCATTCGCCCACTATATTTACTTCAGCCCCAGCTCCCAGCCATAGCCAAATACCCACAGTCATTCTCCTCCGGTCCCTTCCTTCTGTTGCCACCACTCCAACCATGGCCTCCTAGCACTCTAAAGCTCTCTTGGATGTACAGTCGCAGGAGCAGACGAAGGACATCTGCGGCTCCACTCCGGGCGCACTCCAAAACTCACTTGGACGTACTGTCGCAGGAGCAGACGAAGGACATCGCCGGCTCCCCCCGACCACCCTCCGCCGCCACAACCATGAATCCGGTGCGCGTGCGCGGGCATAGCCGGCAGCAAGGAAGAGTAGTACATGGTAGGTCGCCGCCGCTCTGGTCCTAGGAAGGCCACCGCTCCTCCACTTAGTGGGGTAAACATCAGTGGCCGATTAGCGGCTTGATAGCGACATGGAGGCAAAAATCTTCAGAACCATGTGCTCCAAAGGAGGAGGTTATCAAGGCGGAGCTGGACAAAGCCGAGGCAGTTGAGGAGGAGCAAGGGCAATAGCCGGAGCGTCAGTTCTCAGGGCTCATGGCTGGACATGGTGGCCGGGAGCCGGCGATCGCTTAAATTAGGTTTATAATAGGTTTTAGTACGGTTTGTGCCAAATATATAATGAATTTCATCTAGTTTATACGAAAAGTTCTTGAAATGTAATGAATTTCATCCGATTAATTTGAAATTTGCTTTGTTTGCACTATAGCACGTCATACCACTCAAACTAGCCCGCCTAACACGCGGGAAAGCCCCGCCCTCATCATTTTGTTCTGGATTCTATTGATCGATCGCACGAAAATGTTACACTTTGCAAGTTCAAACAGAAAAGGTGGCACACTTAAAGCACGCCTATCGCGTTCGTGTCGCACTCCCCAACAGTCCGGCTCGCACGCCGCTCACTAGAGGGGACACGCGTTGTCCTGCATTTTCTCTGACATGTGGGACTGCAATTGAATGAACCATCGATAGCTGAAACCTAATTCCTCGGTGGGCGTCGGCTGAGAAGAGAGAGATAGGGGAGGGAGAAGAGATCGCCCGCCCGCCGCGCATAGACTCTAAGAAATATGGTGATAATGTGAGGTGGGCCATGCGGGAGTCCGGACCGCTTCCAAGCTCGCTTCTGACCGCCCTGGGCCACTAGAAAACCCCTCCCATGTCCTGTGCACGCTCCCGCCTCAGACACCAGCTGGCCGCATTCATAGCAACTAAGTAGGTAGTACAATACTAGGCTATAAGCCCGCTTATGTGGAGGAGAGAGAGGCATTGACAAAGTTAAGGAGTGGGCTCCGCAAGAGCCCGTCTCTACACGTGCTCCTAGGTATGAAAAACTAATTCAAAAAAAGAGGTATAAAAAACAATGGTGTATAAAAAAGATGGTGAAAACATCTGAGAGGAAATAGATAGAGAGAAAGTGAGAAAAAAATTGCAACCTCATAGCCAACCTTATATACAACACTATGGTACAAGAGGAAGGAGGGAGTTGTGCCGATGCCAAGTTTACTGGGCTACCGTGTATCACACTCCTTCATCGTAACAGTGGAGAAAATAACTTCCATAAAAATATTCAATGAATACTCGTTGCTCGTCTTCAATATCGAAAAGAATACTTTCATTCGCCGACATGTGGGATGTCGACCATCCTGGCCCACCTGCCATGCAGAAAATTATCCTGGTCCACCCCGGTTGTACCGCAGGCCCAACCTTTCCCACTATAAGTTGGTCGGTCGAAGGAGCCATCATGACTTCGTTGAGTTCGGCTTCTTCAAGAAAACTTACTTTGCCCGCAATACTGCTACCACACGCGAAGATTGGACGGCACTGTACCATGTCATATCACTAAAATCCACTAGGCCAAACTAGCCCGCCTAGAAGGATTTGTAAGTCTCTATACTGCTATGATTTAGTGTTCTAAAAACATATCCTTTGTCAATCTAACGATTAGGAGTAGAAAGAGGGTCTTTCTCTCTCTCTAGACCTCTCTCCATCTCACAACCCCTCTAGCAAATGTACACACTCTCTCTAGCCACTCCGAAAGTTCGACGTCACTACACATTCACGTTTCCAACAAAAAAATTACACACTCACGCATGTTACAAGTACGTGCTAATTTTGCTGGCTATTGACGTGTGGCCTCCTTTGGTTTAGAGGAATCTTGTAGGAATTGCATAGGATAGGATTTCTATAGCAAAAATTTCTGTAGAGCCTTTTGGTTTATAGGAATGCAATCATATTCCTATGGAGGAATTCCTCCTATCCTCCACATTTCATAGGAAAAGAAACATTAGCCTAGACTTAATGGAAAAAAAATCCTATGATGTGAATCAAACGGCATTTGCTTTCCTATTCCTACTCATAGGATTTAAGATACATGTCATCTCATTTCCTATGACTTTCCTATTGCTAGATTTTCCTACCCTATGAACTAAATGAGGCCTGAATGTATACATGAACCAACTCTTTGATTTTGATGTGAATTAATGTATAATTGTGGACTATCGTTTGATTGATCACTAAGCCCACAATTTTAGGAGCTTGGGTTATTGGCCGATCGATGACGAATCTGACCTATAAGCGTAGCACGAGCTCATCAGCCCCAATGTTTCTCTTCGGTGAGTGTTTTGCAAGTACTATAGCTCGCACAGTAGCTAGCCTACTAACACCAAAAATCATCAAACAAGCCCTGCTGATATGATAAACAGTTCAAACTTACATATAAGCATGCCATATATTACATCAAAAGCTGGTGAGGATACATATGTTTCCATAACTCGGAGAGGGTTTGGATGATTCACTAACAACCGAAAGTAGCAAGTACCGCCCACACAAGACAGTGCACTAGCCCTAAGATGGTTTGATAACACGCATCGTTCTGGTAATTAAACACAATGCAAACTACCTTGAAGGATTAGCGTGACCAACTATTTCCTGTCATCGATCTCTCAGGCAATGACCACAGCACGGACATCGGCATGGTAATCGATCTCTAGGGCAATGTCCACAGGACGGACCGCGACATCGGAATCAATCTCTAGGGCGATGTCCATAGGATGGACAGTGGCATCGGAATCGATATCCGAGGCGATGTCCACAGGATGGACCGCGACACCGAAAATGATCTCTGGGGCGTTGTCCACAGGATGGACCGCGACAATGGAATCATCAAGGACGTCCACTGGCACCTGCACAACCCTAACATATTAGCAAGCACATTATAAATAATCAAAAACCACAACTGTGGTAAGCCATTTTTTTTACCTTGTGCAGCTCGCCGGGGGATCCCATCCCTCCCGGGGCCATCGCCTTGCCAGGAAAATACTGCTTCTCAATGGCAACTATCTCCTCAAACTTGGACATGAGCCTCTCATAGGTGGACATTAGTGTTTCTAGGGTAGGCACGGTGGGGCCCTTGATGTTCTTCCAGGTTTCTTTGAGGAGTTCGTCCGCCAACATCGTCAACTCTTTGGCCAGTGCTTGTTTCTTGGAGTTCTTCGTCTCCATGGGTTGGCCCGCGACATGGCCAACTCGTTGGTCGGTGCTTGCTTCCTAGAGATCTCTGCCTCGAGTGGGTTTTCCACTGGCAACTCTTTGCCCAGTGCTCCAAGATCCATCAATAAAGTGACAAACAAGAAGCAATCGAAAGGAAACCACAATCGCAACGAAAACAGGAAAAGAATAGGCTGTCAGAATCGGTCGGTGCTTGGCAAAAAGAAGATTCTTGGAATGAAAATATAGTAGCATCACTGATTCGCCTAGCTTTCCATCGTCGGTACAGAAGAAAAATGGCAGAAGTGAGTAGCCTGGAGTCAGGTTTTCTTCAAGGGGAGAAAGGGCTCAACGAGTGTTCCAGTGAAATGATGGTTACTTCGTCCAGTCCAACTTTGAGGCCTCTTTACCACTGCTGGTAAAAGTGTGGGTTTTGTGATATGATGGCTCATGACGGCCACACCGGGGTGACAGGTGAGTCTCGACTGTAGCACCTCGCTGTGATTTGGTTGGTGGCACGCGGGCCCGAATGCTTTGATGTCCCGCTTGTAGATAGAGTGGCTTGTCATATATAGTACTACGTCCTGGTTTATTGGTCCCTATGATAAATCTGTGCCAAATTTTGACCATAAATTTAACTAACAAAATATTCATGCATGTTACAAAAAATTACATCATTGAAAACTATGTTCAAATACAAACCAAAAGATATAATTTTTGTTAACACACACTAACGTTTTGTCAGTTAAATCTTTGGTCAAAATTTAGCACAAATTACAAAGGGGCCCAATAAAGATTGTACTCTCACATTTTGTTTTGAGGATACTCCGACATAGAAAATATAAATAATAATGCATGTTTGGGTAGCCCATGTTTCCGATAATTTTTTAACCGTGGGCTTGTTCACAAATTTTACGAGACAGTGGTTGTTCACTTAATGGAGGGTCTAGTACCAGACTTGAACGATACAAAGTGCGACCAGGCACACCGTAACACCACTTGGAATAAGCGGGTAGCTATCTCAAAAATAATCAGCAACTCAAAAAAATGGCGACCTAGTTACACAATTTTAAATGATTGTTTTGACGGAGTGAAAAAACAAAACTACCTCACTATACGTATATATATGTAGGCCGGAGCCTCCACAATTGCTTGCTAGGGTTGCTCTATTCACACACTCTCATCCTCTCCAGATCTAAACAAGATAGCGGTGGTAAACACTGTCTTTCTATCCTCACCGTTGGTTACAGATTCGGACGTATCCCCCTCCACCGACGAAGGGGAGGAGGGGCAGCGTTTAGGCCGCCGTCGACAGCGAGGGAGGAGACCCACTGCCAGCCGCACCATTATCTATGGCCAAGCACCGGCGCGGGAGGTCCTCCGATCCCTTCATCACTGCCCTAGTGTGGGTTGATCCGGCCTCCCGCCGCCCACCTATTCACATCCCGATGACCTTTGGGTATATCTTCCTTCGAAACCGGCCTAGCTCTACTTCCCCAGCTCGCTACGTCGCAGTATGTGCATCATTTTCTACCTCTCAGCCTTCTCGATCGGATGGTCCAACGTCACCTAATTTTTTTCTATTGTTAGAGGTTGAAAGCACAAGTGCTCCCAAGGTGGTTTTGTTAATTAATGTCAACATATCTCTTGTTGGACTAACACTTTTATCTAGTATGTTTCAGATAAGTTCAACAATGGAGTGGCATGGACTAAAGGATGTTGGAACTCCTTGAAGATGCTAAGGACAAAGGATTGGCTCAAGCTTCAAGCTCAAGACTCTTCATTTTATATTTTAGTGATCCAAGATCACATTGAGTCTATAGGAAAAGCCAATACTATGAAGAAGGGATGAGGTGTTGCTTAATGAGTTTCTTGCTCCACAGTGCTTAGTGATATGCTCCAAAACCCTCAACTACTTTCCCACTTCCACACATATGACCTAAACCTAAAGTCAAACTCGGCCATACCGATTTCTTCTATCCGACGCCACCGAGTTCAGATGTCATAGCCACTGCCACAAACCCTAGACAAATCGGTCTTACTAATAGGGATCTCGATCTCACCGAGATGGGATTGTAATCTCTCTATGTATGTCCATTACCAAAATCGGTCCCACCGAGTTTGAGCAATCGGTACTACCAAGATTACAATGCAAACTCTCTGGTTAACTTATTACCAAAATCGGTCTGACCGAGTTTGAGTAATCGGTCCCACTGAGTTTGCCTGACCAACTCTCTGGTTAGCTAATTACCAAAATCGGTCTCACCGAGTTTGTGTAATCGGTCACACAGAGATTATGTTATGCCCTAACCCTAACCATATCGGTCCTACCGAGTTGCATGTCGGTCCCACTGAAAATCCAAACGGTAATAGATTTGCTAAATCGGTCCGACCGAGTTTGTTGATTCGGTCCCACCGAGTTTGGTAAATTGTGTGTAATGGTTAGATTTTGTGTGGAGGCTATATATACCCCTCCACCTCCTCTTCATTCGTGGAGAGAGCCATCAGAACGAACCTACACTTCCAGCATACATTTTCTGAGAGAGAACTACCTACTCATGTGTTGAGGCCAAGATATTCCATTCCTACCATATGAATCTTGATCTCTAGCCTTCCCCAAGTTGCTTTCCACTCAAATCTTCTTTCCACCAGATCCAAATCCTATGAGAGAGAGTTGAGTGTTGGGGAGACTATCATTTGAAGCACAAGAGCAAGGAGTTCATCATCAATGCACCATTTGTTACTTCTTGGAGAGTGGTGTCTCCTAGATTGGCTAGGTGTCACTTGGGAGCCTCCGACAAGATTGTGGAGTTGAATCAAGGAGTTTGTAAGGGCAAGGAGATCGCCTACTTCGTGAAGATCTACCGCTAGTGAGGCAAGTCCTTCGTGGGCGATGGCCATGGTGGGATAGACAAGGTTGCTTCTTCGTGGACCCTTCGTGGGTGGAGCCCTCCGTGGACTCGCGCAACCGTTACCCTTCGTGGGTTGAAGTCTCCATCAACGTGGATGTACGGTAGCACCACCTATCGGAACCACGACAAAAACATCCATGTCTCCAATTACGTTTGAATCCTCCAAAACCCTTCCCTTTACATTCTTGCAAGTTGCATGCTTTACTTTCCGCTGCTCATATACTCTTTGCATGCTTGCTTGTTATGTATTGTGAATGTTAAACTTGTGCCTAAACTCCACTTAAACTTAAAGAAGTTAAAACTACAACTTTGGTACTTAGTGTCTAATCACCCCCCCTATAGACACCTCTTCTCAAGGTCCTACAAGTGGTATCAGAGCTTTGGTCTCCATTGCCTTGGTTTAATCACCATTGGAGGAAGATGGATGAGTCTACTTTGGGGAGTCTTAGACATAGAGTGCCTATACTTGATGGAGAGTATTTTCATGAGTGGAAAAATGAGATGCTTGTAATTTTCAATCAATATCATTTGAACAAGTACATTGCTAGCCCTTGTGCACCTCATGTTGATCCTATGCATCCTACCCTTGATGAGTCAATTGACATGATCCGCAATCTTAGAACTGCCAAACTTATCATTAGAGGATTGCCTAGAAACTTGATTGGATGTTTGCCTACTCTTAAGTGTGCCTACACTATATGGAAATTTCTTGAGGAACGCTTTCCAAATTATTTCTTGAAAAATCTTGATGAAATTCTCCATAAGTCTATTGCCTTGAGTAAGATGAATTCTAGTGATCCTTTGTTTGGTGATTGTTTGTTTGAGCTTACAAACCTTATGCGTGCCAAAGGAGATGTTGGAATTATTAGTGATATTATTTCTGAAGCTATAAAAATTCATAAGCAAGATCATTGTCAAACTCACTCTAACGAATCACCCTCTCTAGGATTTGATCCACCACATGACGATGTTGAACATGTATACTATGATGAGGATGATGATAGTGACTTCGATCTTGATGATGCAATGAGACACTTTGGTCTTATGGAAAATCTTCGGGGATATATGTCAGGAGGAAAGGAATGGGTTCTTTATAGTGGATGTACCGATCACATGACCGGAGATAAAGACATGTTTCGGGAGCTTGCTGAAAACGATGGTCCTCGAAAGTATGTCACTTTCGGTGACAACTCAAAGGGTAAGGTGGTTGGCCTCGGTAAGGTGGCCATATCACATGATAGCTCCATACAAAATGTCATGCTCGTTGAATCTCTTGGATACAACTTACTTTCAGTATCTAGACTTGCTGATTTCGGTTTCAGTGTCCTATTTACTGAAGTAGATTGCCAAGTGTTTCGTCGAGACAATCATAAAATGGTCTTTGCCGGTGTGCGTAGAGGTGATCTATACATTGTTGATTTCACTAAAAAGGCTCAACCTAAAACTTGCTTCATTGCTAAATCCTCAAAAGGTTGGTTATGGCATAGACGACTAGGTCACGTTGGCATGAGAAACCTTGACAAGCTTATTAAAGGGAATTATATCCTTGGTGTTAACGATGTCATATTTGATAAGGATAGACTTTGCAGTGCTTGTCAGGTAGGTAAACAGGTTGGAGGAAGGCATCCCGTGAAGAACATCATGACCACAAGGAGGCCACTCGAGCTACTTCACATGGATCTTTTTGGTCCCAACTCTTACAAGAGTCTCGGGGGAAATTCTATTGGTGTAGTTATAGTTGATGATTTTTCAATATTTACGTGGGTGTTCTTTCTCGATGATAAATCACTGGTCCAAAAGATCTTCAAAAACTTCGCTAGGAAGGCCCAAAATAAATTTGAAGTGAAGATCAAGAAGGTTCGCAGCGACAACGGAATAGGGTTCAAGAGCGCAAATGTGGACACCTTTCTTGACGAAGAAGGGATTTCACACGAGTTCTCGGCTACGTACACACCTCAACAAAATGGAGTTGTTGAGAGTAAGAATTGGACGCTCATCGAAATGGCGATAACGATGCTTGATGAGTACAAGACACCGAAGCACTTTTGGGCAGAAGTGGTTGAGACAGCTTTCCATGCGACAAATCGCTTGTATGTTCACAAGCTACTCGGCAAGACGGCATACGAGCTCCTCACCGGTAACAAACCCCAAGTTGGATACTTTCGAATATTCGGCTCAAAGTGCTACATTCTTGATAAGCATCGTCGTTCTAAATTTGCCCCTAAGTCTCTTGAAGGTTTCCTACTAGGTTATGGCTCAAACTCTCACACTTACCGTGTCTACAACAATTTCACCTGAAAGGTTGAAGAGACGGTAGATGTGAAGTTTGATGAATCTAACGGCTCGCAAGTAGAGCAATTGCCAATTGATGTAGGAGACAAAGATCCTTCGGAAGCAATCCAAGACTTGTCTATTGGCAAGGTCCGTCCAACGGAGGTGAAGGAGAGTACCTCGTCCGTCCAAGTGGAAGCCTCTACTTCACGACAAGGTGAACCAAGAGTTGATACAGAAGCATCCACAAGTGGGACACACCAAGATGAAGAAAACGAGGAAGTGCATCAAGATGAACATCAACAACCTCCTTCTCCACCACGACAAGAGAACGACAATGCCAACAATGAAGAAGGCCAAGAAGAAGAACAAGATGAAGAATAAGTTCAACCAAGAACCAAGCAAAAGCTTTCATGAGTTCGAGCAAGAATTGCTAAACCATCCCGTTAAGCAAATCTACAATGATATTCAAACCGGGAGAATCACTCGCTCTAAAACTCGTTTAGCTAACTTTTGTGAAAACTATTCTTTCATCTCTAGCATTGAACCTATGAAGGTCGAAGAAGCATTGGAAGATCCGGATTGGATAAATGCTATGCATGAAGAGCTACACAACTTTGAGAGGAACCAAGTTTGGACATTGGTTGAGAAGCCTGGCAACAACCACAACATCATCGGTACCAAATGGGTGTTTCGCAACCAGCAAGATGAAGATGGACAAGTAGTTCACAACAAAGCATGTCTCGTCGCCCAAGGCTACACACAAGTCGAAGGTATGGACTATGGCAAGACTTACGCTCCTGTTGCTAGACTTGAGTCCATTCGCATCTTACTTGCCTATGCTAATCACCATGATATCACCTTGTACCAAATGGACATTAAAAGTTCTTTTCTAAATGGTGAAATAGAGGAGGAAGTTTATGTTAAGCAACCTCCCGGCTTTGTCAATCCTAAGAAACGAAATCATGTTTACAAACTTCACAAAGCCCTTTATGGTCTTAAACAAGCTCCTAGAGCGTGGTATAAATGCTTGACCAAGTTCCTCATTGAAAAAGGCTTTGAAATTGGGAAAATTGATTCCACACTTTTTACTAAAAGTGTTAATGGAGAACTATTTGTGTGCCAAATCTATGTTGATGATATTATATTTGGTTCAACTAACCCTCATTTTAGTGAAAAGTTTGGGAAGCTAATGTCGGAGAAGTTTGAGATGTCTATGATGAGTGAACTCAAATTATTTCTTGGGTTGCAAATCAAGCAAACTAAGGAAGGTACTTTTGTTTCTCAAACGAAGTACACCAAGGACTTATTCAAGAAGTTCAGTATGCAAGAATGCAAAGGTATGAGTACACCCATGCCTACTAGTGGACATCTTGATTTGACCAAAGATGGTGAACCGGTTGATCAAAAGGTTTATCGCTCTATGATTGGTTCATTGTTATATCTATGTGCTTCACGTCCCGATATCATGCTAAGTGTGTGCATGTGTGCACGACATCAAGCTTCTCCTAAAGAATGTCATCTTAAGGCTGTGAAAAGGATAGTGAGATACTTAATACATACACCAAATTTTGGCATTTGGTATCCTAAGAGGGCCTCTTTCGATCTTGTTGGCTACTCCGACTCGGACTATGCCGGAGACAAGGTTGATAGAAAGTCCACTTCGGGTACTTGTCAATTTCTTGGTAGATCTCTTGTGTCTTGGTCCTCCAAGAAACAAAACTCGGTATCCTTATCCACCGCCGAAGCGGAATACATTGCCGCTGGTTCATGTTGTGCTCAATTACTTTGGATGACCCAAACTCTTAAAGATTATGGGATATATGTGAAACATGTTCCATTGCTTTGAGACAATGAAAGTGCTATCAAAATTGGTCATAATTCCGTACAACATTCTCGAACTAAGCATATTGAAGTTCGTCATCATTTCATTCGAGATCATATTGCTAAGGGTGACATTAATCTTAAGCATGTTCGCACCGAAAAGAAATTAGCGGATATATTCACTAAAACTCTTGATGAGAAAGTGTTTTGCAGGTTAAGAGGAGACTTGAACATCATTGATGCTTCAAACTTGGAGTAGGAACTCCATTGGATACATGCAAGACATGAGCTTATGACTAATCCTTGATATTTCTCTTATGATGAAAATCTTATGTCTTGGATATATTTGCATCTTGCATGTTATATAACCCATGTAGGTACTTGGTTGAATCAAATTCCATGAGATTGTAATCTACTCACATCTTAAGCAATCTCTACATCACCAAGTCTCTGCACTATGGTGGTTGAAGACAAGGAAGCACGGAACCATTCAAACATATCCTTTGACAAATTCTATGTTGAGCTTCATGATTGTCATTTTTGGATACACAAGTGCTCTTCCTTGCAAGAACTAACCCATGTAGGTAGATGGACTCGAATTCCAAGTGGTGCTCCCAATTCTTGATGAGCTACATCAACCTTGAGCAACCCACACAAGTTCAACTTCATGTTCAACACCACCAACCAAGGTATGTTATTCCATCTTAGAGAAGCTTTACTCCAAGTCATGAGCTAAAGCAACTCGACAAGATGTGAATACATCAAGATGCTTAAACAAAAAATGGCAACCCCATTTCGAGCTTAAACGATGAGTATGACCTATGATCAAGTGATTTCACTTGACTCCTAAGTCAATATACTCCAACATAGGTGACTTTGTCCCCGACCATCTCTAGATGAAGTTCTCTTGTGTTCTTTTCTGTGTTTTTGCATTTGTCTCATGCATATTTTTTTTCCCTTTCAAAAAAACTTCATCTAGATTTCTTTCAGTTTGCTCTGCATTTTCTGCATCCAATTCATTGAACATATTATTCAGTAAATTCCTTGCAAATCTTTGTGAGATCTTACTAGTCTAGTGAGCGGAGGTGACAAGTGTTTTCTCTGCGATGAACTCGGTTTCACCGATTTGTTGTTTTCGGTCCAACCGAATCCTTTAGGTACAACTGAAGCATACCACTCGGTGCCACCGATTTCACAACAGGAAAAACAGTTTGCCACTTATTCTGTGTTTCTTCTGATCCAGCTCAACTCAATGAATCTTGTCCTCTAGAAGCATAACATTTATACAAATGCTTTGTGGTGTGACTCAAGGATCAAACCCTTCTTGGAAATTGATGTCAAAGGGGGGGAGAGAGATCACATCAAAGCTTATCACTTAGAGAGATCACATCAGAGAGAGAGAGAGAGAGAGAGAGAGAGAGAGAGAGTATCACCTCCTCAGAGGGAGAAAGAGATCTCCAGGGGGAGAGAATACTCAAGTAGAAAGTATTTCTCAAGGATCCCAGATGCTTGGTGTTCAAGAGGAGAGATGCCACATGTCTTCTTGAGTGGAAAGACATGTTCATATATGCTTATTTGCATTAGCTCTGTTCATTTATATCCTTCAGCTCTAATTTTCTGTTCCCTATCTTCTCCCAGTATCCCATGCTAGATTCAGGGGGAGCAAGACATCTAAGGGAAAGAAATCATTTAAATTCATTGGATATCTTTACTCTTGGGGACATGTCTAATCCAATGTGGTACTAAGTACTCACTCTCTACATGTCATCCCAGTCTTGGTATTCTTGTGGTTTCTTCTGTTTGCTCTAGCTAGTAGACGTACTTGTGTTATCTAACCTTGTTTACGCAGGTTCATTCCATCCTAAGCCAACTCAAGACTACAAGGTAAGTATATTCATCACAATCATGTGTATGAGGAATTCTTGCTGATGTACATACTGTTTGCAAGAAGGACTCCTGAGCATGAAGGTATTTTCTTTAAAATTCTTTGCTCTGATGCATATGGCCAAGATACATGTAACACATTGCCTACTCTATCATGGTTATGCTCTCACATGACTATATTCCATATTCACATGATTGCATACATGTAGGGGAGCCTATGCTTGTTACATGTCCTTCCAAAGCTTTACTTGATATTCTTTATATCTTTATCTAAAGCTTTGATGTATGTTGTCATCAATTAGCAAAAAGGGGGAGATTGAAAGCACAAGTGCTCCTAGGTGGTTTTCGTAATTAATGTCAACATATCTCTTGTTGGACTAACACTTTTATCTAGTATGTTTTAGATAAGTTCAACAATGGAGGGAATGGACTAAAGGATGTGGGAACTCCTTCAAGATGCTAAGGACAAAGGATTGGCTCAAGCTTCAAGATCAAGACTCTTCATTTTATATTTTAGTGATCCAAGATCACATTGAGTCTATAGGAAATGCCAATGCTATCAAGAAGGGATGAGGTGTTGCTCAATGAGTTTCTTGCTCCACAGTGCTTAGTGATATGCTCCAAAACCCTCAACTACTTTCCCACTTCCACACATATGACATAAACCGAAAGTCAAACTCGGCCATACCGGTTCCTTCTATCCGGCGCCACCGAGTTTAGATGTGATAGCCACTGCCACAAACCCTAGACAAATCGGTCTTACTGATAGAGATCTCGGTCTCAGTGAGATGGGATTGTTATCTCTCTGTGTATGTCCATTACCAAAATCGGTCCCACCGAGTTTGAGCTATCCGTACTACCGAGATTACAATGCAAACTCTCTGCTTAACTTATTACCAAAATTGGTCTCACCGAGTTTGAGTAATCGGTCCCACCGAGTTTGCCTGACCAACTCTCTGGTTAGCTAATTACCAAAATCGGTCTCACCGAGTTTGTGTAATCGGTCACACCGAGATTATGTTATGCCCTAACCCTAACCACATCGGTCCTACCGAGTTGCATGTCAGTCCCACCGAAAATCCAAACGGTCACTAGATTTGCTAAATCGGTCCGACCGAGTTTGTTGATTCGGTCCCACCGAGTTTGGTAAATTGTGTGTAACGGTTAGATTTTGTGTGGAGGCTATATATACTGCTCCACCTCCTCTTCATTCGTGGAGAGAGCCATCAGAACGAACCTACACTTCCAGCATACGTTTTCTGAGAGAGAACTACCTACTCATGTGTTGAGGCCAAGATATTCCATTCCTACCATATGAGTCTTGATCTCTAGCCTTCCCCAAGTTGCTTTCCACTCAAATCTTCTTTCCACCAGATCCAAATCCTATGAGAGAGAGTTGAGTGTTGGGGATACTATCATTTGAAGCACAAGAGCAAGGAGTTCATCATCAACGCACCATTTGTTACTTCTTGGAGAGTGGTGTCTCCTAGATTGGCTAGGTGTCACTTGGGAGCCTCCGACAAGATTGTGGAGTTGAACCAAGGAGTTTGTAAGGGCAAGGAGATCGCCTACTTCGTGAAGATCTACCGCTAGTGAGGCAAGTCCTTCATGGGAGACGGCCATGGTGGGATAGACAAGGTTGCTTCTTCGTGGACCCTTCGTGGGTGGAGCCCTCCGTGGACTCGCGCAACCATTACCCTTCGTGGGTTGAAGTCTCCATCTACGTGGATGTACGATAGCATCACCTATCGGAACCATGACAAAAACATCCGTGTCTCCAATTGCGTTTGAATCCTCCAAAACCCTTCCCTTTACATTCTTGCAAGTTGCATGCTTTACTTTCCGCTGCTCATATACTCTTTGCATGCTTGCTTGTTATGTATTGTGAATGTTAAACTTGTGCCTAAACTCCACTTAAACTTAAAGAAGTTAAAAACTGCAACTTTGGTACTTAGTGTCTAATCACCCCCCCCTCTAGACACCTCTTCTCAAGGTCCTACAGAGGTAAAGCTACTTCATGGAGTCGAAACTTGTACTTGGTTCAAACAAAAAATAAATAGGGAAAATTTAGTATGCACATCGGACTTGGTACAAACAGGAAGGAAAGAGGGTGAAAGTATTACAGACTGGTCATCCAACCCGTCTCTTGGTCGAAAAGGGAAATATAGAGAAAATGCTTTACACAGTGGTATGACCATGACTAGATTTGCTATCCTCACATAGGAGTAGGTGGTTAGAGTGAACAAAAATGCGAAATTTTTGTTTTTGCCACTCTAGATTTTGCCAATTTTCCTTAGGCCACTCTAGATTTTGACATTTCACTTTTGCCGCTCTTAGTTTTTGATAGTTATGACAATTGCCATTCTATGGCAAAAGCAAAATAATTTTTTTTTTCATTTTTGCCACTCTTATCTTTTGGCAATTATCACAATTGCCACACTAAAAATTTTGTTCTTGCCACGGGAATGGCAATTGTGATAATTGTCAAAAACTAAGAGTGGCAAAAGTGAAATTTCAGAATCTAAAGGGCATAAGGAAAATTGGCAAAATCTAGAGTGGCAAAAACAAAAATTTTCCATCAAAAATGGGACCAACCCAGATATGTTTCTTGGATGTTTGTTTCTTAGGGCAACAAACTCTGAATCACCACTTTATGCCCCAGTTTAGGTACATGGTGCTGGACTGCTCGTGCACCCACTGTCCCATGCCCTTATAGCAAATATTTAGCTGTTCTTAATCTATTACCCCAGGTAAAATGAAGCCATGCCACTGTTATAAGCCATGAAAAGTTTAGCCAATTGTTTTTGCCATTAATTGTTTGAGACTCCGACTGTTTCCTCTGTTGCTTCTTGTGCAAACAGGGATATCCATTTCACTTCATTGCTATTGCAACCTTTTGGTGCACTTCACAAAACACTTCTTAAAAGAAGTGACTTTTGTGTTGTTTAACCGAAATGTCATAATTGAAACGTTGGTTCATTTCGGTGGAACTGCACAAAGGGAGATTTGTGTTCCAATCTTCATCATCCAAATTGGCAGCATAACCTTCCGTTAGGTAAGAATGATATTGAATGCATGTGTTCATCTCTATTTTGGACTGCCATGAGAAAATAATGCTATTGTTTACTAGTACACTTGTATTCCCTCACTGACAAAACCAATTCTGAAATAGAAGGCCAATCTTGTACTTGGTTTTAGCAACTGGTGAGGAGAAAGAGAAACAGAGCATGAAGAGGAGGAAGAAGAAGAAGAAGAAGAAGGAGGAGGAGGAAATGAAGAAGATCACTCGATGGTCCCGTCCTATGTTATCCTGACATCTTGCTAGTGGTATTGTATTCCTATGTTGCTACTAGTCTTAGTTTACTTGGAAGACTAGCAAGATGCTTGTTCGTTGCACGTAACATCGAGATTCACTTAACAGCAAGATCAAACTAATAGAGTAGAGATAGATAGCAAAATGCAGTACTTGGCTTAACGACACATCATACTAATTAACCGGATTCTGGATGCATGTGTGACCCAGCTCTACACAATCAATAGTGCCACGGTGATCTTGTTGAAGCCGAGGCCTCAGTCGAGGCCATTCAAGGGCTCTAGCAACCTTTTCCTTACATGTGAGACGATCCTCCAGGGAGCCCTTCCACTTCTGCTATCTCTCCTCCAAGGTTACTTAATTAATCAGGAGTACTTAAGTAGCACTAATTTATTTCTGCCTAATTTTCCTGTTGAAGTTAAATAAATCTTTAGTAGCACCCTATGCTGAATCATGTACGTGTATATCTATGTCTGTCGAGGTGAATCATGTGGTGGAGCAGGGAGGGAATCTTGGTAGTGTCATGACATAATAATGTTATAGTCTTTCTATCCTTTCTCACTAAGCTAATGAAAGTTTCACCTTGTTCCTACTTGTGCAAATAGGGATCATGTTGTGCCAATCATACATTTTAGTGGAACTACACAAGAGAATACAATGAACTGTATCCCAGCCAGTGCTTTAACTCTGCTGGAAGTTCTTGATAATCTTTCGATAAAATCTCACCACTGGTAAACAAGAGTTATTTCAACCATGCATTTGAAGTGCACAAAAATATATACTATTGAGTGATTTCAGTGAGTGCTTTATCATCTCTTCTGGGACTACTTGAATAAGCTTTTTTGCTCAGGTTGGTACCGGTCTATGGCCTTCAGCCATATTAGTTTGTTGTACATATATATGTATCGTGCTACTGTGTTGCAACTGTCATGAGAAACTTCTTTATCTTTGCAATTTAAAGTTTTGCAACCTATGATACATGGCAATGCTTTGAGTGTTGATCTAATTGGCACTGATTAAATAAACTAATACCTCTCTTTAAGCAAGACTACTATGTTGCTAACTTTACACATTAAGATAATGAGGGTGCTTCTATTTGTTAGTGTATGTTTCATCAAATAGTCCCACTATTACAGTAATCTCACTCTCTCAATATATGTGCCAATAGGGATGCTGGATTTTTGTGGAACTACACAAGAACTTTGGGTGCTTCATTGCCTCGACCGCTTCCTTCCCTTCCTGTCAGTTGCTTTGTCTTGGCTTTCTTGCTTCCTTCCTTTCATGTCAGTCGCTTATCTCAGCTTCCAGTCAAAGCAAATAGAAATTGATATGTTACCTCACACAGGTTGGTACAGGTCTTTATACTGATTATTGTGCTTTTCATATGTATTGGTAATTTGGTATTGTGCTACTATTTGTCGATTTCATAAAGGAGTAACTTGGATCCTGAACTCGCAGGCAAATCATTACATTGGGCGATTTCAGTAGAACTGCACAAAAATATCTGATGGACAGATACTTATGCTGCTTCTATGTACTCCAAAGTTCACTTAGACAAGCATCGATGTTGACAAAAAGAAGTGCGTATATTCATTCGAGTATCAAATGGCGTCAACCAGTTTTCAAACTCCAACTATTAGGAGTGAACGCCAAAAATATTGCTTGGCTCGTAGCCCAGAAAAACGCAGTCCAGTATTTGCTCCCAACTTCTACCTTTTGGTTATCAACACATATGGTAGCAAACTGTATGGCATGGAGTCAAAAGATTCTAGACAAGTTGGTTGACGTGTATATTCTTCTGGTACTTAATCAGTCTGCATGCCAGGGATGCGCCATTTCAGTTGAACTGCACAAAATTTTTGGGTGGTTCATTTCATCGACCACCTCCTTTCTTGTCTGCAATGTAGAACTTTGGCGAGCAACAGGACCAAGACAAGCCACTAGACAAGTTGGATGAAAGTAGTGGCCAAGTTGCTAAGACCTCCCTCGCCCCTTGGCATCGAGGCCACTATCTCGAGGATAAACCTACAAGCAAAGTTAAGATTGTCTGTGCTGCCTCTTATGTACTCGAAAGTTTACTCATACAAGCATTAATTTTAGCAAGAAGTACCTGGGACTGAACACCATTTACCAGTCTGTACCCTATGTAATTAAAGTTTGTCCATGGATGATATTGGCAGTGATCTCAATCATTTGGATGCATAAATATACTGAACATGTGTATATCTGAATCTTTTTGTGAATTATCTATGAAAATTGTCTTGTGATCTATCAATCATTTGGATGCATAGACATGCTAGACTTGTGTATATATGAATCTTTTGAGTTGTTGATTGTGAATGTTGGCTATGAATATGAACGTGTCCTGTGAACCTGAGTTTGATACGAATGTTTACCTTTTCTATTGTACTTGTCTGTGAACTTGTTAGTATGTCTACTCTGGGATTTGTGACGTGTGGGTGTCAACAGCACACCTTCCCAAGAAGAATTGCACCTACTTGTTAGGGTAGCATCAACGCATCAGCTCTTTTTTACCTTTTTGCTCTGTCTTCCCCCCTCCCCATCTCAAACCGTGTCGTAATGTTTATGGCCTCAAAAGTAACATAGTACTGCATTGTTTTGGGGGCTTGATGAAAATCGAGTGCTGATTTCTATAGGCTGGCCCACCCAGCAAATGGGTTGCTGGTCCACCACAGACTAGGAGGCTAAATACACAAGTTGTATGTGCAAATGCAAGTAAAAAAATGCCATCAAGAGCCATCCACTGAGAAAAATAATCGCGTCTGATGTGCTTCTTTAGTCGCACCGCCGACTCCCTCTTTAATCCAGTCCGCTCCATTCCACAACCGGTAGCACGGGATGGAAGTTTATTTCCCCCTCCCACTACTGGGGGATTGAAGAAGCGCGACATCGAATCCAACACCACTGATGGCTGCTTGTCCAAGTGATCTTCAAATAAGAAACTGCATGTTTCAGAGGCAGAGCATTTAAATCAACATGCACTTTTCAAACATGGATAACAGAATGTTGGAAATTTTATTCATGGTAAAAATGGAACTAACAACAAGTTAACATCATGCTGACCAACATTCATGTATAGCACATCTTCATATGATGCAAAGTCAAAAAGATATGCTATTTTCAAAAAGGCAAGACAACGTTGAGTGTGCGAAAAACTGGGTAAACTAGGGATGAATTTTTGGCAAGTGTTAGATATTTTTCAACTGCACCTGTTGGAATCAAACCCGAGCAGTACAGCTTTTGGGTGAGAGGGCTGCAACCATCGGGTTAGTGTGGTATGTTCGAAAGAATGAATGTGTCTTCCCCGGCTCCTGTTCTTTCCCGTCCGTGTGCGCTTGCCATGGTGCCGCCGTATGTCGTTGTCAACATGCTCAAAAAACGAGAGGAATCGGGAGATGACTGTACATCGAGAGACTGACAATGGGGACCCACCAGGTCTAAGCCATACACAAGAAAGTGCCTAATTGGAAAAAAGCTTCCTCCTGATTGTATACTGATGTTGGGGCCCACGGGTTTCTCAACCTATAGTCAATAAACGAAATAAATTTCCAACGATGTCATCGGGGAGCTTTCTTTTCCAGGGGTATCGGGGATCATTTTTTGTTGTTGTTGCGGGAAAGGGGTATCGGGGATCTAGCTAGTATCATCTTTTCCAGAGGGCGAACGAGTATCAGCTAGGCCTAGGTTTTGTCTTTTAACATGCGTAGCCCACGGCATACCGAGATAGTGGTTTCAACTTATTTTTTGAGGTCCATCATGTACGTACTGGCCTATGGGCCTTCTAAGTAGGTTTTACTTTTTCTTAAAGATCAGAAACTCAATGTAATTTTGAAATAAAACGCAAATCTCTATTATATTTATCTATATATAAGAATAATAATGTTGTGTCCAATCTATGTTTTCCCTTCTAACCATATTATATATATTTATATTATTACTATTATCGTATATTTAATAGAGACTTATATATACATTATAAAAACATCTCACATATTATTAACTTATAAAAGTAAATGTTTAACAGAAGTTGGCAAGGAAAATCCTGGTTGTTTTTGACTCACAGGCAAGGAAAATCCTGCTGATTGCGTACAAAAGCTTGCGAAGATTTTATGGACCAATGTACTAATAACGCGCTCATTTTTATTTTGAGCAATAACTCGCTAATTTGTTAATTTATATATATAAATTGTGTCGCCTCGGTTAAATTTTTTAATATTAATTTCTCCTTCTAACCTAACATTATATATAGAACAAGCCTAGCTAATTTGTTTATTTCAAGAAAGTGCAAATGGGCTGGGATTTCTTAGAAAATATTAAATGGGCCGCATTGACACAAAATTATTTGTGAACCGAGCCCAGCAGCAGGACTGTAAATTCTAGAAAACATGGGTTAAATATATGCCACATTTTTGCAAGCTAACATGTGGGCCAATATGTCCAAGCCTATGCAAGGCGTTGCCAACTTAGTCAACAAATGATTATGACATCCATAGCCATTGGATTTATATCCAACGGCTGGCATGCACCTTCAATCTCTTGTGTTCTTGCTCCAACGTCGCCGGGACCGCCTGTTCTGGCCTCCGGCGGCTAGTGGATTTGCTTAGCACGCATCGCAGCGAAGCGCTACCCCACCGCCGGCCAGGCCATCCCTCCACCCCTCCACACCTCCTGTTATTCTCCACCGACTGCAGCCCCACGCTGCACCAGAACCAGCTATAACCCTTGTGCTCCTCTCTATCTGCGACTCCACTGCCACATCTTCCCATCTCCAGGTCATTCCCATCCGGGTCCTCGCCGTCGTCCACTGCCTCGCTGCGCTCGGTGCGGCGTGGTCAACAAATGAGAGTCGTCGGAAGAAGACTATACATGGAGAGCCTGACAACTGGGATCCACGAGGTCCATGGTCGCACACAAGGAAAGTTCCTCCTTATTAAGCTAAAAAAATGTTTCCTCCCACTGAAAGCTGGGTCCACCGGCTATGTTTGCATGGAAGGAAGTGCCTTCTTGTTATGCGAAAGAAACTATTCCTCCCAATGACAGCTGGGACCCGACAGATTTGGTGGCTTACTTGTGGGCCTACTAAGCAGACGCGTACGGAGGGCTTTGTCAACTTAATCAACAAATGATTCTAGCAGCTGGACCGTTGGATGTTAATCCAACATCCATGCTGCTTCTTCAACCTCTGTTCTTGCTCATGTGTCCCGTGGGCAGCAGTGCTGCCTCGCACCCGAACCAGTAAAGTTTCCCTCCTCTCCATCTGCAACTCCAAAGTCGCGTCTTCCCCATCTCCGGGTCGTTCCAGTCTGGGGCCTCGCCGTCGTCCACCGGCCTTGGTGCGCTCGGCACGGTGTCGTCAACGTGGTCAACAAATGAGAGTCATCGGAAGATGATTGTATGTGAGAGGCTGACAGTGGGGACGCACCACGCCCATGGACGCATGGATGCAACTGCATCCTTTTTACCTTGAAAAATAATGTTTTCTCCCCCTAACAGCTGGGACCCACCAGCTACATCTTTGCACACAAGGAAGTGCGTCCTTATTACAGGCAAAAAAATGATTCCTCGCTAACAGCTGGGACCCAGCAGCTATATATTCACAGGCAAGGAAGTGCGTACGTAGCGTTGTCTATCTTGCCGCGGATGTGTATGTACAGACTGGTCGATCGGTCACTCTGCAACGATGAACCATGGCCGAGTAAGTAGCAGCACATGCCATAGTAGAGCCCCCCAAGTAGCAGTTCAGGCTATTCCATCTAAACCGTGTACACGTACATACAACCACACGCAAAAAATACGGCCACGTACATACATATGAGCGGGGTCTCAAAACGCGTACTCTCGCATACGGACGGCCAGGGCAGCGATGTTGGCATGTTCATCTTCAGCTAACCGACTAGGTCGGAATGGAGAAAACAGTGTCGTGTTCGCCGGGACCCAAGTGACTGGATCGGAACGCATCCTGTTCATCGGGAGGCAATAGTTTGGGTCAGAATGGGTTGTGTTCAATGGGAGCCAATAGCTTGGACGGAAAAACTGGAATGGGGTCTGGCATATCACAAAATGGAGGAAAACGGCCTTGTGTTCGACCGCGTATGGTCGAAACGGGCTCCTTTTCATTGGGAAGGATCTGGCGTACCGCAAAATGGAGGAAACAAACTTGTGTTCGAGCTCCTACGGTCGAAACGGGGTGCTGTTGATCGGGATGGGTGTGGCGTACTCCAAAACAGAGGAAACTGACTTCTCTTCGACCTCCTACGGTTGAAACGGGGGTCCTGTTCATCGGGAGGGTGTGGTGTACCGCAAAACGGGACTCCATGGGCTATTGTTCATCCACCGTCTACTGCCTCGCTCCAGCCCCCACGGGCTACTATTAATCCACCGTCGACCTCCTCCAGCCTCCACCTGCGACTATTCATCCTCGGCATCTCGCTCCTGCCTCCAGCAGCTACTGTTCATCCATGGGCTCCTGTTCATCCAGCCTCCACCGGCTACTGTTCAACCACCCCTCCACAGGCTACTGTACATTCAGCCCTCCACCGGCTACTATTCAACCAGCCCTCCACGGGGTCCTGTTCATCCACCCCCAACCGGCTCGATCGGGGCCTTGTTTATCCAGCGGCAACAGCCTCTACCCCCACAGGGTCCTGTTCATCCAACCCCCACCGGGAACTGTTCATCAAACCCCCAAGAACACTCACTATTCATCAAGAGGCAGTAGGTCGATCGGCTTCAGTTAGCAGCAGTAGCGAAGGAATCGCTCGATCGGGTTCGGTTAACAGCAAGGGATTGATCGATAGCTCGGGTTCAGTAACGCGTAGCTAGTGCAATCGCTCGGCTTCAGTAGGCGAACACCTCACTCGGGTTTAGTTGGAGCCCAACGCCTTGCACCCACACGCGTATGTGTACGAGAGAAACAAGCAACCTCCGTGGATCGCTCGGCTCCGACCACCCACCGTAATTGGGAACTCCTCGAAAGTTTCCTCGCCCTTGCTTCTACCATGATTTTTTCTGTCATGGTTGGCCCCAAGAAGTCATGCAGGTGCGTCTCCGGCTCGCCCAGGATGAAAAGCTCATTTTCTGTCATGATTTTTTGTCATAGAAGTAGGAGCCCACCACATCTATGATGATACCTGGTTTTGTCATAATTAGCGTCATAGAAGTGTCATAAGTATGACAAAAAAAATTCGTTCGGCCCAAAATGTCACGGATGTGTCTTTTTTTGTAGTGATTGAACACAAGAGATGAACTAAGGTTTGAGAGGAGATGGTGCTGTTGAAGATGTTGGTGGAGATTGCCCTCCCAAAGACGAGAGGGTCATTGGTAATGACGATGACGATTATTTCCCCCTCCAGGAGGGAAGTTTCCCTGGCGGAATCGCTCCGCTAGAGGGAAAAAGTGCTCCTACCCAAGTTCCGCCTCGAGACAGCGGCGGGTCCATCCCAAAAGTCCTCTCCTTTTTTTTCTAGGTCAAAATGACTTATATACCAGAAGAGGGGCACCAGAGGTGTACCGAGGAGGGCACAACCGACCAGGGCACGCCTGGGGTGCCTGGCGCACCCAGGTGGGTTGTGCCCTTCTGGTGGGCGTCCTCCGGTAGTTATTTGCTTCATTATTTTTCATATATTCCGAAAAAATTCTCCGTCAATTTTCAGCTCATTTGGAGATGTGCCGAATAGGTAACTCTAATGTAGCTTTTTCAGGTCCATAATTCCAGCTGCCAGTATTCCCTCTTTGTGTAAACCTTGCATATTATGAGAGAAAAGGCATTACAATTACTCAAAAAAGCATTATTATGCATAAAAACATAGTGAACAACAGTAGGTTAACATGATGCAAAATGGACGTATCAAGATCCACCAAAGATTCAAGACCTCTTTCCTTCAAGGATTGGGATGAACTAGTTCCCCTTTTGTACCCCTTTCTTGACTTTGGATCTTGTATCTCCCCTTTGTGTATGTGGATTTAGCACATGTGTGATTGGATCTAGTTGATTTGAGTGTTCTCCTCTCTTGTGTTCTTCGTATTTTTTGGGAAATCCCCTCCATTTCATGAAAGATCGGCCATTAGGGTTCCACCCTACATCATCTTGGTATCATGAGCCATGGTTGGTCACAAATTTGGAGTCCCTATCCCCACTTTCTAGCCTATTTTTGTGTGTTTTTGTCCAATATCGAAAATCCCCACAAAAATAGCCATACCATTTTTTCTGATTTGTTGGTTCGATGATGTTTTGTTGAATTTGATCCATGGATTTGTTGTGTTACTAGTGGATATAGCTTCCCTCCACTTTTCCCAATTTCCATCCACGAAATTCCCCAAATTTTGCCCTGATTTTTCTTTTTTCTAGCTTGTTCATCGAGTTCGTCCACTAGAAAGGGGAACCATACATACAAAGCATACTCAGGCGTCGGGCCATAGCATCGCCCCATTGCATATGAACTGTCATATTCGATCATCTTGTATCATCTAGAGAATAACCGGGAGCTGTACATACATACCATACTTGGGATAGAAAGTTTATACGCTTTGTCTCTTATAGGTTGTGCACATGTTTCGTATCCGCCTATCACTACAAAAAAAATACAATTCCCTGATGATACGTGTTTGTCACAGTAGGTCGCGTTTTTTGTCATGCATGTACATCCATGACGAGTTTATGATAGAATCAAGATAGTCATACATGTGTTGTCGTAGAAGTGTTCCATGGCATTACCAAAATTATCGTCACGGAAGTGTCCACTTCCATGACGATAAATCGCGCATCACAGAAGTGCTTTCGTCAAGGGTGACCAACACGTGGCATCCACCGTAACAGAACACCGTTAAGCTATCGGGTCGGGTTTTGGATCTGATAACCCGTTAATAGCCCCGACCAATGGGGATTTTCCACGTGTAAAATCATCATTCGCTAGAGGAAACACGTGTCGGCTCACCGTTGGGACAGATGTCATCCGCTCATTGGACCGAAGGCGCCTATGATACGGCAACACGTGGGACGGCCCAACAGAGGCCCATTCCTATGAAGAGGCCGGCCAGTTTGACTTGGTCAAAAGGTGGCGGGCCGGCCCAAGGAAAGCCTGCTAACGGCATGTTCGCATATAGCCCATTTACAGCCCGCTAACCCAGGGCCCGTTAGGCCCTATCCGAATTAGGCCCAGTAGCGTCATCTGGGCCGTCCAATATGATTCAGCCCATTTTAACTTCCGGCCCATGTGTGGCCCATGACTTCTTTCGGCCCATATGAGGACCTTTGTAACTCTTGACTCATTAACGGCCCGTGGTGAAACTGGCCCGTAATGAATAGTGTATCACTTAATACCCATTAACGGCCCGTTATTCCATTGGGCCGTTTCTAGCCCAAGTTATCTTTCGGCCTTCTCAGGGCCCATTGATTCTTGGGCTCATTTGCAGCATTCGGTTACATACGGCCCGTTACTGTCATTTTCTGCTTGTGGGCCAAATTCAGCCCGTTGTTACAGTCGGCCAATTTGCGGACCGTTAATACGTTGGGCCATTTTCATGTAAAAAAACCCGTTGGGCTGTTTTCATATAGTTATCAAATACGGCCTATTAACAACCCGTTATGGTCCATGAATAGTACGGCCCATGATTGGGGAAATGATGATACGCCCCGTAGAAGGCCCATGGATCCTACGGCCCGTATCAGGCCCATGGATAGTACGGCCCATAGAAGGCCTATGGATCATATGGCCCGTAGAAGGACCATGGACCCTAAGGCCCGTATAGAAGGCCGATGGATCCTACGGCCCGTATAGAAGGCCAATGGATCCTACGGCCGGACGAAGGCCCATGGATCATATGGCCTGCAGGAGGCCCATGGTTACAACAGTTCGTGTGTTGCCATGATTATTTTGGCCTAGTTACCAAAAATAGGCTATTGTGGCCACTAGAAAAAAACAGAAAAAGAACTGCAGTGACTACAAGCAAATAACTAAACAAGACAATAAGGAAATAAATAAGCAATAAATTAACGCTAGCCTATTAACGCTATTACACATATTACATCCATTGGGCATCAAAGTTCGCCACCAGTGCAAATATAGGGAACAAAGCAGCACATTACATACACTGGCCGTCAAAATTGGCCACCAGTGCAAATAAGCGCGCAGCAAAACAAGAGCATAACTGAAACAACTTCAGAAGAACTCAAGAAACATTATCCTGGGTATCCACCATGCTAGCAATAAGCTTAGCAAGCTGATTAGCTTTGTCCTGTTTGGCACTAAAATCCTCCAACGCTTGCTGTTGCACCAGAAAGTATGCATCTGAATGCTCCAGGGACTTCTGCAGTCCTTCCGCTTCTTGTCGCAGCACAACTGATCGATGTCTTTCTGCATGTAGTTGAGACTCAAGAAACCGAACTAATTTAGACAGTGAGTTTTAATAGCTTGTGCGGTAGTGGCCAGTAACTCGAACACTAAACCAAGACAGGACTTTGGGGTTGTCTCGCTGTCTTCAAGATAGTCTTCCTTAGCTGTTTTATCAGCTTTGTTGGAGACCAACAAGGATGTGTCACTATCCTGAACCTTATCTGGATTACCTCCTTTACCCATTGCTTAATAAGGCACTCTTCCCCAATATTCTGTTAGCATTCTAAAAGAAGAAACAAGCAGACACATAACAAGTTTAGCATGTACTAGTATATGAAACTCATTTCGATGAACCAGTTCATTAGTAAGGTGGACAGGATTAAACTACCGAGTCTTCTATTGCCAAGT
The DNA here is from genome assembly GCA_021437245.1 of Aegilops speltoides. Lineage (NCBI taxonomy): Eukaryota > Viridiplantae > Streptophyta > Magnoliopsida > Poales > Poaceae > Aegilops > Aegilops speltoides. The sequence goes on along the minus strand of CM038147.1, from coordinate 306,752,424 downwards.
ACTAGTACATAATAAAAGCATCAAACAAACATATATCTATGTCCTATGGTCACTGCATTGTCTTGCCAAATCAAAATAGAGACACGGTTCAATCATATCAGTTCAAGACAAAGCAGCAGTGAAAGAATACAAAGCATGGGAAACTACACGGCACAACAAGATTTCAGATGGGTACCACGGGTCTACATGTACGACAACACTATTGGCTATGTTGTGATGCTAGTAATGTGCATGATATGAAAGTCAACTGTATCCACAATTGAAATTGAAATCAACAGAGCTATTGATAAGAGCTAACCTGTTAAAGAAACATGCGTGAACATACCTGCTATGCCATTGAAGTTTCGATTGGATCCATCAATTGAAAAATAAGTTTGTATGAGTAAATACAGTGATACAAGAGCAAAGCAATCATAGTTAAAAAAGGCGCGCCTAAGCGAGCGCTTAAGCGCGCCTAGGCTCTAGGCGTTGGCAAAACGCATTGCGCATAACTATGCATAATCTGTGCATAACTGCGCATAAGCATGCGCTTTGGTTAGTAAAGCGCAAGGTGGTGGCAAAACTCACAATTAACGCCTAGCGCTTTTTTGAACTATGATAGCAACAGTATCTTAAATTAGAATAGTTGTTCATCAGGTTTAGGCACTTGTTCTACATGAACAGAGTACAGTAAGACACAAGAATATAATACTTAAAAATAGAAAATGAGCTCATAGACCTTACCACATTCTTGGTTTGGGACCAGTACAGAACAAGGCGTTCCCAGTCATCGTCCAGTAAATGTGTCTCAGGAGAACATAAGGGAATTTGATGAGTTTCTTTGCCGGTGAAGTATGGTTTCTTCAGGTTATTCTGATACTGCCACCAAGCATTCTTGAAGATAGCAGAGGTATTAGCACAGGTTACCTCATCCTGAGTTTCCAAATCGGTCCTTCTCTATAGAGAAAAATGGGAAAATTTGTTGTATTATAACCATCATGGAGGTAGGATGTATGGGACGAAGCAAAGTAATTGCCATGAATAACATTACTTACAAATAACTCCTGGACAAACACCTGCAACTTGCATTTTCCTTCATCTTCAGTATAATATTTCCAAGATGGGAAGATACGCACATAAGATTTAACAACATCAAATGCGATAGATGCTAAACTACGACTACCTGGTTGTGCTTCCTCCACAGGAATAGGCGTACTAACTGGTGGAGTTGGGGTTCACCGTGATAGTACTAGCCCTTTGGGCACTGGAGCTGCCTTACTAACTGCTCTTGTTTGGGAGCTCTGTGGTGGAGATGGTGCTGTGTCAATAGGAACTGGGTTACTATCGGGTGGGGTTGGGGTTAGATTGGGTGAAGCTGGTTCTCTGTCCATCGCAGTAGGGGTACAATCTGCGAGAGTTTGGGTTATGTGTGGTAGGGATGGTTCTTGTGCATGTACAACCGGGGTGCTATCTCCACCAAGAGGTAGCACTGTTTTATTTGAAGACCGTGTTTTTATTCCGCTAGATACTGGCATCACCCGCTCCAATTCAAATGGCTGATAAACAGGAAACATAGTTGAATGTACAGGCATTGTATGAGAGAGAGATGCAATAGATAGTGTGGAAAGAAGAGGGCATGAAATAGTTGACATGTATATTGTTTAACTAAAACGGATAGCATGACATAATTTCACATATATGATGTCTATCTAAACTGGATATCATAGCATAACATAATTCAAAGATATGATAAATAACTAAACAGGATCGCATGACATAATTCACCTACATGTTATCTAAGTAATCAGGATCGCACCATTTAATTCACATATGTGGTTTATATGCTAAACAGAGGGCATTCGATATGATGTCTGAACTAAGAACATGGTGTTGAATATTGTGTATATGATGTCTAAACTATGCAATGCAAGACACCGTATGCATGATATGATCAGTATAACCGTGCCAAGTTAGAGCATACACCTCAGTGGGGGAATAGGACTTGTCATGTGTCTCTGAATCCATCTCCGAGGAGCTATCGGGACCCAACAAGAGATCTGCTTGACGGTAGCACATGCTCTCTGAAGGCCTTGTTTTCCTCCAGATTTTTCCATCTCCCACCCAAATGGCTAATTCACGGAAGAGTAGTTTAATGTACAAACATTGCCGACAAATGGAAATGTAATGAATAAAAGGATGGGCAAGATATCATTCAAATATATGATGCACGTTAAACAGATGGCATTGCACATTTCACATATATTATGGCTGGTTAAAAGACATGAGACGCATAATTCCCATATATGATATAGAAACTAAATAGGTGGCATTACGAAACATGTCTAAACTAAGCGGATGACATATATAATGTCAAAAGTAGGCCTTTGCAAGGCAACATATGCATGATATGACTAACATCATCATGCCATGGTAGAGCAAACACCTTGGGGTAAACAGAGTGGTCAAGCGTGCGAATCCGCCTCGAGCAGATATCTTCCTCTCGGATTACAATCTGAGAGGGGTGGGGTGGGTTTGCCATTGAACCCACCATGGAGCGATGTCTGCATGACATTGTATTGCCGTGCAAAACTCTTCTCTTTTTCTCTACATGTTCAGCATGACTATGTACAATATCTGACATGCATACGAAAAAATATGGTGAGATTATGTAAGGAGAGCATGCAGAAATTAGAGTGATGGTAACAACCAGTGGATCGATGTTTTTCCGTTGAACCAAAATACCCCTAATGGATCGACATGAATGTATAGTAATAAGTGATGCAACAAGTGTACAACCTCTTTGCCATAGCCGTGTCGACCTCAGCATCATTGGGTTGGTCACTGAAGCAGTTGAGGCAGAGGTGGCTGTCGAAGGTGTGGAGGAAGATCTGAGGAATCTGTAGACGGCGTCCAGGGCACTGTTCTATTGTGATGGATCGTTCTGTCATTGGAGCAGCTCCAGTGAGCCGTAAGACGTCAAGGCTGAAGCAGCACAAGACATACATCGTCAATCTCAAGTGGGATTCTAATAGCATCTCCAATAGATGATGTAAAATGGATGTAAAATTAACATCACCAAAAACCACCTGACTACAACAGATGAGGTAAAAACTATTGACTCTGAACTTAACTGTCGAAACTGAAATTTACTGTGGAATCTGAATGCTACTGTCAAAACTGAACGCAATGGTAGCAGAGAGGCAATTGACATGTAGTTTAGGGAGGGCCAGCAGTTCATCTTCAACCTGTACCCCCCTGAGCCGCCAGCCACCACCGGCCGAACCACCGGCCCCAGCGCCGCCTCGCCGCCCCGAAACAACTCGCCACCGCCGCCCCGGCCAGCACTCTAGGCCCCCCACCCCCACCCTGAACCCTAAGATAGATAGTGGGGTACCTCTCCGTGAGCCCCGTCCCAGCTGGGTGGTTCTTCCTTAACTCCGTCGAGCCCCCAACCCCTGAAAATCGACTGACCAAAAAGTCGATTCAGTCGACTGAAGTGTGGCTTAATCGGAGCATAGCAGCAGCACGAGCGAGGGGGAGAGCAGCAGCAGCAGCTGGGCAAGCGAGCGATCGAGCGAGAGCTGGAGAAGCAATAGCAGATCCGGCTGGTATGGATGCTACCGCCAAAGGGGCCTCGCACTAGGGAGAGCCGCCGTGGAGATGTCGCCCGCGGCGTCGGCTTCAAGGTAGCCACTCCATGGGGGTGCGGGATGGAGCACCGTCGGCGCCGGGAGGTCGAGTTAAGGAGAAGGTGCGATGCGATGAGTGTACAACCTCTTTGGTGGCGCCGAGTAGGCCTCGGCTTCGTCCGAGGAGTCGGAGAGGATGCTACGGTTCTGGTGGAGCAGGTTAAGGCGGTGCTGTGGGGACGGAACAACCGCGATAGACGAGGCGATCATTGGAGCAGCTCCTTGGAGGTGGAGGACGGGGCGGCTGAACCGGCGGGACGGCGAGATGGATGACGGATCCTCATCTAGGGAGGTGGACGAGGGACATCGAGCTGTTGCGGTGGACGACATCGTCGGGGAAGAGGCTTCGGCTGGGCAGCGGTGAGGTGGCAGACGGAGGAGGGTGCGGTCACGCGGTTGGAGCGGAGAGGTTATGGCAGCCTAGGATTTCGAATGGCGAAAATGGGGCAATGGGAGGGGGTGAAGCATGACTTAGGGACGCGCTTGTCCAAAATGTAGGGTGTGTTACAAAAGAACCCCCCACCGATTTGAACTAGCGGCCCTTTCGGCTCAGGGTTAGAAGGGGGATTTCACGTGTCGGGATTTGGCAGCTGCAGGGAGTTTTCGCGCGCATTGTAATTTCGGGATAGCAAGGCGCGGGTTGTGAAGGCGCCAATTTTGGGAGCACGATATCTGAATTTTCGGGATATAACAAGACGCAGGTTAAATTTTAGGGACAAGCCTAACATGTAGTAATATTGTACTTGTACGTACCAAATCAATTCGCACTTCCCTCAACCAAAAGAAAACGAAAAAATAAAACTATTCACACCACACAAAGAGAGTCTTGCCTGTTTTACTATACAAATCCTATTCAAAGCTACTCCCTCCTTCCATCTATATAGGGCCTAATCGTTTTTGATGCTAACTTTGACCAAATATTAAAGCAATGATATATGACATGCAACTTACATAAAGCACACTTTGTTAAATTAAATGCATGAAAGGTTCTTTCAATGATATAATTTTCACATTGTGCATGTCATGTACTATTAATCTTGTCAATAGTCGGCGGTCTTAAAAATCTCATTCGCCCTATATAGATGGAAGGAGGAGTATGAATCCATGTTATGTCCGTTTAATTTTTTAAACTGTCTGTATAATGCATGTAACCTACTCATACCAACATTTTAGTGCATTCCAAATGTCTATACTACCGCTGCAATTCGAACTAAATTTGAATTCGTTTCTCTATTTCAATAAGAATCTACAATCATGATTGTTGCCAACTTCAACCATCATAGTTTCCTTGCTATCCGCCAGATATAAATCGGACGGCCTATAATGCAGGATGGCAGGCACACCATCATGAATAACTCTGTTTTTTATAAGAGTAGAGATAAAATATATTAAATGTAGTATAACATGTTCATAAACACACCATGTGTATCACCGTTATATATATTCACACATGCGTCAGTTTAAAACACTATGATAAATTCTTCAAATATCTGAATTCGCTTTTTATAATGAAGTATATATGATCTCTATTTGTCTTTTACACCCACACAACCCTCTTATCTTTGTACCTAGCACTAACTTTCTCTTGTGCATGCACACGCCCGCATCCCTCTCACCCTCCCTCAGCATTCTCTAGCTCCATCGCGCAAATTCGTCTTTTCAGTTTAGGTCGTTCACCCACGGTGTGCGTAGGCCCCCCAGCTCCTTCTTTACGGCACACATCAATCGATATACCTCTCTATCCAGGTGTGCCTAGCACAAACACAAGCTTCCCCTCTTCTCTTGTCAACATCCATGCCTCACTCCCACCACTCTTTTCATCGTTCTCGTACTCGCACACTCCTCCCCCTCGATATAGTATGCCTCTCGTACCACCTCCTACATGCATCCCTCTCTCTCTATCCTTCTCCTCGTGCATCATTTGCTTCTAACACACACATGCATGTATACCGATCGATCTCCCAACATATACCTAGATCGACTTTAACTACCCCCCCCATCGATCAACGTACCACACAAGTTATGTCTCTCCTTTCTCTAACAAAGGGCCATTGATCTTCCTATGTAGTTACGTCTGCTTACCACAGCCACATCATCCCCCCTCATCATCCGTGCATGCCTCTTGACCCGTCTCTCACACGCATGTGCACAGACAACAAGCAGCCATCTCCTCTCTTATTGATATTGCGGGCGTGCCATCAGTTTGTCTAGCAAGCCTATCCCACCATTTGTTAGAAGCAACTCCACTAACACCCCCTCCAACACTCTAGCTCTGTCTCTCTCCCAACCTTATTCCTCTCCTGCACATATGCATGGATGCCGATCGATCTCCCTTAATACATGAGGCAGATCGATCTCCCTTAATACATGAGGTAGGCCTCTCTCTTCCTCCACACATATACCAGCCATTGTACCTCTATAGTTAATTGGGCCTCCCTCTTCCCCCACCACAGACCGATAGTCGAGCACTGCGGGTAGGTATCCATGCCACAGAGACAAACTGCACATGTCCCCTCTCACGTTCCAGTAGGCCAGCCACTCTATATCTTTGACGTGGGCACGCACAAATTCGATGTCACTCTTTATCGATCGCGCGTGCACACACACACACACACACACACACACACATCATCATCCCTCTCTTCGATTCTATGGACACCTCAAGCCGATGATACCTCCACTCTCTTCTCGTGGATCGCCCCCTCTATATATATGTTATATCCAGGACTCTATTTCACACACATTGCATATGTTACATTTTTGATTGACCCCCCCCCCCCAAAAAAAACTCTCAAGAACCCACACACTATATCTCTCTAGGTTTGTATCTCTCTCACACAACCCCACGTAGGTGGTGTACGTATACAAGAAGAGAATAGGTGCACCATGCACGTACTCACGCTTCATGCCCAGCCACACCCGCGCGGGTACACGGTGGATCTCATTTCTTTATGAAATGGCAGCACACGTGCTAATTTGAATGCCTATAGCAGTTGTTTACCTAGGGAGGTCGTGTACCACGCGTGCACGAAACAAAGTTCGAATTGACGAGTTGCCGCGTTATTTTTAAATAAAGTTATAGCGCTCAATGGCACGTACACAGAATATAAAATGATTTTTACGGAGAAAAAGGTAGTCCGCTCACTATATACAATGGAGCCTGCCTGCCTGGTTTGTCGCTCTTCAGAGTATCTCACACAAGGTTGCGGTGGCCTCTCTCTCTCTCACCGTTGGTCACTGATACGGCCGCATCCCATCCGCCGGGGGAAAGGGAGTGCAGTGGCCTATCTCTCTCACCATTGGTCATTGATCCGGTCGCATCCCGTCCGCCGGGGATAGGGAGGAAGTGCATCGTTTTTCCGTTCGACGGCGCCAAGGCAGCACGTCCGGACCTGCGGTACACGTCGTTCTCTCTGACCAAGCTTCGGCATGGCAGGGCCTACGCCACCTGCTCGCAGATTCCGCCCGCCTCCGCTCACCTAGTTACATCCCAATGACCTCCAGGTATTCCCTCCGGCCTTGCTCCACTACCCGTCTTCCCACGTCGCTGCATGTGGATCTTCCATAGTTCTTTGCCCAAAACGTAGCTCGTCCGACGTACTTTCCATATTGCATTCTCGTCCTCACACCGTTTAAGACAAACACGACCATGTTGTTATCTTCCCTTAGGACAAGGAATATGCTTCTTTTTTGTCGTCGCATGTGTCATCAACTGTTATTGGCTAGTAATTGTTCCTTTCTACCTCTTTTTTGCAAACAGGGCTATCCATTTCACCTCGTTGCTATTGCGACCTTTTGGTGAACTGCACAAATCACTTTTTTCTTAAGAGTGTTTTGTGTAGTTCTACTAAAATGTCACACGGGCAACGTCTCCACATTTCAGTGCAACTGCACAAAGGGAGATTGCGTTTGCCCTATCCTCCTCATGCAACTCCGAGCCTAATCTTCTCCAACTAGTTAGTCTTAAGAGAGACTGCAAAGGTGACCGGCTTCTATTTATGTGTTTATTGTTTCATCAGCAGTCCTCTATTGTCATAATCACACTTAATATCTTTGGAACAGGGACGCTCAGCTCTATTTTAGTGGAATTGCACAAAATGATCGGAATGTTGCATGCTCCAGACAGCTACTTTTTTCCCAACATGCCTTGTTGATTTAGACAGAGCTGGGGGACGTTCTTTAAATGAAAGCATGGATCAATTTTAATTTAACACCTTCTCACAACCTGTCTTGATTGTGATGTAATTATTAGCTCGATCGCTAATAATTGACATGCATTAGCAAGGAAGTTAGTTTTTTATTGTTTCCTAAAGAGCATCGATGGCAAGACATGCGAAACAAAAGCTGAAAGCTCACACCATTGTACAATTTCATGTCGCTGGAAAATTATTTGTATAGTACGTCAATTATGTAAACAAATGATGGAAGCTTGATAGCATTGCCAAAAGCCTCTTCATCAGTCGGGTCCATGTGCCATGCACAAAGTTATACTCCTTCGTTCCTAAATATTTGTATTTTTACAAATTTCAAACGGGCATATTTTAGAGTGTAGATTCACTCATTTTGCTTCATATGTGTACTCCCTCCGTTCCTAAATATTCTATTCGTCTTTCTAGAGATTTCAACAAGTGACTACATACGGAGCAAAATGAGTGAATCTCTAAAATATGTCTATATACATCCGTATGTGCCAATCCATTTGAAAACTCTAAAAAGACAAATATTTGAGTACTCACTCATTGAAATCTCTAGAAAGACAAATACTCCAAAGTATATTTAAGAACCGAGGGGGTAGTGCACAACCGCATGGGAGACTCAGCCCGGTCGTTGCGCCGCATTAATAGTGAGTAATGAGCAGTCAAATCATAAGCCCCACCTTTCCCACTGTAAGTTGCTCTAAAGAAGCAACCATCAATCGCTCTTCTTTGAATCCGCTCATACTACTCCATCCATCACTTTGTTTATCTGTAGCTTGAAAAAAAAAAAAAAAATCTGTGGGACCAAGGCGACTAGTGATCGACCTGAAAAATAGCATTGGTAGTTACAGCACTGCATCTATTACTAGAGGTAATAATGCGTACACACATGCATGCAGTGCTTCCACCCCGGGTACACACATGCATGCACTTACTCCACTCCGTAGTAGTAGTACAGAGTACATGGAGAGAAAACTGTGGACTTGATTGCGGTTACCACGCCCTAATTAATTGAGCATTAAACCAAACGCGTTAAATGTCTCTATGGTGGTGGAAATGCATTGAGAGAAATGCATCATAATGAAGCGCGCCCTATAAACTGTGACGGATGGAGGAGTAGTACGAAGGTGCAAAACCAAGTACGCGTATGGCCAGTCGGTCAACGCACCTCCTCTTGGCATATCACTGACATGTGGGACAGGAGTGTGAGCAAACCAATCTCAATTGACGGCAAAGAGCCAACCCGCCGTTCCTTGAGAGAGACGAGGAGCGAGAACACACAGACGGGCTCGCACGGAGGCCAAGATATATACTAGCATGGTTGGTTGATCGATATAATTCATTACATGTTGGGCTGCCTTTTTCGCCCTTCTCCGGAATAAACATGTACTTTATCAGAGATAAAAAAATAAGAGTACAGACGCTCCACCATGCGGTTCTAGTAGTAGTACTACTCGTACTACTGGGCTTGGCTCTTCGCCTCTTCGTGAAGTCGAACAATGATGGTACTCCGCATGTTGGGTACTACAGTGTATGCCTCTAACAATCTGACACCGAATGGACTGATGCATGTCCACCGAGGGTAGGTTGCATTAGTCAAAAGGCGTAAGCGAGCTTCACCTTGTCCTGCAAGCTTCTCCTTGTTCTGCGAGTTGACGGGACACACCAAGAAGTAGTGCTAGTCCATACTCCCTCCTTTCCGGTTAATATGGCTTAATCCTTTTTGCGGGTAAATGAGAGAGCTTTATTCATATATAAGCATTCTTAGGACGATCAGCCAAGACAGTGGTCACTAGGAAGCAAGGTACCCCGCAAAAAAAGAAGTAGGAAGCGAGGTGTTTCATCAAGCCAGCTCTCGGCCACATTCAAAGTGGAGCAAGCACGGTTCATACGAAGATCTTGCCGCAATGTTCTTGACTTTGTTTACATGTTGAATAACAAAAAAGAGGAAATATTACCGAAGCTGCTATTTGTAATAGGATATGAGCCAGAATTAAGCGAGAATTGTGGCGAGTGTTCCATGCAATCAACATCCATTATCACATGCGAGAACCCTCGAAGAGAACCAAATGTGTTGAAGATTGCTTTATCACATTTTAAAATTATAATAAGAGTGCAGACGCTCCTCCATCCAGTTCATAGTACTAGTATAGTACGTACCTTTATAGACTATAGTAGTAGTACTAGTACTAGTAAACTTTGCACTTGGCTATTCGCCTATTCGGGAAGTCGGAAAATAATAGCACTAGTAGTATAGTGTATGCTTCTGGCAATCTAACACCGAATTAACTGTTGCACGTCCACCGCCTGAGCAAGGGAGAGCTTGCATTAGTCAAAAGTTTCTCCTTGTCCTGCGAGCACCGCGTGCAAGCTTCTCCCGTCCTGTAACCTTCTCCTCGTTCGGCATGTTGACGGGACACAGCAAAGTAATGCTAGTCCATACTGCCGCCTCTCCGGTTAATATGGCTTAATTTCAAACGAGATAAATACAATATATGTCACTGTATCTTTGTAAAAATACGGTCAGTGGACTTCATAATATGCTCATTGCGCTCAATATATATATATTCTGGTGTTTATACGGTCACTAGCTCACCCTGACTGAGTATGTGTGTGCATGCACGTGTAGGTTGAGCACTTAGCGTGACCGTGTGTGTTCCGTCGTGTGCTCGGACATGAATGCATTAGGGCGTCGCACGCGTTTTTACGTGTGACTGTTGCATACACGTAGGGAGAGTACGTGTAGGGGCCACTAAGGAGCAGTCAAATCACATAGTAAGTTATTCGGAAGAAGCAACCATCATTTCACTCTTGAATGACACGTACGCAATATAAAATGGTTGATATGGAGAGAAAAATAAAACCACTATATATACACTAACAGGAGCCTAAGCTACAAGCCTTCTTGCTTAGGTTGCTCTCTTCACAAGCATAGAACGCGGGCATGATCCCGGTGGGGAAGGAACAATGTTCTCAGATAGACGCCTTGATCGACATCGGCGAGGGAGAAAACCCACAATCGGTGCGTCCCAATCGGGGGTCACCACGGTATGGGCCGATGCCGCATCCCAACCGCCCTTCTAGCTACAGCCCGACGTCCTAGGTAGTCCATCTTCCTTTTGGAGCCGGCTTGCTCCACTGCCATAGCTCCATCTCCATGTCGATCTTTCTCTACTTCTACCGGCTTCTACTTGTGATGAGTTTATGTCTCATGAACTAGTGCCAGTACTATTATTCTAATCACACATCTTTAATATCTTTGCCATCAGGGATGCTCAGGTCGATTTTAGTGGAACTGCACAAAAGCATCGTATGATCCAAGGGTGCCAGCCATCATTCCTTCGACAGGTTCTACCTGGCCAGGGAATTAAATCATGTTTAGGGTTTAGGGTTTAAATTGTAGTGACCCCATCAGTAGTTTTTTTTTCGTACACAATCTCACAACTTTTTTCTTTAGTTGTGAAGTAAATATTGGCTATGATCTGTGAACCATTGAGATGCATCAGCATGCGTGTTAGTTTTCCTTTGTATTTGATGGAATGTTGTAACGGGGCAACCTTGGAATAGGAATGAAAATGGAGTGGAAAGTTTCCGTTTTTTCGAGAAAAAATGGAAACAAAGAGAAACCAACGTTTTGTTTCGTTGGATCGCGCCATCGAGCAAAACCAACGTTAAAATCACATCTGTCGTGTTCGTGTCTCACCCTCCTCCACGGCTCGACCCCACACAGTTGCTCGGCATGCCATTCACCGCAAACCGAGTATACGATAACTTTCCCGCCTGCTTGTCAATGCATCGCGCCATGGACTACTAGCACTACTGGAAGATATTGATGAGTTGGGGGAGGACAGCTAGCTGTAGCACGGACTCCTAAGAATTTTTTACATGCATGTTGTAGCCGGCTATTACGACCCTTGAACGCGGAGCAACCGCGTGCACCCGGAAGCGGCGCGGGCGACACTCTCTTGGCCGGCGCGCAGCTTCAATGCCGGCGCCAGTGAGAGGTCACGTCCGCTCTAGCCGGGCATGAATGCGACACTGACTGTTTCGGGCGGGAAGCATGCGCGGGTGATGAAGAGGGTTCGGGTTGGTCAGGACCGGTCGTGGCAGCGGTCCGGACGTGCGCAAATAAGAGATGTTGTACGTTAATATTGCTGCGTATATAACTAACAACATAAATAATGTGCCAGTTGGACAAATATGATTGGAGATGGAGATGGAAATGGAATTTTACGTAAACACGGATATGCATGTCTATGTCTATGTGTGTGTGCGCGACGACTCTTGCGACACAGCGCGGGCGTGTTTTTGATCGAGTTTTCTTTCTTGGTACGTTAGAAAATCAGTTTGTCTAATTCACATCTAGATGTTATTTAAGGATATCACATCTAAGCTCCCACAAGTATATAATGTAGCAACAAGAAAAAAAAAACTATGACAAAAAAATAGACCACAAACAGAGTGGACATCAACTTATATGTGACATAACTATGTCACATCTTGATGTGTCCTAGACAGACCATAAAAATTGTCCGCCGATTTTCGTTTCTTTTTTTCCGGAACAGCGTATTCTATTTAAAACCACTACTATGGAGAGATTTTTTTACTCCATTATAGCCTCTTGTTTGATAGAGTTTCTCGCATCTCGCTCTCTCACCCTCTCCATATCAAAAAAAGATGATAGTGTCCACTCTATCTCTCTCCTCATCGGTAGTCACAGATCCGGCCGAATCCCGTCCGCTGCGGGAGGTGAGGAGGTCAGCGTTGACGTTGTCACCGTTGGCGACGGAGGAAGCCGATGTGCACCGTCCTCTCGGAGCCGGCACTGGCGCAGACGAAGATCCTCCGCTCCCTTGTTCGCTGTCGTCGTGTGGGCAGATCCCGCCCGCCCGCCTAAACGACATCTCGCCCACCTGAGGTATAACTTCTTGTACTGGTCCAGCTCCCCAGGTCGCTGCGTGCGGGTTTTCTTCTATGCGACTACTCCCGAGCTCCCCATGCATAGTAGCTAGGGTTCGTCGGCTGGTCCAACATCACCTACTAGTACTATTATAGAGAAAATGCCACTCGAAAATTTGTCCTGATTTATGCCTCGGTGGAGGTATACATGTTGTTTCGACAAAAAGTACATGGTGGTTGTGCAGTCATTGTCCATATGGTGGTAGTATTATTACTGGTTAAATGAAGAAATGCTGTTTTTCTCGGGTATCCTGGTTTAGTTCCCATCAAGATAATTATGATGCTTCTGTTTGTTGGTATACTTTTCATTAATTCTTATTGACAATTGAGATGTCGTTGCTAACCCTTTTTTATATTTTTGGAAACAGCGATGCGTGTCTCCATACCCGGGCATGTCTTCCTCAATTTTAGTGGAACTGCCATTGTTGTTCTGCCTCACTGTCCTCTGCCACGTGGTTCTTCCTTCCTTGAGCTTGATTACTGAGAAGAAATAGACCACAGTGGGGATTTGTCGAACTTCATAGGTGCCTCACCCAAACTTGATGCCAAATGGATGATGCATCATCACGATGACCTATCGATGCTCATGGTTGCGCCTCATGGTTGCGTCGGCTGGTGAAGCTGATCGATTTTCAATGAAAAACAAGTTGTCTTCCATCAGTGCTCTTTGCTAGTTACGCACAAAGATGATATCCTTCGTCAGTTCACCTTGGTTGCGTTGGAGACGCAGTCGTCTTTCACGTTGGTGCAATTTTATCACACAATTGGCTATGAACCAAATGTTTCCATGAAGAAGGATCGACATTGGTACTAAGAGCATAAGTTTTGTATTGATTTCTAAGCCTTCTCACAACTTTGTCTCCAGCTCCCCTGTAATTTTATTTGTCCAGCTATTAACTTTGATTTAAAAAATGGTGTGGACTAAAAACCTGGATGGACGTGGTAGCCCTCCATTTTTATTTACTCCGCATATTAGATTTGACTGAAGTCAAACTTTGTAATACTCTCACACGTTTCCGATAATTTGGCGCATGAGTGGTTGTTCACTTAAGGGAGGGTACTGTACAACATGTGAAGGACAGGAAGTGCGACCAGGACGCAAGGGCATGGATCGTTAGTTCATCGGAAGAAGTACTAGTTTTCTTCACCGTACATTAAATAAAGAGTTTGGTTTCGTACTTACACAATTTAAAACGATTGTTATGGAGAGAATAGGAAAACCACTCCACTATATATTAGTCATATACACGAGAGTGCTATATGGACGCAGCTTCATTGACTTAGTGCACCTGCCTTTGGGTTTATGACAGGTGGGCCCAAAATGTGGCTGGCTCACCTGTCATACAGCCAAAAGCAGGTGCAGTGAAGGCACCGGAGCTCAGTCTGTACTACAGTAGTAGATATATATATATATAAGTGGGAGCCTCAACGCTTGTTCGCTAGGGTTTGCACTCTCCACACGCTCGCCGCACTACATATATGTTACATGCTGGAGGATCAGCGTTCATTTGCTAGGGTTTGCAATATTCATAGTCTCTCACCCTCTCTTCACCAGATCTAAACAAGACCGCGTTGGCCTCTTGTCTCTCTCTCCCGTCACGCTGGTGAAGGAGGCGTCTGTATCCCGTCGCACCGGGAAGGGGAGGAGGTGCAACATTCACTCTATCGCCTTCGGCGAGACTGGCAATCCACTGCCGGCTGCGATGTTCTCTTTCACCCAGCGCCTATGCGGGAGGGCCACTGACCCCTTCTTCCTCGCTGCCGTACATAGTGTGGGCAGATCCGGCCTCCCGCCGCACGCCTTGCGACATCCCGACGACCCTAAGGTATAAGTTTCTTTGAAACCGTCGTTGCTCTAGCTGCATGTGGATCTTTTTCGGTCTGTAGTCGAATCTAGGTCTTAGTTCAAAGAGGAAAGAAAGGTGCGGTGGGGTGGAGCATGAATCTAGGATGTGGTTCAATGAGGAAAGGAGGGAGGAAAAGTAGTATAGACTAGCTATCCAGCCGCTTTGTTGGTCAAATAGGGAAAAGGGGGGTAACCCAGTACACACATCTGTAAGGAACCGATCTCTTTGTTGAAAAGGGAAAGAAACTGGGGGGTCGGGTAGTTTGTGCAAGACTAGATTTGCTGCCCTCACATAGGAAAAAAGTTCAATGAGAACAAGTATGGGACCAACACAGATATGCTGCTTGGCTACATACTCTGCATCACCCATTTATACGTGTGGATGCACATGGTGCTAGCATGTCTCATACAGCTATTTTGCTGTTGTTAATCAAAGAATGCCGCCGGAAAATTGAAGCAATGCCACTGTTAAAAGTAAATTACATTTTTTAATGAATGTTGTTTCAAGAGAATGTCTCTGTTAATATGAATCAATGCAACCGTTTTAGAAATGGTACTATCCTACTTTGTTTTCCATCCAAGATAAGTTAGATGCTTATTTCTGTCACCGTTTGTTTCATCCTCCTTTATCGGTAAGTAATTGTTTCCTTTTTTGCCTTTGTTAAAATAGGGGTATTGATTCAACTTGTTGCTATTGCGACATTTTGCTTCGCTACTTGAAACACTTGTGTTTTAAGAGTGTTTTGTGCAGTTCAACTTGAATGTCACACCAGTGACTTTGTTAATTTTGGTGGAACTGTACAAAAGGAGATCGAGATTTGTTTCCAGTCTTCGTGGTGAGTTGTTTCAAATCTTGGTCTCAAGCACATGATGTGCAGTGTGCTTTGAGATGTTGTGCTACTTGTTTTGGTACTATTTTAAATAAATGTTGAATTTAAGCTATTGTATTGCTGTCTTTTCTCATTAAGTAGTGAACAAAAATGGGACCAACCCAGACATGATGCTTGTTGCTTTGTTACAACAAATTCAGCATCACCCCTTTATAAGCCGATGGCGATGCCACTCTCGAATTAACTACTGAATCTTATTTCAAAACTGCAACACTTGTTAGGGATTGGCGGGATTACCATTTTTGTGGCCGCATGTTTCATTCTCCTTTATTAGCCAGTAATTGATTCCTTTTTTGCCTCTGTTTAAACAGGGATATCTATTCAACTCGTTACTATTGCGACATTTTGCTTCGGTACGCGAAACACTTTGCTTGATTTCAGTGCAAGTGCACAAAACGAGATTGGATTTCCTATTCGTGTTGGCAGATTCGTATTTTATCTTGTCCATCTCATGAAAGGTCAGTGCAGGCCTTCATCCACATGATTGTGCAGTGTGCTTTGAGATGTTGTGCTACTTGTATTGGTACTGTTTTAAATAAATGTTGAATTGAAGCTATTGTATTGCTGTCTTTTCCCATTAAGTAGTGAACAAAAATGGGACCAACCCAGACATGATGCTTGTTGCTTTGTTACAACAAACTCTGGATCACCCCCTTAATAACTAGATGGAAGCACATACTATTGTTGCGCCCACTCTCCCCTGGAACTGTTTATGTTTTTCGTTAATCTAATGCCGCTGGTAAAATTCAGCAATGCCACTCTCAGAATTAATTAACTACTGAATCTTAGTTCAAAACTGCAACACTTGTTGGGAATGGTACTCTCCTGCTTTGTAGTTCTTTCTACATGTTTAACCAAGGTATTGTTAAAATAATGTCTCTGTTAAAATGAATCAGTTTCATTGTTTTAGGAATGGTATTTTTCTGCTTTGTCGTTCTTTATACATGTTGAAACAAGGCATTGTTAAGATAATGTCTCAGTCAATATGAATGAATCACACTGATGTAGAATTGCTACTCTCCTGCTTTGTTTCCCATTAAGATAAAGTAGATCAAGAGATGCTTTTCTTACGGGAGTACAAGTCATCAACCGTTATTTCTCGATAATTGTTTCCCTTGTACCTATTGTTGCTTCAGGGGATATCAAACTTAAAGCTCGGTTTTATTCCGACTTTGATTTTAGTTGAATCGCACAAAAGGAGCCAATGTGTCCAAGGCAAACTGCTGCATTCTTGAGTCGAGCTTAGTCGTTCCACTTTGCGAGAAAAAAGCGATCCTTTGCTTTGCGCTACATTACGTAGGAGTGACCAAGAAGCTTTACAGAGTATTATTAGACACCGGTGACATGACTAGTCTGCAGAGACCATTGGCAATTTAATAACATGTGGAGTGCCCTGGGCAAAAAGTGCCCAAACAAGTACAAGAAGCTATGACAGGACTCCACGATCACAGGCATTACATATTTTGAATGGGAAAAGCTTGTCAAAGTTTAATCATTGTTGTTAGCAAGAAGACGTTAGTTTAATATATTGGAATGGGAAAACCTTGTCAAAATTTGCTCATTGATGTTAGCCAGAAGACATGCATTTGATATTTTTGAGTGGGACGCCCTTGCTGTGAGCAGCGTCGAGTGTATTTTCCTATTCCTGTGTTCAGTTTAGAAGTAAATAGTTACTCTGCTGAGATATTCCTGTGTTAAGAGTTTGTTCTGAATATTGTCTATGTAATGCGAGGCCTTGTGTTTGATTGCAAAGTTGAGCTTGGAATGTTGTGGCATGCGGCATCACGAGCTGTTCACCGTGCCTCCTAAGAATAATGCTTCGTATTGTTTTTCATGTCGATCTAATGCCAGTGATTTGCTTGTTAAGAAGATCATCCTCTTCTGTTGTTTCCGTGCTTAAGAAGTTCATCGTCTGGTGTTTCATTCATAGCGTATACGACAAGTCGGGTAGGTTAGACGTGAAACCATATGATATTCTGACCAACTCATGATATTAGGCCGTGATTGGATCGTCGTTTTCCAACCAAAACCGCTTGTAAAACTGACGCTTGTAAATTAAAGCAGATGGTCTCGGGCGAAGGCGCTTGGTTGGTCGATTTCGACTAGTAAAATATTGGAAGTACTTCACACACGATAAAAACATTGAACGACACTTGGACGATTGCTAATCCAGCCGTTAGCTGCTGTGTCAGCCTTGCCCATGGATGGCATGATACGCACGTCGTGCATGTATCGTCTAGTAATGTCGTCCATATAGCAGTGCTCGTAAAATATACACTAGTCTCTCAAATTACACGCGTAACCTGCCGGTTTTACTTATAGACGTTGGGCCCTCGGTTTCATTACGCCTGTATTTTACGTGTTGTTTCCGATGACGAGTAAATTAAACTTGTATGTTAATACAGGTTTGAAATAAACCAGAGCTCCCAAGCACGGCCTTACCGTTTCATGCCGTCTCAGTTTCTCGAAGGTGCTCATAGGTGTCCGATGATCCTGGCTTCCTGAATGAGCAGCGGGCGCTATATCAGACCATCCGTAGGGCCCGCAAGGCCCTCTCCATTGTCCTTCGAGTTTTTGCGCTCGCCGTGGCGCCGAGCATTGTTAACATCGTCAACGAACATGAGGATTCAGGAGATGACTTTATTTTGACTGGATGACACTAGGGACCCACTAGGGCCATAGCCGTACATACGCAAGTGCCTCCTTATTATGTACAACTATTTTTTTTGCTTTCTCCTGGTTTCCTGACATCACGGTCCCACACCATTGTCAACCTATGCAGTCAATATAAATGAGAGAATTGCACAAGGTGTGGCCGATAGCTGGGACCAAGCAGCTCGAGCAGGATTTGTGTTTTTGAGGCTTGAGCACTGCAGAGTTTTTCTTGGCGATGATTTCGTTGTTGTTCAGAGGAGAGCAGGGTATTAACTGGGCGGGCTGTGGCCCGTCTAGCCCAGGCCAGATATCCAGCCTAGATACTAATTTTTTCAAGATGAAAATGGCTAGCCCAGCTATACGTCTTTTTGAGGAATACAGACTTTTAACAAACTGTAAATGGGCTGTTGTAAATTCCATTAGAATTCAAAAATGGGTTGTACATTCTTACAAAACGCAAATGGGCTATAAGTTCTCTGCCACACACTTGTGGGCCTACTAAGTGACGCGTCCCCTAAAAAAATAAGTTGACGCGTATGCAAGGCTTTATCAACTTATTATAGTCAACACACGGTTCTAGCAGCAGTGGCCGTTGGATGTCTATCCAATGGATGTCGTGCTTCTTCTTCAATCTCGGATATTCTTAGCTTATTCGGCCGCCCAAAAAATGATTCCTCCACCTGACATCTGGGGCACACCATTTCAGAGGCTGACCTGTGGGCCTACTAAGTTGGAGCGTACGAAGGGCTTTGTCAACTTAGTCAATATAAACGATTCTAGCTTCAGTGACCGTACGATGTCCATCCAACGGCCGTAGTGCTTCTTCAACCTTTAGTCTTCTTGGTCCAGCCGCCCAAAGCAGCGCCGGTCATGCCGCCTGCTCCTGGCTCCCATGGTTAGTTGTGCTGCCGCGGAGGCATCACCGCCCCCATACTACTCCCACCGCTGGCCAGGCCATCCCTCCACTCACCCACACCCCCTGTTATTCTGCGGCGACGGCAGCCTCACACCACAGCTGAACCAGTGAACCCTCGTACTCCTCTCCACGCGGGCTTCCACTGCTACGTCTTCCCCGGCTCTGCGTCGTACCCTTCCTAGGCCTCCTCGTTGTCCACCACCCTGGTGCTCTCGGCGCGGCGTGGTCAACGTGGTCAACTACCGACTTCCATCGAACAAGATCTTGACGTGGAGAGGCCGACAATTTGGGTCCACGGCGGCCGCAAGGAAGTGCCTCCTTATTACGCAAAAATAATTATTCCTCCACCCGACAATGGGACCCACCGACGGGCCACCTTATTTAGCAAAAAACGTTTCCCCACCGCTGGCACCGGACGGCCACCGTATTCATAAAACGTTCCCCGCCGTTAGCTCGGACCCATCGGTGCCTCCTTATTACGCACAAAAAATTAATACTCCCCTACTAGCTGGGACCCACCTTGGTGGAGGCTGACTTAATGGGCCTACTAAGTTGACGGGATGGAGGGCTTTGTCAACTTAGTCAATATGAACGATTCTAGCTCCAAAGGACCGTCGATGTCCATCCAACGGCCGTAGTGCTTCTTCAACCTCTGGTCTTCTTGCTCTAGCCGCCCAAAGCAGCGCCGGTCGTGCCGCCGCTCCTCCGCCTCTCGTGGCGGGTCAGGCTGCCTTGGAGGCCTCACCGCCCTACTATTCCCACCATGGCCAGCCTGCGGCGGCGCAGCCTCACACCGCAGCCGAACGAGTGAACCCTCATACTCCTCTCTGCGTGGGCATCCACTGCCGCGTCTTCACCGGCTCCGCGTCATCCCCTTCCTAGGCCTCATCATCATCCACCGCCCTGGTGCTCTCGGTGCGGCGTGGTCACCGTGGTCAAGGAACAACTTCCATTGGACGTGGACTGTACGTGGAGAGGCTGACAGCTGGGTCAACGGCCGCAGCAAGGAAGTGCCTCCATATTACGAGGAAAATAATGATTCCTCCACCTGACAGCAGGGACCCACCGGATGGGCCACTGTATTTCGCGAAAAAAATGTTTCCCCCTGACTGCTGGGACCCACCAGCTACACCTTCGCACGTAAGGAAGTGCGTCCGTGCAAAAAAAAAATGATTCACCCTCCTGACTGCTGGGACCCACCAGCTACATCTTCGCACGCAAGGAAGTGCGTTCGGGCAAAAAAAACCAAAACGATTCGCCCCCTGACTGCTAGGACCCACCAGCTACATCTTCGTAGGCAAGGATATGTCTGACAGTCAGGACCCACCTAGTCGAAGCGTACGTAGCGTTGACATTCTGGTCGCGAACGTGTACGTACATATATACTGGTCGATGTAGAGGCGCGCACGTGTCGTAGTAGAGGCGCGTACGTGTCGTAGTAGAGGCGCGCACATAGCATGTACACGTACATACAGTGGCTAGGGTGCAAGAAAGAAAATACGGCCATGTACATACATACGGGCTAGGGCTTGTGTACATGGATGGTTCGGAACGGAGAAACAGCGTCGTTGTCGTGTTCATGGGAAGACAACGAAATGCGTCGTGTTCATGGGGAGGCAACGAAATGTGTCGTGTTCATGGGGAGGCAACGGAATGTGTCTTGTTCATGGGGAGGCAACGGAACGCGTGGGAGCCAACCGGCTGGGTCGGAACGGAATGCGTGGTCGTGTTCATAGGGAGGGCTTGGACGGAACAGGCGATGGAAACGAGGCCCGGCGTACCGCACAACGGAAGAAACGGACCTCCTACGTTCGAAACGGGGTCCTGTTGATCGGGAGGGGTGTGGCGTACCTCAAAACGGAGGAAACGGACCTCCTACGGTCGAAACAGGGATCCTGTTGATCAGAAGGGGTGTGGCGTACCGCAAAACGAAGGAAACGGACCTCCTACAGTCGAAACGGGTGTCCTGTTGATCGGGAGGGGTGTGGCATACCGCAAAACGGACGAAACGACCTCCTACGGTCGAAATGGGGGTCCTGTTCATCGGGAGGGGTGTGGTGTACCGCAAAATGGGACTCCACGGGATACTGTTCATCTCCACCGTCGACCTCGTCCAGCCTCCACGGGCTACCGTCGACCTCCTCCAGCCTCCACGGGCTCCTGTTCATCCAGCCTCTACCGTGCTCTACTCCACCGGCTACTGTTCAACCACCCCTCCACGGGCACCTCTCCACCGTCTACTGTTCATCCAGCCCTCCACACCACGGGGTCCTGTTCAACCACCCCTCCATGGGCACCCCTCCACCGTCTACTGTTCATCCAGCCCTCCACCACACCACGGGGTCCTGTTCATCCAGAGGCAACGCCACCGCTCATTGTTCATCCAAAACCCCCCGCAACGCTCACTGTTCATCCAATCGATCGGCTTCAGTTAGCAGCAGTAGCGAAAGAATCGCTTGATCGGGTTCAGTTAACAGCCATCGATCGATTGCTCGGGTTCAGTAACGCGTAGCCTGCAGTGCAATCGCTCGGGTTCAGTTAGAGCCCAACGCCTCGCTCGGGTTTAGTTAGAGCCAACACCTTGCACACACGCACATACCTGTACGAGAGAAACGCGCATCGCTCGGCCCCCGACCTCCCACCATAACCGGGAACTCCCCGAAATTTTCCTCCCCCTCGCTTCTACCACGGTTTTTTCCGTCATGGACAGCCCAAAGAATGTAATGCAGCTGCGTCTCCGGCCCGCCCAGGACGAAAAGCCCATTTTCTTTCATGATTTTTTGTCATAGAAGTAGGAGCCCACCACATCTATGATGATACCGGGTTTTGTCACAATTATCGTCATAGAAGTGTCATATGTATGACAGAAAAAAATTCGTTCGGCCCAAAATGTCACGGATGTGTCTTTTTTTGTAGTGTATTGAGCAATCGTGCTAGCGTCTTTCTAGAGTTGTGCAACAAGAGCATTTTCTGTGGATTCCACATTTTGAGCTCGTTCCTTGGTTGCACAACCCCATTTATCTATCTTCGTGTGTGTTTCCGTGTGCCACATATTGCTTTTGGTCTAATTGTTTCACTTGCGAATTTGTGAATCTCTTTCAGCATTATTGAATCTTGCTAAGAATTGCATAAATTTTAGGCCACCATACTCACCAAGCTACTCCAAAAGTTTTACTTGTGTAGGTGTGAGTATTGACAAGATATGGTACCACTTGTGCTACTTCCATAATACTACATTGGGTGATCTTTGAACCATCTTCGACATTGGATAAGGTACATTTGGACTAGTTCTTTCCTTTCTTCCACACTCATATTTGGTTGAGATGATGGATAGGCCAAGTACTTCTACCAACCCACTCTTCATCGAGCAAGAAGAGGAGCCCAACAACTACGTCACCAAGAATCAACTATTAAGCACGCATAGAGCTTTGCACCAAGAGAATGAAGCATTGGGCCAGCACATCGATTAACTGACCACCGACATGCGACAATCCGAAGAATGAACAAGATACTACCTCGACACCTCAATGGCAACTCTAAAGGAAGTCCTACGAGCCATGATGGTCAACCTCTCATCTACAATGTCATCATCATCAAGACGGTGACACTCAAGTCAACACTCTTTGGATACATCTTCGGATTCAAGTCATTCAAGACCTCGTTCGCCTCGTCATCAACCTCATGAGGATTGTCAAGCTCCGCACAACCCATTTCATGGCAATGGTTTAAAAGACCACCTTCGGGAACTTGAACAACATCGTCGCCAAGCGAATGATCCCACGGAACAAGATCAAGCTCCTATACAACAAGATCACCAAGAGAACCAAGATGGCGACACCCTTCGACAAGAGCAACAACACCGTGAGACACAAGCCCTTGAAGCCCAACATGCTCTACGTGAAGCAACGCAAGCCGTCCGAGCAGACAACTGTGAACAAGAGGCCCTCTGACGAGAGTGACAAGAAGAAGCTGCATGCATGTAGGAGCACCAAGAAATGAGGAACCGTGCAAGAATCCCACACCCTCAACGTCAAGCTAATCAAGCAGGGCACGAGAAACTAGCAGTCAAAGACCCTCAACCAAGGCAAGAGCGCCATCACCATCGACCCGCATGCATTGAATAACAACAATACAACAAGCTCAAGTTCACCATGCCTAAGTTCTCCGAAAGCCCACAGACTACCTTATGCGGAGCATCCTTCCATCATCCCCATGGACTCTACATCAACACATCCAACACCACAAGGACCTATGACTCGAGCACGTGCAAGAGCTCTTGAAACCGAGGTGACATCACTCCTCTCACAATTCCCTTTCGATTCACATGAGACATGGTTACTACCTCAAACGGAAACGCTATGCATACTCAGGTACCAAGGAGTCAACCATGAAGAAGCTAGGAAGCAAGGAGAACCGGAAGCGGAAGACATGCATGAAGACGGAGAGGAAAAAGCACCGAGGACCAGGATGGCCGGACGATCCGGACGGCGGCGGACGATCCGGACAGAGCAGACGATCCGGACCCGGCCCGACGATCCGCTAACTCACCAAGACTCCGGCTCAAACATGAAGCCGGATCATCCGGACCCAGTCCCGGATCATCCAGACCCTGCCCGGACATCCAAACCACTAGCCGGACATCCGGCCCTTCGCCGCCACCAGCCGGGCTTCCAGCTCATCCGGGCCTCCACCTGGACCATCCGGACCAGCCCGGATCATCCGGACCCTCGTCCGGATCATCCGCCAGCCTTGTGTGTGCGCGTGTTGGGCTGAGCCCATGTACCCCTTCGCCCCTAGTCTATTTATAGGACCCCATCTCCTCACTTTGAGACTTAGCATTCGATTAGCTCATATTTGTGTGAGAGCCTTTGCTCATCCACTTGGATACTTCTCCTCGAAGATCACGACCTCTTCGGAGAAGATCCCCCAAGCGGATTCAAGACCCCTTCTAGGGAAGAACATCAAGGCCTCCTCGCAGAGAAGAACGGTTCCTTTGTATTCTTACCTTTGTTGACTTTGGATCTTGTGGATCTCTTATGTGTGTGGTGATCTAGCACTTGTCTGATCGATTCCTTGTTGGTTGAGTGATTCTCTCTCGTTTCCCCCGTGTTTCCCCTTTGTGCTTCCGCGTGTTCTTCGTGATTCCCCGTAGGATCCACTTCAAACGTGAAAGATCGACGCTATAGGGTTCCACCCTACATCATATGGTATCGTGAGCCACATTGATCATGTTTTTGGAGCCCCTACCCCGTGTTTTCTAGCTTGATTTTGTTGTTTTCGTCCTAGATCCAAAAACCCCACCAAAAAAAAATAGCCCCCAAATTTTTTTGTGATTTGTTGGTTTTGATGATGTTTTGTTGATTTTGATCCGTGGATTCGGTGTGTAACTCGTGCATCTTGCTTTTCCCCACCTTCTGCCCCTCGAAATCCATCCAAAATCCGCGAAATCGTCAAATTTCTCGCCGTTTTCGAGTTCTTTCCGAGCAGTTCCCGACCGCGATTGACCTGCCCGGATCATCCGGACCCTGACCCGGATCATCCGGACACGCCCGGATCATCCGGCTCCTGGCCCGGATCATCCGGCTTCCTCTGCCCACACTGCAGTTTTGCTGTCCTCCTCCACCACCACCACCACCACCACCTACACCTACATACCTCCCCACTCCAACCACCACCACTTCCACTTGCCAAAACCCACGACACAACCTCCGTACTACCATTCGACTTTGGGTTCGAGAATTTGAGTTGAGATTTCTGTGTCCTATTGTGTTTCGGCTATTTAGGTGTGGTGCGACATCAACAACTACCACTCATTTTCGTCGAATACTCATCTTCGCTACGGACGGTAACTTCGACGACATCTTTGTCATACCTTGCAATTGCATTGATAACCATCATAGACCATCTTTTGCGTTGCTTACTCATCGAGACTAGCCATTGAGTATTGTCGGCAACGTGACTTGTGCACATTAGTAAGCATACTCCATATCGTACATACCATCGTGGTGCATATCTCGGAATCAACTTGTGTGTCACAAAGTTGTCATAGCATACACAATTGCTATCTTGGTTCGTCAAGTTTGCATAAGAAAAGAGCTCAAAAGAGAAAGAGCCACTCAAGCTTTTAAGCAAAGAGGAAAGATAAGCAAAGAGCTTATAAGCAAGAACCATAGCATCATACTAGATTAAGATTGTCATATAAGATCATCTTGGATCATTGCACCGAAATACCATACATATAGCATACTTGGGATAGAGATCGTTGCATTTTTGCCTAGTAGCAAGCTCCTTATCCACCTATTGTGCAATTGTGCTAGCGTCTCTCTAGTATTGTGCAACAAGAGCATTTTCGTGGATTCCACATTTTGGCTCACTTTTGGCTTGCACAATCCCATTTATCTATTTGCGTGTGTGTTTCCGTGTACCACTACTTGCTTGGTCTACTTGTTGCATATGCGAATTTGCGAATCTTCTTCAACATTTTTGAGTCAAGCTAACGATTGCAATCAATTTTGTGCCACCATCCTAACCAAGCTCCACCAAAAGCTTTTACTTGTGTAGGGGTGAGAACCGACAAGGATTGGTACCAATAGTGCTATTTCATTGTCCACATTTGAGTGAACTTGATTCATCTTCAACTTCGGTCAAAGGTACATTGGTATTAGTTCTTCTCCTTCTACCACTCACAATTTGCTTGAAATGATGGATAGGCCAAGTTCTTCTACAAACCCACTCTTCATCGAGCAAGACAACGACATGTCATCATACGCCACCAAGAGCCACCTCTTTGGCGCACAACGAGCTCTACATCAAGAGCAACAAGCAATGAACGGCCGCATCGACAACCTCGCCACCGACTTGCGACTCTCCGAGCAACGTACAAGAGACTACTTCGACAACAAGCTCGACGCGCACAAGCAAGAGAACGATGCAAGAATGGACGAGATCCGCGCCTTGTTGGTGAACCGGCCTCCTTCTACATCCTCATACTCAAGACGGAGCCACTCAAGTCGCCACTCCGACGACTCCTTCTCCGGCACAAGTACACCGTCATCGAACACTCTTCGACGAGCCGCGCGTCAAGACCGTCATGCATCTCGCAACCCACTACACGACAAACATTCCCAAGAGCAAGTTGATGAACAAGTTCCTCATCCTCAATAAAACCAAGTAGCGTTTGCTCAAGCTCAAGAACGACAACGTCTTTGTTGCCAAGAAGAACAAGAATGAGCACGTCTACACCAACAACAACAAGACGCCGAGGCTCAACGTCTTCAACAATAACAATGAGAAGCACAAGCTCTTGAGGCGGAACGTGCCCTTCAAGCATCAAGTCGAGCTATCGCCAACCGCAATCGCGAAAGGCGCAATCAAGAGGAAGCCCTTCGAGAAGAAATCCAAGAGAGGAACTACCATCCGCGGGCGCAACGTCAAGCCCCACAAGCTCCTCCACAAGCTCCTCAAGCACAACCCCAACCTCAAGGTCAACAAGAGCAAGTTGATCATGGACTTCCTCCACGCCAAGAGCAACGCTATGGCAAGATCAAATTCACAATGCCCAAGTTCAATGGAAGCAACGATCCCGAAGAGTACCTCTCATGGGCATTGAAGGTCGACAAAATCTTTCGTTTGCATAACTATGAGGAAGAGAAGAAGATCGCTATGGCATCACTTGAGTTCCAAGACTATGTGCTCATATGGTGGGCACAAGTCCTTGAGCGCCGACAAGCAAGAGGTGAACCTCCAATCACCACTTGGGCTCAAATGAAGGATGTCATGCGAGCACGATTTGTGCCCACCTACTAAAACCGTGATCTCTTCAAGAAGTTACAACTCCTCAAGCAAGGAACAAAGAGTGTTGAAGAATACTACAAGGAAATGGAGATTACCATGATTCGAGCCAATGTCACGGAAGATGATGAGCAAACAATGGCACGATTCTTGAATGGACTCAATCATCCCATCAAGAAGATCGCCGACTTCCAACCCTACTCCAACCTCATTGAGCTCGTGCATCAAGCTACAAAGGCGGAATGACAAGTGGAAGATGACTTCAAGTACGCCAAGTACTCCTCCAAGACATACGGCTTCTCCAACAACCAAGCTTCAACAACTACTCCAATCTCGACATCAACCAAGCCTTCTCCAAGCAACGACGACAAGTCAAGTTACAAGAAAACTTCCACAAGTTCAAGTCGTCTTCCTCCTAATACAAGCAACTCCAAGCCGCGTGCTTCATCATCTACTCCAACCGATGAGACCGTCAAGACAAGCTCCTTCAAGTGTTTCACTTGTGGCGGCCGAGGCCACAAGTCCTATGAATGCACCAACAAGTGCACCATGATCCTCAACGACAATGGCACCTACAACTCAATGAGTGAAGATGAAATGGTAGCTATTGAACAAGTGGCCATGCACGGACGCGTGAACGAGGATGAAGATGATCAAGTCTTTTGTGATGAAGATACGAGCCCCGCTCTTGTTGTCTCCAAGGTCTTGACACTTCAACATCAACAAGAAGAAGACCAACGATGCCACATCTTCCACACAAAGGCCGACATCAATGGACGATCCGTCAAGGTCATCATCGATGGAGGTAGTTGCCACAACTTGGCAAGCGAAGAACTATGCTCCAAGCTTCAATTGGTCAAGTAGAAACACCCGCACCCCTACAAGGTTCAATGGCTAAGTGACTCCGGCACTATAAGAGTTGAGCATACGGTCCAAGTATCCTTCAAAATTGGTGCATATGAGGACACTTTGGAGTGTGATGTGGTCCCATTGACCGTTTGCCACCTCCTCCTTGGTCGGCCATGGCAATTCGACCGTGGTGTCTTCCACAATGGGCGTACAAACCACTATAGCTTCAAGATGAAAGGAAAAGAATATGTGCTACGACCCATGTCTCCTAGTCAAGTGATAGCCGACAAACAAGCCACCAACCAAAGAGAGAAGAGTGAGAAAGTGAGCCACCAAAAATTGAGTGAGAGCCACAAGCCAAATTTGAGCGCCTCTTCGCCTAGAGAGAAAAACCTCATACTATTTGCAACCAAAAGTGAGATGAGAGAAGTGTGTGAGAACCCATCGAGTGTGATGCACTTTGTCCTTGTGTGCAAGGATGGAGAAACAAAAACTAACACCATTCACGAGCTACCTTTGGTGTTTCAATCTCTTTTGCAGGAATTTCAAGATGTTTTCCCCGATGAGCTACCTCCGGGTATACCTCCTCTTCGAGGCATTGAGCATTGAATAGACCTCATCCCCGGAGTGCCACTTCCAAACAAAGCTCCATACCGTGTCAATCCTGAAGAAACCAAGGAGATTCAACGGCAAGTACAACAACTAATCGACAACGGTCATGTACGTGAAAGCTTAAGCCCTTGTGCCGTTCCCGTTATACTTGTGCCTAAGCCCGATGGAAGTTTCTGCTTGTGTTCCGATTGTAGACCTATAAATGCTATCACCGTGCGCTATAGGCATCCCATTCCTCGCTTAGATGATATGCTTGATGAACTTAGTGGAGCCAACTTTTTCTCAAAAATTGATCTTAAAAGTGGCTATTATCAAATCCGCATTCATGAGGGTGATGAATGGAAAACTGCTTTCAAAACCAAATTTGGCTTATATGAGTGGTTAGTCATGCCTATGGGTTTATCGGAAGCTCCCGGTACTTTCGTGCGTCTTATGCATCATGTGCTTAGACCTTATATTGGAATCTTTGTTGTGGTTTACTTCGATGATATTCTTGTGTTTAGCAAAACCATGAAAGAGCATCTTGATCATGTTAAGCTTGTTTTGCAAACACTTCGAAAGGAAAGTCTTTATGCCAACTTAAAAAAATGCACTTTTGGCATTGACAAAGTGGTTTTCTTGGGTTTCGTTGTCTCTTCCAAGGGTGTCCATGTTGATGAAACTAAAATTAAAGCAATTTAAACTTGGCCCCAACCCACCAATTTGCAACAAGTCTGAAGTTTCCTTGGTCTTGCAGGTTTTTATCGTCGCTTTGTGAAAAATTTTAGCACTATTGCAGCTCCTTTGCATGCTTTGAGTAAGAAGAATACTCCTTTTGTTTGGGGATCTTTGCAATCCAACGCTTTTGATGAGCTCAAGTCTTTGCTTACTCATGCTCCGATTCTTGCTTTGCCCAATTTTGACAAAACTTTTGAGGTTCATTGTGATGCAAGTGGTACCGGAATTGGCGGAGTTTTGATGCAAGAAAAACAAGCCATTGCTTATTTTAGTGAAAAACTCTCCGGTGCTCAACTTAACTATCCCGTATATGACAAGGAATTGTATGCTTTAGTGCGTGTACTACATGTTTGGGAACATTATCTTAGACCTCATGAGTTTGTCATCCATACCGATCATGAAACGCTTAAGTACTTGAAAGGTCAAACTAAATTGAACAAGCGTCATGCCAAATGGAGTGAATTTATTGAATCTTTCCCATATGTGATCAAGTACATTAAGGGTAAAGAAAATGTAGTTGCTGATGCACTTTCACGCATATGCACGCTTGTCACCCAACTTGAGTTGAATGTTATTGGCATTGAGCACATCAAAGATTTGTATGCTAGTGATCCATCTTTTGCACCTCATTATGCTAAATGTTTGACGCATACATCTTGGTAACAATATTACCTCAAGGATGGTTATCTTATGAGAGCTAACAAACTATGCATTCCCGAGTCTTCTCTTCGTTTGCTCCTTTTGCAAGAGGCTCATGGAGGCGGACTCATGGGACATTTTGGACGCGACAAGACCTTCGCCACGCTCTCCAAGAACTACTTTTGGCCCAAGATGTTTCGAGACGTCTCACGCTTCACCACCCGATGCTCTACATGCCACAAAGCTAAGTCAAAAGCTCAATCTCATGGTCTTTACATGCCTCTTCCTATTCCATATCAACCTTGGGAAGACATTAGCACAGATTTTGTACTTGGTTTGCCTAGAACTCAAAATGGAAAGGATTCCGTGTTTGTTGTTGTGGATCGATTTTCTAAGATGGCACATTTCATTCCTTGCAACAAGGTAGACGATGCTTCACATATTGCAAATCTCTTTTGTAGGGAAATCTTGCGCCTCCATGGAGTACCAAAGATAATCGTCTCCGATCGTGACGTCAAGTTCTTGAGTTACTTTTGGAAGACTCTTTGTGCCAAGCTCGGAATCAAGCTCTTGTTCTCATCGGCATACCATCCTCAAATGGACGACCAAACGGAGGTGACGAACCGGACTCTCTCCACTCTACTTCGCGTGTTGATCAAGAAGAACATCAAGGAGTGGGAAGCATGTCTACCCATCGCCGAGTACGCCTACAACCGTGCAAGACATTCGACTACCGGCAAGTCCCCCTTCGAGGTCGTCTACGGCTTCAACCCATTGTCCCCATTGGACATTCTACCTCTTCCTCTACAAGAGTGTACCAACCTCGACGCAAGTGCCCGTGCAAGCTACATCAAGAAGATGCATGAAGATACAAGACACACCATCGAACGCCAAGTACAACGACTAGAGACCAAGCTCAACATCAACAAGAACCCCATGATATTCAACATTGGAGACCTCGTGTGGCTACACCTTCGCAAGGAACGCTTCCCCAATGAACGCAAGTCCAAACTTCTACCTCGAGCCGATGGACCCTTCAAGGTGTTAGCACGCTACAACAACAACACTTACAAGCTCGACCTACCAAGCGACAAGTACAACGTGAGCGACACCTTCAACGTCAAAGACCTCTCGCCTTTCCATGGTGATGAAGATCTTGATCCGAGGTCGGATCCTTTCGAAGGGAGGGGATATGATGCGGAGCATCCTTCCATCATCCCCATGGACTCTACATCAACACATCCAACACCACAAGGACCTATGACTCGAGCACGTGCAAGAGCTCTTGAAACCTAGGTGACATCACTCCTCTCACAATTCCCTTTCGATTCACATGAGACATGGTTACTACCTCAAATGGAAATGCTATGCATACTCAGGTACCAAGGAGTCAACCATGAAGAAGCTAGGAAGCAAGGAGAACCGGAAGCGAAAGACATGCATGAAGACAGAGAGGAAAAAGCACCAAGGACCAGTATGGCCGGACGATCCGGACGGCGGCCCGGACGATCCGGACAGAGCCCGGATGATCCGGACCCCGGCCCGGACGATCCGGCTAACTCACCCGAAGACTCCCGAAGCTCAAACCTGAAGCCGGATCATCCGGACCCAGTCCCTGATCATCCGGACCCTGCCCGGACATCCGGACCACCAGCCGGACATCCGGCCCTTCGCCGCCACCAGCCGGGCCTCCAGCTCATCCGGGCCACCACCCGGACCATCCGGACCAGCCCGGATCATCTGGACCCTCGTCTGGATCATCTGGCCAGCGCCTGTGTGCGCGTGTTGGGCTGAGCCCATGTACCCCTTCGCCCCCTAGTCTATTTATAGGACCCCATCTTCTCACTTTGAGACTTAGCATTGGATTAGCTCATATTTGTGTGAGAGCCTTTGCTCATCCACTTGGATACTACTCCTCGGAGATCACGACCTCTTCAGAGAAGATCCCCCAAGCGGATTCAAGACCCCTTCTAGGGAAGAACATCAAGGCCTCCTCGCGGAGAAGAACGGTTCCTTTGTATCCTTACCTTTGTTGACTTTGGATCTTGTGGATCTCTTATGTGTGTGGTGATCTAGCACTTGTATGATCGATTCCTTGTTGGTTGAGTGATTCTCTCTCGTTTTCCCTGTGTTTCCCCTTTGTGCTTCCGCGTGTTCTTTGTGATTCCCCGTAGGATCCACTCCAAACGTGAAAGATCGACACTATAGGGTTCCACCCTACATCACTACCTTTAATGGGCATTGAAGGTTGACAAGATCTTCCGCTTACACAACTATGAAGAAGCAAAGAAGATTTCCATGGCATCTCTTGAGTTCCAAGACTATGTCCTCATTTAGTGGGACCAAGTCATAGTGCGGCGAGAAGCAAAAGGTGACCCACTGTAGGATCTTGAAGTGTCTAGAGGGGGTGGGTGATTATACTACTTGACCAATTAAAAACAACCTTTTCCCAATTTTAGAGTTTGGCAGATTTTAGCTACTTTAGGACAAGTCAAGCAATCATCACACTATTCAAGCAAGCATGCAAAGAGTATATAGGCAGCGGAAATTAAAGCATGCAACTTGCTAGAAAGTAAAGGGAAGGGTTTGGAGGATTCAAACGCAATTGGAGACATGGATGTTTTTGGCGTGCTTCCGATAGGTGGTGCTATCGTACATCCACGTTGATGGAGACTTCAACCCACGAAGGGTAACGGTTGCGCGAGCCCACGGAGGGCTCCACCCACGAAGGGTCCACGAAGAAGCAACCTTGTCTATCCCACCATGGCCGTCGCCCACGAAGGACTTGCCTCACTAGCGGTATATCTTCACAAAGTAGGCGATCTCCTTGCCCTTACAAACTCCTTGGTTCAATTCCACAATCTTGTCGGAGGCTCCCAAGTGACACCTAGCCAATCTAGGAGACACCACTCTCCAAGAAGTAACAAATGGTGCGTTGATGATGAACTCCTTGCTCTTGTGCTTCAAATGATAGTCTCCCCAACACTCAACTCTCTCTCATAGGTTTTGGATCTGGTGGAAAGAAGATTTGAGTGGAAAGCAACTTGGGGAAGGCTAGAGATCAAGATTCGTATGGTAGGAATGGAATATCTTGGCCTCAACACATGAGTAGGTGGTTCTCTCTCAGAAATGGTAAGTTGGAAGTGTAGGTTTGTTCTGATGGCTCTCTCCACGAATGAAGAGGAGGTGGAGGGGTATATATAGCCTCCACACAAAATCTAACCGCTACACACAATTTACCAAACTCGGTGGGACCGATTCAACAAACTCGGTCGGACCGATTTAGTAAACCTAGTGACCGTTAGAGTGATTTTTGGTGGGACTGACATGCATCTCGGTGAGACCGATTTGGTTAGGGTTAGGGAATAACGTAATCTTGGTAAGACCGATTACACAAACTCGGTGAGACCGATTTGGTAATAAGATTTCCAGAGAGTTGGTCAGGTAAACTCGGTGGGACCGATTTTCTCTTTTCGGTGAGACCGAAATGTTACAAAAGGGAAACAGAGAGTTTACATTGCAATCTCGGTGGGACCGATCGCTCACTTCAGTTAGACCAAAACATTATGAAGGGAAACAGAGAGATTACAATCCCATCTCGGTGAGACCGAGATCCCTATCGGTAAGGCTGATTTGCTTAGGGTTTGTGGCAGTGGCTATGACTTTTGGAATCGGTGGCGCCGCATAGGAAGAATCGGTGTGACCGAATTTGGCTTTGGGTTTAGGTCATTTGTGGATGTGAGTAAGTAGTTGAGGGTTTTGGAGCATATCACTAAGCACATGAAGCAAGAGGCTCATTAAGCAACACCTCATCCCTCCTTGATAGTATTTGTTTTCCTATAGACTCAATGTGATCTTGGATCACTAAAATATAAAATGAAGAGTCTTGAGCTTTTGAGCTTGAGCCAATCCTTTGTCCTTAGTATTTTGAGGGATCCACTTTCATCATCCATGCCATGCCATTCATTGAGCTTTCCTGAAATAATAGTCTTGGAATAGCATTAGCTCAATGAGCTATATGTTGTTATGAATTACCAAAACCACCTAGGGATAGTTGCACTTTCACCCACCATCACAACATGGAACCAAATGAAGGATGTCATGAGAGCATGTTTTGTGCCTACATATTATAGTCGAGATCTCTTCAAGAAATTGCAACTTCTCATGCAAGGCACCAAGTCCGTTGAAGAGTATTACAAGGAAATGGAGATTGCAATGATACGAGCCAATGTCACGAAAGATGAGGAACAAACTATGGAACGATTCTTGAATCAACTCAACCATCCAATCAAGAAGATTACGGATTTCAACCGTACACGGACCCCCTTGAGCTAGTGCACCAAGCTAACAATGCGGAGCGACAAGTGAATGATTACAAGTATGCCAAGTACTCTTCTAAGACCTACAACGCCTTCTACCTCAATGAAAGCCACACCAAGCAGCGAGGACAAGTGAAGTTACAAGAAAACTTCGACATCTTCAAGTCGTCCTCCTACTACAAGCAATTTCAAGCCAAGAGCTTCATCGTCATCTATTCCAATGGATGAGATCGTCAAGACGAGTTTCATCAAATACTTCACATGCCAAGGCTGAGGCCACAAGATATTTGAGTGCCCAACTCAACGCACCATGATCGCCAACGAGGGAGACACCTATGACTCCATGAGTGTAGAAGAAATGGAAGCACTTGAGCACGTGGCCATGCACCAACGAGTGAATGAAGAGGAAGATGATCAAGTATTTTGGGACAATGATTCAAGCCTTGCTCTTGTTGTCTTCAAGGTCTTGACACTTCAACACCAACAAGATGAAGACCAACATTGCCACATCTTCCACACTAAAGTGGGCATCAAAGGACGTTTTATGAAGGCAATCATCGATGGAGGAAGTTGCCACAATTTGGCAAGATAAGAGCTATGTTCCAAGCTACAATTGGTCAAGATGAAGTATATATCTTTGTCCCTACAGGTCCAATGGCTTAGCGACTCCGACACCATTCAAGTGGAGCACACCGTTCAAGCCTCCTTCAAGATTGGAGCATACGAAGACACATTGGAGTGTGTTGTGGTTCCTATGTCCGTGTGCCATCTCCTACTTGGATGGTCTTGGCAATTCGACCACAACATCATCCACAATGGGCAAACCAATCATTATAGCTTCAAGATGAAGGGAAAGAAGTACGTGCTACGACCTATGTCTCCAAATCAAGTGATCACCGACAAGCAAGCATCCACCCATCATGGAGAGAATACTGAGAGAGTGAGCCACCAAAAAGAGAGTGAGCGCCGCAAGCCAAAATTGAGTGCCTCCACAATGAGCGGCAAGAAAAACTTAGTGCTTTTAGCCACCAAAAGAGATATGAGAGATGTGTGTGAGAGCCCATTGAGTGTTCTTCACTATGTCCTAGTGTGGAAGATGATGCCACAAGAACTAACACCTCTAACCATCTACCTCTAGTGTTGTCTAATAAATTGCAGGAGTTTGTGGATGTGTTTCCCAATGAGCTACCTCCCAGACTACCTCCACTTTGTGGCATCGAACACCGGATTGACCTCATCCCCGGTGCACCCCTACTAAACTGGGCACCATACCGCGTGAACCCCGAACGTACCAAGGAAATACAAAGGCAAGTGAAACACCTCATTTACAATGGGCATGTACATGAGAGCTTAAGTCCTTGTGTCATTCCGGTTATTCTTGTGCCTAAGAGGGATGGTAGTTTTCACATCTGTTCCGATTGCCGTCCCATAAATTCTATCACCGTTCTATATAGGCATCCTATTCCATGCCTTGATGATATGCTAGATGATCTTAGCGGAGCCACTATTTTCTCAAAAATTTATCTTAAAAGTGGCTATTACCAAATTCGCATTCAAGAGGGTGATGAAAGGAAAATCACTTTCGAAAACAAGTTTAACTTGTATGAGTGGTTAGTCATACATATGGGCTTATCTGAAGCACCTAGAACTTTCATGCGTCTGATGCATTATGTTTTTCACAAACACATTGGCATATGTGTTGTTGTCTACTTTGACGATATACTTGTGATTAGTCTATCTCTAGAAGATCATGTCACCCACCTTAGGCAAGTTTTTCAAACCCTTAGAAACGAGCAATTTTATGCTAATATGGAGAATGCACATTTGGTGTTGAAAAGCTTTTTTCTTGGGTTTTGTTGTGTCTTCTAAGGGTGTTCATGTAGGTGAAGCTAAAATTGATACTATTAAAACTTGGCCACAACCAACCAACTTGTAACAAGTGCGCAGCTTCCTTGGCCTAGCTAGTTTCTATCATAGATTCATGAAGGACTTTAGCACTATTGCATCACCATTGCATGCATTGAGTAAGAAGAATGCATCATTTGTTTGGGGACCATTCCAAGATACCACATTTTATGAGCTTAAGAAATTGCTTACGCATGCCCCATTGCTTGCATTACCCAACTTTGATAAGTCATTTGAAGTGCATTGCAATGCTAGTGGTAATGGCATAGGAGGTGTATTAATGCAAGAGAAGCCACCAATCGCATACTTTAGCGAGAAACTTTCCGGAGCGCAACTTAACTATCCCATCTATGACAAGGAGTTACATGCTTTAGTGAGAGTCTTGCATGTGTGGGAGCATTATCTTCATCCTCATGAATTTGTCATCCATTGGGATCATGAGACACTTAAATACCTTAAAAGTCAAACAAAATTGAGTAAGCGACATACCAAATGGAATGAGTTCATTGAGTCTTTTCCTTATGTGATCAAGTACATCAAAGGCAAGGAAAATGTTGTGGCGGACGCTCTATCCCGCAAATGTATGCTTGTAACTCAACTTGAATTGTATGTCATATGATTTCGGCACATCAAAGACTTGTATGCACATGATGTTTCATTTCCCATTCCTTATGCAAAATGTCTAATGCATAATACTTGGGACCGATATTATATAAAGGATCACTACAAAAAAATACACTTCCTTGATGATACGTGTTTGCCACAGTAGGTCGCATTTTTTGTCATGCATGTACATCCATGACGATTTTATGACAGAATCAAGATAGTCATACCTGTGCTATCATAGAAGTGTTCCATGACATTACCAAAATTATCATCACGGAAGTGTCCACTTCCATGACGATAAATTGCGCGTCACAGGCGTGCTTTCGTCAAGGGTGACCGACACATGGCATCCACCATAACGGAACACCGTTAAGCTATCGGGTCCGGTTTTGGATCCAATAACCCGTTAATAGCCCCGACCAATGGGGATTATCCACGTGTAAAATCATTATTCGACGGAGGAAACACGTGTCGGCTCACCATTAGGACATATGTCATCCACTCATTGGACCCAAGGCGCCTATGACATGTCGACACGTGGCACGGCCCAATGGAGGTCCATTCCTGTGAAAAGGCCAGCCCGTTTGACTTGGTTAAAAGGTGGCGGGCCGGCCCACGGAAAACCTGTTAATGGCATGTTCGCATATAGCCCATTTACAGCCCGCTAACTCACGACCCGTTACGACCTAACGGTATTAGGACTAGTAGCATCATCTGGGCCGTCCAATATGATTCCAGCCCGTTGTAACTTCCGGCCCATGTATGACCCATGACGTCTTTCGGTCCATATGAGTCTTTTTGTAACTCTTGGCCCATTAACAGCCCATGGAGAAACCGGCCCGTAATGAACAGTGTACCGCTTTATACCCATTAGCGGCCCATTATTCCATTGGGTCGTTTCCAGCCCGTGTTACCTTCCGGCCTTCTCAGGGCCCATTTATTCTTGGGCTCATTTCCAACATTCGGTTACTTACGACCCGTTACTGGCCTTTTCTGCTTGTGGGCCAAATTCAGCCCGTGGATACAGTTGGCCCATTTGTGGCCCTTAATCTGTTGGTACATTTTTATAGGATCATCAAATACGTCCTATTAATGGCCCGTTATGGTCAGCCCATAAAACGTATGTTTTGCACTTTAGCCCGTTTACGGCCCATTATACGGCCCGTACGAGGCCCGTAGATGAGACGACCCGTAGAAGGCCCATGGATCCTACAGGATGTAGAAGGCCCCTTGATCCAACGGCCCATTGAAGGCCCATAGATTCTATGGGACGTAGAAGGCCCATTGATTCGACGGTCTATTGAAGGCCCATGGATCCAACAGCCCATAGAAGGCCATGGAACGTACGGCCCGTGGAGGGCCATGGTCACTACAATGTTTGGGCGAGTCAGCCCCCGTTTGAACGATATATTATATTCAAAGAATTATCCTACTCTATACTATCACCTCTAAAAAACATACACTATACAACAAAGAGACCAAGGCATACAAACATAGAATAATCCTACACTATACAATAAAGAAATTACAGCCGATTATACCCAATGGGCATTATGGTTTGGCACCGGTGATAATAAAGCATACACAAGCTGCCAATTACATACACTAGGCAAATACAGCTCATACATCGTGTACGCGCATCAACTTAACTCCATTTGAACTATAATCTCTTCGGAAAATAGGATTGGCCAGATTCAGATAACACAAATTTCAGTCTGCAAAATCTCCAATTCCTTCATGGTTACCTCAGTGTCTTGTTTCATTTTTTTTGACTCCTGCATCTAATACCTGCATGTCCAGTCTCAACTTGTTGATTGTACGTTGAGAATCATGTACACGTTGTCTTGCCACCTCTAGTTGATGCTCGAGAACATCAGCACATTCCAATTCCAATCCATAATCATTCGGTAATAGCCATGCCGCACTGCTCGCAGATCTTTGTGTTGATGTCACTTCATCCTGAAATGTTTCTGTAAGTACACATGACTAGGGCAAAAATATAGTTACAACAGTGAAGCGAGCAAGACAGATTATTTTGTACTCCCTCGTCCCAAAATAAGTGTCTCAAGGTTAGTACAACTTTGTACTAGAGCTAGTACAAAGTTAAGACACTTATTTTGGGATGGAGGAGTACTGCAAAACAGACTAACAATAATGTTACACGTCATGAAGCATAAGTAGGTGATATTTTAAAAATTATAAAAAAAGGTAGTCTGTGCAGCTGCATACAGGAATCTCTCTTAGCTCACCAGAGGAGCATGATGTTGGGGCCCAATCCAAAACACAAACAAGTTATAAATTTAGACAGCACGTTGCGTATAAGTAAGCAAGCAGTTGGCCATTCTATAGCTCAATTAAAGTCTTAGGGAGCATAATGAACAGCAGAGGGTTTCATACAAACATACTACACAAGAAAAACTATGCAATCATTAGCCTATTATAAACTAGATTGTGAGCCTCATGCAATAATAGTTGGTTAATAGACTTCAAAGCTTCAGCCACACTTCGGCAGAGTAATTAAATGGTAAGGCCTTTAATTATGTCAACTAATAGCTATACAAGTACCCAACATCAGGCATCATTCTTTGGGCACCTCATTAACTCAGGACAAATAAAGTAGTTGCAAAGAGCAAATTAACTATGCCTGAAACAAACAAGGAATTAAACTGTTGAGTTGGATACAGTGACTTACTTTAAGAGGTTGAAGAGGCTCAGTGCAGCTTCTCTTGCAAGCCTCCTTCCTAACATCTTGTACTTGGAAATCCTGAGTCTTATCTTCATTGCACCCCCTTTGCAAGGTGACACAAACTAGTTACTCGTCTCCTTGGAAGATAAATATGCATACTTTCCAGTCTGTGAACACAAAAGGATGAGATTATAACAAAACAACACCACATAATGAAACATGCCGCATCTCTTGCACTTGCACACAATCAAAATGAGCATTTACTATGTCAGCACTATGTAAAAACTAGGCATACTTTCGAACTGGATCTCCAGGTACTCTTGGAGAGCCTACTTTAGTGTACAACCAAACCTTTATGTCACCTATGAGTTAGACAAGGCCCCACTACAGCAGCCCTTAGTGTTTAAATCTTTGACAAGCTCTGTTAGAGTGTTAGGTCAAGAACAACAAGTAATCAAAGCAAACAGTCCTAGTATGGCTGGCTGATGCAAACAAGCAATTGAACAGATGTGTGAGCAAATCTTACATATCAAGAAAAGAAGCAAAGAAAGATGCTTAAAGACCATCACTTGACTGACCAGATTTAAGGGGCATTTAAACATCATGTGCAACGTAAGAACTAACATAAACATTGCATATTCTAGATTCTACAATGGAATGCACATGTATTAGGTTATGCCACGTATGATGATGCCTAAATGTACACTATAGTAGGTAGGAGTGATTCATCATTGCACGCACAATTGAATTGCAGGTTAAGGGCCAGTTCGATTCTACCTTTTCAGGGCTTATTGTCAAAATAAGCCATAAATGTAAAGAAGTCATTTTTGAGTTATGGGCTTGGGCTTAACTAATTTCGCTTTGGAGGGGGTGTTTCGGGTAGAACCTCACGAAAAATTGAATAGAAGGGGAATAGTGAAATGACTCTATTGTCTGTCTATATTACACTCAAAATGCAACTGCTGACGCCCATGTCACACCTGACCCTCAAGTAAAAACAAACACGCAAGCATTCATTGGCCTGCCCGCTTGCATCTCCTCTTCCCTTTCCCTCTACCTCGATCCCCTCCTTGCAGCACTACGGTTCCTCCAGCGAGCCGTCGCCACTGGTCCCATCTGGCCTGGTCCTCGACGATGCTCTGTCCAGCTAGGCTACATGGCCGGCGGGTAGGGGCAAATCTCCCTGGCTGATCCTCCCTCTGGCGCCGCCCCTCATTCTCATGGTCTCCAGCAGCTGCTCAACTGTGGTTCGTCCAACGCACTACTCCGGCGGGCGCTGCACTACTACGGTTGATGCCACACTGCGGCAGAATGCACCTTATTCCCCCTCCCCTCCTCCTAGGCCGTGGCCTTGAGGTGCTGTTGAAGGATGAGCTCATCGAACAAGGTGAGGATCTCCTCTGATTTTTTGCCAAATTTTCATTCTAATCCACTATACGATGAATTGCTATGAGCTGCTTCTGCTACTGCTATATGATGCATTTCTATGAGCTGCTCCTGCTGCTGCTATATGATGAATTGCTATGAGCCGTTGCTGCTATATGATGAATTGCTATGAGCTGCTGCTGCTACATGATGAATTGCTATGAGTTGCTGATGCTGCTATATGATGGGTTCCTATAAGCTGCTCCTGCTGATGCTATATGATGAATTGCTATGAGCTGCTCCTACTGCTGCTATGATGAATTGCTATGAGCTTCTCCTGCTGCTGCTATATGATGAATTGCTATGAGCTGCCCCTGCTGCTGCTATATGATGAATTGCTATGAGCTGCTGCTGGCATATGATGAATTGAACACTGCTGCTGCTGTATGATGAGTTGATATGAGCTGATGCTGCTGCTATATGATGCTTTCAGGTGGTGCTGCTATATGATAATAACCAGCCACTTGGACCATCGAATTTCAATAAATAATTGTTCTTCATTTAAATGTGGGTCATGTGTTCTTCGTTTAAATTAGGCAATCGGATCTCTATGGAAAACATTGACCAAAGTAGATTGTGCCAA
Organism: Aegilops speltoides; assembly: GCA_021437245.1. Taxonomy (NCBI): domain Eukaryota; kingdom Viridiplantae; phylum Streptophyta; class Magnoliopsida; order Poales; family Poaceae; genus Aegilops; species Aegilops speltoides. Next base: position 306,711,162 of record CM038147.1, on the reverse strand, counting down.
GTAGATGGTATCTTTGTATTTGTATTTTGAGCAAATAGTGATGGTCTGTTTTCCTATCATATTAATTACTGCACTGGGTTCAATTTGTGATGTTTGCAAGTCAAATTAATTTTCATATGGGCAGCAAATGAAAAAAATATAATGCAATCTAGACTTTTCACTGATCATACAAAACATAAGCTGAAAACGCAATGAAAAGAACTGGTTGGCTTATTACATGGAGCTTATATTCACATGTGCTTATTTTCTTAGGATAACTCGTAATAACTGTCCGTAAGAAACTTGGCCAATAGAACTGACATACAAATAACATGTCACGATGATTGCAATGGAGGAGTAACGTACCATAGCACACTGTATAGGCTCACCACTGCCTCTCCTTTTTTTGCGATGTCCCATAAAATTGCCACATACATCTTGTACTTTTTCATTGTGTAACCCTATATGCAAGTTGACATGGCTAATTTCAGACATCTCCACATGATAATACATTGCATATCCCTTGCGCATATTTAAACCACCATTTAATGATTGTGTGCGTAGCATAAACTAGCCATTACTCTGTGTGCTGGACTAGCAGGCACTCTAAGGGAGCCTAATGTAGTGCACTAGAATTCCTGCATGCCACCTATGATTTTGTGTAATGTACTGCCTCTGTTCTTAAATATATGTCTTTGTAGAGATTCCAGTATGGACCACATATAGATGTATATAGATGCATTTTCGAGTGTAGATTCACTCATTTTGCTCCGTATGTAGCCTATAGTGGAATCTCTAGAAAGACTTATATTTAGGAACGCAAGTATGAGGTAGTATCATGTATGACATCTACATATCTAATTTAGCAGCCAGTAGTAGAAATCATTGTCTGAACAAAGGGATTACTGGTCGAAAATCCTAGCAAAGCACGCTGGGAGGCACAGAACAATACAAGAGAGGGAGACGCACTTACAAGATCATATCAATGCCTCAGTCCAGGATCTTGGTTGACCAAGCTGTTAGATCTGGAAGAAACATCGTCCGTGTAGTTTTTGCCAGCTGCATAACAGGTAACAACGACCTGTTAGTATACTTGAAGTACATCGGGCAGGTGATGTTGGACGTTGTTTAAAGGTGACAAGTACCTAGGCCGTGGCGGGTGCTTGGCATCTTGCCAGATGATGGGAATCATGTTAGAAACATCAAGGGTGTGACGCTGCGCTGGCTGTCGGGGTCCGGTAAGGAGATCTAGAACCGTTGGGTAGGGTGTTTGTGGAGCGGCTCCGGTAGGGTGGACTACAGTGTGGGCGAAGCGGATCTGTGGCTGTGGATGAGGGCATAGGTGAAGCTGCTCCGGTGGTTGGGTTAAGGATGGTGTCGACGATGCGGATCTAGGCCGTGGATGGGGCGTCAGAAGCAGCTCCGGTGGTTGGGTTAAGGATGGTGTCGACGATGCGGATCTGCGGCCGTGGACGGGGCGTCAGAAGCTGCTCCGGTAGGTTGTATGAGGGTGCAAGGAAGCGAATCTGAGCCCGTGGACTTGTCAGTTTGCAAAGCGGCCCCGGTAGGGTTGAGAATGGTATAGGCGAAGCCACTCCGGTAGGGTTGACGATGGTCTCAGCGAAGCGGCTCCGGTAGGGTTGAGGAAGGTGTCAGGGAAGAGGATCAGAGGCCGTCGACGGGGGCATCGGTAGGGTGGCTCTGTGCGGTGTGGACGAAGTGTCTCCGGTGGGAGTACGAATGAGCCACTGCAGATGCGCGGCAGTTGACAAGAGTACCGGCGAAGCAGATCCGGCACCGTGGACAAGGCCGGCACTGAATGGGCTGTGGTACAGTGGTGGATGAGCAGTCTATTTGTTTCTAGGGGACGTGGGAGGGGTAGATGCGGCCGCAAAAGCAGATCCGACGACGTGGACGCCGCTGGCAGTGAATGGGCTCTATTACGCCGGTGGATGAGCAGTCTAGGGTGTTGAGAGGGCAGGGGAGAAAGGCTGATGAAGTACGAACGGCGTGATGTAAGATGCTCTAGTGCTGCGGAGTTAGTCGTTTTTGCCGGAGGGGGAGAGGAAATGGGGGTGCCGTGTAGTGGGGGGAACCAGAAGTTACCAAAGCAGCCCCGACCTATTATGTAGATGAGGGCGGTATTGTAACTGTTGATCTCCGTGCACCAAGGACAAAAGGGGAATTTCTCATGCCAAAGACTAAGGTGGCGGAAATTTTAGAAGGAGAAGGAGATTTTGCCGCCCGCGGGATCGTTCGTATCCAGTTTCAACTAATTTTGGACCGTCCTAGCAGGAAGGTCATGCTAGACTGTGTACACGGGGCACACGTCAGGAGTTAATAACTGGTGTGAATTCCACCCCAGAAAAAAAGACAATAACTCGGGATGATGCGCCGATAAGTTGGATGTTCACACGGACGCGGCAAATCATATGAGTGTAGTGGCTCGTTCAGAAAAAAAGGGATCAAACGCTCGGCCTATGTATTTCTCATGTAAATAGATAGTTTAGTGCCATTGGTTATTTACTTTAAACATAATGCATTAACGTGTTAGTGTAGAGGCGCACAAAAAGAAATGGATATTGTAGTTCGCTACTTAAAAGTGTTACCTCATATGATTACATAGCCACCATTTCATAAATTGCGTACCCATTGAATTCATATATGAATATTACATCTATTACTTCATAATAGAACCTTAAATCATCCAAGACTAATAAATTTGAACGCAAGAGTAACAATGGTGCATGTACATGATAGCTACATTGGTTGTTTGAAGAAACATCACTGTAACTTTGGCATGCACAACTGAAAAGTTTTATTTAAATAGAAAAAAATGTGATATATGAGTGTCCAACCTTTATAGCGTTGAATCGATATTGTACCTTTGGCCATGATATGAAGTAGATATTGATTTATGTTCAAGCGATGCACATCCACGATCGCTAGATAGTGATACATGAATGAATTGTGCAATCTCTCTCATACGCATACATATCTCATTTCCCTGTGGGCATCGGAATCACACACGGGCACTTCATGTATTTCTCTCCCTCCGTCAAGGTTAGAATTCGTCTTTCTACCCCATCCTACAAGTCTCTCACACAGAAACACACACGCTCTCTCTGTCTAACACGCCCACCCCTTTAATTCCGCCCACCCACAGCCACTAATATCTCTAAGTATAATAATGTCTCTCACACATATGCCTAAGGTTAACTCGAGTTCTGGAACCATATGAATGCATACAATGGGATTCCAGCAGAGCACCTTTTCTTTTGAGACTTCGCTCTCTCTCTCTCTCTTTCTCTCTCTCTCCCTCTCTCTCTCTCTCACACACACACACACGCGCGCGCGCGCATTGTTTCTTGCTTCATTTTTTCCGGCACTTGCATGCACACCGTTTGTTTATCTTCGTGATGCTTTATGTATGCCTCGCACAAATGCTATCTACCTATCCCTTAATATAGCTAGATATGTGTCACACAAACTCTTTCTCCCTACTAGCAAGATGCCCATGCGTTGCATGGAACATCAAGATGCATTTGTATGAGTAGTTTATCTTGTGGGAGAAAAGGATGAACGAGGGAATGCCTTATTTGCAAATGCGGAGAGGGGTGTGGGTATCTTTTTGCAAAATTGCCATAGTTTCCTTCCTATCCGTCGGATATCAATCGGATGGCCTATATTGCAGGATGGCAGGAACACCATCATCACCAACTCTGTTTTTTGTAAGAGTAGAGATATGTGAGTGTCACTGCCCCCCCCCACACACACACACCCACACACCCACACCCACACACACTTCCCAACACCGAAGTAGTAGGGTGACACCTCGATCTTGATACTAATCCAACGACTGGCTTCTCTCTCAAACACACACACACACACTACCCGACACCGAAGGAGTAGGGTGGCACCTCGATCTTGATAGTAATCTATCTACTCCTCTTTCAAACACACACACACACACTTGCTAGTTGTGCCTCTGTGCCTACCGCGCACACTCGACACGTCTTTCTCTCCCTCCCCCTCCCCCCACCCCAACAATGACAGCAAAAGGGTGACAACTCTATCTGATTGCAATCTGTCAATTCGTTTCTCTCTCAAACATTGTGTCTCTGTGCCTCGCTCAGTAGCCCCCTAGATATGTAGACTTCTCTCGCACGCACAGCTGTAGTGACGATGACGCTGAACCCAGTGTGCCTTGTTTTTACCGGCCTCGTGCGATAGTTTTCACCCTATTTTCTGTTAATTAACAAGGCAACCTTTTTGTTACTACTAGAGAATCTGAAATCATTCGGGGCAGACATAAAATATATCACTTCAACCCAATTATCGCAGTAAATATTTGAAAAGAAACTAGCTAGATGCACGTGCGTTGCACGGAACATCAAGATGCATTTGTAGGAGTAGTGTATCTTGTGAGAGAAAAGGATGAACGAGGGAAGGCCTTATTTGTGAAAGTGGAGAGGGGTGTGGGTATATTTTTTCAAAATTTCCATAGTTTCTTTCCTATCCATTAGATATAAATCCGACGGCCTATATTGGAGGATGGCACACACACCATCATCACCAACTTTGTTTTATAGTCCCTCCGTTCCTAAATACTCCCTTCGTCCAAAAATACTTGTCATCAAAATGGATAAAAAGAGATATCTAAAACTAAAATACATCTAGATACATTTCCTTTTATCCATTTTGATGACAAGCATTTCCGGACGGAGGAAGTATTTGTTGTTTTAGAGATTTCAACAAGTGACTACATACGGAGCAAAATGCGTGAATCTACACTCTAAAATATGTCTACATACACATCCGTATGTGGTAGTCCAATTGAAATCTGAAAAGACAAATATTTAGGAATGGATGGAGTACAAGAGTAGACATGGAGATATATCTCCAGCATGGTCTACAACAAAAATGTGCTAGACTGGTTAGCGCTAGATGCTCGCAACACGATGTCATGAGTTCGAATTCTGTCTTTAACTTTTGATTTTTATATTATATATTACTTATTTAATATATACTTCTTTTGCTACCGTACTGACAGCGGAACCCACAGAGTACTTAGAATACAAGATTAAGGATGGACTTATTCCTTTTTAACTTTATGTACGAAGCTATAGCCACCATGCAAGTCACGTGTACACTGTACATGCAATTAACTTTTTATAGAGGGACAATCATACACGCAATTAACTCAAATGGATTGGATTTGACTCTATTATTTCTAGCATAAGAGCACCTCCAACGGAAGCCGGCAAATTTCTTCCTGCTTCCTTCCGCGGAGGACAACATCAAACGCCAGCGGCATATATTTTCACAACTCTAACCAACTAGATGAAATTCGTGCACACACACGGACTGATTTCATATAAGCATGAAGAATTTCGTATAAAAAAGCCGGATCTTCATATAAACGTGATGGATTTCATTACATTTACATGAACTAAATGGTGCCAATCCGGCTCTCTTGTTATAATAAATACTCCCTCCGTCCGAAAATACTTGTCCTAGAAATGGATGTATCTAGATTTATTTTAGTTATAGATACCCAGCTCACTAAAGAATGGGACGGCAGTGGTCCGCCGGCAAGCTCGCTCGATCCCGGGCGCAGACATTGAATCTCAAGCACCACCACGAACGCTATCACAGCGTGCGCTGTAGCGGTCTTGATAAGGCACCACCTGTTGTGCCAAAGAGCCAACTCCGCGTGTCGACTTAGTTATCCATACAATTTATCCATTCTTAGAACGAATATTTCCTGCCAGCTGGAGAGGGAGTACATAATCTAAATGGTCAGCCATGATCACTTTGTCTTCCTCATGTCCGCGGACACTTGCGGGTCGACGAAGGTCGCTTAAGAGACGGCAAAGAAAGAAACGACTGAATGCGCAGCGATGTCGCCTCGGCGGTGGCCTTCATGGGTCCTTAGGGAGTCCTGGACTAGGGGGTGTCCGGATAGCTGAACTATCATCATTGGACGGACTCCAAGACTATGAAGATACAAGATTGAAGACTTCGTCCCGCGTCCGGATGGGACTTTCCTTGGCGTGGAAGGCAAGCTTGGCAATACGGATATGTAGATCTCCTACCATTGTACCAACTCTGTGTAACCCTAGCCCTCTCCAGTGTCTATATAAACCGGAGGGTTTTAGTCCGTAGGACGAACAACAATCATACCATGGGCTAGCTTCTAGGGTTTAGCCTCCTTGATCTCGTGGTAGATCCACTCTTGTACTACCCATATCATCAATATCAATAAGTAGGAGTGGGGTTTTACCTCCATCGAGAGGGCCTGAACCTGGGTAAAAACATCGTGTCCCTTGTCTCCTGTTACCATCCGCCTAGACGCATAGTTCGGACCCCCTACCCGAGATCCGCCGGTTTTGACACCGACATTGGTGCTTGCATTGAGAGTTCCTCTGTGTCGTCGCCCATAGGCCCGATGGCTCCTTCGATCAGCAACAACAACGCGGTCCAGGGTGAGACTTTTCTCCCCGGACAGATCTTTGCATCCGGCGGCTTTACACTCCGGGCCAATTTGCTTGGCCATCTGGAGCAGATCGAAAGCTACGCCCCTGGCCATCAGGTCAGATTTGGAAGTTTGAACTATACGGCCGACATCCGCGGAGACTTGATCTTCGACAGATTCGAGCCACAGCCGAGCGCGCCACACTGTCATGATGGGCATGATTTAGCTCGCTGCGGACAAGGCCTCGAGGCCGACAAGAGTCCGCTCCGACCCTTAACTCGGAGCCGACTGCGCCAATCGAGGATGTGTGGCTAGACACCGCCTCGGGGGCTGCTACCTCTATGGCGATAGAGCCGAATACCGACCCTGTCCCTTGTGAAGCTCGTGACTCCGAGGTGCCGGACTCCTCGCCGGACTCCGAACCTCCCGCGCCCCCGTTAATCGAGTCCGATTGGGCGCCGATCATGGAGCTCACTGCTGCAGACATCTTTCAGCACTCGCCTCTTGGCGACGTCCTGAATTCGCTAAAGTGTCTCTCTTTATCAGAAGAGCCCTGGCCGGATTATGGTCAGGACGGTTGGGATGCGGATAACGAAGAAATTCAAAGCCCACCCACCACCCACTTTATAGCCACTGTCGATATGCTAGACTTCGACTCCGAAGACATCGACGGTATGGACGACGATGCCGGAGATGACAAAGAACCAGCGCCCACAAGGCACTGGAAGGCCACCTCAACTCACAATGTATATATGGTGGATACACCCAAAGGAAGCGATAACGAGGAACAACGGGACGCTGCAAAGGATAATTCCCCCAAAAAACAGCCGAAACTGCGACGCAAGCGCCGCCCAAAGTCCCGCCTCGACAACAACAACACCCATACAGACCCAGCCATAAAGCAGGGCGAACCAGTGGACGACGAACATGCCCCCAAGCAAACATCCGAACAGGATGAATTGGATAGGCAACCCATCCCCGGCGAAAACAACAGTCCGGATGATCTCACGTCGGCCACATCGTTGGAGAAGAAGAACCTCCACAAAAGGCTCGTCGCCACTGCACGAAGTCTGAAGAAGCAGAAGCGGAAGCTCAAAAGAGCGGAAGACGTACTCAAAATGAGATGGAGCAAAGTACTCTAGACCGCAGACAAATACGGCGATAGTCGCCAAGCAAAGAGCTACCCGAAGCGCAAACTATTGCCCGAATTTGACGAGGAGGCCGTAGAGCCCCCACAATCAAAAAACAAAGAGGCCGCCCGGTCGGATAGACGACCACATGACAAACAAAGAGCAGCAAGCGGCGCCGCACACAAACCGGCACGTGATCCACATAAGGATCCTTGCAAAAAGGATGGCCCGTCCAGTCCATCTATGGGCCAAGAAAGCAAGCTCCGTAAAGCAACACAAGACGCCGAGTATTCAAAATCACGGACACCCAAATACAGGGCGCCAGACACCCCTATGTTTCACCGATGAGGTAATCGGATTATGAATTTCAGCGGATTCAAGCCCGTAAACATAGAGGCGTCGACGGAACAACAGACTCCGGAGTCTGGATTGACGATTACATCCTACACATACATATGGCTAGAGGAGATGACCTCCACGCCATAAAATACTTACCCCTCAAGCTCAAAGGGCCAGCCCGGCATTGGCTCAAAAGCCTCCCGTAAAATACCATTGAAGTTGGGAAGAGCTCGAGGATGCGTTTGGCAAATTTTAGGGACTTATGTCCGCCCGGATGCGCATTTATTTAAGTCACATAACTCAACAGCCCGGAGAGTCAGCCCGCAAATCCTGGAACAGGTTTCTCACCAAAAAGAACCAAATAGTCGACTGTCCGGACGCCAAAGCCTTAGCAGCCTTCAAACATAATGTCCGAGACGAATGGCTCACCAGACACCTCGGCCAGGAAAAGCCAAGAACAATGGCCGCACTAACAAGCCTCATGACCCACTTTTGCGCGGGAGAGGATAGCTGGCTGGCAAGATGCAGCACCAGCAACCCAAGTACATCCGAGGTCAGGGATGGAAATGGGAAACCACGACACAGAAAGGACCAGCGCCGGACTAAGGAAAATGGCCCAAAGAGCACGACAGTCAACACCGGGTTCAAAAGCTCTCGGCAGAACAACAAAACACTGCCTCTCAAGGACAACAGCGATGAGCTATCCAACCTAAACAAAATCTTGGACAAGATATGCCAAATCCACAGTACCCCCGAGAAGCTTGCAAACCATACCCACAGACATTGTTGGGTCTTCAAGCAGTCCGGCCAACTTAACGCCGAACACAAGGGGCTCGACACACCAAGTGAGGACGATGACGAACCTCACAAGCAGAGCACCGGAAAACAAAAGAATTTCCCACAAGAGGTCAAAACAGTGAATTCACTTCAAGTGATAATAGGAAAAGAGCGCGCCCACTAAAGTACGCCGCACGGTCCACCCCAGCCGAGTCCCAAACCGATGTCAAAACCAATAACTTTCGACCATCAGATTACTCCGAAGTATCCAAACGCAGGATGGACTGCTTTGATATTGATCCTATAATCGACGGACTACAATTTACAGAAGTCCTCATGGACGGCGGCAGTGATCTAAACCTGCTATACCGGGACATAATCCGCAGAATGGGGATAGACCCAACCAAAATTCGCCATAGCAACACTTCCTTTAAAGGAGTGACGCCAGGCCCATATGCCAATTGTACGGGCTCTCTACTACTAGAAGTTGTGTTCGGTTCATCCGACAACTTCCGTCGCAAAAAGTTAATCTTCCACATCGCCCATTTAAAAGTAGCTATCAAGCACTATTGGGACGCGAAGCTTTCACCCGCTTTAACGCAATACCACATTACCCGTCTCTTACACTTAAAATGCCCGGTCCACGCGGCATCATCTCATTAAAGGGTAACTTCAAGTGTTCCTCGACTATGGAAGAACGTGAGACTGCCTTGACAGCCACACACTAATCCGGCTTTGCTGATCAAAGCCCCTAAATAGGTCATTCAGACCCCGGACACGGTTAGGCAAGTCCGTATAAATAAACAAGGGCTTACTACCATGCACTTTTACAAGGGGTTCCACGATGCACAAAAAGAGACAATAAAGCTCAATTTCATTCATTCTTTGAATCATACTGCTTATTTCAAAATACATCTTTCGCACTAACTCTTTCCAACTAAGTTCTTCTCTTTACAGATGAACACCGTGGCGACACCCGCCCGTGATACGGCACAACGGAGGCACAGGCGCAGACGTGCAGTAGGGACCCGATGCAAGGATTCTTTTCAGATTAAGACCCTGCATAAACCTTTTTTAATGTCTCTTTTTGATACACATCCCCCGGTTTTTTGCTATAAACAAGGATGAATCTGGCGTTTTAGCATCGGCCGCGTCAGAAATTTTTGCGTGTACCTAGACACTAGGGGCTTAGGGCATTGTTCTGCCCGTTTTCATAAAGACCAAATACATTAGGGAGTGTTCGGCCTCTCGAGTTAGGCCTTATATGCATCAGCTCCGAATCATGTCTTTGGTGAAATGTTGGGTTTGCCCGGCTCCTGTGTTTTGCTGCCTTACATTCCGCTCTATCGGCTAACGTGGCACCAGGAGAACTACAGCGATTGTGCCGCGGTTCGCCCAGGTGAGCACCTCCGTAGGAAAGCCAAAAACCGACTATCATGATATAGCGAGAGACTGGTCAACCACTCGATCGACCACAGGAATGTTTAGAATTCCTCCGCTTTAACGAAGGACCGTATCCCGGTCAGGCACATATGCGCCCCGAAATTCGGAGAGCGCAGTGCCACTAGGGGCTATTTAGTAGCCCCACCATCGAACTCCTATGGCTAAGTGAAAGGGATAAAGCATTATAGTCCGGTTGCCTAGTTTGCTACGCTATCACCTCCTTCACAGGACCAAGACGTTGGATTAAGTGTGAAAATGCGCTTTTTTTGGCAAACACCCCCTCACTATGTGCGTGGGGGCTGAAGCCGGAGACTGCCATCTTTCAGGTTATATACACATATACGTTAACAGCCGCACAGGAGGTATTTCAACACTTGAACGCCCAAGTATAAAAAGCCCTTATATTATATTTGAAACATGGTTTCACAAATCATACATGTCATTTGAACACAACGTTTTTCGAGCACTGCGACTCTATTAACCGAAGCGCCTGCAGACTTCCTCAAAATAGTGCTCGGCTGGTAATCGCTTCGTCTCAATCTCGATGCAACGCCGGTGGCCTCCATCTCGCCAAAGATGTTTTGACACAAAGTAGAGCCATCCGCACACCCTCTATGCATGCCGACCGCTTATCGCTTTGATATGCGGCACCGCATCAAGGAACTGTTGCACCAAGCCAAATAACTCTTCGCTCGGGCCTTTTCGCCACAGATGAGCCACAACATCCTTCATGGCAACTCCGACAACCTATTCAGCTCAGCCCACTCAGCCAACCGATCGTTAATGGAAGTGGACGCTCCGTACTATAGAATTGAGACCAAAAAAGCTCTTCCATTCCGTGATCCTTTTGGCCTCGGAAGTGTGCGACTGCGTCCGCCGCACTCGCGGCCAAATTCAGATAAGCATCCTCCGCACCCCACAACTGGCCCAACTGAGCATACTTCGGATCCGTGAACTTCCTACGCAGCAGAAAGGGCTTTCCAGCCGCAATATCCTCGGCCTGACGTAGCTCCTCCTTTATAGCTCTCATCGCGGAGCGGGCATCCTTGGCTTCGGCGGTGGCCTTCTTAAGGTCCTCTTGCTCCGCTCGGCGTTCTCCTTCAAGAAACTCATAGAAAGTCGGTAGCATCCTTCAGCCTCTCGGCCATTTCGGCCATTTCCTCCCTGCTTCGGCAGTGAGCAGCTTGTTCGGCTTTTAGCTCTTCGGCCGCCTTCAAGGCAGCCAGACATTTTTTCCGCTTGCTCCTTGACTCGGGCAAGCTCCGCCCGAAGGTCCTCCATAGCAGCGGCGCCATCTGCATTAAGCATACATGTTGTAAGGCACGGGCGCCAAGCTCCCTTACAAGGTGTCCGCGGAGAAGCCACATACCTTGTGACTCGCTGTCGCTTATTAACCAGCGCGATGTCCGTGATCCGCAACGCCAAGTTGCCGCTTCAGTTCGCAACTCTATCACCTGCTGGCATCGAACGTTCCGCCACCTGAATAGGAAAGGTGACATCTTATAACTGAGATTATGATCCTCGACACGCTGTCACTTTTGACAACGTACCGAGTCTCAGGGGCTACTATCTATACAGGGCGCATTCTATGTGCAAAACTATCAAAAGGTATATCATTTTCACGTACCTCAAACCCCGTTAGTAAACTTCTGATGGCATCATGCAACCCGCTCTCAGCGTATGAAATCCTTTCAATCACCGTACTCATCAACGTACAGTGATCTTCTGAGATAGACGCCCGCCCGAGCAGATCCTTCAGCTCCTCCGCCGACACCCGCTTGGTGCCGATCTCCGCCCCGCCGACTCGGGAGACCTCCGTGATTTACACCTTAGGGTCGTCCGCCCCGCATGACGGTGCGGCAGATGGAGGCTTTCGCTCTCCATCATCTCCGGACGAAGATCCCCCGAAGATGAGCTCTACTGAGAAGGGCTAAGATCCGAACTACAAGGTAAAATCTTTGGTTATCCTCAAAAATAAAAACAGGGATGTCCCTTATTAGAAAACTCCCCTTTCTACTTATGGCTTGCTTGAGGGCCGATTCCCTTGGGGAAACAGTGCGGCCGGGGCTTCTCCTGGCGCAGGGCCCTCTGCTGAAGATTTCCTCCCCCGCTTTGAAGCCTTGGCCTCCGAATCTTCAGAAGCGGTCCTCTTCTCCCACTGGAGGGAGGGATTCTCGATCCCCCTTTAAGAGCCTTTAGCGGAGGCGAGTTTTCTGCTTTTCCCTTCGCCTCTTCCGAAGGCGAGCCTCCCAGATCTTGATTAACACGGATCCGCGTGGTCTCGTGGAGGGGCCGACACCGATCGCTTTTGCTTTTGCTATCCACTCTGCTCAAGGGATAGCTGGTTAAAGGGCAAGTTTATGGTAAATGTATGGACAGCGTGTCCGGGCACATGACTACTTACTTGAGTATCCGGGACAGCAGCTCGAGCCTGCGTCTCGGTCAAGTCCGGACACATCTCTTGTGATCCAAGAACAGTTTATACATCTCCACTGCATCGCACCCATGAAGTGTTGGAGAGCTCGTGGTCCTCCGGATTGAATTCCCACAGCGGAGGGGGCAATGTTTGCGGGCGGAAAGCGCCAATCAGCATGACTCGTGCTACTACAACCAGATTGATCTCCCTCTTGGAGGTCTCGAACACGACCGCAATAATGGCACGCCCTTGGACGGCCCCAATCAAGCCCTTTATCGACCCATGACGCCAGCCATTGTGGAGGTCCTGAAGGAAGGCAGCGGCACCACCCATCTGGTGCCCCGAGCAGTGATGTAGAACCACCTCTGTTGCCACAAACCGAGCTCCTTTTGAAAACAAATTGCCAGACCCACGGAGCGCCGATCTCTTGCTTATAACTTCCTCCAAGACTTCCTGCCGCCTCCTCAATCATCTTCGGCTCCACTTTGAAGGTCTTGAGCCACAATCCGAAGTGAGGAGTGGTGTGGAGAAAGGCTTCGCATACAACAATGAACGATGAGATGTGGAGGATGGACTCTAGATCCAAGTCATGGAATTCCAGCCCATAATAAAACATGAGCCCCCTCACGAAGGGATCCATCGGGAAGCCTAAACCCTGATGGAAGTGAGACATGAACACCACGCTCTCACCAGGCTCGGGAGTGGAATGACTTGCCCTTGGGCGGCAGCCTATATGAAATTTCGCCGGTTAGATACCCGCGCCTCTCACTTTTAGCACATCTTCTTCCGTGATGGAAGAGGGCATCCACCGGCCCTATAGGTCGGAGCCGGACATTGTCGAAGGTCCGAAGCGCCTGAATCTAGAGCCTTGGGTGTTGGAACTCGAGGCGAGGGGCGGATTCGATTGAAGATTGAAGAAAAAGAACAGTCCTTTGTCTCGTTATAAAGGGGTTGAATACCAAGAGTCGTCCCCGTAACCGTTTGGGACTCGCCTTCGATGGAGGGGGCGTGCTAACGGGCACGGTTGGGTTACCCACGTCCGTATTGATGAGAATCTCGGAATAAGGGGACACGATCTCTCCTTTGACAAGACGTGCCAAGGAAACCGCTTCGCTAAACGCGCTGAGGTGGAACAATAAAAACGATTCGAGTAAGGGCTTGGCCGTGGTGTGACGTCATATCACGAAATACATCAGCAGATTGAATGTGTGTGAATATTATTCTCTCTACGGTGGTATGTGGAATTTATTTTGCAGAGCCGGACACTATCCTGGTGTTCTAAATCTTCTATGAATTATTCGGAGGAGGAACCCGCCTTGCAATGTCAAGACAATATGCGCGCCAGACTGCTGTCATTGAAGCCTCGTTCAGTGGGCTACCGAGGAGTGCCGGACTAGGGGTGTCCAGATAGTCGAACTATCATCATTGGCCGACTCCAAGACTATGAAGATACAAGATTGAAGACTTCGGCCCCGCGTCCGGATGGGACTTTCCTTGGCGTGAAGGCAAGCTTGGCAATACGGATATGTAGATCTCCTACCATTGTAACCGACTGTAACCCTAGCCCTCTCCGGTGTCTATATAAACCGGAGGGTTTTAGTCCGTAGGACGAACAACAATCATACCATAGGCTAGCTTCTAGGGTTTAGCCTCCTTGATCTTGTGGTAGATCCACTCTTGTACTACCCATATCATCAATATCAATCAAGCAAGAGTAGGATTTACCTCCATCGAGAGGGCCCGAACCTGGGTAAAAACATCGTGTCCCTTGTCTCCTGTTACCATCCGCCTAGACGCACAGTCCGGGACCCCCTACCCGAGATCCGCCGGTTTTGACACCGACATGTCCCAAGTGGCGGCGGCCTGCCGTGTTCTACTTCTCCTCGATGATGGCGGCGGTAACGGAGAAGCTGGCCACCGACTCATCGCTCTCCACGCACCCGGCTTCTGTCTCTACCTGCATGGCGCTGCCGCAGGCACGGGAGATGCGCCCACAGACACGGGTGGCGCGACCACCACAGACACTGGTGGCGCGGTACGATGCGGCAGCCACCACGCACGTACCGGTGTGCTCGCCGCCGTGCTGGCGTGGAGCAACTCGCCACTCCTCATTGAGCTGAACTGGAGCGGCGAGTTGCTGAACCATGCACCAGCTTGGGGCTGCAACTGGCTCCGTCGGTCCAAGCGAGGTTGGTGAAGCACCGAGCGGCCTCGCCCGTATCCGGAGGGCTCGGTGGGCCACCCAGACGGGTAATATGCCTGAAAATGGCTCCTCGGAAGCCATCGGAAGAGTGGAGAAAATGGTGAAGGAGGAGATGGGGGAGCGGCGGAGGGGTGTGATTCTTGCCCGCTGTCTGTCTGGCCTCATGTAAATAGAGGGCGGACGGTAGGAGCTTGGCCGGCGTCTAGCCTCGTTTAAACTGAGGGCGGATGGGGGAGCTCGGCCGGTGTTGCATTTAATTCTGGCCCGCTCATGAACAGACGTGTGGCCGGAGTAGGATTCTCGGTTTGCATGCGGGTTTAACGGAGGGGTTTGATGGAGGCGAGGAGGCGTATTCAGCCAGGCGTGCAGCGAACAGCGCGGTACTATTCTATTTGATAGCAGTAATGAGCCGTCAAATCACAAAGGCCCTCACCTCTTGTGAAACTGACCAAGCTAGACTGCCCCTCCCTCTAGCCTTTTAAAAAATGTATACTTTTATATAGTAGTACAGTAGTATCGATGGATTGTGCCATGGAGCAAAACTTGAAATTAAAAAAAAGGTGGTACATATAGAGAGCGCTCGTCGCCAAATTATGCATATAGTACTATTAAAAAAGCTAGTACGTGCTTAAATGGGGTGCTAAATTATATTAAAGAAATACTAGTATGTACGTACTGAAGAGTTAAAGTAACAAGAAGAAACATAACATAGTTTTGTTGGGGGCTCAGCACAACACACCCCTCAAATTAAACTAAGCACACATGAAATTAAACTATGCAATAGAACCACCATGAGCAACGACACTGCCACCTTACTCGGAGTCCTCGTCCACGTCCTCGACTCCGTCCTTGTCCCTCTTGCTCTTGGCCGATACTCCTTTGCTTGAAGCGCACACTTGGCTCTTGCTCTTCATCCAACCCTTGTAGATATTGAAACAAAGGTAGCCGTCCATTGCAGCATAGTGGATGTGGTCTATATCTAGTACATTCTGCTGCCATGCATGACGATGAAACGTGTAATGAGGTTTCTCCAGTTTACCGTACGAAGGATGAACCGTGGCTCATGCCAGGGTCACCATTGAAGGCTGACCACTGGAGGGCAGCAGTTGATTCTTCTGGAGGTCGAAGGGGTTGCCTACAACGAGGCCTATCTAACCCAGGACTCTTTTGTCGTTTGTAAAGTCTATAGTAACGAATTGACTAGGTCGCTCTTGAGGAAGTTCTTAAAATCCTGGCATTCAACATCGGCATGGCATATGTGGTAGACCAAGCATAAGTCATGCACGCAAACCTGGATCACGGCGGGCTTCTTCCTCTCTTCCTCCTTTAGATCCTTCTCTCATCCCAGGACTGTGGTGTACTCAATATCGAGCCTAGTGACCCACTCATCATCTGAGTTTTTGAACATGTGTCTGAAGCAAGCAAGGAATCCTTTCACCGTCGCGGAAGAACGGGTGTAGATGACGTCGAACTCATCGCCGGTGATGGTTCTAACCTTGTACTTACCGCCGATCATGGAGATTTGGGATGCCATGGATTTGGGAGGAGGGTTAGGATTGGTGGAACTGTCGTAATGTGAAAGGACAGGATGACTAGGAGCGTGTCACACCCTAGCTAGTTCATGCATTAGAGTGTTGCATCATGTCTATTTCATTCAACAGAAACTTGAAATGGGGATGACAGAACCCCCAGCCCCCTCTGAATCCAACTAGGGTTTACTAAAAATATTTTCAATAAATCTGAAATGCCCTTCTAAAATGTCCATCATTTTTTTTCTTGGTTCAGAACCTCTGCCAAAAGTGATGCACAGTTTCCTAGGTCATCCTAAGGTCTTTGAATTAAATCATAAGTATTTGAATTTGGGCATTTAAAATTTATAAAAATATTTCAAATGCTCAAATAATCCCAAACTAAAATGTTCCATGTTGGAAATATTCCAACTAAGGAACAAAAGTGCTTTGGTGAATTTTGGAGTTGCCTAGGTATTTTTAGTAATTCAACAAACTTACGTAATAAAAAACAAACAAAAAAAGGGAAAGGCTTACTGTGCCACCCAGAGGCCCACCCGCCGCCCAGCCCAGCCACCGCCCCAAATGAGCTGCTTGGCTTGGCCAGCAGTGCAGGTGTGTGCTCGACGGCGGCACCAGCGGCGCCACGCAGCTGCCCGTCGCCTCTTCTTCCTCTCGCCGCTTAGCTGGCTCGACGGTTCCACGCCGCACTCAACCTCGTGGACACACCCATTCGCCCCAGCCTCTCCCTTGATCTCCCACGCCATGGCCGACGCCACCGCCGCCGCACGCCGCCGTAGTCGTGCTCCCGTCGCTTCCACGCCGCGCCATCGCGGTCCAGGAGCTTCTACGCCCTCTACTCTTTCGAGCTAGCCGAGCCTCGAAGCGCCAAGCGTTCCCGAGCCACCGTGACCGACTCGACCAACCGCCATCGCCGGAGATCCCTTCACTGCCGCCGCCGCACCACTCGTCCCCGACCGCGCCGCCGCCTTCCGCGAAGACCGCCATGAGCTTGGCTAACTCCTCCCCTTTTCTTTCTTGCTCGTACCACAGCGAGCACACGAGCTCACCCGCGCGTGCGCCACGGAGCCGCTGTCGACGTGGTTCCGCCAACCACCGCCACCCCACCTTGTCTAACATACTCACCGCTGCCCTGTGGGCCCAACGCACTCACCACGGGCCCCGCCGCGCCCCATAGCGCGGATCCATCTTCACCCGACCGGGCGATCGCAAAGTCGCCGCCGGCGACGCCTCCGCCACCCCGAGCTCAACCACCACCACCAATAGCCGCTGCTCGGTCTCACCACGCCAGATGCCTTCCGCCGCTGGCTTGGTCGCTTGAATGCACAAAAGCACTTCCGCCAGTGTTTGGTTCTCGCCGGCTAGACGCCGCAAGTTTGACTTTGACTTTGACCAGTGGGCCCAGATTGACTTCCCGAGTCTATGACATGGGGCCCTCTCGCTAATTAACCTGCATTAGTTTAAACTAATTTTAGTTAGTTTAATTAACTATCGACATGCGGGACCCATCGTCGCTTTGACTGACCAGCCTGTTGACCACCGACGCTATCCCCGACGTTATGCTGATGCAGTAATTATTTACTAGAGTTATTTTTACACAGGAAATTCCAGAAAATGCTACAAACTTCAAAAATTCATAGGAATTAATCTATAGCTCCAAATGCAATGTGTAATATATGAAAAATGATCAGAAAAATCCAATCTATCCATCTGTACTTGTTTCATGCATGTTAAACAAGCTAACCTGCTGTTTATCACAGAATAAGATAAAGCACTTAAAATGGCAACTTATGAGTTTGAACTTTGAATCTTTGGTTCAAATTAGTTCAAACCCATCTGTACTTAGTTGCATTAGCCCAATACACTCATTTTGCCATGTCTCATGCATGCATCATATTGTTGCATACTATTTGGTAATGTTGTGTATCGGTGTTCTCTCATGCGTGTCCCGCCTCAAGAGTACCGTGATTACCCCAATGAAGAACAATACCAAAGGCACCGACCCATCGTAAGCAACCAACCATTTGATCATACCGATACAATCCCATGTTCTTGCTCCTGCTCTTTTACTACATTAAGACAACGCGATTCAAACTGCTTGTGTGTCATGTAGTTGAACCCATTTCCTCTCGCATGACCTGTCATTGCCACAAGAATTAGATGAAACCCACTAGCATGTGTAGGAGTTGATTGAGCCATATGAATGTGTTGTTCCTACCTTGCTATGCCCGCAATGCTTAGAGTTGTGTCAGTCCGTTCATCCGGGTGATGGGCTAGAGGAAATGATCGTGTCAAGATGAGAGTAATGTGTTGAACACGATTTGGTAAAGGTATCGATGAGAGGCCATGCAGAGTACATGGTGGGTTGTTTCATTGAGGCCGCCCTACTAATCGAGATCTCAGATGTGTGATTTAAGAATCAGCTACTACCATACATTGGGCCCTCAAATATGACCCCGCCGACTTCTTATTCACCCTAGTCCTCCGTCCGTGAGTTGCAAGTAGTTTCGTGTTTGTAGCCCATCGAGGCCGTGGGACGCCCGACCATAGGGGTGGGCTGTGATGCGGTAGGTACGTGGTCGGGTGTACCGGATGCCCGCTTGGTATCTCGAACCCTGCTCACATCGCTCGAGGTCAGATTTGGAAACCTCGCCGAACTCCCTACGGATGGAACCCGAATAGGCGATAAACCCGACTAGAGACTTAGGTGTCTAGGTAGGTCGTGGTCTACACCCACGCCGCTTTCGCTGAAGTCCGCCACCACATGTCACGTGCGACGCTAAGTGGTGGAAACATGTATGAAGAAGTACACCCTGCATGGTTAACATCATCTATTCGAATAGCGCCATTCATGTAAAGGACTACTTGGTTGCCTATACAGTTCATAGACAAGTAAATGGAAACTACTAAAAGCCTCAAGATAAGCGTGAGTGCCGAGGATGGCTCTTCCGAGGAAGACGGAGGTGGATCCTCGGTAGAGTATTGAAGTGGTGAGTAGTGGACTCGAAAAGCAAAACCATTTCAAGTTGGAGTCTCGTGAGGATAGCTTAGCCAAGAGTCAAAGCTGGCTTGCTGCAATAACCCCACCAACCCTTCTTGATAATGTGCATGTATGTAGGATCCGATGTAAGTCTTGCCTGAGTACCTTTGTAGTCATGTTGCTTTAATTTACATTTTTCAGAAGATGCTACAACCCCTTCCGACGGGTTCTTCGTAGACGTTGACATCGATGAGTAGACTAAGGCCTAGGTGGTGATCCTGAGCAAGTGAAGGACCATGTAGTATAGCTAGGCTTACCCAAGCCTCTTTTATTTTACTAGTTGTCTATACTCAGACAAGTTACTTCCGCTTTTGGCTTGTATGCTTGTATGACTTGAATGTGGGTCGTGTGACCCGTACTTGTGTGTATGCTATGTATGGCTCTCTGAGCCTTTAAATAAAGTACTTGTGTCGTAGAGTCATGTTGTGATGCCTTGTTGTATTTGCACATATCGAGCATATTGTGTGTATGATTGAAATGCTTGGTATGTGTGGGATCCGACTATTTAGTTGTTTATCCGTAGTAGCCTCTCTTACGGAAATGTCTCCTAGTGTTTCCACTAAGCCATGGTAGCTTGCTACCGCTCCTAACACTTAGGCTGGCCGGCATGTGTCCTTCTTCGCTCTCGTGTCTCGTTCTTCGGGAAATGTCACGCGTGAGTACCGGAGTCCTGTTAGTCTCGCCATGCCCAGGCCATCGGAGTCATGCTAGCCCAAAGGTTACAACCCGAACTTACTCGCTGATGACCGACACGCTCGATGTTGGGTCATGGATGCCTCGTCCTCGTAAGTCTGTGGCACTTTGGGTTTACGATTAGCCATGTCAGCCCGGCTCCTTATCATATGGATGCTAGCGACACTATCATATACATGTGCCAAAAGGCTAAACGGTCCCGGCAAAGGTAAGGCGACACCGTGGGAATACTGCGCGTGAGGCCGCATAAAGGATACGAGGTGTTACAGGCTAGATCGATGTGACATTGAGTCGGGTCCCGACAGCGTGAACCGCCGAATATTAAAGGACGTGCGGGGATGAGTAGGAGCGAATCGCCGCCGGCGAAACGGTAGGGTAGTGGCTTTCATTCTCCCATGATACGGGCTTTGAGAGCCCTGGATCTGAGATCGAACGGTTGCATGGCGTGATTTTAGACCTATGGGTGAATATCCTATCCTGGAGGGTTATTCTGCAAATTTTCAGCAACTTAACATGCGACCGTTCGATCTCAGATCCAAGGGCTGCCAGCAGTCTGTATCATGGTCACGCCTACCACGACCGTCGTGTCGCTTGCGCGGTCGCGCCCTTGGAGATTTAACAGGGTGCGTTAGGCTATCTGATGTTGGCATGTCATACATAGTCATGACTTGGTCACTCATACTACAACAAGGTTAGCTATAAGGTTGGCTATAAGTGTATTTTCATTTTTTACTTCTCTCAATCTCTTTCTTCGTACTCCCTCCTTCCCATAATATAAGAACGTTTTTAACACTAGTGTAGTGCCAAAAACGTTCTTATATTATGGGACAGAGGGAGTAGTATTTATTGCATTTGCCAAGGAGTGACCTCTTCCAATGAATTGGTGCTTAGATGAGGTGCTGAGGGCATTAAATGGCTTAGCAATTAAGTCCCCAATGCATAGGTACTTATTAGTTTTTTGTTGCTAAGTTTGCTTCATTTAATTAGCTATAGACTCAAAATTGTCTTTTCACCTAGGTACACGCACTTGGCACCATTTCTTCCTTGGGTCACCAAACTAGTCTCTCTCTTCTTAATTAACTTGCCAAATCAGACTTTATGCCTATGTGGCAAGCTTAGCACCTGTAGGAGCAAGTAAGTAGTACAATAGTGGGCTATAAGCCCGCTTTACATGGCATTTTTGCATATGTGGAGGAAAGAGAGGCAAGGAAAAAGTGGAGAAGTGGGCTCTCATGCAAGAGCCAGCCTCTACATGGTGGAGTATTGGGAGAGGCACCTGTATGGAGGTGGTCAGGAATCAGGAGACTCACGCCCGTCGTAGTGCCACAGTTAAAATGATAATGGCAAGTCAAATCACGGGCCCCACCTGTCCAACAGTAACTCGCTGTCAAAACACACAGACCTACGTTTGCAGCAGCCTACTCCCTCATCTTCTCGCGTCTCTGTCGAACCGACTAGGCGGAATTGCCCTGCCTACCGCGCAGGAAAAGCCCCACCCTCGACTTTTAAATAGTACTACTACAGTATACTCCCTCCGTCTAGGTGGCCTTCCACTATGTAGTCGATGCCCAATGCATTAAAATACTACCGGCTGGGTAGCGATGCCCTGAAGATTTTACTTGGCACCGGTCTCACAATGTTGCATTCGTAGCCTGACAAAAAATGGGACCCAGATGCTCTATTCACATGAGTTTCCTTAGCCTAGTTAGCTCTTTGAAGTCGGCCATGAGCCAATTGTTTATTGCTTTCTACATTTGGCACCGGCTGGGCATCAGAGCAGCTACTTGCTCCAGTTCCCTAAAAAATTTATGGCACCGGCTGGGCAATGGAGGGCGTCGGTGCCAAATAAACCAAAAGTGGATTTGCACCGCTTTTGGCCTACATAGTGGAAGTCATCTTAGATTGTGCACCGTGACCAAGGTGGAGAGGAAAACGAGAGAACTTGATGTTTATTTGCTACTCCCTCCATCCCATAATGTAAGACGCTTTTTGACACTAGTGTAGTAATTAATATCATTGCGTCTCAAGTCATTAAAAGCATACAAGCCCCACATCTCTTATTGGTTGATTCCTCTATTTATATCAAAAAATAAGAAACAACATGAGAGTTAATGCACCGCGCCTATGTGTTTTGGGACTATTTGGTTTTCGTAAGATGACTTACTCCTATGTGACGGAGGGAGTATTCGATTTGACAGCGGTCGGCGCAGTTCCCGATGGCTTTAATGCAGACGAGGGAGGGAGTAGCGGTTCCCGAAATGTTGAACGGCCAATGCATCCTCCTTCAATTAATGAATGAGGGAAGTAATGGGAGGAGGACAGGGAAAAGAGGCTGCACGATGTGAATGCAATGAAGTTTGCCCTCATATAAAGGCGCCCCTCCATTCCAATGCATCTACCACATCGTACACACCAAAGCATTTGCCTAAGCACCTACACTAAGCGCAAAAGAGCTCACTCTAGACCCATGGCGGCGATGCGCGCGAGCGGCCAGCGGCTGTGCCAGATGGTCCACGACGCCGGCCTGTGGCATGGCGCCAAGGATCGTCTCTAGACGGTGTTGGAGACCGGCTGGTGGATGGCCGTCGTCGACGCCAACTACGACTCAGTTGGACCAGATGATCGTTGCCACCAGCAACAAGTTCACCATCCTCAAGAAACTCGCGGACGACATCACCGTACTCATCCAGCCCACGCGCTCGGGCTCCTCATTGCCTGCCACCCTAATCGGCCTCCATGGCCGGAACCTCTTTCAAGCACTGGTGGCCCTGCGACTGCCCGCCGACGCCATGAAGAATGTCCACCTAGAGGCCGCACTCGCCGCGAGGCTCCTTGCCCTGCAAGAATTCGTCGACCTACACATCCACGTGTACGAGCAAATCGTGTACATAGGTATCTACAAGGCCAGTGAGGACGCTATGACATTGGACTTCCACAACCGGCTGGAAGCCTTGGATGCCTTCGCTGAGAAGTACCTCAACCTCGCCACAAAAGCCGCCGCTCCTTAGCCGCCGGTTGGTGGCCCGGCGCACTAAGTTGAGGAGGAGGAGGTCGTACGTTGATGGATGCATCTTTCTTCTTGCGTTCTGTAACTACCACTGTGATCGAATCATCGTGGCCTTAATTCTTATTGTCCTGTTGCATTCTCGTTCTAGTCAATACCGACATGTGCGATCCCTTTGCTTAATTATAAGCATCACTATAAGTAGTACTCCATCCGTCAATTTATAAGTTGTGCTTACCTTTTCCATAAACTTCGTGCAACGCGCGGGCATCTTGCTAGAAACACTAGAACATGTCGGACCGCTTTTGACCAAACCGGCGATGCACCAACCTAGCTAGTATGTACCCTGCATATCTGGTGGAAATAGCCCCTCCTTAGAATTTCCAATCGTTATTTCTATCTATCGATCGTACAAAGGAGCAGAACCAAATGTTACAATTCATAAATGTTTCTCTACTCCTACTCCTATAAAAGACTCAGTTGGTGATGGTGGTGTGTCTACCATCCGTCGTTTCTGACCATTAGATCTGCATCTAACGGCTGTGAGGTAAGTTGTGGCATTTTTGCAACAATAGCTGTCAGGACCCCGATCCTATGCCACACCGATCTAGCATGTAACACCTCATATCACTTTGTGGCCTCACGCATGGCATTCCCACGGGTGTCGCCTTACCAGGCCCGGGACCGTTTGCGCCCTTTGGCTCACGTATATGATAGTGTCGCTAGCATCCATATGACAAAGAACCCGGGCTGACATGGCTAGTCATAAACCCAAAGTGGCACTAACTTACAGGGACAGGCATACATGACCCAGCAATGAACGTGTCACCATCGGAGTGAATCCGGCTGTAGCAATTGGGCTAACAGACTCGGAGAATCCGGGCTGTAGCAGCTAGCAGACTCCGGTAGACACCAAGGTGACATTTCCAAAGGGATGCATACAGAACAAAGAAGGACACATGCCGGCTAGCCTAAGTGTTCCAGAGCAGTAGCAAGCTACCGAGGCTCAGTGGAAGCACTAGGAGACATTTCCCGGTAAGAGAGGCTACCAAGGATAAACCACTAGATAGTCAGATCCCACACATACCAAGCATTTCAATAACATACACACAATATGCTTGATATGTGCAAATACAACATGGCATCACAACATGACTCTACAACTCAAGTATTTTATTCAGTAGGCTCCGAGGAGCGAGATATTACAAACATGGGTCTCACGACCCAACATTCAGAGCATACAAGTCAAAACACATGCGGAAGCTTAACATGTCTGAGTACAGACAACTACAAATGAAAAAGGCTGAGAAGCCTGACTAACTACCAGATCCTGCCGAGGGCACAAGATCATAGCTGAGGTAACAAGCTAAACGTCGAAGTTCACGCGGAACTACTAGTGAGACTAAAGTCTCTCTGCAAAAACATAAAATAGGCAAACGTGAGTACAAATGTACCCAACAAGACTTACATCAGAACTAACCACATATGCATCATTATCAACAAAGGGGATGGTGGGGTTTAACTGCAGCAAGCCAGGTTTGACTCGGTGGCTATCCTGAACTACGACTGCAAGTAACTCTTTTGAGGTGGCGCACACGAGTCCACGTATTCACCAACCAATACACCACTATGGATCCGCCACGTCTCCCTACGAGAACGCCATCCATAGCACTCACGCTTATCTTCTGTATAATAAAGTATCCACTTTCACTTGTCTATGAACTGTGCAGGCAACCAAGAGGTCCTTTACCGCGGACGCGGCTATTAGAATAGATGATGTTAACCCTACAGGGGTGTACTTCTTCACACATGCTCTCACCACTTACCGCCGTTTACACGACATGTACTCGGCAACCTTCAAGCGGAAGCCCAGCGAGGGTGTCGGTCATGGCCTACCTAAACACTCAAGTCTCTAGTCCAGGTTTATCGCCTATTCAGGTTCCATCCGTAGGGAGTCCGGCCGAAGTTTCCACATACAGCCCTGAACGATGTGAGCCGGGTTCCCGAGACACCAAACGGGCGCCCGGTACACCGTGCCACTTGCCTACCGCATCACAGCCCACCCCTCCGGTTAGCGCTGCCCACGGCCTCCAGCATACTACAAACACAAGAAACTACTTGCAACTCCTGGACAAAGGACAAGGGTGGTTAAGAAGACGAGAGAGTCAATTAAGGATCCCAATGAGTGGTAGTAGCTGCTCATGGATCACAAACACAGAACTCAGTTCCTTAGGACGGCTTCAATGAGACAACCCACCATGTACCCCTACATGGCCTCTCACCCTTACCTTTACCAAATCGTGTTCACACACTTAGCTCACACAGTAGGACATGTTCAACACCATTCCAATTCATCCCCGATGAATCAGACCTGAATCAACTCTAAGCAGTAGCGGGCATGACAAAAAAGCAAGAATGAGTAGGCACATCAGGGCTCAAACAACTCCTACTCATGCTAGTGGGTTTCATATAATTACTGTGGCAATGACAGGTCATGCAGAGGAAAAGGGGTTCAACTACCGCAACAAGTAACACATGAGTCGTTGTTGTCCTAATGCAGTAAAAGAGAGTAGGAGCGAGAGAGTGGGATTGTATCAGAATGAACAAGGGGGTTTTGCTTACCTGGCACTTCTGAAGATAATATAGTTCTCCATCGGTGTCCACGAATAATCGTTGGAACCACGTTTACTGAGAGGGGACAAACACTAGCAACAGAGAAAGAACACATGATCAATGCAATTAACAATATGATGCATGATCATGACATGGCAATATGCTTGTGTTTGAGCTAATGCAACTAGAAACCAGACTAAATGAAGTTGGTTTGAACCAAGGGATCAAATTCAAACTCCATATGTGCTTATTTAAATGTAAATTATGAAAATTTCCTTATACAGCAACCTTAGGTTGTTCAAACATGCATGCAAATGCCATAAACAGATTCCTTGAATTTTTTTGATAATTTTTCATATATAACTTATTTCATTTGGAGCTATAGATTAATTTCTATGATTTTTCAAAGTTTTGGATATTTTCTAAATTAAACAATTCATTTAAGATTTATTTAAATTCCAAAAAGGACAACTGCGTTAGCCTGACATCATCATGACGTCAGCAGGTCAACGGGGCACGGTCCGAGTCAAACCTGACCAGTGGGACCCACTGGTCAGTGACCCTGTGACATTTAGTGTCACAAACAGGTGGGTCCGGTCAACGACCACGTCAGCGAGGTCAACTCCGACGCGTGGGGCCACTGTGTTTAGATTAAACTTAAACTATTTTTGTTAGCTGGTTAGTTAGGCATTAGGGCCCGCATGTCAGCGAGCTAGGGGGTTAGTTAGTGGGTCAATTAGCCGCTAATGACGTGTCCACGTCATCCAAAATGGCGGTTAGCCGCCGGTGCTAATCGGGACACGGCGGGGTTGCCCGTCCTGCCAACTCCGGTGACAAGAGGTCACGTGGCCGGGCACGTTGGAACGCCCGCAGCAGGGCGCATCCGATGGTGGTGGTGGCTGGACATGTGGTGGCCTGTGGCGGCGGCGGCAACTTGGGTGGCGGCCAGAGTTCGAGTGTGCACGGGGTTGCGGCTACAGTGCGGGGCAGGCCTAACAGGCGGGTGATTCGAGCTCCTAGAGACTCACTGAGTGCGTTGACGTGCTCGGAGGCGAGCTTGCATGGCCGTAGCCACGGTGGCGGCATGGCCGGCGGCGAGGAGCTATCGGCTCCGGTGGAACTACGGCTACGCGATGCAAAAGAGGCGGGGAAGAGAGGGGTTCGGAGCGGGAGCTCACAGCGATGCCGAAGAGGAGGTCAGCGAGCCCGGGATGGTCCTGGTGGTGCCGAATCGACCGGAGGCGAGCTCGGGTGCCCGAGGTTGAAGACAAGGCAGAAACGTCGATGCGGTGCTCCCGCGGTCGAACGGACTGGTGTAGACGATGAAGGAGACGACGCCGGTCCTTCTGGATACTTCGGCAAGGCGAGGGGTGGATGGTGGCCACGGTGGTTCTTGTCGATGACGGCGGGCGCGGTCGGTGAGGAGAACAGAGGAGGGGGAGCGTTCGAGGGAGAGAGAGGGAGAGCCAGACAGCTCTGGGGGTCGCGTGGCGTCGTCCGGACGCGTTGAGGAGGAGCCAGGCAGGGAGGGAGGGAGGAGGTGGCCGAGCGCGTGCCGGTGCGCGGTGGCCACACGCCTTGCATCCTTCTGGCGCGAGGTTGGAGACGATGGCGGCTCTGGTGGGCTGGGCCACGTAAGTGGGCCACCAGTTGGGCTACGTAGGTAACCTCAGGTGGGTTCTCTCTCTCTCTCTCTCTCTCTCTCTCTCTAATTCTTTTCTATTTTTCTATTTCTTATGTAGTGTTAGGGCTTTATTAAAAAATACTTAGGCATACTCAAAAATCATGAAACTTGCTCAAGCCCACTATTTGGAATATATCCAACAGTAAACATTTAAGTTTGTGATTATTTGGACATTTAAAATATTTATAGCATTTAAATGTCCAAATGCAAATAGAGTATGATTTAATTCAAAGCCCAAATAGATCATGGAAAAATGTGCATCACCTCTGGTTACTGTTTACAGCATTTTCCATAAATGATGAACATTTTAAGCCATTTGGATTTACAGAAAATATTTTAGGTGATCCTAGTGAATTCCTTTGATGCCAGGGGTTTAGGCAATCCCCATTTCAAGTTTCAAAGAAATATAGACATGATGCATGGATGCTTATGAAACTAATTGCAATCAAACTCTAGGGCTGTGATAACTCACCCCCACTAAACAGGAATCTCGTCCCGAGATTCAAGACGTGAGGTAAGAAGACAGAGGGGGTACAAGCTAACATGATCTTCATGATCCATTGCTTCAGTTAGATCTTGGCATCCTTCCTTTCAAGATCTTCATCCAACACGATGACGACGGACAGGAACTCTACCGGAATCGATCTTCTCGAAGATCGAGCAACTCAAGATCAACTCTTAGGGTGAGATATAGAACATCTCTTGAGCTGAGACACAAAACATACATTCGGGGGGATGGGGGTAACAGATGATGAAGGTCCACTAGGTAGGCAACAAATCCACGCTCGATCACGACGTAGCGAGGAGTTAACTGCCATGATTCCACAACGGGGCCCCTTGGGGAAGGTGACTCGTAGAGTTATTCCCTTAGATGGCAAAAAGAATTACGTTTGATGTCTAGATCATTGAAACTCTTTATACCAGCCTAAGGCAATCACAATCGATCATTTGGCGGAGTTCAAAGGAATGGCATATCCGGACTTGAATGGATGATGTGGACTACCTTGTTGGACCCATGGTAAGCCCACTTTCGAAGATGATCTTGGACAACAACTGCTGAGAGGAGCAACCCATGGAATTTGGCACAATGGTAGGGTAAGCTGGGAACAAGATGCAAATGTTAGGAATGTTCCAACCATCATATATGCCTGAGATTCAGATCTGGTTTGTAACGGGATATTTCAGACAGCATGTCTGGAAAAGGAAAGGTTGCAACACAAATCAACGAGACAATGTTGCTAGATTCTCGGGAGATTAACTATGGTAGTAAGCTCCAAAACATGAGCCGGTTCTGCTACATACATGTGAACACACTATCCCAAACAATCATGACCACATAGTAGTCTTATAATAAAACACTACGGAGTTCAAGTGGGGAACCATCATTGCGGATAACAAAGTACTTGATTAAGCCCGGGTTAGCTCTTAAAAAGGAACTTCTTCTCCTTGAACAAACCAATCAGTGGCTTGGTGTGCTAGGGACACATATAGAATGAAGGTTGCAAGTATCCAAACCACAGAAAACTTCGCACGTATGCATGACTGATTTGGGATGATTCCAGAGGAGGCAAAACAAACTTTCTATAATTCACGGCGGCAACTTACATCAAATGCACGTGAACTTAGAGGAAGTCACTACTTTCGTTCAAACATAAGCGTCGTGAGGTAGCACGAAGAAGATGCTTTCAAAAGTTTCCAACACTAACTTGGATGTTCAACATGAATCATGGACAAGATGAAGATGTTGTCAATGGGCTCAACAACAATTCATCCAGGCTTCCATATAGATGGAATTCCACAATTAAGTGAACACTGGGATAGCATTGGTCAGACCAAAAGATGTAATGGTGTATACTCGAGGAATCAACCATGAGTAAGACAACATTATGATCATCGTTGGTTATGATTTGATTTGACGATAGCCCACACTCAAATCAAAGATTGGATAAGACAATAGCACCGGCAACTGATCTTAGGATCAATCAATGAGGATATCATCTTCCTTCAACACACACACACACACCTAAGGATATCCCTTTGGAGTGAACTAAGTCAGATAAAACTTTTATCTTCCAACTCTCCAAGTTATTGTTTAGCTTAACCAACTAGCTCAAGGTATCCAACGCAGATCCTTGGAGAAAGGGTGGTTTATAGAAAACCAACTTGATCACGAGCTCAACATAACAGTCAGGTGATGACCTGGTGATACTTCTGAGAAGATATTCGGAAAATCACGAACCACCGATATGTTACTAAGCTCGAGAACAATCTTGCTTTTCAGGGCAAGACGATATGATCAAATAAGCAAGGATTGGCACTATCCTAACTCATTGATCGGAGAGTGCACCGGGAATAAGGACTAGGTAGCACAATCTATCTTAGAATGATGATTCAATAAACAACAAGCTAAGAATGAGAATATTTTCCATTAACTACCAAGCAACACAGTTGCTAGGAGTATTGTTTTCACACATCATGATTCACTTCTCGGCATTCCGATTGCGACAAAACGACACCGAGGAATGAATAATGATGGCGAGAAGTATCACTACATCAAGAATTCATCAGAGAAGGTGCAATTCTCATGACATTCCTGACATAAAGTGGGTAATACTTCAGGGTAGAACAGACCATAAGCTTGCTTGCATTTGATCGGCGGAATACAACTGCTTTGACCCAATCCTAGAGATGGATGAGGTACTGGAGTTTTGTTTCTCCTAGTCATTCTGAACTAGAATGGCTTGACGGACCACAAGAATAATAAGCATCGATAACACGAATGCACAATTACTCCTGGCTATCAATTAATAGACGAAGGTCGGAATACGACAGAAGAGGGACAACTCAAAGGAACATATATCTTTCTGAGTTGTGGATGCATAGATTAGTATGTCGAGCAAAGCTCAACATTTCTTCCGGATAACCCATGCAGAAGGTAGAACTGGCAGATTCACAATATAGAATCGAGAACTCATCAAGAGCACTCTGGTTGTGATCTTTTGGTTAAACGAGGAACTTCTGCCATAAGTAGTTCATGGTATTTGGAAGAAGGAAATACCACGGACCTCGAGGACTATCGCAAAGGTTACTAATATCCTAAAGGAACTAGCAACACTATCAACACGAGGTAAGTAGGGTGAATGTTGGGCTCAAAAACCCAGGAGTAGAATACCTACTACTAAGTAGCATCACAGGATCCTTTCAGAAATGGTGGCCAGATTCATCGCACTGGAACACAAAGCATGGCTAGATTACTAGGTGACTCCCTAAAACACCTAGGGTCGTAATAATAGCTCCAACAGATATGTCGAGGTAGTGGAGTACCTCAACTCAGCAATTAGTGTGGTTAATCTGGCCCAAAAGAACAACAAAACAAGAGGGAAAGGATTTTGCAAATACATCAGATGGTTTAGAAACCTGGGATGACTCGGACAGCATAACAGCTGTAAATGCTCAAAGAATTTAAGACATCCTGCAAAAATGGTGGCATAACCACTCAGAAGCACAATATCAAGGTTCCGAGACCAACTATGAACACACGGAAGTAGTAGAATCTTGACTGGGGTTTAAATCCATCAATCCTATAAGTCCCTATCATAGTAACTCGTCATCCTGATAGATAGATGAGAAGGCCTAGTTCTTAATCCCCGTAGAAAGGAAGAGGATGACTCAGATCAGAGGGCATGAGGTATAAGGAGTAAAAAGAGCCTTATGTTCCATCCCACAATCAATTCCCTTATATACCTAAAGAATTTCTAAACTCAACTTTGACCAGTTTGGCTTGGTAATCCAACGGGCAGTCAGGCTCTGATACCAAAGCTTTCAGGACCTCGATCCTATGCCACACCAATCTAGCATGTAACACCTCATATCACTTTGCGGCCGCACGCACGGTATTCCCACGGGTGTCGCGTTACCAGTCCCGAGACCATTTGCGCCTTTTGGCTCACGTATATGGTAGTGTTGCTGGCATCCATATGACAAAGAACCCGGGCTGACATGGCTAGTCATAAACCCAAAGTGGCACTAACTTACAGGGACAAGCATACATGACCCAACAATGAACGTGTCGGTCATCAGGGAGTGAATCCGTGCTCTAGCAACTGGGCTAATAGGACTCCGGAGAATCCGGGCTGTAGCAGGCTAGCAGGACTCCGGTAGACACCGTGTGACATTTCCCCAAAGGGACAGACACAGGAACGAAGAAGGACACATGCCGGCCAGCCTAAGTGTTCTGGAGCAGTAGCAAGCTACCAAGGCTCAGTGGAAGCACTAGGAGACATTTCCCGGTAAGAGAGGCAACCAAGGATAAACCACTAGATAGTCAGATCCCACACATACCAAGCATTTCAATAACATACACACAATATGCTCGATATGTGCAAATACAACATGGCATCACAACATGACTCTATAACTCAAGTAATTTATTCAATAGGCTCCGAGGAACGAGATATTACTTGGTCTTACGACCCAACATTCAGAGCATACAAGTCAAAACACATGCGGAAGCTTAACATGTCTGAGTACAGACAACTACAAATGAAAAAGGCTAAGAAGCCTGACTAACTACCAGATCCTGCCAAAGGCACAAGATCGTAGCTGAGTTAACAAGCGAAACGTCGAAGTTCACGCGGAACTACTAGTGAGACTGAAGTCTCTCTGCAAAAACATAAAATAGGCAAACGTGAGTACAAATGTACCCAGCAAGACTTACATCAGAACTAACCACATATGCATCATTATCAACAAAGCGGATGGTGGGGTTTAACTACAGCAAGCCAGCTTTGACTCGGTGGCTATCCTGAACTACGACTGCAAGTAACTCTTTTGAGGTGGTGCACACGAGTCCACATATTCACCAACCAATACACCACTATGGATCCGCTCGCGTCTCCCTACGAGAATGCCATCCATAGCACTCACACTTATCTTGCGTATCTTAAAGTATCCACTTTCACTTGTCTATGAACTGTACAGGCAACCCAGAGGTCCTTTACCACAGACGCGGCTATTCGAATAAATGATGTTAACCTTGCAGGGGTGTACTTCTTCGCACACGCTCTCACCACTTACCGTCGTTTACACGACATGTACTCGGCAACCTTCAAGTGGAAGCCCAGCGAGGGTGTCGGCCACGGCCTACCTAAACACTCAAGTCTCTAGTCCAGGTTTATCGCCTATTCAGGTTCCATCCGCGGGGAGTCTGGCCGAAGTTTCCACATACGGCCCCAAACGATGTGAGCAGGGTTCCCGAGACGCCAAACGGGTGCCCGGTACACCATGCCACGTGCCTACCGCATCACGGCCCACCCCTCGGGTCAGCGCTGCCCACGGCCTCCAGCACACTACAAACACCAGAAACTACTTGCAACTCCTGGACAGAGGACAAGGGTGGTTAAGAAGCCGAGAGGGTCAATTAAGGATCCCAATGAGTGGTAGTAGTTGTTCATGGATCACAAACACAGAACTCAGTTCCTGTGGACGGCTTCAATGAGACAACCCACCATGTACTCCTACATGACCTCTCACCGCTACCTTTACCAAATCGTGTTCACACACTTAGCTCACACATAGTAGGACATGTTCAACACCATTCCAATTCATCCCCGATGAATTAGACCTGACTCAACTCTAAGCAGTAGTAGGCATGACAAACAAGCAAGAATGAGTAGGCACATCAGGGCTCAAACAACTCCTACTAATGCTAGTGGGTTTCATCTAATTACTGTGGCAATGACAGGTCATGCACAGGAAAAGGGGTTGAACTACCGCAGCAAGTAACACATGAGTCATTGTTATCCTAATGCAATAAAAGAGAGCAGGAGCGAGGGAGTGGGATTGTATCAGAATGAACAAGGGGGTTTTGCTTGCCAGCACTTCTGAAGATAATATAGTTCTCCATTGGTGTCATCGAATAATCGTCGGAACCACGTTTACTGAGAGGGGACAAACACCGGCAACAGAGAAAGAACACACGATCAATGCAATGCACAATATGATGCATGATCATGACATGGCAATATGCTTGTGTTTGAGCTAATGCAACTACAAACCAGATTAAATGAAGTTTGTTTGAACCAAGGGTTCAAATTCAAACTCCATATGTGCTTATTTAAATGTCAATTATGCAAATTGCCATATACAGCAACCTTAGGTTGTTCAAACATGCAGGCAAATGCCATAAACAGATTCCTTGAATTTTTCTGATAATTTTTCATATATAACTTATTTCATTTGGAGCTATAGATTAATTTCTATGGTTTTTCAAAGTTTTGGATATTTTTTGAATTAAACAAATCATTTAAGATTTATTTAAATTCCAAAAAGGATTACTATGTCAGCCTGACATCATCATGATGTCAGCAGGTCAACGGGGCATGGTCCCCGTCAAACCTGACCAGTGGGACCCACTAGTCAGTGACCCTGTGACACTTAGTGTCACAGACAGGTGGGTCTGGTCAACGGCCACGTTAGCGAGGTTAACGCCGATGCGTGGGGCCACTGTGTTTAGATAAAACTTAAACTATTTTTGTTATCTGGTTAGTTTGGCAGCGGGGCCCGCATATCAGTGAGCCAGGGGGTTAGTTAGTGGGTCAATTAGCCGCTAATGTTGTGTCCACGTCATCCAAAACGGCGGTTAGCCGCCGGTGCTAATCGGGACACGACGGGGTTGCCCGTCCGGCCAACTCCAGCGACAAGAGGTCGCGCGACCGGGCGCGTTGGAACGCTCGCAGCAGGGCGCATCCAATGGTGGTGCTGGCTGGACCTGGGGTGGTCTGTGGCGGCAGCGGCGGCAAGTTGGGCGGCGGCCGGAGTTCGGGTGTGCACGGGGTTGCGGCTATGGTGCGGGGCAGGCCTAATGGGCGGGTGATTCGATCTCCTGGAGACTCCCTGAGTGCGTTGACGTGCTCGGCGGCGAGCTTGCGTGGCTGTAGCCGCGGTCGCGGCATGGCTGGCGGCGAGGAGCTATCGGCTCCGGTGAAACTAGGGCTACGCGGTGCAAAAGAGGCAGGGAAGAGAGGGGTTCGGAGCGGGAGCTGACAGTGATGCCGAAGAGGAGGTCAGCGAGCCCGGGGAGGTCCTGGCGGTGCCGAATCATCCGGAGGCAAGCTCGAGTGCCCGAGGTTGAAGAGGAGGCAGAAACATCGTTGTGGTGCTCCCGCGGTCGAACGGACTGGTGTAGACGATGAAGGAGACGACGCCGGTCCTTCTGGATGCTTCGGCAAGGCGAGGGGTGGACGGTGGCCACGGTGGTTCTCGTCGGCGGCGGCGGGCGCGTTCGGTGAGGAGAACAGAGGAGGGGAGAGCGCTCGGGGGAGAGAGAGGGAGAGCCAGACGGCTCTGGGGGTCGCGTGGCATCCTCCGGACGTGTCGAGGAGGAGCCAGGCAGGCAGGGAGGGAGGAGGTGGCCGGGAGCGTGCCGGTGCGTGGTGGCCACACGCCTCGCGTCCTTCTGGCGCGAGGTGGGAGACGGTGGTGGCTCTGATGGGCTGGGCCAGGTAAGTGGGCCACCAGGTGGGCTGCGCAGGTAACCACAGGTGGGTTTTCTCTCTCTCTTTTTTTCTAATTCTTTTCTGTTTTTCTATTTCTTCTGTAGTGTCAGGGCTTTATTAAAAAAAACTTAGGCATACTCAAAAATCATTTAAAAATCATTTAAAACTTCCTCAAGCCCACTATTTGGAATATACCCAACAGTAAACATTTAAGTTTGGTGATTATTTGGACATTTAAAATATTTATAGCATTTAAATGTCCAAATGCAAATAGAGTATGATTTAATTCAGAGCCCAAATAGATCATGGAAAAATGTGCATCACCTCTGTTATCAAGCATCGCATTTTCCATAAATGATGAACATTTTTGAAAGCCATTTGGATTTACTGAAAATATTTTAGGTGAACCTAGTGAATTCCTTTGATGCCAGGGGTTTAGGAAATGCCCATTTCAAGTTTCAAACAAATATAGACATGATGCATGGATGCATTATAAAACTAATTGCAATCAAACTCTAGGGCTATGACAATAGCCCACTTCTCTGCTCCAATTTGAAGAAAACCCCTTGTTATATTGAAAATAACCACATCCCTCCCTCACCTCATCAAAACAGCCTGAGAAATATATATTGACTGAAAAGTACTCCCACCGTTCCTAAATATTTGTCTTTCTAGAGATTTCAATAAGTGACTACATCCGGAGCAAAATGAGTGAATCTACACTTCAAAATATGTCTATATAATCCGTATGTGATAGTCCATTTGAAATCTCTAAAAAGACAAATATTTAGGAACGGAGGGGGTAATATATTAGGAGTATATCAAAACAAGAGTGGTTTCTTTCAAGTTTGTGAACAAGTACCACTATTCTACTACTTTCGATCCGTCGCAACGCACGGGCACATTGCTAGTAAAAGGAAAAGGCCTGCCACATTCGCGTTGCACCCCCACACGCCCAGGAATCGGGAATACTCCACGACCCGTGTGGCACGACACACAACTTAGGGAAGGCGTGTTGCCTAGCATTTTCACTTTCATGTGGGACCGCCGTTGTGCAAACCGACTATTGGCAAACCGCACCCCGCCCGCCGCCGTGTTGGAAAACAGAAACGAGGGGAAGATCTAGCTGTATCACGGAAGCCAAGAAATTTGGGGTCAGATGGGGCTCATTGATAGAGTAGGAGCATTCCGTACTAGTACTACTCCTACTAGTACCAAGTTTGTACTATACAATTAGTACTACCACTATAAAACCCTCCGTTCCAAAATAGATTACTCAACTTTGTACTAATTTCAGTACAAAGTTCAGTCATCTATTTTGGAATGGAGGGAGTAGTAGGTACATGCACGGCACAACATCATAGGAAGAAAAAAGGGGAAGATCTTATTTTCGGTGATTTATCTTTTTTCAGTCAACGTAGTATGAATAATATGATGTGGGGGGCACCCATGAAGCTTATGTGGCTTGGTTGCATGGTTATGAAAGGTTAGAGAAAAATAAATAGATAATGTGTTTAGAGTGCACTCCACTAAATAGATATACTTTGGCTCCATTGCAACGGGCTGGCACATCTATATCTATACCCCCTATATATTGTACAAAAAACTTTGAAAGTTGGTCGTTGGATGAAGCCAATCCGACAATACAAAGATGGAAAATCCGAGCACTACTGGCCGTTGGATATCATCTACATTCCACCAGATTCCGCCACATGTAGAATCTAGAAGACTCCATGGTTGAACTTAGTTCATGTCTAACTTTTCCATAGTTCTTCAAAATGAGAGCCACAAGTTGGCAAGCCTAAGGGAATCTTGCCACATTTTTTGTGTGTATGTCATGTGGGGCCTTAGTGTGGCTTGCCTAAGGTGTGGCTTGAACCAAACACTCACCTAAGTTAGTCAAACTTGCCTTACCTTACGTGTGGCAATCTTTGGCAATCTTAGTGGCTGTTTGGTTCCTAGCCACACCTTGCCACACTTTGCCAGACCTAACCTTAGGCAAGTTTGACCAAGTTAGGTAGGTGTTTGGTTCTTGCCACACCTAAGGCAAAGATTTTTTTTTATGAGCAGTGAGCCCCGCATGTCATAGACACAAAAAGTGTGGCAAGATTCCCTTAGGCAAGCCAAAGTGTGGCTAACAATTTGAGCAACTCAACTAAGGCAAGCGTGGTAAGTGTGGCAAAAATCATGTGGAAATATATGGCAAAGATAGTATGGCAAAGTGTGGCAAGGTGTGGCAATCTTTGGCAACCTTAGTGGCTGTTTGTAGGATCGAAAGTATGTCTAGAGGGGGGGTGATTAGACTACTTGACAATATAAAAATTCAGCCTTTTGATAAAGACAAGTTTTTGGCAGATTCACAATGATGATCAAGTCAAGTATCACCCTACACATGCAATTCTAGAGTATAGGCAGCGGAAAGTAAATTGCACATGTAGTAAAGAGAGGTGGAGAAGAGCAAACGCAATTTGGAGACACGGAGATTTTTCTCGTGGTTCCGATAGGTGGTGCTATCGTCAATCCACGTTGATGGAGACTTCAACCCACGGAGGGTAACGGCTGCGAGAGTCCACGGAGGGCTCCACCCACGAAGGGTCCACGAAGAACCAACCTTGTCTATGCCATCATGGCCTACGCCCACGGAGGGCTAGCCTTACTCGGGGTAGATCTTCACGAAGTAGGCGATCTCCTTGTCCTTACAAACTTCTTGGTTCAACTCCACATCTTGACGGAGGCTCCCAAGCGACACCTAACCAATCTAGGAGGCACCACCCTCCAAAAGGTAATAGATGGTGTTGGTGATGATGAACTCCTTGCTCTTGTGCTTCAAATGATAATCTCCCCAACACTCAACTCTCCTCACTGATTTGGCTGTGGTGGAAGAAAGGATTGAGTGGAAAGCAACTTGGGAAGGCTAGAGATCAAGCTTCATATGGTGGGAGTGGAGCAACTTGATCTCAACACAAGGGTAGGTAGTTTTCTTCTCAAAAATGTAAGGTAGGAGTGGTAGTTCTTTCTGATGGCTCTCTCCACGAATGAAGAGGAGGTGGAGGGTATTTATAGCCTCCACACAAAATCCAACTGCTACACACATTTGACCAATCTCGGTCGACTCCGAAGTTGACAACTCGGTGAGACCGAAAGTTCAAATCATGTGAACGTTGGGATTTTCGGTGGGACCGAAAATACAATCTCGGTGAGTCCGATTCGTCTAAAGACATGAGCTTGCCAATCTCGGTGGGACCGACTTCATCATCTCGGTGACACCGATTTGATGACGAAGGTTCTGAAGCTTGGCAACTCAAGTTTCGTGAGACCGAGTTCGAATCGGAAAATCCGAGATTTCTAGGGTTTGGCTATATGGCTGAGGTGGTTCATCTCGGTGTGGTGAGTTTAGGAAATCGGTGGGACCGAGATTACTTATGAGTGTATAATGGAAGTGAGAGTTGCCGATAGTTTAGGAGATGTATCACTAAGCACTTTGAGCAACCAGATCATTATCATAACCTCATCCCCTTTTAATAGTATTGGCTTTCCTATGGACTCAATGTGATCTTGGATCACTAAACCAAAAATGGAGTCTTGAGCTTTTGCCAATGCTTGCCTTAGCATTTTGAGGGGTCCACTCTTTCAGTCCTTGCCATTCCCATATCACTGAACTTTCTGAAATGATTCTCAAGTAACTATTAGTTCAATGATATATATGTTGTTATTAATTACCAAAACCACCCGGGGATCAGTTGCACTTTCAATCTCCCCCTTTTTGGTAATTGATGACAACATATAGATCAAAGCTTCGACATAGGATATAATCAATGAATAATATCGTCGCTTTGAGAAGTATGTGATAAGCAAGAGCTCCCCCTAAATTTGTGCATTATTTAAGATTTGCGTTTGAATGCAAATGCACAATCGATTAGGATCATGGGTCACTCTTCCATGTCACATACATCTTGGTGGAGCGCACAAAATGATAAGAATGAATAGCATGCACCCAATCACCAAGACATGAGTAAATGGTCATACAAGATATGAATAGCATGTGATAAGCATTAAGCACACATTAAAGCATAGTACGACCAAGCACTCATTAAGGTAGAATGAAACGTAGTATCAAACACACAGAATGTCTGGAAAATCAAAAGTATCTCAAAGAAACCGCAAATGAACGAAAGAGCAAAAGCGCAAAGACAAAGGCACTCTCTCTCGAAGTCCTATGATCTATACACTTTCTCCCCTTTGGCAACAAGTTACCAAAAGTTCAAACAGCATAGAGCTAAGCGTCACTTTGGGACTCTGCCGGCGGCTCTGTCTGGGTTGATGTTGAGTTGAGATGGCAGATCTGCGAAGACTTCGGCGATGTCTGTGGAGCTGGAGGAGTGGTCACTTTGGAGCTGGAGCCGGAGCAACCGATGGAGCTGTGGGAGGTGCCGAGGCTGTAGTCCCGTGTCTCCTTTCGAATAGCAAATGATCGGGTCTGTGGGAACCGGAGATCTGTTCATAAGCATCCCGACTAGGTCATCCTGCATCTCACGCATGAGCTCTTCCTTCTCCCTCATCGCTTCCTCAATATCTGCCTCAAGCTTGTTGTGATTACTTGCACTTCATCGACTTCACATCCAGAGCATGGATCTTGTCTTCAACAATCCTCTCAAGGCTCTCCGAGACTGCATAATGCTGGCAGGCGTTGCTCAATCCTTTGGGTAGCTTCAAGTAGCTGCTCTCCAACACTCTTGGGTTTAGCTGCTGCTTCTTCTGCTTCCTTCTCAGCTTTGGCTTTCTTGGCAGCCTCAATCTTTGCTTGACCTTCAACCGACGTTGGATCCTCCTCATCCATCACAACAACATTGTCCTCATGCTCGGCTGCGATGGCAAGTGTGGTCTATCCAACAAGTATGTGCCCATGCCAAACTTGGCATTGATAAGCATCTGAATATGCGAGCAAATCCACATGACCTCTTCTCGTCACCAGTCCTCTTGATGGTCTCAACTATCAAGTCCATCACCTTGAAAGGTGCCTTCTCATCAAGTATATGCAGCATGTTGATAGAGTATCCTCGATCATGCGATGATCTCGGACTTGGGCATCAAGGTATGCCTCGTAATAGTGTTTGTGGTAGGTAGACCTGCTCGGAGATGATACATCGAGCGAGCTTCCGATTCCTACATCCTTTGTGGAACCTCTTTGTACATATTCTTCATAGATTCATGGTTCTTCTTGGGAATACCATAGACATCAACATCATCCTCTCTTGGCACCGGAGCATTGAAGTTCTGCCCATTCTACAACAGTTGAAGAGAATCTTTGGCCTTCACCATCCATGTGATCTTTCCATCCGGATAGAAATGAGTCGTGGCATAGAATTGCATAATCATTTCATCATTCCAACTGGTCAACTTCGACCTACAAAGTCTGCAACACCACATGCAAGTGAAGCTCTCATGCACATGTGGAAAGAAGTCTCTGTGCTCTTCACTTTGTCAATGTATGCCCAATCAACGACGAGTGTCTCGCAACTATGGGCTTCTTGTCCATCGAAGATCCTCATAGAAGTCCTGCTGCTCTCGGTGTGGAATCTTGGATCAACAGCAGTTCTTCTCCTCACAGCATATGGATCAGCTTGTCTCCATAGCCTGAGACCTCTATCCTTCCTTTCCTTCATGTTCTCAGCTTGAGGATGAGCATCATTGTGAAGTGGCAGTTTCTGTCGAAGTTTCAGCAAAACTGGTGCCTCATCATCTGACACAGCTGGTGGCACATCATCTTTCTTCTTCTCTGAAGCTGGAATGTTCCTGACTGTTTTCTTGGGCTTGGCAGCAGGCTTTGCTGGAGCTGCCTTGACTGGAGCAGATTGCTTGGGCTTAGAAGTGGCTCCTGCCCTGATGGCATCACCCATGAACTTAGACTTCTGAGGAGGAGGCTGGGGTGCTTCCTCATCCTCATCTTCCTTTGCTGCATCATCATGCACAATCCTCTTCCTCTTGGAAGTTTTCTTCACCTTGCTTGTAGTTTCCTCTTCCATACTCAGCTTCTTAGCAACAGTGGATTCCTTCACTTTCCTGGTGCCTTTCTTGGTTTGCTGCCCTTGAGGCTCTTTGGCAACAACTTTTCTCTTTGGCTTGGAGGAGACCTCTTCCTCAACAATGAAATCGAATCCTCTTCATCGAGTTCCTCTTCTTTCTCGCCCCGGTGGCTGCAGGAGGCAAACCACTTGGTGTACTCCTCTCACCATCATCGATGAGCTCTTTGGACTCGGGACTAGTGCCCGCCTCGAATATCTTCAATAGGTGACTCGACTGTTCGCTGTCACCGGCATCCGACATGGCCGACAACCCGTGAATAGATAAGGTGTAGGCGAGTAGAAGAGTTATCACAAACTGCAGAAGTTTTGCAAACAAAATGAGTTCAAATTTCAGTTTTAGGTTTTCACAGAAGACATTTCGGTCGACCGAGTTTAAAATTCGTGAATCCAAGTGTTCAAACAGTAAGCATTCACACCACTTTCGGTTGGACCGAAGTGGGTTTCGATCTGCCAAAAACACTAGGGTTTCACTAAATCCTCATTTCGGTCACACCGATTTGCACAACTCGGTTGAACCGAAAAGTGCAGTGCAATGGCCAGAGGCCAAATCGGTCATACCGAGAATGTAAAATCGGTCTCACCGAGATGTGTTCGGCGGAAACCTAACCCTAAAACTTTTACTCGAATCTAGTCCAAAAGACTAATCTGGTGTTCAGGAAGATTTCAAACGTGGCAAGAAACTAGGCAAACCAAACGTGCATTGAATCGGAGATGGGAGCACGAGTGGGACCGAAACTCACCCTAACTTGGTGGAGTTCCTCTTCGGCGGCAACGGCGCGAGAAGATGTCCGCTGACGGCGACGGAGACTGCGGCGAGGGCGACCTGAGCGACGACGGACACGATCCGGAGACCACGACGACGGCAAAGAAGGTGTGGGGCGAGGCATTTTGAAGTAGAAATCAACGCGGCCCTCGGAGTATATATACCCCTTTGTTGTCGGTGGGACCGAGTTGTAAAACTTCGGTGGCACCGAGATGGATAATCGCAGGCGATTACACACTTCGTCACGCCGAAATTCACAACTCGGTTTCATCGAGGTGAAAACCTAGATCAATCCAAATGCTTTCGGTTTGACCGAGTTTGAGTGGGTTGGTCGACCGAAATCACTTAGAAGGTTTTGGAAGTTTAGCCTTTGACGGATCGGTGGCTCAAGTGCTCCTCACTCGGAGGGTCCAAATTGACTTGTTCAAAGTTTGTGATGTAAGCATGAATAGAATTTGAGACAAGAAAGCATAGATAGCTAGGGGAGGTACTTAGGCATTCTTGTCCATCCATTTGGTCAGAAAAATCAAAACGACCAAAACAACAAATAGATGTCCTCGAATGGATAAAATCATGCATCCAACATGCTCACACAATGAGATAGCAAATGAAATATGTGTCAAACATGCACCAACAAAAACTCTAGCAACTAACACACAATTTGTCGATGACTAGGTCATCTATATATGAGTATATTGACTTAGGAGTCAAATGAACATTTGATCATAGGCCATACTCATCGTTTAAGCACAAGTGGGGTTACCACTTTTACATAAAGCATTAATGTGTTCACATCATTTGAAGATGCTTTAGCTCAATTTTTTAGAGCAAAGCTCCCCCTAGATGTGAGAACCCCTTTTAAAGGGTCAAACTAACCTTGGGTTGTCGTAGAAGACTTCATGTAGATGTTGAAGATGTGGATGCTCAATGTTGATGAAGATCATCAAGAGTTGGGAGCAATCCTTTGGATTCGGGCACTTTCAATACCTACATGGGTTAGTCCCACAAGGAACAAACAAGGATATCCATGGACATAGATTGAAGTTCACAATAGTTGATGTCCATGAAAGCAATGATTACCTCGTCCCTTGACTTACCAACAAGAGGGTTTGTGACTCCATGAACTAGTGCAAGATGTGGAAGTTGATTGCACAAGTTCTTGCCAAAAGAATGTGAGTGAAGTATGTTGGCGGAGTCACCCTCAAGAACTCTCTAGTTCTTCTTCTTCGGGATCCACATCATCTTGATGGGAATCCTTGGGGTTGTAGTTGAGCTTGACGAAGTAGAACTTGATGTTTCCTTGGGAACCCACTTGACCATGGCTTTAGGTGTTTCAATAAATGCATCAATCTCCTCTTGAAGCTTGTCCTTGCCTTTTAGCTTGTGGTCTTGTGGTGGAAGGTCATCTTGAGCTTGTTCCACATTGGAAGAACTAGGATTATACTTCTCCTTTTGAGAAACAAACTTTGGAGTGGGATATTGACCTTCTTCCCATTCAACACCTTCGGCGTTGAACTTTCGCTCAAAACCAATTCCTTGATTCTTCCGGTGCCTTCCTTGCTTGCGAACAATTTCCTCAAAGTTCTTGCTTCCGCAAGGCTCTTGTAGACACCTTTCTATAATCCCTTTCAATAAACTATTTTCTTGCTCAAGTGTAACTTGGCTTGAAACATTGTTAGTGGAATCAAGAGAACTACTAGAAGCAACAATATTGGATTTAGCATGGTTATTGTTACTACTAGATGAAGACTTTTTCTTATGCTTGTCATGCTTAGTTTTAATAGGTGGCAAGAAATTAGACAAGAGAAGTTGTTTGGCAAGATATGAAGAACTCTTCTTTCGAAGATCGTCATTGATTGCTTTTAGGAACTCATGTTCTTGCTCTAGATTGAGCTTCTCGAAGCGTAGCTTCTCATGAGATCTTAGGAGCTCTCTATGATCTTCTTGAGTTGTTTCATGAGCTAACTTAAGAGTGTTTAGTTCTTTAGTTAGACGCTCAATCTCCTTCATAGCATTGTCATTCGACTCTTCTCGACTATAAAGACTACTAGCATGTTCATCATTACTAGGCTCACTAGATTTGTCATGTAAAAGCTCATCTTCACCAAGCAAGTCATCCTCATCACTATCAAAGTCAATGAATTCAGGATGTGATACCTTGGGGCCTTTAGCCATGAAGCATCTTCCAATTCCCTCATTTGGTGAATCAAATAAGTCATAGGAGTTGGAGTTGGAGGACACGAGAGCAAGACCGGCAACACCTTCATCTTGACTGTAGTCGGAGTTGGAGTGATAGCTTCTTCGGATTGATTGTCGAGTCGGAGCGGAGACCCATTCACCTACATGAGCTTGATGTTTTCTTCTTGTGTAGCTCCTTGATGACTTGTCTTTCCTCTCCGAATCCTTGCTTCTCCGAGAGGGTCTTCGTTCATAACGATCATCTCTACTCCTTCTCTCTTTCCGAGGTGACTCTTCTCTTGAGCTTCTTCTTCTTGGAGATTCTTCTCTTCTCTTGTGGGGAGCCGAACACTCATTTGAGTAGTGTCCGGTCTTCCACAATTGTAGCAGATTCGATCACATTGGAAGATCTCTTTTCATCATATGATCTAGACTTTGAGCTTCTCTCTTTGCTTCTACTT
Source organism: Aegilops speltoides (assembly GCA_021437245.1). Lineage (NCBI taxonomy): Eukaryota > Viridiplantae > Streptophyta > Magnoliopsida > Poales > Poaceae > Aegilops > Aegilops speltoides. The sequence continues at coordinate 306,666,853 of CM038147.1, read as the reverse complement.
TTGTAGAATTTGTTGAAGTTCTTCACCATTAGGCTTATCTCTTCATTGGACACTAGCTTGTCACTTGAGGTTGTGGGAGCATAAATTGTAGCTTTGTAAGCACCACTTGACTTGTTGTGAAGCTCTTCCTTATCTTTAAGTGTCATCTCATGAGCAACAATTCTTCCAATGACTTCGGTTGGCTTGAGGTTCTTGTAGTTTGGTATCATTTGGATCAAAGTGCACACGGTGTCATACTTTCCATCCAAAGCTCTGAGAATCTTCTTGATGATGAATCGGTCGGTCATTTCTTCACTTCCTAAGCCGGCAATCTCATTTGTGATGAGAGCAAGCCTAGAGTACATTTCAGCGACTCCTTCACCTTCCTTCATCTTGAACTTGTCAAGTTGACCTTGAAGAACATCTAGCTTTGATTCCTTCACGGACTCGGTACCTTCGTGCATTTCGACCAAAGTATCCCAAATCTCTTTTGCATTCTCAAGACGGCTGATTTTGTTGAACTCCTCGGGACACAAGGCATTGAAGAGAATGTCACAAGCTTGAGCATTGTTTTTCAACATCCGCAATTCATCCGTTGTAGCTTCACGATCCGGAACTTTTCCTTCCTCGAAGAATTCACCTTGCATACCAACACAAATAATGCCCCATGCGGCTGGGTTATGGCCGAGAATATGCATTTTCATTTTATGCTTCCAACTAGCAAAATTTGTACCATCAAAGTAAGGACCTCTACGAAAATTACCCTCACTAGACGCCATACTCTCCTAGGTTGTGAAACCAAGCTTATGGAGTCCAATGCAATGGAAACCAATAAAATGGAGACCAAAGCTCTGATACCACTTGTAGGATCGAAAGTATGTCTAGAGGGGGGGTGATTAGACTACTTGACAATATAAAAATTCAGCCTTTTGATAAAGACAAGTTTTTGGCAGATTCACAATGATGATCAAGTCAAGTATCACCCTACACATGCAATTCTAGAGTATAGGCAGCGGAAAGTAAATTGCACATGTAGTAAAGAGAGGTGGAGAAGAGCAAACGCAATTTGGAGACACGGAGATTTTTCTCGTGGTTCCGATAGGTGGTGCTATCGTCAATCCACATTGATGGAGACTTCAACCCACAGAGGGTAACGGCTGCGAGAGTCCACGGAGGGCTCCACCCACGAAGGGTCCACGAAGAAGCAACCTTGTCTATGCCATCATGGCCTACGCCCACGGAGGGCTAGCCTTACTCGGGGTAGATCTTCACAAAGTAGGCGATCTCCTTGCCCTTACAAACTTCTTGGTTCAACTCCACATCTTGACGGAGGCTCCCAAGCGACACCTAACCAATCTAGGAGGCACCACCCTCCAAAAGGTAATAGATGGTGTTGGTGATGATGAACTCCTTGCTCTTGTGCTTCAAATGATAATCTCCCCAACACTCAACTCTCCTCACTGATTTGGCTGTGGTGGAAGAAAGGATTGAGTGGAAAGCAACTTGGGAAGGCTAGAGATCAAGCTTCATATGGTGGGAGTGGAGCAACTTGATCTCAACACAAGGGTAGGTAGTTTTCTTCTCAGAAATGTAAGGTAGGAGTGGTAGTTCTTTCTGATGGCTCTCTCAACGAATGAAGAGGAGGTGGAGGGGTATTTATAGCCTCCACACAAAACCCAACCGTTACACACATTTGACCAATCTCGGTCAGACCGAAGTTGACAACTCGGTGAGACCAAAAGTTCAAATCATGTGAACGTTGGGATTTTCGGTGGGACCGAAAATACAATCTCGGTGAGTCCGATTCGTCCAAAGACATGAGCTTGCCAATCTCGGTGGGACCGACTTCATCATCTCGGTGACACCGATTTGATGACAGAAGGTTACAGAAGCTTGGCAACTCAAGTTTCGGTGAGACCGAGTTTAGAATCGGAAAATCCGAGATTTCTAGGGTTTGGCTATATGGCTGAGGTGGTTCATCTCGGTGTGACTGAGTTTAGGAAATCGGTGGGACCGAGATTACTTATGAGTGTATAATGGAAGTGAGAGTTGCTGATAGTTTAGGAGATGTATCACTAAGCACTTTGAGCAACCAGATCATTATCATAACCTCATCCCCTTTTAATAGTATTGGCTTTCCTATGGACTCAATGTGATCTTGGATCACTAAACCAAAAATGGAGTCTTGAGCTTTTGCCAATGCTTGCCTTAGCATTTTGAGGGGTCCACTCTTTCAGGTCCTTGCCATTCCCATATCAACAACTTTCAAATGATTCTCAAGTAACTATTAGTTCAATGATATATATGTTGTTATTAATTACCAAAACCACCCGGGGATTAGTTGCACTTTCACTGTTTGGTTCCTAGCCACACCTTGCCACACTTGCCACACTTGCCTTAGTCGAGTTGCTCAAATTGTTAGCCACACTTGCCACACCTCAGGCAAGTTTGGCCACATTGTATCGCAAAGTGTGGCACTCCTAGGCCTAGAACCAAACAACCCCAAAGTGTGGCATTGCTCGGCCTAAAACCAAACAACCCCTGTCTCTGCGACAAAAAATGTGGCTAACAAAATGGCCACCACAAGTGTGGCAATATTTGGCAAGAAGTTGAGTCTATGACATGTGGACCATGTAGCTAGAAAAGTGTGGCAAGCCACAAGTGTAGCAATGAACCAAACACATGCCTAAGATATTGTGGCACACCTAAGCATAGGCGTGGAAACCTTAGGATGCAAACCAAACATCTATATCTATACCCCTATATAGTGTGTGAATAACTTTGAAAGTTGGTCGTTGGATGAAGCCAATCAGACGGTACAAAGATGGCAAATCCGGGCACTATTGGCCGTTGGATATGATATACAGTCCACCAGATTTTGCCACATGTAGAATCTAGAAGACTCCACATGTAGAAGCATAATGCACAAACCACCAGAATCTCATGCGTGCAATGCACGTGTACCTTACTAGTAAGTTGTTGGTAGTAGTAAGAAACAAATTCCGGGTTTGGCACGAGCTCATACTGCGGGAGCACCAGAAGGCCTGCCGCAGGAGTTACATTTCCCTCTCGGGGCAGAATCGAACTTCAGTGGCTTAGTGCCCGGCCTATGCGTCAATGACATGCGCACCTTAAATGCTGCTGGCCCACATGTCATTCTCATGGTGGTGGCGTGGTTCGCGACTCACTCGTTTGAGATGAACCGGCCGGTGGGGGCGTGGCTGTGGCGAGGGTGCCACAGCTGGGCGTCAGGGCATTACGAGGCGTAGATGGCCACACCGGTGGGTACTACTTGTAGTATAGAAGTACTCCAGCTGAGGATTGATGCCCAGGACAAAATGTGTCACAGCAGCTAGATGAAAATTTGATGGTGCGGAAGTACGGATCGGAGCGCAGCAGCGGAGCAGGCAAACCGCGTCCAATTGGGTGTGGCGTAGAAAGTTGATGGTCGCCACAGTTCAGCTAGCCCGCATGTCATGCACACAAAGGAAGAGGAGTGATGGGTCCCCCAAGCATGGGTCCCACCTGTCAGCGAAGGAAAGGCAGGGCAAGGCAGTGATAGCCACGTCAGAGGATCCATGTCCACATCGGGGGATGTCGTGCCGTGGGTTGGAGCGGCATCGTGGGAATCACGTGTGGGTGTGGCGGTGGTAGAAACAAGAAACGTGATGTTCGCCGGGGTTCAACTTCCATGGACAAGCTGTCATGTCTGCTGACACATGTATATCAAAACTAGAGTGTTTATATTTCAAGCACATGAACAAGTATTATTCTACTACTTTGGATCCATTGCAACGCACGGGCTAGCACATTGGGAGTAGTAGTGTCTATCTCTATCTCTAGAGGCCTTCCCTCGTTCATCCTTTTCTCTCACAAGATAAACTACTCATACAAATGCATCTTGATGTTCCGTGAAACGCACGAGGATGTTTCCTTGGGGTGCCTCCAGCGCGGCGTGGCCGTAATTGCAAGTTGACACCCCTTGAGATGCCGACGTTGAGGGGTACTCAGATTTCCTCCGATGAGAAGGTAAGATGAGTTTGATCACGTAGTAAATGTATTCTAAAGACTACTTCCGTGTCCATTTCCTAATTCTCCCCCTGCCCACTGTTTCATAGGTTAGGCTCGGTGCGAGTGGAGATTGGCTTGCATATGTATGGGAGGTACCAACATCAATTTGCACAACATTTACAACGGTGACACCGTTCCTGTAGAACCTTTGTCCAACATTGGGATCAGCCATGCAACGGGCCACCGCATGAATTGGTATGATGGAACCACGGTGAGATTGAATAAGATAGCACGAACCTTGCACATGGCGGTCAAATGCGGACCATGCTGTCTGGGGCCGATTTGTTGCCGTACGAATACGAAGACGCTGTGCTCCTTTCTAACCACATCTTCGCGGTGACAAACCAGGGGACTTATTTCGTATGGGACACATCCTACGATATACTCCCTCTCTCCCAGTTTATTTGTTTTGAATCTTTTCATTTTATAAGTTTCAAATTCAAATTTAGAGCTCCCCATCACATGTTGAGATTACAATGTCCATTAAATCGTTGCATGCATGTATAGTAAATTAACAAATCTCGAGTTTGGCACGAGTTCGTGCAGCGGTAGCACCACAAGGCCTGGTGCAGGAGTTACATTTCCCTCTCAGGGCCCTCGGGACTGAGCTTCAGCGCCTTACTACACCTACCTTTGAGTCAATAACATGTGGACCCGATAGGTGACTGGTCCACATGTAATGCTCCCGAAGGCAGAGGGGCAGTGGAGCCGAGAGGGGTGAGCCGCAGGTCGGGGGACGTGTGGTGTCATGGGTTCGAATAGTGTCGTGGGAATCGCATGTGGTTGTGGTAGAAACTTGATGCTCGCCGCATTTTAGGTGGCCCATATGTCATGCACACAAAGGCAGTGGGGCGGTGCGGCCGAGAGGGGTGAGGCGCACGTCAGGGGACGTGGTGCCGTGGGTTGGAGCAGTGTCATGGGAATCACGAGTGGTAGTGGATGAAACGTGATGGTTGCCGTAGTTGAACTTCCATGGACAAGCCGTCATGTCTACGGACACATGTATTGCATACCGATCACTGGAAGGAGTAGTAGAGAAAGCTATATATGCGGATAAATAGTTCCTTATAGTCAAGCGGACCCAAGCTACTACTTTGTTCCAAAGACATGCACACCATCAAAATAGTCCATCTATATCAATATACACCGAGAGGGAATAATTTTTTTTACAAGAGAGGAAATAGTTCATCCATCCATAATGCCCTCCTGCTGGTGCAGCCTTTTCTTCTTCTTCTTCGTCTTCTTCTTCTTCTTTATTGTCTTCTTCTTCTTCTTCTTCTTCTTCTTCTTCTTGTTGTTCTCATTTTCTGTGGGAGACGGCTTTGCAACAAGCTCTTTGGACCTTGCAGCTATCTCGAAACTCACACGGGCATCGAGGGCAGCATATTTTATCCGCTCATATGTCTAGGGATAATTCTCCCATCCAGACGACCTTAATGCCAGCGTCTCGTCACCCTTCTGAAGATTTATACCGAGCACAAAATTTGCTACGTCGAATAGGGATGGTGTCTGTTTATCACAGTCTTCTATAGGAATTTTGATTTTGGTTTGTAGGTCAGCGATGGTTTTCAAATCAAGTTGTACAGCGCCAGCTTCTGTTTGTCCCCTTCGATGGCTGCCCCACAGAAGTATATGTCCTCCCGAGACAAGAAATCGTGAAGCTCACCTGGTATGGAGGGCGCATGTATGATGTGGTACACCAAAACATCATCTTCAAGGCACATCCGAAGGCAGCAGCGCATTGGATCTTCCCAGTGGCACGCTCTGTGTACTCTGCGTCGAGACCGATGAACCTCATCTCCACCTTTTCGAGGGAGTTGCATACATTGTTGATCCACTTCCGAACAACCCTTAGGTGGACGGTGACGGTGGCAACTATGCTCAACGAGCCTTCGACGAGGACATGTTGGACGCTAAAAACCTGCATCTCGATCTCTTTCGCCATTTGGAACTGCTGGAACAGAGGGCTATGGTTTGGAGAATTAGGATTAGATGGCTAGTCTAACTGAAGTAGTAGATGATTATTTCAAGAGGTTAAAACAATGTGAACGCAGTGGGGTTTGAATGCAAATGAAGATGAAGGGGAGGTGAAGAAGTCGAGGAAAATCTGTTCCGATGCAGAAGTAAATGGGAGAAGTGGCGTGCGAGCAGGTTGATTAGGCGGCTAGGTAGACTAAGCGAAAAGGCTATGCAGGTAGACTGAGGAGTCGTACCTGTTTGTGTACGTGCCCATCCTTCCTGATAGGTGGGACCTATGCAAATAGATAAAAAATGTGTCGTAGCTGGTTCAGATGGATATTGGCGCGTGCGTGGGAGACACAACATTCTCTGGTTAAGGAATACTCCCTCCGTCTAGGTGAGTAAGTATCCTTATGAAAATCAGGTTTTCCCAAAACCTTTAGGCGTGGAACATTAACTTCCTGCTTGATCCACTCCCAGCCTCGTTAGCGGTGTTCTCTTCCTCTTCTGCCGTGGTCTACCTTTCCATTTTTCCTCTTCTCAAGTGTGGAACGATCTGCATGCCGTCCTTGATGCACCAGAATGACCACTGCATTCATCGCGGCAGGGCATTGATTGGGCCTGCTTGGAGAGCTGAAAAGGCATCCTTATAACTACGTATTAATTGCTGATTTTGCTTCCATTTGTAACAGTGTCGTGGTTGGAAGTTTTGCTTGTCCCGGTGCTCTTTCTCGTCCAATCTACAGCCACATAGGTTGTGCTCACCTAGACGGAGGGAGTACACAGTTATCCTCATCAAAGACCCATCTCCGCGCTTCCGCATGCACGAGAATTTGGTTCTCCTCGCAGTATGGATGATACCTAGAGGATGAAGTGAACATGCATGCTAGCACGGGAGACCTATTTCCGCTATACAGTACTTGAGTACCCATGTTCCTACTACTAGTAGTAGTAGTACAACTGTGGCATACTTGATGTTAAAAATACTATTCATCCGGTCCTCACAGTGAAGTGACAACACCCTACGCCTGACACTAGTCCAGGAGGCATGTTTGGGTTACCAAAGTCAGCCTCACCCTGTGCACTGTGCTGTCTGTCACCACCGCTGTACATCACATTAGCATGCCTCGCTCGTCTCCCTCTCCCCTCCCATAGCACCACTCCATCTCCATCTCCATCTCCATCTCCGTCTCCGTCTACATCTCACTGTGCCCCCGTGTACCGTCGCCTCGCTCGCCTCCCCCAGTACCACTATTCCCTCGCTAGCCGCTCGAGCACCGACAGCCTTCTCCCCCGTAAATCAAGCCCCCAAAAACCCCCACCTTCCAACTCCACCATGGCCGAACGCGAACCGCACAGCATCCATATGAGCCGCTATTGGAGCAATCTCCCCAGTGACATCCTCGACCTCTGTTGTTCATGTATGGATATGTTGAGCACCCTGCGGCTGGCTGCATGCTTGAGGGACATGCACACGGCCATCGTTGAAGCGAGGCCTAAGCTTTTCAAGACACCCTGCTTGCTGCTATCTGGTCTTGCGAGATTGGCTCACCATGATAGGGATGCGTACATGATGCCCCTCGACTTCAATCCGATCTATATTAGCCGAAACTTCTTTGCAGGTATGTAGTGGGTCGCCGTACATCATTTCCCTTGACTTCGATCCGATCACCATCACCCGAAACTTCTTGGAAGGTATGTACTGGGTCGGCATGAACTCCCACTGGATGGCTGCCTTCAGAGAACACGGTAAAAAGTTGGTGCTCGTGAACTTCCAGACCTCCCATGAGATTATCCTTCCTCCGTTGGATTATATAGAGTTTTACCATCGCGGTCCAAGTCATCTAGATTACCATGTTAGTTGGATGGACCTTGTTTTGTAGAAGATTGCAATCTGCCAAGTGCCCACACGACATGCGAATTACGCAGACTTCAAGCTAATTGCCTTATTCGACCGCAGACTCGCCTATCTTTACACCGGTGCCTTCTTTAGCTGGAGACAACTCAGCTCGTAGTGGATCATTGTCAAAGATGATACACACTTCTGTGATGCTATTGAACACAATGGCGTCATCTACGCGATCGACAAAGCAGATGGCACCACGTATTGCTGGGATGGCGCGTGTAGCTTGTTTCCGTCTCATGTTAATGATAAGGCCATGACACTGTTTGAACTTTTTGTGATGATTGGCATATCCCTGTTTGAGCAGAATTTGAGTAGAACTATGGAAATGTATTAGAGACGCCGTAAATCAGCTATATTTGGAATGAGTTAATTCATGCGATTGTGACCATGTCATTACAACCAACTTGTACCCCTGAATAATCAAACGGTTAGGAATATATGGATATTGTCCTTATTACAGTTATCTATATACTACTACCAAATATGAGTGTGTATCAATGTCCATGTTAGTTTCCTCATTTTCATGATGTAGAAACATGCACCACACTGTTGGTTTCATCTAACCATACATTAGGGAAGTAAATGTGCATATGGAGAACTCTATATTTGGAAGTAGTGAAATCCTGTAATGCTTAGCATGTGTACATACCTATATTCGCCCTTCAGCAATCAATGACTAGAATAATATCCTCACAAAAAATTTGCCTGCAGAACACGAGTATATAACAATGATGGTCTGTTAGTTACCTTGAAGAATTTGTTTGTGAGGAAGAACACGATTACATAACATGCATGACACTTCTATATTTTCGAACCCAGTATACATTTCCCTGTATTTTCCTCCCAGTTCCAATAGGGACATATCAATGCTGTTTCTTGCATTATCCTACTCATACTCTGAACAATGCTGATATTACATTAACAATGCCTATCCTTTTTGATATGATGCAGTGTCCCTACAGTTACTGCCCTTTGTAATCACACCACCTTTTCCAAAAACAAGGAAGCACAACTGGTTCCTCGCTCGATTAGACGACGACAAAAGACTGATGATCATTCGAACACATGAGACGGAAAAGTTATATTGCAAAAACCCCACTATATACAAGCACCGTGAAATACGTGAGTATCTGGTTAGTGGCTGTTACGTCTATGAGCAGGATACCAGCTTGTTTGGGCCTTCAGAATTTTTTAGTTGGAGGCGGGTAAACAGCCTTGGTTCACACTCTCTGTTTCTCGGACTCAATTATCTGATTAACAAGGAGATCACTGTTGGCAAGGACCTTGATGGCAGAGATGCTCTGTTTGCTATGGAAAACTGTGTCTCCACGGTGAGCCCTAGGAATTTGGGAGCAAAATCCCCTGATTGTCAATGATAAAACCTGCAGCCAAAAGAAGGTGAGAATGACAAAGGCATCGAGATTAACTTTGATCCTTGGATGTCTCAATTACGACAGGCAACGATGTGGTTCAAGCCTTCAGGTTGATAGGGAATTGGGCTGTTGCGTCGAAAGGGTGGAGTACTGGTGTCTCCGGATCATTGGTCACTGAAGCGGGGCTGCAAATTATGATGGTGTTGGATCATCTCTTCGAATGACTTTGTTGTCTTTGCTGCTGGTTCCGGATGGGGAGTTCTTTCTTTTGTTATGCATATTCCTTGTCATTTGGTCATCCTCGTCTATGTCACTCTTACTATGTAATAGTTGCCTCTGTTGAGAATGTCATTCTCGTTTGGATCACGAGAGTCTGAGCGCTGCAGATGGATGCGTTTTGGTGGTGTAGCAAGACTTCTTATGAACTATCATGTCTCATTGTTTATATCAGTAGTAGTCACTAGTCAGTGTTTGAATGTTGTATATATCATTGTTTCAAACTGTTTATTGTCTCGAACTACTGGTGGGCTAAATGAGGGCATCACCATTCTCCAGTGTTCAGAGTATATCTCCTTTTCAAGTTACATAATTTGAGCTCAGTGTCTTTTCGATGATGTACACTTGTTTGGGACAGTGAGGTGTCGTTGAATATGGGCCGAGTAGTAACTCAATGCCAAACAGGTCAATTATGACTCTCAGGCCGGGCTCTCAAAAGATCCTTAAAAAAGGCCTGGCTCTCCAAAAAGAAAAAAAGGACTCTTAGGCCGACATGTGGGCACCACCGGTGTTTTCGTGCGCTTGCGCGCTAAGAGCATATTGGCGCGTGTCCGAAATACATGCTACCTTTTCATCCCCAATCTCCTGCCCCTCCCCCACCTCTGGAATCTCGATTCCTACTCCAGTTCCCCCAAATCCCCTCCTGTACTCCCTGTACTCAAGCGCACTATCATGTCGCCGGTCAACGCGGATCTCCGAGGCAGAGATTCTGAGGTCCGTCCTACCTTCGGTCGCTGCGTGTTGTTGCTCAACAGTGGCATGGCGGCGCTTGATGACCAGTTTGCCGGCAAAGTGCTGATGGTAATCATCAACGGCGACCGGCCTCTCGTCTCGCCGGACGACCTTGTCAAAGCTCTTGGCATTGCGCACGACATCCAAATAAGTGACTTTATGATCGAAGTCTGTCCACCACCGGATGATTTCTTTGTCAGGTTTCGGACAACTTTTGACTGCAGTCATGTGTTCGAATCTTCCCGGTGTTTGTTCTGCGATGGCGCGCTGGTGAGCTTTGATCGGTGGCACCCAGGATGGGGCTCGGTGCCTTATGAGCTTGAGTTTTAAGCAAATCTTACCTTCCATGGCATGCCTCGACGTGCTTGGAACAGCGAGTCCATGAGTGAGCTTATCAACGACCTTGGAGGTGAGCTCGTAAGTATTTTTGTTCCTCCAGACAGCTGGGCTCTGACGGTTATGGCATGGATGAAGAAGTCGTCCACCATACCGAAGGTGATTGGTGTTGAGATACCGGTGCAGGAACCGGGGTTGTACTATTCGTCGCCACCAAGGTCGCCGCGGACCACGTTAGGGATGTACCTGTATCGAGTGTTCGTGCATGCCGAAGTGGTCAATCCATCAATCGAAGTCCTGCCGCCGCCGCTGGTGCTAGGATCCGTCGACGACGTCCATTACAGGAGTCAACGTCAGACTTACCCTGTGTTGCTTGGAATGATGGATGGCACATGGCCTACTCCATCGTGCAGCGGAGGCCACTGCTTCTTTGGGAGAAGAGGCAGGGCTGGCTACCTGGATGTGCTCTAATTTGAGGTAACAACTGAATCTTGTTAGATACTAGTTAAATCCGAGCTATGGGTAGCAATAATGTGCCAGTACATTTGATTGTGACCTGTTCTAATTTTGTACCTGAACTTTTTTTTACAAAGGGCTGTACATCAACTTAATGTGCTAGCAGAACTTATTGTGTTGTCTTTTTGTTTTCTCTGCACAGCATTCAAGATATTTCCCCGTCATTGATAAAGACGATGAACCGTTATGTACGAGTTCTTTGGTTTCAACATAGCCCTACCCGTAGAGATCCACTGCTTCCATCCTGAGTGTGCCGCCTGCGTGAAATTTTTGTATGCAAGTTCAGTGTGCTATGATGTTCTATATGATTGTGTCAACTATATAAGTTTTTACTAAGCATCAACAATACATATGGCTGAAAGATGTATTTACGATCATCGACCGATGGGTCTCTCTCTCTCTCTCACGCACACACGCACACACGCACAAGTGGGACTCGTTGAATTATTTCTTTGCTCGTGACAGCTTTTAATTAGGTTCCACTGTAATCTAACTTTTTTCTTAAGTTATTAATTAAAGCTCAGTGAATTCAAAAAGTTGTACAGAAGCCTTGTTTGGGCCTTTCCGGCGTCGCTGAATGTGGGCTAAGTAGCCATGTTAGGTTGTACTGCACTATACATGCCTTTTTTTGAACATCAGCAATGCAACTGGGCCGACAGTTGTACACAATATCCGGGTCAACTTGTTACTCTCCGCCCCGCTGGGCTGCAAACTTTCCTAGGAGGTATGCATTAGGCTTAACAAGAAAATGGACTTTAAGAAATAATAAATGGGATGTAATTATAATAAGCTGGCAAAGTGACTATAAAAAAATGCACCAAACGCGTAATTAGTTTAAAAATATATTATTTTTGGAATTTGAAAATTTTAATTTCATTACATTCTTGTAGCATAATATTTCGTTGGATTTTAACGTAATACTACTTTATTTTTAAATTATATTTAATCTGACTAGAAATTTCGGATAAAAATATTTAGGATCCCATCAAAATGTGGGAATTTTTTTTGAATTCTGTTTTGAGCGGTTGGTTGAAATTATTAATCATTGTCCTAACTAGAAGTTGGGCTGTACTTTTAACAAACTGCAAATGTGCTGTAGTAAATTCCATTAGAATTAAAAAAATGGGTTGTACATTCTTACAAATCGTAAATGGGCTATATGTTCTCTGCCACACACTTGTGGGCCTTCTAAGTTGACGCGTCCCTTAAAAATAACTAAGTTGACGTGTATGCAAGGCTTTGTCGACAACACATGGTTCTAGCAGCTATGGTCGTTGGATATCCATCCAACGGATGTCGTGCTTCTTCTTCAATCTCGGATATTCTTTCTTCAGCCACCCAAAAAATGATTCCTCCCCCTGGCATCTGAAGCGCACCGTTTCGGAGGCTGACCTATGGGCCTACTAAGTTGACGCGTACCAAGGGCTTTGTCAACTTAGTCAATATAAACGATTCTAGCTGCAGTGACCGTACGATGTCCATCCAACGGCCGTAGTGCTTCTTCAACCTCTGGTCTTCTTGCTCTAGCCACCCAAAGCAGCACCGGTCGTGCCGCGTGCTCCTGCCTCCCGTGGCCGACTGTGATGCTGCGGAGGCCTCACCGCCCCGTACTACTCACACCGCTGGCCAGGCCATCCCTCTACTCACCCACACCCCCTGTTATTCTGCGGCAACGGCAGCCTCACACCACAGCCGAACTAGTGAACCCTCGTACTCCTCTCTGCACGGGCTTCCACTGCCGCGTCTTCCCCGGCTCCGCGTCGTCCCCTTCCTAGGCCGCGCCGTCGTCCACCGCCCTGGTGCTCTCGGCGCGGCGTGGTCAACGTGGCCAAGGAACAACTTCCATCAGACATGGACTATACGTGGAGAGGCTGACAGCTGGGTCCACGGCCGCAGCATGGAAGTGCCTCCTTATTACGCGGAAAATAATGATTCCTCTACCTGACAGAAGGGACCCACCATACGGGCCACCGTATTTCAAGAAAAAAACATTTCCCTCCTGGCTGCTGGGACCTACGAGCTACATTTTCGCACGCAAGGAAGTGCGTCCATATTACGGAAAAAATGATTCGCTCCCTGACTGCTGGGACCCACCAGCTACATCTTCGCACGCAAGCAAGTGCGTCCGGGCAAAAAAAGGATTCGCCGCCCTGACTGTTGGGACCCACCAGCTACATCATCGCACGCAAGGAAGTGCCTGATAGTCGGGACCCACCTGGTCGAAGCATACGTAGCGTTGTCATTCTAGTCGCGAACGTGTACGTACATACTGGTCGATGTAGAGGCGCGCACGTGTCGTAGTAGAGGCGCGCACGTAGCATGTACACGTACATACAACGGCCAGGGTGCAAGAAAGTAAATACGGCCACGTACGTACATACGGGCGGGGTCTCGAATGCCTACTCGCGCATACGTACGGCCAGGGCTCGTGTACATGGCTGGGTCGGAACGGAGAAACAACGTCGTCATCCTGTTCATGGGGAGCCAACCGGCTGGGCCGGAACGGAATGCGTCGTTGTGTTCATCGGGAGGGCTTGGACAGAACAGCTGATGGAAACGAGGCCTGGCGTACCGCAGAACGAAGGAAACGGTCTTGTGTTCGACTAACCACGTTCAAAACGAGATCCTGTTCATCGGGAGGGGTCTGGCGTACCGCAAAACAGAGGAAATGCACTTGTGTTGGACCTCCTACGGTCGAAACGGGGTCCTGTTGATCGGGAGGGGTGTGGCGTACCGCAAAACGGAGGAAATAGACTTGTGTTGGAGGTGGAGGTTTTTTCTTGGGTTTGGAGGGAGCAGCACCAGTCTTAATGGCATCAACCATCAATTTTTGAGACTTGGCAGGTGGTGCAACAACTTCCTCCTCCTCGTCCTCCTCCTCCTCCTCCTCCTCCTCTTCCCTCATGAAAGGTTTGCCAAGAACCTTAGCAGTGGTTGTTCTGGCCCTCTTATTCTTCTTTCCATCTCTAGCTTCATCATCATATTGTTGAAGGGTGAACTTCATGGTTTCTTGAGGCACAGTTGACTGCCTCACTTTTGACATGGGAGCTCTTCTAGCAGGAGCTTTCTACCGATGGCCTGGATTTGTGGTAGCAGCGGCACCAACATACTCTTTCTTGACCACTTTCTTCTTGGAAGTTACTTATTCCTCAATCACAAAATCATCATCCTCACTATCAGAGTTCCTCTTCTTCCTCTGTCGAGTGCCAGCCTTAGGCAGGTTGCTAGGGGTGCTTCTACTGCCCTCATCATAACTGTTGCTGGGACTAGTGCCCTCACTGAGGTTTGACAACCCACAAGTATTGGGGGTCAGTTGTAGCCTCTTTAGATAAGTAAGAGTGTTGTACCCAACAAGGAGCTAAAGGTAGAACAAATATTCTCAAGTTCTATCGACAACCGATACAAATCTACGCACGCTTAATGTTCACTTTACCTAGAACAAGTATGAAAATAGAAGTACTTGTAGGTGTAAAGTGATAGGTTTGCAAGATAATAAAGAGCACGTGAATAAAAGCTAGGGGCTGTTTAGATAAATAAACAATTAAGTTAGTATACCAAGTGTGAAAAAGTAGTGATAGGAGTTGCGGAATTGCCCCTAAGCAATTGACAATGTTACTAGACCGATAGCAAGTTTTATGTTGGAAAGGCCACTACTAACATGTCATCTCTTACTTGGAATTCTATGCACTTATGATTGGAACTATTAGCAAGAATCCACAACTACTAACATTCATTAAGGTAAAAACCAACCATAGCATTAAGATATATTGGTCCCGCTTCAATCTTGTATGCATCAATTTCTATTCTAGGACTGAAGCTGCTGTCACCCTTGCCCTCCAATACATAGTCCTGTCAACATACAACTAACCCTTTGGTGTGATCCACATGCACGCTCATATGATGGGCACCAAAGGATAACAACATAATCACAAGCAAATTAAACCAATCATAGCAATTCACCAGTCACCGATATAGGACAACAAAAATCTATTGAGACATCATAGGATGGCAACACATCATTGGATAATAATATGAAGCACAAAGCACCATGTTCAAGTAGAGGGTACAACGGGTTGCAGGAGACTGGACCGAAGTAGATAGATGGGGGAAGGTGATGGAGGTGTTGGTGATGATGACAGAGTTGTTGGAGTAGATCGTCGTCACACGATGACTGCCACGGCGGTGTTCCGACGCCACCGGGAGAGAGGGGGAGAGAGCCCCCTCCTTCTTCTTCCTTGACCTCCCCCTAGATGGGAGGAGGGTTTCCCCTCAGGTCCTTGGCCTCCATGGTGGTGGAGGGGTAGGAGCCCATCTGAGATTGGACCTCTCTCTCTGTTTCCTTCTGTTTCTGTGCTACCAAATTCTGTCCTTTCACCGTTTCTTAAATTCCCGGAGATCCATAACTCCGATTTGGCTAAAATTTAAACAGAATTTTTATCCGGATATTAGCCTTCTTGCGGCCTATGAAGGGCACCAACCACCTTACGGGGTAGCCACAAGCCTCCTGGCCGCGCCCTGCGGAGGGTGGCGCGCCTCCGAGGCTTGTGGGCCCCTCGGGCATCGTCTCGAGTTGATTCTAATTCCCCAAAATCACATATATATTCCAAAAAAATCTCCATAAGTTTTTATCGCGTTTGGACTTCATTTTGTATGGATATTCTACAAACCAAAAGACATGCAACGAACATGAACTGGCACTGGGCACTGGATCAATATGTTAGTCTGAAAAATAATATCAAAAGTTGCCAAAAGTGTATGAAAGTTGTAGAATATTGGCATGAAACAATCAAAAATTATAGATACGACAGACGTATCAGCATCCCCAAGCTTAATTCCTGCTTGTCCTCGAATTGGTAAATGATAAAAAAGATAATTTTTGATTTGGAATGCTACCTATTATAATCTTGATCATATCTAATAATGACACGAGTGATTCAAAGCATAGTCTATCATTTGACATTAAGAAAATAATACTTCAGTCATACTAATAAAGCAATCATGTCTTCTCAAAATAACATGGCCAAACAAAGTTATCCAGACAAAATCATATAGTTTGGCAATGCTCCATCTTCATCACACAAAGTATTTTATCATGCACAACCCCGATGACAAGCCAAGCAATTGTTTCATACTTTTGGTGTTCTCAAACTTTTTAAACTTTCACGAAATACATGAGCGTGAGTGTGGCCCCCCGGTTCAGAGAAACCGGAACGCCTCGTATTCCAGCCCAGAGATCAAGGTGAAGTCTTCTAGAATACGACACTGCTTAGCATAGAACAAACTAGCTCTCTATTACAACACGAATATGAATACAAGGTCTCCGATATTACAATGAATAACACCGGCACGACGACACTACGCCAACCACAGTTGCTCTATGCAAGCAACATAACAACTCGAGGCAGCGAAACCTCCACTGGCAGTGGAACAACGAATGATGATGACGGAATCCAATCCGTAGGGACTCTGGCTAGAATGTTTATCCTAGCTCGCGAACACAGGAACCACACGAAACAAGCAAGCAATCCAGGCACGACCTACAAACTGTTGGGGAACGTAGTAATTTCAAAAATTTTCCTACGCACACGCAAGATCATGGTGATGTATAGCAACGAGAGGGGAGAGTGTTGTCCACATACCCTTGTAGACCCGGGCGAAGCGATCACAACGTAGAGGAAGTAGTCGTCGTTCTCCTCGCGATCCGACCGATCCGGCGCCGTTACTCCGACGCCCCGAGTTCTTGACACACGTACAGCTCGATGGCGTCCCTCGTACTCGATCCAGCCGAGTGTCGAGGAGAGTTCCACGAAGACGACGTGGTGACGATCTTGATGTTTCACCGGCGCAGGGCCGCTTAAGCTTCATGACAGTATAACCGAGGTGGAATATGGTGGAGGGGCACCGACACGGCTAAGGAACGATCTCACGATCAACTTGTGTGTTCCAAGGTGCCCCCTGCCCGTATATAAAGGAGCCAGGGGAGGGGGCGGCGGCCAAAGGGCGCATACAGGAGTCCTACTCCTCTGGGTAGGATTCCCCCAATCCTAGTTGGACTAGGATTCCTGGGGGGAAAGAGAGAGAGGGGCGGCCCTTCTCCTAGTCCTAGTAGGACTAGGGAAGGGGGGGCAGCGCCACCTTGGGCTGCCCTTCTCCTTTCCACCAAGGCCCATCGAGGCCCATTCACCTCCGGGGTTCCAGTAACCTCCGGTACTCCGATAAATTCCGTTTTGCCGGAACCATTCGAACTCCAAACATAGGCTTCCAATATATCAATCTTTATGTCTCGACCATTCCGAGACTCCTCGTCATGTCCGTGATCACATCCGGGACTCGAACTCCTTCGGTACATCAAAACACATAAACTCATAATAACATCGCCATCGAAACCTTAGCGTGCGGACCCTACGGTTCGAGAACAATGTAGACATGACCTAGAACCATTCACGGTCAATAACCAACAGCGGGACCTGGATGCCCATATTGGTTCCTACATATTCTACGAAGATCTTTGTCGGTCGGACCGCATAACAACATCGTTGTTCCCTTTGTCATCGGTATGTTACTTGCCCGAGATTCGATCGTCGGTATCCAATACCTAGTTCAATCTCGTTACCGCAAGTCTCTTTACTCGTTCCGTAATACATCATCTCACAACTAACTCATTAGTTGTAGTGCTTGCAAGGCTTGATGATGTGCATTACCGAGAGGGCCCAGAGATACCTCTCCGACTATCGGAGTGACAAAACCTAATCTCAAATACGCCAACCCAACATCTGCCTTTGGAGACACCTGTAGTACTCCTTTATAATCACCCGATTCGTTGTGACGTTTGGTAGCACCAAAGTGTTCCTCCGTAAACGGAGTTGCATAATCTCATAGTTACGAGGAACATGTATAAGTCATGGATAAAAGCAGTAGCAACATACTAAGCGATCGTGTGCTAAGCTAAGGGAATGGGTCATGTCAATCGATCATTCTACTAATGATGTGACCTCGTTAATCAAATAACAACTCCTTTGTTCATGGTTAGAAACATAACCATCTTTGATTAACAAGCTAGTCTAGTAGAGGCATACTAGTGACATCTTGTTTTGTCTATGCATTCACACATGTATCATGTTTCCGGTTAATACAATTCTAGCATGAATGATAAACATTTATCATGAAATAAGGAAATAAATAATAACTTTATTATTGCCTCTAGGGCATATTTCCTTGATCTCCCACTTGCACTAGAGTCAATAATCTAGATTACACAAGAATGATTCTAACACCCATGGAGTCTTGGTGCTGATCATGTTTTGCTCGTGGAAGAGGCTTAGTCAACGGTGCGCAACATTCAGATCCGTATGTATCTTGCAAATCTCTATGTCTCCATCCGGACTAAGTCCGGATGGAATTGAAGCGTCTCTTGATGTGCTTGGTCCTCTTGTGAAATCTGGATTCCTTTGCTAAGGCAATTGCTCCATATTGTCACGAAGATTTTCATTGGACCCGATGCACTAGGTATGACACCTAGATCGGATATGAACTCCTTCATCCGACTCCTTCATTAGCTGCTTCCAAGCAGCTATGTATTCCGCTTCACATGTAGATCCCGCCACGACGCTTTGTTTAGAACTGCACCAACCGACAGCTCCTCCGTTTAGTGTAAATCGTATCCGTCTCGCGATTTAGAATCGTCCGGATCGGTGTCAAAGCTTGCATCAACGTAACCGTTCGATGAGCTCTTTGTCACCTCCATATCGAGAAACATATCCTTCGTCCTTTTCGGTATTTCAGATGTTCTTGACCGCTGTCCGATGATCCACTCTGGATTACTTTGGTACCTCCTGCTAGGCTTATAGCAAGGCACACATCAGGTCCGGTACACAAGATTGCATACATGATAGAGCCTATGGCTGAAGCATAGGAACATCTTTCATTTTCTCTCTATCTTCTGCGGTGGTGGGGCATTGAGTCCGACTCAACTTCACACCTTGTAACACGTGCAAGAACCCTTTCTTTGCTTGATCCATTTTGAACTTCTTCAAAACTTTGTCAAGGTATGTGCTTTGTGAAAGTCCAATTAAGCGTCTTGATCTATCTCTATAGATCTTGATGCCCAATATGTAAGCAGCTTCACCGAGGTCTTTCATTGAAAAACTCTTATTCAAGTATCCCTTTATGCTATCCAGAATTCTATATCATTTCCGATCGGTAATATGTCATCCACATATAAAATCGAAATGCTCTGAGCTCCCACTCACTTTCTTGTAAATACAGGCTTCTCCAAAAGTCAGACAAACCCAAATGCTTTGATCACACTATCAAAACGTTTATTCCAACTCCGAGATGCTTGCACCAGTCCATATATGGATCGCTGGAGTTTGCACACTTTGTTAGCTCCTTTGGATCGATAAAACCTTCGGTTGCATCATATACAACTCTTCTTCCGTAAATCCATTCAGAAGGCGCTTTACATCCATTTGCCAAATTTCATAATCATAAAATCGGCAATTGCTAACATGATTCGGACGGACTTAAGCATCGCTACGGGTGAGAAGGTCTCATCGTAGTCAACCCCTTGAACTTGTCGAAAACCTTTGCGACAAGTCGAGCTTTATAAACGATAACATTACCGTCGTGTCGGTCTTCTTCTTGAAGATCCACTTGTTTTCTATTGCTTGCCTACCCTCGGGCAAGTCAACCAAAGTCCACACTTTGTTTTCATACATGGATCCCATCTCAGATTTCATGGCCTCAAGCCATTTTGCGAATCTGGGCTCACCATCGCTTCTTCATAGTTCGTAGGTTCATCATGATCTAGTAGCATGACTTCCGAACAGGATTACCGTACCACTCAGTGCGGATCTTACTCTGGTTGATCTACGAGGTTCTGCGAAACTTGATCTGAAGTTTCATGATCAACATCATCAACTTCCTCACTACTTGGCGTAGGTGTCTCGTAAACTGGTTTACGTGACGAACTACTTTCAAGTAAGGGAGAAGGTACTATTACCTCATCAAGTTCCACTTTCCTCCCACTCACTTCTTTCGAGAGAAACTCCTTCTCTAGAAAGGATCCATTCTTAACAACGAATGTCTTGCCTTCGGATCTGTGATAGAAGGTGTACCCAACTGTCTCCTTTGGGTATCCTATGAAGACACATTTCTCCGATTTGGGTTCGAGCTTATCGGGTTGAAGCTTTTTCACATAAGCATCGCATCCCCAAACTTTAAGAAACGACAACTTTGGTTTCTTGCTAAACCACAGTTCATAAGGTGTCGTCTCAACGGATTTCGACGGTGTTCTATTCAGTGTGAATGCGGCCGTCTCTAGAGCATAACCCCAAAATGATAGCGGTAAATCAGAAGAGACATCATAGATCGTACCATATCTAGTAAAGTGCGATTCGACGTTCGGACACACCATTACGCTGTGGTGTTCCGGTGGCGTAAGTTCTAAACTATTCCGCATTGTTTCAAATGTAGACCAAACTCGTAACTCAAATATTCACCTCCACGATCGATCGTAAAACTTAATTTTCTTGTTACGATGATTTTCAACTTCACTCTGAAATTCTTTGAACTTTTCAAACGTTTCAGACTTATGTTTCATTAAGTAGATATACCCATATCTGCTTAAGTCATCTGTGAAGGTGAGAAGATAACGATATCCGCCACGAGCCTCAATATTCATCGGACCACATACATCTCAGATGTATGATTTCCAACAAATCTGTTGCTCTCTCCATAGTACCGAGAACGGTGTTCTAGTCATCTTGCCCATGAGGCACGGTTCGCAAGTGCCAAGTGATTCATAATCAAGTGACTCCAAAAGTCCATCGGCATGGAGTTTCTTCATGCGCTTTACACCGATATGACCTAAACGGCGATTACCACAAATAAGTTGCACTATCATTATCAACTCTGCATCTTTTGGTTTCAACATTATGAATATGTGTATCACTACTATCGAGATTCATCAAAATAGACCATTCCTCAAGGGTGCATGACCATAAAAGATATTACTCATATAAATAGAACAACCATTATTCTCGATTTAAATGAATAACCGTCTCGCATCAAACAAGATCCAGATATAATGTTCATGCTCAACGCAGCACCAAATAACAATTATTTAGGTCTAAAACTAATCCCAAGGTAGATGTAGAGGTAGCGTGCCGACCGCGATCACATCGACTTTGGAACCATTTCCCACGCGCATCGTCACCTCGTCCTTTGCGAGTTAAGCAATCAGAGTCCTGTTTGAGTTGCAAATATTAGCAATGTAACCAATATCAAATACCAGTGCTACTACGAGCTCTAGTAAGGTACACATCAATAACATGTATATCACATATACCTTTGTTCACCTTGCCATCCTTCTTATCCGCCAAATACTTGGGGCAGTTCCGCTTCGAAAGACCATCCGCTTGCGGTAGAAGCACTCGCTTGTGTTTAGGGCCAGACTTGGGTTTCTTCTCTGACGACAGAACTTGCTTGCTGTTCTTCTTGAGATTCCCTTCTTCTTCCTTTGCCTTTCTTCTTGAAACTAGTGGTCTTATTGACCATCAACACTTGATGCTCCTTCTTGATTTCTACCTCCAGCCTTTAGCATTGCGAAGAGCTCGGTATAGTCTTTACTAACCCTTGCATATTATAGTTCATCACGAAGCCTTTGTAGCTTGGTGGCGGTGATTGAAGAATTACATCAATGACACAATCATCCGGAAGATTAACTCCCAATTGTGTCAAGTGATTGTAGTACCCGACATTACGAGTATATGCTCACTAATGTAACTATTCTCCTCCATCTTGCAGCTATAGAACTTATTGGAGACTTCATATCTCTCAATCCGGGCATTACTTTGGAATATCAACTTCAACTCTGGAACATCTCATATGCTCCATGACGTTCAAAACGTCGTTGAAGTCCCGGTTCTAAGCCGTAAAGCATGGCACACTCGAACTATAGAGTAGTCATCGACTTTGCTCGCCAGACGTTCATAACATCTGCGGTTGCATTAGCAAGAGCACTGCACCTAGCGGTGCATCCAGGGCGTAGCTCTTACGTGCAGAATGAGGATGATCCTCAAATTACGGACCCGATCCGTGTAATTGCTACCATCATCTTTCAACTTTGCTTTCTCAAGGAACGCATTAAAATTCAACGGAACAACAAAGACGAGCCATCTATCTACAATCAAACATAAACAAGCAAGATACTATCGGTACTAAGTTCATGATAAATTTAAGTTCAATTAATCATATTACTTAAGAACTCCCACTTAGAAAAACATCTCTCTAGTCATCTAAGTGATCACGTGATCCAAATCAACTAAACCATAACCGATCATCACGTGAAATGGAGTAGTTTTCAATGGTGAACATCTTATGTTGATCATATCTACTATATGATTCACGCCGACCTTTCGGTCTCCGTGTTCCGAGGCCATATCTGCATATGCTAGGCTCGTCAAGTATAACCCGAGTATTCTGCGCGTGCAAAACTGGCTTGCACCGTTGTAGATGGACGTGAGCTTATCACACCCGATCATCACGTGGTGTCAGGGCACGACGAACTTTGGCAGCGGTGCATACCCGGGAGAACACTTCTTGATAATTTAGTGAGAGATCATCTTATAATGCTACCGTCAATCAAAGCAAGATAAGATGCATAAAAGGATAAACATCACATGCAAATCAATATAAGTGATATGATATGGTCATCATCATCTTGTGCTTCATGATCTCCATCTTGTTGCACCACCATGATCACCATCGCCACCGGCGCGACACCTTGATCTCCATCGCAGCATCGTTGTCGTCTCGCCAAACTTATGCTACTACGACTATCGCTACCGCTTAGTGATAAAGTAAAGCATTACGAGCGATTGCATTGCATACAATAAAGCGACAACCATATGGCTCCTGCCGATTGCCGATAACCGGTTACAAAACATGATCATCTCATACAATAAAATATAGCATCACGTCTTGACCATATCACATCACAACATGCCTGCAAAAACAAGTTAGGCGTCCTCTACTTTGTTGTTGCAAATTTTACGTGGCTGCTACGGGCTTAAGCAAGAACTAGTCTCACCTCGCATCAAAACCACAACGATACTTCGTCAAATAGACTCGTTTTAACCTTCTCAAGGACCGGGCGTAGCCACACAGTTCAACTAAAGTGAGAGAGAGACACCCACCACCACCTTTAAGCAACGAGTGCTCGTGGCGGTGAAACCAGTCTCGCGTAAGCGTCTGGCGTAATGTCGGTGCAGGCGCTTCATCTCACAATACCGCTGAACCAAAGTATGACATGCTGGTAGGTAGTATGACTTGTATCGCCCACAACTCACTTGTGTTCTACTCGTGCAAAACATCAAACCATAGAAAAACCTAGGCTCGGATGCCACCGTTGGGGAACGTAGTAATTTCAAAAATTTTCCTACGCACGCAAGATCATGGTGATGTATAGCAACGAGAGGGAGAGTGTTGTCCACATACCCTTGTAGACCCGGCGAAGCGATCACAACGTAGAGGAAGTAGTCGACGTTCTCCTCGCGATCCGACCGATCCGGCGCCGTTACTCCGACGCCCCGAGTTCTTGACACGTACAGCTCGATGGCGTCCCTCGTACTCGATCCAGCCGAGTGTCGAGGAGAGTTCCGTCGACGACGGCGTGGTGACGATCTTGATGTTTCACCGCGCAGGGCTTCGCCTAAGCTTCATGACGGTATAACCGAGGTGGAATATGGTGGAGGGGGCACCGCACACGGCTAAGGAACGATCTCACGATCAACTTGTGTGTTCCAGGTGCCCCCGCCTCGTATATAAAGGAGCCAGGGGAAGGGGCGGCGGCCAAAGGGCGCGCATACAGGAGTCCTACTCCTCCGGGAGTAGGATTCCCCCAATCCTAGTTGGACTAGGATTCCTGAGGGGGAAGAGAGAGGGGGGGCCCCTTCTCCTAGTCCTAGTAGGACTAGGGAAGGGGGAGGCGCCCCACCTTGGGCTGCCCTTCTCCTTTCCACCAAGGCCCATCGAGGCCCATTCACCTCCGGGGGTTCCAGTAACCTCCGGTACTCCCAGAAATTCCGTTTTGCGGAACCATTCCGAACTCCAAACATAGGCTTCCAATATATCAATCTTTATGTCTCGACCATTCCGAGACTCCTCGTCATGTCCGTGATCACATCCGGACTCGAACTCCTTCGGTACATCAAAACACATAAACTCATAATAACCGCCATCGAAACCTTAAGCGTGCGGACCCTACGGTTCGAGAACAATGTAGACATGACCTAGAACCATTCACGGTCAATAACCAACAGCGGACCTGGATGCCCATATTGGTTCCTACATATTCTACGAAGATCTTTGTCGGTCGGACCGCATAACAACATACGTTGTTCCTTTGTCATCGGTATGTTACTTGCCTCGAGATTCGATCGTCGGTATCCAATACCTAGTTCAATCTCGTTACGCAAGTCTCTTTACTCGTTCCGTAATACATCATCTCACAACTAACTCATTAGTTGTAGTGCTTGCAAGGCTTCATGATGTGCATTACCGAGAGGGCCCAGAGATACCTCTCCGACTATCGGAGTGACAAAACCTAATCTCAAATCGCCAACCCAACATCCGCCTTTGGAGACACCGTAGTACTCCTTTATAATCACCCGATTCGTTGTGACGTTTGGTAGCACCAAAGTGTTCCTCCGTAAACGGAGTTGCATAATCTCATAGTTACGGGAACATGTATAAGTCATGGATAAAAGCGGTAGCAACATACTAAGCGATCGTGTGCTAAGCTAAGGAATGGGTCATGTCAATCGATCATTCTACTAATGATGTGACCTCGTTAATCAAATAACAACTCCTTTGTTCATGGTTAGGAAACATAACCATCTTTGATTAACAAGTTAGTCTAGTAGAGGCATACTAGTGACATCTTGTTTTGTCTATGCATTCACACATGTATCATGTTTCCGGTTAATACAATTCTAGCATGAATGATAAACATTTATCATGAAATAAGGAAATAAATAATAACTTTATTATTGCCTCTAGGGCATATTTCCTTCACAAACTAGCATGCATGACACGCCATGTCAGTACATTGAATGTACTTGCAAGCTCACAATAACCAAAAGTAGTCAAGACAAACAACAACATGGCATTAGCAAGTTAAATCAATCATGAGCACGATAGTAGCAGAACAACATGGCAAGCACAACTGAACATGATAAACTTTAGCATAGCATGAGCATATGAACATGAGGATACTACATGCAACAAGTTAACATTCGCATGCACCAACTTACTCTTACTCGGCAGTTACCTCGTAACCATGACATGCATCAACTTACCAACGTCAGTATCCATGATACCTCCGTGATCATCTCGCGATCACATAAATATCAACCAACTTCGGTATCCATGATACCTCCGTGATCCTCTCTCGATCACAACCAATCTCTTTCTCATCATCGAACTGGGGTTATTATTAATCATGTTATCATTATTACCCTTGGCTCATAGTGTGACTGACTACGAACTGGGACCATATCCACGGCCATGGCTATCGATAGATTAAACACACACTCTATAGAGGTTAGCACACTGTACCCACACACAGAACCCATGGCCTCGCACTCCCATTTGGGTGGACCAATGGTGTTCCGACAAAACGGATCTATTACCCATGACACTCTTCTGGCCACTCCGACCAACTCCACTTTGGGATAAGTCCCGGGTGGCCCCGTGTCTACCAAAGACACCCAACGCCCACCGTCATGGCAAAACATAAATGGCCCCAAAAGGGGACAAACGCGCGCAAGCAACTCAGGCACACAAGGCTTATGTTCACCTACCTGATCAGGGTAGTCCGCGCCCATAACCTTCCCTCGTTGGAGGAACCGTCGAGAGGCATGATAATAGACACGGTTAGGACCTGCCCATAAAAGGCAAATGTGGTTGCACTAGTTAGATCGACTTGGTGGCACCATGACTCAACCAACAGTTGTTCTAGATCATTATTATCCAGCTAAACTTGAATGCAATAAGCTGAGTCATATGAAAATAACATGATGAAACTACAATGCATGAGCATGATATCAACATAAGCATGGGGTGCAATATTACTATTAACCAGATTAACAACGATGAATCATATCCCACTAAGCATGGCACAATGACGAGCATGAATATCACAAGTATAACACTACTCATAGCATAACCTGACCACTAGCATCAACATGAATACCATGCAAGAACACATCAATAACATTACCGAGTAAGCACTTAACCAACTAACAACAAAGGAACAATGCATATCAACGGTACTCGGTAACCGACAATAGTCATGCACTGAATAACATGACCATCCAACATGTAATACTACCAAGCATATCATACGAAAGTAATACTAGCAAGTGGCTCATGATGACAAAATGCAAGAAAGCATGGCATGACGGTGAACACCGATCCATAAGCATAACCAAAATAATGGTGACAGTAGCAAAAGAAGCAAAAATTTATTAAATATTCAAGTTTAAAACCAATGCTACTGCATAGCTATCATGCAAATGGTGGTTGTGGCTTGCCTAGGGGTGACGGGGACTCCGGGAATAAGTGCGGTGAAGCCGTGGAACAAAACGCCAGACGTTTCTCACTCGGCGGGGGCTGATTAGAGGCAAGGGAAAAATGGTCACTTTCATACTGTGAACACCTTATTAAAATGACACCCACAGGAAGAGCTCGACGAGACGATGAAGTGACTGTTGGTTTCACCTCAACCGGAGTTACGGTTGCGGTGTTATGAGGTGATGAAGATCAGGCACCTATCTGTGAATATTTCTCCTACCAACAAGTCCCTAGAGCAGAAAACAGAAAGCGCCTTCGGCCAGAGTAAGTTTTCTGAAAGAGAAAATGTATTTTAGGCTGCAGAAGAGAGAAATACGCAATCCCACTTAGAAAACATATTTTAGGAAAAAGGAAGAAAGAATACGCTTTCTGAAAAACAAAAATGTATTTTTGCAAATACGCTTCACTTAACAGAGCTGGGACCGGGGCTAGGGTCACTTACGCGTGGGCCCAGGGGGGCACGGGCACACGTCCTCTTGTACCTCGCGTGAGATAGATCGGAGGCAGGGGAGGGCCGCGGCCAATGGGCCGGCCGACTCCGGTGATCACCGGCCCGGCCGAGGGCACCGGCGGGATCGGGGGGCCACGCCGCACCCGCTCTAAGAGAGAAGAGGCGTGGGGGAGGCCAGGAGCGATGGTGACATGAGGAGAGGAGAGAGGAGCGGGGCGGGCGCCGGTGATGGAACGGGCTGCTCCGGCCACCACAAGCCAAGGCGCGGGCACCGGCGGCTTCAGGGCGGAGCACCGCATCCATTCAGAGGCAAAGGAGGCACCGGAGATGAGCGGGGAGATGACATCACGAGGGGAACTGAGAGGCTACAGAGAGATCGGGTGGAGGAGGTACTCGGTGAAGGGGGGGCTCCGGCAAGGGGGCAAGGGGATGGGGCGATGCACCGGGATGAGGGGAACGCGGTGGACAGCTCAGAACGGCAAGGGGAGGCTTGGTTTGATCGGAATCATGCCGAGGATGAGGGGGCCATGGATGACAACGGTGGACCGATGCAAGGAGAGGCTGCTTCGGTGGTCTGGGAAGGTAAGGGAGGGATGAGTGAGCTGCAGGAGGACTCGTGCAGCTTAAATAGCCGTGGGGGAGGGCTTGGGGGCGCTCAAGAAGCACCAGCCGACATGCCAAAAATGGAGCAGAGGACGGACGCGTCACGGGGAGCTCAACGGTGATGCGACCAGAGCGATGCAGGGCGGGGCAGCGACTCAGGCCGATGCAGTCGA
Source organism: Aegilops speltoides (assembly GCA_021437245.1). Classification (NCBI taxonomy): domain Eukaryota; kingdom Viridiplantae; phylum Streptophyta; class Magnoliopsida; order Poales; family Poaceae; genus Aegilops; species Aegilops speltoides. The sequence continues at coordinate 306,638,842 of CM038147.1, read as the reverse complement.
CCACGAGCTAGCTCTAGGACATGATTTGGATGCGAGAGGCAGAGGGAAAGAGGCCGAAACAGGGTAACGGTCGGCCAGAGCACGAGTTTGGCTGGTCATGACCCGTGGTCACCGAGTGAACGTGGCAGTGACACACGCGCTGGGTTGCCAGACCTTGTCTAGGAGGGAGATCGTTCAACGCTGAGTGCCAATGATGAGAAAAACAAGCATAGTGGCCATGGATGTGAGCACAGCTAGCAGGGATCAGATGAACATCAAGGTGTTTGTTGCCTGCTAGGGTTCACATGTGTGGAGGTGGGCTCGGAGCTTTAGCACAACATGATCAACCACTAAGATGGTGCTGATTACCAAAAATGAGCTTAAGAGGAGAGGTTCAAAGGGTACTTGCTGTTGAAAGTGCCAAATGGCCAGATTAGGTAATGATGAAGGGGCACTCACATACATGATTGGATTGATCTAAAAATGGTTATGACCCAATGATTTAGGAAGATGAGAATGCCCAAAAAGTTTCATGCCATTTGGACTTACCAAAGTGGCACTTGCTTCATAAAGCATTTCTTTGGACAAATTTTGGAAAAATTGCACAGAGCAATTGGCTAGATGAAATGGGACGAAACTTTCTGGAGAGAGTTGATATAGATAGGAGAATGTCTTGAGAAATTTTCATCTTAAATGAAGCAATATAAAATATAGTTGCTTCACAAACTGAAAATCGGACCAGAAACCAGGATTTGGAGTTGGGCTCACATAAATGAGGTACATGAGCTCAAATTTGGTGGAGAGTGACGATTTGATCATATGAAGTACGTTGCAAAATTTCAACTCATTTGATCATATGCCTAGCTTGCACTTCCTTCACAATGTCTTCCCTCAGACAGGAACTTTTAAAATTTGCTCAGGAATATTTACTAGGCAAGTTGAGTTGAATTTTGGCATGGTGCAATTATATGGACAGGAAAAGATGTCCAAAAAATTTGGAGTCAATCAAGCAAAGATAAATAGCACTTGCTTTGCAAATTGCTATTTAGGGCAGAATAGGAAAATAATTGTTGGAGGGTTATTTTTGAACATGACAATGAAAAGTTTTGCCATATTTGAGCAAGATATGACCCAAACGAGATTTGGGAATTATGGTGCAATTTAGGACAGAAATATAGGTTGCTTCACAACATAGGGTTTGAAGGGTTATTCCTTTAACAGAAAAGGAATATTCCCTGGAAAAAGAATATTGGAATAGGTCAAGGATGAAAATGACATGATTTTGGGATGATAATGAGGATGACAAGCCACTATAAAACCTAGGAAGACATGATCTTCCCAAGTTTTGGAACCACATAGGCACAGAAAAGCAAATCAAATCAATAAATCCAAGTAAAACAAAGGAAAAAGAAAAGGGCAAAATCCAGGATGTTACAAACCTCCCCCCTTAAAACAAAGGAAAAAGAAAAGGGCAAAATCCAGGATCTCCTCGAGATTTGGTTGCTCGGGGCTAAATAATTTTTCTGACTTGAAGAAACCGTTTCCAACTCGGGTTTCTTTTATTCATTCTCATATAATATTCCCACTGAATTGGATCTGACTGACTACCTTGATCTAGGGTGGTTTGCTTCACCGTATCTGACATTCTAACAGGACTTACCTCATAGGTTCCTGTTCATACTGACTCAAATTTTCCCTTCACATCAGCTGGCTTAGCTGAGGTCTGAAATATTATCATTACTGTCATACATGTCCTTCTTGATATTGGTCCCTGCTGGAGATGTTATTCCCATATCAAGTGCCGAGAATATTCCACGGGGTTGGGGAACACATCTTCCCATGGAACAATGAATCTCTTCTATCCAGATATCGGACTGCTTGAATATATGCATACCTTCTTCGTTCAAAATAGTGATAGGAAGCATTCTTATCTTTCTGATGGATTCTGACATCATCCAGGAGTTTCTGACTTATCTTGATTGGCTTCACGGTCTTGAGTATCCAATCTGTACCAAAGGTATGACTGTCGCTTGACGTGACTGATAGAAAAATGCACCATCTCCTGATGATAATATTTGCAGAATTGACTGGCGGTGATCTAGGCAAAGAATCCCATTAACGGCAGGCTATTATGTAATTGCTTCCCATATGCGAGAGATAACAATCCTCAAAGTATGTGCTCTCACACTGATTGTTCATTCTGCTGGTGTATCCACGGGGATAACAGTCCCTACGATGCTCCAGTGCGGTTGCGGAGGTCAATATATTGAGTTGTCCTGGATTCGGACTTGACAAACTCGGACATTCAATGCTGAAATTTCAGAGCATACTGTGGACTGAGCTGGTTGCCTTGCTATGAGTTCCTTACCGCAATGGAGTAGACCTCTTAGGTGTATCTTCACGGGGTTCGATATGAAATAAGACTGTCCTGCACATTCATACCACATTGTTCACAGAATAATTTGCATACATGTATTGTTGGTCTTGCTCCTTCATTATTACTTTCTTTATGTGGATCTTTGACTGAAAGAGCCGGGCCTTATATATCCTTGATTATTTTTCTGACCCTAAGTACTGTCATTTGCAATCTTTTTTAATCATACGTTGGTCTCGAGTCTCGGGGTATTTATACGGTTCACATGTGATTGTACGGATCTCAATCCTGTTATTGATTATGCCAGACAGAGACCGGATTAATAGCGTCACCTTGTCGAGTGTGATGTGCTGATCTTGATATTTACTACCAAGATAGTTGTCTCAACGTTGTCTTTTGATACGTCTCCAACGTATCTATAATTTTTTATTGTTCCATGCTATTATATTACCCGTTTTGGATGTTTATGGGCTTTACTCTACACTTTTATATCATTTTTGGGACTAACCTACTAACCGGAGACCTAGCCCAAATTGCTGTTTTTTTTGCCTATTTCAGTGTTTCGAAGGAAAGGAATATCAAATGGAGTCCAAACGGAATGAAACCTTCGGGAGCGATTTTTGGAACAAACGCAATCCAGGAAACTTGGAGTGGACGTCAAGAAGTAAACGAGGCAGCCACGAGGGTGCCCGGCGCGCCATATGGGGGCAGGCGCGCCCCCCACCCTCGTGGAGCCCTCGTGGCTCCCCTGACCTACCTCCTTCGCCTATATATATCTATGTACCCCGAAAACATCCAGGAGCACCACGAAAAACTATTTCTACCGCCGCAACCTTCTGTATCCGCGAGATCCCATCTTGGAGCCTTCACCGGCGCTCCGCCGGAGGGGGAATCGAACATGGAGGGACTCTACATCATCTCCCAGGCCTCTCCGATGAGTTGTGAGCAGTTTACCACAGACCTTCAGGTCCATAGTTATTAGCTAGATGACTTCTTCTCTCTCTTTGAATCTCAATACAAATTTCTCCTCGATCTTCTTGGAGATCTATTCGATATAACTCTTTTGCGGTGTGTTTGTTGAGATCCGATGAATTGTGGGTTGATGATCAAGTTTATCTATGAGAGATAATTGAATCTTCTCTGAATTCTTTTATGTATGATTGGTTATCTTTGCAAGTCTATTTGAATTATCAGTTTGGTTTGCCCTACTAGATTGTTCTTTCTTGCAATGGGAGAAGTGCTTAGCTTTGGGTTCAATCTTGCGGTGTCCTTTCCCAGTGATAGCAGGGGCAGCAAGGCACATATTGTATTGTTGCCATCGAGGATAAAAAGATGGGATTTATATCATATTGCTTGATATTAAATCTATACATCATGTCATCTTTCTTAATGCGTTGCTCTGTTCTTCATGAACTTAATACTCTAGATGCAGGCAGAAGTCGGTCAATGTGAGGAGTAATAGTAGTAGATGCAGAATCGTTTCAATCTACTTGTCGCGGACGTGATGCCTATATACATGATCATGCCCAGATATTCTCATAACTATGCACTTTTCTATCAATCGTTTCAATCTACTTGTCGCGGACGTGATGCCTATCGAATCCGCATCATTGCTACTAACTTTTTTCAACATAATTTTCTCTAGGAACATATCAAAAACAAACATATGAAAGCAACAACGCGAGCTATTGATCTACAACATAATTTGCAAAATACTATCAGGACTAAGTTCATGATAAATTTAAGTTCAATTAATCATATTACTTAAGAACTCCCAGTTAGAAAAACATCTCTCTAGTCATCTAAGTGATCACGCGATCCAAATCAACTAAACCATAACCGATCATCACGTGAGATGGAGTAGTTTTCAATGGTGAACATCATATGTTGATCATATCTACTATATGATTCACGCCGACCTTCGGTCTCCGTGTTCGAGGCCATATCTGCATATGCTAGGCTCGTCAAGTATAACCCGAGTATTCTCAAGTGTGCAAAACTGGCTTGCACCCGTTGTAGATGGACGTGAGCTTATCACACCCGATCATCACGTGGTGTCCGCAGGCACGACGAACTTTGGCAATGGTGCATACTCGGGAGAACACTTCTTGATAATTTAGTGAGAGATCATCTTATAATGCTACCGTCAATCAAAGCAAGATAAGATGCATAAAAGGATAAACATCACATGCAAATCAATATAAGTGATATGATATGGTCATCATCATCTTGTGCTTCATGATCTCCATCTTGCAAAGACCACCATGATCACCATCGTCACCGGCGCGACACCTTGATCTCCATCGTAGCATCGTTGTCGTTTAGCCAATCTTATGCTTCTACGACTATCTCTACCGCTTAGTGATAAAGTAAAGCATTACAGGGCGATTGCATTGCATACAATAAAGCGACAACCATATGGCTCCTGCCATTGCCGATAACCGGTTACAAAACATGATCATCTCATACAATAAAATATAGCATCACGTCTTGACCATATCACATCACAACATGCCCTGCAAAAACAAGTTAGACGTCCTCTACTTTGTTGTTGCAAATTTTACGTGGCTGCTACGGGCTTAAGCAAGAACCAGTCTCACCTACGCATCAAAACCACAACGATACTTCGTCAAATAGACTCGTTTAACCTTCTCAAGGACCGGCGTAGCCACACTCGTTCAACTAAAGTGAGAGAGACAGGCACCCACCAGGTCACCTTTAAGCAACGAGTGCTCGTGGCGGTGAAACCAGTCTCGCGTAAGCGTCTGCGTAATGTCGGTCCGGGCCGCTTCATCTCACAATACCGCTGAACCAAAGTATGACATGCTGGTAGGTAGTATGACTTGTATCGCCCACAACTCACTTGTGTTCTACTCGTGCAAAACATCAAACCATATAAAAACCTAGGCTCGGATGCCACCGATGGGGAACGTAGTAATTTCAAAATTTTCCTCGCACACGCAAGATCATGGTGATGCATAGCAACGAGAGGGAGAGTGTTGTCCACATACCCTTGTAGACCAAGCGGAAGCGATCACAACGTAGAGGAAGTAGTCGTACATTCTCCTCGCGATCCGACCGATCCGGCGCCGTTACTCCGACGCCCCGAGTTCTTGACACGTGACAGCTCGATGGCGTCCCTCGTACTCGATCCAGCCGAGTGTCGAGGAGAGTTTCGTCGACGACGGCGTGGTGGCGATCTTGATGTTTCACGGCGCGAGGGCTTCGCCTAAGCTTCGCGACGGTATAACCGAGGTGGAATATGGTGGAGGGGGGCACCGCACACGGCTAAGGAACGATCCGTAGATCAAACTTGTGTGTCCTATGGGGTGTCCCCTGCCCTTGTATATAAAGGATGGAGGAGGAGGAGGCCGGCCAAGGCAAAGGTGCGGCCAGGAAGGGGAGTCCTACTAGGACTCCAAGTCCTAGTAGGAGTCCTCCAAGAGGGGAGGAAGGGAGAAGGAATAGGAGGAGTAGGAAAGGTGGCCGGCCCCCTTTTCCCTAGTCCAATTCGGACTAGAGGGGAGGGGGGGCGCAGCAGCCTTTTTCTCCTCTTCCCACTAAAGCCCATCAAGGCCCAATACTTCTCCCAGCGAATTCCGTAACTCTCCCAGACTCAAAAATACCGAATGACTCGGAACCTTTCCGAACTCCGAATATAGTCGTCCAATATATCGATCTTTACGTCTCGACCATTTCGAGACTCCTCGTCATGTCCCCGATCTCATCAGGGACTCCGAACTCCTTCGGTACATCAAAACTCATAAACTCATAATATAAGCGCCATCGAAACCTTAAGCGTGCGGACCCTACGGTTCGAGAACAATGTAGACATGACCGAGACACGTCTCGGTCAATAACCAATAGCGGGACCTGGATGCCCATATTGGCTCCTACATATTCTACGAAGATCTTTATCGGTCAAGACCGCATAACAACATACGTTGTTCCTTTGTCATCGGTATGTTACTTGCCCGAGATTCGATCGTCGGTATCCAATACCTAGTTCAATCTCGTTACCGCAAGTCTCTTTACTCGTTCCGTAATACATCATCTCACAGCTAACTCATTAGTTGTAATGCTTGCAAGGCTTCAGTGATGTGTATTACCGAGAGGGCCAGAGATACCTCTCCGACAATCGGAGTGACAAAACCTAATCTCAAATATGCCAACCCAACATCTCGCCTTTGGAGACACCTGTAGTACTCCTTTATAATCACCCGATTCGTTGTGGACGTTTGGTAGCACCAAAGTGTTCCTCCGTAAACGGAGTTGCATAATCTCATAGTTACAGGAACATGTATAAGTCATGGATAAAAGCAAGTAGCAACATACTAAACGATCGTGTGCTAAGCTAATGGATTGGGTCATGTCAATCAGATCATTCTACTAATGATGTGACCTTGTTAATCAAATAACAACCTTTTGTTCATGGTTAGGAAACATAACCATCTTTGATTAACAAGCTAGTCTAGTAGAGGCATACTAGTGACATATTGTTTGTCTATGCATTCACACATGTATCATGTTTCCTGTTAATACAATTCTAGCATGAATGATAAACATTTATCATGAAATAAGGAAATAAATAATAACTTTATTATTGCCTCTAGGGCATATTTCCTTCAGCTCCCACTTGCACTAGAGTCAATAATCTAGTTCACATCGCCATGTGATTGAACACCAATAATCATATCTGTATGATTAACACCCATAGTTCACATCGTCATGTGACCAACACCCAAAGGGTTTACTAGAGTCAATAATCTAGTTCACATCGCTATGTGATTAACACCCAAAGAGTTCAAAGGTATGATCATGTTTTGCTCGTGAGAGAAGTTTAGTCAACGGGTCTTTCACATTCAGATCCGTTATGTATTTTGCAATTTTCTATGTCTACAATGCTCTGCACGAAGCTACTCTAGCTAATTGCTCCCACTTTCAATATGTATCTAGATCGAGACTTAGAGTCATCGGATCGGTGTCAAAACTTGCATCGACGTAACCCTTTACGACGAACCTTTTGTCACTTCCATAATCGAGAAACATATCCTTATTCTACTAAGGATAATTTTGACCGCTGTCCAGTGATCTACTCCTAGATCACTATTGTACTCCCTTGCCAAAATCAGTGAAGGGTATACAATAGATCCGTATACAGATGGCATACTTTATAGAACCTATGGCCAAGGCATAGGGAATGACTTTCATTCTCTTTCTATCTTCTGCCGTGGTCGGGTTTTGAGTCTTACTCAATTTCACACCTTGTAACACAGTCAAGAACTCTTTCTTTGACTGTTCCATTTTGAACTACTTCAAAATCTTGTCAAGGTATGCACTCATTGAAAAAAAAAACTTATCAAGCGTCTTGATCTATCTCTATAGATCTTAATGCTCAATATGCAAGCAGCTTCACCGAGGTCTTTCTTTGAAAAACTTCTTTCAAACACTCCTTTATGCTTTGCAGAATAATTCTACATTATTTCCGATCTACAATATGTCATTCACATATACTTATCAGAAATGCTGTTGTGCTCCCACTCACTTTTTAGTAAATACAGCTTCACCGTAAGTCTCAGATAAAACTATATGCTTTGATCAACTCATCAAAGCGTATATTCCAACTCCGAGATGCTTGCACCAGTCCATAGATGGATCGCCGGAGCTTGCACACTTTGTTAGCTCCTTTGGATCGATAAAACCTTCGGTTGCATCATATACAACTCTTCCTCCTGAAACCCATTCAGAATGCAGTTTTACATCCATTTGCCAAATTTCATAAATTGTGGCAATTGCTAACATGATTCGGACAGACTTAAGCATTGCTACAGTTGAGAAAATCTCATTGTAGTCAACACCTTGAACTTGTCAAAACCTTTTTGCGACAAGTCGAGCTTTGTAGATAGTAACACTACTATCAGCGTCCGTCTTCCTCTTGAAGATCCATTTATTTTCTATGGCTTGCCGATCATCGAGCAACGCCACCAAAGTCCACACTTTGTTCTCATACATGGATTTCATCTCAGATTTCATGGCCTCAAGCCATTTCATGAATCTGGGCTCACCATCGCTTCTTCATAGTTCGTAGGTTCGTCATGATCTAGTAGCATGATTTCCGAATAGGATTACCGTACCACTCAGTGCGGATCTTACTCTGTTGATCTCACGAGGTTCTCAGTAGTAACTTGATCTCAAGTTTCATGATCAACATCATCAACTTCCTCACTACTTGGTGTAGATGTCTCGAAACCGGTTTGCGACAAACTACTTTCAAGTAAGGGAGAAGGTACAATTACCTCATCAAGTTCTACTTTCCTCCCACTCACTTCTTTCGAGAGAAACTCCTTCTCTAGAAAGGATCCATCTTAAGCAACGAATATCTTGCCTTCGGATCTGTGATAGAAGGTGTACCCAACAATTTCCTTTGGGTATTCTATGAAGACGCATTCTCCGATTTGGGTTCCAGCTTATCAGATGAAACTTTTTCACATAAGCATCGCAACTCCAAACTTTTAAGAAACGACAACTTGGGTTTCTTGCTAAACCACAGTTCATATAGTGTCGTCTCAACGGATTTAGATGGTGCCCAATTTAATGTGAATGCAGCTGTCTCTAATGCATGATCCCAAAACAATATTGGTAAATCAAGAAGAAACATCATAGATTGCACTATATCCAATAAAGTGCGGTTACGATGTTTGGACACACCATAACATTGTGGTGTTCCAGGTGGCGTGAGCTGTGAAACTATTCCACATTGTTTTAATTGAAGACCAAACTCGTAACTCAAATATTCGTCTCCGCGATCGATCGCGAAACTTTATTTTCTTGTTACGATGATTTTTCCACTTCACTCTGAAATTCTTTGAACCTTTCAACTATTTCAGACTTATGTTTCATCAAGAAGATATACCCATATCTGCTCAAATCATCTTGTGAAGGTCGAAAATAACGATACTTGCCACGAGCATCAACACTCATTGGATCGCATACATCGGTATGTATTATTTCCAATAAGTCAAGAGCTTGTTCCATTGTTCCGAGAACGGAGTTTTAGTCATCTTGCCCAAAAGGCACGGTTCGCAAGCATCAAGTGATTCATAATCAAGTGATTCCAAAATCCCATCAAGATGGAGTTTCTTTATGCGCTTTACACCAATATGACCTAAACGGCGATGCCACAAATAAGTTGCACTATCATTATTAACTTTGCATCTTTTGGTTTCAATATTATGAATATGTGTATCACTACGATCGAGATCCCATGAACCATTTTCATTGGGTGTGTAACCATATAAGGTTTTATTCATGTAAATGAATAACAGTTTATTCTCTTACTTAAATGAATAACCGTATTGCAATAAACATGATCAAATCATATTCATGCTCAACGCAAACACCAAATAACATTTATTTAGGTTCAACACTAATCCCGAAAGTATAGGGAGTGTGCGATGATGATTATATCAATCTTGAAACTACTTTCAACACACATCGTCACTTCACTCTTAACTAGTTTCTGTTTATTCTGCAACTCCCGTTTCGAGTTACTACTCTTAGCAATTGAACCAGTACCAAATATCGAGGGGTTGCTATAAACACTAGTAAAGTACACATTCATAACATGTATATCAAATATATCTTTGTTTACTTTGCCATCCTTCTTATCCGCCAAATACTTGGGGTAATTCTGCTTCCAGTAACTAGTTCCTTTGCAGTAGAAGCACTTAGTCTCAGGCTTAGGTCCAGACTTGGGCTTCTTCACTTGAGCAGCAACTTGCTTGCCGTTCTTCTTGAAGTTCCTTTCTATTCCTTTGCCCTTTTCTTGAAACTAGTGGTCTTGTTAACCATCAACACTTGATGTTCTTTCTTGATTTCTACCTTCATCAATTTCATCATCATGAAAAACTCGGAATCATTTTCATCATCCCTTGCATACTATAGTTCATCACGAAGTTCTACTAACTTGGTGATGGTGACTAGAGAATTCATCAATCACTATCTTATCTCGGAAGATTAACTCCCACTTGATTCAAGCGATTGTAGTACCCGCATAATCGAGCACTTGCTCACTAGTTGAGCGATTCTCCTCCATCTTTTAGCTATAGAACTTGTTGGAGACTTCATATCTCTCAACTCGGTATTTGCTTGAAATATTAACTTCATTTCTGGAACATCTCATATGGTCCATGATGTTCAAAACATCTTTGAAGTCCCGATTCTAAGCCATAAAGCATGGTGCACAAAACTATCAAGTAGTCATCATATTGAGCTAGCCAAACGCTCATAACGCCCGTGATCCGCTCTCTGCAATAGGTCCGTCACCTAGCGGTGCATTAAGGACATAATTCTTACGTGCAGCAATGAGGATAAACCTCCGATCACGGATCGAATCCGCATCATTGCTACTAACTTTTTCAACATAATTTTCTCTAGGAACATATCAAAACAAACATATGAAAGCAACAACGCGAGCTATTGATCTACAACATAATTTGCAAAATACTATCAGACTAAGTTCATGATAAATTTAAGTTCAATTAATCATATTACTTAAGAACTCCCATTAGAAAAACATCTCTCTAGTCATCTAAGTGATCACGCGATCCAAATCAACTAAACCATAACCGATCATCACGTGAGATGGAGTAGTTTTCAATGGTGAACATCATATGTTGATCATATCTACTATATGATTCACGCCGACCTTCGGTCTCCGTGTTCCGAGGCCATATCTGCATATGCTAGGCTCGTCAAGTATAACCCGAGTATTCGCGTGTGCAAAACTGGCTTGCACCGTTGTAGATGGACGAGAGCTTATCACACCCGATCATCACGTGGTGTCCGGGCACGACGAACTTTGGCAATGGTGCATACTCGGGAGAACACTTCTTGATAATTTAGTGAGAGATCATCTTATAATGCTACCGTCAATCAAAGCAAGATAAGATGCATAAAAGGATAAACATCACATGCAAATCAATATAAGTGATATGATATGGTCATCATCATCTTGTGCTTCATGATCTCCATCTTGCAAAGCACCACCATGATCACCATCGCCACCGCGCGACACCTTGATCTCCATCGTAGCATCGTTGTCGTTTCGCCAATCTTATGCTTCTACGACTATCTCTACCGCTTAGTGATAAAGTAAAGCATTACAGGGCGATTGCATTGCATACAATAAAGCGACAACCATATGGCTCCTGCCAGTTGCCGATAACTTCGTTACAAAACATGATCATCTCATACAATAAAATATAGCATCACGTCTTGACCATATCACATCACAACATGCCCCGCAAAAACAAGTTAGACGTCCTCTACTTTGTTGTTGCAAATTTTACGTGGCTGCTACGGGCTTAAGCAAGAACCAGTCTCACCTCGCATCAAAACCACAACGATACTTCGTCAAATAGACTCCGTTTAACCTTCTCAAGGACCGGGCGTAGCCACACTCAGTTCAACTAAAGTGAGAGAGACAGCACCCACCAGTCACCTTTAAGCAACGAGTGCTCGTGGCGGTGAAACCAGTCTCGCGTAAGCGTCTGCGTAATGTCGGTCCGGGCCGCTTCATCTCACAATACCGCTGAACCAAAGTATGACATCTTTGGTAGGTAGTATGACTTGTATCGCCCACAACTCACTTGTGTTCTACTCGTGCAAAACATCAAACCATATAAAAACCTAGGCTCGGATGCCACCGATGGGGAACGTAGTAATTTCAAAATTTTCCTCGCACACGCAAGATCATGGTGATGCATAGCAACGAGAGGGAGAGTGTTGTCCACATACCCTTGTAGACCCGGCGAAGCGATCACAACGTAGAGGAAGTAGTCGACGTTCTCCTCGCGATCCGACCGATCCCGGCGCCGTTACTCCGGCGCCCGAGTTCTTGACACACGTACAGCTCGATGACGTCCCTCGTACTCGATCCAGCCGAGTGTCGAGGGAGAGTTTCACAAGACGACGGCGTGGTGGCGATCTTGATGTTTCACGGCGCAGGCTTCGCCTAAGCTTGCGACGGTATAACCGAGGTGGAATATGGTGGAGGGGGCACCGCACACGGCTAAGGAACGATCCGTAGATCAAACTTGTGTGTCCTATGGGGTGTCCCTGCCCTTGTATATAAAGGATGGAGGAGGAGGCCGCCAAGGCAAAGGTGCGGCCAGAAGGGGAGTCCTACTAGGACTCCAAGTCCTAGTAGGAGTCCTCCAAGAGGGGAGGAAGGGAGAAGGAATAGGAGGAGTAGGAAAGGTGGCCGGCCCCCTTTTCCCTAGTCCAATTCGGACTAGAGGGAAGGGGGGGCGCAGCAGCCTTTTCTCCTCTTCCCACTAAAGCCCATCAAGGCCCAATACTTCTCCCGCGGATTCCGTAACTCTCCCAGACTCGAAAAATACCCGAATGACTCGGAACCTTTCCGAACTCCGAATATAGTCGTCCAATATATCGATCTTTACGTCTCGACCATTTCGAGACTCCTCGTCATGTCCCCGATCTCATCAGGGACTCCGAACTCCTTCGGTACATCAAAACTCATAAACTCATAATATAACTGTCATCGAAACCTTAAGCGTGCGGACCCTACGGTTCGAGAACAATGTAGACATGACCGAGACACGTCTCCGGTCAATAACCAATAGCGGGACCTGGATGCCCATATTGGCTCCTACATATTCTACGAAGATCTTTATCGGTCAGACCGCATAACAACATACGTTGTTCCCTTTGTCATCGGTATGTTACTTGCCCGAGATTCGATCGTCGGTATCCAATACCTAGTTCAATCTCGTTACCGGCAAGTCTCTTTACTCGTTCCGTAATACATCATCTCACAGCTAACTCATTAGTTGTAATGCTTGCAAGGCTTCAGTGATGTGTATTACCGAGAGGGCCCAGAGATACCTCTCCGACAATCGGAGTGACAAAACCTAATCTCGAAATATGCCAACCCAACATCTGCCTTTGGATACACCTGTAGTACTCCTTTATAATCACCCAGCTACGTTGTGACGTTTGGTAGCACCCAAAGTGTTCCTCCGGTAAACGGGAGTTGCATAATCTCATAGTTACAGGAACATGTATAAGTCATGGATAAAAGCAGTAGCAACATACTAAACGATCGTGTGCTAAGCTAATGGATTGGGTCATGTCAATCAGATCATTCTACTAATGATGTGACCTTGTTAATCAAATAACAACCTTTTGTTCATGGTTAGGAAACATAACCATCTTTGATTAACAAGCTAGTCTAGTAGAGGCATACTAGTGACATATTGTTTGTCTATGCATTCACACATGTATCATGTTTCCGGTTAATACAATTCTAGCATGAATGATAAACATTTATCATGAAATAAGGAAATAAATAATAACTTTATTATTGCCTCTAGGGCATATTTCCTTCAGTCTCCCACTTGCACTAGAGTCAATAATCTAGTTCACATCGCCATGTGATTGAACACCAATAATCATATCTGTGTATGATTAACACCCATAGTTCACATCGTCATGTGACCAACACCCAAAGGGTTTACTAGAGTCAATAATCTAGTTCACATCGCTATGTGATTAACACCCAAAGAGTTCAAAGGTATGATCATGTTTTGCTCGTGAGAGAAGTTTAGTCAACGGGTCTTTCACATTCAGATCCGTTATGTATTTTGCAATTTTCTATGTCTACAATGCTCGCACGGCTACTCTAGCTAATTGCTCCCACTTTCAATATGTATCTAGATCGAGACTTAGAGTCATCGGATCGGTGTCAAAACTTGCATCGACGTAACCCTTTACGATTTAACCTTTTGTCACTTCCATAATCGAGAAACATATCCTTATTCTACTAAGGATAATTTTGACCGCTGTCCAGTGATCTACTCCTAGATCACTATTGTACTCCCTTGCCAAAATCAGTGAAGGGTATACAATAGATCTGGTATACAGCATGGCATACTTTATAGAACCTATGGCCAAGGCATAGGGAATGACTTTCATTCTCTTTCTATCTTCTGCCGTGGTCGGGTTTTGAGTCTTACTCAATTTCACACCTTGTAACACAGTCAAGAACTCTTTCTTTGATCGCTCCATTTTGAACTACTTCAAAATCTTGTCAAGGTATGCACTCATTGAAAAAAAAAACTTATCAAGCGTCTTGATCTATCTCTATAGATCTTAATGCTCAATATGCAAGCAGCTTCACCGAGGTCTTTCTTTGAAAAACTTCTTTCAAACACTCCTTTATGCTTTGCGAATAATTCTACATTATTTCCGATCTACAATATGTCATTCACATATACTTATCGAAATGTTGTAGTGCTCCCACTCACTTTTTAGTAAATACAGGCTTCACCGTAAGTCTCAGATAAAACTATATGCTTTGATCAACTCATCAAAGCGTATATTCCAACTCCGAGATGCTTGCACCAGTCCATAGATGGATCACCGGAGCTTGCACACTTTGTTAGCTCCTTTGGATCGATAAAACCTTCCGTTGCATCATATACAACTCTTCCTCCTAAACCCATTCAGAATGCAGTTTTACATCCATTTGCCAAATTTCATAAATTGTGGCAATTGCTAACATGATTCGGACAGACTTAAGCATTGCTACAGCTTGAGAAAATCTCATTGTAGTCAACACCTTGAACTTGTCAAAACCTTTTTGCACAAGTCGAGCTTTGTAGATAGTAACACTACTATCAGCGTCCGTCTTCCTCTTGAAGATCCATTTATTTTCTATGGCTTGCCGATCATCGGGCAACGCCACCAAAGTCCACACTTTGTTCTCATACATGGATTTCATCTCAGATTTCATGGCCTCAAGCCATTTCGCGGAATCTGGGCTCACCATCGCTTCTTCATAGTTCGTAGGTTCGTCATGATCTAGTAGCATGATTTCCAGAATAGGATTACCGTACCACTCTGGTGCGGATCTTACTCTGGTTGATCTACGAGGTTCTGTAGTAACTTGATCTGAAGTTTCATGATCAACATCATCAACTTCCTCACTACTTGGTGTAGATGTCTCAGAAACCGGTTTCTGCGACAAACTACTTTCAAGTAAGGGAGAAGGTACAATTACCTCATCAAGTTCTACTTTCCTCCCACTCACTTCTTTCGAGAGAAACTCCTTCTCTAGAAAGGATCCATCTTAAGCAACGAATATCTTGCCTTCGGATCTGTGATAGAAGGTGTACCCAACAATTTCCTTTGGGTATTCTATGAAGACGCACTTCTCGATTTGGGTTCCAGCTTATCGATGAAACTTTTTCACATAAGCATCGCAACTCCAAACTTTAAGAAACGACAACTTGGGTTTCTTGCTAAACCACAGTTCATATAGTGTCGTCTCAACGGATTTAGATGGTGCCCAATTTAATGTGAATGCAGCTGTCTCTAATGCATGATCCCAAAACAATATTGGTAAATCAGTAAGAAACATCATAGATTGCACTATATCCAATAAAGTGCGGTTACGATGTTTGGACACACCATAACATTGTGGTGTTCCAGGTGGCGTGAGCTGTGAAACTATTCCACATTGTTTTAATTGAAGACCAAACTCAGAACTCAAATATTCGTCTCCGCGATCGGATCGCGAAACTTTATTTTCTTGTTACGATGATTTTTCCACTTCACTCTGAAATTCTTTGAACCTTTCAACTATTTCAGACTTATGTTTCATCAAGAAGATATACCCATATCTGCTCAAATCATCTTGTGAAGGTCAGAAAATAACGATACTTGCCACGAGCATCAACACTCATTGGATCGCATACATCGGTATGTATTATTTCCAATAAGTCAAGAGCTTGTTCCATTGTTCCGAGAACGGAGTTTTAGTCATCTTGCCCAAAAGGCACGGTTCGCAAGCATCAAGTGATTCATAATCAAGTGATTCCAAAATCCCATCAAGATGGAGTTTCTTTATGCGCTTTACACCAATATGACCTAAACGGCGAGTGCCACAAATAAGTTGCACTATCATTATTAACTTTGCATCTTTTGGTTTCAATATTATGAATATGTGTATCACTACGATCGAGATCCCATGAACCATTTTCATTGGGTGTGTAACCATATAAGGTTTTATTCATGTAAACAGAATAACAGTTTATTCTCTTACTTAAATGAATAACCGTATTGCAATAAACATGATCAAATCATATTCATGCTCAACGCAAACACCAAATAACATTTATTTAGGTTCAACACTAATCCCGAAAGTATAGGGAGTGTGCGATGATGATTATATCAATCTTGAAACTACTTTCAACACACATCGTCACTTCACTCTTAACTAGTTTCATTTATTCGCAACTCCGCTTGAGTTACTACTCTTAGCAATTGAACCAGTACCAAATACCGAGGGGTTGCTATAAACACTAGTAAAGTACACATTCATAACATGTATATCAAATATATCTTTGTTTACTTTGCCATCCTTCTTATCCGCCAAATACTTGGGGTAATTCGCTTCGAAAGAACTAGTTCCTTTGCAGTAGAAGCACTTAGTCTCGTGCTTAGGTCCGCACTTGGGCTTCTTCACTTGAGCAACAACTTGCTTGCCGTTCTTCTTGAAGTTCCTTTCTATTCCTTTGCCCTTTTCTTGAAACTAGTGGTCTTGTTAACCATCAACACTTGATGTTCTTTCTTGATTTCTACCTTCATCAATTTCATCATCATGAAAAACTCGGGAATCATTTTCATCATCCCTTGCATACTATAGTTCATCACGAAGTTCTACTAACTTGGTGATGGTGACTAGAGAATTCATCAATCACTATCTTATCGGAAGATTAACTCCCACTTGATTCAAGCGATTGTAGTACCCGCATAATCGAGCACTTGCTCACTAGTTGAGCGATTCTCCTCCATCTTTTAGCTATAGAACTTGTTGGAGACTTCATATCTCTCAACTCGGTATTTGCTTGAAATATTAACTTCATTTCTGGAACATCTCATATGGTCCATGATGTTCAAAACATCTTTGAAGTCCCGATTCTAAGCCATAAAGCATGGTGCACAAAACTATCAAGTAGTCATCATATTGAGCTAGCCAAACGCTCATAACGTCTCATATCCGCTCCTGCAATAGGTCTGTCACCTAGCGGTGCATTAAGGACATAATTCTTACGTGCAGAATGAGGATAAACCTCCGATCACGGATCGAATCCGCATCATTGCTACTAACTTTTTCAACATAATTTTCTAGGAACATATCAAAACAAACATATGAAAGCAACAACGCGAGCTATTGATCTACAACATAATTTGCAAAATACTATCAGACTAAGTTCATGATAAATTTAAGTTCAATTAATCATATTACTTAAGAACTCCCACTTAGAAAAACATCTCTAGTCATCTAAGTGATCACGCGATCCAAATCAACTAAACCATAACCGATCATCACGTGAGATGGAGTAGTTTTCAATGGTGAACATCATATGTTGATCATATCTACTATATGATTCACGCCGACCTTCGGTCTCCGTGTTCCGAGGCCATATCTGCATATGCTAGGCTCGTCAAGTATAACCCGAGTATTCTGCGTGTGCAAAACTGGCTTGCACCCGTTGTAGATGGACGTAGAGCTTATCACACCCGATCATCACGTGGTGTCTGGGCACGACGAACTTTGGCAATGGTGCATACTCGGGGAGAACACTTCTTGATAATTTAGTGAGAGATCATCTTATAATGCTACCGTCAATCAAAGCAAGATAAGATGCATAAAAGGATAAACATCACATGCAAATCAATATAAGTGATATGATATGGTCATCATCATCTTGTGCTTCATGATCTCCATCTTGCAGCACCACCATGATCACCATCGTCACCGGCGCGACACCTTGATCTCCATCGTAGCATCGTTGTCGTTTCGCCAATCTTATGCTTCTACGACTATCTCTACCGCTTAGTGATAAAGTAAAGCATTACAGGGCGATTGCATTGCATACAATAAAGCGACAACCATATGGCTCCTGCCAGTTGCCGATAACTTCGGTTACAAAACATGATCATCTCATACAATAAAATATAGCATCACGTCTTGACCATATCACATCACAACATGCCCTGCAAAAACAAGTTAGACGTCCTCTACTTTGTTGTTGCAAATTTTACGTGGCTGCTACGGGCTTAAGCAAGAACCAGTCTCACCTCGCGATCAAAACCACAACGATACTTCGTCAAATAGACTCCGTTTAACCTTCTCAAGGACCGGGCGTAGCCACACTCAGTTCAACTAAAGTGAGAGAGCAGCACCCACCAATCACCTTTAAGCAACGAGTGCTCGAAGCGGTGAAACCAGTCTCGCGTACGTCTGGCGTAATGTCGGTCCAGGCGCTTCATCTCACAATACCGCTGAACCAAAGTATGACATGCTGGTAGGTAGTATGACTTGTATCGCCCACAACTCACTTGTGTTCTACTCGTGCAAAACATCAAACCATATAAAAAACCTAGGCTCGGATGCCACTGATGGGGAACGTAGTAATTTCAAAAATTTTCCTACGCACACGCAAGATCATGGTGATGCATAGCAACGAGAGGGGAGAGTGTTGTCCACATACCCTTGTAGACACGAAGCGGAAGCGATCACAACGTAGAGGAAGTAGTCGTACGTTCTCCTCGCGATCCGACCGATCCCGGCGCCGTTACTCCGACGCCCCCGAGTTCTTGACACACGTACAGCTCGATGACGTCCCTCGTACTCCGATCCAGCCGAGTGTCGAGGGAGAGTTTCGTCAGCACGACGGCGTGGTGACGATCTTGATGTTTCACCGGCGCAGGGCTTCGCCCAAGCTTCGCGACGGTATAACCGAGGTGGAATATGGTGGAGGGGGGCACCGCACACGGCTAAGGAACGATCCGTAGATCAAACTTGTGTGTCCTATGGGGTGTCCCCTGCCCTTGTATATAAAGGATGGAGGAGGAGGAGGCCGGCCAAGGCAAAGGTGCGGCCAGGAAGGGGAGTCCTACTAGGACTCCAAGTCCTAGTAGGAGTCCTCCAAGAGGGAGGAAGGAGAAGGAATAGGAGGAGTAGGAAGGTGGCGGCCCCTTTTCCCTAGTCCAATTCGGACTAGAGGGAGGGGCGCAGCAGCCTTTTCTCCTCTTCCCACTAAAGCCCATCAAGGCCCAATACTTCTCCCAGCGAATTCCGTAACTCTCCGGTACTCCGAAAAATACCCGAATGACTCGGAACCTTTCCGAACTCCGAATATAGTCGTCCAATATATCGATCTTTACGTCTCGACCATTTCGAGACTCCTCGTCATGTCCCCGATCTCATCAGGGACTCCGAACTCCTTCGGTACATCAAAACTCATAAACTCATAATATAAGCATCGCATCGAAACCTTAAGCGTGCGGACCCTACGGTTCGAGAACAATGTAGACATGACCGAGACACGTCTCCGGTCAATAACCAATAGCGGGACCTGGATGCCCATATTGGCTCCTACATATTCTACGAAGATCTTTATCGGTCAGACCGCATAACAACATACGTTGTTCCCTTTGTCATCGGTATGTTACTTGCCCGAGATTCGATCGTCGGTATCCAATACCTAGTTCAATCTCGTTACCGGCAAGTCTCTTTACTCGTTCCGTAATACATCATCTCACAGCTAACTCATTAGTTGTAATGCTTGCAAGGCTTCAGTGATGTGTATTACCGAGAGGGCCCAGAGATACCTCTCCGACAATCGGAGTGACAAAACCTAATCTCGAAATATGCCAACCCAACATCTGCCTTTGGAGACACCTGTAGTACTCCTTTATAATCACCCGATTCACGTTGTGACGTTTGGTAGCACCAAAGTGTTCCTCCGTAAACGGAGTTGCATAATCTCATAGTTACGGGAACATGTATAAGTCATGGATAAAAGCAAGAGCAACATACTAAACGATCGTGTGCTAAGCTAATGGATTGGGTCATGTCAATCAGATCATTCTACTAATGATGTGACCTTGTTAATCAAATAACAACCTTTTGTTCATGGTTAGGAAACATAACCATCTTTGATTAACAAGCTAGTCTAGTAGAGGCATACTAGTGACATATTGTTTGTCTATGCATTCACACATGTATCATGTTTCCGGTTAATACAATTCTAGCATGAATGATAAACATTTATCATGAAATAAGGAAATAAATAATAACTTTATTATTGCCTCTAGGGCATATTTCCTTCAATTTATTCACCCACTGTAATACTTATGCTATCTTGAGAGAAACCACTAGTGAAACCTATGGCCCCCGGGTATATCTTTTATCATATAAGTTTCCCATCTACTTTTATTTGCATCTTTTACTTTCCAATCTATATCATAAAAATACCAAAAATATTTATCTTATCTTATTATCTCTATCAGATCTCACTTTTGCAAGTTACCGTGAAGGGATTGACAACCCCTTTATCGCGTTGGTTGCGAGGTTCTTGTTTGTTTGTGTAGGTGCGTGGGACTTTTGAGGAGCCTCCTACTGGATTGATACCTTGGTTCTCAACAATTGAGGGAAATACTTATGCTACTTTGCTACACCACCCTTTCCTCTTCAAGGGAAAGCCAACGCAGTGCTCAATTGGTAACAAGAAGGATTTTTGGCGCCGTTGTCGGGGAGGTCTTCGCTCAAGTCAAGACATACCAATTACCCATCACAAACTCATCTCCCTCGCATTACATTATTTACCATTTGCCTCTCATTTTCCTCTTCCCCACTTCACCCTTGCCGTTTTATTCGCCCTCTCTTTCCCGTTCGCCTCCCTTTTTCGCTTGTCTTTTGTGTGCTCGTGTGTTAGTTCGTTTATCTTATCGTCATGGCTAGTCCTTCTATCCTCATTATTACTCCCGAGCATGAAGTTCTCAATTTTAAACAAAGGGTGGGAGAAAATATAAAAGATGCTTGGCATAGAATTTGCAATGCTTAAAATAGATATACTAGGAAGCTCTCTACTTCTGTTCTTCTTCGTAATTTTTATGTAGGCATTACTCCTTGGAATAGATGCATCCTTGATACCATTACCGGAGGGGATTTCTTGTGTAGCCATACTTTTGATGCTTATAATGCTATGTTAGATTTGTTTGGCCCACCACCTCTTTTGGTTAATGGAACTGTTTTAACTTTGGAACATGTGATGCAAAGGCTTGAAATTATTGAAAATAAAGTTGCCACTGCTGAGTTGATTGAAAATTTGGATAAAAAGATCAATAACCAAATTACCCAATATGGACCTAGGGTTGGGGTAACTTTGAATTTTTTAAAGAAAAAGAACCTATAGTTAACAAAAGAATAGATCTAGATTCTACAAGAATCGGTAAACTTGAGGATATTATTACCAACTTAGGGTCGGCCTTTTCATCTGTGAAAAATACTATGACTCCCCCTAACAAAACTGCTAAATTTATTTATGTTCCTAAAAATAAGGGCGAATCATCTAGTAAGGAACATGCAGATCTCAAATCAATAAGTGTTCACCCCAATTGTCTTTCTATCATAAAGGAACCTTTTGCTTCAAATGAATTTCTTGATTTCTTGCCTAGGAGTTTAACCATTGCTAAAAATAAAGAAACTCCTAAATCTATAAGTGCTCTATTGAAAATTTGCATACCAAAGATGGCAATACGTAGATCTATCCTCGCTTTTATGCCTAGCTAGGGGCATTAAACGATAGCGCTTGTTGGGAGGCAACCCAATTTTATTTTTGTTTCTTGCTTTTTGCTTATGTTTAGTAATAAATATTTCATCTAGCTTCTGTTTAGATGTGGTTTATGTTTTAATTAGTGTTTGTGCCAAGTAGAACCTATATGATAACCTACGGTGATAGTTAATTTGATTCTGCTGAAAAACAGAAACTTTTGCATGCACGAGAATAAATTTATTAAATCACAGAAACGTGATTTTGCATTGATTATTTTTGAAGTAAATCAATAGACAAATTTCCCAGGACTTCCTATTTTGGTAGGAGTTTTAGAGTTCCAGAAGTATTCAAAAGTTACAGATGGCTACAGATTGTTCTGTTTTTTGAAAGATTCTATTTTTTCGTGTGTTGTTTGCTTATTTTGATGCATCTATGGCTAGTATCGGGGGGCATGAACCATAGAGAAGTTGAAATACAGTAGGTTTAACACCAATATAAATAAATAATGAGTTCATTACAGTACCTTATGTGGTGGTTTTTCTTTCTTGCAGTAACAGAGCTTATGTGATTTCCTGTTGAGTTTTGTGTTGTGAAGTTTTCAAATTTTGGGTAAAGATTTGATGGACTATGGAATAAGGAATGGCAAGAGCCTAAGCTTGGGGATTCCCATGGAACCCCAAGATATCCAAGGACAACCAAAAGCCTAAGCTTGGGGATGCCCCAGAAGGCATCCCCTCTTTCGTCTTCGTCTATCGGTAACTTTACTTGGAGCTATATTTTTATTCACCACATGATATCTGTTTTGCTTCGAGCATCTTGTATGATATGACTCTTTGATTTTTAGTTTACCACAATCATCCTTGCTGTACACACCTTTTGGGAGAGACACACATGATTTGGAATTTGTTAGAATACTATATGTGCTTCACTTATATCTTTTGAGCTAGATAATTTTGCTCTAGTATTTCACTTAAACTTTTTAGAGCACGACGGTGGCTTGATTTTGTAGAAATTGTTGATCTCTCATGCTTCACTTATATTATTTTGAGAGTCTCTTAGAACAGCATGGTATTTTCTATGGTTATAAATCTGGTCCTAGAATGATGAGCATCCAAGTTGGGTATAATAAAAACTATCATAGAAAAGTGCATTAAACACTATGATCAATTTGATGCTTGATAATTGTTTTGAGATATAAAGGTGGTAATGTTAGAGTCATGCTAGTTGGGTAATTATGAAATTGAAAAATACTTGTGTTGAAGTTGGCAAGTCCCGTAGCATGCACGTATGGTAAAAGTTTTGTGACAAATTTGTTGCATGGGGTGCTCTTTTAATTGTCTTCCTTATGTGTGGAGGTCGGGATCGTGCGATGGTTAAATCCTATTAACCCTTCCCCTAGGAGCATGCGTAGTAGTACTTTGCTTCGAGGGCAAGTATACTTTGCAATAAGTATATGAGTTCTTTATGACTAATGGATTATACGCACTCTCACCCTTCCACCATTGCTAGCCTTTATTATACCGCGCAATTTTCTCCGATATCATGCACCCATTATTTACCTTCCTCAAAACAGCCACCATACCTACCTATTATGGAATTTCCATAGCCATTCCGAGATATATTGCCATGCAAATTTCCACCCTTCCGTTTATTATGACACGCCCCATCATTGTCATATTGCTTTTTGCATGATCATGTAGTTGACATCGTATTTGTGGCAAGGCCACCCTCATAATTTTTCATACATGTCACTCTTGGTTCATTGCATATCCTGGTACACCGCCGGAGGGATTCACATAGAGTCATAATTTGTTCTAAGTATTGAGTTGTAATTCTTGTGTTGTAAATCAATAAAAGTGTGATGATCTCCATTATTAGAGCATTGTCCCAAGGGAGGAAAGGATGATGAAGACTATGATTCCCCCAAAAGTCGGGATGAGACTTTGGACTTTATAAAAATAAAAGAGGCCAAAGAAGCCCATATAAAAAAGAGGCCAAAGAAGCCCACCAAATAAAAAAATGAAAAGAAGGAGAAAAAAATGAGAGAAAAGAGAGAAGGGACAATGCTACTATCTTTTTTCCACACTTGTGCTTCAAAGTAGCACCATGATCTTCATGATAGAGAGTCTCCTATGTTGTCACTTTCATATACTAGTGGGAATTTTTCATTATACAACTTGGCTTGTATATTCCAATGATGGGCTTCCTCAAAATGCCCTAGGTCTTCGTGAGCAAGCAAGTTGGATGCACACCCACTTAGTTTCTTTTGTTGAGCTTTCATATATTTATAGCTCTAGTGCATCCGTTGCATGGCAATCCCTGCTCACTCACATTGGTATCTATTAATGGGCATATCCATAGCACGTTGATAAGCCTAGTTGATGTTAGACTATCTTCTCCCTTTTTGTATTCACAACCACCACCTTATTACACATATAGTGCTATGTCCATGGCTTGCGCTCATGTATTGCGTAAGAGTTGAAAAAGCTGAAGCGCGTTAAAGAGGATGAACCAATTGCTTGGCTGAAACTGGGGTTGTGTATGATGGGAGTATTTTGTGTGATGAAAATGAAGCATGGCCTAACTATATGATTTTGTATGGATGAGCTTTCTTTGGCTATGCTATTTTGATAAGACATGATTATTTGTTAGTATGCTTGAAGTACTACTATTTTTATGTTTTATAAGCTTTTATCTTGAATTATTTGGATCTAAACAATCATGCCACAATAAAGAAAATAATATTGAGAATTATGCTAGGTAGCATTCCACATAAAAAATTCTGTTTTTATCATTTACCTACTCAAGGACGAGCGGGAATTAAGCTTGGGGATGCTTGATACGTCTCGAACGTATTTATAATTTTTTATTGTTCCATGCTATTATATTACCCGTTTTGGATGTTTATGGGCTTTACTCTACACTTTATATCATTTTTGGAACTAACCTACTAACCGGAGGCCCAGCCCGAATTGCTGTTTTTTTGCCTATTTCAGTGTTTCGAAGGAAAGGGATATCAGACGGAGACCAAACGGAATGAAACCTTCGGGAGCGATTGTCGGTGTCAAAACCGGCGGATCTTGGGTAGGGGGTCCCGAACTGTGCGTCTAGGCGGATGGTAACAGGAGACGAGGGACACGATGTTTTACCCAGGTTAGGGCCCTCTTGATGGAGGTAAAACCCTACATCCTGCTTGATTAATATTGATGATATGGGTAGTACAAGAGTGGATCTACCACAAGATCAAGGAGGCTAAACCCTAGAAGCTAGCCTATGGTATGATTGTTGTAATGGAGGTTATGTCCTACGGACTAAAGCCCTCCGGTTTATATAGACACCGGAGAGGGCTAGGGTTACACAGAGTCGGTTACAATGGAAGGAGATCTACATATCCGTATCGCCAAGCTTGCCTTCCACGCCAAGGAAAGCCCCATCCGGACACGGGACGGAGTCTTCAATCTTGTATCTTCGTAGTCTTGGAGTCCGGCGGACGATGATAGTCCGCTGTCCGGACACCCCTAGTCCAGACTCCTCAAGAGCCCCGAACCAGGCTTCAATGATGATAAGTCCAAATACAGTATATAGTCTTCGGCGTTGCAAGGCGGGTTCTCCCTTTAAGTTCCATGTACCTACCGAACAGTGTCCGGCTTCCTTATAAATGCTTCGCTTCTTGGCTTCTACGCCCAATAATGGCCTTCTTCCACGCGTCGCACGAATGCGAAAAGCCAGGGTATCTTTTATGTTTCACCCCCCTAGTCGTGCAAGTAATCTGCCTATAAAAGAGGCAAAAATCCAGATCCAAATCACACCATCTTCCTTCTGCGAATACTCATCGGAGCGCCTTTGACCCAGAATCCATTCCATCATGGTCCGTTGGCGCGGCTCCTCTTCTCGCGCTCCCAGCCCACTGCCAGGAGATTGGAGGAGATGCTCTGTTCCGCACAACAAGCTATTGAAGCTCCAAGCGGGGGGATATCTCCCTCCGGCCTTCATGGTTCCGGTCCGAGCCGGGCTGGCCACCTACCAAGGTGGGAAGCAAGCGGAGGTTACCCCAAGTCCCAACAAAGGGGAGCGGGTATGCTTCGTCCCCTATCTGATAAGGGGACTCGGATTTCTATACATCCGTTCCTCCGCTGGCTCTGGAGTTCTACGGCTCCGGCTCCATCACCTTACACCCGCCTCTATCCTGCATATCGCGGGTTATGTAGCTCTTCTTGAGCTATTTCGGCATCAAGCCCCATTTTGCCTTTGTGGAAGAGGTTGTTACGCCTCGTACCCGTTCTCATGAGGGGTCTATATATCAAGTGGGCGGCGCCAAATATGGCGCATTGCGGGACCGGATATCCATCCGAACCCCTAAGAAGGCCTCCAAGACGGCCTTGAATGGTTTACATAGAAGGCGCTCGCTGCGGACCTGTCCGTGTCGGCCTCCGGAGATCAAGATCTTGCTCCTCTGAAGAAAGCGCTTTAGTTGGCGCCATGAGCCCCCAACTAGAGGAAGGCAAGAGCGTCCATTATCGATGGGCGAATAAGATTCTTGGCCCATTCCGGTTGACCGTGATTGGAGTCATGGCAACATGCATTACGCGGGGTGCAGCCACTTTGTCTGAGGCCACCCATGTGGGATTTCAGCGGGAAGACGACGCCACCCGTCATGGCCGCAAGGACGGATTCGCCGAGGATCTGGTGGCGATCCCGTCCGGCCTATACAAGGGGAGATGGAGGACTTCCTTGAGACGAACCCGTTGAATGGGTTCTCCATGAATAACCCCGTCGTTGGGTAGCGAACACTTTAAGGGCCCGACCCATGTTTTGAAGTTTAAGCTTCTCATATTATGTCTTGGTAGCAGAACTGCGTCCGGATTGTGGAGGACATGATAAGTCCAGCTCCGCAACCCGAGGATCCAGAGAGATCCCAGGATCCAGCCTTCGAAGAGGATCCGGACATTCAGGTGGAGCTAATCGACGGGGTGTTCCACCAGCTAAGCATGGATAATGCTTTAGTAGCCATTACGGCTGACTACCCCGGACTATATCCAGCTTCCCAGGTGATTGTGACGGAAGTCCGGACACCATTATTTCTTCCTTGCCCATTTCTGACCTTCGCGTACGATGGCGTTTTGCAGGAAGCGCCTTCAAGGCAGGAAGCCGAGCCCGCGGCAGCTGACCAACAAAGGCCAATCCGGACCAGTAGGCGGAAAAGGAGCGCGACGCGGACTGAAACGTCACCGCAAAGGTATAGCTCGTAATTAATTATTTGGAGCAACGTTCCTAGGAAGCGTTTGAGTGCTCATGATCTTTGTAGGAGAAAAAGCGCCCGCCGGACTGCAGGCATAGAGGTTGCCGATCCGACCTCTACCTGCCAGGCTCCAGCACCCGGTCTGGAGGGGGAGGCAAGCGCAAGGCGCGGGCCGGATACTCCTCCAACGGAGGATGCCGACAGACTGTCCGCCACCAAGTCTGAGGTGGAGAGTGCCATGAACCGCAGGCGTCGCCGGACAGTATTTTGTGAAGCGTGCTTCTCCCCTGAGGTGTTGAATGCCTTTAACGCGGGGGACGCGCACCTCCGTGCTGCTCAAGTTGGTTTTACCAGAGCCACGGAGCAGTATGTAAAAGACATACGGGTAAGAGAATTTAATAGCTATATATGCCAGTAGCCCTCGAGACTTAAAGTAGTTATGTTAACTGATTTAAGGATCATTTGAAATGTAGGATCTTACCAAGAAGAATACCCAACTGACTCAGGAGCTGCAAGAGTGCAAGGCCCAACTTGAGGCTGCACTTGCTGCCGCAGGAGGGAACACAGAGGCCCCTCCTGGTAACGCATCTGCTTTTAAATATAAGCGCTGTGCGGCGTGCGCACAAGTCTAATAATGACATTGCAGTCTTTGCGGACAAGATCCGGACAGCAACAATTCTTGCGCGCCACCAAGGCCGGCGAAAGGGTGCTGAATAGAGTGCAACAGGAAAGGAACAAGCTCCAAGATGCCCACGCCCAGCTTGGAGAAGAGCTGAAAGGCGTTCGGGTCGAGCTGCCCGGCTCCGTTAAGGAAAATCAGCGGCTTC
Source organism: Aegilops speltoides (assembly GCA_021437245.1). Classification (NCBI taxonomy): domain Eukaryota; kingdom Viridiplantae; phylum Streptophyta; class Magnoliopsida; order Poales; family Poaceae; genus Aegilops; species Aegilops speltoides. Next base: position 306,610,771 of record CM038147.1, on the reverse strand, counting down.
GTCGCGGCATCTATAGTAAGTGCTTGAGCGAACTCCTTTGAAAAGAAGAGTTCGGCGAGGAAGTCAATTGACAAAATATGTCTTGTAGGTATACTCACAGGTCGCCCTGCGGAGGAGATGCCCGTATCAACGGGTGATCAACTTCCCGAGCTGTTGCAACTGCTCGAACGAGTTCGGCAGGCGATGAGCGGCGTCGTCCAGGCTTTATGGCCAGCCCTCTCCCCACCCGAGGGCCTTGGGGAGCTTGCGGAGAAGCTTCAGGGAGTGCGGCAGCGCTTCCGTTTATGGAAGATTTCGGCCTGCCGCCAAGGTGCCAGGGAGGCTTGGGCCATGGTGAAGACGCGGTACAAGAAGGCCTGAGGTCGGACCGGTGGGGCCCGATGGGAAGGAGATCCCTGTGAGTTTAGTTTACAGCCAAGTAGAGTTGGCTGCTAAATTTTCCCAATGGGACTGTAAGTTAGATAGCCTGTTAGACGGGATTGAGGAGGAATACAGTCAGTAGATTTGACAATGTATTTTAAAATGACATGTGAAATGCCTTCTAGCCGGATTGTAGATCGTTTGTCTTTGCCGACCTTTTCGCTTCAACCTCGGGACCCTAGAGTCCGGAGTGTGTCCGAATACCTTAGTGGTTAAGAAACAACCGGGGTATGCATGGAGACCAGGCGTAGGGGTTATTAGTGCTTTATCAGACAAGTGCCCAACTAGTTATGTTATATTACATGGTTAGTAAGAAACATCTTCCAGGGAGAATAGTTCCGTTAAGGGTTCCTTTCCCTGGGAGGCATGCCCTAAAGTGCATGTCCGGACTGCGAAAAAAGCAGAAAAACATCTGGGGGCAGATAAATAAGTAGGTAAAAAATCATCTTTCAAGTCACCGACCGAATATTCCCTTAAGAACGCTAGCTTTCAGCTTCACCCACCGAGGTACACATCCGGTGACCGGCAAGAACAATCACGAGGTGCTCCTTTACCTCCTAGCCGAACAATCGGGAACGTAGGGGTAAGCACAGGAGCCAGGCAACCCAGCTTGGCCAAAACTTAAGTCATATTGATGCATATAATGGTGAGTAAAAGGTACATGTGGAAGCTTGACACATGCGCTGGGCATAAAACCCTTATAATTGAGCTTCTGGAAAGGAAGCCCCCAGGTATAATGAGTGCGGATGGCACATCAAGTATGTGCGAACAATGCGCAAGTAGGCCCTTAAGGGCTTTTTAGGAAAAAGGTTACGGGAAGAAAGAGAAACAAAAGACAGCTGAAGTGTAAAAATTTGGGCGGGGGAAGGGGACGAACTCTTAGTCCAAATACTAGGCATAGAATCTTGAAGGCGGGCTGCGTTCCATGGGTTCGGCTCGAGTCGGTTGTCCTATGCATTTCGTAGATGGTACGCTCCGCCGGTCAGGACTTGATCGATGATGAAGGGGCCCTCCCATTTGGGCTTGAGCTTGTCCTTTTTCTTGTCCGGCAGGCATAGAACTAGTTCGCCAAAGTTGTAAGTCTTGGCCCGTACTTCTCTGCTTTGATATCTTCGAGCCTGCTGCTGATAGAATGCGGAACGAGCCTTGGCGACGTCACGTTCTTCCTCCAATGCGTCCAAACTGTCCTGCCGATCCAACTCGGCTTCTCTTTCTTCATACATGCGTACTCGAGGTGAGTCATGAATAATGTTGCAGGGCAGAACTGCCTCTGCGCCGTATACCATAAAAAATGGTGTGAATCCGGTAGTACGGTTGCGCGTTGTCCGCAGCCCCCGGAGCACGGAGTCGAGCTCCTCTACCCAGTGCGTGTCGGATTTCGTAAGTGACCGCACTAGTCCGGGTTTAATGCCGCTCATTATTAGACCATTTGCTCGTTCCTCTTGACCGTTGGTTTGAGGATGATAGACTGAAGCGTAATCGAGCTTAATGCCCATGTTTTTGCACCATGACTTAACCTCGTCCGCCGTGAAGTTCGTGCCGTTATCGGTGATGATGCTGTGGGGGACACCATAACGGTGTACTACCCCGGATATAAAGTCTATCACTGGTCCGGACTCTGCCGTTTTGACTGGTTTGGCCTCTATCCATTTGGTGAATTTGTCCACCATGACCAATAGGTACCTTTGCTTGTGGGTTCCCCCTTTAAGGGGTCCAATCATGTCAAGCCCCCAGACCGTGAACGGCCAGGTAATGGGTATAGTTTTGAGGGCGGTGGGTGGGATATGGCTTTGATTAGCAAAGAGCTGACAACCGACGCATCTTTGGACTAAGTCTTGAGCATCTGCCCGGGCCGTCGGCCAATAAAATCCTGTACAGAATGCCTTTCCTACAAGGGCCCGGGCTGCTGCGTGGTGTCCGCCTAGTCCGACATGAATTTCAGCCAGGAGGTTTCGCCCTTCCTCTTCGAAGATACACCTTTGAAGGACTCCGGTTGTACTTTTCTTATAAAGTTGTCCCTCATGGATCTTGCAGGCTTTCAATCGCCGGACTATGCAGCGGGCCTCATTTTGGTCTTCGGGAAGTTCCTGCCTAAGCAAGTAGGCTAGGAATGGTTCTGTCCACGGGGCTATTACTGCCATTATGTCGTGGGCTGAAGGTGTTATGTCATCGGCTGAATTGCCGGTTGGCGCGGTTTTTTCCGGTTTGTCGTTTCCGGACTCCTCTTCCCATAGTAAGGATGGCTTGAAGAGCCGTTCCAGGAAGATATTTGGAGGGACATCGTCATGTTTTGCGCCGATTCATGCCAGTACGTCGGCTGCTTGGTTATTATCTCGGGCTACGTGATGGAATTCAAGTCCTTCAAACCGAGCTGACATTTTTAAGACAGCGTTGCAATATGCTGCCATTTTCGGATCCTTGGCGTCAAAGTCTCCATTTATTTGGGATATTGCAAGGTTTGAATCCCCGCGCACCTCTAGGCGTTGAATGCCCATGGAGATTGCCATCTGGAGACCATGTAGAAGGGCCTCATATTCGGTTGCGTTGTTGGAGTCCATGTACATTATTTGAAGTACGCATTGGACTGTGTCCCCGGTCGGGGACGTCAATACGACGCCAGCCCCCAGTCCGGCCAACATTTTAGAGCCGTCGAAGTGCATAGTCCAATTGGAGTATGCATCGTACTCTTTAGGGAGTTCGGCTTCGGTCCATTCAGCGACTAAGTCAGCCAAAACTTGTGACTTTATAGCTCGCCGAGGTTTGTAGGTTATATCGAATGGTAAGAGCTCAATGGCCCATTTTGCAATCCTGCCCGTTGCGTCGCGGTTGTTTATAATGTCATTAAGTGGTACTTCGAAGGCCACTGTTATCGAACACTCTTGAAAGTAGTGTCGGAGCTTCCGGGATGCCATGAACAACGCATACGCTATCTTTTGATAGTGCGGGTAACGGACTTGCGGGGGTTAACACAAAGGGATCGTAGTACACTGGTTTTGAAGAGGGAATTTATGCCCTTCTGTCTCTCGTTCGACGACGAGTACCGCGCTTACAACTTGATGTGTTGCCGCGATGTATAACAACATTGGTTCGCCCAGGTTGGGCGCAGCTAGGACCGGATTTTTTGCCAATATGGCCTTTATTTCTTCGAGTCCGGCAGTGGCGGCATCCATCCACTCGAAGTGTTGGTGCGCCTAAGGAGGCAATAGAGGGCAATGCCTTTTCTCCCAAGCGGAGATAAAGCGGCTTAAAGCATCACGCATCCATCAATTTTGTATCTGTTTGAGGTCTTTTGGAATATCCAAGCGTGTGAGCTCGGATCTTGGCGGGTTTGCTTCAATTCCTCTACGGATACAATGAAGCCCAGCAGACTTTCCGGCTGATGCGCAAAACGCATTTTTCCGGATTCACTTGATGTCATATGCTCGAGGTTGTCGAATGTGAGCCTCAAGTCGTCTACTAAAGTTTCGACATGTTTGGTTTTGACGACTACGTCGTCTACATATGCCTCTACTGTTTTGCCGATCTGGGTGGCGAGACATGTTTGGAACACGCTACGATATGTTGCTTGGCGTTTTTAAGTCCGAAGGGCATCGTGTTGAAGCGAATGGTCCATATGGAGTGATGAATGCCGTTGCGGCTTGGTGCCTTCCGCCATCTTGATTTGATGGTAGCGGTATCGTCGAGGAAGCACAATGAATCGTGCCTCGCAGTAGCATCGATTATTTGGTCGACGCGGGGGGAAGGGATCCTTTAGGCAAGCCTTATTGAGGTCTTTAAAATCGGCGCATAGGCGCGAGATTTGTCCATCTTTGGTATCATTACCAGATTTGCTAGCCAATCCGGATGTTTGATATCTCTGATGAATCCGGCTTCCAATAGTTTGGCTAGCTCTTCTCCCATTGCCTGTCTTTTGGGTTCGGAAAATCATCGAAGCGCCTGTTTGACTGGCTTGAATCCTTTTAGGATGTTTAGGCTGTGTTCTGCCAATCTGCGTGGGATTCCGGGCATATCCGAGGGGTGCTAGGCGAAGATGTCCCAATTTTCCCGAAGGAATTCTCGCAGTGCGGCGTCTACATCAGGATTCAACTGTGCCCCGATGGAGGCCATCTTTGTTGGGTCCGTTGGGTGGACCTGGAATTTTACTATTTCATCTGCTGGTTTAAAGGAGGTGGACTTGGATCTCTTATCGAGTATCACATCGTCCTTATTCACCGTAGAGCGCAGAGCGGTGAGTTCTTCTGCCGCTAGGGCTTCGGATAGTGCCTCCAGGGCTAATGCGGCTGTCTTGTTTTCGGCGCGGAGTGCTATATCCGGATCACTAACGAGAGTGATTATTCCACCGGGCCCAGGCATTTTGAGCTTCATGTACCCGTAATGGGGTACTGCTTGAAAAATTGTGAATGCCTCTCGTCCTAATATAGCGTGATATCCGCTGTTGAACGGGGCCACTTGGAACGTGACTTCTTTGGATCTATAATTGTCCGTGAGCTGAACACCACATCGAGTGTGATTTTTCCGGTGCAGCGCGCCATGCTAGGGATTATTCCTCTGAAGGTTGTCTTTGCTTCGCTCAATACGGCTCCATCTATTTCCATTTTTTGAAGAGTTTCCTCGTAGATGAGGTTTAATCCGCTGCCGCCATCCATGAGGACCTTTGTAAGTTGAAAGCCGTCCACTATTGGACTAAGTACCAGTGCGGCTGGTGCTCGGGCTGTTCGGAATTTAGGTTCGTCGCTGGCATTGAAGGTGATGGCTGTGTCGCTCCATGGATTTGCTATTGCTACTTGGTAGTCTTCGGCGAGGCCGCAGATTGTTCGTTTCCGCATATTATTTGATGCGAAGGTCTCGAAGACTGTTGATACTGTACTGGTATTGTTGGAGTGGTTTTCCGGGGCTAGAAGCTCCTCGCCACTTTTGGCCACCTGCCGTAATATCCAACATGCTCGAAGGCTGTGTGTTGGGACGACGCCCTTTGTACTGTGAAGTTTACAGGGTCCGCTGAGCCATCCCTCCAGTACGGTTCCGTGCCCTTTATGGGGTTTTTGCTTTTTGGTTTTTGTATCTGGGGCCTGAATGTGATGCACCCTTTTGTTGCGGACTAGGGTTGTATTCGGGGCCGGATTGTCCCAAAATTGGTTTTCGGTTTTCCGGAAACTCTCCATCGCACAGTACTTTCGTACTATGGACGCCAGATCGGCGAAGCGTGTAATTTCACGACGGCTGATGGCGTTCAGTATTCCCTTGTCCGTGCAATTATTGCAAAAGATTGAGATTGCGTTTTCCTCTCGGAAGTCCTTTATCCTGTCCATAACCAGGGGGAATCTGGCCCAATAGTGATGTACTATTTCAGCGGGCTCCTTCCGTATTAGAGATAGATCGCATATGTCTGGGCGGGTGGGTGGAATAAAATCCGGAACCCTACCCATCTCAGGGCTTGAAGGCCGTGAAGTTTCAAAATTTGGAAGCTTGGATTGCTGGACGTTGTCCAACGAGTCTGGTCCGATGCCTGACTTTAAGTTTAGTGCTTGATCGAAGTCCATACCTCCGCGGAAATCCGGCATGGAGGGTTCGGGAGCCCGGACATGACTAGTTTTCAATACAGGAGATGAGTCGCCGCATTGTTCCTCTACCACTGCGACGTGGTGGGTGACCTGGGAGAGTTAATCTCTCTCAGATCGGTTTTAAGCCCAATCTGATTGTAGTCCATAGCGACTCCCAGGGCGGCGATGCGATCTAAGAGCTCATTGACAGACGAGAGCTCTATTGGATCCAGCCGCTCGGCAAGTTCCGAGCTAACGTGAAGATTGCTTTTGACGACTTGAGAAGTCATTGTCGAAGCAGTGGCCGGACAGGCGGTCATAAGGAAGCCACCTACCCGGATAGTTTGGCTGGCGGCCAAGGCCCCTTTGGCGAAAATACCGTCCTTGAAGACGTGTAACGCCCTCGATGCGGCTATATCTCCCACGTGTCGAAGCACGACTTAGAGGCATAACCGCATTGAAAGCAATGTCGCAAGTGAGGTAATCTTCGCACAATCCATGTAATACATAAGGGAAAAGGTACATAGTTGGCTTACAGTCGCCACTTCACACAATTACATGAATAAAGCATTACATCATCCAGATACAATCAAGGTCCGACTACGGAACCAAAATAAAAGAAGAACACCCCACATGCAACACAGACCCCCGATCGCCCCAACTGGGCTCCACTACTAATCGTCTGGAAATGAAACATAATATCGACCAAGTGCCTCATCATATTCCCACTTCAGCTCGGTTCGCCATCATTGTACTGGCATCACCGTACCGCATCTGTTTTGGTAGAATCATGAGCCACGGGGACTCAACAATCTCACACCCGAGATCAAGACTATTTAAGCAAGGGAAGGCTGGTGTCAAAAGGAGGAGCTGCTGCAGCGTTTACTAGCATATATGGTGGCTACATCGCAAAAGAGAGCGAGAAGAGAAGCAAAGCGCGGTCGTGAAGCTATTAGCGATCAAGAAGTGATCCTGACTACTTACGTCAAGCATAACTCCAACACCGTGTTCACTTCCCGGACTCCGCCGAGAAGAGACCATCACGGTTACATACACGGTTGATGTATTTTAATTAAGGTCAACTTCGGTTTTCAACAACGGACATTAACAAATTCCCATCTGCCTCATAACCGCGGGCACGGCTTTCGAAAGATAATACCCTGCAGGGGTGTCCCAACTTAGCCCATAACAAGCTCTCACGGTCAACGAAGGAATAAACCTTCACCCAAGACACTCCGATCAGACTCGGTATCCCGGTACATCAAGACATTTCGACAATGGTAAAACTAAACCAGCAAAGCCGCCCGATGTGCCGACAAATCCCGATAGGAGCTGCACATATCTCGTTCTCAGGGCACACCGGATGAGCAAGACGACGGGTTGGCATAGACCACAGTTGCCAGGGCGCGCGGACATCGCTCGAGTTGGACCAACACCGAAGGAGCACGGCCCGGGGCTAAAATAAAGATGACCCTCGGGCTCGCGAAACCCAAGGGAAAAAGGGGTATAGGTGGCAAATGGTAAAACCAAGGTTGGGCCTTCTTTGGAGGAGTTTTATTCAAAGCGAACCGTCAAGGGGTCCCATAAATCACCCGACCGCGTAAGGAACGCAAAATCAAGGAACATAACACCGTATGACGGAAACTAGGGTGGCAAGAGTGGAACAAATCACCAGGCATAAGGCCGAGCCTTCCACCCTTTACCAAGTATATCGATGCATCAATTAAAACAATAGATATTGTGATATCCCAAAATATCCGTGTTCCAACAAGGAACAAACTTCATCTTCACCTGCAACTAGCAACGCTATAAGAGGGGCTGAGCAAAGCGGTAACATAGCCAATCAACGGTTCGCTAGGACATGGATGGTTAGAGGTTGACATGGCAATATGGGTGGCATGATATAGCAAGTGGTAGGTATCGCAGCATAGGCATAGCAAAAGAGCGAGCATCTAGCAAGCAAAGATAGAAGTGATATCGAAGGTATGGTCATCTTGCCTGTAAGGTTCTCAGAGTTGTCGAAGGCTTGATCTTCGTAGGTGTTCTCAACAGGTTCCTCGTTCACGTACTCGTCTCCCGACTCTAACCAAAGCAAGAACACAAGCAACGGAACCACAATCAAACAAGGAACAATGCACAAGCAATATGATGCAAAACATGACATGCGATGCAATGCATATGTATGCTCCGGAAGGAAATTGATGAACCGGGCATCAACTTGGCAAACCAAGTATGCCGCTGGAAAGATGAGATGATTTCGGTTGAAATCGATATAAAGATCACCGGAAACGGATGCACGGTTTGCAAATGACAAGCAAAACAAGAATGGCGCAAATCTGCGTTTAACAGCCCGATGCTACTTAGCACGCAACACGAAACTATGCTACAGCACCCCAACATAAAAACAAAGCATATGGCAGCGAACTACAAGAGATGCTTAACAAAAGAGGAACACTGAGCTACAGCTAAATCACATCATAACATGTTCAAACAAGCATGGTGAAAGTGCTCAAAATATCAGGTTCACAGACTTAGTGAAAATACTAACATGCCAGGAATTAACATCAGGAAGGCATGTTTAGAGCAAGCAAACAACATGCTACAGGAACTTATAATAGCAAAGCAAGGCATGACATGATTCTACTCAAAGCATATTTCAATAGTCCCTTACTGACCATAAGCCAAAAAGGACTCTAAGAAATGATGGCACCCATGTAAACATTGCAAGTTTTATTACAGATTTCAGACTTAGTGAAATATCAGGACATGGCAAAAACAGATTCAACATGGCATGTTCGTGAGCTCGATGCACTCACTACAGAGCATCTCATGATAAACTAAGCATACACCGATCAAGAAGACATGGCATAGGAGCTATACATGGCAAGAAAAACATCATAGCATACACGGATCAACTACAACGACCTCGTGAAAATTGAATCTCATGCAAACAGTCTGCCAGGAAACATTTTCAAGCAAAAGTAGAGCACGAAAATGACATGCTAGACTACACCATAAATGCCAACAAAGGAATGGATGGATAGAGCACATCCATATGTCCAAAACACCCTTACTGATCATGCTCAAAAAGGGCATAGATCTCTCTGTAACAACATGAACATATGGCATAAAATTATCAGCAGGACAAGACTTAGTGAAATCACTAAGTTCCTGAAATCAGCAACATCATCATCCCTACTTTGCATGCTTGTTCTAGTCAACACATAGCTCACAAAAATACATGGAAAACACCCCTGGAAAGATGGCATGGCAATGTTAAACTCACATGTAGGACTCAAGTTCATAGGGTGCACACATAATTCATGGCAAAAATGACAAAAGAGCTCGAACTGATAAGATTCTGAAACTAACGATCTGAAGCCATCTTCCAACAGCATTTCGGGCATCAAGATGAGCTCAAATGCAAATGATGCAATGGAATTAAATGATTTACTCTTCGAGGCGAACAATTTGACATATTATACGCCCAAAACGGAGCCACGGTTGCAGAGATGTGATCCTATGAAAAATGCACGAAATTAACACAGATATAAGGACTTAAGAGGATTTTCGGGGGGAAAAGAAGTCAACCTGGCCTTGTGAACGAGGCGAGGCGGACTCGCGGAGAGGGCGCCAGGTGGGGTCGGGGCCGCCGGATCCGGCGATGGGGACGCCGGCGGGTCGGGCCGGCCGGATCCGGCTCGGCGGCGGTCGGCGGCGCCAGCCGTGAGCCAGAGCGGGCGTGGCGCGGCGGCGGCCATGGCGATGGCGGCGCGAGCGAAGCGTGGCGGCGGCGGGCAGGCCATGGCCGGGAAGCGCGGCGGCGGCGCGCGACGCTGGGGGAGGGCCTGGCAACTGGGGCGGCCGGGCGGCGGCGCGGACGAGTGGCGGGGTGCCACGTGGCGGCGGGCGACCGGACGTGTCCGGCTGCGGCGGACGTGTCCGTGGCGGCGGAGTGGAAATTGCTAGGGTTTGCCCGGATTTTCGGGGGAGGGGTCTATTTATAGAGGTAGAGGGAGCTAGGAATGTCCAAATGAGGTGTAGTCTTCGCCCACACGATCGTGATCGAATGACCGAGGGCATGGAGGTGACTTAGATGGGTTATTGGGATGTTTTGGAGGGGTGTTGGGCTGCAACTCAAAAGAGGCCTATCTTGAGTCACGGTTAACCGTTGGAGTGCCAACGAACTCCAAATGACCCGAAACTTGACAGTGGTCTACGGTGCTATACCAGGCCACTTGGCAAGGCTCGGTCCATTCCGAGAATGTTCAACACCCGCACACGGAAAAAGAACAAGAGGGTGCGCCGGGGAACATAGGAGTGTCGGATTGCAAAAGCGGACAACGGGAAAATGCTCGGATGCATGAGGCGAACACGTATGCAAATGAGATGCACATGATGGCATGATATGAGATGCATGACATGGACAAAATGCAAAACGAAAACAAAACCCAACCACGGAGGGAATATCATAGCACATATCCGAAAATGGCAAGAGTTGGAGTTACAAATATGGAAAGATACATCCGGGGTGTTACAACACTCCACCACTACAAGAGGATCTCGTCCCGAGATCTAGGACTGAAAGAACTCCGGATATTCAGAACGGAGGTGATCCTCGCGCTCCCAGGTGCCTTCTCGGTCGGAATGGTGTGACCACTTCACTTTTAGGAATTTGATTGACTTGTTGCGAGTCTTGCGCTCGATTTCTTCAAGAATAGCAACGGGGTGCTCATGATAAGAGAGATCTTCTTGGAGGTCAATTTCTTCAAAGTTGATAGTGCGCTCAGGAATCTTGAAGCACTTGCGGAGCTGTGACACGTGAAACACATCGTGCACGTTTGCAAAGTTGGATGGAAGCTCAAGTTGATAGGCAAGATCGCCTCTTTTGCCAATGATGTTGAAAGGACCCACGTATCTAGGGGCAAGCTTCCCTTTGATACCGAAGCGACAAGTACCTTTCATTGGAGAGACGCGGAGGTAGACATGGTCTCCGATTTCAAAAGCCACATCACGGTGCTTGTCATCATAATAGCCCTTCTGGCGCGATTGCGCGGCTTTGAGATTCTCACGAATGACTTTGCACATTTCTTCGCTTCGTGATCAAGTCGTTGCCAAGAAGTTGGCGTTCACATGCTCGGACCAATTGAGAGGAGTACGACACTTTACGCCATATAAATTTCGAATGGGGCCTTGCGAACTTGCTTGGAAGCTGTTGTTGTAGGAGAACTTCGGCATATGGAAGACACTCTTCCCACTTCATGCCAAAAGAAATGACACAAGCCCCGAGCATATCTTCAAGGATTTGATTGACTCGCTCGACTTGGCCACTAGTTTGAGGATGAAAAGCTGTCTTTGAAACGAATGTTGGTGCCCATGGCCTTCGAAAGGAGTCCCGAACTTAGAAGTGAAGATGCTTCCACGGTCCGAAGAGATCAATTGTGGAATACCGTGCAAGGAGACAATTCGGAGGTGTATAGCTCTGCCACCGAGCTGCTGTGATAGATTCTTTGACAGAAGAAAATGAGCCACTTTAGTAAGCTTGTCAATGACAACGAAGATAGCATCATTTCCACGCTTGGACTTAGGAAAACCAGTCCACGAAGTCCATCTCGATATGATCAAACTTCCATTCGGAATAGCAAGAGGTTGGAGGAGACCAGCTGGTCTTTGGTGTTCTGCTTTCACCCTTCTGCAGACATCACATTCATTCACGAATTGAGCAATTTCGCTTCATTCGAGTCCACCAATATGATTGCTTGAGGTCATGGTACATCTTCGTACTTCGGGATGAATGGATAGGAGGAATTGTGTGCCTCATTCATGATGACTTTTCTCGATCGCCTTTAGGAACCACAATACGATCCTCGAAGAAAAGAGTACCTTTGTCATCAAGCGATAGCACTTGTATTTGGAAATGCCCTTGTCAATACCACGCTTCACCTTCTTCACCATGGTATCCGAAGTTGAGCCTCACGAATTTGATCTTCCAAAGTAGGAGAGACTATGAGGTTGGCAAGAAAGTCTTGAGGAACAACTTGAAGATTCAGCTTGTGGAAAGCTTCACAAAGATCCGGTTGGAAGGGCTTGAGAATTAAGCTGTTGCAATAAGCCTTTCTGCTCAAAGCATCTGCAATCACATTCGCCTTGCCAGGAGTATATTCAATACTTGGATTGTACTCTTGAATCATTTCGACCCATCGAGTTTGCCTGAGGTTGAGGTTTGGTTGAGTGAAGATATACTTGAGACTCTTGTGATCGGTGAAAATGTCCACTTTCCTTCCCAACAAGAGATGTCTCCATGTTATCAATGCATGGACAACTGCCGCCAACTCAAGATCGTGAGTGGGGTAGTTCTTTTCGTTGGGCTTCAACTGACGAGAGGTATATGCCACAACTTTCTTCTCTTGCATTAACACAGCACCGAGACCTTGCAAGGAAGCATCACGAAAACTTGAATGGCTTGGATTCATCAGAGGAGTCAAGGCAGAGCTGTAACTAGCTTCTCTTTGAGGGTGTTGAAAGCGACATCACACTCAAAGGCCCGGACATACTTGACATGCTTCGAGGAGGTTGGAAAGGGCTTTGCAATCTTGGAGAAATTCTCAACGAATCTTCGACAATAGCTTGCAAGACCGAGAAAATCTGAGTCGCTTGACATTCGAGGAGGTTCCCAATTCACAATTGAAGACACCTTCTCGGGATTAACAGCGATGCCCTTGGCTGAGATGATATGACCAAGATAAAGAACTTCATCAAGCCGAACTCACATTTGGAAAACTTCGATAGAATTGATGCTCTCTCGAGCTTGTCGAGCACCAATCGCAAATGTTTGGCATGATCCTGCTTGTTCTTGGAGAAGACCAAAATATCATCGAGATACACCAAGATGAAATCATTTGTGTAGGGGTTGAAGATAAAGTTCATCATGCGAGAGAAAGTTGGAGGAGCATTGACAAGGCGAAAGACATGACAAGATATTCATAAGAACCAAAGCTTGTTCGAATCTTTGTCTTGGGAATATCTTGTTCACGAATGCGAATCTGATGATAACCCATACGAAGGTCAAGCTTGGAGAATACTTTAGCACCTTTGAGTTGCTCGAATAGCTCATTGATGTTGGGAAGTGGATACTTGTTCTTGATTGTCTTCTTGTTCAATGGACGGTAATCAACACAAAGTCGGTCCGTGCCATCCTTCTTCTGGACAAAAAGAACTCCACATCCCCATGGAGATGAACTCGGTCTGATCAGACCCAGACGCTCTTGTTCATCGAGCTGTTTCTTCAATTCTTTCAGCTCCTTGGGACCAAGCTTCTAAGGACGCTTGCAAACGGGTTCAGTGCCAGGCTCAAGATCGATAACGAATTCGACTGGCCGATGAGGAGGCATACCCGGAAGCTCTTCTGGAAAGACATCTTGGTACTCACAAACGACTGGAATCTGAGAGATAGCATCCAACTCTCCCTTCTCATTGAGAGAAAACAACCGTATGGTTTCATCACGAGCGGCATAGATGATAACATCCTTAGAAGGGTGTGTCAATTGAATCTGCCTGGCAGCACAATCAAGCTGAGCCTTGTCTTTGAAAGCCACCCATCCCGAGAATTAGATCAATATCCGAGTCGCCAAGAACCATTGGAGAAGATAGAAATCTATAGTCGCCCATCTTGATAGAAACATCCGAACCATCATCTTGGTGTTCATGAATAAACCGGAGATGAAACCGCTATCGGCTTAGGCAGATCAACAAGATGCAAATCGTGCATGGATGCAAAAGGCTTTGATATGAATGAAATAGAAGCACCAGATCAAATAAAACTTTTGCAGAATATCATTAATCGAAGATTACCCATAATCACATCAAGAGATTCCTCTCGCTTGCGCTGCATTCATCATGTTCACCTTTGCGACTTGGGATTATGCTTGACCACCGTGCATTGCTTGAAGACCTCACGGGGGAGGAGGAGGAAGGCGCCTTTGGTTATGGCATTTGTTAGCATAGTGACCCTTCTGCTGGCACTTGTTGCAAGTCACCTCTGAGAGCGGACGGTGATAAGGAGCATTTGACCTTGGAGCTTGAGGCTGAGACTTGTTCAGTAGCTTGGGTTGGGTGGGTGGGAAGATCCACGACCACCGAGTTCTTCTGGCGATAAGGCCGACGGAACGGAGGAGGAGGAAGGTAGAACTTTTGCTGCTTTGCTGCCACTTGAGAGGAAGAAGAAGACTGAATCGCATCCTGATTCTCTTCTTTGAAGCCTCACACTTGAGCTGAGCACCTTCTAGCTTGAGTGCCATATTATAGAATTGATCAAACTGAGTAGGCTCAGAAAGAACAAGAGATAACTGCAGATCCTCTCTAAGGCCACCTCTGAACTAATAGATCATACTTTTCTCATCAGGAACGTCTTGTTTAGCGAATCGAGCAAGTTTCTGAAACTGTATGTTGTATTCGTACACTGACATGTTTCCTTGCTTGAGATTGCGGAACTCCTCACGCTTGCTCTCAACAACACTGGAAGGAATGTGGTGAGCTTTAAAGTCCCGGCAAATCAGTCCAAGTAATCACTCGACCACCTCTAGAATCCTTGTATTGTTGGAACCAATCAGCTGCCGATCCTTGAGCTAAAAAGACGCGAACTTGACGTAGTCCTCGTGTCCGACATTGCTGCATTCAAGTGCTTGTTGATATCCACGAGCCAATCGTCGGCGTCGTGGCCTCGGCACGATGGTGAAAGACTTTGGCTGGTTTGCAAGGAACTGGTTGAGTGTAGGAAGCGTGGCTGATGATAGAACTGCCCTTGACCTTGATTCCTTGGTTGCTTTGGCTTTGGTTACGCTCTTGCATCACCGGATCAACAATCGGCGTTGGCGTTAGTGGTTGCCATCAAAGTTTGCCATGCCTCCGGAGGCGGAGGTGGAGGTGGAGGGTTTGCTCGACTCCCATCACTGCGTTCGGATTACGGCGCTGGCGGAGCCATCTGAAGAGGGTGACATCCGTTAGCATCTTGATGAGACAGATAGACAAGTTGAATCAGCGGATAGAAATTGCAACATATAGTCTTCACAATAAACATTGAACAGGATGAGCGAATGAATTCCAAAGTAAACATCATGTCCATAAAGGTGAGAAGCCACTTGATAAGAGATTGATGAATAAAAATAAAAACAAGGTATGAATGGAACAAATAAGTGGTAAGGATTACCCAATCACAAACCAAATATCTGCGGAAGAAAATGCTAGAGCTACTTGAATCCCACCTATAAACTCCCAAACTTTCGGTTATGCAATCAGGTGTTGGGGATACAGGGAGCAATATATATCTCACCCAAGCTAACAATCCCTACATCCATTGTATCCATCCTTCAACACATAACCAAGAAACCTTCGAAATCGTGTACCTCAACCTTGAAAAGCATCCGTTATACGAGTCATGGCAATACTCCGTACTCACCACAAGATCTTGGGTTAGCGGGTTATCTCACCAACTGACGCATAAAAGAGATTTTCGATGTCGGCGTACTAAACTCGGTATTCGAGAATGCAACGATAAAATTATGACGACAACACCTCGGAGCTCAACTCCCGGGACACCGCCACAACCCCTAAATGTCGAGGCAACCAAGACAATGTTGTCATCATAAAACCATCGAACGATTCTAAGATACCCGCGTGATCCTAAAAATTTTTTAGTGAAATTTGAGAAGAGAAGAGTCAAAACTCTCGTCGGGATACCTCACCGTAAGGTCGAAGGACCGGGAGTAAAAAGAATTCCTAACTCTCCGATATATATAATCCTAAATGACTCAAAACATTTTTCTAGACACAACTCGCCACTAAAAGCGATCAAGCGGTGGGGGCTCCTGAGGTCGGGGATGGCTCTGATACCAACTTGTAACGCCCTCGATGCGGCTATATCTCCCACGTGTCGAAGCACGACTTAGAGGCATAACCGCATTGAAAGCAATGTCGCAAGTGAGGTAATCTTCGCACAATCCATGTAATACATAAGGGAAAAGGTACATAGTTGGCTTACGATGCCACTTCACACAATTACATGAATAAAGCATTACATCATCCAGATACAATCAAGGTCCGACTACGGAACCAAAATAAAAGAAGAACACCCCACATGCAACACAGACCCCCGATCGCCCCAACTGGGCTCCACTACTAATCGTCTGGAAATGAAACATAATATCGACCAAGTGCCTCATCATATTCCCACTTCAGCTCAGTTGCGCCATCAGCGCTGGCATCACCGGTACCTGCATCTGTTTTGGTAGAATCTGTGAGCCACAGGGACTCAGCAATCTCACACCCGCGAGATCAAGACTATTTAAGCTTAAGGGAAGGCTGGTGTCAAAAAGGAGGAGCTGCTGCAAGCGACTAGCATATATGGTGGCTACATCGCAAAAGAGAGCGAGAAGAGAAGCAAGGCGCGGTCGTGAAGCTATTAGCGATCAAGAAGTGATCCTGACTACTTACGTCAAGCATAACTCCAACACCGTGTTCACTTCCCGGACTCCGCCGAGAAGAGACCATCACGGTTACATACACGGTTGATGTATTTTAATTAAGGTCAACTTCGGTTTTCAACAACCGACATTAACAAATTCCCATCTGCCTCATAACCATGGGCACGGCTTTGAAAGATAATACCTGCGCAGGGTGTCCCAACTTAGCCCATAACAAGCTCTCACGGTCAACGAAGTAATAAACCTTCACCCAAGACACTCCGATCGACTCGGTATCCCAGACATCAAGACATTTCGACAATGGTAAAACTAAACCAGCAAAAGCCGCCCGATGTGCCGACAAATCCCGATAGGAGCTGCACATATCTCGTTCTCGTGGCACACCGGATGAGCAAGACGACGGGTTGGCATAGACCACAGTTGCCCAGGCGCGGACATCGCCAGTTGGACCAACACCGAAGGAGCACCGCCCGGGGCTAAAATAAAGATGACCCTCGGGCTCGCGAAAACCCAAGGGAAAAAGGGGTATAGGTGGCAAATGGTAAAACCAAGGTTGGGCCTTGCTTTGGAGGAGTTTTATTCAAAGCGAACCGTCAAGGGGTCCCATAAATCACCCGACCGCGTAAGGAACGCAAAATCAAGGAACATAACACCGGTATGACGGAAACTAGGGTGGCAAGAGTGGAACAAATCACCAGGCATAAGGCCGAGCCTTCCACCCTTTACCAAGTATATCGATGCATTAATTAAAACAATAGATATTGTGATATCCCAAAATATCCGTGTTCCAACAAGGAACAAACTTCATCTTCACCGCAACTAGCAACGCTATAAGAGGGCCGAGCAAAGCGGTAACATAGCCAATCAACGGTTCGCTAGGACATGGATGGTTAGAGGTTGACATGGCAATATGGGTGGCATGATATAGCAAGTGGTAGGTATCGCAGCATAGGCATAGCAAAAGAGCGAGCATCTAGCAAGCAAAGATAGAAGTGATATCGAAGGTATGGTCATCTTGCCTGTAAGGTTCTCAGAGTTGTCGAAGGCTTGATCTTTGTAGGCGTTCTCAACAGGTTCCTCGTTCACGTACTCGTCTCCCGACTCTAACCAAAGCAAGAACACAAGCAACGGAACCACAATCAAACAAGGAACAATGCACAAGCAATATGATGCAAAACATGACATGCGATGCAATGCATATGTATGCTCCGGAAGGAAAATGATGAACCGGGAATCAACTTGGCAAACCAAGTATGCCGCTGGAAAGATGAGATGATTTTGGTTGAAATCGATATAAAGATCACCGGAAACGGATGCACGGTTTGCAAATGACAAGCAAAACAAGAATGGCGCAAATCTGCGTTTAACAGCCCGATGCTACTTAGCACGCAACACGAAACTATGCTACAGCACCTCAACATAAAAACAAAGCATATGGCAGCGAACTACAGGAGATGCTTAACAAAAGAGGAACACTGAGCTACGGCTAAATCACATCATAACATGTTCAAACAAGCATGGTGAAAGTGCTCAAAATATCAGGTTCACAGACTTAGTGAAAATACTAGCATGCCAGGAATTAACATCAGGAAGGCATGTTTAGAGCAAGCAAACAACATGCTACAGGAACTTATAATAGCAAAGCAAGGCATGACATGATTCTACTAAAAGCATATTTCAATAGTCCCTTACTGACCATAAGCCAAAAAGGACTCTAAGAAATGATGGCACCCATGTAAACATTGCAAGTTTTATTACAGATTTCAGACTTAGTGAAATATCAGGACATGGCAAAAACAGATTCAACATGGCATGTTCGTGAGCTCGATGCACTCACTACAGAGCATCTCATGATAAACTAAGCATACACCCATCAAGAAGACATGGCATAGGAGCTATACATGGCAAAAACAACATCATAGCATACACGGATCAACTACAACGACCTCGTGAAAATTGAATCTCATGCAAACAGTCTGCCAGGAAACATTTTCAAGCAAAAGTAGAGCACGAAAATGACATGCTAGACTACTCCATAAATGCCAACAAAGGAATGGATGGATAGAGCACATCCATATGTCCAAAACACCCTTACTGATCATGCTCAAAAAGGGCATAGATCTCTCTGTAACAACATGAACATATGGCATAAAATTATCAGCAGGACAAGACTTAGTGAAATCACTAAGTTCCTGAAATCAGCAACATCATCATCCCTACTTTGCATGCTTGTTCTAGTCAACAAATAGCTCACAAAAATACATGGCAAACACCCCTGGAAAGATGGCATGGCAATGTTCAACTCACATGTAGGACTCAAGTTCATAGGGTGCACACATAATTCATGGCAAAAATGACAAAAGAGCTCGAACTGATAAGATTCTGAAACTAACGATCTGAAGCCATCTTCCAACAGCATTTCGGGCATCAAGATGAGCTCAAATGCAAATGACGCAATGGAATGAAATGATGTACTCTTCGAGGCGAACAATTTGACATATTATACGCCCAAAAGGGAGCCACGGTTGCAGAGATGTGATGCTATGAAAAATGCACGAAATTAACACACATATAAGGACTTAGAGGATTTTCGGGGGGAAAAGAAGTCAACCTGGCCTTGAACGAATCGAGGCGAGGCCGGACTCGCCGGAGAGGGCGCCGGTGGGGTCGGGGCCGGCCGGATCCGGCGATGGGGACGCTGGCGGGTCGGGCCGGCCGGATCCGAACTCGGCATGATCGGCCAGCCGCGAGCGGACGGCAATGGGCGGCGCGTGGCGCGGCGGAGGCGGCGGCGATGGGCGGCGGCGCGGGAGACGGCGGCGACGGCGGCGATGAAGCGCTGGCGGCGGCGTGGCAGACCGGCGGCGGCGTGGCGCGCGATGGCGGCGACGACGATGGCGGGCGGGCGGCGGCGACGCTGGCGGGAGGCCCATGGTTCGGGCGGCCGCGGGCGGGCGGGCCTTGCGGCGGCGGGCGCGGGCGAGTGGCGGGTGCCACGGCGGGCGGCGGGCGACTGCCGGACGTGTCCGGGCGGCGACCGGACGTGTCCGGCTGCGGCCGGACGTGTCCGATGGCGCGAGAGGAAATTGCTAGGGTTTGCCCGGATTTTCGGGGAGGGTCTATTTATAGAGGTAGAGGGAGCTAGGAATGTCCAAATGAGGTGTAGTTTTCGCCCACACGATCGTGATCGAACGACCGAGGGCATGGAGGTGACTTAGATGGGTTATTGGGCTGTTTTGGAGGGGTGTTGGGCTGCAACTCAAAAGAGGCCTATGCGAGAGTGCGGTTAACCGTTGGAGTGCCAAACGAACTCCAAATGACCCGAAACTTGACAGGTGGTCTACCGGTGCTATACCAGGGCCACTTGGCAAGGCTCGGTCCATTCCGAGAATGTTCAACACCCGCACACGGAAAAAGAACAAGAGGGGTGCGCCGGGGAACATAGGAGTGTCGGATTGCAAAACGGACAACGGGGAAAATGCTCGGATGCATGAGACGAACACGTATGCAAATGAGATGCACATGATGGCATGATATGAGATGCATGACATGGACAAAACGCAAAACGAAAACAAAACCCAACCACGGAGGGAATATCATAGCACATATCCGAAAATGGCAAGAGTTGGAGTTACAAATATGGAAAGATACATCCGGGGTGTTACAAGACGGGTGGAGGAATCCTTCCTATCGGCGACGGCACAGAGGAACTCTCAATGAAAGCACCAATGTCGGCGTCAAAACCGGCGGATCTCGGGTAGGGGGTCCCGAACTGTGCGTCTAGGAGGATGGTAACAGGAGACAAGGGACACGATGTTTTACCCAGGTTCGGGCCCTCTTGATGGAGGTAAAACCCTACGTCCTGCTTGATTAATATTGATGATATGGGTAGTACAAGAGTGGATCTACCATGAGACCAAGGAGGCTAAACCCTAGAAGCTAGCCTATGGTATGATTGTTGTAATGGAGGTTATGTCCTACGGACTAAAGCCCTCCAGTTTATATAGACACCGGAGAGCGCTAGGGTTACACAGAGTCGGTTACAATGATAGGAGATCTACATATCCGTATCGCCAAGCTTGCCTTCTACGCCAAGGAAAGCCCCATCCGGACACGGGACGGAGTCTTCAATCTTGTATCTTCGTAGTCTTGGAGTCCGGCGGACGATGATAGTCCGGCTGTCCGAACACCCCCTAGTCCAGGACTCCCTCAGCGATCTTTTTGGAACAAACGCAATCCAGGAGACTTGGAGTGGAAGTCAAGAAGTAAACAAGGCGGCCACAAGGGTGCCCGGCGCACCCCCCACCCTCGTGGCCCCTCGTGGCTCCCCTGACCTACCTCCTTTGCCTATATATATCTACGTACCCCAAAAACATCCAGGAGCACCATGAAAAACTATTTCCACCACCACAACCTTCTGTATCCGGGAGATCCCATCTTGGAGCCTTCGCCAGCGCTCCGCTGGTGGGGGAATCAACCACGGATGGCTTCTTCTCTCTCTTTGTATCTCAATACAAAGTTCTCCTCGATCTTCTTGGAGATCTATTCGATGTAACTCTTTTTGCGGTGTGTTTGTCGAGATCCGATGAATTGTGGGTTTATGATCAAGTTTATCTATGAGAAATAATTGAATCTTCTCTGAATTCTTTTATGTATGATTGGTTATCTTTGAAAGTCTCTTTGAATTATCAGTTTGGTTTGGCCTACTAGATTGATCTTTCTTGCAATGGGAGAAGTGTTTAGCTTTGGGTTCAATCTTGCGGTGTCCTTTCCCAGTGACAACAGGGGCTGCAAGGTACGTATTGTATTGTTGCCATCGAGGATAAAAAGATGGGGTTTATACCATATTGCTTGAGTTTATCCCTCTAAATCATGTCATCTTTCTTAATGTGTTACTCTGTTCTTCATGAACTTAATACTCTAGATGCAGGCAGGAGTCGGTCGATGTGTGGAGTAATAGTAGTAGATGCAGACAGTAGATGCAGGCAGGAGTCTATCAATTGCTCGACAGTAATTTGTTCACCCACCATAATACTTATGCTATTTTGAGAGAAGCCACTAGTGTAACCTGTGGCCCCTGGGTCTATCTTTTATCATATAAGTTTCCCATCTACTTTTATTTGCATCTTTTACTTTCTAATCTATATCATAAAAATACCAAAAATATTTATCTTATCTTATTATCTCTATCAGATCTCACTTTTGCAAGTCACCATGAAGGGATTGACAACCCCTTTATCGCGTTGGTTCCGAGGTTCTTGTTTGTTTTTGTAGGTGCGTGGGACTTTTGAGGAGCCTCCTACTGGATTGATACCTTGGTTCTAAACAACTTAGGGAAATACTTACGCTACTTTGTTGCATCACCGTTTCCTTTTCAAGGGAAAACCAACACAGTGCTCAAGAGGTACCATCTTTCTTCAAGACTTGTCGATTATTGCATCGCCACTAGTTTTCTGTCTCTTGAGTAACCGGTGAGGTTGTCAGATGCGTACCGTGAATTCTTCCTTGTGTGAGAGACTTGCATGAGCTTGACATCATACTCACTATATGAAGAAATATCTGATTCTGGAGGTATACCTTTGTTCTAACTGATTCTTGTTTCTGACTTAACTGTTGCAGATTTGCCACTTGGAAAACACTGCCACATGCAGAAAATCCATTTTTTATTTTCTTGTACCAGTGCCGTACTGAATAAGACTGGGGAGCTTGCTTCGGAATCCATCGCGGTATCGTGCTGAGGAAGACTGGATAGCTTGTGCTCGAATCTTTCTACGCTTATGTTGCTGAGGAAGGCTGGGTATGGTACCTTATAAGCTTCCCCCCTTAAAGACTTACTAGGGAAGACTCGGTACCTTATGCCAGAAGCTTTTGCAGTATCCAATTGAAATGACTAAATATCTTGCACTGGAATCCATTCATACCTTACTGATGCAGACTGGTGAATCGTGTCTTGTACGCTTTGCTGATAAGTTGTGGAGAAGGACTCTATTGATCTTCTTTGTGAACGGGTTAACATATATATTCTTGTCATTCCGGCTGCTGAAACCTTGTATGACAAGAATTGTCTGTCGGTGTACAAAAGTATGGGTACTTCTATACCCCTTACTAGTGCACAGGTAGTCGCAGCCACACCAGCAGTAGGACTTTGCGAGGCAGAGGAAGGCAAAGTACGAAGACTACCAAGACAGATACCTGAAGCACAAGAAATGGAGGCCGAGCTGGACCACCCCCATCAAGGGCCTTGCCGAGGCTACCTGCACGGCACCTGCGAGTCCATCACCCTTGGGGCTGAGAGCTCTCACACCATCGACAACGTTAAGGCCAAGATCTGAGAATGCATGCTTGGTAGCATGCGGATCCTCAAATGAATTGATAGCCCATGGGTCCACGTGGCGCCAGAAGACGAAGACCCCCAGCAAGACCCTTGCCGGGGATGACTCGAAGACCCCCGGCAAGACCCTTGCAGGGGACGACTCCAAGGCCCCCAGCAAGCCTTGCTGGGGACGATCGCTGGGCCGCGACTCTTGCTCTAACTCGTGAAAGCTCTTCCTTTGATCGGGGTGGAACATCTTCTTCATCATCTCGTTCTTCTTCTTGGCCTTCATCATTGTTGACATTGTCGTTCTCTCGTCGTGGTGGAGAAGCACGTTGATGTGGTTCATCTTTGTGTAATTCCTTCTTTTCTTCATTTTGGTGTGTCCCGCTTGTGGATGCTTCCATATCAACTCTTGGTTCACCTTGTCGTGAGGTAGAAGCATCCACTTGGACGGACGAGGTACTCTCCTTCACCTCCGTTGGACGAACCTTGCCAATAGACAAGTCTTGGATTGCTTCTGAAGAATCTTTATCTACTACATCAATTGGCAATTGCTCTACTTGCGAGCCATTAGATTCATCAAACTTCACATCTACCGTCTCTTGACCCTTTCGGGTGAAATTGTTGTAGACACGGTAAATGTGAAAGTTTGAGCCGTAACCAAGTAGGAAACCTTCATGAGATTTAGGAGCAAATTTAGAACTACGTTGCTTATCAAGAATGTAGCACTTTGAGCCGAATACTCGAAAGTATCGAACTTGGGATTTGTTACCGGTGAGGAGCTCGTATGCCGTCTTGCATAGTAGCTTGTGAGGATACAAGTGATTTGTCGCATGACAAGCTGTCTCAACCGCTTCCGCCCAAAACTACTTTGGTGTCTTGTACTCATCAAGCATTGTTCTTGCCATTTCGATGAGCGTCCAGTTCTTCCTCTCAACAATTCCATTTTATTGAGGTGTGTACGTAGCCGAGAACACATGTGAAATTCCTTCTTCGTCAAGAAAGGTGTCCACATTAGTGTTCTTGAACTCAGTTCCGTTGTCGCTGCGAACCTTCTTGATCTTCACTTCAAATTAATTTTGGGACTTCCTAGCGAAGTTTTTGAAGATCTTTTGGACCTGCAATTTATCATCAAGAAAGAACAGCCACGTAAATCTTCAAAAATCATCTACTATAACTAGACCAAATGAGTTTCCACCGAGACTTTTGTAAGCGTTGGGACAGAAAAGATCCATGTGCAGTAGCTCGAGCGGTCTCCGTGTGGTCATGATGTTCTTCACGGGGTGGCTTCCTCCAACCTGTTTTCCTACTTGGCAAGCGCTGCAAAGTCTATCCTTGTCAAATATGACATCTTTAACGCCAAGGATATGATCTCCTTGAATAAGCTTGTCAAGGTTTCACATGCCTACATGACCTAACCGTCTATGCCACAACCAGCCTTTGGAAGATTTAGCAATTAAGAAAGTTCTAGGTTGATCCTTTTTAGTGAAATCAACAATGTATGGATCACCTTTACGTATACCGGTAAAGACCATTTTATGATTATCTCTACGAAACACTTGGCAATCTACTTTGGTAAATAGGACGTTCAAGCCAAAGTCAGCTAGTCTGGAAACGGAAAGCACATTATAGCCAAGAAGTTCAAGGAGCATGACATTTTGTATGGAGCTATCATGTGAGATGGCCACTGTCGGTGTCAAAACCGGTGGATCTCGGGTAGGGGGTCCCGAACTGTGCGTCTAGGCGGATGATAATAGGAGACAAGGGACACAATGTTTTTACCCAGGTTCGGGCCCTCTCGGTGGAGGTAAAACCCTACTCCTGCTCGATTAATATTGATGATATGGGTAGTACAAGAGTAGATCTACCACGAGATCAAGGAGGCTAAATCCTAGAAGCTAGCCTATGGTATGATTGTTGTTCGTCCTACGGACTAAAGCCCTCCGGTTTATATAGACACTGGAGAGGGCTAGGGTTACATAGAGTCGGTTACAATGCTAGGATATCTACATATCTATCTCGCCAAGCTTGCCTTCCACGCCAAGGAAAGTCCCATCCGGACACGGGACGAAGTCTTCAATGTTGTATCTTCATAGTCTTGGAGTCCGGCCAATGATGATAGTTCGGCTATCCGGACAGCCCCTAGTCCAGGACTCCCTCAGTAGCCCCTGAACCAGGCTTCAATGACGACGAGTCCGGCGTGCATATTGTCTTCAGCATTGCAAGGCGGGTTCCTCCTCCGAATAATTCACAGAAGATTTTGAACACCAGGATAGTGTCCGGCTCTGCAAAATAAATGCCACATACCACCGTAGAGAGAATAATATTTACACAAGTTCAATCTGCTGACGTATTTCACGGCATGACGTCACACCACGGCCAAGCCTTTACTCGAATTGTTTTATTGTTCCACCTCAGCGCGTTTAGCGAAGTTTTTTCCTTGGCACGTTTTGTCAAAGCAAAGATCGTGTCCCCCTTATTCCGGGATTCTCATCAATACGGACGTGGGTAACCCAACCACGCCATCAATTGCGACGCCTGGGAGATAAGCGAGTTTTACCGGGCTGGTGGGGACGCATAGTTTCGTCCGCCCATATATAAGGGGACAAGGATCCACCTTTTCACCTACGCCTTCTTCCTCCTTTGCTTATCCATCTCCGTGCACTCGAGCTCTAGCGCCCAGGTCCGCACATCTCACCTCAACATTCTCCAACCATGTCCGGAGCGGGAGGCAAGTGGATGGCCTCCTCCGTCACGGAGGGGCACAACAAAAAGCTGCAAGGCCGGATATTTGTCCAGCGATATCGCGCACCGGCTCCCCGACGAGGGGCAGGTCATCCCCACCCCGAGGCCCCATGAGAGGGTGGTATTCCTTCCCCATTTCCTCCGCGAACTGAGCTTCCCACTCCACCGCTTTGTCCAGGGGCTCATGTTCTACTATGGCCTGGATTTCCATGATCTGGCCCCGAATTTTATCCTCAACATCTCGGCGTTTATCGTCGTGTGCGAGGCCTTCCTCTGCATCCAGCCCCACTTCGGCTTATGGCTAAAGACTTTTAATGTCAAGCGAAGGTAGTGGGTGGCCGCCAAGCGGTCTGCGGAGGCGCCATGGTGGGTAAGATGCCCAACATCACAGCTCGAGGGCGCCGTGGGAAACCATCAAAGGGTGGCAATCGGGGTGGTTCTCGTCACCGAGCAGCGTGACCTGAATGGGCAGCGCCCCGAATTCAGATCTGCATCCCCACACGGCTCACCTCCCGAAAGAGAAGGGCCTCTCGTGGGGCGATTCGGAGGAGCCGACCGACTCAATCTGTCTCCAAACCACGTGAACAAGAAGCTCAAGCTTGTCAACGTAGTCCAGGTCATGCTCATCCGCCGGATTCTCCCGTGCCAACAGCGGGACTTCAACTTATGGGAGTTCGATCTGGCATAGCACCAGACCTTGAGCAGGCTCTTCGACACTACGTACGAAGAGGCCTGGAGGGTGCTGTTCAAGGGCGCCGAGGGTCCCGCACCCGCTACCGAAGACCGCGGATTCAGCTCGCAGCGTCAGGCTGGCGAGGTAAGCTATATTACCCTTTACGGGACACATGTTTTCCATAGTTTGACTCTATGCGGGATCTAAACTCCCATTACCTTTAATAGGCCTGGCAGAAGACATCCGGGCAGGTTAACTGTCCGGCTCCCCTTCCAGAAGACCCAGCGGACGCCCATTTGGCGGGGCTGCTAGTTCCGGCGCCCTACGTGGTGCCGGAGAAGAAGGCCATGGGAACCCGGAGGAGTTCCCGGCGCCAGGTGTTATCGGACTCATCGTCCTATGACTCCAAGGCGGACTCCTCCCATGAAGACGAGGAGGCGAAGAAAGAGGCCTCTCCCCCAGTGGGGGGAGAGAAGAAGAGGAAGGCTTCCCCAACGGGGGAGGCCAAAGGGTCCAAGAAGGGAAGGACCCTTCCTCCGGACTGTTCCACCAACGCCGACGACGGCGAAGAGGAGTGGCCCTCGAGGGCCAAGCCCCTGGCGAGATCGTAAGTGTCCGGATTCCAGAGTAACTCATGTTTTTTCTTTCGTCGCACAGTGTCTTCTAACGCCGAATACAACCATGTAGTCCGCCCAAGGACAATCTCCCCACTTCATCGAGCGGGTCCCTGGGTTCGTCGAATGTGAATAGCGCTTCACTTCCGACCGCCTCCTCCCCTCGTGACGCAGACGACGCCGAGGTGGGGTCCCAGAAGGGGACCAGCCAGGAGGAGGAGGCCCCGGAGGTGCCGCAGGGCAACCTCCCGGACTTTGGACCGGACTCCGCACCGGAACCTTTGGTGGTTCCGGAGTCCGGTGGGTGGCCCCTTCGTGAGAAGGGCGAGACAGTGACGCCGGTGGCCTCCGTCCAACCGGAGGCGCCAGATAACTTGCTGGAGGCGCTCAACGGCGTTCCATCGACGAGGAGCACCGCACTGTCATGAGTGCGGTGATTCAAAGGGTTTAGTCCGCCAAGAGCAGGCTGACCAAAGCCTGCACCAGCCTTCTAACAGGCTTTGAGGTATGTGATTAAGATATGTAAAAATAGTACCGCATAGACAATAGCCCCTGATGCTTAGTTCGGTGTTCGGAAAGAAAAGCCAAACTGAGGATCTAAAAAGATATACGCAGGAGTCTAACACAAATATGTCAATATGGGAATGTAGGATGCACTGCTGACCTCTGCCGTACTGACTACAGAGGTCAATGCCTTGAAGCAGAGCCTCAAGCGGTCCGAGATCGAGCTCGGCCGTGCTAAGAAGCAGTTCGAGGAGAAGGAAGGTTAGTAACACCTTATTAAAGTTGTACCTTATAGAAAAGGATTTTGGTTGCAAAAAATGACAGGAATAACGGGGGTACTCCAGGGGCTACGAACGAGGTGGCGACCCTGAAGGAGGCGGTGTCCGCGGCCGAACGCAATGCGGCCGCGGAACACACCGAGCGAGAGAAGCAGGAGGCACGGGTGGCAGAGGTATGGCAAGAGCTCGAGGCTCTCGTGGAAAAACACGAGAATTTGGAGCGTGACTTGAAGACTCGGGAGTCCGAGCTCGCGTCGGCTCTCGAGAGTGCCAAAGCCGCTAAGGCTGAAGCCCAAAAGGCCCTCCAGGAAATCGAGGATGTAAAGAAGATAGCGGCGGGTAAGGCATTCTTCATGCAAAGCAAGCATGTGAAAGTAAATTGCTTGTTACTTACCCGAATTCGGAGCTCTCCAAGAGCTATCGCAGATCTGCCCCATAGCGTGTCCGATGCTGCCGCGTTCTACAGAGCCGAGGAGGGGAGCTCGACGGAAAAGGTGTTACGGTCTCGGTATCTTTGAGGCGGACATCCGTGCCTGAGCGACCAACTGAAGCAATTGGTCGAGCTCCACAAGGTGGCCGAACAGGCCATGAAGGGCCTCATAGTTCGGCTATGGCCCAAAGAAGCCATGCCTGGGAGCTACTTCGGTCTGGTGCGGCGGCTGGTGGATGCCTGTCTATGGGTTGACGTCATCAAGCACTTCGCCTGCAACGAAGGTGCCCGTCGGGCCCTTGCCCGCGCTAAGGTGCACTGGGGCAAGATGAACGCCGAGAAGCTTGTGACAGACGCGTCACCGCCGGGCAAGGAGTATCGCACACCCGAGATGTATTATAAGGGTGCCCTGAAGGGTGCCCGCATTATTGCGGGTGAATGCTCCAAAGATGTAATTTTTGAGTAGACTCGCATTTTGTTATCATGTGCGCCGAAAACTTTGTTCATATGCGCTAAGCAACGCTTGTTAATTTAAAATATTACCTTCAGGCGGCCGCTTATCAAATCGAGAGATGGCAAGTCATTGGCTTCGCCCCCATGCCACGAGTCTTTGGGGTGTTCGGATAAACATGAGCGCTCTTGTTCCCATTTTGGGTCCTTCTAGGAGGCGCTCAACACAACGCGAGGCAACCGGACTTATAATGCTTGAACACTCTCACTTAGGCATAGAATTCTATAATTTTAAATTTCGGCGAAGCCCCAAGTGTTCGGAAGGCCGAATTCGGGGCACTATCCACGCCTGGGGCTGGACAAAGCCAACTCTTCGCTCTAAGCGGCATAAGTCTTTAGGGACTCGAAAAGACCTCTCGAACAGCGACCAGCTCTCGCCTTATCATGACGGTTAGTTTTAGCTTTCTCCACTGAGGTGCTCGACCCAGCTCAACTGGGGCACAATCACAATGGTTCTCCCAGCGCTACCATAGATGATATAACAGAACATAAGGTACCAAAACATGGGAGCCGGGCAAACCCAACTATTGACCCAAGACAAGATTCGGAGCTGATGCATATAATGCTATAAGTTCGGGGTGCCGCACTTGTGAAAGTGTTCGGACTTATCACACCATAATCTGGGGAACTTAAGCCCCTGGTGTATTTGGCATACAAAAGCGTACGGGTGCAAAATGTCATAAGTGAACATATATAAAAAGGAATGCAATGATACGCAAAAAGCGATGCATTGTTTATTCGAAAAATACTGCAATGAAGGCAGAACAATACATATAGTGCGATAAGCAAGGGGTGGGACTATTTAACATGTCCCCCTCCAGGGGTAGGCTGCAGAATTATGTATGAAACAAGTATGATGCTCGTAATGGAGACCACATGGATACTCGTCGTAGATTTTCTGCTTCCCTGGCTGTTGCATCGTGAGTTCGGCAGGTCTACTGCCGGACAGGGCTTCTGGAAAACAGAGCCTGAGGATAAGAAGAAAAAGAAGAAAAAGGATATGACACATTTGAGAGCCCCTGGTGTGGTTGAGCCACACGTTGGGCATGCCGTGGTCGTGCCCCTCCCCCTATGCCCATGGTATCTCCAGAGCGTAGTGATGTACGCGTGGTACTGGCCTCACGATTTTGCGAGGGCTGGGGTTGGGGCCGCATTCCTACGCGTGCTCGGAACATGCCAGGTGGTCTTGATGTAGGTTACTCCGGGCGTGCTTGACGGTGTCCGGTCGCTTAACAGCCGAACTCGAGAATTGCCTTGAGAGGCTACACCATACTTCCGCCACGAGAGCCGCTGTATGCTCCTCCGTTCGGAGAGAGCGTTCGGTGTTTCCATTGACCGTGATGACTCCTCGAGGGCCTGGCATCTTGAGCTTGAGGTATGCATAGTGCGGCACCGCATTGAACTTTGAAAATGCGGTTCGTCCGAGCAGTGCATGATAGCCGCTGCGGAACGGGACCATGTCGAAGATTAACTCCTCGCTTCGGAAGTTATCCGGGGATCCAAGACCACTTCAAGTGTAATCGAGCACAGTAAATTGGCCTCTACGCTGGTATGGCGCCTTTGAAGGTCGTCTTTGTGGGTTTAATCCTTGAGCGGTCTATGCCCATCTTGCGTCTCAGATCCCGATAAAGCATGTTCAGCTGCTTTGCCGCCGTCCATCGAGACTCGGTGAGGTGAAATCCGTCGGCGATTGGAGTGCGAAACCAACGCGCGAATCCGCCATGGCGGATGCTGGTGGGTGGTCCTTCGATCAAAAACGATCGGGCAGGAGGACCACGGATTGAACTTTGGGGCGACTGGCTCCATCGCGTATGCATCCCTGAGCACACGCTTCCGCTCCCTTTTGGGTATGTGGGTTGCGTATATCATGTTCACCGTCCGGACTTGTGGGGGGAAACCCTTCTGTCCTCTATTGTTCGGCGGCCGTGTCTCCTCCTCGTCATCGCTATGCAGCCCCTTGTTGTTGCTTTCGGCGATTAACTTGCCTGCCTGCTTGAACACCCAACAGTCCCTGTTGGTGTGATTAAGCCCAACTTTCGGTGCCGTGTATCTGGCACGAGCGATCGAGTATCCGGTCCAAATTGGACGGGCCAGGAGTAGTTCTTTTGAATGGCTTTTTCCACTGACCGGGTTTAGAGCCTCTGAATCCGGACCTGCCACTGTTGTCTTTGGTATCCAAACTACAAGAGTGTTTGGTTAGGTTGTTACTACGGGCTAGCCAGCTGTCTTCTCCCGCACAGAAGCGGGTCATGAGTGATGTGAGGGCTGCCATTGATTTCGGCTTTTCCTGTCCTAGGCACCGGGCGAGCCATTCGTCACAGATGTTATGTTTGAAGGCTGCAAGGGCCTCTGTATCCGGACAGTCGACGATTTGATTTTTCTTGGTTAAGAACCGTGTCCAGAATTGTCTGGCCGATTCGTCTGGCTACTGAATTATGTGGCTTAGGTCATCGGCGTCTGGTGGTCGCACATATGTGCCCTGGAAATTATCGAGGAATGCAGCTTCCAGGTCCTCCCAACACCCAATTGATTCTGCTGGCAGGCTGTTGAGCCAATGCCGAGCTGGTCCTTTAAGCTTGAGTGAGAGGTATTTGATGGCGTGAAGATCATCACCGCGGGCCATGTGGATATCAAGGAGATAGTCTTCAATCCAAACCGCAGGATCTGTTGTGCCATCGTAGGATTCAGTGTTCACGGGTTTGAATTCTTCGGGGATTTGATGATCCATTACTTCATCTGTGAAGCCTAGTGGGTGTGCGGCGCCTCTGTATTGGGCTATATCACGAAGCAGCTCAAACGAGCTTTGTCTACTATGTTCGGCCCGGCTAGGATTGCTGTATCCGGCGTGACGGTTGTCATCGCGTATCGTGGGGCGCCCACACGATTCGTAGATCGATCTTGTTTGTCTTGCCTTATCCTCCAATATGTCTCGCAAGTCCAGCGCGTTCCCCCGTGACTTTGTACTTTTTGAGCGACGCCGGGGTATGGCTTTAGTGGAGGGCCTAGAGGCCTCTCTATCGCGTCCACGAGGTGGTCGGTCGACCGTATTGTGTGCTGGTGATATAGGTTTATGTGCTTCCTCCTCTAATCGGGGCAGCAGCTTGCGTTTGGGGTAGGTTTTGGAGGGGCGTTCGAGTTCATACTCTTCGGCCGCAAGGACTTCAGTCCATCTGTCGGCTAGCAAATCTTGGTCAGCTCTAAGCTGTTGCTGCTTTTTCTTGAGGCTTCTTGCCATGGCCATAAGCCTGCGTTTAAAATGCTCTTGTTCGACAGGATCCTCAGGCACAACAAATTCGTCGTCGTCGAGGCTTGCCTCGTCTCCGGAGGGAGGCATGTAATTATCGTCCTCTACCTCTTTCTCTGCCACTCTCTCATGAGGGCTGGCTTCTCTATCCTCCTGTGCTGAATCTTGCTGGAGGGGGTTGTCTTCGGCACTGTTCGGGGTGTTATTATCTCCGGTGCCGGAATCTCCATTCCTACTGTGGCGGGATTTGGAGCGGCGCCGCTGACGCCAGCGCTTAGGCTGTTTTTTTGGAGGGGTCATCCTCCGCTGTTCCATCGCCATTTCCATCCTTTGGGATGTCCACCATGTATATGTCGTATGACGAGGTGGCTTTCCATTGCCCTGTAGGCGCTGGTTCTTAGTCGTCTCCGGCATCGTCGTCCATGTCGTCGATGTCTTCGGAGTCGAAATCTAGCATGTCGGTTAAGTCATCAACAGTGGCTACGAAGTGGGTGGTGGGTGGGCTTTGAATTTCTTCGTCGTCCGCATCCCAACCGTCCTGGCCATAATCCGGCCAAGGCTCTCCTGATAAAGAGAGACACTTTAGTGAATTCAGGGTGTCGCCGAAAGTCGAGTGCTGAAAGATGTCCGCAACGGTGAACTCCATGGTCGGCGCCCAATCGGGTTCGATTGACAGGAGCGCGGAAGGTTCAGGGTCCGGAGAGGAGTCCGGCACCTTGGAGTCACGAGCTTCACAAGGGATAGGGTCGGTATTCGGCTCCATTGCCGTAGAGGTAGCAGCCCCCGAGGCGGTGTCCAGCCACTCATCCTCGATCGGCGCAATCGACTCCGAGCTAAAGGTCGGAGCGGACTCTTGTGCGGCCTGCAGGGCACTGTCCGGCGGCAGAGCTAAATCATGCCCATCGTGACAGTGTGGCGCTCGGCTGTGGCTCGAATCCGTCGAAGATCAAGTCACTGCGGATGTCGGTCGTATAGTTCAAACTTCCGAATCTGACCTGATGGCCAGGGGCGTAGCTTTCGATCTGCTCCAGATGGCCAAGTGAATTGGCCCGCAGTGCGAACCCGCCGAATGCGAAGATCTGTTCGGGGAGAAAAATCTCGCCCCGGACCGCGTCATTGTTGATGATCGAAGGAGCCATCGGGCCTATGGGTGACGACACAGAGGAACTCTCAATGAAAGCAGCAATGTCGGTGTCAAAACCGGCGGATCTCGGGTAGGGGGTCCCGAACTGTGCGTCTCGGCGGATGGTAACAGGAGACAAGGGACACGATGTTTTTACCCAGGTTCGGGCCCTCTAGGTGGAGGTAAAACCCTACTCTTACTTGATTATTATTGATGATATGGGTAGTACAAGAGTAGATCTACGATGAGATCAAGGAGACTAAACCGTAGAAGCTTGCCTATGGTATGATTGTTGTTCGTCCTACGGATTAAAGCCCTCCGGTTTATATAGACACCGGAGAGGGCTAGGGTTACACAGAGTCGGTTACAATGGTAGGAGATCTACATATCCGTATCACCAAGCTTGCCTTCCACGCCAAGGAAAGTCCCATCCAGACACGGGACGAAGTCTTCAATCTTGTATCTTCATAGTCTTGGAGTCCGGCCAATGATGATAGTTTGGCTATCCGGACCCCCCATAGTCCAGGACTCCCTCAGCCACCTTACCGAGGCCAACCACCTTACCCTTTGAGTTATCACCAAAAGTGACATACTTTCGAGGGCCGTCGTTTTTGGCAAGCTCAAGAAACATATCTTTATCTCCGGTCATGTGATTGATACATCCACTATCAAGGACCCATTCCTTTCCTCCTGCCATGTATCCCCAAAGATTTGCCATAAGACCAAAGTGTCTCATTGCATCATCGAGATCATAGTCACTATCATCATCCACATCATAGTATCCATGTTCAACATCGTCATGTGGTGGCTCAATTCCTAGAGAGGGTGATTCATTAGATAAGTGATTTTGACAATGATCATCTTTATGAATTCTAATAGCTTCGGAAATAATATTACTAATAATTCCAACATCTCCTTTGGCACGCATAAGATTTGTAAGCTCAAATAGACAATCACCAAACTTAGAATCATTGGAATTCATCTTACTCAAGGCAATAGACTTATGAAGAATCTCATCTAAATTTTGCAAGGAATAATTTGGAAATCGTTCCTCAAGAAATCTCCATATAGTGTAGGCATACTTAAGAGTAGGCAAGCAACCAATCAAGTTTCTAGGCAAACCTCTAGTGATAAGATTAACATTTCTAAGATTGCGAATCATTTCAATTGACTCATCAAGGGTAGGATTCCTAGGATCAACATGAGGTGCACAAGGGCTAGTAATGTACTTGTTCAAATGATGTTCATTGAAAATAAGAAGCATCTCATTTTTCCACTGATGAAAGTACTCTCCATCAAGTATAGGCACTCTATGTATAAGACTCCCCAAAGTAGACTCATCCATCTTCCTCCAATGGTGTTTAATCCAAAGCAATGGAGACCAAAGCTCTGATACCAATTGAAAGGATCGGGAAGAGGTGTCTAGAGGGGGGTGAATAGACCCTCAACACACAAAGTTGGCAGTTTTTAAGTTTTTCAAGTTTAGTTGGAGTTTAAGCATAAGTTTAACCATTCACGATACATATCAAGCAAGCATGCAAAGAGTATATGGGTAACGGACAGTAAAGCATGCAACTTGCACGAAAGTAAAGGGATGGGATTGGAGTGTGCAAACGCAATTAGAGACACGGATGTTTTTGTCATGGTTCCGATAGGTGGTGCTATCGTACATCCACGTTGATGGAGACTTCAACCCAGGAAGGCTAATGGTTGCGTGAGTCCACGGAAGGCTCCACCCATGAAGGGTCCACGAAGAAGCAACCTTGTCTATCCCACCATGGCCATCGCCCATGAAGGACTTGCCTTACTAGGGTAGATCTTCACAAAGTATGCGATATCCTTGCCCTTACAAACTCCTTGGTTCAACTCCACAATCTTGTCGGAGGCTCCCAAGTGACACCTAACCAATCTAGGAGACACCACTCTCCAAAAGGTAATAAATGGTGTGTTGATGATGAAATCTTTTCTCTTGTGCTTCAAATGATAGTCTCCCCAACACTCAACTCACTCTCATAGGATTGGATTTGGTGGAAAGATGATTTGAGCGGAAAGCAACTTGGGGAAGGCTAGAGATAAATATTCATATGGTTGGACTGAAATATCTTGGTCTCAACACATGAGTAGGTGGCTCTCTCTCGGAAAATGGGTAGTGGAAATGTAGGCACGTTCTGATGGCTTCCCTCACGAATGAGGAGACGGTGGAGGGGTATATATAGCCTCCACACAAAATCTAACCGTTACACACAATATACAAACTCGGTGGGACCGAATTAGAAAACTCGGTCAGACCGATTCAGTACATAATGTGACCGTTAGGCAATTTCGGTGGGACCAGTATGATAAACTCGGTGTGACCGATGTGCAAGGGTTAGGGTAAAACCTCATCTCGGTCTGACCGATTAAGCAACTCGGTGGGACCGATTTGGTAATAAGGAAAAAAGAGAGATGGTCAGGCAAACTCGGTGTGACTGATTACATATTCTCGGTGGGACCGAAAATATTGCAATAGACAACAGAGAGTTTGCAACCCCATCTCGATGAGACCGAGATCCCATCGGTGTGACCGAATTGATTAGGGTTTCTTGCAGTGGCTATGTCAAATGAACTCGGTGGCGCTAGATGGATCAAATCGGTGGGGCCGAGTTTGACTTTTGGTTTTGGACATATGTGGATATGGGAAAGTGGTTGAGGGCTTTGGTGCATATCACTAAGCACTTTGAGCAAGCAAGCCATTAAGCAACACCTCATCCCCTTTTAATAGTATTGGCTTTCCTATAGACTCAATGTGATCTTGGATCACTGAAAATAGAAAATGTAGAGTCCTGAGCTTTGAGCTTGAGCCAATCCTTTGTCCTAAGCATATTGAAGGGATTCCACATCCTCTTGTCCATGACACTCCACTGTTGGACTTATCTGAAATATACTAGATGTAGGTATTAGTCCAACAAGACATATGTTTACATTAATTACCAAAATCACCTAGCGAGCACTTGTGCTTTCAATCTCCCCCTTTTTGGTAATTGATGACAACATACATCAAAGCTTTAGATAGAGATATAGAGAAAGGCAGGTAAAGCTTTGGAAGGACATGTAACACGCATAGGCTCCCCCTACATGTATGCAATCATGTAAATATGGAACATAAGATCATGTGAGTGCATAATCATCATATAGCAAGCAATGTGTTACATGTATCTTGGCTATATGCATCAGAGAAAATGGTGTGAATCATGGAAATGTACCTACATGCTCATGAGTCCTTCTTGCAAACAATATGTACATCAGCAAGAGATCCTCATGCACATGAGTGTGATGCATATGCTTACCTTGTGGTCTTGAATTAGCTTTGGAAGAGATGAACCTGAGTAAACAGGGTTAGACAACACAGAAACATCTACTAAGCAGAGAAAGAGCAGAAAACCACAAGAGTACCAAGATCTGGGATGACATGTATAGAGTGAGTACTAGGTACTCTATTTGAGTGTAGACATGTCCCCAAAGGTAAAGATATGCAATCAATTTGAAGATTTCCTTCCCTTGGATGTCTTGCTCCCCTTGAATCTTATAATGGATATTGGGAGAAGATAGGGAAAACAAAATCAGAGCAAAGCAAAGTAAAGTAAACATAGAGACAACATGAACATGTCTTTCCCCTCTAAAGACAGGTAACTTCTCTCCTCTTCGAATACCAAGCAACTGTATCTATCTTTTGAAAAGAATGTCTCTCTCCCCCTGTTGCTCTCTCCCCCTGTTGGAGTGATTAAGCTTTGATGTGAACTCTCTCTCCCCCTTTGACATTAATTTCCAAGAAGGATGCAATGCAAATAGGTTTGGTCCTTGAGTCACAGAGCAAAAGCAGCACATAGAATATGATGCTGGTAGAGGACAAGAATCATCGAGTGGAGCTGGACAAAAAAGTGCAGAATGCAAGTGACAGAGTGATTTCTTAGCATTGAAATCGGCTACACCGAGTTGATTCCTTTGGTGGCACCGAAAAGTTTCGGTTTGTCCGTCTTCATCACAGAGAAAGCACTAGTCACCTCAGCTCACTAAGCGAATAAGATCTCACAAGGATTTGCATGGAATTAACTAAATGATTTGCGATGAATTGGGTGTAGAGAAATGCAGAACGGAAGTAAAGAGAAGATATCTAGATGAAGTTTTTTTAAAAGGGGAACAAATATGCATGAGACAAAATGCAAGAACGAGGAGAAACACTAGAGAACATCATCTAGAATTGGTCAGTGACAAAGTCACTTATGTTAGAGTATATTGACTTAGGAGTCCAGTGAGGACACTTGATCATATGTCATACTAATAGTTTAAGGTCAAAATGGGGTTGCCATTTTTCATTTAAGCATCTTGATGTATTCTCATCTTGTTGAGTTGCTTTGACTCATGTCTTGGGGTAAAGATTCTCTAAGATGGAATAGCATACCTTGGGTGGTGGTGTTGATCTTGATCATGTAGTTGAACTTGTGTGGGATGCTCAATGTTGATGTAGTTCATTTGGAGCACCACTTGTAATTG
Source organism: Aegilops speltoides (assembly GCA_021437245.1). Lineage (NCBI taxonomy): Eukaryota > Viridiplantae > Streptophyta > Magnoliopsida > Poales > Poaceae > Aegilops > Aegilops speltoides. The sequence goes on along the minus strand of CM038147.1, from coordinate 306,573,366 downwards.
GAGTTCATCTACCTACATGGATTAGATTTGCAAGGAAGAGCACTTGTGTATCCAAAATGACAATCATGAAATTTTACTTAGGAATTTGTCAAAGGATATGTTTGAAGAGTTTCATGCTTTCTTGTCTTCAACCACCGTAAAGTAGAGACTTGGTGATGTAGAGATTGCTCAAGATATGAGTGAGTTGCAATCTCATAGATTTAGATCCATCCAAGTACCTACAAGGGTTAGATAGCATGCAAGGGTGCAAATGTATCCAAGATATATGATTATCATCATAAAAGAAATATCAAGGATTGGTCATAGGGTCATGTCTTGCATGTATCAAAATGGAGTTCCTACTCCATGTTTGAGGCATCAATGATGTTCAATTCACCTCTCAACCTACAAAACACTTTCCCATCAAGTGGTTTAGTGAATATATCGGCCAATTGCTTGTCGGTGCGAACATGCTTAAGGTTAATGTCACCCTTAGCAACATGATCTCGAATGAAATGATGACGAACTTCAATGTGCTTAGTTTGAGAGTGTTGCACATGATTGTGAGCAATCTTAATAGCACTTTCGTTGTCACAAAGCAAAGGAACATGTTTCACATATATCCCATAATCTTTAAGAGTTTGGGTCATCCAAAGTAATTGAGCACAACATGAACCGGCGGCAATGTACTCCGCTTCTGCGGTGGATAAGGATACCGAGTTTTTTTTTCTTAGAGGACCAAGACACAAGGGATCTACCAAGAAATTGACAAGTACCCTAAGTGGACTTTCTATCAACCTTGTCACCGGCATAGTCCGAGTCGAAGTAGCCAACAAGATTAAAGGAGGCCCTCTGATGAGGACATCGATACCATTGTTACACCCACAGCCCCTGCTGCTATACATACTGGACCAATTACTAGAGCTCGCGCACGCCAACTAAATTACCAGGTACTTTCATTTCTTGGTAATGATTCTAATGTTCATGAGAATATGATGCTGCCTAAATTGGATACATTTGTTTTGCTTACAAATGAAGGGCCTAGCTTGGAGAAGGATGGACATTGGAGCAAGAACAAGCATGGAGATGATGGCATGTGCAAGGGGAACAAGAACGGAGTTACAAGTGATGATTTCAGGACTTTGAAGCCACCATAATGGGTGCATGAAGCCCTAGACGAAATATACAACATGCCACTTCATAAGGTTCGTCCCGAGGCTATTCTAGGTGCTGCGTCACCTTATTATTGGGCTAGGCCCATGTAATTTCGAAATACATAAGTATAGGCTATTTTTAGAGTCCGTATGTGTGGGGAAACAAGAGATAGGGTTGATTTCGGACCCCTCCACCAAGGGCCACGAAATTCCCCCCTCTTCCTCCATATATACAGCCCTTAGGGCACCGTTTAGACCTTGGGTTTTGTTTAGATTAAAGTTCGCCATAGCTGCAACTTCGCGTTTCGCTTTGTGTTCAATGACCGCACAAAGGCGCCACAGTAACCCCACCTTGATCAATAAAGCTTTCATCTTATATTCGCAATATCCAGATTGCAATATCGGTTTCTTGCTTGTTCTTCGTTTGCTTGCAGGAATCAGACCCTCGTGGTCAGGTTGATCGTGCTCCGGCGTGATCAATAACCTCTCGGAGTTGGTTTAGCGATTGCTAAGGCGCGACGTCCTCGCACGTTCGTAGTCGAATTATCAAAGTCGACTTCCACCAAAGCGATATCCATCATCTCATCGAAAGACGGGACACCTTTGCCTCTATCACCCTCTTTGGATACCAAATGCCAAAGTTTGGTGTATGGATTAAGTATCTCACTATCCTTTACACAGCCTTAAGATGGCATTCTTTAGGGGTCGCTTGATATCGTGCACACATGCACACACTTAGCATAATATCGAGACGAGAGGCACATAGATATAATAATGAACCAATCATAGAGCGTTAAACTTTTTGATCAACGGGTTCACCATCTTTAGTCAAGTCAAGATGTCCACTAGTAGGCATGGGTGTACTCATACCTTTGCATTCTTGCATATTGAACTTCTTGAACAAGTCCTTGCTATACTTCATTTGAGAGACAAAGGTACCTTCCTTAGTTTGCTTGATTTGCAAACCAAGATATAACTTGAGTTCACTCATCATAGACATCTCAAACTTCTCCGACATATGCTTCCCAAACTTCTCACTAAAATGAGTGTTAGTAGATCCAAATATAATATCATCAACATAGATTTGGCACACAAATGATTCTCCATTAACCCTTTTAGTGAAAAGAGTAGAATCAATTTTTCCAATTCAAAGCCTTTTTCAATAAGGAACTTGGTCAAGCATTTATACCATGCTCTAGGAGCTTGTTTAACACCATAAAGAGCTTTGTGAAGCTTGTAGACATGATTAGGTTTCTTAGGATTAACAAAGCCGGGAGTCTGTTTAACATAAACTTCCTCCTCAATTTCACCATTTACAAAAGCACTTTTAATGTCTATTTGGTACAAGGTGATATCATGGTGATTAGCATAGGCAAGTAAGATGCAAATGGACTCAAGTCTAGAAACGGGGGCATATGTCTCACCATAGTCCATACTGTCACATCCCTAGCTTCTGGTGCTGCCTAATGTTGCATCTTGCTTGCATCATGTTTAATTTTCATGGAAATTTGAAATGGGGGCTGATAAACCCTAGCAGCAAATGAAATACAACTAGGGTCAAATTAAATCTTTTCCATCTACCCAAAATGGCCTTTAGAAATGTGTGCATCATTTTTGGAAGAAGTTGGGCGAGTTATCACATCCCTAGCTTCTGGTGCTGCCTAATGTTGCATCTTGCTTGCATCATGTTTAATTTTCATGGAAATTTGAAATGGGGACTGATAAACCCTAGCAGCAAATGAAATACAACTAGGGTCAAATTAAATCTTTTCCATCTACCCAAAATGGCCTTTAAATACTTGAGTCGTAGAGTCATGTTGTGATGCCATGTTGTATTTTCACATATCGAGCATATTGTGTGTATGATATTGAAATGCTTGGTATGTGTGGGATATGACTATCTAGTTGTTTATCCTTAGTAGCCTCTCTTACCGGGAAATGTCTCCTAGTGCTTCCACTGAGCCATGGTAGCTTGCTACTACTCCGGAACACTTAGGCTGGCCGGCATGTGTCCTTCTTTGTTCCTGTGTCTGTCCCTTCGGGGAAATGTCACGCGATGAATACCGGAGTCCTGTTAGCCGCCACAGCCCGGTTCACGAGGTCTGCTAGCCCAGTCTCTACACTCGATTCACTCGTGATGACCGACACGCTCGATGCCGGGTCATGGATGCTGTCCTCGTAAGTTTGTGCCACTTTGGGTTTACGACTAGCCATGTCAGCTCGGGCTCCTTATCATATGGATGCTAGCGACACTATCATATACGTGTGCCAAAAGGCGCAAACGGTCCCAGGCAAAGGTAAGGCGACACCCGTGGGGATACCATGCGTGAGGCCGCAAGGTGATATGAGGTGTTACATGCTAGATCGATGTGGCATTGAGTCGGGGTCCTGACAGCTTTGGTATCAGAGCTTGACTGCTTGTAGGTTTACGAAGCCAAACTGGTTGAAGTTGAGTCTAGAAATTCTTTAGTTATATAAGGGAATTGATTGTGGGATGGAACGTAGGGCTATTTTACTCCTTATACCTCATGCCCTCTGATCCGAGTCATCTTATGTTTCCTACGGGGTTAAGGAACTAGGCCTTCTCTTCTGTCTATTAGGATCACGTGTTACTAGTCCGTAGACTTATAGGATTGACGGTTTTAAGTCTCAGTTCAATTCCTACTATCTCCGTGTGTTGACAATTGATCTCGGAACCTTGAAATTGTGATGCTAAGTGGTTATGACACTATTTTACATGATGTCTCAAATCTGTTTTTGAGCATTTACAACTGTTATGCTGTCCGAGTCGTTCCACGTTTCTAAATAGTCTGATGCATTTGCAAATCCTTTCCCTCTGGTTTCGATGTTCTTTTAGGCCAGGTTAATCACACTAAACGGTGAGTTGAGGTACTCTATTGCCTTGACGTATATGTTGGAGCTATTATTATGACCCTAGATGTCTAGAGTATCACCTAGTAATCTAGCCATGTATTGTGTTCCTAGTGTGATCATTCTGGCCAACATTCTCGAAAGCATCCCTTGATGCAATTTAGCTAGTAGGTATTCTAGTCCTGGGTTTTGAACCCGAGATTCACTCCACCTACTCCATGTTGATAGTGTTTGCTAGTCCCTTCAGGATATTAGTAACCTTGTGATAGCCTCGAGGTTCGTGGTATATCGTTCTTCCAAATACCATGAACTACTTATGGCAGCAGTTCCTCGTTGAACCAAAAGATCACAACTAGAGTGCTCTTGATGAGTTCTTCTTTCTATATTGTGACTCTGCTAGTTCAACCTCTCTGCATGGGTTATCTGGAAGAAATATGTTGAACCCGTTCGACATGCTAGTCCATGCATCCACAACTCAGAAAATCATATGTTCTCTTGGGTTGTCCCTCTTTAATTGTATTCCGACCCTCGTCTATGAATTGATAGTCAAGAGTATGCATGCATTTGTTCATCGATGCCTATTACTCTTGTGGTCTGTCAAGCCATTCTATTCGGAATGACTAGGAGAAACAAACTGCAGAACCTCATCCATATCCAGGATTGGGTCAAAGTCGTTGTGTTCCGCAGATCAAAATGCTAATCTAGCTCTTGTTCTGCTCTACCTTGGAGTATTACCATCTTTATAACAAGAGTATCGTGAGAATTGTACAACCTCTTATGAACTCTTGATATAGTGATACTTCTCGCCATCCTTATTCCTTCCTCGGTTCCGTGTTGTTGCAACCGGAGTGCTGACAAGTGAATCGTGATGTGTGAACTCAATACTCCTAGCAACTCTATTGCTTGGTAGTTAAAGGACAATAATTTCATCCTTAGCATTAAAGCCATTTTGGGTAGATGGAAAAGATTTAGTTTGACCCTAGCTGTATTTCATTTGCTGCTAGGGTTTATCAGTCCCCATTTCAAATTTCCATGAAAATTAAACATGATGCAAGCAAGATGCAACATTAGGCAGCACCAGAAGCTAGGGATGTGACACATACCTTCGACTTGAGTGTAGCCTTGGGTGACGAGACGTGCTTTGTTGCGAACTACTTGTCCATCTTCATCTTGCTTGTTGTGAAACACCCATTTGGTACCAATGATGTTGTGGTTGTTGTCGGGCTTCTCAATCAATGTCCACACTTGGTTTCTCTCAAAGTTGTGTAGTTCTTCGTCCATGGCATTTATCCAATCCGGATCTGCCAATGCTTCTTCAACCTTCATAGGTTCAATGCTAGAGATGAATGAATAATGTTCACAAAAATTAGCCAAATGATATTTTGACTGAGTGATTCTCCCGGTTTTGATATCATTGTATATTTGCTCGATGGGATGGTCTCTAGCAACTCTTTCTCGAACTCGTGAGAGCTTTTGAATTGATCGGGGTGGAACATCTTCTTCATCATCTCGTTCTTCTTCTTGGCCTTCATCATTGTTGACGATGTCGTTCTCTCGTCGTGGTGGAGAAGGAGGTTGATGCGGTTCATCTTGGTGTACTTCCTCATTTTCTTCATCTTGGTGTGTCCCGCTTGTGGATGCTTCCATATCAACTCTTGGTTCACCTTGTCGTGAGGTAGAAGCTTCCACTTGGACGGACGAGGTACTCTCCTTCACCTCCGTTGGACGAACCTTGGCAATAGACAATTCTTGGATTGCTTCCGAAGGATCTTTATCTCCTACATCAATTGGCAATTGCTCGACTTACGAGCCATTAGATTCATCAAACTTCACATCTACCATCTCCTCAACCTTTCGGGTGAAATTTTTGTAGACATTGTAAGTGTGAGACTTTGAGCCGTAACCAAGTAGGAAACCTTCATGAGATTTAGGAGCAAATTTAGAACGACGATACTTATCAAGAATGTAGCACTTTGAGCCAAATACTCGAAAGTATCCAACTTGGGGTTTGTTACCGGTGAGGAGCTCATATGCCGTCTTGTCGAGTATCTTGTGAATATACAAGCGATTTGTCGCATGACAAGCTGTCTCAACCGCTTCCGCCCAAAAGTGCTTTGGCGTCTTTTACTCATCAAGCATCATTCTTGCCATTTCGATGAGCGTCCAGTTCTTCCTCTCAACAACTCCATTTTGTTGAGGTGTGTACGTAGACGAGAACTCATGTGAAATCCCTTCTTCATCGAGAAAGGTTTCCACATTGGTGTTCTTGAACTCTGTTCCATTGTCGCTGCGAACCTTCTTCATCGTCACTTCAAATTGATTTTGGGCCTTCCTAGGGAAGTTTTTAAGATCTTTTGGACCTGCAGTTTATCATCGAGAAAGAACACCCACGTAAATCTTGAAAAATAATCAACTATAACTAGACCAAATGAGTTTCCACCAAGACTTTTGTAAGCGTTGGGACCGAAAAGATCCATGTGCAGTAGCTCGAGCGGTCTCCTTGTGGTCATGATGTTCTTCACGGGGTGGCTTCCTCCAACCTGTTTTCCTGCTTGGCAAGCGCAGCAAAGTCTATCCTTATCAAATATGACATCTTTAACGCCAAGGATATGATCTCCTTTAATAAGCTTGTCAAGGTTTCGCATGCCCACATGACCTAACCTTCTATGCCACAACCAGCCTTTGGAAGATTTAGCAATTAAGCAAGTTCTAGGTTGAGCCTTTTTAGTGAAATCAACAATGTATAGATCACCTTTACGTATACCGGTAAAGACCATGTTATGATTATCTCTATGAAGCACTTGGCAATCTACTTTGGTAAATAGGACATTGAAGCCAAAGTCAGCTAGTCTAGAAACAGAAAGCAGATTATAGCCAAGAGATTCAACAAGCATGACATTTTGTATGGAGCTATCATGTGAGATGGCCACCTTACCGAGGCCAACCACCTTACCCTTTGAGTTATCACCAAAAGTGACATACTTTCGAGGGCCATCGTTTTCGGAAAGCTCATGAAACATATCTTTATCTCCGGTCATGTGATTGGTACATCCAACCTTTCCTCCTGCCATGTATACCCGAAGATTTGCCATAAGACCAAAGTATCTCATTGCATCATCAAGATCATAGTCACTATCATCATCCTCATCATAGTATCCATGTTCAACATCGTCATGTGGTGGCTCAATTCCTAGAGAGGGTGATTCATTAGATAAGTGATTTTGACAATGATCATCTTTATGAATTCCAATAGCTTCGGAAATAATATTTCTAATAATTCCAACATCTCCTTTGGCACGCATAAGATTTGTAAGCTCAAATAGGCAATCACCAAACTTAGGATCATTGGAATTCATATTACTCAAGGCAATAGACTATGAAGAATCTCATCTAAATTTTGCAAGGAATAATTTGGAAATCGTTCCTCAAGAAATCTCCATATAGTGTAGGCACACTTAAGAGTAGGCAAGCAACCAATCAAGTTTCTAGGCAAACCTCTAGTGATAAGATTAACAGTTCTAAGATTGCGAATCATGTCAATTGACTCATCAAGGGTAGGATTCGTAGGATCAACATGAGGTGCACAAGGGCTAGTAATGTACTTGTTCAAATATTATTCATTGAAAATCAGAAGCATCTCAGTTTTTCACTCATGAAAGTACTGTCCATCAAGTATAGGCAATCTATGTCTAAGACTCCCCAAAGTAGACTCATCCATCTTCCTCCAATGGTGTTTAATCCAAAGCAATGGAGACCAAAGCTCTGATACCAATTGAAAGGATCGAGAAGAGGTGTCTAGAGGGGGGTGAATAGACCCTCAATACACAAAGTTGGCAGTTTTTAAGTTTTTCAAGTTTAGGTGGAGTTTAAGCATAAGTTTAACCATTCACGATACATATCAAACAAGCATGCAAAGAGTATATGGGCAACAGAAAGTAAACCATGCAACTTGCAAGAAAGTAAAGGGATGGGATTGGAGTGTGCAAACGCAATTAGAGACACAGATGTTTTTGTCGTGGTTTCGATAGGTGGTGCTATCGTACATCCACGTTAATGGAGACTTCAACCCAGGAAGGCTAATGGTTGCGCGAGTCCACGGAGGGCTCCACCCATGGAGGGTCCATGAAGAAGCAACCTTGTCTATCCCACCATGGCCATCGCCCACGAAGGACTTGCCTCACTAGGGTAGATCTTCACGAAGTATGCGATATCCTTGCCCTTACAAACTCCTTGGTTCAACTCCACAATCTTGTCGGAGGCTCCCAAGTGACACCTAACCAATCTAAGAGACGCCACTCTCCAAAAGGTAATAGATGGTGTGTTGATGATGAACTCCTTTCTCTTGTGCTTCAAATGATAGTCTCACCAACACTCAACTCACTCTCATAGTATTAGATTTGGTGGAAAGATGATTTGAGTGGAAAGCAACTTGGGGAAGGCTAGAGATAAGATTCATATGGTTGGATTGAAATATCTTGGTCTTAACACATGAGTAGGTGGCTCTCTATCAGAAAATGGGTAGTGGAAGTGTAGGCACGTTCTGATGGCTTCCCTCACGAATGAGGAGAGGGTGGAGGGGTATATATAGCCTCCACACAAAATCTAACCATTACACGCAATATACCAAACTTGGTGGGACCGAATCAGAAAACTCGGTCAGACCGATTTAGTACATAATGTGACCGTTAGGCAATTTCGATTGGACCAAGATGATAAAATTGGTGTGACCGATGTGCAAGGGTTAGGGTAAAACCTCATCTTGGTTTGACCGATTACGCAACTCGGTGGGGCCGAGTTGGTAATAAGCAAAAAAGAGAGTTGGTCAGGCAAACTCGGTGTGACCGATTACATATTCTTGGTGGGACCAAAAATATTGCAACAGACAATAGAGAGTTTGCAAGCCCATCTCGATGAGACCGAGATCCCATCGGTGTGACCGAATTGATTAGAGTTTCTGGTAGTGGCTATGTCAAATGAACTCAGTGGCGCCGGATGGATCAAATCGATGGGGCCTAGTTTGACTTCTGGTTTTGGACATATGTGGATATGAGAAAGTGGTTGAGGGCTTTGGAGCATATCACTAAGTACTTTGAGCAAGCAAGCCATTAAGCAACACCTCATCCTCTTTTAATAGTATTGGCTTTCCTATAGACTCAATGTGATCTTGGATCACTGTAAATAGAAAATGTAGAGTCATGAGCTTTGAGCTTGAGCCAATCCTTTGTCCTTAGCATCTCGAAGGCATTCCACATCGTCTTGTCCATGCCACTCCACTGTTGGACTTATCTGAAATATAGTAGATGAAGGTATTAGTCCAACAAGAGATATGTTCACATTAATTACCAAAATCACCCAGGGAGCACTTGTGCTTTCACTTTACAATTGTGCCAACACATCAGCTAGTTAGCCAGCGTGGCACTGTATGCCTCGTCAACCTGGATGCGTGTCGAAGCAAGGAGGAGCGGCGAAAGACGGGATGGCTTCTGTTGCCCTCCCCTATAAAGCAAGAGGACACGTAGGCAACACCATAAATGCGTTTGTCCTATGTTGCCGAGCGATAAGCTCATGCATTGTAGCCTGCCACCTCCTTTGTGCCACTGTGGCAACCCCTTTGCGTATAAAAGGAGGCCCAAGGAATACAAACAGAGGATTCAGACTTTTGGACCATGCTCGCATTGTAGCTAGTTCAAAAGCTCAAGAACACATATATCAAGCAAGCATGACTAGGGTATTACGCATCTTTTTAGCCTGAACCTGGGTAAAATCCCTCATGTGCTAACGGCTTGACCTGCTCTTCATGTAGCTAATCCCCCGCCGAATGTAGAAGGGATCCTTGTCGGTGTACTAAAGTAGGGGTACCTTAGTACCCCGAACATGTACACGGGCAGTCGCAGCGCCCCGTGGCAAGGCTTGCCGGACGCCCGCCAAGACCCTTCATCATTTCTATTTTTCTGCCATTCAAGAACAAAGTGTTAGCTGAGAAGACAAAGCCCCGGCAAGAGAAGCTTGCCGGGAAAGACAAGACCCCGGCAAGAGGAGCTTGCCGGGAAGGCCAACCAAGGCACTTCAGAAAACTTGCCGCGACGCACCGCGTGTCCCGGCAAGACCCGGCGAGTAGCAAGCTTGTGGGTGCGACAAGACAGAGACTGCGGCAAGGTGCTTGCCGCGGCGAAGCCACCACTCTGCATCCACGCTCCAGCGCATCCCACGACGTGTCGCAGCAGGTCGCCTCCGGTGCACGGGCGGGGTGGTCTGGCAGCCTAGCGGTGCGAGGTGGCAAGTGAAGGTGACTAGGAGGCCATCGTGGCGATCGGTGGCGCCCCTAACGGTCGCTTCTGCCTTTGTTGAGCGACCGGACGGGCATTAAATGCCCTTGTCCCCGCCGTCGAGTTAGGTAGGGACACTGTTGATAGTGGTTGTACCAACCCGCGTTTTTACCTTTCTACCCCTCTCTCTGCGTTGCCACCTGTCGGTGACCCCTTTAGACTATAAAAAGGAGGCCCGTGCGCACGTAAAGGGGGTTCGGTTCGGTTCGGTTCGGTTCGGTTGGATTCGACTCATTCGAGACTACAACATACCCACGCTCTCAAGCAAGAACAAATACAAACACAAAGCAGCAGTAGGAGTTTTATCTCTCGGAGAGCTCCGGCTGGGTAAAATCCCCGCCGACCTCGACCGCTCTTCGGCGCCCTCCGCCTCCTGCCGACCGAAGGGCCCCTACCCAATAGGTGCTCGTTCTACCGCGACATCTTTGGCGTGCCAGGTAGGGGGCGTCGAGGTTGTGCGAACCTGATCCGGTCTCCGCGCTACATCAACATCTTCATCGACATGCCACCAAGAAGAAGGCTTGGAGGTGGCTACTCCGCGCGCGATTATCCTACCACCACCGAGCAAACGGGCGGTGGGGTGGACGCCGCGAGGAGCGGGCGCCGACGGTGGGACTCACGTCGTCACCAGGTCCAAGGACAAGGCCCCGCAAGCTTCGGCGTCTGTACATCCACCGCACCCCTCCCAGGAGGGGCAAGATCGACGACGCCACGGTGCTTCTAGCATCGTGCTCGCGTTGGAACAAGGCCAAGCCGGCAGGTCGCGGGACGCTCAAGGCCAACATGCACACCAACACGCTGGCACGAGCGCAGTACGGTCGCCTGGGCGAGATGCTGCTCCTTCTAACACTGTTAGAAGTTTGAGCTTATCCCGCACCTCGCGTCGTTCGCCGCCGCCGCCAAAGACTCCATAGGAAGCGCTGGCCCGAGCCCAGCTGCTTCTAGATTACCCTCCAGCGCCAGACAAAATCGACGACTGGAGGATGACCATTCAGAGCCTCGTCGGCTTCGCCAACACCGACAAGCCCCGGCAACTGAGCACATCGAAGCCCCGACAAGACGCTCAGACGCAAGCCGACGCCGACAAGACCGCCGGGGGTGCCACCACCGCGCACTCCCCGCCCCGGAGGCCAAGATCGCCGACTCGCCGGGCCAAGCTCGACACCGACTCCACTGCATTGTCGTACCCGCGAGCTTGCCGCGATCAACGCCAAGTTCTCCAAGAACGACGACATGAAGACGCTCGCACTCGCATCGAGCGTCGCAGAGAGGCGCGACATCGGTCTGACCAGCGCGCTGGGCCCACTGTTGACATGCGTGCACCAGGGGAACCAGGCGACTTGCCGTACGTGGTAGGTTGCCCTGCTTTCACCCGTGAGCTGCGGCAAGTCCAGTGGCCCAGCACCAAGAATTTCAAGCCAGACGTACCCGAGAAGTACGATGGCGGGATACATCCGCTGAGTTCCTCGGCGTCTACACCATCGCGGTGCAGCTGCGGCGCGATGAGAAGATCTCGCCAACTACTTCCGCCGGTGCTCAAGCCCAACGCCGATCTTGGCTCATGCACTTGCCGGACAACTCCATTTCTTCGTGGCGGACTGTGCCATCAGTTTGTCGGCGCCTTCACAGCGCCACAAGCCCCATGGCCAGAAAGCGATCTTCATTTGCTTGCCCGTAGGAAGGAGAACCCCCGCAAGTACATACAGAGATTCAGCCAGTGCAGCGCAACATCTCAGACGTCCACCCGCCAAGGTTATCGCTGTTCCATCGAACGCGTCGAACCGCAGATCGAGGAGGAGATGGCGATATGCAAAATTAGAGATGTCACGAGCTATATGCTTTGGCCGACAAGTGTGCACATGTCAAGAGGGAGGAAACTCCCGAGAGAATGTAGGAGCGAATGATCGGACAAGGAGGACGCCCCCAAAGAAAGAGGAACCGGAGGCGGAATAACGAAAGAGAAAGGCTAAGGATGTGCTAGTTGTTGAGCAGTCCGCAACCGAGGCGGCTCCGACAAGGCCAAAGCTGGCGACTCGGCGAGGCTGTGGTGGCCGCCGACAAGCGTGATTTGGCCCGGAAGCAATCTTGCAAGATCCATCGCACCAAGGGCCATGACCTCAAAGCATGCAAGAAGGTTGAGCAGATGGCAGAGCTACAGAAAGCTGAATATGAGCGTCGCGACAAGGAGAAGGCCCGGGAAGGTGCCGGAGGATCCGGCAAGAAGCTTCCCGCCCGGGGAGGGCGCCGCAGCAAGGCCAAGCAGCGGCAAGGAGATAGACCTCCCCGTGGCCGCGACAAGGACGAAGAAGAAGACGAGGATGATGAGATGGATGAGGATGAGACCGACGATCAAGAGTTTCAGAAGGCGATGGAGGTTTTGTGCGTTGACGGTGGTGCTTCTTTGCACACCTCGCACCGTCAACTCAAACAGTGGGTGCGGGAGGTGAATGCAGCAGAACCGTCAGTCGAATCGCGCAAGCCCCTGAAGTGGTCCAAGACGCCCATCGCCTTTGATGTTGAGGATCACCGATCGCATCATCGCGGTCGGTGCTTGCCGATGTTGGTTTCGCCAACCATCCGCAACCTCAAGGTCACAAAGATGTTGGTTGACGGCGGGGCCGGCCTAAATCTGATCTCTTCCGCGGTACTCAACAAGCTCCAGATCCCCGACAGCGAGCTCGAAGAAACTGGTACCTTTCAAGGAATAAACCCGGGAAGGAGCAAGCCGAAGGGGAAGATCACACTGCCAGTGACGTTTGGCAGCGAGCTGAATTTCAGGACAGAGAGAGTCACATTCGATGTTGCTGATTTCCCATTGCCCTACAATGGGATACTCGGCCATCCAGCGCTTGCCAAGTTCATGGCAGCATCTCATTATGCTTACAATGTGCTCAAGATGCCTGGTCCGATAAGTGTCATCTCTGTCCAAGGCGACAAGAGGGATGCACTTATCTGTACCGACAAGATCTACCGGGAAGCAGCAGCCGCAGCAGAGCGCAAACCACTTGCCGCTGAAGCTCCCGGGGGGAAGAAGAAGAAGACCAAGTCCGGCAAGAGTAGCTCTGTTGCCCACTCCGGCAAGCGCACCTCTCCGAAGTGCTGCGCTACCGTCGAGGACGCACCATCGAGCTCCACCGGCAAGTGCAAGAAGGCAAAGACAGCTGCACCAGAGACCAAGAAAGTGGCCGCCAAGGAGGACGGCACTGGTGGTACCTTCACCATCAGTGCCATGCTTGACCCTAAATAGGAAAGCGCTCGTTGCTTTCTCATGGGCGAATGTCGATGTGTTTGCATGGCAACCATCCGACATCCCCGTGTTCCTGAAAGTAATTGAGCACCACCTTGCCGTCTGCCCTCACGCGCGGCCCGTCAAGTAGAGAGTCAGGAAACAAGCAATGGAGCGTCAAGAGTTCATTGCAGAGGAGATCAAGAAATTGGAAGCAGCAAGCCTTGTCCGAGGAGTACTCCATCCAACGTGGTTAGCCAATACAGTAGTCGTGCGCAAGGCGAATGGGAAGTGGAGGCTTTGTATTGACTTCACGGATGTTAATAAAGCTTGTCCCAAAGATCCATTTCCCTTGCCGCGCATTGACCAGATTATCGACTCCACGGCGGGATGTGATCTGCTTTCATTCCTTGATGCATACTCAGGATATCATCAGATCTTCATGGCAGAAGAGGATGAAGAGAAAACCGCATTCATTACTCCATGTGGCAGGTACTGTTTTGTACGGATGCCCTTCGGACTAAAGAATGCTGGTTCAACATTTGCAAGAGTAGTCAGCCATGCTTTTGAGCCACAGTTGCACAAAAATGTAGAAGCTTACATGGATGACATAGTGGTCAAGAGCAAGGACAAGGAGACTCTGATCCAAGATTTGGACGAGACTATTGCAAATCTGCGCAAGGTCAATCTCAAGTTGAATCCCGAGAAGTGCGTGTTTGGAGTCCCTTCCGGCAAGCTTCTCGGGTTCTTTGTGTCCCAGAGGGGGATTGAAGCCAATCCCGACAAGATCAAGGCCATCAAGCAGATTGAAGCCCCAAAGCGCGTCAACGATGTGCGAAGACTTGCCGGCTGTGTTGCTGCTCTCAGTAGGTTCATCTCCAAGTCTGCTGAGCGCGCCCTGCCATTTTTCAAAATTTTGAAAAAGGCGGGTCCAATGAAATGGACTCCGGAAGCGGAGGCCGCGCTACAGGACTTGAAGAGATACCTATCCTCCACTCCAACACTTGTCGCACCTAAACCACAAGAGAAGTTGCTGCTATATCTGGCGGCAACCAATCAAGTGGTTAGTGCTGCGTTAGTAGCGGAGAGGGAGGCGATGATGAGCCAAGAACCGCTGCAAGCGAGTCCAAATGACAAGCGGGGCTTCCCGACAAGTTCGCTCCGGCAAGGATGGATCTTCTGATTGCGGAAGAAAAATAGAAGAAGATGGTGCAGCACCCAGTTTTATTTTCGGTTCCCTTCAGGGGGCTAGATCAAGGTACTTTGGTATGCAGAAGTTGCTTTTTGGCCTTCTCATGGCCTCGAGGAAGCTGCGCCATTACTTTCAAGCACATGAGATCACTGTTGTCACTCGCTTTCCGTTGAAGAGGATACTGCAAAATCCAGAAGCAACAGGCAGGATTGTCGAGTGGGCACTAGAACTGTCAAGCTTTGGCCTCAAGTTCGAAAGTACTTCAACTATCCAGAGCCGAGCATTGGTAGAATTCATAGCAGAGTGGACGCCAACACCTGATGAAGAAATTCCGGAGAAGAGCATCCCCGACAAGGAAGCGAGCAAGGAATGGATAATGTACTTTGATGGTGCCTTCTCGCTGCAAGGCGCCGGTGCGGGCGTGCTACTTGTCGCACCCACCGGAGAGCACCTCAAGTACGTGGTCCAAATGCACTTTCCCAAGGAGCAAGCAACAAACAATACCGCAGAAAGTACAAAGGCTTGCTTGCGGACTCGTGGATCGGCGTAACTTGGGATCAAGAAGCTTATTGTCGGGGTGACTCACAACTTGTCGTCCGCCAAGTTAATAAAGATTATCAAAGTCCGTTGATGGAAGCCTACATTGATGAAGTGAGGAAGCTGGAAGAGCATTTTGATGGCCTGCAGATGGAGCATGTTCTAAGAGCTCGAACGACATTGCAGATGGCTCACAAAGTGTGCCGCCTCAAGTTACACATGGAACCAGGAATTTTGTGCTCAAGCTGACTCAACCATCTGTGACACCATCAACTGGACAGAGCAGAAGAGAAAGTTGGTTATCGGCGACTACTTTCAGCAGAGCTCCCGAAGCCGCCGCCAAGAAGGTCCCTGGATTAACACGAAGCGCCGAGGAGCATGCTGCTCAGACAAGCCTTAGGGTTTGTCCTGTTGAAGCAGACGCCCCGACAAGTCAGTGTCCCGACACGCTTGCCGAAGCATCACGCTTCGGCAGATCCTGCATTCTTGCCGTAGAAGCCGATGTTCCCGCAGCAAAGATTTGCGCCTTTAGTCCTTGTTGTCGAGCCACAAGCTCCGACATGGGCACATCGATAGTCCATTTCTTCAAACAGGAGAACTTCCCGAGGAGCAAGAAGAAGCGTAAAAAGTAGCCCGGCAATCAAGTATGTACCAGTTTGTCGATGACATACTTGTCTGTAAAAAGATTCAACGGAGTGAAATTGAAGTGCATTTCCGGGAAGAAGGACGAGAGCTGTTGGCGAAATACACGGAGGCATATGTGGTCACCACATTGGCAAGAAGAGCACTTGCCAAGCAAAGCTTTCCGGCAAGGTTTCTTTTGGTCGACAGCCTCCGTGATGCAATCGCACAAGTAACCAAGTGTGAAGCGTGCGGCCCACTCCAAACAAATTCATCAACCAGCTCAAGCTCTCCAAACAATCCCTTTATCCTGGCCATTTTTGGTCTGGGGGCTCGACATCCTCGGCCCCTTTCCCCGAGCTGTCGGGGGCTTCGAGTTCTTGTACGTGGCAATCGACAAGTTCACGAAGTGGTCGGAGGTGGAGGCAGTAAGGAAGGTAACAGCACAGTCAGCAAATAAGTTCTTCAACTCAATTGTTTGCCGTTTCAGAGTCCCTAACAGGATCATCATCGACAACGGCACACAATTCACGAGCCGCACCTTCATGCAGTATGTCCAAGATCTTGGCGCCAAGATCTGCTTCGCTTCTGTTGCTCACCCAAGAAGCAATGGTCAAGCAGAGAGGGCAAACGCTGAAGTGTTGCGCGGGCTCAAGACCAGAACTTTCGACAAGCTGCACAAGTGCGGGAGAAATTGGATCGAGGAGCTGCCATTGGTTCTTTGGTCGATCGGAACGATGCCAAATCGAGCCATCGCCGCACACCTTTGCTCTTGTTTACGGAGCGCAGGCGCTTCTCCCACGTAACTCAGATACGGATCGCCTCGAGTGCTCGCTATGATGAGCTTGAGCAAGAGCAGCTGCGGCAAGATGACGCGCTGCTCCTCGAGGAAGATCATCTTCAGTCTTTGACGAGCTGCTCGTTACCAAGAAGCTTTGCGCCGCTACCATAGCCGCAGTTAATGCCGAAGCTTCGAGGAAGGCGACCTTGTTCTTCGCTGCTTCAATCCGCCAAGAATTCCAACAAGTTGACGCTGAAGTGGGAAGGCCCTTATCGGGTGAAGCGAAGTCACTAGGCTCGGCGCCGTCCGCTTTGAGACCGAAGATGGCATTCCGTGAGCAACTCTCGAACATAGAGCATCTTCGTAAGTTTTACCCATAAGGCGCGGTTGCCGGAACCTGCTGTCCCGGCAACCACCTTTTGTACGAGCCTTGCCGCTGTTGCATATAACCCTTTGTACAAAGCCGGGTGCAGATCCCGTGCATAAATAAAGATTGTATGTCCAGCACATATTGTCAAATTGCATGCCTTTTTTTTCTTTTGTAGCATGTATACACTAACACTTTGTGCAGAACTTGCCCCCGGTAAGCAATAACGAGCCTTAAGGCTCCATAACTTTATTTTCTCTTCTTTCTTTTGCTCAAAAGAAGGTTCCTCCGCCCACAAGTTCACCGGGGAGAAGAAGATAAACATATGGACCAAAGGCCGCTCAAAGAAGCTTAAGACTTGCCGACACAAACGACGTAAAAGCTAAATTGCCAAAGTTTGAGCACACGATCAGTTTTAAATTTTAAGTTATACTCCTTGAACGACCGTGCCTTGTATGGGAAACCCGTGCGCGGAGGAATCAACTCGTGGCTAAGTTATGCCCTTACTTTGTTTCGAGTCCGCTCAACAATAAAAGTGTGCTACAACTAGCCCGACGAGGTTTCTTGCGGAGGCAACACCGCCAAAGAAGTTGCCGATGTTCGCACTCAGCGCTCGCGGCAAACGTGTTAGCGCCGGCAAGTTCCCTAAAAGCGTAAGGGTAAAAACATACAAGGGATGGAATCAAGTAAAGGAGATAACATAACAAGCAGTACCCAGGATAAAGTTATATTACAATAAATAACTTACCACGCTCTGATGAGTTATTCCTATGACATATCTAGCAGCGGCAAGGAAAGGGAGAAGAAGGGTGGCCTAATCCACGCCATTGTCGATCCTCCTTACCTCATTCACCTTGTCCACAATGGGTGCGACGATGGCTTTGAGTTCTTCAAGGTCAGCACCCGCCGGCAGCTTCTTGAGGATGCGGGTGAGGTTGACGCCAGGGTTGCGAAAGAGTATCTTCACCAACACCTTCTCCAAGACCTTGGCGCAGATCGCGCGTGACTCGTCGGCCAGCTTCTTTGGGATCCTTTCCCGGAGCTGCTGGAGAGCCGCCGCCACACCCTTGAAGAAAAGCGTAAGCTTGGTGCTGGGCTGGAGGTTTTCCTCAGTGGAGTACCCGAAGCCCGCCAAGTCCAGCTCTGCCAGCTCCTCGTCGATGGATGCAGCGATGTTAACGAGGCCCTCCATCCAGAGCTCCACCGTGGCCTTGAAGGTGTTCTGGGTCTCAGCGGCCCTCGTCAGCAGCTCCTCGTTGCCCTTGAGCTCCTTCTTCAAGTCATCCTCTCGCTTCTTGGCGGCGCCCAGTGTCTCCGTCAAGGTGGCCAGCTTCATCTCCAGATCAGCGCTTGAGTCCTTGGCGATGTTCAGTTCCTTGGCCTTCTCAGCGAGTTGAGCTTGCAGATCGCCATGGGCAAGTGCGTCCTTCTCGCGTTCGCGCTGGAGTGCGGCAAGATCTTCATTCTTCTTTCCCATATCTGCCTCCAGCTGCGCCACTTTCTCCTCCAGCTCTTTCTTGGCGGCCTCGGCGGCCGCGGCAGCGTCCTTTGCCTCCTTGAGTGCCCCGCCAAGTGATTGTTCCCGTGCGGCGAGCTCCTCCTCGTGGCTGTCCAGGTTCACTTTCTTCTGCGTCAGCTCACCTTCCCGCCTGGACATCTCCTCGGCGGCGAGCCTCTGCTGCTCCTCGACCTCAGCCTTTTCCAGCATGAACGCCTTCTTTGCCTCGTCAAGATGCGCCCTCTCCTCCGCAATGGATCGGAGGGCCTCCTGGTTGCGGCTCTTGAGCTCCTCCGCATGCTTCTCTATGTCAACTCCTGCCCGCGCGACAAGCGCTTCCCGGGACTCAAGCTTCGTTTGCCGGGCGCGGTAGAGTGACACCAACTTCCGGAGCAATCGCTCCTCCTCGAGACTCGCCATTGCTGCTGCTGGGCACGCTAACCATCGCCAGCCCAGCAGAGGCGTAGTACTTCCTCACAAACTCCTCTCCTTCGACCGACGCCTGAGCTCGATGCCCAGGGAAGCTTGATGTATACCCCGCCCGGCCTTCAAATAAGCGCTGGCTGGGGTCCTCGAGTCCGGCGCTGCGTCGGCCGGCGGAGGGGTCGGCGGTCGGCTGGCGCTTTGCGCTCTGTGTCCTCCGGTCGTCGAGACGATCGCTGATCCTCGCCCGGCTCTGCGCCAAAGAGCCTTGGCGGCTTCTTCGTCGGCCAGGTTCATCACGCGCCTCTTCCTCATCGCCAGCGGCATCCCGGTGTTGCCTTCCTCACTCAGGTAGCCCCGGTTTCCATCTGGTCCACAAGAGGGGGATCTGAAGATAGGAAGAAGAAGGAAACGTCAAGCAAATATTCAGAAAAAAAGAGAGAAAAAGAAGAAGAATCCAAGGGAAGGTTTCCGACAAGGAGGGTTACCTGTGCTGGGCTCCGTGACCATGGGCTCCACCACTGGGGGCTCACTGGTTCCGCCCCTTGCCGGGGATCCCTCCCTTGCCGGGTAGCGTTCCCTTGTCGGAGAGTTGCCCCTTGGCGGCGTGGCCAAAGCAGATTGCACCTCCGGAACGACCTCTGACTGCTCCTGGTGGGCCTGCTCTGCTCCTACACCAACAAATCAACAATCGAGATATCAGCAAAAGAGAAAAGCACCCATGCGCGGCCCACAACGGGAAGTAAACCAAACACTTACGCTGGGGGCTGTGCAGAGGGCTGCTGCGAGGAGAAGGAATCGGGTCCGTCAAGGTGGTCTCGGACGTGTCTTCTGCTGTCACGGCAGGATCGTCCTCGATGACAACCACGGGGACCTTGGCCCTCTTTGCCGCCCTCTCGGCCAGAGTCCTGAAATAGAGCAAGGATTCAGAGAGAAGCAGATCAGATGCAAGACAAGAAACAACAAAGGTCAAAGAAAATCAAGAACAGCGGAAAGAAAGTCTTACACCTTCTCCTCCACCTCTTCATCATCATCGGAGCTCAGCGCGGAGAGGTCGAAGTCCGGCACCCTCTCTGCGCGGTATGGCGGAGGAGTAGGCTCCTTCGACGCTTGCCGAGCTGCGGTAGGATCGGCGTGGCGGCCCGGAAGACCCGCCTCGATTGGCGACAGTTGGACCCTCCAGCTGCAACGGTACTTGCTGCCGCTGTGGAGCGTGGTCCCACGGCGCGCTCGGCTGGATCGCCTGTTGTTCCCTGCCAGATTCCAACTTGACGGAGGCGCCTTCTTGGTTGGAATTGGGGTTGCGCTGGGGCTCCGCCGCGGCAAGCTGCTCGAAGACGGCTGGCCGCCACGCCCTCGGCGGGCTCGCTCGCTTGCCTCGGGCTCCCCTCGCCAACGACCTCTCCTGCGAGGTCCTCCTGTCGGAAGGCTTGCCGCCTCGGCCGCCTCTGCCTCCTCCAACGTGAAGCCAAACTCACCAAGGGCGGCAGCTGCCGCCTCTTCGCCCTGAGTGGCGATGTAGCGATCTCGCTCTCGGTGGTGTCGCGTGAGGAGCCTCGCCGTCGGAGTTGATCGCTACCTCCGTCAAGCCATCGAAGAATTGCTGCGCGACGTCGCCGCTGGGCTCCATCAAGTTGGGATTATCCGTGCGAATCGCACCGGCATCATTATGCAGATGCGATCGCTACCGGGAGTTGTTGCACAATGGGATGACGCCTGCGGCAGCTGAACCACTCTAGATGGTTAGCGTCGTGCTTGAACAGCTCCTCAAAGATCCCGCCAAGCTCGTAATCGGAAGTTGAAATTGAGGCCCGGCGCAGCCTCATGATATCCGCCGGGTCGCCGAACGCCAGCGGGCCTCCCCTCTCGCAGAGGGGCGTCGACGGCGGCGAAATCCGCGCCAACCGCCCCTGCTGTGAGCCCGGCAAGCCTGAGCCGGAGGATTCGAGTGGTGGCAATCTTCAGCTTGGCGTCGTCCGGCGACAGAGCGCCCCAGTCGCTGCCGCAAGCTACCCGAGCCTGGCGCAGGTTGGTGAAGGGCTGCGGATTGGCATCACAGATCCAGCACCACTCCGTCCTCCATTCATCCCACTTGCTGTGGAGCTCACCCGCCAGATACACCTCCTTCATGCCAAGTCGAGAGGTCCAGGCGACTCCGCCAGCCAATGGCTCACCTTTTTCGGCTCGGGGGTGAAATAATGGCGAAAAAGAGCAACACTTGGGTGGATGCCAACGAAGTTCTCGCAGAGGTGTGCGAAAACCGCCATTGTCAGAAAGGCGTTGGGGGTGAAATCAAGAAGATGAAACCCGTAGGTATTCATGATGTCGCAGAAGAAGTCCGAAAAAGGTGGGTAGAGCCCGCAATAGAAGAACACCGGAAAGAAATAGTACCCTTTTGGACACCGCTTCGATTTGGAAGCCTCAGCGGAAAGCACCAGCGTGCGTGGATGCGCCGCGTCAAGGCTTACCGAAGAGGTAGAACTCCTCCTTGGCGCTTTCGGGGTGAGCTCGGCGGGGAAAAGCACTCGCTTCTTGCGCAGCGCCTCAAGCCGCAACGCCTCGGCCGACTTCGCGGCCTTGCTGGTCTTCGGAGCCATGGCGGAAGCGGCGGGGGAGCGCGGAAGCGTTGGGGGCGACGGCGGCGACGGGCGGCGGAGCGCTGCTCTCTTTCGGCTTGGGAAGCGGAGGGGAGCGGCGGAGCTTTCGGAGGAAGAAACTGCAAGTGGCGAAGGTGGGGGAACGGCCCTGTTTCCTCTGCTTATATACAGGGGAGGCGAACGTTACGCATTTCCTGGACTTAAAAATTGCCCACGACCTCTCCCACGACGCCGCGATTAACGCGTGCCGTTGCGGGAGGCCGCGGTGGATACGGAGTGGATCTGGTTTGGACCCAGGCCGCGTGTGCCCGTGCCCTGTTCTGGGCCTGGCCCAACAGCGCTCGGCACCGTGTATGGCCCAGGCCCGGGGGCTCCTGTCGGTGTACTAAAGTATGGGTACCTTAGTACCCCGAACTTGTGCACGGGCAGTCGCAGCGCCCCGCGGCAAGGCTTGCTGGACGCCCGCCAAGACCCTTCGTCATTTCTATTTTTCTGCCATTCAAGAACAAAGTGTTAGCTGAGAAGACAAAGCCCCGGCAAGAGAAGCTTGCCAGGAAAGACAAGACCCCGGCAAGAGGAGCTTGCCGGGAAGGCCAACCAAGGCACTTCAGAAAACTTGCCGCGATGCACCGCGCGTCCCTGCAAGACCCGGCGAGCGGCAAGCTTGCGGGTGCGACAAGACAGAGACCGCGGCAAGGTGCTTGTCAAGGCGGCCACCACTCTGCATCCACGCCCAAATAAGATCCCATGACGTGTCGCAGCAGGTCGCTCCGGTGCACGTGGCGGTGGTCAGTGCAGCCTAGCGGTGCGAGGTGGCAAGTGAAGGTGACTAGGAGGCCATCGTGGCGATCGGTGGCGCCCCTAACGGTCGTTTCCTGCACTGTTGGAGCGACCGGACGGGCATTAAATGCCCTTGTCCCCTGCCGCCAGAGTTAGGTAGGGGACACTGTTGATAGTGGTTGTACCAACCCGCGTTTTTACCTTTCTACCCCTCTCTCTGCGTTGCCACCTGTCGGTGACCCCTTTAGACTATAAAAAGGAGGCCCGTGCGCACGTAGAGGGGGTTCGGTTTGGTTCGGTTTGGTTTGGTTCGGTTGGATTCGACTCATTCGAGACTACAGCATACCCACGCTCTCAAGCAAGAACAAATACAAACACAAAGCAGCAGTAGGAGTTTTATCTCTCCGGAGAGCTCCGAAGCTGGGTAAAATCCCCCGCGCGCTCGACCTGGATCTGCTCTTCGTGCGCCCTCCGCTCCCTGCCGGACCAGAAGGGGCCCCCTGCCCCATAGGTGCTCGTTCTACCGCGACAATCCTTGTGACCCCATAGGTGTTCATTTTCCCCGACATCTTTGGCACGCCAGGTAGGGGGCATTAGTTGTGAGAATCTGGTCTGTTAGTTAGTACTGTAGTTTCTTCGTCGCCATGGCTCTGAAGAAGAAGACGATCGCAGCGAGCCCCGTCCGGAGCCGCTCCGCTCGTGCCCGCGCGGGCGGGCGATGTGGCGGACCAAGTGATGAAGAAGATCAAGGTCGTCCGCGCCACCCATGTGCGAGGGGCCGGGCGAGCAGCATCGTCTACAGCCGCGACGACGATCCGCACAACAACAAAATGCTAAGTCAGCCAAACTTTGAGTAATCCTTCTTTATATAAGGTTGTCTTCCTGGATGGTTTTGTTCCTTGTATGAGGAACCTGCATGCAAAAGGAACCCTTCCGCGATTGGCAACGCCCCTGTTCTGTTTTGAGTCCGCTATACAACTTAGGTGATGCGCTTTGCTAAGGCTTGCAGGGTACCTTGCCGTAATCAAAAGCGCCCCTGTTTTGCTTCGAGTCTGCTCGACAGCTCAGGTGACTGCGCGAAGAGCGGCATGGTAACTTGTTGGCGTCAACACCCTCCACAGACTGCTAAGGATCCGTCCTTCTAGCGCCTGCGGCAAGGGGTGCACGAGCAGCCAGGCTAATCCAATCAAGCGTAGGGTGCAGAAAATACAGGTGTCGGTGTCAAAACCGGCGGATCTCGGGTAGGGGCTCCTGAACTGTGCGTCTAGGCGGATGGTAACAGGAGACAAGGGACACGATGTTTTTACCCAGGTTCGGGCCCTCTCGATGGAGGTAAAACCCTACTCCTGCTTGATTGATATTGATGATATGGGTAGTACAAGAGTGGATCTACCACGAGATCAAGGAGGCTAAACCCTAGAAGCTAGCCTATGGTATGATTTTGTAATGGTTGTGTCCTCACGGACTAAAACCCTCCTGCTTATATAGACACCAGAGAGGGCTAGGGTTACACGAGTCGGTTACAATGGTAGGAGATCTACATATCCATATCGCCAAGCTTGCCTTCCACGCCAAGGAAAGTCCCATCCGGACACGGGACGAAGTCTTCAATCTTGTATCTTCATAGTCTTGGAGTCCGGCGGACGATGATAGTCCGGCTATCCAGACACCCCCTAGTCCAGGACTCCCTCAACAGGGATAACTGAACAGGAAGATAACATGCAATCGGTTCAAGGCATAATAAAGTTATATTACATCAAAAGTTGCCACGATTCTAACTTTTGATAAATTGTCTTGGGTCGGAACTCACATCGGCAACAAGGAATGAAGCAGCTAATCTCGGTGCTGGCCCTCCAGCCTCGTGACTCCGCTGACGTAGCTGATGATGGGCTCGATGCGCTCCTCGAGCGCCTGACGGTCGACGCCCTCCGGCAAGCTATCAAGCGCCTGACGAAGTCAACGCTGGGGTTCCAGTGTGCCACCTTTGTGAGCACCATGGTTAATGCGCCCCAGCAAAGCTTCCGAGACTCCTCGGCCAGGTAGGCCGCCCTGGTGGATTGGAGCAGCTTCAGGGCGTCAAGGACACGCTTGAAGAACAGAGACAGCCTGGCGCTATCAACCGCATTCACCTCATGGGAGAACCTGAAGCTTGGCATGCCCATGGCAGATAGCTATGCAGTGAGCTTCTCTGCGAAGTCCACAATTTGGCCGGTCCAAAGCTTCGTGCTGTCCACAAGCTCGTTATGGGAAGTGACAACGGTTCGCAGCAGCAGCTGCTCGTCCGCGAGCTCCTTGGTCAGAATCTGCTCACGGGCCTGAGACTCTGAAAGCATCTTCTCCTGGGACTCCAGCTTTTGCCTCAGGTCATCAATGGACTCGTTGGCCTTGGAGAGCAACTTGGTTTTGTTAGATATGGTGGTCTGCATCTCCGCCAGGTCATAGAGAGCTTTCTCTCTGTCGTCCTTCAGCGTGGAGATCTCCTTGTTGAGCCTTTCCAGGTCCACCTCCAGCTTTTCCACCTTGCCAGCCAGCTCGATCCTGTCAGCCTCTGCCACCTTAGCACGGTCGACGGCCTCCTTCAGATTGCCAGCATGGTCAAGGACTAGAGTATCCAGTGCTGCTTGGTACTTCTGCATCAGATTTTGAGTCCGCTGCGCAACGAGTTTTTTAATTTCTTAGTCCTTGGCACAAAGCGTGGTGGCAAGCGCCGCGTCACGAGCAACCAAGTCTTCCTCCTGGGCGTCAAGCGAGATGCGGCATTGCATCTGGTTAGACTCGTCCTTGGTGGCCTTCACCTTTGCCTCCTCCTGAGCCTTCTTGATGTTGGCCTGTTTCAAGAGGAGCTCGTGCCGGCACTCATCCAGCTGATCCTGGGCGGCCCTCAGATCCTGCTGGGCCTCGGCAAACCAGCCCTGCATCTGGGTGACGCGCTCCTCGAAGTCCGCCTCGGCCTTGTCCACGGCCGCCATCCCGCCTTTTAAGTTAATTGATCTTCCGGCCAAGGTCTTGGGCTGAAGGCGAATTTTTGGTGGGCCTCCTAACGAAGGTCCCCCTTCGGCGAGGAAAGAGGGGAGGGGGACACGGACAAGGGAGGCGGGGAAGGCCGGGCCGCCTCAAGGAGGGGACCCTATATCCGGGTTGCCGGGCCCTTAACTCCCCGGGCCCCCCTTCCCGGGGTTGGGGGCTGGAAGGAAGGGGGTGGCGGCGGATCGTGGGTGGGGGGAGCCTGCAACGCGAGTCCCACCCCCGTTTCAACCCGCCTGCCCTGCTCCGCCGCCGGCGCCCGGGAAGTTCTCTTTGGGCTTCGGGGCCTCCAGGCCCTTTGCCCCCCGGGCGTTCTTTGGGGCCTTTGCCCCTTAACAGGAAAAAGGGAGGGGAACGGCACTTCAATTTGGAGCCTTGGGCTTTAGATTTTCAAATCCCCTACTTTTTTCACCCAGGACTTGACTAAACTGGGGTTTTTTGGAGGAGCTTGGGCAAGTCCTTCTTGATTTTGGCCATGCGCCCCATCCCCGCCTGGGGACTTGGGGGCGAACACACTTCTTGAGTGGGACATTCGGGCGGCGGGGGGTTGGGCAAACAACCTTGCGGGCCCGTTTGCCCTTTGTTTGTTAGCGGCCGAAACCCAAAGGGGCAAGGGCCCAGCTCCCTCCTTCTTGGGTTTTAAGCCCTGTTACCCCCCCTTCCCGGGCCATAAGGATGCATGGCGAGGTGCTTTCGCTCCACACCCCGCGACGCTTGCGGGGAGGCCCTGGGCAAATCTGGCCTCGCCCAAAACCGGGCGGGTGTGCCCTCTTTGCCCTTTTTCCCCGGCCCGCGCCCGGGCCCGCCCGTCGCGGGGGACTTTGGCATGCCCCCCAAAGTGGGTTCCGGGGGCCCGGTCGGCCCTTTTTCTGTCACCCGTAATTACCCAAAAACGTGGGGCAAATGTCAAGCGTTTACTTAATTTTATTTTATGGTGATTTTGAAAATGATGCCATCTTTGCCCTTCGATGATCCCCTGAGGGAACGGGGAACACACCGAGTGGGAATAAGCCGGGGCGGTGTTTGCAAAAACCTTTCGGGCGTTCCCGGGCCTTTTGTTGGGGATGAAAAAAAAGGGGCGCAACTCAGCCGAAGCCTCGGCAAAGCTTCCAAAAGCCCCGGCGGCTTTCGTTCGCCCTTTCCCGAATCCTTTGGGCTTTTACCCCCGCTTTGGAACTTCCGGCCAAAACTTTGAGCGGGGAAGCGGGCCCGGGGGGTTTTTCCGAACAACCTTCTCCTTCCACCTTGATTGTTAAACTGGGAAATAAAAAGGGCGCAAACTTAACCCGGTTGGCTCCTCCCCATTTGGGAAAGGGGCAACCCGAACATCTAAAAGCATGGCTGGTTCCAAAAAACTTGGGGCGATTAGCTTTTCCCTCAACAACCGCGAGGTTTTCTTCCGATTTCCCCAGCCTCGTCCTACGCTTGGAAAACCCAGGGAAAAACCTTTCCAGGGCACATCCCGGGCGGGTTGCCCCCGCGGGAAAACCGTGGGTGGTTGCCTTTTTTTATCGCCCGGCGGACCCAAAGGACGGCGGGCGAACCAACCACGCTCGCCCTTCGCCGGGTTCTTCTGAAGTCGTTTTGAGACAACTAAAAGTTGGGCTTTTTTTTGTATTGGCAGAGCCATGGCGCCCTTTAAAGGGCCCTCCGGGGCAGGTTTTGGGGCAACACCTTCTTGCGGGCTCGCGGTGGCGGGTTTTGACTTCCTGGGCCGGCGGTCCCGAGGGCGCCCGGGAATCGGCGATAGCCGGTGTCCTCCGGACGCCTTCTTCTTCCCCGGGAGCTTCCGGCGGGCTACGCCCGGGAAAGCAACTCTTCGAGACTTGCGGCCAATGAGTGCACCTTCTTTGTTTGGAAAAGCACCTCGGGCAGCTCTTGAATTGTTGCGGGGAGAGGCGCCTAACTTGGCGAAAAAGGGCGGCCGAGACCCTTTAGGGTAAGGGATATCAGCCAGTTGAATGTGACCCTTCCGGCCTGAATTCAGCCGCGCGAAACCCACCGGGCAAGGACTTCCCCGGGCTGGCCCTTCGGTTTACCCTTGAAAGGTGTCGGCCCTTTCGCTCATCTCGGGGACTTTGAAATTGGAAATCGGCGCCGCCCCCTAACCGCATTCGGACCTAGGTTCGGTTTTTAAACCAACATCGGAAGCACCAACCAAATGACATCTGGCCTAATGCGAAGATGATGGGCGTTGGACCATTTCAGGCTTGCCGCCCGGCGGCCGGGCGGTTACTTCGCCCCTTCTTGATTGGCGGTGAGGTTCGAGGCCCCTCGATGCACACCTCCGGGGCCTAAACTCCTGGCACGCCTCTCTTCCCACTCGCATCTTCTCTTCGCCTTCCGCCCTTGTCGGCCGGGGGTGCCCTCTTGCCCGCTTTGGCCTTCCACGGCCCTCCCGGGCGGGGAAGCTTCTTGCGGATCCCCGACCTTGGGGTTTCCCTTTGGGGCCCGATTCAGTTAGCCGGGCCCCCAATTGTACTTTCTTGCGGTTTGGGTATCCCGGGTGCGGTTCTTCAATACCGTTGGAGCTTCTTGTTGCGGGGACCCGGCCCGCCATCCGGTCTTGGCCTTGGGGCGGTTTTTGAAAAACATCCACCCCCTATTTTCGTCCGGGTTTTCCTTGCCGGGGGCCCCTTTCGGACTTCGCCCCGGCAACCTCTCGGTTTTCTCCCCCCTACCGGTGCCATTGTCGGCCCGGGCGGAGCCGGACACTCGTTTTGAAACCCCACTTTCCCTCTCCCCTTTTACCGCTTTTGTCCTTGCGCTGACGCCGGGAGGCTGTTCCTTTGCTTTGTTTTTCAGGGTTCCCTCCCCGGCGGAAGTGGGGCCTTCCCCCCAGAGGCTTTGGCCCCCGTAAAAGCGCCGCAAACCCAGAGGTTTGAAGAATGGGCCGTCCGGGAATGCATAGCCAAGTAACGGGCTTGGTACGGTGGAAGTGTTCGGTCTGAGGAATGACCGCTATGAGCCTCCGGTTGCCACGATGGCGCCTCTGTCGACTCCGCTTGCCACCTCGCCCGTATGGCTGCGAGTGCCTCGCCACGTGTCCTTGGGATGGCTCGTGATGACGCCCACTGGTGCGCCGAGTTGGGTGGCAGCCTTGCCATGCCTTTTGTTGTGCCGCAAGCTTGCTTGTCACTGGCCTTGCTGTATGCCAAGGCATGCACGGCAAGTCTTCGGTGATGCCTCGGTTGTCTTCCCTGCAAGCTCCTCTTGCCGGGCCTTTCGCTCTCTTGGTTAGTACTTTGTTCTTGAATGGCAGTAATAGTGCATCGGGAGGACCTCAAGGACGCCCGCAAGCCTTGCTGCGAAGGGGCTGCGGTGCAGTGCACAAGTTCGGGGTTCTAAGGTACCCCTACTTTAGTACACCGACACTTGGTAGCATGCGGTCCTCATAAGAATTGATAGCCCACGTGATGTAGGGCGAAACCCTAAGGAGACGATCTTTCACGTTTTGAGAGCATCCCTACGAGGAACACGAAGAACGCGCGGAAGGAAACGAGGGAAATCACGAGGGAACACAAGAAAAACACTCAACCGACACGAATATGATCACACAAGTGCTAGATCATCATGGCACAAAGTAACACGAGATCCAAAGTCAACAAGGGACGATACAAAGGTAGTCGTTCTTCTCTGTGAGGAGGTCTTGATGGTCTTCTCCGGATGGAGGTCCTGAATCCGGGTGGATCTTCTCCAAAGAGGTGCGGTCCCTCACGAGGAGTAGATTCGATACGGATGAGCAATGCTCTATCTCAAAAGAGCTAAACCAATGAGAACCCTAGAACGTAGGTGGAGATGGAGTATATATAGTCTAAGGGGCGAAGGGATACATGGGCTTCGGCCCGAATGCGCTGCACGCAGGCAGGAGGGGGCCAGATGTCTGGGCGTCGGGCCGGACGTCCGGGCGCTCGCGAGGGGCCGGATGTCCGAGCTGTCGGGCCTAATGTCCGGGCTGGTGGAGTTGGCCTTGCTGCTCTCTGGATGGATGAGGCCGGATGTCCGGGCGAAGGGGCCGGATGTCCGGGGCTTCGGGAGGAGCCGGATGCCCGGGGTGATGGCCGGATGTTCGGGCTGTCGGGGCAGCCTTCTATGCTCCCAGGATGGCGTGTCCGGATGTCCGGGCTGGAGGCCGGATGTCCGGTGCAGAGGGCCGGATGTCTGGGCTGGACGCCGGATGTCCGGGCCCTGTAGCATCTGCTGCAGACCCGTGGCTGACGGGTAAATCTCCAGGGGCCAGATGTCCGGAGCCATGGTCGGATGTCCGGTGCCTGGAAGTTATCCTTGCCTTCTTCCGTTGGTTCTCTTCTTCCATGGACTTGGTGGCTTAACCATCTTCATGTGCATCCTCAGGAGGGTCCTCTTGGTACCTAATCATGCACAACATTCCGGACTTAAGTAGTAGCCATGTCCTGTGAGGATCATAAGAGATATCACTAAGGAGAGAAGTCACCTCGGTCTCAAGAGCTCTAGCTTGTGCTCTTGTCATGGGTCCTCTTGGTGCTTGGTGAGATGATGGTAGATCCATGGGGATGGCCGAAGGATGCTCCGCATCATCTCCCCTCCCTTGGGAAAGATCCGACCTCAGATCGAAATCCTCATCACCATGGTACAGGGAGAGATCTTAGACGTTGAAGATGTCTCTCACGTTGTACTTGTCGATGGGAGATCGATCTTGTAAGCATTGTTGTTGAAGGCATAGCACCTTGAAGGGTCCATCGGCTCGAGGTAGAAGTTTGACTTATGCGTTGGGGAAGCAGTCCTTGCGAAGGTGTAGCCAGACGAGACCTCCAATGTTGAATATCATGGGTTGCTTGTTGACGTTGAGCTTGGTCGCGAGTTGTTGTACTTGGCGATCGATGGTGTGCCTTGTATCCTCATGCATCTTCTTGATGTAGCTTGCGTGTGCACTCGCATCCATGTTGGTGCGCTCTTGTAGTGGTAGAGGTAGAATGTCCAATGGGGACAAGGGGTTGAAACCATAGACGACCTCGAAGGGGACTTGCTCAGAGTCGAATGTCTTGCACGGTTGTAGGCATATTCGGCGATGGGTAGACACGCCTCCCACTCCTTGATGTTCTTCTTGATCAACACGCGAAGTAGAGTGGAGAGCGTACGGTTCGTCACCTCCATTTGGCCGTCGGTTTGAGGATGGTATGCGGATGAGAACAAGAGCTTGATTCCAAGCTTGGCGCATAGCATCTTCTAGAAGTAACTCAATAACTTGACGTCGCAGTCGGAGACAATTGTCTTTGGTACTCCATGGAGTCGCTAGATTTCCCTACAAAAGAGATTGGCAACATGTGAAGCATCGTCTATCTTGTTGCAAGGAATGAAATGTGCCATCTTAGAAAATCGGTCCACAACAACAAACACGGAATCCTTGCCATTTTGAGTTCTAGGCAAACCAAGTACAAAATCCATGCTAATGTCTTCCCAAGGTTGATAAGGAATAGGAAGAGGCATGTAAAGACCATGGGATTCAGCTTTAGACTTAGCTTTATGCGACATGTAGAGCATCGGTTGCTGAAGCGTGACACGTCATGAACATCTTGGGCCAAAAGTAGTTCTTGGAGAGCGCTATAATGTCTTGTCACGTCCAAAGTGTCCCATGAGTCCGCCTCCATGAGCCTCTTGCAAAAGGAGCAAACGAAGAGAAGACTCGAATGCAAAGTTTGTTAGCTCTCATAAGATAATCATCCTTGATGTAATATTGTTCCCAAGATGTATGCGTCAAACACTTAGCATAAGGAGTAGCAAAATGCTCAAAGCCAACAACATTCAACTCAAGTTTAGTGACAAGCGTGCATATGCGTGAGTGCATCCGGAACTACATTTTCCTTACCCTTAATGTACTTGATCACATAGGGGAAAGATTCAATAAATTCACTCCATTTGGCATGATGCTAGTTCAACTTAGTTTGGCCTTTTAAGTACTTCAGCATTTCATGATCGGTATGTATGACAAACTCATGAGGTCTATGATAATGTTCCGAAACATGTAGCACACGCACTAAAGCATACAATTCTTTGTCGTAAATGGGATAGTTAAGTTGAGCATCGGAGAGTTTTTCACTAAAATATGCAATGGCTCGCTTTTTCTTGCATCAAAACTCCGCCAATTCCTGCACCACTTGCATCACAATGAACCTCAAAAGTTTTCAAAGTCGGGCAAAGCAAGAATCGAAGCATGAGTAAGCAAAGATTTGAGCTCATCAAAAGTAGTGGATTGCAAAGATCCCCAAACTAAAGGAGCATTCTTCTTACTCAAGGCGCAAAGGAGCGGCAATAGTGCTAAAATCTTTCACAAAGCAACGATAAAAACCCGCAAGGCCAAGAAAACTACGCACTTGTTGGAAATTGGTGGGTTAGCCAATTTTAGTTGCGCCAATTTTAGATTCATCAACTTGGACACCCTTGGAAGATACAACAAAACCCAAGAAAACGAGCTTGTCAACACCAAACGTGCACTTTTTCATGTTGGCATAAAGACATTCCTTGCGAAGAGTTGCAAAACAGCCCTAACAAGCTTTTGATGCTCTTTCATGGATTTGCTAAAAACAAGAATGTCATCAAAGTAAACCACAACAAACACTCCAATATAAGGTCGAAGCACAAAATGCATAAGACGATGAAAGTTCTCGGGAGATTCCGACAAACCCATAGGCTTCAATTTTTGAGACGCATGAAAGCGTTTTCCATTCATCACCTTCTTGTTTGGGGATTTGATAATAACCACTTTTAAGATCATTTTTGAGAAAATGGTAGCACCGCTAAGTTCATCAAGCATATCATCTAAGCGAGGAATGGGATGCCTATAACTAATAAGTAATAGCATTGATAGGTCTACAATCCAACACATGCAAAAACTACCGCCTTGCTTGGGCACAGTATAACGGAACGGCACAAGGGCTTAAGCTTTCGCACATGACCGTTGTCGATTAGTTGTTATACTTGTCGTGGGATCTCCTTAGTTTCTTCGGGGTTGACGCGGTATGGGGCTTTGTTTGGTAGGGGCGCTCTGGGGATGAGGTCGATTCGATGCTCAATGCCTCGTAGAGGAGGTAGACCCGAAGGTAGCTCATCGGGGAAAACATCTTGGAATTCCTGCAAAAGAGATTGAAACACTAAAGGAATTCCTGCAAAAGAGGTGTTAGTTTTTGGTTCTCCATCCTTGCACACAAGGACAAAGTGCATAACACTTGATGGTTTATCACACACTTCTCTCATCTCACTTTTGGTGGCAAATAGGACTAAGTTTTTCTTGACGATCATCGTGGATGCGCCGTTTTGGCTTGTGGCTCTCACTCTCTTTTGGGTGGATCACGTTATCACTCTTCTCTCCACGATGGGTGGCTTGCTTGTTGGCTATCACTTGACTAGGAGACATATGTCGTAGCACATACTCCTTCCCTTTCATCTTGAAGCTATAGCGATTGGTACGCCTGCCAGTGGATGACGCGAATTGCCATGGTCGACCAAGAAGGAGGTGGCAAATGGACATCAGGACGACATCACACTCCAAAGTGTCCTCATATGCGCCAATTTTGAAGGAGACTTGGACCGTATGCTCAACCTTTATAGTGCCGGAATCGCTTAGCCATTGGACCTTGTATGGGCGCGGGTGCTTCATCTTGACCAGTTGTAACTTGGAGCATAGTTCTTCACTTGCCAATTTGTGACAACTACCTCCATCGATGATGACCTTGACGGACCTTCCATTGATGCCGGCCTTTGTGTGGAAGATGTGGCATCTTTGATCTTCTTCTTGTTGATGTTGAAGAGTCAAGACTTTGCAGACAACTAGTGCAGGGCTCGAATCCTCATCACAAAAGACTTGATTATCTTCATCCTCGTTCATGCGCCGGTTCATGGCCACTTTCTCAAGGTCTTCCATCTCCTCATCACTCATGGAGTCATAGTTTCCATCATCGTTGAGGATCATGGTGAGCTTGTTTTTGCATTGGAAGGACTTGTGGCCTCGGCCGCCGCAAGTGAAACACTTGAAGGAGCTTGTCCTGACGGTCTCATCGGTCAGAGTAGATGATGAAGCGCGTGGCTTGAAGTTGCTTGTAGTAGGAGGAAGACGACTTGAGCTTGTTGAAGTTTTCTTGTAACTAGACTTGTCGTCATTGCTTGTAGATGGCTTGGTTGAGGTAGAAGTTGGAGGAGTCATTGAAGCTTGGTTGTAGGAGAAGTCGTAGGTCTTGGATGAGTACTTGGCGTACTTGAAGTCATCTTGCACTTGGCGCTCCGCCTTGGTAGCTTGATGCACGAGCTCAATGAGGTTGGAGTAGGGTTGGAAGTCGGCGATCTTCTTGATGGGATGATTGAGACCATTCAAGAAGCGTGCCATAGTCTGCTCGTCATCTTCCGTGACATTGGCTCGATCATGGATATCTCCATTCCCTTGTAGTATTCTTCAACACTCTTTGTTCCTTGCTTGAGGAGTTAGAGCTTCTTGAAGAGGTCGTGGTTGTATTAGGTGGGCACAAAACGTGCTCGCATGACATCTTTCATTTGAGGCCAAGTGGTGATTGGTGGTTCACCTCTTGCTTCTCGGCGCTCAAGGACTTGTTCCCACCATATGAGCACATAGTCTTGGAACTCAAGTGATGCCATAGCGATCTTCTTCTCTTCCTCATAGTTGTGCAAACGAAAGATTTTGTCGACCTTCAATGCCCATGAGAGGTACTCTTCAGTATCATTGCTTCCATTGAACTTGGGCATTGTGAATTTTAGCTTGCCATGGCATTGCTGTTCATTATGTTGTGGTCGACGGTGATGATGACGCCCTTGACATGGAGGATAATCATCCTCATGTTGATCTTGGCGTGGAGGAAGTCCATCGTCTTCTTGCTCATGTTGAACTTGAGGTTGTAGAGGAGCTTGTCGAGCTTGTGGAGGAGCTTGTCGAGCTTGAGGAGGAGCTTGAGGAACTTGACGTTGCACTCTTGGTTGGTGAGGGAGTCCTAGATTAGGGGGTCCTCGAACAGCCGGACTATGTACTTGTGCCGGACTGTTGGACTATGAAGATACAAGATTGAAGACTTCGTCCTGTGTTCGGGTGGGACTCTCCTTTGCGTGGAAGGCAAGCTTGGCAATCGGATATGTAGATCTCCTTCTCTCAGAATCGACTCGTAATTCCTAGCCCTCCAAAGGTCTATATAAATCGGAGGGTTTAGTCCGTAGGACAAGGACAATCATAATCATAGGCTAGCTTCTAGGGTTTAGCCTCTACGATCTTGTGGTAGATCAACTCTTGTAATACTCATATCATCAAGATCAATCAAGCAGAAAATAGGGTATCACCTCCGTCGAGAGGGCCCGAACCTGGGTAAACATTGTGTCCCCCGCCTCCTGCCATTAGCCTTAGACGCACAGTTCAGGACCCCCTACCCGAGATCCGCCAGTTTTGACACCGACATTGGTGCTTTCATTGAGAGTTCCACTATGTCATCATGGTAAGGCTTGATGGCTCCTTCAATCATCTACAACGATGCGATCCAGGGTGAGGTTTTCCTCCCCGGACAGATCTTCATATTTGGCGGCTTCGCACTGCGGGCAAACTCGCTTGGCCATATGGAGTAGATCGATAGCTACGCCACTGGCCATAAGGTCAGGTTTGGAAGCTTGAAATATACCACCGACATCCGCGAAGACTTAATCTTCGACGGATTCAATCCCACGACAGGTGTGCCATACAGTCGCGATGAGCATGGATTAGACCTGCCTTCGAACGGTGTTCAGGAGACCTGCAGCTACCCTGGCCTTAGATCCTGAGTAGATCGTGCCATCCGAGGACGGGCGGATAGACCCCGCCGCGGAGGCCACACACTCTTCGGCAATAGAGCCGAACACAAACTTCGCCTCCAATGAGGTCTGTGTCATCAGACGCTCGGACTCTTCTCCGGCCATAGGCTCCGAACCGCGTACATCCATGCCTATCGAATCTGATTGGGCACCGATCATGGAGTTTACCTCCACGGATATCTTTCAGCACTCGCCCTTGGGCGACATGCTAAATTCACTAAAATCTCTCTCCCTATCAGGAGACTCTTGGCCGAACTATGTCCGGCTTGAGTGGGAAGCGGACGACAAAGAAATTCGTTCCCCACCCACCACCCACTTAATAGCCACTGTCGACGACTTAAGCGACATGCTTGATTTCGACTCCGAAGACATCGATGGTATGGACGACAATGCAGGAGAAAAACAGGAACCACCGCCCATAGGGCGCTGGACAGCCACCGCATCATATGATATATATATATATGGTGGACGCGCTGAAAGAAAGCAATGGCGATGAGGAAACGGAGGCTAATCCCCTCGAGAAGCAATCTAAGCACCGGTGGCGCCGCTCTAAGCCCCGCCATAGCAAAAATGGTGATACCGGCACAAGAGACAATAGCACTCCGGATGGTGCCGAAGACGAAAACAATCCGGCCCAGCCAACCTTCGAGCAAGCCGGACAGGAGGATGGGCAAGTTAGCCCTGATAAACAGGCAATGGATGGAGACTCGAAGGATGACAATTACATGCCCCTCTCCGAAGACGAGGTGAGCCTCAACGACGAAGAATTCATCGTGCCTGAGGACCCCGTCGAGCAGGAGCGCTTCAAGCGCCGGCTTATAGCCACTGCAAAAAGCCTGAAGAAAAAGCAGCAACAACTTCAAGCTGATCAAGATCTACTAACTGATAGATGGACTGAGGTCGTGGCAGCCGAGGAATATGGACTTGAGCACCCAACCAAATGCTACCCAAAGCGCAGGTTGCTACCTCAACTCGAGGAGGAGGCATTAAAGCCTACACTACCAGCGCAGGATGCGACTGACCGGCCACCTCGTTGCCGAGACAAAGCGGCATATCAGCCCAAGTCCAAATTCGCACCCTGCCGTCAAACAAGCAAAACACGAAGGCCCTGGGCTACACGCATGACCGCAAGACAAATTGGAAAACAAAGCAGACAGTCAAGATCGATCTACGGATCACGGTGGTGTGCCCCAACGCGATGATGATCGCCACCGATATACTAAAACAACCGCCGGGCCAATACAATGCACTGCACTCATTTGAAATGCGCCGTGATGTAGCCCGCATAGAGGCGCCAGACACCCCTATGCTTCACCGATGAAGTAATGGATCATGACTTCCCGTATGGGTTTAAACCCGTGAACATTGAATCATATGATGGTACAACAAACCCGCTGTATGGATTGAAGATTTCCTTCTCCACATTCACATGGCCCATGGGCGATGACCTACATGCCATCAAGTACCTCCCACTAAGACTCAAAGGACCGGCTCGGCATTTGCTTAATAGCCCGCCGCAAACCCATTGGCAGCTTGGGAGAACTCGAAGACACATTCCTTGACAACTTCCAGTGGCACT
The DNA here is from genome assembly GCA_021437245.1 of Aegilops speltoides. Taxonomy (NCBI): domain Eukaryota; kingdom Viridiplantae; phylum Streptophyta; class Magnoliopsida; order Poales; family Poaceae; genus Aegilops; species Aegilops speltoides. Next base: position 306,536,598 of record CM038147.1, on the reverse strand, counting down.
TATGTGCGACCACCGAATGCCGATGACTTAAGTCACATAACCCAACAGCCCGAGAGTCACCAGAAATTCGGACTTGGTTCCTAACTAAAAGAACCAACTTGTTGACCGTCCGGATGCCGGGCCCTAGCGCCTTTAAGCATAACATCCGCGCGGAGTGGCTTGCCCGACACCTCGTCCAAGATAAGCCGAAGTCCATGGCAGCCCTCACGACACTCATGACCCGCTTTTGTGCGGGCGAGGACAGCTGGCTGGCTCGTAGCAACAGCACATCAAGAAATCCTGGCACTTCAGATGCCAGAGATAACAAGGGCAAGCCCCGACGCAACAGGCACAAGCATCGAAACAATGGCGATAACACCAAAGACACGGCAGTCAATGCCGGAATCAATGGCTCTAAGTCCGGTCGGCGGAAAAAGTCATTCAAAAGTGACAATCCGGGCGCGTCCAGTCTGGACCGCATGCTCGATCGCTCGTGTCAAATTCACAAGACTTCGATAAACCAGCCAACCACACCAACAGAGAATGCTGGGTGTTCAAATAGGCCGACAAGTTGAATGCCGAAAACAACGAAAAGGGCGCGATAGCGATCACAACGAGGAGCCCTGACTGCCGAACACAGGAGGATAGAAGAAATTTCCACCCCAAGTGAAAACGGTAAACATGATATATGCAACCTATATTCCCAAGCGGGAACGGAAGCATGCACTAGGGGACGTCTATGCGATGGAGCTAGTCACCCCAAAGTTCAACCCATGGTTCTTGTCCGATCACTTTCGATCGCAGGGACCATCCGACCAGCATACGTCATGGCGGTTTGGCCGCGTTGGTACTCGACCCCATCACTAACGGATTCCACCTTACAAGAGTCCTTATGGACGGGGGTAGCAGCCTGAATGTGCTCTATCAGGATACAATGCGAAAAATGGGCATCAATCCCTCAAGGATCAAACCCACCAAAACCACCTTTAGAGGTTTCATAACTGGTGTAGAGGCCTGTTGCACACGCTCAATCACACTGGAAATGGTCTTCAGATCCCCGGACAACTTCCGAAGCGAGGAGTTAATCTTCGATATCGTCCCCTTCCGTAATGGTTATCATGCACTACTAGGACGAACCGCATTTGCTCGATGCAATGCAGTGCCACATTACGCTTATCTCAAGCTCAAGATGCCCCGACCACGCGGGGTTATAACAGTCAATGTAAACAAAGAGCGCTCCCTCCGTACAGAGGAGCACACTGCGTCCCTCGCTGCAGAATTACAGAGCAGCCTTCTTTGGCAGATCTCCAACTCGGCAATAAAGCCCCCGGACACCGCCAAGCGAGTCCGAAGTACTCTGCAACAGGATCGTCCGGAGCTCGCCTAGCAATTCGGCCTCCGTCCTAGTCCCAGTCAAGCGATGAAATTTTTGCCGCGTGTACATAATTACGCACTTAAAATACCATGGGCATAGGCGGAGGCACGGCTACAATACGGTCAACAGCGTGGCTCAAACCGACCCAGGACCCATACACCTTCCCCTTTTTTTCTTTTTTTCTTTCAGGTCCCTATTCTCTAGAGACTCTTCCGATAGCCTAATTACCAGACCCATCACGGGACGGAAACACCAAGGAGGCAAGGAGCTTTGACGTACAAAGGAATCCCTAGGTGGTCTCTGATAACGATCGCTATACCTGTTTTACATACCCACACGCACCTCGCCTTTGGTCAGGACATGTCAAATAGTCCTATTTTGCTTATCGCACTGCTTGTATACATACGCCTTGACATATTATTCAAATAACAATGGAAAATAATGTACATCGTCAGCTTATTATTACATTTCTTTATCATTTTCCTTGACTGCTTATTTATTACAAATTGCACCCGTACATTCTGGTGCGTTCAGTCCGTCAGGGACTTCAGTGTACCCCATAACACGACAAGAAAAGTCCGAACACTTTTGACAGTGCAGCACCCCAAACTTATAGCATTATGTGCATCAGCTCCAGATCAAGTCTTGGGTCAATAGTTGGGTTTGCCCGGCACCAATGTTTTTCCGCCTTATGTTCCGCTACATCGGCTAAGGTGGCACAGGGAGAACTACTGCGATTGTGTCCTGGTTCTTCCGGACGAGCACCTTAGTAGAGGAAGCCGAAAATTGACCGTCATGATGCGACGGGAGCTGGTCGCTGTTCAAGAGGTCTCAAATCCTTAAACATTTTTTCCGCTTTGGGTGAGGAATCAGCCTTGTCCGATTTAGGCATGTATAGCACCCCAAGTTCGTCCTTCCGAATACTAGGGGTTACGTCAAAATTTAAAATGATAGACTTCTATGGCTAAGTGAGAGTGATAAAGCTGTATAGTCCAATTGCCTTGTTCGTTGCGCTAAACACCTCCTTAAAGGACCAAAAATTTGGATAAAGAGTGTTTAGATTTATCCCGAACACCCCGATACTAGTTACATGGGGGCAGAAGCCGACGACTGGCCAACTCTCAGATTTTATAAACGGCCGCACAAAAGGTAAAATTTTAAATCAACAAGCGTTATATAGCGCAAATGAACTAGTTTTCATATTACATGATCAAATGAGTACATTCATTCAAATATTACATCCTTAGCACATTCGTCCACCACAAGGCGGGAGCCCTTCAGGACACTGTCATAATACTTTTCGGGGTGGCGGTGCTCCTTGCCCTTCGGCGGCCCCTCCGTCACGAGCTTCTCAGCATCCATCTTCTCCCATTGCACTTTCGCGCGGGCGAAGGCCCTGCGCACCTTCAATGCAGACTGATCGCTTTATGACTTCAAGCCGCGGGCAGGCATTTACAAGCCGCTTGATGAGGCCGAAGTAGCTGCTGGGCAAGGTCTCGGCAGGCCACATCCGGACTATAAGGTCCTTCATGGCCAGTTCGACCGCCTTGTGCAATTCAACCAGTTGCTTCAGATGGTCGCTCAAGGTCATCGGATGTTTGGTCCCAATATATTGAGACCGTAACAACTTCTCCGCCGAGCTACCTTCTTCACTGGTAGAACTCACAGATCCGATATGTCATGCATGCAGATCTGCGAATGCTCTTGGAGAGCTCCGAATTCGGGTAAGTAAAAGGAAAGTCTCCTTCACATGCTTGCTTTGAATAATGAATGCCTTACCCCCTGCTATCTTCTTGGCTGCCTGAATCTCCTGGAGGGCTCTTTGGGCTTCGGCTTTGGTGTCTCGCACCCTTTGGAGGGCCTCAGCAAGCTTGGACTCTCGCATCTTAGAGTCACACTCCAAGGACTCGTATTTTTTGACAAAATCCTGGAGCTCTTGCTGGTCCTCATCGACACGAGCCTCTTGCTTCTCGCGCTCGGTGCGCTCCTTGGCCGCTTTGTCTTCGGCCTCGAACAACCCCTTCTTAAGGGCCACCACTTCGGTCGTGGCCCCTATTAAAGTTCATGACGCTTTTATGAGCTGAAACCATTTTTTCTTTATCAATATACAGACGGCGTATCACATACCTTTGTTCTCCTCGAGCTGGCTCTTCACGAGGCCGAGCTCTTCCTCGGTCCGCTCCAGGTACCGCTTCAGTCCAGAGACCTCTGCAGTACAAGCGGCAGCGGCCAGCAGCGACGCCTGCTTATTCACATAGACATATTCTGATTAGACTCCTGCAGATGTTATTTGATCCTCTGTTCGGCCTTTCTTTCCAAACACCAAACAGAGTATCAGGGGTTACTGTCTATACTGTGATACTTTCTTACAATTTTATTACTTACCTCAAAGCCTGTCAAGAGGCTGGTGCAGGATTCGGTCAATCCGCTTTTGGCGGACAGGACCTTGTGAATCACCATACTCATAAGAGTACGGTGTTCTTCATCAATGGAAGCGCCTGCAAGTGCTTCCAGCAAGTTGCCCGATGCCTCTGGATGGACAAAGGTCATCGGCACGGGCAGCTCACCCCCCTTAGGGAGAGGCTGCCTGCCCGTATCCGGAACCACTGGGGGTTCCGGAGCAGTATCCGGGTGGGGGCCAAACTTGTTATGCTCCTCGCCATCGTAATCCATGGGGTCTTCCTCCCATGTGCCCGGCGATCGGGATTTCGCCTTTGGGCGTCTCGCATTAGTCTCCCCTAGTCCGTATCCTCCGAGACAACACCTCGGTCATCCGTGGTTTGGGGAGGAGGCAGTCGGTAGTGAATCGCTATTCATAGCCGACAGCCTAGAGACCCATCCAAGAGGATACGCCGATGTGAGCTTTGGCCGGACTGCACGACCGTGTTTGGCATGATAAGAAGCAATATTGCAAAACATACCGAAGTATTATAGTGTCCGGATATTTACGACTTCTCCAGGGCTTGTCTCGGCAACCACCTCGCCGATGTAGGCGGCTGTGGTGGAGTGGTCCGGAGGAGGGTCTTTCCTTTGACCCTTCGCCTCCCACGGGCGGCCTTCCTTTTCTTCTCCCCCAATTGGGGGAGGGACTTCTCTTCCTCGCCCTCGCTTTCATTGGAGGAGCGCACTCGTGTCTTCGGACGATGAGTCCGACATAACCTTGCGCCGAGACCTTTCCTGGTCCCCGCCTTCCTTCTTGGGTTTTTCTCCCAACCTCATAGGGCGCCGAAACAGATCTTCATTAAGATAGGTGATGCTGGATCTTTGGGTAGTGGAGCTAGTCAGTCAATCCGCTCCGCTATCGCTACCCAGTCCTGTTAGATTGTCATGGAGGTTTAGATTCCTCCCATGGGTGTGCTAGTAAAAGGCACATCTTGCAAAATATAAAAACTCACCGGATTGGCAGGTCTTGCGCTGAGTCCGCGATCTTCGGCTATGGGTGGTGGTACCTCGGTGGCCTTGAACAGCACCTTCCAGACATCTTCGTGCGTCGTGTCGAAGAGTTCTTGCAGCGTCTGGTGTTCGGTCGGGTTGAACTCCCACATATTGAAAGCCCGTCTTTGACACGGAAGCATCCGGCGGAAGAGCATGACCTGGACCATGTTGACAAGCTTGGTTTTCTTGCTTATCATATTTTTGACACAGGTCTGAAGTCCAGTCAGCTCCACCGATGAGCCCCAGGCTAGGCCCTTCTCTTTCCAGGAGGTGAGCCGCATGGGGATGCCGGATCAAAATTTGGGGGCCGCTGCCCAGTTGGTGTCGCGTGGCTCGGTGATGTAGAACCACCCCGATTGCCACCCCTTCATGGTCTCCACATAGGAGCCTTCGGGCCAAGTGACATTGGGCATCTTGCCCACCATGGCGCCTCCGCACTCCGCTTGCTGGCCGACCACCACCATCGGCTTCACGTTGAAGGTCTTCAGCCATAGGCCGAAGTGGGGCGTAATGCGGAGGAAGGCCTCGCACACGACGATAAACGCCGAGATGTTGAGAATGAAATTGGGGGCCAGATCATGGAAGTCCAGCCCGTAGTAGAACATGAGCCCGCAGACAAATGGGTGGAGGGGGAATCCCAGTCCACGGACAAAGTGAGAGAGAAACACTACCCTCTCCTGAGGCTTCGGGGTAGGGATGATCTGCCCTTCACTAGGGAGCCGGTGCGCGATGTCTACGGCCAGGTATCCGACCTCCCGAAGCTTCGTGATATCCTCCTCCTTAATGGAGGAGGCCATCCACTTGCCTCCCTCTCCAGACATGCTTGGAATGGCTCTACGGAGAAGGTGAGAACTTGGGCGCTGGAGCTCGAGCAAGGGAGAATGGATGAGCAGAGGAAGAAGAAGGCGTGGGTAAAAAGGGGAATCCTTATCTCTTTATAGAGACGGTAGAAACCATGTGTCTCCCCACTTGCCCTGTAAACTCGCTTATTCCCCAAGCACCGTGTTAATGGCGCGGTCAGATTACCCACACCCGTATTGATGAGAATCCTGTGATAAGGGGACACGATCTATGCTTCTACAAGACCTGCCAAGGAAACCGCCTCGCAATATGTCAGAAAAAATGGTTCGAATGATGACCGGGTCGTGGCGTGATGTCACGCTGTGAAAAGTTGTCAGCAGATTAGATTTGTGGAATATTGTACTCTCTACGGTGGTATGTGGAATTTGTTTTGCAGAGCCGGACACGATCCTTGTGTTCAAGATCTTCTATGGAGTATTCGAAGAAGGAACCCGCCTTGCAATGCCGAAGACAATCTGCGCGCCGGACTCATCCTCATTGAAGCCTGGTTCAGGGGCTACAGAGTGAGTCCTGGATTAGGGGGTCCTCCGACAGCCGGACAATGTACTTGTGCCGGAGTGTTGGACTATGAAGATACAAGATTGAACACTTCGTCCCGTGTCCGGGTGGGACTCTCCTTTGCATGGAAGGCAAGCTTGGCAATTCGGATATGTAGATCTCCTTCTCTGTAACCGACTATGTGTAACCCTAGCACCCTCCGGTGTCTATATAAACCGGAGGGTTTAGTTGTGACGCCCGGATAATTAAGCTACAGTAACCCTTTACTAATGATGCCACATCACCTAGCTTACTGTTGCTAACCTCGCGTTAGTTCGAAACCGATTCGAATTCAAATTCAAAAATCAATGAAACAATAAAAGTTTTCAAATATTAACACTAAAATGTTCGGAGTGATCCAACTAATGCATAGGTAATTATGATGGAGAAACCACATTTTTATAAAATGTTTAAATGCCCTTAGGTGAATAAAACAGTAGCAAAAACCAATATTTAAATGCTTTTATAATTAACAAAATACTAAACTAATTTGTATTGGGGTAAGACCTTTTGTTATAGTGGGTTTTAATGTATTACTAAATTAGGGATCATTTTAATATTAGATAAAAACTAAATGAAAGAGAAACTAGAAATAAAACAGAAAGGAAAAATAAATAAAGAGTAAAAAAAATAAAAGAAAGAAAATACAAAAACAGAAAACAAACTAACCAAAAAAAAGAGAAACCAACCCCCCCCCCACTGGGCTCCGGCCCAGCAGGCCACAACCCTATTTGGGCCAACCCACCGGCCCAACCGGCCACCAATCCCTCTCCTTATCCCCCACCCCGCAAACCCTAACTCTGCACCCACGCCCCACTCGCCTCACTCGCTCCCTCTCTCCCCGATTTGGATCGGATCGAGAGGAGGAGGCCGCCGCTGCTCGAACCCCGACGCCGCTCGCCCTCGCCAAGACGACGCCGACGCCGAGCCCCTCACGGACCGCTCCGCCATCGGGTAACGCTGCCTCGACTCGCTCGCTCCCTGCTGTCGCCCTCGCCTCGCCAACCGCCTGAGTCGCCACCGCCTGTCTGTCCCCAACCCCGCCGAGCCTGCTGCCCTTGACCTTGCGAACTCAGCGGTGAGGCCCCTGCCTCCGCCTCTCTCGAGACTCCCTCTCATGACCACTGCCGCCTCGGCGCTCCGGCCCGCCATCATGCGGCCGCCGCGCCCGCCACGCCACGCTACACCGACCGCCGTGCCTGCTGCCCCGCCCGCTGGTCACCGCTTCTTCCTTGCTCGTCATAAGCTCGCGCCACAGCCTTCCTCGCCGCCGTGTCGCGCCCGGTCGTGGCGCGCCTGCGCCTCACTGCGGGCACGCCTGCTGCCTCCTTCCCGTCTTGCGCGCCACCGTGGTCGCGCTGGTGGTCATCAGGACCCGGCGTTGCCCACCGCCCTGCGGCTCCCTACCGCAGCCACCTCCGCCGGCGGCGCCAAGCGTGCGTCGGGCCTTGCTCAATGCCCCTCGGCACCCGTCTGCTTGGGCGCCTGCACCACCGCCTGCTAACGTGTGCTCAGGTTCGTTAAAGCCCATGGGGCCTATGACAGCTGGGGCCCAGCCCCTAAGGACGTTTCAAAAATAATAATAATTTAATTAATTAATTAATTAATTAATAAGTGAATTACTTAAGTTAATTAATCCTATTTAATTAATCTAATTAACTAGTTAGTTTATTTAAATAGTAATTAGTTTAACTAAGACCCAATTAACCTAAACAGAGTATGACAGGTGGGTCCCACTGGACCCACATGTCAGTTTGACTTAGTCAATCCCTGTTGACTGCTGATGTCAACATGACATTATGTTGATGTCATTAATCCAATTTCAAATTAAATTAAATGATTAATTAAATTCCAGAAATTAGTAAATCTTTAGAAAATCATATCTTTTAATCCGTAACTCGGATTAAATTATTTTCAACATGAAAGTTGCTCAGAACGACGATACGAATCCAGATACGCAGCCCGTTCATCCGCCACGCGTCCCTAGCATAGTGAACCTGCAACATTTCACCTCCGGTTCATCTGACCGAAAACACGAAACACCAGGGATACTTTCCCTGTTGTTCCCCCCCTTCATCGGTATCACCTCATACCATGTTAGGGCACCCCTAGCACCGTTACTTGTCATGTCATGCATCGCTATGCATCTATTTGCTTAAGTATTTATTGTTTCTTCCCCCTGTTCTCTCGCTAGACACCGAGACCGACACCGCTGCTACCCAGTACGACTAAAGTGTTGACGACCCCACTCTCTTGCCAGAGCAACCAGGCAATCCCCCCTCCTTGATCATCAGATATCGCCTATTCTCCTCTATACTGCTTGCATTAGAGTAGTGTAGCATGTTACTGATTTTCGTTAATCCTATTCTGATGCATAGCCTAACATTGTTGCTACATCTGTTGATACCTTACCTGCAATCCTAAATGCTTAGTATAGGATGCTAGTTTATCATCATTGGCCCTACATTCTTGTCAGTCTACCTTGCTATACTATTGGGCCGTGATCACTTGGGAGCTGATCATGAGTATATACTATACATATATACATACTACAGATGGTGACTAAAGTCGGGTCCACTCGAAGAGTACCCGCGAGTGATTACGGATTGGGGCTGAAAGGACCTTTGTCCCGACGGCCCTCTGTGTGGATCTTTGTGGCGGGCGACAGGCGTTGAGACCACCTAGGCGAGAGGTGGGCCTGCCCTGGTCGGCATCCGCGTTGCTTCATAATAACACGCTTAACGAGATCCGGGTATTTGATCTCGAGTCCGCCATTTGGTCTATACGCACTAACCATCTACGCGGGAGTAGTTATGGGTATCCCGCGCCATGGTATCAGCCAAAGCGTTCGCGGACGCCGCCGATCGAGTGGCGATGCCGGATTGGACCGAACGCCACTAGGCTAGGTCTGCTTCCGCTGCGTCAAGAACGCAAGTGTGCAAGGGCGATGGGCCTGCACCTGCGCCATAGGAGTTAGACCGGCGTCTTGACCTCTCTCACAGCCTTGGTGGGGCTGCGACGTGTTGATCTTTCGAGGCCGGGCATGACCCAGAAAGTGTGTCCGCCAAATGGGATCGAGCGTGTTGGGTTATGTGGTGCACCCTACAGGAAGTTTATCTATTTGAATAGTCGTGTCCTCGGTAAAAGGACGACCGGAGTTGTACCTTGACCTTATGACAACTAGAACCGTTACTTAATAAAACACACCCTTCCAAGTTCCACAGCATAACCCGTGATCGCTTCCATGTGGCTACGAGGGAGGATCGCCGGTAGGATTATGCTATGCGATGCTACCGAGATGCTACTTGGAGATGCTACTTGAGGACTTCAATCTACTCTCTTCTACATGCTGCAAGACGGAGGCTGCCAGAAGCGTAGTCTTCGATAGGACTAGCTATCCCCCTCTTATTCTGGCATTCTGCAGTTCAGCCCACTGATATGGCCTCCTTACACTTATACCCATGCATATGTAGTGTAGCTCCTTGCTTGCGAGTACTTTGGATGAGTACTCACGGTTGCTTTCTCCCCTTTTCCCCTTTTCCTTTCTTTTCTCGGTTGTCGCAACCAGATGCTGGATTCCAGAGCGACGCCACCGCCGATTTATGACTCCTACTACGCTAGAGGTGCCTACTACTACGCAGCCCGTTGACGATTTACCATGAGTAGTTTAGGAGGATCCTGCAGGAGGCCCGCGCTTCTTCGATCTCAGATCCCAGTTTGTGCTAGCCTTCTTAAGGCAAACATGTTTAACTTATGTCTGTACTCAGATATTGTTGCTTCCGCTAACTCTTCTATGATCGAGCACTTGTATTCGAGCCCTCGAGGCCCCTGGCTTGTATTATGATGCTTATATGACTTATTTATGTTTTGGAGTTGTGTTGTGATATCTTCCCGTGAGTCCCTGATCTTGATCGTACACGTTTGCCTGCATGATTAGTGTACGATTGAATCGGGGGCGTCACAAGTTGGTATCAGAGCCGACTGCCTGTAGGAATCCCCCTTTCCAACTCCTTGGCCGAAGTCGAGTCTAGACATTGCAAAAACTTTTACTAACATGGCTGTGTGGCTTAAGGGCCCACGTCGCCATTGGGTGGTACTAGGATCTTTTACTCCTCGACCTTTACTCTAGGACTCTGATCTCTCTTATATTCGGGTTAAATAATTTTTACTAACTCTGACTCTAGGTTCTGGATAATAATTTCTCCCGGAGAGCCTCTTCTGTCCAGATGATTACTTGGTGCACCGAAGGATTTCGAAGATACTCTCCGATGTTCTCTCGAGACTTTGAGCCTGTTGCTTTTGCAATTCCCAACCACCGAAATATCCCTATGGATAAGTACATACACTTGTCGCTCTTACTTTTATGCCCAGTTGATCTTGTTATAACAAGATACCCTGAAATCCCCTCTATTGCTCCGAGAATATTTTGTGCCTCATCGCCTTGCGTTCCTTTCCACCTGAATACCCCTACGGATAATCTCTCGCCCTTATCGAGTATCCACTCATCCCCGCTTGTTCATGTGTTTCACAAAAGTCTTCAAATACCATTCGATCTTCCAAAATCCTCAAAGAACCTATTGTTCGAATTTCTTGTTTGCTTATATTATGATTAATCCCATAAGTCCGTAATCTTATTGGCATCCTTTGTCATTATCATTTGAGTCCGTTGATTAAATATGTTGCGAATGCTTGCAAACCTCACGGATCCTAGAATTCATCCTTCCGCCTCGCATACCATTTTTAAACATGAGCTGGGTCTCGATTTAATCAAGTTACCGCCGATTGTAACCCCTATGTCTATTCGGTTATCCATCTTTGATCAGAGCATCTGCTTCTGATCCTTCGTTTTGGAAATCATAATTCCTTTGTTATCTAAGCATCAAATTATTCCGATGTTCTATAATCTGATGCATTTGTCTTTCTTCCTCTAATTGAGTACCGACACTCACATCAGCCTCGTTAGGACCGCCATACCCATTGCCGGGTTATTATCCCAAAGGTCCTTCACAACCAAAATTATTATGAGTTCTTTACCCGATACATAATGCCTTTGGTAAATTGTATCCTCTACTTTTTTCAAACATGCTCTACTTTGAGCTTGTGTTAATTACTCCTGAAGTTCATGGTATATGTTCTAAGAAGCCCCAATGGGTTGAACCTATGCCTTCCTTAATATGTGTGAACTCGAAAGTTTTCACGAGTCATACTCTTCTGGTATTTTGCCAGATAAAATTTCAACACTACAGATTCATCGAACATGAGAAGTGAATGAAAGATTATACATTGAAGAAGTGGGAGTCGACCTTGAACCTTGTGTTCATGCCCATGGAGACGATGTAGATCTTATCATTAAAAGCTTCTCTTAAATTAATTATTCCCTTGGTATAAGTTCATCTTATATCTGGGATCTAGCCTTTTGCAATCGTGGTTCCGACCATATGTTCTTCCTTGATCCCATTTCTTGGGCAAGTTTAAGCATTTGTCTTCTACGGATCAATACCCCACTCCAACCTCTACTTTGATCCGTCGTCGAGTATTACCCCCGGTATCTCGATAATATCACGTAACCATATTACTTATGAGTTCTTCTTCAAGTATTATTTCTCATCAATTCCAGTTTTTTTCCCCGGGTTCTGAGTTGTTAGACACTCAGGGACACCGATAGTGAATCGAGTCTATAACCCGACTCATTAACTATAAGTAATTTTCGTTGCTTATGAGTTAATAATCCTCCAAGTCATTCCTAGCCTGATTGTCTATTCCGTATCGTGCTAAATTTTAATCTGATCGTTCGGTCCTTTCTTCCCGAGCACCATTTTTATGATGAGCTGCTTACGCCGATCTTCCTCATCATATCATTTCGCCTTTGAACAACAAGCTTGATTTCGAGTTTGTGTCGTACCGATGGTTCCAATAACCTTTCGCTTCATCATTCCTTTGACTTGATGTCGTCGCTAATTGATTACATCTTCTTAAAATCTCTCGACAAATGTGTCATGGTAATCATCAACCTTATGAGCTCGTCCTGGATATCAATCGGATTCATGAAGAGAATTACCATCCTTACCCTCGAAGAGTTGTGTTATCATCGGTCACTTTATTGCCTTCCCTCCAACACAAACTTGTTCGTATTTTGTGTTGTACCTTGAGTTCCTTGCTACCCAGCATTGTTCTTCTTTACCTTGAAATATTACCATCTTTTATAACAAGAATGTCATGAGGATTACTCCACCTCTTAAGAATTCTTGGTATAGTGACACCTCTCACCATCACCATTCTTTCTTGGTCCCCGTGTTGCTTCCAACAAGCGAACGGTGATGTTTGGATTCTGCCCTTCTAGGAACCCTCTTGCTTTGAAGTTAATGGTCGGCCGTTCATTCTTAGACTATTGATTATCGAATCACCATTCCGAGGTTGGTCGTGAAACCCAGACCATATTCGGGTGTACCTTTCAACCAATGTTTAATTGTGTATGTTTTCCTCGAGCATACATCATTATACCATTTGATCTGACAAATGTTATCTCCTTGTTCACATAATTGTGGAAATCCATCTTTTGTTAATCTCGATAAATTGCCGCTGATTCCATCAGCCACCCCCTCATCCTCTCCTTGGTTTAATGATGATGAATCCTTGTCTTCGAACTCACTTCCATAGTCATTTCCCGAGAATCTTGCAATGTCATTTCGCCAATTCGTGTCGCACCTTTTCTTCTCGGACATCCTGAGTCTGAGGTATCATGACACCAATCGGATCTGAATCTCGGTCGGATATGATGGTTGGGACAACTTTTCATGAGATATGATGTTGGTCCTTTGATGACCCAGTAATATGATGTCATGCCTAGCACCCCCCTGGCTGGAGGACCTATCATTATAATTTCTTTTGCAAGGATAACTATTCTTCCTGAAGGAAATTGTAAGACTTATTCTATAAGTTGTTCCTGATGGATCCTTCGTGTATCCAAAGTCTGACCTTTGTCTGAGGACCTTGCCAATGCTACCTCGAAGCATGTATGTGGTACTCCTATCATCAATAAGAACATTTGAAGCACAATGCTAAATTTTCTTTATCAATTATTCAAACACTGTTGTTTGGGTAATGTCATGAAATTTCTCTCCCCTTACCTAAATGGTTTTCTACCTCCTATCTTGTCAGGGATATCATGCTCTGCTTGTCCTTGGGAAGGATATACCCCTGAAATATGTGTTTAAACACATCTCCCTCTCCATTGTTTTGTTTAACCTGATGATCACCTTTTCCTTTCCTTTGTATTGTTTAACCTTTCTCGTGGTTTATATGATCTAAGCAGTAATGATTCGCTGCCTATGTAAACACCCTGGTGTACGACCTTGTCAGTAAGACCGTGTTACTATTGTTGATGACATTCCGGTAACCACCGATGGGTGAGAACTTTGCCAATTGGTTTGCCTCGTTCAACAAGAAGGGAAATTGCTCTCTTCGTTCCCCGTCCTTGGTACCGACTTTGTTGCCGGCATAGCTGACAAGCTATTCACTGACATGCCTCCCTGTAGCGGCTGTGCAAGATGTCGCCACCATTCCTACTTTCAACCCACATGGTGGGCCCATAACCCAGAGGTCCACTGGATCGAAACCTGACTCTTCTTTACAACCCAGATTCTAATGTATCCTTTGCACCTGGCTTCGTATGTGATTCACGAGCTAAATGCTATACCATTATTCATCCTGGAATCAAACACCATGTTATTCTCGTTGTTGAAGCCCCCATTCGAGCTTTTGTCTAGTCATCGAATGATTGCCTACCCGTTTGAAACTTTGTTACCATCGTATATTGCACTCAATGAATTCACTGAAATACAACTCGTGGGGTACCTTGTGTATTTCCCATTGAGTTCACCGTCAGATGCCCAGCTTTGTGGAGATGCGTTCTTCCGGAGTTTTTCCCCTTGGTCGCGTTCGTAGGACGATGGAGATCCCGAAGAAAGGATGACAAATTGATCATGGTGAATTGAAGCAGATAAATGAATACATCAATGAAAGGAATCAACATCTTCGAAAGGGCAGCCAAGACCGAGAAGACTCGTTAGGTTTTTCGCTACAAGCACATTCCCCCCTTACTCCCCTCTTAACTCTCGGGACGAGATTTCTTGTAGTGGAGGAGAATTGTGACGCCCGGATAATTAAGCTACAGTAACCCTTTACTAATGATGCCACATCACCTAGATTACTGTTGCTAACCTCGCGTTAGTTCGAAACCGATTCTAATTCAAATTCAAAAATCAATGAAACAATAAAAGTTTTCAAATATTAACACTAAAATGTTCGGAGTGATCCAACTAATGCATAGGTAATTATGATGGAGAAACCACATTTTTATAAAATGTTTAAATGCCCTTAGGTGAATAAAACAGTAGCAAAAACCAATATTTAAATGCTTTTATAATTAACAAAATACTAAACTAATTTGTATTGGGGTAAGACCTTTTGTTATAGTGGCTTTTAATGTATTACTAAATTAGGGATCATTTCAATATTAGATAAAAACTAAATGAAAGAGAAACTAGAAATAAAATGTAAAGGAAAAATAAATAAAGAGTAAAAAAATAAAAGAAAGAAAATACAAAACAGTAAAACAAACTAACCAAAAAAGAGAAAGCAACCCCCCATCGGGCTCCGCCCAAGAGTTACAACCCGATTACAACCCACCGCCCAACCGCCACCACTCCTCTCCTTATCCCCACCCCAAAACCCTAACTCGCACCCACGCCCACTCGCCCCACTCGCTCCCCCTCTCCCCGATTTGGATCTGGATCGAGAGGAGGAGGCCGCCGCTTCACTCGAACCCCGACGCCGCCAAGACGACGCCGACACCGAGCCGCCGCTCGCCCGGACCGCTCCGCCATCGGGAACGCCGCCTCGACCTCGCTCGCTTCCCCACGCTGTCGCCCTCATCTCGCCAACCGCCTGAAGTCGCCATCGCCTGCTGCCCCGACTTCGCCGAGCCTGCCGCCCTTGACCTGCGAACCTGCGGTGAGGCCTCGGGCTCCGCCTCTCTCGAGACTCCCTCTCGCTGCGACTGCCGCCAAGCCAGGCGCTCGGCCCCCATCATCAGGCCGCCGCGTGCTCGCCACGCTACACCGACCGGCCGTGCCTGCTGCCCCCGCCTCACTGGTCACCGCCTTCACCTTGCTCGTGGTGAAGCCTCGCGCCTGTGCCTTCCCTCGCTTGCCGTGTCGCGCCCGGGCGTGGCCGCGCCGCGCCGCTTCGCTGCGGCACGCCTGCTGCCTCCTTCCCGTGCGCGCTACCACCGTGGCTGCCCTGTGTTGTCATCAGGACCCGGCGTTGCTTCGCCACCGCCTCGCGGCTCCTCGCCGCAGCCACCTTCGCCGCCCGCGCCAGCGCGGCTCGCCTGCTGGTGCCTCGGCACTCGTCTGCTTGGGCGCCTGCACCACCGCCTGCTAACGGTGCTCAGACTAAGGCCCATGGGGTTTATGACAATGGGCCCAGCCCCTGAGGACGTTTCAAAATAATAATAATAATAATTTAATTAATTAATTAATTAAATAATAAGTGAATTACTTAAGTTAATTAATCTTGTTTAATTAATCTAATTAACTAGTTAGTTTAATTAAATAGTAATTAGTTTAACTAAGACCTAATTAACCTAAACAGAGTATGACAGGTGGGTCCCACTGGACCCACATGTCAGTTTGACTTAGTCAATCCCTGTTGACTGCTGATGTCAACATGACATTATGCTGATGTCATTAATCCAATTTCGAATTAAATTAAATGATTAATTAAATTCCAGAAATTAGTAAATCTTTAGAAAATCATATCTTTTAATCCGTAACTCAGATTAAATTATTTTCAACATGAAAGTTGCTCAGAACGACGATACGAATCCAGATACGCAGCCCGTTCATCCGCCATGCGTCCCTAGCATAGTGAACCTGCAACATTTCACCTCCGGTTCATCTGACCGAAAACACGAAACACCGGGGATACTTTCCCGGTTGTTCCCCCCTTCATCGGTATCACCTCATACCGTGTTAGGGCACCCCTAACACCGTTACTTGTCATGTCATGCATCACTATGCATCTGTTTGCTTAAGTATTTATTGTTTCTTCCCCCCCCCCCCGTTCTCTCGCTAGACACCGAGACCGACGCTGCTGCTACCCAGTACGACTACAGTGTTGACGACCCCACTCTCTTGCCAGAGCAACCAGAAAGCCCCCCGATCACCGATATCGCCTATTCTCCTCTATACTGCTTGCATTAGAGTAGTGTAGCATGTTACCGCTTCCGCTAATTCTATTCTCGATGCATAGCCCGACATTGTTGCTACATCTGCTGATACCTTACCGCAATCCTAAATGCTTAGTATAGGATGCTAGTTTATCATCATTGGCCCTACATTCTTGTCACCGCTTTGCTATACTATTGGGCCGTGATCACTTGGGAGGTGATCATGGGTATATACTATACATATATACATACTACGATGGTGACTAAAGTCGGGTCTGCTCAAGAGTACCCATGAGTGATTCACGGATTAGGGGCTGAAAGGACCTTTGTCCCGACGGCCCTATGTGTGGATCTTTGTGGCGGAGCGACAGGCAGGTTGAGACCACCTAGGCGAGAGGTGGGCCTGCCTCGTCGGCGTCCCGCTGTTGCTTCATAATAACACGCTTAACGAGATCTGGTATTTGATCCGAAGTCGTGCCATTTGGTCTATACGCACTAACCATCTACGCGGGAGTAGTTATGGGTCCCGGCGTCGTGGTATCAGCCGAAGCCTTCGTGACATCAGCGACTAAGTGGCACGCGTCGGATTGGACTGGAACGCCACTAGGCTAGGTCTGCTTCCGCCGCTGTCAGAACGTGCGGTGTGCAAAGGGCGATGGGCCTAGACCCTGCGCCATAGGAGTTAGACCGGCGTCGACCTCTCTCACAGCCTAGGTGGGCTGCGACGTATTGATCTTCCGAGGCCGGGCATGACCCAGAAAGTGTGTCCGCCAAATGGGATCGAGCGTGTTGGGTTATGTGGTGCACCCCTGCAGGGAAGTTTATCTATTCGAATAGCCGTGTCCTCGGTAAAAGGACGACCCGGAGTTGTACCTTGACCTTATGACAACTAGAACCGGATACTTAATAAAACACACCCTTCCAAGTTCCACAGACAACCCGTGATCGCTTCCACAGGCTGACGAGGAGGATCGCCGGTAGGATTATGCTATGCGATGCTATTGGAGATGCTACTTGAGATGCTACTTGAGGACTTCAATCTACTCTCTTCTACATGCTGCAAGACGGAGGCTGCCAGAAGCGTAGTCTTCGATAGGACTAGCTATCCCCCTCTTATTCTGGCCTTCTGCAGTTCAGCCCACTGATATGGCCTCCTTACACATATACCCATGCATATGTAGTGTAGCTCCTTGCTTGCGAGTACTTTGGATGAGTACTCACGGTTGCTTTCTCCCCCCCTTTTCCCCCTTTCCTTTCTTTCTGGTTGTCGCAACCAGATGCTGGATTCCAGGAGCCAGACGCCACCGTCAACGATGACTCCTACTATGCTGGAGGTGCCTACTACTACATGCAGCCCGTTGACGACGACCATGAGTAGTTTAGGAGGATACCAGGCAGGAGGCCTGCGCCTCTTTCGATCTGTATCCCAGTTTGTGCTAGCCTTCTTAAGGCAAACTTGTTTAACTTATGTCTGTACTCAGATATTGTTGCTTCCACGACTCGCCTATGATCGAAAGCACTTGTATTCGAGCCCTCGAGGCCCCGGCTTGTATTATGATGCTTATATGACTTATTTATGTTTTAGAGTTGTGTTGTGATATCTTCCCGTGAGTCCCTGATCTTGATCGTACACGTTTGCGTGCATGATTAGTGTACGATTGAATCGGGGGCGTCACATTAGTCCATAGGATAACGACAATCATAATCATAGGTTGGCTTCTAGTGTTTAGCCTCTATGATCTTGTGGTAGATCAACTCTTGTAATACTCATATCATCAAGATCAATCAAGCAGGATGTAGGGTATTACCTCCATCGAGAGGGCCCGAACTTGGGTAAACATTGTGTCCCCCGCCCCCTGTTACCATTAGCCTTAGACGCACAGTTCGGGACCCCCTACCCGAGATCCTCCGGTTTTGACACCGACAGTTGGTAGTTCCGCTCTTGGATTTCTTCTCAAAGTGCTTCCTCTTGATTGCGCCGATCTCGATTGCGGTTGGCGATGGCTCGACTTGATTCTTGAAGGGCACGTTGCGCCTCAAGAGCTTGCGCTTCATGTTGTTGTTATTGAAGATGTTGAGCCTCGGCGTCTTGTTCCTCCTGATGTAAAGACGCTCATTCTTCGTCTTTGCGATGTTGACATTGTCGTTCTTGAGCTTGTGCAAAAGCAACTTGGTGTGGTTGAGGATGAAGTACTTGCTTGTCGACTTGCTCTTGTGAATGCTTGTCGTGTAGAGGATTGCGAGATGCATGACGGTCTTGATGCGTGGCTCGTCGAAGAGTGTTTGATGTCGGTGTACTTGAGCCGGAGAAGGTGTCGTCGGAGTGTCGACTTGAGTGGCTCCGTCTTGAGTATGAAGAAGTTGAAGGGGGACGGTTCACCAACAAGGCGCGGATCTCCTCCATGATTGCATCGTCCTCTTGCTTGTGAGCGTCGAGCTTATTGTCGAAGTAGTCCTTTGTACGTTGCTCGGAGAGTCGCAAGTCGGTGGCGAGGTTGTCGATGCGGTCAGTCATTGCTTGTTGTTCTTGATGCAACGCTCATTGTGCCCCAAAGAGGTAGCTCTTGGTGATGAATGATGACATGTCGTCGTCTTGCTCGATGAAAAGTGGGTTGGTGGAAGTACTTGGCTTATCCATCAGTCCAAAGAAAAATGTAAGTGGTAGAAGGAGAAGAACTTATACCAAATGTACCTTGACCGATGTTGACGATGAATCAAATTCACTCAAATGCGGACAATGAAATAGCACTATTGGTATGTCGGTTCTCACACCAACACAAGTAAAAGCTTATGGTGGAGCTTGGTTAGGATGGTGGCACAAAATTTGATGCAATTGTAAGTGAGCTTCAATAATGTTGGAAAAGATTCACAAATTTGCAAATGCAACAAGTAGACCAAGCAAGTAGTGGTACACGGAAACACACATGCAAATAGGTAAGTAGGATTGTGCAAACCAAAAATGAGCCAAAATGTGGAATCCACGAAAATGCTCTTGTTGCACAATACATGAGAGACGCTAGCACGATTGCACAATAGGCGGATACGTAACTTGTGTACAACCTACTATGCAAAGCTACAACGACCTCCATCCCAAGTATGCTATATGTATGGTATTTCAGTGATATGATCCAAGATGATTGGATATGACAATCTTAATGTAGTATGATGCTATGGTTCTTGCTTATAATCTCTTTGGTTATCTTTCCTTTTTGCTTAAAAGCTTGGTTGGCTCTTTCACTTTTGAGCTCTTTTCTCATGCAAAACTTCACGAACCAAGATAGCAATTGTGTATGCCATGACAACTTTGTGACACAAAAGATGATGGCAAGCTATGCACCACTATGTTATGGTATGTATGCTAGGAGTATGATCACTAATGTGCACAAGTCACATTGCCGGCAATACTCAATGGGTAGTCTCGATGGGTAAGCAAGGCAAAGTACGGCCATGTGGTTATCAATGTAATTGCAAGGTATGATAAAGATGTCATCGAGGTTACCGTCCTTGGCGATGATGAGTAGTCGATGGAGATGAGTGGCGGTGATGTTGACGTCGAACCATACCTATATAGCCAAAACACAATAGGACACGGGAACCACAACCCAAAATCTCAAAGACCAAAACGTGTCAAAATCGTCATAGGAGGTAGCGGTGAGCGGTGGTGGTGCTTGCGGAAAGCGGTGTTGGTAAGCGTGGGCACCAGGATAAAATTTGGCAAAACTAGGCGGAAAATGGCGCGGGGGATGGAGTTACAGCTGCCAGGGGCCGGATATCCAGGGCCAGATGTCCGGGACACCGGATGTCTGGGCACTCGGGCGGATGTCCGGGCGCCTGGATCGTGGCCGAACGAGATGAACTCCACGGGAAAAAGGGCAACTCTGGGGCAAAATTCGGATGAATTTGTGGATGGAAATTGTGGGAGAGATGGGGAAAAGCTAGATCCACTCGAAGCAAAGCAGATCTGTGGATCAAATCCAACAAAACTTCATCACACCAATAAATTACAAAAAAAAATTGGGGCTATTTTTGGTGGGGATTTTCGGATTTAGGACGAAAACAACAAAATCAAGCTAGAAAACACGGGGTAGGGGCTCCAAAAACGTGAGGAACGTGGCCCATGATACCAAGATGATGTAGGGTGGAACCCTAAGGGGCCAATCTTTCACGTTTGGAGAGGATCCCTACGAGGAACAAGAAGAACGCGCGGAAGGAAACGAGGGAAATCACGAGGGAACACAAGAGAAACACTCAACCGAGACGAATATGACCACACAAGTGCTAGATCACCGTGGCACAAAGTAACACGAGATCCAAAGTCAACAAGGGACGATAGAAAGGTAGCCATTCTTCTCCGTGAGGAGGTCTTGATGGTCTTCTCCGGATGGAGGTCTTGAATCCGGGTGGATCTTCTCCGAAGAGGTGCGGTCCCTCACGAGGAGTAGATCCGATACGGATGAGCAATGCTCTATCTCAAATGAGCTAAACCAATGCTAACCCTAAAACGTAGGTGGAGATGGTGTAATATAGTCTAAGGTGCAAAGGGATACATGGGCTTCGGCCCGGATGCGCTGCACGCAGGCAGGAGGGGGCCGGATGTCCGAGCGCTCGCGAGGGGCCGGATGTCCGGGCTATCGTGCCGGATGTCCGGGCTATCGGGCCGGATGTCCGGGCTATCGTGCCGGATGTCCGGGCTATCGGGCCGGATGTCCGGGCTGGTGGAGTTGGCCTTGCTACTCTTTGGATGGATGGGGCCGGATGTCCGTGCGGAGGGGCCGCATGTCCGGGGCTTTGGGAGGAGCCGGATGTCTGGGGTGATGGCCGGATTTCCGGGCTGCCGGGGCAGCCTTCTGTGCTCCCTAGACGGCGTGTCCGGATGTCCGAGCTGGAGGCCGGATGTCCGGTGCGGAGGGCCGGATGTCCAGGCTGGACGCCGGATGTCCGGGCCCTGTAGCATCTGCTGTAGACCCGTGGCTGAGGGATAGATCTCCAGGGGCCGGATGTCCGGAGCCATGGCTGGATGTCCGGTGCCTGGAAGTTGTCCTTGCCTTCTTCCGTCGGTTCTCTTCTTCCATGAACTTGGTGGCTTGACCATCTTCATGTGCATCCTCAGGAGGGTCCTCTTGGTACCTAATCATGCACAACATTCCGTACTTAGGTAGTAGCCATGTCTCCTGAGGATCATAAGAGATATCACTAAGGAGAGAAGTCACCACAGTCTCGAGAGCTCCAGCTCGTGTTGTTGTCATGGGTCCTCTTGGTGCTTGGCGAGACGATGGTAGATCCATGGGGATGGCCGATGGATGCTCCGCATCACCACGGGTCCACATGGGTCCAGAAGACGAAGACCCCCGGCAAGACCCTTGCCGAGGACGACTTGAAGACCCCCAGCAAGACCCTTGCCGGGGACGACTCCAAGGTCCCCGGCAAGTCTAGCCGGGGACGATCGCTAGGCTGCGGCCAGACCCGCGCCCGGCAAGATTTTGCCACCTCACTACCACTCCAGTGCGACGATCGGCGTGCCAACAAAGCAGACGCCTGCGTGGCGGGATGCAGATCTTCGTGGATGCTTTACAACTGTGCCAACAAAGCAGCTAGTTAGCCAGCGTGGCACTGCATGCCTCGTCAACCTGGACGCATGTCCAAGCGAGTAGGAGCAGCAAAAGATAGGATGTCTTCTGTTGCCGTCCCCGATAAAGCAAGAGGACACGTAGGCAACGCCATAAATGCGCTTGTCCTACTTTGCCAAGCGATAAGCTCGTGCACTATAGCCTCCCACCTCCTGTGTACCACTGTTGCAACCCCTTTGCCTATAAAAGGAGGCCCAAGGCATACAGAGAGAGGATTCCGAATTTTTGACCATGCTTGCATCGTAGCTAATTCAAAAGCTCAAGAACACATATATCCACACAGGCAGGACTAGGGTATTACGCATCTTTGCGGCCCGAACCTGGGTAAAATCCCCTGTGTGCTAACGGCTCAACCTGCTCTTCGGGCAGCTAATCCCCCACCGAACATAGAAGGGATCCTTGTGACCCCATAGGTGTTCGTTTTCCCTGACATTGTCTGACTGTCCTTGTTGAATTCATTGCATATTTGGACTGACTTTTGGGTGTCGCATGCTTCAAATTTGACTCATGGCAGAATCAATCATCGGGTACGGACCATACCTCTGACTTGAAATGCACTGTTGGACTTGGATCCAATTTGTTCTCTTGCTGATTTAATCATTGCTGCAATAAAGGTGTATCTCTGATGGGTACTTGTTACTGAAAGTCTGAGCAGAATATAATTTATATCCAGACGATGTTGTCAGCTAAAAATCTCATTGCTGTTAACTGAGTTCCTTCGTATATATCTGTAGTTCTCATGGCTTCTTCTGATCCGGTGTCGGTTGATGAGCAATTTTCCATAAGGGGGTAACACCGAAGATTCAAATAAAGAAGCACAAGAAAAGGATTGATTGCAATAAAGCACATATCAAACAAGCTACAAAACTACTCCACACAAACACATACAAGCATGATACTACAACAGATGCACATGGACTACACAAAGGACTACCCCCTATGCTTGAGCAAATGCTCGGGAGCTAAAAAAGAAGCTAAAGGAGTAGCGAGTTTAACTGCTGACTCTGAAACTCCGGATGGATGAGGCGGAGGGGTTGGAGAAGTTGGCGGAGACTGAGGAAGGGAAGCATCAAGCAATCTCCTGGCTCGAAAGGCATCACGGACTAATTTAGAAATAAGAAGACACTCGGGCGTCATGTAACGGTACATGGCGGGCATAGCCGGGTTATCTTGAGGATTTACAGACGTGAACTTGATCCGCTTAGGATTCTTCACAATGGTGGGATAGAATTGATAGGCACGGTTCTCTTGCACCATGCTCTCTTGATGACGAAGGCCGGTGATTGCTGCCATTGCGGCAAGCTGAATGGCATGCTCGGGAGTAGCACCATAACCACCATGGAAACTGTAGGTGCGCTTACCAATAGGAATCGAGGCTGACAGATGGACTTGGGCAACATACTCCAGGATTCTTCCTCCGGCAGAAAACTGGAATACTTGTTAATGGGGTGGATCTCAATGGGGATAATTGCTACGCCACATGTCGCCAAGGAGGGTGGCAAAGCTGAAAGGGGCAGGAGTGGGGCTGAAAGCAATAGGAACATCACCGGAAGCTCTAGGAAGGGCACTGAACTCATAGAAGTTGACCGCTATCTATGAACGAAAACATGGGTTAGGGGTAACCGAATAAGACTATATGCAGCAAACAAATGCAACAACCCAATGAAGTAAGCAAAGGCAACGAACAGACCCTACACTACCGTTTTCTAACATTCCAGCGGACTAGGGTGCTCTACAACCATACCTGCTCTGATACCAAGCCTATGGCACCCCGGCTTAGAGAAACCGGAATGCCCCGTATTCCAGCCCAGTTATCAAGGTGAAGTCTTCCAGAATACAACACTGCTTAGCACAGAACAAACCAGCTCTCTATTACCACAGGAATACCATATTACAATGAATAACACCGGCACAAAGACACTACGCCAACCATAGTTGCTCTATGCAAGCAGCATAACAACTCAAGGTAGCGGAACCTCTACTGACAGTGGAACAACGAACGACGATGATGGACTCCAATCCGCAGGGACTCCAGCTGGAATGTTTATCCTAGCTTGCGAACACAGGAACGACACCAAACAAGCAAGCAATCCAGGCGTGACCTGCAAACTGGCATGACATGCCAGGTCAGTACATTGAATGTACTTGCAAGCTCACAATAACCAAAAGCAGTCAAGACAAACAACAGCATGGCATTAGCAAGTTAAATCAATCATGAGCATGATACTAGCAGAACAACCTGGCAAGCACAACTAAAAATGATACACTTTAGCATGGCATGATCATATGAACATGATGATACTACATGCAACAAGTTAACATTGGCATGCACCAACTTACTCTTACTTGGCGGTTACCTCGTAACCATGTCATGCATCAACTTATCAACATCGGTATCCATGATACCTCCGTGATCATCTCGCGATCACATAAATATCAACCAACTTCGGTATCCACGATACCTATATGATCCTCTCTCGATCACAACCAATCTCTTTCTCATCATCGAACCGTGGTTATTATTTATCTGGTTATCATTATTACCGTTGACTCGTAGTGTGTCCGACTATGAACTAGGCCCATATCAACGATCGCGGCTATCGATAGATTAACACACACACTCTACAGAGGTTAGCACACTGTACCCACACACAGAACCCATGGCCTCGCACTCCCATTTGGGTGGACCAATGACGTTCCGACAAAACCGATCTATTCCCCACGACACTCTTCCAGCCACTCCGACCAACTCCCCTTTGGGCTATGTCCTGGGTGGCCCTGTGTCTACCAAAGACACCTAACTGCCACCATCGTGGAAAAACAAAACAATCCCAAATAGGACAAACGCGCGCAAACAGCTCTGGCACACAAGGCTTATGTCCGCCTACCTGATCAGGGCAGTGCGCGCCGATAACCTTCCCTCGTTGGAGGCACCGGCAAGAGGCATGACAATAGACCTAGTTAGGACCTTCCCATAAAAGGCAAATGTGGTTGCACTAGTCAGCTCGACTTGGTGGCACCATAACTCAACTAACAGTTGTTCAAGTTCATTATTATCCAGTTAAACTTGAATGCAATAAGCTAAGTCATATGAAAATAACATGATGCAACTACAATGCATGAGCATGATATCAACATAAGCATGAGGTGCAATATAACTATTAACCAGATTAACCACCATGAATCATATCCCACTAAGCATGGCACAATGATGAGCATGAATATCACAAGTATAACACTACTCATAGCATAACCTGACCACCAGCATCAACATGAATACCACGCAAGAACACATCAATAACATTATCGAGTAAGCACTTAACCAACTAACATCAAAGGAACAATGCATATCAACGGTACTCGGTAACCGACAATAGTCATGCATCAAAGAACATGACCAATCCAACATGTAATACTACCAAGCATATCATACGAAAGTAATACTAGCAAGTGGCTCAGGATAACAAAATGCAAGAAAGCATAGCATGACGGTGAACACCGATCCATAAGCATAACCGAAATAATGGTGATAGTAGCAAAACAAGAAAACATTTATTAAATATTCAAGTTGAAAACCAATGCTACTTCTTGGCTATCATGCAAATGGTGGTTGTGGCTTGCCTGCGGGTGACGGGGACTCCGGGAAAAAAGTGCGGTGAAGCCTCAGAACGAAACACCGGACGTTTGTCACTCGGAGGGGGCTGATTAGAGGCAAGGGAAAAATGGTCATTTTCAAAGTGTGAACACCTTATTAAAATGACACCCAAAAGAAGAGCTCGACGAGATGAAGAAGTGAGCGTTGGTTTCACCTAATCGGAGTTATGGTTGCGGAGTTATGAGGTGATGAAGATCAGGGACCTATGTGTGAATATTTCTCCTACAAACAAGTCCGTGTAGCAGAAAAAGCGCCTTCGGCCAGAGTACGTTTTCTCAAAGACAAAACGTATTTTAGGCTGCAGAAGACAAAAATATGCCTTCCCACTTAGAAAACGTATTTTAGTAAAAAGGAAGAAAGGAATACGCTTTCTAAAAAACGAAAATGTATTTTTGCATATATGCTTCCACTTAACAGAGTTGGGCCCGGGGCTAGGGTCACTTATGCGCGGGTCCAGGGGGCACGGGCGCATGTGGTCCTCTACCTCGCGCGTGTGTTCCTCGCGTGATGCAGACCGGAGGTAGGGGAGGGCCGCGGCCAAGGGACCGGCTAGCTCCGGCAATCCGCGGCCCGGCCGAGGGCACCGGCAGCACCGCAGGGCCGCGCCGCACCCGCTCCAAGAGACAAGAGGCACTAGGGAGGCCTGGAGAGATGGTGATGGGAGGAGAGCAGAGAGGAGCAGGGCGGGCACCGGCGATGGAACGGCTGCTCCGGCCAACTCAAGCCAAGGCGCGGGCACCGGTGGCTTCAAGGTGGAGCACCGCTTCCACTCAGAGGCAAAGGAGGCACTAGAGATGAGCGAGCGAGACAGCATCGCGAGGGGAATATAGAGGCTACAGAGAGCTCAGGCAGGGGCTCTAGCGAGGGGGCAAGGGTGGGGCGAGGCGCAGGGTTGAGGGGAATGCGGTGGACAGCTCGGAACGGTGAAGGGAGGCTTGGTTTGGCCGGAATCAAGCCGAGGTCGAGGCGGCCATGGATGACGGTGGCGAACCGAGGCGAGGGGAGGCTGCTCCGATGGTCGAGGAAGTCAAGAGAGGGATGAGTGAGCTGCGGGAGGACCCGGGCAGCTTAAATAGCTGCGGGTGCAGGCTCGGGGACGCTCGAGAAGCTCCGACCGACATGCCAAAAATGGAGCAGAGGACGGATGTGTCACGGAGAGCTCGACGGCGACACGATCGCAGCGATGCAGGGCGGAGCAGCGCCTCAGGCTGATACAGTCGATCACGAGCTAGCTCAGGGCATGATTTGGATGCAGAGGTAGAGGGAAAGAGGCCGAAACATGGTACACGGTCGTCCAGAGCACGAGTTTGGCTGGTCATGACCCGTGGTCACCGCGTGAACATGGCGGTGACACACGCGCTGGGTTGCCCGAACTTGTCTTGGAGGGAGACCGTTCAATGCTGTGTGCCAAGGAGGAGAGAAACAAGCACAGTGTCCATGGATGTGATCACAACTAGGAGGGGATCAGATGAACATCAAGGTATTTGTTGCCTCCTGGGGGTTCACTTATGTGGAGATGGACTCGGAGATTTGGCACAGCATGATCAACCACTAAGATGGTGCTGATTACCAAAAATGAGCTAAAGAGGAGAGGTTTATAGGGTACTTGCTGTTGAATGTGCCAAAATGGACAGGTTAAGGAATGATGAATGGGCACTCACATACATGATTGGATTGAGCTGAAAATGGTTATGGCCCAATGATTTAGGAAGATGAGGATGCCCAAAAAGTTTCATGCCATTTGTACTTACCAAAGTGGCCCTTGCTTCACAAAGCATCTCTCTGGACAGAATTTTGGAAACATTGCACAGGGCAATTGGCTAGATGAAATGGCCCAAAACTTTGTGGAGAGAGTTGATATGGATAGGAGAATGTCCTAAGAAATTTCAGCTTAACTTAAGCAATATAAAATATAGTTGCTTCACAAACTGAAAATCTGACGAGAAACCAAGATTTGGGGCTGGGCTCACATAAATGAGTTACATGAGCTCAAATTTGGTGGAGAGTGATGCTTTGATCATATGAAGTACCTTGCAAGATTTCAACTCATCTGGATATGCGTAGCTTGTACTTCCTTCGCTATGACTTCCCTCAGATAGGAACTTTGAAAATTTGCTCAGGAATATTTACTAGGTAAGTTGAGTTGAATTTTGGCATGGTGCAATTATATGGACAGGAAAAGATGTCCGAAAAATTTGGAGTCAATCAAGCAAAGATAAATAGCACTTGCTTTGTAAAATGCCATTTAGGGGAGAATAGGAAAAGAATTATTGGAGGGTTATTTTTGAACATGGCAATGAAAAGTTTTGCCATATTTGAGCAATATATGACCCAAACAATTTATGAGAATTATTTGGGAATTTTGGGAGTGACAGAAATATAGGCTGCTTCACAACCTAGGGTTTAAAGGGTTATTCCACTAATAGAAAAGGAATATTCCCTGGAAAAATAGTATTGGATTAGGTCAAGGATGAAAACGACATGATTTTCGGATGATAATGAGGATGACAAGCCACTATAAAACCTAGGAAGACATGATCTTCCCAAGTTTTGGAACCACATAGGCACAGAAAAGCAAATCAAATCAAGAAATCCAAGAAAAACAAAGGAAAGAGAAAAGGGCAAAATCCAGGGTGTTAAAGTGAGCCAAGGATATAGATCTATAGGTGGAATCGAATATGGTGGTTGTGTCATTGTCGGATTTTTGGGTCTGGCAACCCGTGAGAGGTTTGAACACTGGGGTGCGTGCGGAGATCTCAACCTGCCCAGCTTGCCTACTCGCGATCCTCCCTAGCCTAGCGCGTCGAGCTCATAGAGACATAAAGACACATAGATTTATACTAGTTCGGGCCACCGTTGTGGTGTAATACCCTACTCTAGTGTGGTGTGGTGGATTGCCTCGAGGGGCTATGGATGAACTAGTACAAGGATGAACAAGCCTCAGGAGGTGAGGTGTTCTTGAGCTGGTGTGTTGCTTCGGAAGGAATCGATCCTCCCCTATGGTGATGGCTAAGCCCTATATAGTGCCTTGGTCCGCCTCCCACATATGAGTGGGAAGGGATCCCACAATGGCAGGATTCGAAAGGGGACAAGTAGTACAGTCTATCCTGACAAAAGTTGTCAGCGCCTGCCAAAAGGCTTGGGTTGTGACGCTGTGGTGGGCTCGGTGATGACCTCCGTCTTGCCGTCCTGGCGGTCTTGGTCTCGTTGTACCAGAATGGAAACCTTTGGCTGCTTCCTCGGGACTCTGCGCCTGCGGCTTGCCTCCCTTGCACTAAAGAGGAAACCTGTGCTCTGCGCCCGCCTAGCGCCCACCTGGTCTTGGTCGTCATGGGTCACGTCAGCTGAGCCTCATGAGGTAGCTGCATCGATCTCTCCACCCCTGAGGAGCCCTCCTATGGACGCCAACTCCTTCAGTGGTCTTGGCGTCGTCCGCCTCGCGGGGCTTGGCCCCTCGCGAGGGTCTTGCTGCGTTGTTGTTGAAGCTGGGCCGTACCAGGCCGTCGATGGAGCCACGTGGTGGGCCGCAGGCAGGGAGGACTGGATTCCCCCAAGTCCAGGACGCCGACAGTAGCCCCCAGGCCCAAGGCGTGCTCGGGCTTGGCTTCTAGGCGAAGCCAAAGGGCAAGGATGGAGCGTCGCGGGCCCTAACATCCTGCGGCCCTGGAGACACGTGGCGGTTGATGGGACGTGGGCGTCTCCACTTCCCCAGGCCGCCTTGATATCCCGTAGACCCAGTAGCCGCCTGTTGTCAGCGCAACTTGCCTTTAGTGGTGTGTCGTGCCCAGCTCTTGTTTCTTCCTCCCCAATCGTACTGCCGCATCTGTAGATCTGGTGCCGGCGCCTTGCTCCCGTTTGGTATTCGCCATGGCTCACAAGCCAAGGAAGAAGAAGGTGAAGCCGTGCGCGCCGGCAGGTCCTCCGCCGGCCTTAGAGCCGGCCCTTGAGCAGTCGACGGTGATCAATAAGGAAGGGTTGGAAAAGGTTCGCCATGCGCTCGCCGCCAGCTCCAACGAGGGGGGGGCTGCCCGCCTGGCGTCTTGGCGGACCAGAGAGATGAGCACCACCGACATTCCCATCCGTCTCCATGCTTCCTTGCTGGGTTGGTTCCTCCCTTCTCCCCCTTCTTCAATGCTGTGATGTCGCATTACCAGATCCATCTACTGCATCTGGATTCCCGCTCCGTCATCCTCCTTGCCTTCTTCGCCTTCCTCTCCGAGGCCACAGTTGGCATCACTCCCTCTGTGGCCTTGTTTCAACATTTCTTCGTGCTCCGGCTGCTGGACGCTCGCCATTGCTCCGGGTGCGTGACCTTCGAAGCTGTGGTTGCGACTGCTGACTTGGGGATCGACTTCGAGTTCTCTCCCGTCGCGAAGGGATTCCGGAAGCAGTGGATTCTAATGGACGCCCGCACGTTCAACTCCCTGCTCACGATCCCTGGGTCGCCGGCTTCGCCAAGCTCTGGCTGGTGCCATGCGAAGCTCACGGCCCGGCGTCTCGCTTTTGTGTGGAAGAGGTTGGCGAGGCTCCAGGAACTAGGGGTGACGGCGCCAATGGTGGTGAAGGAATTCGTGAAGCATCGCCTCGCTCCCCTCCAAGGCCATTCTCACCCGATGTGGGACTTCACCGGTGCCGGAGACCCGATGAGGTTGCAGAAGCCGTCGCTTGCTGCCCATACCTTGAGCATGGTGCCTAAGCTCCTGACTAGCGAGCCCGAGCCTGCCAACCTCCCGGCAAATGGCTGCCTTCTTTATCTGTGCTCGAGCAAGAAGGTCTTCGCAGGGCAGATGCCCCTGTTTGATGAATGGGGGTTGCTCCCCGAGGGCATCGAGGGACCCCGTGAGAATCCAGTTATCGTGGCTCCTCTCCTGATTGACCCTGCTGTGTGCGCCCCAAGTGTGGAGGCAAGCAGATGTGCGCCTCCGTCAGCTCTCGGGACCTCCTTCGAAGATCCAGCCTCATTAGAGGCTCAAGAACCCCAAGCTTCTAGGGTTCCGGCAGGGGCTACTGCAGAGCCTGCGCATCGTTGGGCTTCGGAGGCAGGGGCCTCTGACGTCCAGGTTGGTGGGTCCAGAGCTCCTGCTGGTGACGAGGAGCCCACCAATGGCTCCGGATCAGTGAGCCAGGAGGCCATGCCTGGTGACCATACCCTTGGGACCCTTGCTCCAGATATGACGACGGACGCTCCCCCTCCTAAGGATCGCCCATCGGGGCCAGGTTGGCGCCACCTGTGCCTTGAGTCACTCCTGAAGAGGAAGAGGTCCCCGTGCCGCGACGATGGCACCCGTCGGCCGCTGAAGCCAAGGAGATATGTGCCCGCCAACGAGTAAGTACCTTTGCTCCTGATCTCCGAGTGCACTGCGTTTTCTCATGGCTGGGGTTTTGCAAGATCTTCATGAAGAACCATCCTCGGGAGGCGGAGAACCCCAAGAGCCCCAGCGTGATGCGGGTGTGCAGACCCCGGTGCCTTGAGCCTGCGCAGGGTACGAGTCCGGCTCCCTCCAGCTCGACACCGCGAGTGCGCCCCGGAACCGAGCCCCATATTTTATCCCCTCGCGACTCTGTCCGCGAGGTGAAGGGTGCGCAGGTGATCCTCCCTCTTGTCCTTGACGGCAGGGGGGCATCCTCCGGGCATCCTTCGTCTTCAAGCTGTGGGGCCCCACCAGCCAGCCCCCAACCAGCGACTGGCGGAGCCCTCAGCGGCCTCCGGAGCCGGTGGGGACCTTGGCGACATGCTCGCGCTTGCTCGTGGGCGCAGCGCGGTGCGCTTCGGGTTCTTTGGTGAAGCAATGCGCGCGATGGTCCATCTTGGCGGGGAGCTCGCCAACGTCGACACAAGGCTTGAAGCAGAGAATCGCTGCTTGGAGGATGAATGGCAGCGACTGAAGGTGGCCATCAATATTGGCAAGCTTCAGCGAAACGAAGCCGAAGCGCACGCGGAGGCCTCGCTCGCGGCTTCTCGAGAAGCTTGCGCTCGCGCCATGGAAGAGGCCGAGGCAGCAAACCACCGTCGCAAGGCGGCTGAGGAGCGGGTGCGAGATATTCTGCCTTCGAGTGCTGTCCTGCTGCGCGAAATTGAGGAGCGTCGGGCCCTGCTGGCCTCCTCGCCAGGTGAGGTGGTCCTTGCCGAGGCGGAACTCCTCAGGCGCCATGAGGACTTGACACTGGAGGCCCTGGATCATAGCTTGGCGCTAGAAAGACTGGAGGTGAGGGGAAACGACAGGCCACCGCGGCTGAGGATGTTGTCGCCGTCCGAGAAGCTCGGGTCTAGGTGGAGGTGGAGGAGAAGGTGGCGAAGGCTGGACCGGGAGCTGTTCAAGGCTGAGTTTGTGGGCCGGACCTCCATCCTGAAGTCCGAGCTGCAGGCGGTGAAGCAGCGCGAGGGCGCTGCCCGAGAGGCCCTGACTTCTTCCGAATCCACCCCGGGTTCTGCTAGCGCCGAGATATCCTCTCTCTGGAAGTAGGCCGAGGACACTGCCTCCTTCCTAGAGAAGGCCTTGAGTGAAAAGTGTCGCCGCCTGACACTGGAGCGCGAGCATGAGCCCATGCTCCAGGGTCTGCGTGTCAGAGCCAACAACGCCTTGGGTGCCATTTGCGACGAGAGCACTCCTCACCCACGCGAGAGCGACTATGCCAGCCATCTCCGCTTCTTCACTAATATCGTGACCTGCCTGGAGGACTAGGCGGCAAAAGCCCGCCAGCTCGTTGAAAAGTGGAGCCAGGGCCTCCTTGGGCACGTGCTCTCGCGCATCTTCAGCCACCTCCTGAACCTTGACTCCCACTTCGACTTCAGCACCGTGCTAGCCCCCGTGCCTGTAGCCACCGAAGACAAGCTTGCCAAGTGGGTGGATGGTCATGTGGATGCTCTGGTGAAGGAGCTCACTCCTGAGGACGACACGACCATGCTCGCAACCGAAGGGGCTGGCGCGGGTGGAGATGACAAGGAGGATGGCAGCTTCAGCACAAACAGCATGGACGGGAATGACGAAGAAGGCGCGTCCAACTAGGCCTGTATTTCTTTTACTTTGACCTATATGAAAACTCAAGCGCATCCTTGTGAGAGCATTTTGAAAGGGGGTGCCCCTTATGATATATGAGATTGCCAAATGCTTTTTGAAGTAACACCCGGAGGGGACCCAGCAAGGCTGCGTGCCGATGAACATGATAGTTGTTTTTGACTTTTCTTGGGTTTCGTGGGTCCTGAGTTAGGCTTGGTGCCATGGCAGCGCCCCTTCTCCTGAGGCGAGCTTGCAGCTGGATCGCGAGGCCCTGTGCCTCTTGAGGGTCCTGCTGGCCTGCCATAGAGTGCCTCATGAGGAGCCAATTGCTAGACTATGGCAAGGTGGGCGCACAAAACGGCCATGCCTTCGAGCCCCTGACGGGAGCGATCAGTGCCAGCGCGTACACCGTACCCGGCCCCCGCTCGCGAGGCGCTAGAGGGCAGGGTAGCAGTCACGAGATCTAAGAAAAAAAAGCAAGAACTGAAGGCAAAAGAGCGACACGAGAAAAGAAAACTCCCCCCGTTTTATAAACACACAGAAAACACACTTCTTGAAAAAGTCGGCAAGCGAGTACAAAAAGAGAGGCAAAATGCAGCGGCCGCGTCCGGCACCTAACTGGTCTTCAGTCTTCAGTCTTCGGTCTTCTCACCAGCGCGAAGCTAAGTGCTTCCACTGGCTGGGCATAGTCATTGGGGACAGTGTCGACGGCCAGCACGGAGCATGGTGCTTCCACTAGGACGTGGGTGGGAGCCCCCGTGAGGCCCCAGGGCGGCACTCAGGAGACTCCGGGGCGTGTACAGCCCCACTCATTATTACGTGAGAGTGTCACGAGCGGAGACCTTCATAGGCCGGAGCCTTGCTTCATGTCACCCAACAAGGACCCCGCCGTGCGCGGCCCCTGACCACCGTTGGGGAGACCGGAAACCAGGACAAGACCAAGGGGCCAAGGGGATGCTGATGGCATCCTCGACGACCGCAGGCCCCCTGCCGAGGGGAAGAGCTCGTCGGCTCCTTCCCTGACAGGGAACCTACCTCCAGGCCCGATCCTGTTCCGTGCAGCGTGAGGAGGGCCCTGACGCTGGGCTCCTCCCGCGCTGCTCCCAACGTCCTTCGCGCTCCTGAGGGGAGCCCGCCGTCCTAAGGGTCCTGGTGGTCATCACGTCTTGGTTTACCTGCGATCCATGGTTAGTGTAAGCGTGCCCCTGCGACGTTAACTGTACCCAGAGGCTGCCGCCGTTGGGGATGTCGGCAGGGCTTGGTGGTGGTTCGAAGGGGAGCTCAGCCTCGTGTATGTCCAGTGCCCAGCCTAGCATTGGGGATCGGCTGGGGCCCTCTCTTAGCGGGTGCCTTGGATCCATCGCGACAGGAACGTTGGCTTGTGGGGTGCTCATGCCAGGGGCGCCGCCCGGCCGCCTAACGCTCCCGCCCCCTTTTGTCATTCTCTGGTCCTGCTGGTCAGGGGCCGGCACTCCAACACGGCCCCTGGTGGTGTCGTCCGGAGCAGCCCCGTGCCGAGGGGGCACATTTGGGGCGGCGCGGGCTGCCCCACGAGGCTGGTTGGCGTCGAGAGGCTCTCCGTGGTCCCTGGGAGAGGGCGCGCGGCTATGTCGGGGATGAGCGCGCGCCCCCACCATCGCCTGCATCGTGGGGAGGGTGCAGAACGGGGCCGCCTCCTGCATGCCGCATCTAGCAGCTCAGCGACCCGCTCCAGCAGGGCGTCGCGGCCGCTCTCAAGCAGCCTGCACCGCAGAAGCTCACGGGCCATGATGACTGCCGCCCGGACGTTCCCTTGTTCCCTGCGCGAGTGCGGAGCAGGTGCTGCAGCATAGTTCGCAGATCGCGTAGCTGCGCGGCTGCGACACGACGCCAGAGGAGAAGACTGCACGTGCAGGGCAGAGTGGAGGTCTTCTTCACCGGTGGGTGCTGCCGAGGAGGTCTGGATGACCCAGTGCTCGACATGGGCTCTCGGGGCGTCGGTCATGGCATCGGTGGAGCGGAGGAGGACTGGTCGACAGAAGAGGAGATCCAACGCACCCCTACCTAGCGCGCTAAATATCAGATTTCTGGGTCTAGCAAACTGTGAGAGGTTCTAACACTGGGGTGCATGCGGAGATCTCAACCTGCCCAACCTGCCTACTCGCGATCCTCCCTAGCCTAGCGCGTCGAGCACATAGAGACACAAAGACACAGAGATTTATACTAGTTCGGGCCACCGTTGTGGTGTAATACCCTACTCTAGTGTGGTGTGGTGTATTGTCTCGAGGGGCTATCGATGACTAGTACAAGGATGAAAAAGCCTCGCGAGGTGAGGTGTTCTTGAGCTGGTGTGTTGCTTCGGAAGTAATCGATCCTCCCCTATGGTGATGGCTAAGACCTATATATATTGCCTTGGTCCTCCTCCCAAATATGAGCGGGAAGGGATCCCACAACGGCGGGATTCGAAAGGGACAAGTAGTATAAGATATCCTGACAAAAATAGTCTTCGCCTGCAAATAGCCTTTGGTCGTGACGCTGCGGTGGGATCGATGATGACCTCCGTCTGGCCGTCCTGGCGGTCTTGGTCTCGTTGCACCAGAATGGAAACCTTTGGCTGCTTCCTCGAGATTCCGCGCCAGCGGCTTGCCTCCCTTGCACTGAAGAGGAAACCTGCGCTCTGTGCCCGCCTGGCCTTGGTCGTCATGGCTCACGTCACCTAAGCCTCATGAGGTAGCTGCATAGATCTCTCCGCCCCTCAGGAGCCCTCCTTAGGATGCCAACTCCTTCAGGGGTCTTGGCGTTGTCCACCTTGCGAGGCTTGGCCCCTCGCGAGGGTCTTGCTGCGTTTTTGTTGAAGCTGGGCCGTACCAAGCCGTCAATGGAGCCACGTGGTGGGCCGCTGGCAGGCAGGACTAGATAGCCCCAAGTCCAGGACGTCGACAGTTATGCCCAATATGTGATCCTATCCGAGAGGAACTCGAAGGTCCCACCAATGATAGAGCTGCATATTGAAGACGCTTTTCCAAGGTGGATATCATTCCATCATACCATTACATAATAGATGGGGATACATACAAAGGCATAAAATGCCACACGAATACAACAACATCATACACAAGAGCAACATCCGACTACAGATGAAACACAAACAAAAACTCCAACGACATCGACCCTCCTACCCGACGCTGCCGACCAGGAACCTATCCCCTGAACGGAAAAGAAGCAGAAGAAGGACTCCAAAACAAGTAAACATCGGTCTCACGTCATGATCATCGTGTTACCTGTACCTGCAACTGTTGTTGTAGTAAACTGCGAGCAACAAGGACTCAGCAATCCCATTACCATGGGTATCAAGACTAGCAAAGCTTAATGGGTATGGAATGCATAAGTGGTGAGGTTGCAGCGAGCGACTAAGCATTGTATGGTGGCTAACTTACGAGTACAAGAATAAGATGAGAAGCTGCGCAAACGGTCGCAAACTAGTAATGATCAAGAAGTGATCCTAAACTACTTACGTTCAAACAAAACCCCCACCGTGTTCTCTTCTCGACACACTCGAAAAGAGACCGTCACGGTTAGGCACACGGTTGGTGTATTTTAATTTGAATCTGGTGTCAAGTACTCTACAACCAGACATTAACAACTCCCATCTGCCACATAACCGTGGGCACGACTCTCGAAAGTTTATACCCTGTAGGGGTGTCCCAACTTAGCCTATGACAAGCTCACGTTCCATGGAGACAACCTCCATCGTAGGACATCTGATCAGACTTGGGGTCCCGGTGCACAAGACATTTCAACAATGGTAAAACAAATCTAGCAAGAGCTCCTGATGCATCGACCTAGCCTAATAGAAGTCGCACGTATCTCGCTCTCAGGGTACACCAAATGGGCAAGACATCGGGTTGGCTGAGAACCTGGTTGCCTAGGGGCGCTGGACATCGCCTAGTTTGGACAAACACTCATGAGGAGCACTGGCCCGGGTGGTTGATTAAGAATCCTTGGGTACCAGTAAGTCCCTATGCAAGTTTTAGTTGTTATTAGGCAAATGGTAAAACCAATGTTGGGCCTTGCTGGAAGAGTTTTATTCAAAGTGAATTGTCTAGAGGGGCCCATAAACCCTCACCATGTTAGGGACGCAAAATCAAAGGAACATAACACCGATATGATGGAAACTAGGGCGGCAAGAGTGGAACAAAACACCAGGCATAAGGCCGAGCCTTACACCCTTTACCAAGTATATAGATGCATTAATTAATTATAAGTAATATTGTGATATCCCAAAATATCCGTGATATCCATGTCCCAACATGGAACAACCTACAACTGCACCTGCAACTAGCAACACTATAAGAGGGATTGAGCAAAGTGACATAGCCAAAAAATGGTTTGCTGGGATGGTGAAAAAAAGGTTAGAGGCTATTTCATGGCATATTGGTAGGCTTGATTAACAAGTGGTAGGTAGCGCGACATAGCGATAGCATCAAGACAACTAGCATAACAAAGATAGTAGTGAGATCCAAGGTGACAGTCATCTTGCCTGAAATCCCGCTAGGAAGAAGATCGAGTCCATGAAGAAGACGGGCGGGCGTAGACGAAGCAAGCGTAGTCGTACGAATCCTGACGATCGCAACGAAACATGAACTATTGAGAAGAAGCACAACCGGAAAGAAGCAAACACATCATGATGCTCAACCAAGGATGATGCATGACAAGGCTATATGATGCTACTCATGGGAAGAGATGATGCATAGAAGAACATCACATGCAAGCAAGTTTAAATGAGGCCGGAAACAACATATAACAATTCTAGTAAGTCCTCATATGCAAATTTTGAAATTGGTTCAGATCTGGATAACACCTTATGTTCAAGTTATTAAACAGCAAGTTAAGATGCACCATGATTATCTGCATGAATTTCTAGTCAAGTTACATATAAAGTTCGTTTAATTCGGAGCTATGGCCTAGAAGATATGAGCAAAACAAGTTAAACATGGCATTGATGCAAAATTCATTCAAACATCATGCAAACACACTCAAAACATGGATGCAACAATATATTATGAAACTACATGCAATTCTAAGAAAGTTTCAGATAGAGCATGCTCAAAACGGAGCAACGGATCAACGCATACACTCAAAACAAGTTATAACAACAATCGGCCCAAAACAGCAAGTAGGCACTTTGCAATCATAAAAAAAACATGCTACAGGAAACATATGAACACAAACTTGTCATGTACTTCAAGCACAGATAACATGCTTCAAATATCATCAAGTTTCAGGTTCATAGGCATCAATATTAAACCAAGATGATCAATGGAAATTGCAACTTGATAACACAGATTATGACTGAAAAACAGGGCATATGCATGAGAAGAGTTAATATGATGACATGTTGTAGGCATGAAACAAATATGCTACATTACAAGAACATGGCATCAAAAGGCATAGAATGGTAGTACATATCAAGGAGCTCAAAACACAAAACATGGCATAATATATGAGCAACAGGTTCATGGGAATCATCAAGACAACATGCAAACATGATATAAGTTCATTATCAAACAGTGACAATCTGAGAATTCAAAACAGCAACATTATGATGCTGAATTTGGAGACACATAAAAGCAAGCATAGCAATTTCAACAATTTTGCAACTGAGATGAGCATATAGTAGACATGATATACTTAAATTTAGTCCATGGGCACAAGTTCGTATGATGCATGGATTAATTACACTAAGCTTTGCAAAATGGAACATGCTGTTAACAGGTTGAGAGATTTAGCATGATGGCAACTTGAAAGCAAGAATGAGACAAACCAAAAAAAAATTCTATGTCAATCAAGGGCATGGCATCAAAGTAAACATAACAAAGACAAAATAACATCAAGGCATCATATGCATATGGCTCAGGGATTAGTGGAAACCATCAAGTCAAGTTTGAATGTTGTAACAGTTTCAGCAAGTGTAAGACAACATCATCATAGAATGTTTGAGACCTTGGAACAGAAGTCATATGAAGTCCAAAATAATCAAACTTGGTATGTGCATAAATTAATAATATCATACTTAAATACAAAAATTCGGAGCATCTATAAAAGATGCATAGATTAACTAATATCAATCTCACAACATGGCATCATGAAGTTAATAGAAAACTGGAACATCATTTAGGCAAGTTCACGACAATTAAAGCATATACTAAAGGAAATATATGAGGCATCAAATGAAATGGAATGATATGGCATAACATGGACATCAAAACATGTCAACTAGGCATCTCCATATTATGCATGGATTTGACGGTAGCATCAAGCAAACATAGCAACATGATATAACAATTTCAGACTTGGCAGACCATTAACAGCAAGTAGCCTACTTCACAAGCTTGATGGATTCACCATATGGCATATCAAAACAAATGGGTTGCATCACTGCAAAGCTGGCAAGATTATGCTCCTAAAACATGTTGACATGATGCTCAAAAGAAAATCACACATAAAGATATAAAAATACAAAATAGCAAGTTATAGCAGTTTCCAGCAGTTTATATCACTTAGCACTTTTATAGCAGAGATAATCATGCCAACATGTATCCTAACATGAATGCAAATGCAAACAACATGAAGAACACTGAGCATTTTCACATATCATACATGCAAAACGGAGAAACATGCACAAAGTTATGACACGAAGAAGATGCACATATGATGCTGAAATTCCAGGGACAGAGAAAAAACCACCTCCGAAAACTGGATGGAGATGTGCGGGACGAGGGGATCCAAGATGGCGGAGGCGTGTTTGGCTTGGTGCATTGGTCGATCTGATCCACCTTCTGGTGGATCCGGCGATGGAGGTGGCTCCGGCGACGGCGGCGACCTTCAGCGAGGTCTCCAGCGAGGGAGGAGGTCGGGGACGGGTTGGAGAAGAGATGCGGAGGACTGTGCTGACGGAGTAGTTGCCGGGGTGTGATACGTATCCAACGTATCTATAATTTTTGATTGTTCCATGCTATTATATTACCCGTTTTGGATGTTTATGGGCTTTACTCTACACTTCTATATCATTTTTGGGACTAACCTACTAACCGGAGGCCCAGCCCGAATTGATGTTTTTTTGCCTATTTCAGTGTTCGAAGGAAAGGAATATCAAACGGAGTCCAAACGGAATGAAACCTTCAGGGGCGATCTTTTTGGAACAAACGCAATCCAGGAGACTTGGAGTGGACGTCAAGAAGTAACCGAGGCGGCCACGAGGGTGCCTGGCGCACCCTCGTGGGCCCCTATATATAGGGGCACCACGAAAAACTACTTCCACCACTGCAAACTTCTGTATCCGCGAGATCCCATCTTGGAGCCTTCGCCGGCGCTCCGCTGGAGGGGGAATCGACCATGGAGGGCCTCTACATCATCTCGAAGGCCTCTCCGATGAGTTGTGAGTAGTTTACTACAGACCTTCGGGTCCATAGTTATTACCTAGATGGCTTCTTCTCTCTTTTCGAATCTCAATACAAAGTTCCCCTCGATCTTCTTGGACATTTATTCGATGTAACTCTTTTTGCGGTGTGTTTATCGAGATCCGATGGATTGTGGGTTTATGATCAAGTTTATCTATAAGAAATAATTGAATCTTCTATGAATTCTTTTATGTGTGATTGGTTATCTTTGCAAGTCTCTTCGAATTATCAGTTTGGTTTGGCCTACTAGATTGATCTTTCTTGCAATGGGAAAAGTTCTTACCTTTGGGTTCAATCTTGCGGTGTCCTTTCCCAGTGATAGCAGGGGCAGCAAGGCACGTATTGTATTGTTGCCATCGAGGATAAAAAGATGGGGTTTATATCATATTGCATGAGTTTATCCCTCTACATCATGTTATCTTTCTCAATGCGTTATTCTGTTCATGAACTTAATACTCTAAATGCGGGCAGGAGTTGGTTGATGTTTGGAGTAATAGTAGTAGATGCAGAATCGTCGATCTACTTGTCACGAACGTGATGCCTATATACATGATCATGCCTACATAATCTCATAACTATGCGCTTTTCTATCAATTACTGGGCAGTAATTTGTTAACCCACTGTATAATTCTTATGCTATCTTGAGAGAAGCACTAGTGAAACCTATGGCCCCCGGGTCTATCATTTATCATATAAGTTTTCGATCTACTTTTATTTGCATCTTTACTTTCCAATCTATATCATAAAACTACCAAAAGTATTTATCGTATCTTTTTATCTCTATCAGATCTCACTTTTGCAAGTTACCGTGAAGGGATTGACAACGCCTTTATCGCGTTGGTTGCGAGGTTCTTGTTTGTTTGTGTAGGTACGAGGGACTTTTGAGGAGCCTCCTATTGGATTGATACCTTAGTTCTCAAAAACTGAGGGAAATACTTACGCTACTTTGCCGCATCACCCTTTCCTCTTCAAGGGAAACCAAAGCAGTGCTCAAGAGGTAGCAGGGCGAGGTCGATGGTGGGCCGCGCGACGCAGCGAGGAGGCGCGGGGCAACAGGGCCAGCGGCTCGCGCTCCGGCGAGCTCCTGCCGGAGCGGCGACGATGCAATGCGGCTGGGTCGACGCGAGTGTGCGGGGACGCGGCTCGGGGCGGCGAGCTCGGGGGTGACGGAGATCGGCGACGGGCGACGTTTGGGCGCGAGCAACAAAGAGCGGGAGCGGGGTGGCATGGCTCGGGCGGCGGCAGCGTAGCACTTGACTCGCGGGGCGGGGTGGCGGGCTTGGCTCGGGCCCGGGCGGGCCCGTGATGGGCTTTGCGGCCGCGTCCACGGGGAGGAGCGGGGCGGCGACGTGGCGGCGAGGGATTGGACGGGGCGGCGGCAGGGACATGTCCGGCAGCGGGCGGACGCGTCCGGCGGCGCAAGGAGGAGGAGAGCTAGGGTTTTGCTGAAAAATAGGGGAGCGGGCATTTTTATAGGTAGACTGAGCTAGGAGAGGGCTATGGAGGATCCGTTTTCGCCCACATGATCGTGATCCAACGATGAATAGCATGGAGGGGGGCTAGAGGGCTGTTGTGGAGGGGGGCTAGAGGGCTGTTGTGGAGGGGTGCTAGGCTGCAAAGAGAAAGGGGTCCGACGGTTAACGTGGTTAACCGTTGGGGCATCAAACGACCTCCAAATGGAATGAAATTTGACAGGCGGTCTACTGTTGATATACCAAGACCACTCATCAAATCACGGCCCAATCCGAAAAAGTTTTTATCCCACAAGATCTGGGAGGTGCGACGGGCGCGTGCGAGTGTGTCAGGACTTCGAACGGAGAACGGAAGAGAACTGGTGGACCCAGGCGGATGCAAGTTTGAAAAACAGGCAGATGAAATGCATATGATGACATGGCAAAATGCAACACGCAAGCAAATGACATGGCAACAACGGTTAACAACTGGAACACACTTGGAGCATCGGTCTCAGGGCGTTACAGGTTGTGGGGAGACAAAAAGAAGGAGAAAGTTTCACATCAACTAGGTATATTAACGGGCTATGGATATGCCCATCAATAGATATCAACGTGAGTGAGTAGGGATTGCCATGCAATTGATGCAGTAAGAGCAATAATTGTATGAATGCTCAAACTGAAAACTAAGTCGGTGTGCATCCAACTCGCTTGCTCACGAAGACCTAGGGGAATTTGAAGCCCATCATTGGAATATACAAGCCAATTTCTATAATGAAAAATTCCCACTAGTATATGGAAGTGACAAAATAGGAGAGTCTCTGTCATGAAGATCATGGTGCTACTTTGAAGCACATGTGTGGAAAAAGGATAGTAACATTGTCCTTTCTCTCTTTTTTCTCATTTTTTTATTTTCTCTTTTTTTATTTGGGCTTCTTTGGCCTCTTTTATTTTTTTGTAAATTCCGGAGACTCATCCCAACTTGTGAGGGAATAATAGCTTCTATCATCCTTTCCTCACATGGGATAATGCTCTAACAATGATGATCATCACACTTTTATTTACTTACAACTCAAGAATTACAACTCGATGCTAGAACAAAATATGACTCTATATGAATGCCTTCGGTGGTGTACTGGGATGTGCAATGATATAGCCTAGCAATGACATCAAAATGGACAAGCCATGAAAACATCATGCTAGCTACCTTACGATCAAGCGAAGCAGTATGACACTGATGGTGCGTGTCATAATAAAACAAAACGGTGGAAGTTGCATGGAAATATATCTCGGAATGACTATGGAAATGCCATAATAGGTAGGTATGGTGGCTGTTTTGAGGAAGGGTATATGGTGGGTGTAATGCACCGGTAAAATTTGCATGGTACTAGAGAGGCTAGCAATGGTGGTAGGGTGAGAGTGTTTATAATCCATGGACTCTACATTAGTCATAAAGAACTCACATACTTATTGCAAAAATCTGTTAGCTATCTAAACAAAGTACTACACGCATGCTCCGAAGGGGATAGATTGGTAGGAAAAGACCTTCGCTCGTCCCCTACCACCACTCATAAGGAAGAAAATCAAAAAATAAATCATCACTACAGGAATCTGGCACTTTGCCGTCTGCCATGGCTGACGGCAAAGGCATGGATGGCTGACGGCAAAGACTTTTGTCGTCAGCCAGCAGACGGCAACAAGTCCGGCTAAATAGGCTACGGCAAAGGACTCTTTGCCGTCTACTGGCGAATGGCAAAGATGCAAAGGGATTTGCCGTCTACTGATAGACGACACACGTGTCATTTCAGGTCCGTTAAGTGGTTAACAGCGTGCTTTGCCGTCAGCCAGTAGAAGGCAAAGATCGAAAGGCCTTTGCCATCTGCTGGCTGGCGAGAAATCTGCCAAATAGGCCAGCCCCCTAAACCCTAGGTTGCACAGGTAGCTGCCACGAGGTAGCTTCGCCGTCCGCTGGCGGACGACAAAGTTCTGTTGTCTACCAGCAGATGGCAAAGTGTCTGTATAGCCCCTGTTTTTTCTGCTTTTTCTTAAAATTCATTCAATTTTGACAGAATTTCACATATAAATATGTATATACACATTTCAAAATAATTTCAACAATCATACCAACAATAAGTTTCCAACCACATATACACGTTTCCAATAACAAGAACATATGCAAGTTTCCAACAACATTTCCATATATACAAGTTTGCAACAAGATATCCAACAAGTTTCCAACAACATATCCAACAGGTTTGCTACAAGTTTCCATAAATAAAAAGGAAGCAAAAGCACAAGTAAAAGTTTGGAACAAGTTTCCATCAATGCTAGCTTCCTCATCTCAAGCAAATCTGGAAATTAGGAAAGATGAAAGTTACAAGAAGAAGAAGAAGACTAGCTAGAAGAAGAAGACGAAGAAGAAGAAGAAGAAGAAGAAGAAGAAGAAGAAGAAGCATAAGAAGACTTTTTCTTCTTCCTCCTCCTTCTTCCTCTAACTAAGGTAGGTAAAATGCCATTTCTGGCTAATTAAGGTAGGTAAAAATGCTAAGTGTGTAGGTCATTTTAGAGTTAAGCTAGGTAAATAGGTCATTTTGGAGCTAACCTACGTAGTTATGCCATTTTTGAGTTAACTAGGCATATTTATTCATTTTGTAGGACAAAATGGTAAGTGTAGGTCATTTTAGAGCTATCCTAGTAAAAAATTGGTCATTTTGGATCTAGGTAAGGTTATTTTGTCATTTTGGAAGAAAATAAACTAATTATATAATAGTTTGGAGCTAAACCAAGGTTATTATGCCATTTTTTACATAAGTGCGCTAATTATGTCATAAATGAAGTTGCTAAGCTGATTATAGATCATTATTGAGCTATGCTAGGTTGTTATGCCATTTTGTACCTAAGTGAGCTAATTATGTCATAAATGAACTAGCTAAGCTAATTATAGATCATTATTGAGCTATCGCAATGCCATCTGCTTAATTTGGACATCATGCTTCTCAATATCTTATGCATTGTTATTCATCAGTATGTACTTCATCTGTCTACCATACCATGTTTATTTACATTGAAGTGTTGTTCTAGTGCTCTGTTGCAATGCCATCTTAGTTTCCCAATCATACACGTGTAT
Source organism: Aegilops speltoides (assembly GCA_021437245.1). Classification (NCBI taxonomy): domain Eukaryota; kingdom Viridiplantae; phylum Streptophyta; class Magnoliopsida; order Poales; family Poaceae; genus Aegilops; species Aegilops speltoides. The sequence continues at coordinate 306,491,883 of CM038147.1, read as the reverse complement.
GTTGCCTTAGTTTTTTCTGTACGTATTCCGCTAGCATACAGGTTAACATTCAACTAGTGTTTTTTATTGTGTTGTCATGTCATATCCATAGCTCTTACACCATACTTCCTCCGCCCGAATTACATGTCACAGAAATGGATAAAACTGGATGTATCTAGAACTGAAATACGCCTAGACCCATCCATTTTTTTCTGGATGGAGGGAATACATGTCAATATGTCATGCCTTTCTATTCTTGAGTACCAATTCCATCTCTCTGCCGTAGCATGTTTTATAATTAAAGAACCATTCTTCTATACAAGGCATGCAAGGGGAAGACGACTATGTCAGAATCTGAAGGGTTACAAACAAGGCCTTTGCAAAAGAGCCAAACGCCAGGAGATAATAAAACAACTCCAGTTTTTATAGATACTGCTCTAGCACAGAGAAACCCAACTCCTACTGATAATAAGCAGATTCCAGTGGCCAAAGAACTAGTCCGTTCTAGTCCAGCAAGAATATGTCAACTCCATTCTAAGAAGCGTGTGCGTATCCTTGCATCGTGAAATTTTATAGCATGCTGATCATATTTTCTACATGTTTCTTACCCATCTCTCTTTTAGAAAATAAGCTTAACAAATGGAAGAATTTCTGCACTGGTATCGTCTGTGAGGAAAGATTCTTGCAGGAATTCTTTGTGCTCCAATGCAGATGTAAGTACCTATTGTATATCACTATATTTTTACATCAGCATGTATTTTGTTAATCGGCGTGAATCCAACCTTTATCTGATCTAAACTTAGTTGTAGCAAAATGTATGATTAAAGGCCACAATGTTGATTTTTGTAAGGAAAACTGCCTGGTAGTTTTGCATCTTGAGCTGCATGAGTGTACTATCTCATATCAGTGGGTTTGAATACTTTGGTTCTACAGTGGGTTTTCAGTGTTTTTTTTACTGTGTTGCCCTATCGTATCCCTAGCTCTTACATCATACTCCCTTCGTCCGGATTACATGTCACAGAAATGGATAAAACTAGATGTATCTAGAACTGAAATACGCCTAGACTCATCCAATTATTTTCGGATGGAGGGAATACATGTCAATATGTCACGCCTTTCTATTCTTCAGTACCTATTCCATCTCTACTGTAGCATGTTTTATAATCGAAGCACCATTCTTCTATATAAGGAATGCAAGGGGAAGACGGCTATGTTAGAATCTGAAGGGCTACAAACAAGGCCTTTGCAAAAGATCCAAACGCGAGGAGATAATAAACCAACTCCATTTTTCATAGATACTGCTCCAGCACAGAGAAACCCAACTCCCATTGATAATAAGCAGATTCCAGTGGCCAAAGAACTAGTCCACTCCAATCTAGCAAAAGAATGTCAACTCCATTCTAAGAAGCATGTGTGTATCCTCACATCATGAAATTTTATAGCATTCTGATCATATTTTCTACATGTTTCTTACCCATCTCTCTTTTAGAAAATAAGGTTAAATGATAGAAGACTTCCTTCATTGGGATTGTATTCGAGGACAATATCTTGCGGGAATTCTCTGTGCTCCAATGCCGATGTAAGTACCTGTTGTATATCACTATATTTTTACATCTGCATGTATTTTGTTAGTCGGCGTGAATCCAACTTTTATCTGATCTAAAATTACTTGTAGCAAAATGTTAAAGGCGCCAATGTTAATTTTTGTAAAGAAAACTGCGTGGTAGTTTTGCAAAGTGAGCTGCATGAGTGTACTATCTCATATCATGCACATTACTGAATTGTAGTGCTGCTCTGGTTACCCATTCATTCATTGTGTCAATGTTGCATTCGTATTACCTTAGGGTGATGATAACTGTGCCATATTATGTTAATTTGGTGTAGGCTAGTTGCCCAAACGTTCGTTGTGTCAATGTTGCTTTCCTACCATCTGACTTGGCCAATGATAGCAATGCTAATGTGTTAATTTGGTGCAGGCTGCTGAAGATAAGAAGACAAACTCTGAAAATAGCAAGGCAACCCCATTGTTTCTTTCCAATAAATCTAGGCCAGGTAATATGCCAATAACTCATGATTAATCTGTTTGGTTCCCCTCCTAATTTATGTTATGATGTAGTGGTCGAGACAGTCTCCACTATCAATAATACAAGTCTGCCAAAATCGCCATCTAAATCTGTTCAGTATCCTATGTCTCGAATGCAACAGAAAAAATGTATGTTTGTGAACCAATTAATGGATGAAGCAATGATGGAAATGGTGGAGGAATCAGAGGTGTAGAGTCGTGCGACAAAACAACTGATCAATGTTTCAGAGACAGTGTAACAAAGCAGCAAGAACTTGCCCGCATGCTTATGGGCGTCATCTGTGCTGGGGTTGCAGATTGTGACGTTATAGATCGTTAGGTTCTGTTCATTTATTTGCACTGGCATCAATCTTTGATTGTCCAGTGGATGTAATTTCCTGTAATATATGCTGGATGTGCAACGTTTTTCCCTGAATGCCGTACCTTTGCTTGATCGGTTTTGGTCCTGTGCATAATTGCTCGTCTTAATGGGCTCAAATTATCTAATTTGGCCTAAAGACATGTACGATCTTTAGGGGGGCCCATTAAGTTAATGGGCCGTTACTAGGCCGAAAGTTAATGGTCGGCCCTCTTACCTCCCGGGTCGTTAACAGGCCGACATCGAAGCGGGCAATAGGTGGGCCCAATTGATTTAAAGGGCCATTAATAGGCCGTTACTAAGTTCGGGCTACATATGGCCCAACTCTATTGTGGACCTTTAGCTGGCCGAAATAGACAGCGGGCTTGTACTGGACCATGAAGGGAATGGGCCGCTAAGAGGCCAAAAGTCAGGTCGTATTGTAAATGGCCCAACTGAGTTGTGGGCCTTTAGCAGGCCGAAAGAGAAACCAGGCTGGTATTGGAACATGAAGGGCATGGGCCGTTAAAAGGCCAAAACTCAGGTCCGACTACAAATCGCCCAAGTCATTTATGGTCCGTAAACAGGCCGAAAGGCACACAGGGCGGGGAATTTGCCCAACAGTTAAATGGGTCGCTAAAAGGCAAAACTCAGGTCCGACTACAAATGGCCCAACTGATTTATGGGCCGTCAACAGGCTGAAAGGGACACCGGGCTGGAAATTGGCCCAACACTTAAATGGGTCGCTAAAAGGCCGAAACTCAGGTCCGACTACAAATGGCCCAACTGATTTATGGCCGTCAACAGGCTGAATGACACACCGGGCCGGAAGTTAGCCCAATATTTAAATGGGTCGATAAAAGGCCGATAGATGTACATCCTGAAAATTGGCCCATCCATTGAATGGGACTTTAACAGGCCGAAATATCATCGGGCCGATATTGAGCCCAAATATATAGCGGGCTGTTAACGGGCTCGAACTGACGATGGGCTGCAATGGTGTCAAATCTTTAACGGGCCGATGACAGGACGAACTGGCACATCTCGTATGGGCCGTGGGCTTAAATGGACTTGGCACAAGTAGGCCTTATATGGCCGACCTTTTTCACCGGAATGGGCCACTGTTGGGCCGTGCCATGTGTCGACCTATCATAGGCGCCTCCTGTCCAATGAGTGGATGATATCTGTCCCAACGGTGAGGCAACACGTGTTTCCTCCGGCCAATGATGATTTTACACGTGGAAAATCCCCATTGGTCCGAGCTATTAACGGGTTATCGGATCCAAAACCGGACCCGACAGCTTAACGGCGTTCCGTTACGGTGGATGCCACATGTCGGTCACCCTTGACGAAAGCACTTCTGTGATGCGCGATTTATTGTCATGGAAGTGGACACTTGCGTGATGATAATTTTGCTAATGTCATGGAACACTTCTACGACAGCACAGGTATGACTATCTTGATTCTGTTATAAAATCGTCATGGATGTACATCCATGACAAAATACGCGACCTACTGTGACCATCATGTATCATCACGGAAGTGTATTTCTGTAGTGAAACCCTCAACCCTAGACCCCTTTCCTATTTAAGCAACTCTCCTTCGTCCACAAATGGGCTAAAACCACCTACCCCCTCCTTCCCCCGCAGCCACAGCCGACCTCTGCCGCTGTCGGGAGTCCCTCGACCCCGCATTGCCCTCAGCCACGTGGGCCCGCGCCCGCGTGGGCCGGCCTCTCCGTCAACCCCAGCACAGTCCGCCTCCTCTACTACTGGGCCGAAGCCCAATGTGAGCACCGACCCTATCCCTCGCCCAGTGTGCATGTTAACTATCTAGCGCCCGTCTGTTCTTTTTCCAGAAAATGATCACGTCCCTGAGTAAAACAGCATCATGTGTGCATATTTGACCAATGATAACTTTGTGCATGTCACTCTGTTTTGCGTGTATGATATATCAAAATATTCACCACTTGATGCTCTTTATGATGGTTGCATTTGCATGCATGTTAGGATACATCTTGATGCCTTAATCTTCGTTGCAAAGAAGCTAAATGATATAAACTGCTGGAATCTGCTAATTGTTAACATCATGTATGCATCTTGTGAGTGCTATAACTTTGTCTCTGTTGATCCTATGATGATGATCTTGATATCCACATGTTCTGCTTTTCATGCTCTACATGTTGGTATGCCCGGCATTCACGTTGGGGTGCACCTTGATATTTTAATCCCTGTTGCAAAAATGCATGTTGCTGTTAACTGCTGTAAGTTGCTGGTTTGTCATTTTTGTTGCATTTTGTGTGTGCATCCTATGAGCATGATGTCTACATGTTTTAGGAGCATTTGCATGCCATATTTACAGTGGTTCCATACATGTATTTTGTTATGCCATGTAGTGAGTGCATCAAGCTCGTGAAATTGGCTACCCGCTGTTAATGACCTGTCAAGTCTGTTTCTGTCATATCATGATGCCATGTTTGCATGATGCTACCCATTAATCCATGCATAATCTGGAGGTTCTTAGTTGACATGTTTAGTTGTACTTGTTGTTCTATATCACGCCATGCCTTTTGATGCCCTATATAAGTCTTGTAGCATATGGTTTCATTGACATGAACATGCCAACATGTTGTTCCAGATACCTACTAACTTCATGATGTCTTGTTGTTAGCTTGATATTGGTTGATACATGCCTATTCTGGAGATTCTCCAATTACATGTTTTGAAGTATGCTGTGGGTAATTTGTTCACATGCCATGTTTCCTAATTTTGGATGTCATATGACTCCGTTCCATGCTTGCAAACATGCTATCATAATGTTGCTGTTTTACACTTGCTGAAACTGTTTCAACGTTCAAATTTGTCATGTTGGTTCCCACTAATCCATGAGTCATATGTATATGATGCATTGATGTTATTTGCTATTTTTTATGTTTACTTTGATGCCATGCCCTTGGTTACTATGTATAGTTGTTGTAGCATCTTCGTTTCATGCCTCCAACATGCCATCATATTAACTCTGCTCATGCATATGCTCATGTGTTATAAAGTTGCATTTTGCATTGATCATATTGGTTTAACCTTGATGCCTATTAACCTGAACCTTAATGATATTTGATGTATGTTATATGTACATGAAGATCATGTCAAGTTTATGCTCATATGATTCCTGTACCATGTTGTTTTGATGATTGCAAAGAGCCTAGTTGCTGTTTTGAGCATATTGTTGTTATATCTTGTATGGAGTGTATGTGTTGCACCGTTGCTCCGTTTTGAGCATGCTCTATACAAAAATTGCTTGATTTTGCATGTAGTTTCATCTTATCATGTTGCATCCATGTTTTGGGATAGTTTGCTTTATGTTTGAATGTATTTCGCATCAATGTCATGTTTGACTTGTTTTGCTCATATCTTCTAGGCTGTAACTCCGAACTAAATAAACTTTATATGTAGCTTGACTAGATTTTCATGTAGATCATATTGGTGCATCTTAACATAGGGTCTATTCAGATTTGGAACAATTTAGATATTTGCATATGAGGACTTACCAGATTTGTTATATGTTGTTTCCGGCCTCATTTAAACTTGCTTTGATGTGTTGTTCTTGTTTGCATCATCTCTTGCCATGAATAGCATCATGTAGCCTTTGTCATATTTGGTTGAGCAGCATGTCATGTTTATGTGTTATGTGTTTACCATGTTGTTTGCTTCTCGATAGTTCCTGTTTCGTTGCGATCGTGAGGATTCATTCGTCTCCGCTTGGTTCGTCTTCGCCCGTTCGCCTTCTTCACGGACTTGTTCTTCTTCCTAGAGGGATTTCAGGCAAGATGACCATTACCCTGGATCTCACTACTATCATTGCTATGCTAGTTGCTTCGTTCTATCGCTATGCTGCGTTACCTATCACTTGTTTACCAAGTCTCTCAAATTGCCATGTCAGCCTCTAACCTTTTCACCCTTCCAAGCAAACCGTTGTTTGGCTATGTTACCACTTTTGCTCGGCCCCTCTTATAGCATTGTTAGTTGCAGGTGAAGTTGAAGATTGCTCCATGTTGGACAGGATTATGTTGGGATATCACAATGTCTCTTATTTAATTAATGCATCTATATACTTGGTAAAAGGTGGAGGGCTCGGCCTTATGCCTGGTGTTTTGTTCCACTCTTGCCGCCCTAGTTTCCTTCATACCGGTGTTATGTTCCTTGATTTTGCGTTCTTTACGCGGTCGGGTTTATGGGAACCCCTTGACAGTTCGTTTTGAATAAAACTCCTCCAGCAAGGCCCAACATCGGTTTTACCATTTGCCTAACATAATTAAAATTTAAGTAGGCGATTTTCTCAGACCCCTAGTTGCTTAATCAACCCCTCCCCCCTCCCCCCCGGGCCAGTGTGTCACGCCCAATATGCGACCCTATCCAAAAGGAACTAGAAGGTCCCACCAAGGATAGACCCGCATATTGGAACGCTTTTGCAAGGTGGATATCATTACATCAACATTACATAATAGATGGGGTACATACGAAAGGCATACAATGCCACACGAATACAACATCATCTTACATAAGAGCACCATCCGACTACGGATGAAACACAAACAGTAAACTCAAACGACATCCACCACCGCTAGCCCAGTGCCGACCGAACCTATCCCCGATCAAGAATAAGCGTAAGAAGAACTCCAAAACAAGCAAACTTCGCTCTCGCGTCGATCATCGCAAAACCTGTACACTGCAATCGTTGTTGTAGTAATCAGTGAGCCACGAGGACTCAGCAATCCCATTACCATGGGTATCAAGACTAGCAAAGCTTAATGGGAAAGGAAGGGGTAAAGTGGTGAGGTTGCAACAGTGGCTAAGCAAGTATGGTGGCTAACATACGCAAATGAGAGCGAGAAGAGAAACAAGCGGAACGGTCGCCAACTAGTAATGATCAAGAAGTGATCCTGAGCTCCTACTTACGTCAATCATAACAGAGAAACCGTGTTCACTTCCCGGACTCCGCCGAGAAGAGACCATCACGGCTACACACACGGTTGATGCGTTTTAATTCGGATCTGGTGTCAAGTTATCTACAACCGGACATTAACAGATTCCCATCTGCCACATAATCGCGGGCACGGCTCTCGAAACTTTATACCTTGCAGGGGTGTCCCAACTTAGCCCATGATAAGCTCTCACGATCAACGAAGGATATTCCTTCTCCCAGGAAGACCCGATCAGTCTCGGAATCCCGGTTTACAAGACATTTCGACAATGGTAAAACAAGACCAGCAAGACTGCCCGATGCGCCGACATCCCGATAGGAGCTGCACATATCTCGTTCTCAGGGCAACACCGGATGAACACTACGTACAACTAAAACCAGACCTCGAGTTTCCCCGAGGTGGTGCTGCAAGTGGCTCTAGTTTGGACCAACACTTAGACAAGCATTGGCCCAGGGGGGCTGAATAAAGATGACCCTTGGGTTAATTACTCCCAAGGGAAAAGTAGGTGGTGGTGAGGCAAATGGTAAAACCAAGGTTGGGCCTTGCTGGAGGAGTTTTATTCAAAGCGAACTGTCAGGGGGGTCCCATAAATCACCCAACCGCGTTAGGAACGCAAAATCCGGGAACATAACACCGGTATGATGGAAACTAGGGCGAAGAGTGGAACAAAACACCAAGCATAAGGCTGAGCCTTCCACCCTTTACCAAATATATAGATGCATTAATAATATAAGAGATATTGTGATATCCCAACATAACCCTGTCCACCATGGAGCAATCTTCAACTTCACCTACAACTAGCAATGCTATAAGAGGGGCTGAGCAAAGAGGTAACATAGCCAATCAACGGTTTGCTAGGAAGGGTGTCAAAGGTTAGAGGTTCATGGCAATTTGGGAGGCTTGAAGAGCAAATGATAGGCAACGCAGCATAGCGATAGAACGAAGCAACGAGCATAGCAATGATAGTAGTGAGATCCAGGGTAGCGGTCATCTTGCCTCAAATCCCGCAAGGAAGAAGAACGAGTCCATGAAGAAGATGAAGGCATGAAGACGGACCACACGTAGACGAACGAATCCTCACGATCACAACGAAACGGGAACTATCGAGAAGAAGCACACAACATAGTAAACACACCACACATGAACAAGACATGATGCTCAACCAAGTATGATGCATGACAAGGCTACATGAAGCTACTCATGGCAAGAGATGGTGCAAACAAGAACAACACATCAAGACAAGTTTAAATGAGGCCGGGAACAACATATAACAATTCCGGTAAGTCGTCATATGCATATTTCGAAATTGGTCCAGAACTGAATAAACCTCATGTTCAAGTTGTTAAACAGCAAGTTAAGATGCACCAAGATGATCTACACGAGATTCTAGCCAAGTTACATATAAAGTTCATTAGATTTGGAGCTACGGCCTAGAAGATATGAGCAAAACAAGTTAAGCATGGCATTGGTGCAAAAGGCCCTCGAACATCAAACAAACACCTCAAAACAAGGATGCAACATGATAATATGAAACTACATGCAAAATCAAGCAAGTTTCATATAGAGCACACTCAAGACGGAGCGACGGAGCAACACATACACTCTATACAAGACATAACAACAATCTGCCCAAAACAGCAACTAGGCATCTTGGAAGCATCAAAACAACATGCTACAGCATCCCAACATAAGAACAAAAGCAACATAAGTACAGGTAAAGAATAACAAAACATGAACACTGAGCTATCTCCAGAAATCACTAGAACATGCTCAAAAGGACATGGAAAGATTGCAAATTATAACAGTTTCAGGCTTAGCAGAAATAACATCAGGTTGCAATGTTTAGAGCTATCAAACAACATGTTACAGGAGCTTATCATGGCAAACAAAAGCATGGCATGAATCTACTAATGGCATAGAACAAGAGTCCCTTACTGACCATGATCCAAAAGGGCACAGAAAATATGATGGCACCCATGTAAACATGGCAAAAGATAGGACAGATTCATACATGGCAGGAACAACAATAAGTAGGCATGTTGGTGAGCTTGAACCACTCACTACAGAGCAACACATGGCATGGAAAGGCAACAAACAGTAAGAAGACATGTTTATGAAGCTAAGCATGGCAAGAACAAGTACATAGGGTGCATGGATCACTACCAAACACATGTCTAAAACTGAACTTAATGTTAACAGGCTGACAGCAACATTATTTAGCAACTTTGGAGCAAGATTACAACAAGCTACAGCAGGCTATAATTGCAACCAAGGGCATGAATGGATAGATCATGACATGTATAACAAAACATGTTTAGTAAACATCTCCAGATTATGCACGAAATGACTTGTAGCAGCAGGTTTACATAGCAACAAAATATAACAGAATCTGCCTAGCAAAACAGCAACAACAAGTACCCTCCTTAACGAGCTTTATGCACTCAGTACACAACTCAAAAAAATACATGGATGACACCTCTGGAAAGATGGCATAGCATAGATCAAAACACATGTAGACATCAACCTCATAGGATGCACACATCAATCATGGCAAAAATGACAAATGAGCATGTTATAACAGTTTCAGCAGATTAACATCAACATGCACTCTTCGAACAACATTTCGGGCATCAAGATAAGCTCAAATGAAAATGATGCAATGGAACGAAATGAAGCTCGTCGAGACGAACAATTTGACATATTAGACACACGAAACGGAGCAGTATGCACGGAGTTATGATCGATGAATATGGCATGAAAATATGCAGATCTGGGGACTGTGGAATCGGGGTCAACCTTGTGGGATCTCAGATCCAGATCCGGGCACGTGGATCGAGGCTCGCCGGAGTTGCTCGCCGGAGTAGGGGAGGAAGGCGGCCGGGGAGGTCGAGGAGGAGGCCGGACAGAGCGGATCCGGCGCGGAGGAGGCCGGAGAGGCCGGGGACGGCGGCGCCGGACCGGGCGGAGCGAGGCGGGCGGCGGCGCAGGCGCGACGACGGCGGTGCGGGCGGGCGAGGCGACAGGCGCGGGCGGGGGCGGCGGTCGCGGACGCGGGCGGCTCCCGGCGGAGGGAGGCGCCGGAGGGCGGCGGAGGTCGCCGGCGGGCACGGCGGGGGCTGGAGGCGAGGCGCGCGGCGGCAAAGCAGCCGAGCACGCCGGCTTGGGCGCTATGGCGTTTCCGGGTGGCGGCGGCGGCGGATCTGGGCCCGCTGGCTCGGGCGCGTTTCGCGGGCCGGGCGGAGGCGGGCGCCGCGTGGACAGGTGGCGGCGCTGTTGGCTAGCAGCGGCGGGGGGTGACGTGGCGGGCGCTGATTGGTCGGAGTGAGGTGGAGGTCGGGCGTGTCCGCCGTCCGTGACATGTCTAGCGGCGCGAGGATGAAGATGACTAGGGTTTGCACCACGAATTTCGGGGAGGCACACATATATATAGGTAGAGGGAGCTAGGAGAGTCCAAATGAGGAGCGGTTTTCGGCCACGCGATCGTGGTCGAACGACCGAGAGCATGGAGGGGAGTTTGCTGGGTTTTGGGCCACTTTCAATAGGGGTGTTGGGCTGCAAACAAAAGAGGCCTTTACGGTTACCCGGTTAACCGTTGGAGTATCAAACGACCTCCAAATGGCACGAAACTTGACAGGCGGTCTACCGGTGCTATACCAAGGCCGCTTGGCAAACCCCGGTACATTCCGAGAACGTTTAATACCCGCTCACAACGAGAGACAAAAAGGGGACGCTGGAGGACATATGAGTGCCGGATTGCAAAACGGACAACGGGGAAAGTGCTCGGATGCATGAGATGAACACGTATGCAAAATGAGATGCACATGATGACATGATATGAAATGCATAAGATGACATGGCAAAGTGCAACACACAAGCAAATGACATGGCAACTATGGCGAATAACTGGCAGACACGTGGCGCATCAAATTCGGGGCGTTACAACACTCCTCCACTAACAAGAGATCTCGTCCCGAGATCTTAGGACCGAGACGGAAGAGAAAAGGGGTGAGGTGAAACAAGAACTCAAGAGAAGAAGCAAAGAATCGAGAGCACTCAAGAAGAAGAGGGGAACGACGAGAATGACGAGAATCGAAAGCTCACGGAATAAGATAGACTATGAAACCACTCGTTCTAACCGGAGTGGTTAGAATGAGAAAAGAAACGGATAAGACTGAAAGGATTTAGGCAGCACTCCGGCTGAAAAAAGGAAGGATTAGAACATGAACTTGAGAGGATGGAATGATACTTGATGAAGACATGACACAAAAACTCCAAAAAGAATGGAAATAGTTGAAAGAAAAGAACGGAGAAGAAAACGACAACTTGTGCCACGAATGAAATAGAAAGCAAGCTTTAGAAGGAAGGTTTAAATGGAGTTGTTGAGAAAATCAACAACGAAAAGAATAAGCTTGTTGTGGACTTATAGATAACATCTCAAAATTATGAGGTGATCTCCGACCACAAGCGGAAAAGATTGAATGGCTGAGAAGAACGAAGAAATGCAAAACTTCACTTCAAAAGGATATGGAGAATTAATTGCACTTTGAGAAGCAAGAAGAAGGATACTTGAGCTCCTTCGATTAGAATCTTGATGAACTCTTGAAAGAATGAATTAAATCATGAAGAACCACCATGAAGCACTCCGGTGACAAAAAGATGAAGAGATTGAATGAAGGATGAAAGAATAAGATTAAAGCCTTGCGGTGATTTAGATGGAGGTTCCGACGAAATGGCCAGGAAATTCGAACTCCGGAAAAGAAAAGATGAAAACACTTGGAACTAGAATTTAATCCTCACGAACAAACTCCAAAGGAAGGGATTACTCGCTTGGATGAAATAAGAATAAGATTTATTGTATGCTTATCCTTCATCAAATTAAATTGATGACAAGCAATGGATTTTTGCATACTACTTATTCTTCTTGAAAAAGGATTGAGAAGTGACATATCACAAACTTGAGAAGGTCTTCATGAACCACCGGTAGGATTCGAAAGAACGAATGGATTAAAATGATAATCTTGAACGAACCACCATAAGAATACAAAATTGAATGACGAAGGAGAATGAATCACCGTGAAGAATTAGAAAAGCACGAAGGCACTTGAGGGAATTTAGAGAGACGAGAACGTAGAGATCGCGAACTGATTGAAGAATACTTGAACGAAGCACCGGGATAAATAGAGACCGATAATTTGAATGATGGCCTCCGGTGAAAAGAAACGGGAAAACAACTTCTGACATACTCCGGATAGTTAAGAATAGAATATCGGACAAATGGAATAATTCGAGAGGATAATATGAAGCTAGCACCACGGAACTCCGGGAGAACGGACAAGATTTAGGGGAAAAACTCTTCTTCGATCTTCAAATGTCGATGGAAAACACCACCAAAATTTCTGACATACTTCGGGAGAATGACAAAGAGGAAGGGTTGAACCAAAGATGAAAAGAATTTGAAAGCGATCTTGGAGAAGGCATGTGACTGATGAAATCATACTTACGCCAGACTTGAAAAGAAATAGGAATGGCTCCGGAATAATTAGAAGAGTCAGGTAAGATCCTGGAAAAAGACCTATGGGTTAGGGCCCACTAATAGAAAACAGCGTTGGAAAGGATTGTTGAAGAGATAGATGATGCACCGGAACACTTGAAATATTTGAATGAGGTGACAACCTTGAATTAATTCGAACACGGACGAATCTCCTGAGATGTCTTGAGCACTCCGGAAGGATAAACTGGCGAGAGGCGAACGAACAAGGAGAACACTTGCGCTGAGGAAAAGAATATAATCAACCCGAAAACTGGAATTGAATCCACCGGAGAAGAAAAAGAGATGAAGAATGTCAAACAAAAGAGAATTCACCGGTTGAAATGATTGAGTTAAGACTGAAGAGGCTCCGTGCGAATGAAATAGATGGTCGAGAGAGAGTCAGACTCCGGGAAGAAAAAGGGTGGGAGGGCGGGAAAAACAAAGGCAACTTGGAAGGGGAAACCGACGAATATCTTGAAGAGAAAAACACCGGTTGAAATCATTGAGGAAAGAAAGCAAGGACTTCACACGGATGGATACTCGATTACGAACTCCGGTAACAAAATAGATGATACCAACTTGTCACGCCCAATATGCGACCCTATCCAAAAGGACCTCGAAGGTCCAACCAAGGATAGACCAGCATATTGGAACGCTTTTGCAAGGTGGATATCATTACATCAACATTACATAATAGATGGGGATACATACGAAAGGCATACAATGCCACACGAATACAACATCATCTTACATAAGAGCACCATCCGACTACGGATGAAACACAAACAGAAACTCAAACGACATCCACCCTGCTAGCCCAGGCTGCTGACCTGGAACCTATCCCCTGATCGAAGAAGAAGGAGAAGAAGAACTCCAAAACAAGCAAACTTTGCTCTCGCGTCAAGATCATCGCAAAACCTGTACTCGCAATCGTTGTTGTAGTAATCAGGAGCCACGAGGACTCAAAGAATCCCATTACCATGGGTATCAAGACTAGCAAAGCTTAATGGGAAAGGAAGGGGTAAAGTGGTGAGGTTGTAGCAGTGGCTAAGCAAGTATGGTGGCTAACATACGCAAATGAGAGCGAGAAGAGAAACAAGTGGAACGGTCGCCAACTAGTAATGATCAAGAAGTGATCCTGAGCTCCTACTTACGTCAATCATAAAACAGAAACCGTGTTCACTTCCCGGACTCCGCCGAGAAGAGACCATAACGGCTACACACACGGTTGATGCGTTTTAATTCGGATCTGGTGTCATGTTATCTACAACCGACATTAACAAATTCAGATTCGCCACATAATCGCGGTAGCGGCTCTCGAAAGTTTATACCTGCAGGGTGTCCCAACTTAGCGCATGATAAGCTCTCGCGATCAACGAAGGATATTCCTTCTCCCGTGAAGACCCGATCAGTCTCGAATCGGTTTACAAGAAATTTCGACAATGGTAAAACAAGACCAGCAAGACCGCCCGATGCGCCGACATCCCGATAGGAGCTGCACATATCTCGCTCGTGGCAACACCGGATGAACACTACGCATAACTAAAACCGGACCTCGAGTTTCCCGAGGTGGCGCTGCCGATGGTTTCTAGTTTGGACCAACACTTAGACAAGCATTGGCCCGGGGGGGCTGAATAAAGATGACCCTTGGGTTAATTACTCCCAAGGGAAAAGTAGGTGGTGGTGAGGCAAATGGTAAAACCAAGGTTGGGCCTTGCTGGAGGAGTTTTATTCAAAGCGAACTGTCAGGGGGTCCCATAAATCACTCGACCGCGTTAGGAACGCAAAATCCGGGAACATAACACCGGTATGATGGAAACTAGGGCGAAGAATGGAACAAAACACCAGGCATAAGGCCGAGCCTTCCACCCTTTACCAAATATATAGATGCATTGATAATATAAGAGATATTGTGATATCCGAACATAACCCTGTCCACCATGGAGCAATCTTCAACTTCACCTGCAACTAGCAACGCTATAAGAGGGGCTGAGCAAAGCGGTAACATAGCCAAGCAACAGTTTGCTAGGAAGGGTGTCAAAGGTTAGAGGTTCATGGCAATTTGGGAGGCTTGAAGAGCAAATGATAGGCAACGCAGCATAGTGATAGAACGAAGCAACTAGCATAGCAATGATAGTAGTGAGATCCAGGGTAGCGGTTATCTTGCCTGAAATCCCGCAAGGAAGAAGAACGAGTCCATGAAGAAGATGAAGCCACGAAGACGGACCACACGTAGACAAACGAATCCTCACGATCGCAACGAAACGGGAATTATCGAGAAGAAGCACACAACATAGTAAACACACCACACATGAACAAGACATGATGCTCAACCAAGTATGATGCATGACAAGGCTACATGAAGCTACTCATGGCAAGAGATGATGCAAACAAGAACAACACATCAAGGCAAGTTTAAATGAGGCCGGGAACAACATATAACAATTCCGGTAAGTCCTCATATGCATATTTCGAAATTGGTCCAGAACTGAATAAACCTCATGTTCAAGTTGTTAAACAGCAAGTTAAGATGCACCAAGATGATCTACATGAGATTCTAGTCAAGTTACATATAAAGTTCATTAGATTTGGAGCAACGACCTAGAAGATATGAGCAAAACAAGTTAAGCATGGCATTGGTGCAAAAGGCACTCGAACATCAAACAAAAACCTAAAAACAAGGATGCAATATGATAATATGAAACTACATGAAAAATCAAGCAAGTTTCATATAGAGCACACTCAAGACGGAGCGACGGAGCAACACATACACTCTATACAAGACATAACAACAATCTGCCCAAAACAGCAACTAGGCATCTTGCAAGCATCAAAACAACATGCTACATCATCCCAACATAAGAACAAAAGGCATGAACATGAAGTACAGGTAAAGCATAACAAAACATGAACACTGAGCTATCTCCAGAAATCAGTAGAATATGCTCAAAAGGACATGGAAAGATTGCAAATTATAACAGTTTCAGGCTTACAGAAATAACATCAGGTTGCAATGTTTAGAGCTATCAAACAACATGTTACAGGAGCTTATCATGGCAAACAAAAGCATGGCATGAATCTACTAATGGCATAGAACAAGAGTCCCTTACTGACCATGATCCAAAAGGGCACAGAAAATATGATGGCACCCATGTAAACATGGCAAAAGATAGGACAGATTCATACATGGCAGGAACAACAATAAGTAGGCATGTTGGTGAGCTTGAACCACTCACTACAGAGTAACACATGGCATGGAAAGGCAACAAACATTAAGAAGACATGTTTATGAAGCTAAGAATGGCAAGAACAAGTTCATAGGGTGCATGGATCACTAGCAAAACACATGTCTAAAACTGAACTTAATGTTAACAGGCTGATAGCAACATTATTTAGCAACTGTGGAGCAAGATTACAACAAGCTACAGCAGGCTATAATTGCAACCAAGGGCATGAATAGATAGAGCATGACATCTATAACAAAACATGTTTAGTAAACATCTCAAGATTATGCACGAAATGACTTGTAGCAGCAGGTTTACATAGCAACAAAATATAACAGAATCTGCCTAGCAAAACAGCAACAGGAAGTACCCTCCTTAACAAGCTTGATGCACTTAGTACACAACTCACAAAAATACATGGATGACACCTCTGGAAAGATGGCATGGCATAGATCAAAACACATGTAGACATCAACCTCATAGGATGCACACATCAATCATGGCAAAAATGACAAATGAGCATGTTATAACAGTTTTAGCAGATTAACATCAACATGCACTCTTCCAACAGCATTTCAGGCATCAAGATGAGCTCAAATGAAAATGATGCAATGGAACGAAATGAAGCACTCGTCGAGACGAACAATTTGACATATTACACGCACGAAACGGAGCAGTATACACGGAGTTATGATGCGATGAATATGGCATGAAAATATGCAGATCTGGGGACTTGGTGGAATCGGGGTCAACCTTGTGGGATCTCAGATCCAGATCCGGGCATGTGGATCGAGGCTCGCCGGAGTTGCTCGCCGGAGTAGGGGAGGAAGGCGGCCGAGGAGGTCGAGGAGGAGGCCGGACGGAGCGGATCCGGCGCGGAGGAGGCCGGAGAGGCCGGGACGGCGGCAAGGCTGTGGCGGCGCGGACCGGGCGGAGCTAAGGCGGGCGGCGGCGCAGCGCGCTGGCGCGGCGCTGCTGGCCGGGCGAGGCGACAGGCGGCGGGGCAGGGCGGCGGTCGCGGACGCGCGCGGCTCCCGCGGAGGGAGGCGCCGAGGGTTGCGGAGGTCGCCGGCGGGCACGGCGCTGGGCTGGGAGGCGAGGCGCGGAGGCGCGCCGGCGGCAGCCGGCGGCATGCCGGTGCGGGCGCTGGGCGTCCCGCAGGGGCGGCGGCGGCGGATCCGCGCCATGAACTGGCTCGGCGCTGGCCTCGCGGCCGGGCGGAGGCAAAGCGGCGGCGGTGGACAGGTGGCGGCGTCGGTTGGCTAGCGGCGGCGGCGGGGTGACGTGGCGGGCACTGATTGGTCGGAGTGAGGTGGAGGCTGGACGTGTTCGGCCGTCGGCGGACATGTCCGGTGGCGCGAGGATGAAGATGACTAGGGTTTGCACCACGAATTTCGGGGAGGCACACATATATATAGGTAGAGGGAGCTAGGAGAGTCCAAATGAGGAGCGGTTTTCGGCCACGCGATCGTGATCGAACGACCGAGAGCATGGAGGGGAGTTTGCTGGGTTTTGGGCCACTTTGAATAGGGGTGTTGGGCTGCAACCAAAAGAGGCCTTTACGGTTACCCGGTTAACCGTTGGAGTATCAAACGACCTCCAAATGGCACGAAACTTGACAGGCGGTCTACCGGTGCTATACCAAGGCCGCTTGGCAAACCTCGGTCCATTCCGAGAAAGTTTAATACCCACTCACAACGAGAGACAAAAAGGGGACGCCGGAGGACATAGGAGTGCCGGATTGCAAAACGGACAACGGGGAAAGTGCTCGGATGCATGAGATGAACACGTATGCAAAATGAGATGCACATGATGACATGATATGAAATGCATAGGATGACATGGCAAAGTGCAACACGCAAGCAAATGACATGGCAACTACGGCGAATAACTGGCAGACACCTGGCGCATCGAATCCGGGGCGTTACACAGTGCTCCTCTGACTGTTGGTCTGAACCGAGTAGACTGCGGGGCCACCGCGGGGCAACTTGAGGTTTGGTTTTACTCGTAGGATGTCTCATCCGTTGTGCCCTGAGAACGAGATATGTGCGGCTCCTATCGGGATTTGTCGGCACACCGGGATGTCTTGCTGGTCTTGTTTTACCATTGTCGAAATGTCTTGTAACCGGGATTCCGAGTCTGATCGGGTCTTCCCGGGAGAAGGAATATCCTTGGTTGATCGTGATGGCTTATAATGGGCTAAGTTAGGACACCCCTACAGCATTTAAACTTTCGAAAGCCGTGCCCACGGTTATGTGGCAAACGGGAATTTGTTAATATCCGGTTGTAGAGAACTTAACACTTGACTTAATTAAAATGCATTAACCGCGTGTGTAGCCGTGATGGTCTCTTCTCGGCGGAGTCCAAGTAGTGAACACGGTTTGGGTTATGTTTGAACGTAAGTAGTTCAGTATCACTTCTTGATCATTACTAGTTTGCGACCGTTCATGTAGCTTCTCATCTTATTCTTCTACTCTTAAGTTAGCCACCATATCATGCTTAGTCACTGCTACAACCTCGCCACTTATCCATTCCATACCCATTAAGCTTTGCTAGTGTTGATACCCATGGTAATGGGATTGCTGAGTCCTCGTGGCTCACACATTACTACAACAACAGTTGCAGGTACAGGTAATGGGATGATCATTATGCGAGAGCGATGTATGCTTGTCTTGGGGTTCTTCTTCTGCTTCTTCTTCGTTCAGGGGTTAGGTTCCAGGTTGGCAGCCTGGGCTAGCAGGGTGGATCTCGTTTGAGTTTCTGTTTGTGTTTCATCCATTGTCGGATGTTGCTCTTATGTATGATGTTGATGTATTCATGTGGCATTGTATGCCTTTTGTATGTCTCCCCAACTATTATGTAATTGTACGATGTAATGATATCCACCTTGCAAAATCGTCTCCAATATGCGCTTCTATCCTTGGTGGGACCTTCGAGTTCCTTTAGGATAGGGTCGCATATTAGGCGTGACAAGTTGGTATCAGAGCCTCGACCGAACATAGGAGCCCCCTTGATTGTTTGTAGTTTGGCCGTTGTCGAGTCTAGAAGAAAACTGTTTTTGGAGTCTAGTTATATCGGAGAGTAGGAATTCTTTTTTACTCCTCAGCCCCGTCGTCGCTCTAGTGAGGAATCTTGACATCGGTGTTTTGAATTAATTCTCTTCACTTTCAAATTTTCGTTAGGGTCACGCAAATGGTTTTCCGATCGTTGGTTCTCAGCTCTTTTCATCCGGTGCATTTCTCGTCAAGGCGATTCGACCCTCTTTTTTTTGCAAGTTGAATCCTCAATTCTTTCTCAACGAAGTTGTTTTTCTGTCCTCAGTTGCTTTCTTTTTCCCACCCTCCCACCCTTTTTCTTCTCGGAGCCGGAGTCCGTAATCGAGTATCCATCCTACTTGTGGGAAGCCTTTGCATTCATTCAACCGGTGTTTTCTCTTCAAGTTATTCGTCAATTCCCCCTTCCAAGTTGCCTTTGTTTTTTCCGCCCTCCCACCCCTTTTCTTCCCAGAGTCTGAGTCTCTTTAGACCATCAATTTCATTCGTGCGGAGCCTCTTAAGTCTTTCGCCAATTGTTTCAACTAGTGGTTTCTTGCCTAGCTCGTCATTCTTCATCCCTTTCTTTTCCGGTGGACTCAATTCATGTTTTTCGGGTTGATCATATTCTTTACCTTGGATCAAGTATTCCCCTTGCTCGTTCGCCTCTCGCCATTTAATCTTTCCGGAGTGCGGAAGACATCTAAGGAGATTCGTCTGTGTTCGAATTAATTCAAGGTTGTCACCTCATTCAAATATTTCAATTGTTCCATGCGTCATCTATCTCTTCAACAATCCTTTTTCAACGGTGTTTTCTTTTTAGTGGGCCCTAACCCACATGTTTATTCCCAGGATCTTACCTCACTCTTCTATTTTCCGGAGTTATTCCCAAATTCATTTTAAAGTGTGACGTAAGAATGGATTCCATCAGTCACATTCCATACCCAAGATAGTTTTCAATTTTTTTTTCATATTTGGTTCAACCCTTCCTCTTTTCATTCTCCTGGAATATCTCAGTAATTTTTGGTGGTGTTTCTCGTCATCATTTGAAGATCGAAGAAGAGGTTCTCTTAAATCTTGTCCGTTCTCTCGAATATTCGTGGTTCTAGCTTCATGTTATTATCTTGAATTGTTTCGTTTGTCAGATATTCTTTCTTACCCATCCAAAGTATGTCAAGAGTTGTTTTCCATTTCTTTTCATCCGGAGGCCATCATGCCAGAAGAATTCTTCGTCCACACATTTCAGCTACCGTTATCCAATTATCCCGGCGCTTCGTTCAAGTGCTCTTTAATCAGCTCGAGTTCTTCCTGTTCTCTTGTATCTAAATCCACTCAGAGCATATTCCTTCTCCTAATTCTTCCCAGTGATTCATTCTCTTTCATCAGTCATTTTTTAATTCTTATGGTGGTTCCTTCAGCATTCCCCTTCCTTTGTCATCGTATCAATTCATTCCTTCTTTCAAATCCTTTTCGGTGGTTCATGAAGACTTTCCCAAGTTTTGCGCTATATCTCCGCTAAATCCTTTTCCAACAAGAATAAGTAGTATGCAAAATCCGTTGCTTGTCATCAATTTAATTTGATGAAGGATAAGCATAGAATAAATCTTTTTTTCCTCCAAGTGATCAATCCCTTCCTTCGGAGTTTCATCTTGATGAATAAATTCTAGTTCCAAGTGTTTTCATTTTTTTCTTTTCCGAAGTTCAAATTTCCTCGACCATTTCGTCGGAACCTCCATCTAAATCACCGCAAGTCTCATCTTATTCTTTCATCCTTCACTCTATCTCATCATTCTTTTGTCACCGGAGTTCTTCATGGTGGTTCTTCATGATTTACTCCATTCTTCAAGAGTTCATCAAGATTCTTGTTGGAAGATTTCAGGTATCTTTTCTTCTCACATCTCAAAGTGCAAATAATTCTCCATTTTCTTCTGAAGTGAAGTTTTGCATTTCTTCGTTCTTCTCAGCTATTCAGAAGTTTGGTTGTGGTATAATTTCACCTCATGTTTTGAGATGTTTTTCCACAACAAGCCTCTTTCGTTGTTGAATATCTCAAGAACACCGTTCTGCCCTTCCTCTAAGGATGCTATCAAATTCATTCATGGTGGAAGATGTTTTTCTCTCATCCGTTCTTTTCATTCCATTCTTTCAATTCTTCCAGAGGCATTGCGTTGTTCATCTCGTCAAGTGTCATCCCACTGGATGAAGTTCATGTTCTATTCCTTCAATTTTCAGCCAAAGTGCTACCCAAATTCTATCATTCTTATTCCTTTTCTATCTCATCCTAATCGGAGTGGATTCTAAGTCCATCTTATTCCTTCAGCTTTGATTCTCCTCATACTCGTCATTCCTCTTCTCTACCCGAACGCTCTCGGACTTTGTTCATCTTCTCTCTTGCGTTCTTGCTTCACCTCTTCCTCTTTCTCTTCCGTCTCGTTCCTAAGATCTCGAGACGAGATCTCTTGTTAGGGGAGGAGAGTTGTAACGACCCGAATCCGATGCGCCAGGTGTCTTCCGGTCATTCGTCGTTGTGCCCATGTCATTTGCTTGCGTGTTGCATTTTTCCATGTCATCATGTGCATTTCATCTGCACGTTTTTCAAAACTTGCATCTGTTCGGGTACCCCTGGTTCTCTCCGTTGTCCATTCTGAGCCCAACCACACTCGCACGCGCCCGTGGCACATCTGAAATATTATTTTATAAGTGTCATAAAATTTTTGTCGGATTGAGGTGAAAGTTGGCGTGCGGTCTTATTATAGTGTAGGTAGACGGCTTGTCAAGTTTCGTTGTATTCGGAATTCGTTTGATAGCCCAACCGTCATCCGCAGCGGCACCATTGCTGGTTTATTCGTCGGACGTTTCAGTCTCCAAAACTGCCACGGGGCCGCGCCTCTTCTCTCTCGTCTCAGCCCAAGGCCTTCTAAACCCAGCCCACTAAACCCATCTTAGGCCCAGCCTACCTCCCCTCGCGTCCGGAACCGTCCGATCGAGATCGGAGGGCTCCAAAACAACCCCAAACCCTAAGCCCTAGACCCCTTTCCTATTTAAGCAGCTCTCCCTCGTCCAACAATGGGCTAAAACCACCTACCACCTCCTTCCCCCGCAGCCGCCGCCGACCTCTGCCGCCGTTGGGAGTCTCTCGACCCCGTGTTGCCCTAGGCCATGTGGGCCCGCGCCCGCGTGGGCCGGCCTCTCCGTTGACCCCGGCCTAGCTTCGTCGGGCCCTGTCCGCCTCCTCTGCTACTAGGCCGAAGCCCAATGTGAGCACCAACCCTATCCCTCGCCCCCTGTGCATGTTAACTATCTAGAGTAAAACAACATCATGTGTGTATGTTTGACCCATGATAACTTTGGGCATGTTACTCCATTTTGCGTGTATGTCAAAATGTTCATCACTTGATGCTCTTTAGGATGCTTGCATTTGCATTCATGTTAGGATTAATATTGATGCTTTAATGTTCATTTCAAAACTGCTACATGATATAAAGCTAGAATCTACTAATTGTTAACATCATGTATGGATCTTCTGAGTGCTATAACTTCGTCTGTGTTGATCCTATGATGATGATCTTGATATCCACATGTTCTGATTTTCATGATCTACATGTTGGTCTGCCTTGCGTTCATGTTAGGGTGCATCTTGATATCTTAATCCCTGTTGCAAAAGTGCATGTTGCTGTTAGCTGCTGAAAATTGTTGTAAGTTGCTGGTTTGTCATTTTTGTTGCATTTTGTGTGTGCATCCTATGAGCATGATGTCCACATGTTTTAGGAGCATTTGCATGCCATCCTTACAGTGGTTCCATACATGTGTTTTGTTATGCCCTATAATGAGTGCATCAAGCTATTGAAGTGGGCTATTCGTTGTTAATGACCTGTCAAGTCTGTTTCTGTCATATCATGATGCCATGTTTGCTTGATGCTACCAATTAATCCATGCAAAATATGGAGGTGCTTAGTTGACATGTTTAGTTGTACTTGTTGTTCAATATCACTGAATGCCTTTTGATGCCCTATATATGTCCCATAGCATATGTTTGCATTGCCATGAACATGCCTATATGTTGTTCCAGATTCCTGTTAATTTCATGATGCCTTGTTGTGAGCTTGATATTAGTTGTTACATGCCTATTCTAGAGATGCTCCAGTTACATGTTTTGACATATGCTATGCGTAATTTGTTCACATGCCATGTTTACTAATTTTAGATTTCATATGCCTCCGTTCCATGCTTGCGAACATGCTATCATAATGTTGTTGTTTTACACTTGCTGAAACTGTTTCAACATTCAATCTTGTCATGTTGGTTCCCACTAATCCATGAGCCATATATATATGATGCCTTAATATTATTTGCTCATTGTTATGTGTAAATTGATGCCATGCCCTTGGTTGCTATGTATAGTTGTTGTAGCATCTTTGTTTCATGTCTCCAACATGCCATCATATTAACTCTGCTCATGCATATGCTCCTGCGTTATAAAGTTGCATTTTGCATTGATCATATTGGTTTAATATTAATACCAATGAACCTGAACCTTAATGACATTTCAATCATGTTACTTGTAAATGAAGTGAATGTCAAGTTCATGCTCATATGGTTCCTGTAGGATGTTCTTTTGATGATTGCAATGTGCCTATTTGCTGTTTTGGGCAGATTGTTATATTTTGTTTGGAGTGTATGTGTTGCACCGTTGCTCCGTTTTCAGCATGCTCTATATGAAACTTGCTTGATTTTGCATGTAGTTTCATATTATCATGTTGCGTCCATGTTTTGAGAGTGTTTGCTTGATGTTCGAATGTATTTTGTATCAATGTCATGTTTGACTTGTTTTGCTCATATCTTCTAGGCCGTAGCTCCGAACTAAATGAACTTTATATGTAACTTGACTAGATTTTCATGTAGATCATCTTGGTGTATCTTAACTTGCTGTTTAACAACTTGAAAATAAGGTTTATTCAGATCTGGACCCATTTTGAAATTTGCATATGAGGACTTACCGGATTTGTTATATGTTGTTTCCCGCCTCATTTAAACATGCTTCTATGTGTTGTTCTTGTTTGCATCATCGCTTGCCATGAATAGAATCATATAGCCTTTGTCATGCATCATACTTGGTTGAGCATCATGTCATGTTTATGTGTTGTGTGTTTACCATGTTGTTTCCTTCTTTCCGGTTGTGCTTCTTCTCGATAGTTCCTGTTTCGTTGCGATCGTGAGGATTCGTTCGTCTCCGCTTGGTTCGTCTTCGCCCATTCACCTTCTTCATGGACTCCTTCTTCCTAGTGGGATTTCAGGCAAGATGACCATTACCCTGGATCTCACTACTATCATTGCTATGCTAGTTGCTTCATTCTATCGCTATGTTGCGTTACCTGTTACCTATCACTTGTTTATCAAGGCTTCCAAATTTTCAGGTCAGCCTCTATCCTCGACACCCTTCCTAGCAAACCGTTGTTTGGCTATGTTACCGCTTTTGCTCAGCCCCTCTTATAGCATTGTTAGTTGCAGGTGAAGTTGAAGATTGCTCCATGTTGGACAGGATTATGTTTGGATATCACAATATCTCTTATTTAATTAATGCATCTATATACTTGGTAAAGGGTGGAAGCCTCGGCCTTATGCCTGGTGTTTTGTTCCACTCTTCCCTTCCTAGTTTTCGTCATACCGGTGTTATGTTCCTTCATTTTGCATTCCTTACGCAGTCGGGTTTATGGGAACCCCTTGACAGTTCGCTTTGAATAAAACTCCTCCAGCAAGGCCCAACATTGGTTTTACCATTTGCCTAACATAACTAAAATTTAAATAGGGGATTTTCTCCGGACCCCTAGTTTCTTAATCAACCCCCCCCCCCCGGCCAGTGCTCCTCCGACTATTGGTTCGAACCGAGAAGACTGCGGGGCCACTGCAGGGCAACTTGAGGTCTATTTTTACTCGTAGGATGTCTCATTCGTTGTGCCCTGAGAACGAGATACGCGCGGCTCCTAGCGGGATTTGTCGGCACACCGGGAGGTCTTGCTGGTCTTGTTTTACCATTGTCGAAATGTCTTGTAACTGGGATTCCGAGTCTGATCGGGTCTTCCCGGGAGAAGGAATATCCTTCGTTGATTGTGAGAGCTTATAATGGGCTAAGTTGGGACAACCCTGCAGGGTTTAAACTTTCAAAAACCGTGCCCGCGGTTATGTGGCAGATGGGAATTTGTTAATATCTGGTTGTGGAGAACTTGACACTTGACTTAATTAAAATGCATCAACTGCGTGTGTAGCCGTGATGGTCTCTTCTCGGTGGAGTCCGGGAAGTGAACACGGTTTGGCTTATGTTTGAACGTAAGTAGTTCAGGATCACTTCTTGATCATTACTAGTTTGCGACCGTTTGCGTAGCTTCTCATCTTATTCTTGTACTCGTAAGTTAGCCACCATATCATGCTTAGTCACTGCTGCAACCTCGCCACTTACCCATTCCATACCCATTAAGCGTTGTTAGTCTTGATACCCATGGGAATGGGATTGCTGAGTCATCGTGGCTCACAGATTACTACAACAACAGTTGCAGGTACAGGTAATGTGATGATCATGATGCGAGACCGATGTATGCTTGTCTTGGGGTTCTTCTTCTGCTTCTTCTTCGTTTAGGGGTTAGGTTCCTGGTCGGCAGCCTGGGCTAGTAGGGGGGATGTCGTTTGAGTTTTTGTTTGTGTTTCATCCGTAGTCAGATGTTGCTCTTATGTATAATGTTGATGTATTCATGAGGCATCATATGCCTTTTGTATGTCTCCCCAACTATTATGTAAGGGATAATTAGTTTTATGCCCCTAGTTGTGTCCCACTCGTCTGTTTTACCCCTAATTCCCAAAAGTCACCGGTTCTGTCCAGGTCACTTTGCTCCTCTTATGCTTTTGCCCTTTGACTGTTTGACCATCAGTTTGAAAACTTCATAACTAATTCATACTAAATCAGAAAAATGCAAATAAGATACCAAAATGTTCAGAAAAACATCACCTCTAAGTGAGTGTCAGTTGCATTCATGAAAAAAGTGTTGGAAAGTGCCCATCCGAGTTTTAGCTCTTATGCTACCACCATGAATATTAAAATCTAAAGTTCAAAAAATTAAAAAAATTGGTGGCAAGAATGACAAATGTTTTAAGTGTCGCTTAAGTTTCATCAGAATAACATTCGTGGGTGCCGTGGCAAAAAAAACAACCAGCACTCCAAAATAGATTATTTCTTTGCCATGACTTCCACGAATGTCGTTCCCTAATGAAACTTGGCAAGCACTTAGAACATTTGTCGTTCTTTGCCACCATATTTGTTTTGAATTTTTTTGAATTTTTTTAGGGTTTACTATTCATGGTGGTATCAAAAGAGCTAAAACTTATATGTGCACTTTCCAACACTTTTTTCAGGAATGCAAATGACACTGACATATAGGTGATGTTTTTCTGAACATTTTGGTATCTTATTTGCATTTTTCTGATTTAGTATGAATTAGTTATGATGTTTTCAAACTGACGGTCAAACGGTCAAAGGGCAAAAGCATAAGAGGAGCAAAGTGACTTGGACAAAACTGGTGACTTTTGGGAATTAGGGGTAAAACAGACGAGTGGGACACAACTAGGGGCATAAATCTAATTGTCCCATTATGTAATGGTACGATGTAATGATATCCACCTTGCAAAAGCATCTCCAATATGCGCTTCTATCCTTGGTGGGACCTTCGAGTTCCTTTAGGATAGGGCGCATATTGGGCGTGACAGGTTAGGTTTCCGATCGTTGGTTCTCAGCTCTTGTAACCCGGCGCATTTCTGGTCAAGTCGATTTGACCTCTTTGTTTTCGCAAGATCAATCCTCAGTTCTTTCTCAGCGACGAGGTTTTCCCCATCCTCAGTTGTTTTATTTTTCCCACCCGCCCACCCTTTTTCTTCTCAGAGCCGGTGTCCGTAATCGAGTATCCATCCCACTCGTGTGAAGCCTTTGCATTCTTTTCTCAATTATTTAAACCGGTGATTTCTCTTCAAGTTATTCGCCGGTTCTCCCGTCCAAGTTGCCTTTGTTTTTCCCGCCCTCCCACCCCTCTTCTTCCTGGAGCTTGAGTCTCTTTCGACAATCAATTTCATTCGTGCGGAGCCTCTTCAGTCTTCGCTCAATTATTTTTAACCGGTGAATTCTTGTTTCGTTCGACATTCTTCATCTCTTTTTCTTCTCCGGTGCATTCAATTCAAGTTTTTTAGTATTGATCGTATTCTTTTCCTTGGATAAAGTGTTTCCCCTGCTCGTTCGCCTCTCGACAGTTTATCCTTCCAGATTGCTCAAGACATCTCAGGAGATTCGTCTGTGTTCGAATTAATTCGAGGTTGTCACCTCATTTAAATATTTCAATTGTTCCGGTGCATCATTTCTCATTCAAAAATCCTTTTTTAATAGTGTTTTATTTTTAGTGGACACTAACCCACAGGTCTTTTCTCGGGATCTTACCTGACTCTTCTAATTATGCTGGAGTTATTCCCAATCCTTCTCTATGTGTGACGTAAGAATGGATTCCATTAGTCACATGCCTTCTACAAGATCGTTTTCACATTCATTTCATTGTTGGCTCAACCTCTTCGCTTCCCATTCTCCCGGAGTATCTCAGTAATTTTGTTGGTCTTTCTCATCGTCTTTTGAAGACCGAAGAAGAGTTTCTCTTAAATCTTGTCCGTTCTTCCGAAGATTCACGGTTCTAGTTTCATGCTATCATCTCGAATTATTCCATTTGTCAGATATTCTTTCTTACCCATCCGGAGTATGTCAGGAGTTGTTTTCCCGTTTCTTTTCACCGGAGGCCATCATTCCAGAAGAATTATTCGTCCTCACATTTCAGCTACCGTTATCCAATTATCCCGGCGCTTTGCTCAAGTGTTCTTTAAGCAGCTCATTATATCTTTGTTCTTTTCCATCTAAATCCCTTCAAGCATATTTGTTCTTCTAATTCTTCTCGGTGAATCATTATCTTTGATCAGTCATTTTTGAATTCTTATGGTGGTTCCTTCAGCATTCGTCTTCCTTTCTCATCATATCAATTCCTTCGTTCTTTCCAATCCTACCGGTGGTTCGTTGAAGACCTTCCACAAGGTTGCACCATTTACCCCTTAATCCTTTTCAAAAATAATAAGTAGTATGCAAAATACATTACTTGTCATCAATTTAATTTGTGCAAGGATAAACATACAATAAATCTTATTCTTATTTCCTCCAAGTGATTAATCCCTTCCTTCGGAGTTTGTTCATCATGAATAATTTCGCGGTTCGAAGTGTTTTCGTCTTTTCTTTCTCCGTAGTTCAAATTCCCATAGCCATTTCGTTGGAACCTCCATCTAAATCACCGCAAGGCTTAATCTTATTCTTTCATCATTCATTCTATCCCATCATCCTTTTGTCACTAGAGATCTTCATGGTGGTTGTTCATGATTTAATTCATTCTTCAAGAGTTCATCAAGATTTTTGTTGGAGGACTTCAAGTATCTTTTCTTCTTGCATCTCGAAGTGCAAATAATACTTCGTTTTCTTCTGAAATGGAGTTGTGCATTTCTTCGTTCCTCTCAGCTATTCAGACTTTTGGTTGTGGTATAATTTCACCACAAGTTTTGAGATGTTTTTAATAAATCCACAACAAGCTTATTCTTTTGTTGTTGATTTCCTCAACAACTCCGTTCAGTTCTTCCTCTAAGGATGCTATCGCATTCATTCGTGGTGGAAGTTGTTGTTCTCTCATCCGTTCTTTTCATTCCATTCTTTCAATTCTTCCGGAAGCATTTTGTTGTTCATCTCGTCAAGTGTCATCCCATCGGGTGAAGTTCATTTCAGCCGGAGTGCTGCCGAAATTCTTTTGTTCTTATTCCTTTCCTATCTTATTCTAACTGGAGTGGTTTCAGAGTGTATAATATTCCTTGAGCTTTTGATTCTTGTCATATTCGCCATTCCTCTTTTCTACCTGAGTGCTCTCGACTTTGTTCAGCTTCTCTCTTGCGTTGTTACTTCACCTCTTCCTCTTTCTCTTCCATCTCGTTCCTAAGATCTCGAGACGAGATCTTCCGTTAGTGGAGGAGAGTTGTAACGCCCCGAGACCGATGCACAAGGTGTCTTCCAGTTATTCCCCATCATTGCCATGTCATTTGCTTGTGTGTTGCACTTTGCCATCTCATCGTCCGCATTTCATCTACATGTTTTTCAAAACTTGCATCCGTCCGAGTCGTCCCGGTTCTCTCCGTTGTCCATTGGGAGTCTAGACACACCCGCACACGCCCGTTGCACCTCCCAGTCCTTGTTTTGTGAGCCACAGAAAAATGTTCTTAGAATGGGCCGAGATTTGCTGAGTGACCTTGGTATATCACCGGTAGACCGCCCGTCAAGTTTCATTCCATTTGGAGGTCGTTTGATGCCCCAACGGTTAACCGAGTTAACCAAAACCCCTCTCTCTTTGCAGCCCAGAACCCCTCCACAACAGCCCTATAGCCCATCTAAACCCCCTCCATGCTCTCCGTCATTTGATCATGATTGTGTGGGCGAAAACCGCACCTCATTTGGACTCTCCTAGCTCCCTCTAGCTTTATGAACAAACCCTCCCCCAAAATTTCGGATCAAATCCTACCCTAACCCTAGCCTTCTCCCTCCTCGCGCCACCGGCCAAACCTCCCCCGCCGCTGCACATGTCCGCCGCCTCCTCTGAGCCAATCCGCGCCCTCCACGTGTCCCCACCGCCGTCTCCACCGCATGGGTGTCGGTGTCATAACCGGCGAATCTCGGGTAGGGGGTCCCGAGCTGTGCGTCTAAGGCTAATGGTAACAGGAGGCGGGTGACCCAATGTTTACCTAGGTTCGGGCCCTCTCTATGGAGGTAATACCCTACTTCCTACTTGATTGACCTTGATGAATATGAGTATTACAAGAGTTGATCTACCACGAGATCGTAATGGCTAAACCCTAGAAGCCCTAGCCTATGAGATTATGATCGTTGTTCTATGGACTAAACCCTCCGGTTTAAGTAGACACCGGAGGGGGATAGGGTTACCAAAGTCGGTTATAGAGAAAGGAATCTACATATCCGAATAGCAAAGCTTGCCTTCCATGTAAAGGAGAGCCCCATCCGGACATGGGAAGAAGTCTTCTATCTTGTATCTTCATAGTCCAACAGTCCGGCCCACGTATATACTCCGGCTGTCCGAGGACCCCTTAATCCAGGACTCCCTCAGTAGCCCCCGAACCAGGCTTCAATGACGATGAGTCCGTGTCGTGGCCGGGGGACGAGCACCTATGGGGCAGGGGGGCCCTTCTGGTCCGGCAGGGGGGGCGAGGGCCGCGCGAAGAGCAGATCGAGGTCACACACGCGGGGGGTTTTACCCAGCTTCGGAGCTCTCCGGAGAGATAAAACTCCTACTGCTGCTTTGTGTTGTATTTGTTCTTGCTCGAGAGCACGAGCGTATTGTGGTGCTGGATGTGTCGAATGGACCGAACCCCTTCTACATGCGCATGGGCCTCCCTTTTATAGTCTAAAGGGGGTTACCGACAGGTGACAGCGTAGGAAGTGGGGGCAAAAGAGTAAAACCGCAGGTTGGTACAACAGTGTTCAACAGTGTCCCCTACCTAACTCTGACGGCAGGGGACAAAGGCATTTAATGCCCGTCCGGTCGCCCCAACAGTGCAAGGAAACGACCGTTAGGTGCGCCACCATTCGCCACGATGGCCTTCTTGTCAACTCCGCTTGCCACCTCGCACCGCATGGCTGCACAGTGCCTCGCCACGTGCTCCTGGGATGGCCTTGGGGTGACACGTCGTTGGATGCGCTGGAGCTTGGGTGCAGGGTGGCAGCCTTGCCGCGGCAAGTGCCTTGTCGCGGCCCTTTTCTTGTTGCGCCGGCAAGCTTGCCAGTCGTCGGGCCTTGCCGGGACGCGTGGGGCGTCGCGGCAAGTCTTCTGGAAACGCCTTGTTTTGGCCTTCCCGGCAAGCTCCTCTTGCCGGGGCCTTGTTCTTCCCGGCAAGCTCCTCTTGCCGGGTCTTTGTCTACTTGGTTGACACTTTGTTCTTGAATGGCAGCAAGTGGAAACGACGGAGGGTCTTCGCGGGCGCCCGGCGAGCCTTGCCGCTGGTGTGCAGAATCGTCTGCAGACACGTCCGGGTACTAAGGTACCCCTACTTTAGTACACCGACAGGAGGCCCCGGGCCTGCCATACACGGTGCCGAGCGCTGTTGGGCCAGGCCCAAAACAGTGCACGGGCTCACGCGCCCTGGGTCCAAGCCGAATCCGCTCCGAATCCACCGCACCCTCCCGTAACGGCAGGCGTCAATTGCGTCGTCGTGGGAGGCGTGGGCAGTGTGTGCGACTTTCAAGGC
Source organism: Aegilops speltoides (assembly GCA_021437245.1). Classification (NCBI taxonomy): domain Eukaryota; kingdom Viridiplantae; phylum Streptophyta; class Magnoliopsida; order Poales; family Poaceae; genus Aegilops; species Aegilops speltoides. The sequence continues at coordinate 306,460,357 of CM038147.1, read as the reverse complement.
GCCCACCCCTGTGATCACGGGGCAGGGTGAGGTCACTTCATCTGTCGTCCCGGCTTCGCCTCCCCGCCACGCGGCTCCCATGCGCGTGGGGTCGTGGGCGGTGAAGGTGGGAAACCGAGCCGTCACGGGCGGAGGTGGTGGGTCGGCCCTGCCTCCTGCTTCTCCCCTGCGCTCCGATTGGCTGAGCGGGGTGGCCGAGCCCCCACCTCGCTCCTTAAAAAGGGCGGAAGGGGAGCGCTAAAATCCCGCACTTCCTCATCTTCTCCTTTCTTCAACTTCTGCTACCCTTCCTCTCATCCGCCATGGAGGGAGGGAATCCTGGTCCTTCATCGGTGGCGGCGAGGGTCGCCACCAGGCAGCGCGCCTCTCCCTATCCCGCGCCGGTGGTGGCGGAGCCAGCCACGAGGGGAAGAGGGAGGGGGCGAGGTCGTGGACGAGGCCGAGGACGTGGTCGGAGCGCTCGGGGAAGAGGCGGCCGGGGCGGTGCGCCACCTCGCCTCCGCCGGCAGCTCCTCCTCCTCGGCGGTCCACACCGGGATGATCCTGGGAGTTCTTCGCTGCTGCGCCGGGCACTCGCCATCGCCTCGGCTTCCGGCCCGCTTATGGCGCGATGGAGCCGGACCGCCGAGATGCTGGAATTGCGCATGAGGGGCTGTGGGATCAGCGCACGCGAGTTAGTGTCGCCTCCCCAGCCCCCGGCGTGATGTATTTTGATCGAGGGTGGAAGACGTCGCCAAGATCCACAGCTTGACGGCGGGTTCACCTCCATTTTAAGTTAATGGAGGGCGACCTTCGCCGTCAAGGTCTTCGGGACTCCGCATCCGGCGAGGTGCTGCGTGGACAGCTCCTCCGATGGCGAAGACTCCTCGAGCGAGAGTGACGTGGAGGAGAGCGACAGCGACGACGAGGACGGCGGCGGGCCCAACTAGGCGTCGGCCGTCACCTCGCGCGCCACCGGCGACCCCATCATCCGGGTCGCCGGCCTTCAACTCCCCGGGTCGCTCCTTGGGCGGCCGGCGTGGGAGGCTGCGGAAGAGGAAGAGGGTGGCAGCAAGGCCGTCAAGTCGGAGTACGAGGCGTGGTGCCTCGACAACGTCTTGACGCCCCGCCGCCCGCCTCGAGCTCGCTCGGCGCCTCCGTCTCCGCCAAGCCCCGGCCGCCCCCGGATGTTCTCTTGGTGTCTTCGCACCAGAGCTCACCTAGGCGCCTTTTTGCCCTTCCGGCAAGCTTCTCTTGCCGGGCCTCCTAGACCTACCTCCTGAAGAGAGAAACAGGAGAGGGATTACAGGCATCTTATCTTTTTAGTTTGTAAGCCTTCGGGCCTTAGCTGCATTTAAAATTTGTAGTCCTCTCTTTCATGTTTTTCATCCTCTATGGACTTGTACTGGAATGGGATGTTTTTTAATGAAAAAGGGGAATGCTTGCCGGGTTACATCCTTTACTTGATGCCGTGCCTTGTATGTTTTCATCCTACGCTTCGAGGGAACTTGCCGGCGTAAGCACACTTGCTGAGTGCGGAACATCAACAGCCCGCTGGCGGTGCTGTTTCCGGCAAGAAACCTTGTCGGGTCAGTTGCAGCGCACTTGTATTGTTGAGCGGACTCGGAAACAAATCAAGGGCGCAACTTGGCCGTGATTCGGCTCCTCCGCGCTCGGGTTTTTCATACAAGGCACGTTCGTTCAAGGATGCCGCCTCGCATTCCCCAGTCCATAAGAGGATGCATGATGAGGGATGAAAAACTTATCTGATATCACAGCCCCCGGCAACTCTGGTTTGTCGGAGGTGAATCTTGGTACTCGCCGCCCCCAGCAATGCTGGTTTGCTAGGGCCCAGGTGTCGATGCGCCCTTCTCTTCTTTCCTTGTCGCTGCTACTTCAGTCATGAGAACAACTTAGACAAATACCGAATAAGTTATTTTGTAATGTAACTTCATCCCGGCTACGCCGCCGTGTTACATCCTTTGTATGTTTTACCCCACGCTTTTAGGGAACTTGCGGTGCATACACACTTGCTGAGTGCGGAGCGCCGGCAGCTCTTCAAGGTGTAGGCTCCGGCAAGAAACCTTGTCGGGGCTAGTCGCAGCGCGCTTTCATTGTTGAGCGGACTCGAAAACAAATCAAGGGCGCAACGTAGCCGCGAGCTGGTTCCTCCGAGCACAGGTTTTTCATACAAAGCACGTCCCACGGCAAGGCTTGCCATGTTATATCCTTTACTCCATCGCACCCCTTGTATGTTTTTACCCTACGCTTTTAGGGAACTTGCCGGTGCATACACACTTGCTGAGTGCGGAACATCAGCAGCCCGCTGGCGGTGTAGCCCCTGGCAAGAAACCTTGTCGGGCTAGTTGCAGCGCACTTGTATTGTTGAGCGGACTCGAAAACAAATCAAGGGCGCAACTTAGCCACGAGCCGGCTCCTTCCGCGCACGGGTTTCCCATACAAGGCACAGACGTTCAAGGAACATAACATAAAAATTAAAAACTGATGGTGCTCTGCACTAAAACTTCGGGCAACTTAGCTTTTTCTGTCTTCCGTGCTCCGGCAGGATTGCACTTCTTCCTTGACTCTCTCCCTTGTATGTTTTCACCCTCACACTTTTAGGGAACTCGCCGGTGCAAGCACACTCGCTGAGTGCGGAACATCAGCAGCCCGCTGGCGGTGTTGCCTCCGGTGAGAAACCTCGTCGGGCTAGTTGCGGCGCACCTTCATTGTTGAGCGGACTCGAAACAGATCAAGGGCGCAACTTAGCCACGATTCGATCTCTTCGTGCACAAGTTTTCCATACAAGGTACGGTCTTTCAAGGAATACGACTCAAAAGTTTGAAACTGACTGCCCTCTTTGCTCTACTTGCCGGTGGAGCTTGATGGCGCGTCCTCGATGGCAGCGTAGCGCTCCGGAGAGGTGCACTTGTCGGAGTGGGCACCAGAGCTTTCTTTGCCGGACTTAGTCTTTGGTGAGGCTATCTTCGCCTTCTTGCACTTGCCGGTGGAGCTCGATGGTGCGTCCTCGACGGTAGCGCAGCACTCCGAAGAGGTGCGCTTGCCGGAGTGGGCATCAGAGCTACTCTTGCAGGACTTGGGTTTCTTCTTCCCCTTGTGCTCTGTTGCGGCTGCTGCTTCCCGATAGATCTTGTCGGTACAGATAAGTGCATCCTTCTTGTCCCCGTGGACTGAAATAACACTTATCGGACCAGGCATCTTGAGCACATTGTAGGCGTAATGAGAGGTTGCCATGAACTTGGCAAGCGCTGGACGGCCGAGTATCCCATTGTATGGCAACGGGAAATCAGCAACGTCAAATGTGACTCTCTCTGTCCTGAAATTCAGCTCACTGCCAAATGTCACTGGCAGCGTGATCTTCCCCTTGGGCTTGCTCCTTCCCGGATTTATCCCTTGGAAGGTACCAGTTTCTTCAAGCTCATTGTCGGGATCCGAGCTTTTGAGCACTACGGAGGAGATGAGATTCAGGCCGGCCCCGCCGTCAACCAACATCTTCGTGACTTTGAGGTTGCGGATAGTTGGTGAGACCAACATCGGCAAGCACCCGACCGCGGTGATGCGATCAGGGTGGTCCTCAACATCAAAAACGATGGGGGTGCGGGACCACTTCAGGGGCTTGCGCGCTTCGACTGATGGTTCTGCTGCGTTCACCTCCCGCACCCATCGCTTGAGTTGATCGGCGAGGTGTGCGAGAAGCACCACCGCCAACGCATGTAACCTCCGCCGCCCTCTCAAACTCCCCGGTCATCGCCCTCATCTTCCTCCATCTCATCATCCTCATCTTCTTCTTCATCCTTGTCGCGGCCCCGGGGAGGTCTATCTCCTTGCCGCTGCTTGGGCTTGCCGCGGCGTCCTCCCTGGGCGGGAAGCTTCTTGCCAGATCCTCCGCCACCTTTCTGGGCCTTTTCTTTGTCGCGGCGCTCATATTCGGCTTTCTGCAGCTCCGCCATCTGCTCAACTTTCTTGCACGCTTGGAGGTCATGGCCCTTGGTGCGATGGATCTTGCAATATTGCTTCCCGGATCCGTCCTGCTTGTCGGCGGCCACAACAGCCTCGCCAGAGTCGCTGGCTTTGGCCTTGCCGGAGCCGCCTTCGTTGCCGGACTGCTCGACAACTAGCACATCCTTTGCCTTTCTCTTTCTGTTGTTCCGCCTCCGGTTCTTCGTTGCCGGGCGGTGTCCTCCTCATCGCCGATCCTTCGCTCCTGCAGCTTCTCCGGGATTTTCCTCCCCTCCTCAGCCCGCGGCACACTTGTCGGCCGAGCATATAGCTCGCCGACATCCCTAATCTTGCACATCGCCATCTCCTCCTCATCCGGCGTTGCGACGTTTCGATGGAACGCGCTGATAATCGCGCAGTGGACGCTCGATGTTGCGCTGCACCTGGCTGAATCTCTGTATGTACTTGCGCAGAGGTTCTCCCTCCTTCTGGACGAGCAGATGCAAATCACTCTCCTGGCCATGTGGTTTGTGGCCGCCTGTGAAGGCGCCGACAAACTGGTGACACAGGTCCGCCCACGAAGAGATGGAGCTGTCCGGCAAGTGCATGAGCCAAGATCTGACATTGGGCTTAAGCACCGCGGAAGTAGTTGGCGAGATCTTCGCGTCTCGCCCCGCAGCCTACACCGCGATGGTGTAGACGCTTATGAACTCCGCGGATGTATCCTCGCCATCGCATTTTCGGGCGCGTCGCTTGAAGTTCTGGTGCGGGCCACCGACTTGCCGCAGCTCATGGGTGAACGCAGGGCACCTGCGCACAGACGCAAGTCGCTCGTTCCCCGGGCGCGTGCATGTCGACAGTGGCCCAGCGCTGGTCGATTGACGCCGCTTCTCTTCGCTGGCGCGAGTACGAGCGTTTTTGTGTCGCCGTTTGGAGAACTTGGCGTTGGTCGCGGCGAAGTTCGTGGGTCCGACGAGGCAGTGGAGTCGGCGCTGGGTTGGCCCGCAAGTGGGCGATCTCGCCTTCGGGCGGGAGTGCATGGCAGTGGCACCCAGCCGTCTTGTCGGCGCCGGCTTGCGCTCGGGCGCTTTGCTGGGGCTTCGATGCGCCGGTTGCCGGGCTTGTCGCCGCTGGCGGCCGATGAGGCTATAAATGGTCATCCTCCGCCGCCAATCTTGTGTGGCACCGAGGGTAATCTAGAAGCAGCCGGCTCGCCGCGCTTCCTCTGCAGCCTTGGGTGGCGGTGGCGACGAAGCGGCGCGAGGAACGGATGTGCTCGGACTCCCAACCGATTGAAGGAGCAACACCGTCCGGCGATCGTATTTCACTCGTACAAGATGTCAAGGGCGGCACGCTGGTCTTGAACGCCCCGCGACCCACCAGCTTGGCCTTGTTCCAACGCGAGCATGGTGCTAGGGGCACCGTGGCGTTGTTGGTCTTGCACCTCCTGAGAGGGGCGCGGTGGATATCCAGACGCTGAATCTTGCGGGGCCTTTTCCTTGGACCTGGTGACGACGTGAGTGCCGCCACCGGCGCCTGCTCCTCCGCCGGCGTCTGCCCCACCGCCCGTTTGCTCCGGCGGCGATAGGACAGTCGCAGACGGAGCGGCTACCTCCGAGGCCTTCTTCTTCGGTGGCATGCTGACGAAGATGTTGATGTAGCGCGCGCGGAGACCAGATCAGTTCAAGACAACCTCGACACTTCTACCGGGCGCGCCAAAGATGTCGTGGGCCGGGGACGAGCACCTATGGGGCAGGGGCCCTTCCGTCCGGCAGGGGGCGAGGGCCGCCAAGAGCAGATCGAGGTCACACACGCGGGGGGGGTTTTACCCAGCTTCGGAGTTCTCCGGAGAGATAAAACTCCTACTGCTGCTTTGTGTTGTATTTATTCTTGCTCGAGAGCACGAGCGTATTGTGGTGCTGGATGTGTCGAATGGACCGAACCCCTTCTACGTGCGCATGGGCCTCCCTTTTATAGTCTAAAGGGGTTACCGGCAGGTGGCAGCGTGGAGGAGGGGGTAAAAGAGTAAAACGCAGGTTGGTACAACAAGAAATCAAAGGTCCCCTACCTAACTCGACGGCAGGGACAAAGGCATTTAATGCCCGCTCGGTCGCCCCAACAAAGGCAAGGAAACGATCATAGGTGCGCCACCGCTCGCCACGATGGCCTTCTTGTCAGCTCGCTTGCACCGCGACCGCGCATGGCTGCACAAATACCGCCACGCGCTCTGGATGGCCCCGGGTGACACGCCGTTGGACGCTACTGGAGCTTGGGTGCAGGGTGGTAGCCTTGCCGCGGCAAGTGCCTTGTCGCGGCCCTTTTCTTGTTGCGCCGGCAAGCTTGCCGGTCGTCGGGCTTTGCCGGGACGCGTGGGGCGTCGCGGCAAATCTTCTGGAAACGCCTTGTTTTGGCCTTCCCGGCAAGCTCCTCTTGCCGGGGCCTTGTTCTTCCCAGCAAGCTCCTCTTGCCGGGTCTTTGTCTACTTGGTTGACACTTTGTTCTTGAATGGCAGCAAGTGGAAACGACAGAGGGTCTTGGCGGGCGCCCGGCGAGCCTTGCCGTGGGGTGCTGCAACTGTCCGTGCACAAGTTCGGGGTACTAAGGTACCCCTACTTTAGTACACCGACAGTCCGGCGCGCAGATTGTCTTCGGCATTGCAAGGCGGGTTCCTTCTCCGAGTACTTCAAAGTGCCTGACTTAAAGAGCAGTATCTGGCTATCCATTTAATGTCGCGCTCATCGGCTTCTGCCCCTTCATGATTCCAGCTTCCACGTGTCGAGTGAATACGAGAGGTCGGGGCATCTTTACACTTACCACCCTGACCATACAAGAAAGTTATCTATTTAAAGAGATGGGGATCTTCAGATCTAGCCCACACCAAGCGCGGAATCCTTAGAGCTTGCCAGTAGAAACCACCCCACAAGGCTAGAGCTCCCAGCTCGTCCTTCTACCCTCACGGCCCCAAACAGGGTGATGGGGAAAAGTGTTCTATATCCCACAGCCAACTGGTGAAGCTGCAGACCCAGGGATTTCTTCCCCTAGCAGATCTAGTCCCCGTTCGAGCCGGATTGGCTTCCTTTGATGGTGGGGAGTAGGAGGAGAAATTCCCCAACCCATCTAGGGGGGAACGAGTATGCTTTATTCCCTACTTGCTGAGAGGTGTCGGATTTCCAATCCATCCGTTCCTCCGAGGGCTTCTGGAGTACTATGGCCTCCAACTGCACAACTTCACACCTGCCACCATCATGCATATTGCGGGTTATGTTGCTCTTTGCGAGCTATTTCTGGGTTGTGAGGGTCATTTTGGGTTACGGAAGAAGTTGTTTTGCCTCGTCCCTCGTAATCAAGAGGGATCAATATTCCAAGTGGGCGGAGCCGAGAAATGGCGCATTGCAAGGGACCGGATACCTATCCAGCACGCCCAAGAAGGCATCCGAAGAATGGCCTTCCGAATGGTTCTATGTTGAGGACGTATCCCTTCCCGACCCAATCTGAAGGGGTCTTCCTGAATTTTCAAGTGCCCCATTGAAGAAGCGCCTCAGTTGGCGTCCTCGGAGCCTCAGGGAGGAAGATAGCATGGAAGTCCACCAATTGATGAGCAAGATAAAGACGCTTGCTCAATCCTGATTGTTAATAGTCGAGGTTATGGCGATATTCATAATGCGAGGGTTTCAGCAACTCCAATACCGAGGGCACCTTATGTGGCACTTCAATGGAGAAGATGACGCCACCCACTACGGTCGGAAGGGTCTGGACACTGCCGCTGCTTTGGCGAAAATACTGTCCGGATTATACAAAGGGGAGAAAGAGGAGTTCATCCACATTAAGCCCAGAGATGGGTTTTCCATGTACAACCCACCTAGCTGGGTGAGTTTCCATCCCACTACTGTGCTCCATTCATTCCCTGAGTCCTTTTTCATAAATATTAATCCGTCCATTTGTAACAAGAATGGCGGAAAACTACCAGGGAGATCCACAGCCCCGTACCACAGCCCGATGACCACAACCGGTCCCTTGACCCCAGATTCGAAGAGGATCCGGCTATATTCGTGGAGCTCGGGGAAGGGGTGTTTTACCAGGCGAGCTGTGACGGCAGCGAAGTGGCCATCATTGCTAACTATCCCGGCCTTCTCCCTATGTCGCATGTAAGTAATCAGGAGACTTGTCCTTTGTGAGAATTTCCTCTTTCAACCTTACCCACCGCACTATATTATGCTCTAAAGGGGAGGCGATCAGCGCGCCACGTTGCACCTGAGGCGACACGCAAGAAGGCGGCACCTACGACGGGCAGGCCTTCGAAGAGGAAGGCAAATGGAGATATGGACGAGGCTTCATTGAAGAGGTATAGTTTTAAATATGCTCCATGGTTGTCATCTTAAAGTATGACACTACCCGTTGTCTCTTATCGAAAAAACATTCACACGACTATGTCCGGGGATCCTGCCGGTCATGCCTCTACTAGCCAGATTCCGGACCATGTCTCGAGGACAAAGTCTAATGTGGAAGTTACACCGGATTGTCCTTCTGTGGAGGATTCGAATAAAGCATCCGTCACGAACTCCGAAGTGGAAAGAGCCATTAATCATCGGCGCCGGCGGGCCGTTCTTCGTGACCCTGGTTTTTCAGAAGAGGCCTTCAACGCCTTCAACTCGGGTGATGCATACATCCGAGCTGCTTGAGATGGGCTTAACAGAGCCACATACCAGTATTTGAGAGATATGCGGGTAAGTTCACATTTGTGCAAAATTGATAATCATATACCAGTAGCCCCCAAGACTTGAAACAGTTGGTACAACTGATTTAAGGATCGTTATATTACCAGGTGCTCACAGAGATGAACAACCTGTTGTCTCAAGAGCTGAAAAAGTGTCAGGCCCAGATGACAGCTGCTACCGTTGAACTGGAGAAATCCAAGAAGGCAGGGTCTGGTAATGTTCCCCTCTATCGAGAAAACATAATCATATACCAAGATTATTAATACAGGTGCAAATCTTATGGCAGAGTCATAAGATCATCTGGAAGAGGCACCAAAAGTCGTACGTGCGGGAGGTCCAGGAGATCAAAGGCAACTGGCCGCGGGCAAATGTATACTGAGACAGGTCAGGGTGGAGAAGAACAAACTCCTAGATGCCAACTCCAAGCTGGGCGTGGAACTAAAAGACGTGCGTGCCCAGCTGGCTGACTCTGTGAAGGAGAATAGGAGGCTGCGAGGCGGCATATTTAGTATGTGTTCGGTCTTACCTTTACATAGTGTGGCAAGGAAATAAACTGACAATAATTATGTCTGTAGGTATATTGATGGGCTGTCCTGAAGAGGAGGTGTCTATCACAAATGCACGAGCGAGCTCGGCAGGCGATGCAAAGTATTGCCAAGGCCTTATGGCCATCCGATTCCCCTCCAGGAAGTATGGAGGGGCTTGTACAACTATTCAAGGGAGCACGACAGTGCTTCCGATTATGGAAGATATCGGCCTGTCGGGAAGGTGCACGAGAGGCCTGGGCAATGGTGAAAACTCGGTATACCAAGCTCGACCCAAATCACATGGCCTGAATCGGACTTGTAGGGTCAAACGGAGAAGAAATTCCCGTTATTTTGGTATATGACCAAATACAAGTAGCTGCCAAGTATTCCCAACAGGATTGTAGGCTAGATAGCCTGTTGGATGGCATAGAGGAAGAAGTGTTTGAGTCTAAATGACTATGTACTTCATTTGACAAATTATGTCTCTAGCTAATTGTAAAACGATTGTCATGGCACACCTTTTCGCTTCAACCTCTGGACCTGAAGGTGCAAAGTGCTTCTGAATACCCTCTCGGTAATGTAGACCGGGGTATGCGTGGAAACCAGGCGTAGGGGTCA